>CM019067.1:32294281-33729281 GCA_009667805.1 Leptobrachium leishanense | reverse complement strand
GATAAAAGGATGGACGGATAGATAGATAGAGATACATGGATGGACGGACAGACAGACAGATGTTTAGACATGTATACCAGGCCATACTGGTAATACATGTCTATATACAGTTGTGTTCAAAATTATTCAACCCCCACTGAAATTGAGTGTTTTGGCCAGTTTGACATTGATTTTGATCATTCAGTCATCTTGCTTACAATTAAATCAAAGAGGCACGTGTAGGTCAGACAAATATAACATAACATTTATAATGAAATAACCACAAATGTCTTTTCTGTGCTCACATCATTATCAGTTTTATTCAACCCCCAAGTGACATTCAATCTTAGTACTTAGTACAACATCTTTTTACAGTTTAACAGCTTTTAAACGTGAAGCATAGCTTGACACAAGTGTCTTGCAGCGATCTACGGGTATCTTTGCCCATTCGTCATGGGCAAAAGCCTCCAGTTCAGTCACATTCTTAGGCTTGCGCACTGCAACTGCTTTCTTTAAGTCCCACCAGAGGTTCTCAATCGGATTTAAGTCAGGTGACTGCGATGGCCACTCCAAAATGTTCCAGCCTTTAATCTGCAACCATGCTTTAGTGGACTTGGAGGTATGCTTGGGATCATTGTCCTGTTGAAAGGTCCAACGTCTCCCAAGCCTCAGGTTTGTGACGGACTGCATCACATTGTCATCCAATATCTCCTGGTACTGAAGAGAATTCATGGTACCTTGCACATGCTGAAGCTTCCCTGTACCTGCAGAAGCAAAACAGCCCCAAAGCATGATTGACCCCCGCCATGCTTCACAGTAGGCAAGGTGTTCTTTTCTTCATAGGCCTTGTTCTTCCTCCTCCAAACATAGCGTTGATCCATGGGCCCAAACAGTTCTAATTTTGTTTCATCAGTCCACAGAACACTATCCCAAAACTTCTGTGGTTTGTCCACATGACTTTTGGCATACTGCAGTCGACTCTTCTTATTCTTTGGAGACAGCAAGGGGGTGCGCCTGGGAGTTCTGGCATGGAGGCCTTCATTACGCAGTGTGCGCCGTATTGTCTGAGCTGAAACTTCAGTACCCACATCTGACAAATCTTTTCTCAGTTCCTCAGCAGTCACACGGGGACTTTTCTCCACTCTACGCTTCAGGTAGCGCACAGCAGTCGAAGTCAGCATCTTCTTTCTGCCACGACCAGGTAGCGTTTCAACAGTGCCCTTTGCCTTGAATTTGCGAATGATGCTTCCTATGGTCTCTCTTGGTATGTTTAACATCTTTGCAATCTTCTTATAGCCATTGCCCTTCCTGTGAAGAGTAATCACCTCTTCTCTTGTCTTCCTGGACCATTCTCTTGACTTCACCATGTTTGTAACCACACCAGTAAATGTCTAGAAGGAGCTGAGTATCACAGTCATTTTAAAGCTGCCTAATTGGTGCTTATTATGCTTTATTGCTGCTCCGTGACATCCACAGGTGTTTTCAATACCTGATTGAAAACACTTGAATGAACCTCTGTTCTTCAGAGTGGTAGTCTTTAAGGGGTTGAATAATTGTGTCAATGAAGAATTCACAAAAGAAACATTTACTACTGTATTACAAAACCAATTGATGTCATTTTAGTTGCATATGGTTCTTTAAAAAGTCCTTGTAGGATTTCATTCTGAATACAATTACAAATGTACACTAAATTCCCTAAAACCCTTTACAGCATTGGGGGTTGAATAATTTTGAACACAACTGTATCTATCTATCTATCTATCTGTCTGTCCATCCATCCATCTGTATCTATCTATTTATCCAAATATCCATATCTATCTATCTTATCTTAACATATCTTCGGAATGATCCAGACATAATATTGTTGTGATTCTCAGTAAAGCTCTCCGGGATATTTAATAGGATAATATGAAGATGAGTAATGTGACCTTCACTTATTAATGTGGTGTCATTCCGCCTATTTCACTGCTATTATCTATTATTTCCACCCAGTGTTTCGAAAAGAAAATCAGGCACAGCTTGTGTCCATACAGTGTTTATAATATTCAATGTAATGTGCTTTAAATGAGTCACCGGGCATGTTCCTGACTGGCTGAGATCATTGCCAATTTAATTTAGCCTGCTGCACCATACCCAAATTTACTCTAACCTCATGTGAACCATAAGAGAATCTTCCAGCAGTGATTCACTGGCGAGAAAAGCCTGGGATATCTCCCACAGACGCTGTGATCTTCTATACTGCTTTTACCAAAAGAATACACGATCAGACATAAAAAACATCTCATTTGCATAACCGCAGACCCAGCACATATATACTGTATATATATATAAACGCATTCTTGTCTTGACGAACGTCAGTCGGTTTGAATGTTGACTGTGTTACAGTGTGTAGTAAATACTTACAAAACTGACACATTTCTTCTAAATCTGTCAGCGTTGCCAAGGTGACGGGGTTACCTGGGATCCTGAGTGCACTCATCCCACCCCCTGCCCCTCCAGGGGGGGTCTCAGAGGGCCCTCCAAGTAGGTTTACTATTAATAAGACAAAAGTAGCATCAAAAAAGACGCTTGAAACAGTCGCCGGAATAAAAGTCGCTCCAGTTCAGACGGGGCAGAGATGACAGAGTGTAATTTTTAGTCATGTTTTGAAAGGGCAATTAAAATGAGATTTTTCCACCAGAAGTTTACTCAAATGCTGCTAATTTGGAGTCTTTTGAAACAATCTATTTTTTGGGTTAGGGTTAGGGCTAAGGTTGGGTTTAGTTTGCTAAGTAGACCTGAGAAAATAACAAACAAATTATTTTTATCCTTGTAAATTAAGGGCTCTATTACATTCTCCGTGCCAAAGCGCGCATGCAGCGCAATTTGTTTTGCGCACAGCGTTAAACGTTAACGCGCATAAATTAACGCTGGTATTACGATCCGAGCGCATATTCTCATCCGTCCGAAAATATCACGCGTAAAAAATATGCGCGAAAACGGGCACAAATTAACGCGGTGGGCGGACTGTTTTTTCACGTGATTCAACCAATCAGAATTAAGAACCACAATTGTCTCCCGTTAAGTTTTTGCGCCTGTCAAAATCAATCTGAGTATATATGCTGCAGCAATAATAAAAACACGCACAACTTCTCCATTTTATTGTTTGGGTATGTGTAGAATGTGTAACTATACTGTGCTGTATATTTTTTTCGTGCTGGTGTATTTGGTTTCGGCCAGAACGTTCAGATTTGCCGTTAATACCAGCTTTTCAAAGAGGTTAAAATTATGCGCGCAAATGTCGTTCGTAAAAATTTGTGCATCGATTGTAATACCAGCCGCGTACCAGCGCACAAACGCATTTGCGCTCACAATGCTAAGTATGGGATGAGCGCCCAAACTTGACAGCAGGGTTCGCACAGGGTCACTCGCGTTAGACGTTAACGCGCATCGTTTGCGAGAACGTCGTAATACGACGTTCAGCGCGAAGGGTTTCGCCCCTTGCGTTAATGCGTTTTTGCACACGCGCACATTTTTGCGCAAAGAGTGTAATAGTGCACAAAGTTTTTACATTTGTTATGAGAGCAGTGTTAGTTTTAGGGTTAGGTTAGGGTTGATCATGTCAAATGACAGGGCACAAAGGGCAGAATCTGTCATTTAAAAATGAAGAGAATTAGGTTAGGGTTAGGGTTAATCCCAGGCCTAGATGTACAACTAAAACCTGAAAGTAAACCTAACCCTAAAGCAAACCCAAACATTGAGTTTACTACAAGTGGATTTACTAAAGTGACGCATGAAAAAATACGCTTTTAAAAAAGACGCTTTAAGTAGGCGCTAGAGAAAAAAAAAGTGCATCAAATCAGACGGGCCCCCAAAACGACACCTAGCGTAATATTTAATTGCCTTTTTAAAGAAAAAGGAAATGTAATTTTTTCCACTAGAAAATGTTTCCAATGCTGCTAATTTTAAGTCTTTTTGAAGCAATCTATCTTTAGGGTTAGAGATAGTGTTAGGGTTATGGATACGGTTAGAGCTAGGGTTGGGTTTAGTTTACTAAATTGGGGTGAAAAAATAACAAAGATATACAGTGTGTCCATAAAATCTCTTTACAAATTCAAAAATTTATTAACAAAGGCAAATGAAAAGACAGATAAGTGAAAATTATTACAAAATGAGACGTATATATTGAAGGTTTATTTGCCTCATTTAATACACCTCTATATTGGGCACCATTAGTTGCACGAAGCACATCAAGACAGTACTCATTTTTTATTATTATATGAACATACCTCTTGTCCCTCGTTGAGCACAGGTCCTCTTCTTTGGCTCAGAGACCCACAAACATGGAAGTCCCTGAAAGTTTACTGCTTGATTTGTGCTTGATTTGTGCTCCTATGCAAGCGTAGGATCCACAAATTGTGCAGCTCAACGGAACCTGCGCACTTTACGTACACAGGTTCCGTAGCACCTGTGCAAAATGATGGATCGGAGTTACGCGCACATGCATGCTCTTGTCATTTCACGACATGTCTACTGCAACTCGCTCCTTATTGGCCTTCCCAACTCCTGTATTGAACCTTTGCAATCTGTAATGAATGCAGGGGCCAGGCTTATTTTTCTCACCAAACACACCTCGCGTACCTCCCCCCTCTGACGGTCCCTCCATTAGCTTCCTGTACGTTTCAGGATACAGTTTAAAACACTGACGCTCACGTTCAAATCGCTCAATAACTCAACCACTCCCTACATGTCTTCGTTACTCCGCAAGCACGTCCCATCTAGACAACTCCGTTCAGCAGGTGATCTCCACCTGTCACCAGTCTACACGCGCACGGCCAACTCTTGGCTTGGCTTTGCTGCATCATCTGCCTCTGTGGAATAAGCTTGTGCAGCAGTGATGAGCAGCATGGACCCCATCTGAAAAAGCAAGGACGTCATCTTGAAAACCAAATGCAGACTTGTTTTATTCCCAGTAGCTACTTACGGATGTGAAAGCTGGACTGTAAAAAAGCTGGACAGAAAGAAAATCAGCACGTTTGACTTATTGTGTTGGAGATGGGGCCTTCGAACTCCATGGACCAACAGCCAATTAGTAGAGCGTATAAAGCCCGATACATCACTTGAGGGGGAAAATCACAAAACTATGGCTGGCAAATTTTGACCATGTCATGCGATCAATCTAGGGATGTGCATGGCTGAAAAATTTGTTTTGTTTAGTTTCGTTTCGTTACGTTTTTAAATCATTTCGTTTTCGGAATTTCGTAACTAATTTCGTATCGTATTTCATTTGGGATCAACTTTAAATTTCGAATCAATTCGAATTTCATATCAATTCGATAGTTGATATCAATTGGAATTTTGGATCACTAGTTAAAGCCCCAATTAATCAAATTTTTCTATTAAAAGAAAAGCTAGGGTTAACTTTTAAGCTGTGTCACAGATTTAGTATTTGAGTCAAATTAAACAGTGAAACAAAATTATTTTGTTTCATAAAGTCCTTTGCTGACTATTACTTGTATTGTAAGTTAAGATCAATTGGATAGTTGATATCAATTTGATAGTTCATTTCAGATTTGTTAGTTGATATCAATTGGATAGTTAATTTCAAATTCCATAGTTGATATCAATTTGATAGTTCATTTCAAATTCCATAGTTGATATCAATTTAATAGTTCATTTCAAATTCCATAGTTGATATCAATTTGATAGTTCATTTCAAATTCCATAGTTGATATCAATTCGATAGTTCATTTCAAATTCCATAGTTGATATCAATTTGATAGTTCAGTTCAAATTCCATAGTTGATATCAATTTGATAGTTCATTTCAAATTCCATAGTTGATATCAATTCGATAGTTCATTTCAAATTCAATAGTTGATATCAGTTATTCAAATGTTTCTTTTATGATGATGACACAGTGTAAAACAAAATAAATTCGTTATACACCATTTAGTTTCGTTTCGAATTCGTATCGTATCGATTCGTTATTCGGAACTACTTCCGAATACGAATTATGAAATTTCGTTCCAAATTCCAAATTTTGCCGAAACGAATGCACATCTCTAGATCAATCTCCCTGGCGAAGAATACTATGCTGGTAATGCTTAGTGGAAAGGGAAAACCTGGGCACCAAAGAGCGCGTTGGTTGGACGCCATCAAAGCTGATACCAGCCAGAACATTAACTAACTGAATGAAAGAACAGAGGACCAAAAGGCATGTCAACAGTTGACTTATACAATAGCCGAGAGACGGACACGACTGGAAGAGAGAGGTCTTCCACTTGTATTAATTGTTATAAAGCTGGGGCAATGGTCTCTATTTGTGGTTGGCTTGGGCAGTCAAGGAAAATGATGGGAAGTAACGTGCTAAGGGTTCAGGAGACATGATGATCAATGGCAACATAAAAACCATAAGAGTTTCTTTCCTAAATGACAGGAAGAGAATTCTTTTCTGAAATAAATCCTTCATGATTCTGCAAACGTGAGTCTCCGAAACATCTTTTCACAAGCGAGGAATTGAGGACGGGAACAATAGTGTTTGTGTTACCAAATGATGGAATGATGAAACGAGCTGGTAGGGTGAAACGGGGTGACGGCTGCTTAGTATGCCAGCCAAATTAAAGGTTGCTTCCTACATGAATCAATACAGCTGGGAGGATAAATGTTTGTTTGCCCAACAAATTAAATTGGATTCGTTTACACAGCTTGCTTGTTTTGTGATCACGCATTCCCTGGACTATTGAGTCGAGTTTTCTTTCCGAGCTGTGGGATACTTGGTGGCTGTGTTTAAAGAGTAAAACAAAACAAGACCCTGAAATCTTTACCGATGCCTTGGCCATGTGACAAGATGTAACTTAATAGCCCCAAAAAATTGCTGCGGCACACCACCCAAAATGCCGAATAGCGAAAGAGATGACACGTTTCATCTCTGGTGGCCCAGAAGGATATGAGGCCATTCCAAGACTGTCCCAATGACTTCATGAACTAAAAGGGGCATTTACATCATCAGTTTTTGTTTATCTTTATCTTTTTTCCTCTTTTTCCTTTCACTTTTTTTTCTGACTGTTACACTGTCTTTATGTAGTTGTTTGTATCGGAGATCATGACCGGCTGTGCCCAGTTTCACTCAGTCATGTCTTTCATATTTTTCTTTTTTTCAACAATAAAAACAATAAAATGACTTTTTTATTTGCAGCCCAGTTATAGATCTCAAATAAGAGATGTCTCCAAAAAAAGATGGACATTAGAAAAAACAGACTGTCCCTACTAAGCAAAGACATGTTGGGGACATTGTTGATGATGTCATGACCTTCTGTGACCATTTATATTAATTAAAATACAATTTAGAACAAGAATAAAGTGTCATATTTACCCTAAACAATCTAGTCATGTGTATTACAGCTGGACTTTAAAACTCAAAGGTTTATTTTTTTATATTCCTTTCCTGAAGTTGTGTAAGTCACCAGTGCTTATGGAAGCTCTCCTTGAGCTTGGTAAGAGTGTTTACATTTGGTGGCCCTTGTTGTGGTGGGTCTCTCTACTAAAAGTAGGATTCGAGATGCTGAACCTACGTTTGCGGCTGCTGAAATAACCAATATTTCAAGAAAGTTCACAATACGGGCTTGTGTACCAGCTAAAATTTAAGAAAAAACACCTAATACGCCTGGTACATCTAGCCGATGCATCATCTGAGATGTGTTTCCCGAATCCTGGTATTTTTTAATATGGTTTTGGAACCCTTGTTTTGGTCACAAAAATGGCTACTTTTGGACTTCTCGTACTTCCCATCCAGGCCAAAGCTTATCGGTCTTCCCTTAGCTTGCCCCAATCAATTCTTGTGTATTGTGAAACAAATGGTAAGCGCCACACAACACGTCGTAACCACCCAAACTCCAATGCTACACCAGCAGATAGTGGTTTCCCCCACACCATGGAATATGAATAAAATATAACGTATCTGCTGAGCGCAAAAAAATTCTCTGGGACATCCGGACTCCAGAGCATTTTTTGCGCTCACCAGATACGTTATATTTTATTCCAATTCTTGTGTATTGTCTATGCACATAAGCCACACACATATCAAAAACATTGATACATTTCGTGATTCACCGATCCGGGAGTTGAATTTTGACTATTTCCATGCTGATATACAATGCCATGACACAACAAAACCATCCATGACTTTAGCATTCCATTGACCGGTTGACTCTTGGTTTACGATTAAAGCCATGGTCACAAGAGCCTGAAGGGAACATCCATGAGAATAGGCGTTCTTTCCTCTCTGACGCTCGTGTGATCACCTCACTGAGTGCACGTTAGTGCGCTCAGCCCTACAAAGCTCGAGCCTCCTATAGAGGATTGCGGTTTGTAGGCCCATCCAACGACCATTGTAGTATTTCGACGGGGAGGGTTTAAGCACGCTCGGTGCAACATGCGATACTATTATGCACGTTACACCATGTGGCCCTCCCAGTTGAGCCGTCATAACACTACGAGGAACACCGGGAGGAGGGGTCACTATGGACGCACTCAGTGTGCTCTTGTGACCCCCGATCAAATCTCTATAGCAATAATGTACTTGTTGCCCCAGACAACATGTCCAAACGACATGTCCGATGATGGCCAGTTCCCCTTACAGCAGAGGGAGCATCGTGGGACGTGTAGGTCTGTAACCTCCGAGATGCCACATCCAGTCTTCAGCGCTGTAGACCTCAAATTGTCTTGTATGCCCTACAGCAAATTGTATCTTAGAATAGAAAATAAAACAATAATGGGTTTTGACAGCAGGTTTTATGCTCAATTTATTGCACACAGTGAAATCATTTCATCCCATCAGGTTTTGTTTCTCAATGCCTCGTTATATCAATAAGAAAGGCGCACGATGTGAGTCCTCCGTTCAGTTTTATTTTTAATCCCATAATGAGTTGTCTCCACCCAACCACGTGAGTGGGAATGAATGCTCCAGCGATCTTACTGCATGTAGGCACGTGAGTTTGCTTAGTTTCTTTGCACAATAAATGTATAACGCAATACTTATTAATCATTTCATCACAAGCGGTGGGGTCTCGAAGCATCTTGCAAGGAGCCAAAGGAAATAAGTCGTCTTAATTATCTGTATCATGACAATACAGTGTTAAACGAGTCTCCATGCCATTCGTAAACTCAGCTCTTGATGATTTGAAAGATATATATTCCATACAAAAGTAATAGTACGTACAAACAGCTCATTGTAGTCAATAGCAGTGGTTCCCATCTCTGGTCCTCAGGTCCCCCTAACAGGCCAGATTTTACAGATCACCTTGGGGAAATGCAGACTGAATCCTGCAATCACTGAGCAGCAAATCATATCACCTGTGCTGTGCTTCAGATATCCTGCAAACCTGGCCTGTTAGGGGGACCTGAGGACCAGAGTTGGGAACCACTGGACTATAGTATTCATGTAGTCAATGTAACACATATATTGATAAAGTGCATACAGGAAGTATTCAGACCCCTTTATCATTTTATTTTGCAGCTTTAAGCTTAAGCAGTTTATAGAAAAAGGTTTGCACGTCAACCTACACTGAATCCCCTGGTATCATAAAAGCAAATAAACTGATATTTGGCTGCACTGCAAATTTATAAAGAAACTGAAATATGACATTGAGATAAGTATTCAAACCCTTAACTCCGCATTTAGTTTATGTGCCTGTGGCATTGATCACAGCCTCAACACTCTTTGGTTAAGACGTGATAATCTTGACACACTTGGATTTGGGTGGTATCTGCCATTCATCTCCGCACATCCTCTCAAACTATGTTGGATGGAGACTATTGATGAACAATCAATGTCAGGTCTCTCCAGAGATGGTTAATTGGGATCAAGTCCAGGCTCTGGCAGTGTTATCTCTGAGATGCTGTCACGTAACTCCTACATATATATATATAATGCCCGGAAGCAGATGGCTATTCTACAATGCCGGTCCTTTAAATGGCCTGAAAATCTACCCATTTTCTGAAATGCAGACAGTACCAAAGGTATACACAGATAGAACAGAACAACAGACACCAGGGGTTAATACTAGTCAGTTGTCAGAGGATTGCCAGGGGTCAAATGCCAGATCAGGTAGTCAGCCAAGTGCCAGAGGTGGAATGCCAGATCGGGTAGACAGAGGATGCCAGGGGTCAGTTATTAGGTCAGGTCATCCGCCAGTAGCAAAGGGGTTAAGAGCCAGGAGAGAAATGTCAGACAAGTCGGAGTCTTACACAGGTGTAGCAGAACTGAATAAGTGAAAGAGACGAGCACTGAGAGGAGTGACAAAATACAAAACCACATCAGGGTAAGGAACAGGGTTCAGGTGTCTCATTTTAAACTCGGCAGGCGCCGTGTCATTACGCCGCACCCCGCCCTTGGCCTGTACCCGTTACCACGACTATCCATTACTTCACTTGACGACTGGCCAGCCAGTGAGCAGCAAGGAAGGAGCTGCCAGCTGCCGGGGACCAGGTATGGTGCGAGACATGACAGATGTTCTTTGTCATACCCTCTGGTGTTCCATAGAGCTCTCTGCACCTTATCACATCTCCGACCTACTCAGTGGCCAGGAAAGCTCCTTTCTTGCATCTATTCTGGTGGAGCATCACTGTAGGTGCACTGATCTGCCGTTCACTATGTTGTGTATTCCTGATATACTGTCTGATAAGGACAGGACCCAGAGGTTCCGCCTCTCTCATTTCCTTGCCAATGGTGTTCCTAATCTGCTCCTCTCGTATCCTGGCAAATACGGTTCCCCATCAGGGTTTAAAGGATTTCTACTTCCCTTTGCCTTGTTGTGGTTTTTGTTATCGTTTATGATTGATCACCTGGTATTTGACTTCTGACTTGGTATAATGACTTATCCTGATCTCCGCTCCTTGACCCTGGCTTGTTTGATAACCTGACTCTGTGTTACGGTCATTTACATAGCGCAAGCAAATTCTGTAGCTTTTTACAATAGGGGAGCACCAATGTAACGATACATGAGGAAGAGGCAACCCTGCCTGTAGGATAATTGTCCTGCTAATACAGCACTTTTACTAAGTGCTCAGCCAGACGTCGCGTGAGTTTACAATCTAAGGGACAGGGTTATGTGGATGAAATGGGAGCAGAGGGAAGGTGGAGCTGGTGGCCTGAAAGAATATAGTAGGGATTGCATGGGATGGACCAGAGGCTTCAGCTTAGTAAGGATAATCATGCATAAGAGTGGAAGCAGCTGGAAAGGAAAGCTGAAAACTAGGACCGGGCCTGGGTGGGAGGAACAGCAGAGTGGAATAATAGAGGTCAGTCTGAGAGTGTGTGGATGATCTGATTGGTGGATGGAGCAAGTAAAACAGTGAGATTTAGATGGAGCGGCCAGGTTGTATTGGAGATATTTATGACATTGGAAGAGGTGGGAGGGAGAAGTGGGGTATATTCTAACAAAAAGAGAGAGAACATTAAAAAATGACAACTAAACACACAGAAATTAATAAATCTAGACATAAAATACAATGGCAAGATTAGATCAGTCTGGGGTATAGTGGTGGACAGCATGTTGAATCCTGGATACTTACTGACCTCTGCTTGTTTATACGTTAATGTGTACGTTTATGTGTACCTCCCCTGTACCAGACCACGGCTTGTTTACTTGGTTATTCATTGTGTTAACGTTGTCCAGCCATTTAAGGACCTGGTCTCGCACAGGTTATCGGTATTGTCTGTGGTTACTCATATCTGGGATATATCATTACCGTTGCACTCTTGTGTAGTCTTGGCTTTGTGCGAGCCCACTCGGAGGACCTTGTACACCGATCTTCTACAGTGCTGCGGAATATGTGGCTCTATATAAATAAAGGATAATAATGTGACACGAAATATGATCATCTTTGAGGTGTTATGCGGGAACACATGTCTGAATTTCAGAGTAAAATCACAAACAAAATGCAATACGGAATTAACCGGAAATTACATTTTCAGGAATGCATGATGACGCCTGCAAACTGTGACACAGGTGCCACATCACCTGTTTAGTTTAATTTGAGAGCAGGGCTGGACTGGGACAAAAAAAAGCCCTGGACTTCATCCAGACCGGCCCACTCCGATATGCAAACACGCAGGGCCGGATTCGTATATTGATATGGACTGGAGCAGGGCCAGCCCAAGACATTGTGCTGCCTGGATCCAAGGGTGAAATACTGACACCACCCCCATGCCCACCAAACCATGTTGATGCGTATCACAGAGTGCCACAACAATAAAACCCACAGTAATGTGCAGTGTGTATGAGCGTATCACAGAATCCACAGCAATAGAATTAAAAAATAATTATGGATTATTAAATTAAGTTGTATTTTAACCACTTCACTGCGGAGGACGCGCTCAGCGCGTCCACCCGCAGTATCGTTCCTTGCGGAGGACTCCCTTTGGGGCCAGCGTTCGGCCAGCGTTCGGCCGGGTTCCGGACGATCGCTGGCCCCCCCGGTGCGGGCTGACATCCTCGATGTCAGCCCAGCACCAGGAACCGCCGCCGGAGTAATTAGGTGTCATCGCGGGGGCGCGATGACACCTAATTCAGGCGCCCCCCCCGCATGTGCGGAGGAGGCGCCTGAAAGGGAGGGGGCATGCAATGCAGGGGGTTAACCCAGGCACCATTTGGAAGGGCACAGCCTGCCCTTCCAAATGTTACCTGGCATTAACCCCATGGGGGCCGGATCACGAATCGGCGCCGAAAAGCGCCAGTTCGTGATCCTTTCCCGGAGCTGGCCGACATCTTGGATGTCGGCCAAGCTTCCGGGAATGCCCCCTGAGGACTGGCGTCATCGTGCATAGCACGATGACGCCAGTCCTGGAGTTAACCCCTAACTGCCACCAATGGTGGAGATAGGGGGTTCCAATAAACCCCCTATCTCCCGATCTGTGGCAGTTAGGGGTTAATGTTTGGTATTGTTGGATCGGCCAGAGCATGGCCGTTCCAACAATACCAAACATGAGTATGAAAAAAGTTTTTAAAAAAAAAAAAAAAAATATATATATATATTTAAAAAAAAATAATAAAAAAAAAATAAACAAGTTTTTTTTTCTTTTTTTGGTTCGTTAATGCAGCAATATTGTTCCCATTTCAATTATAATGTGAACAATAATGTTGCACTAACGATTTTTGTATGCGGTGCGTTTGTTAAAAATCGCGTAATTTTCCCCCAAAAAAATGTAACGAGACCCCATCTCTAATTTTTTTAACAAGTGCACCCCATACAAAATATAACCGCAATTGCTCGCATGTTAAAATGTGAAAAAAAACCACTTTACAAGTTGTTAAATTATTGAAAATTCATATTTTATTGAATTTTTTGTTTTAATATACAGACAGGTCATGACGTATACATATAATAATGACAAATTATGAATCTGCCGAGTCTGATGGAAAGAACGATATATAATATGTCTGGGTCATATACTAAAATAAGCCTTCAAAACACGTTTAAACATGATGAGCAAAATCGGTAAAAATGACCTCAGCACAGAGGCGGGAAATGCCTCAGCAGCGAAAGGGTTAATATGAATTATATATTCATGTAAATGTAATTTGAACAATTAAAATAAATATAATTAATTTAAATTAGAATATTGATAAAATTATTTTATAAAAAATAAATCATATGATAAATATTAAATTATACTTTAATAAAATGTAATTAGGGGACACTTCTAAGAAGGGGCTCAGAACAGTGACATACAGGGTTATTCAAAGAGAGGTGAAAACCAGGAGAATAAACAATCTAGACAAATAGCCAATTTGGAAAGTGAGATAAATGGGAGAATTTTTCTGGTTTGGCTATTTTTTCCTAGAATTTGGACATGTCTCCCTGCTACATGGCTATGGCTGATTAGCAAATACTTTCCTGAGCTCTGCAGACTCCTGTGATAATTAACCCCTTGAGTGCTCCTATAGAGAAAGCACAGCACTGCCACACTGAGCTCTGGCTTAATAGGCTATAGAAAGGGAGCAGGGGAGAGGGACTGTCAGATCAGAGGATCTGTCAGATTTAGGGCTCCCTGCATGCCCGGCTGTGAGGCTGGAAACTATACTGCTCTCGGGAGACGCATCAGTTCAGAGGTATAAGACATAAGGGTGGGATCCACCCTCACTTGGCATGTTTAGTCAATACCTTAGGTATTTTCACATTTTGGGGATGGCTCCTGGTCACAGTACACCACAAAGGCATTAGAGGTTTGTAGCAAAATGTGGTGCTTTGGCTGCTGCTGGCTTCAAACTCTGAAGCCACCAGTCACTGGAAGGAGAAGCTGTAAGTAAAATGGGGAGTGGAATCCTCACAGTCTCTGTGGATTCCGCTCCTTTACACACAATAAAGCGATAGCCAGCTCCAGAATCCATGTGTGGGTGTCCAAGGAAGCCCCCCAACCCACCCCTGCAATGCAGAAATCCTTCAGACCTTTGAAACAAGTGTTGACATTTCACACTAGTGTTATCCAGTCTTGGTTATACTAAGTGCTGGACTACAAACTTTTTTTTAAAAAAAAGCACCCCCAGGCTCAGCCGGCCCACTGACCCATCGGCCCCTCTGGATTCTCCAGGTGCTCCAGATGCCCAGTACATGCCTGTTTGAGAGAATGATTAAGGAGGGAGGGAGTGGAAATAATCAACCAAGAAATTAATAATTTTACAGGAGGAGGTTCTGAAAACAAAGGTAGAGTATAAACCCGGAAATACACTAAACGCATCACAGTGCGTAGCACGTGTAGGCGGCGCTGTGCGTCGAGACGCGTTCAGTGTATAAACCTCATCTTCTCTGCACGCTTAGCTGGCATCGGGCTGCATGGCTGAGCGCACGAGTTTAAAATACCAAGCTTTGGCCGCGATGCGTCACAGCGCGATGCGTCACAGCGCGAAGCAACCGCTTCGCACCGCGACGCATTGCGGCTTTACCAACATGCAGAAATACCCAAATTTTGAGGTTTTTTGTATTTTAAGTATGAAAATGTATATATTGACAATATTTGAAATAAAATAATCAAACTTTCATGTATTAAAGAAGAAAATATAACAGAAAAAAATGGAGAGAAACGGAAATGATTGGAAAACTTTTAATATGGTGAAGCTTGCAATTTCGTAGTCATCTCCATAAAATAACAGATTTATTGGATTGCATCTTTACCTTGATTACTTTGAGTTCTTGGGTTTTAATATATATTAATATATAGGAGTGTATAGAGGATATATCGTAGATACTCAAGCATAGCGCGACCCAAATATAACATGATGGATAGAGATTTATTATGGAAATGAGAGAATACTCAAGACTCGAATATAACGTGAGGAACAAAATGTTACTGTACCGGTAAACAATTAAAATCCTTCCAGGTTCTCTTAACAGTCAGGCAACCCCCTCAGGCCAGGGTGCTCTGCTCTAGAATGATTGCAGTTGTTACTAAGAATGAAGCCGCCGGCCACTCGTCTTCTTTACTAGCGATTAGATGGCCTGTGGAGGCAAGCGAGGTGAATGATTGGCTTAAACCGAGCATGCCCTCTGGCTGTGATGGACCTCACCTCTCCCGAATCCGGGAGTTCCTGAAGTGTTTGCAAGCATCAGTGAGCATGCATTCACTTCAGCGAGACTACCGGAACTTCCAGGATACTTGGGATCCAGAGCAAGGAAATTTTTGTTGTTTTTTTTACACGCGATGTTGATGTCTCAAATATAGCAAATATATGCTGATGTCTCTATGTTGATGTCTCAAATATCCAATTTTAAGGTAAAATTTTGTCACCAAAATCTAGCGGTGTACTCGAGTATCTACACGAGTATGTGTTTGTGAGAATGTGTGTTTATGTGTCCATTGATGGACATTGATCTTTTTTCGACCTACAGTATATTACCATGTAAAGAGAGGAGCTTCACAAACGCTTCAACTTAATCCATGATAGTTCACAAAACTAAAGGGGTTATTCAGAAAGCTACGAACTTGCCGCCGAATTGCACCAAATGGTGAATTTTCCCATACGGTGCAATTTCGCGGCAGTTCAGCTATTCAGAAAGCTGTCAATTCACAAATTAAGAGCGAAATACGGTGCAGTTCACTAAAGATCAATGCCATTCGGCGACCTTTGGAGCCAGTGAAATTGACCCATAGAGAAGTAATGGTTAATCTATTCAGAGAACGACGAACAGCACCGAAGTGTCAGTGAAATGCCCAGATTTTCGGTGATTTAGTTAAGCAGGTTTAAAAAGGCGAATCCCATACAATTCAATGTAAAAAAATATATATATTTTTTTTTTAAACGTTTACTCTTTTCATTTTTAGCAAAAAAAAAATTTTTATTTATTTTTTAGAACATCTTTTTGTATTTTTAGACGAAATTTTTGAATCCCATTTTTTAAAAAAGTATTTTTTATTCTCTGTAACGGACCTTTTTATTATTTTTTAATGGACCTATTTTATTATTTAGACACATTTTAATACTTTTTTTTTATTGGTTTTACCTCCTATTAGGAAAATAGGAGTGTTCTGTTTGTTTTTTTCAGTTCGTTGGATTTCGCCAATGCCTCGTTGGCGACGCAAAATTGTCCCATTGAGAAGTTATGGTTAATTTATTCCCAGAATGCCAAAGAGTCAGGGAAATGCCCTGATTTTCAGTGATTCAGTTCGACAGGTTTAAACAGGCAAATCCCATAGGATTCAATGTAAAACAATATTATCGTGTTTATTTAACTGTTTATTCTTTTCATTTTTAACAAAAAGCCTTTTTATTTATTTATTTTTTGGAAGACCTTTATGTATTTTTTGTAATTTTTTTAGACCAAATTTTTCATTCCCAATTTTTTTAAAAAGACCTTTTTTATTATTTAGACACATTTTAATGCATTTTTATTGGTTTATTTATTGGTTTAAACACCTATTAGAAAAATAGCTGAGTTCCATTTTTTTTTCAGCAGTACGGCGGTCAGTTCGGCGGTCAGTTTGGCGGTCTTCAGCGGTGTTCAGCTGTCTTCAGCAGTGTTCGTCGGTCAGTTTGGCAAGACGTGATGTGATGGGATGTGCTCAACATATACGGAGGTACATGTCCTGCAACTTTCGCTAATTTCCTTTCATTTGTGAAAGGCAAACAACAAAAATATTGGGTTCGGGTCTATATGAATATCTGTGCTACCAATGTTCAGCATTGTTCAGCGTTATTTGTAGCAACTACGCCTGCCGGTGTCAGATTTTCCTTCCGTGGACAGTCAAAGTTCTCCATAGTAGGGATGGGCTGCCGGTTCAAATCGGTTCAAAGTTCGATTCAAACATCGGCTGTTCGAAAATTTGCGAACTTCGAACTTTTCGGGACATTCGTGGAAGGTTCGAGAAATTTTTTTTCTCAAAAAAATCTAAGAATTTTTACTGGCTGTTTACTGTAGAATCTATACTATAAAAGAATAAGCCTTCAAGTGTCCGTCGCCAAAAGCGGTCTGCGCATGCGCGACGGACATTTGAAAGTGGCCGTTAAAACAAACAGGTAGCTGCGCGTGCCGGCCACCTGCAAAAAAAAAAAAAAAATCGGCACGAGCCGCGCGCAGCTACCCGTTTGTTTAAACGCCGCAAGCCCCGAATCCTCCAGCGGTGACCGTCCTCCGGCTGTCGCGGCCTGCTCGGCGGGCATCCAGGCTCAGGCGAGCCCCCGGCTTGGTTTGGGCCTACAGGCCCAGCCGAGCCGGGGACTCGCCTAAGCCTAGAGGCCGGCCGAGCAGCCAGCGACAGCCGGAGGACGGTCACCGCTGGAGCTCCGGGCCGAAGTTCACAAAACATACTCCCCTAAATCGGCCCTGAGCTCCAGCGGTGACCTCCTCCGGCCGAGCAGGCTGCTAGGCCGGCCTCCAGGCTCAGGCGAGCCCCCGGCTTGGCTTGGGCCTACAGGCCCAGCCGAGCCGGAGACTCGCCTAAGCCTAGAGGCCGGCCGAGCAGCCAGCGACAGCCGGAGGACGGTCACCGCTGGAGCTCCGGGCCGAAGTTCACAAAACATACTCCCCTAAATCTGCCCTGAGCTCCAGCGGTGACCTCCTCCGGCCGAGCAGGCTGCTAGGCCGGCCTCCAGGCTCAGACGAGCCCCCGGCTTGGCTTGGGCCTACAGGCCCAGCCGAGCCGGGGACTCGCCTAAGCCTGGAGGCCGGCCTAGCAGCCTGCGACAGCCAGAGGACAGCCACCGGTGGAGCTCCGGGCCAATGTAAGAGGATGTTGCCTACACATACTCACCGACATTGGCCCTTAGCTCCTCCAGCGATGGCGGTCCCGCTTCCAGCGTCCTCTCTGTCTCCGTTGGACGCCGGTATGACGTCACGAAAGCCTTTGACCCCGGGTCAAAATGCCGGGGTCAAAGGCTTTCGTTACATCATGCCGGCGACCAACGAAGAGAGAGAGGACGCTGGAAGCAGGACCGCCATCGCTGGAGGAGCTAAGGGCCGATGTAGGTGAGTATGTGTAGGCAACATCCCCCTACATTGGCCCGGAGCTCTAGCGGTGGCTGTCGCAGGCTGCTCGGCCGGTCTCCAGGCTTAGGCAAGCCCCTGGCTCGGCTGGGCCTGTAGGCCCAAGCCAAGCCGGGGGCTCGCCTGAGCCTGGAGGCCGGCCGAGCAGCCTGCGACAGCCAGAGGACAGTCACCGCTGGAGCTCAGGGCTAATGTAGGTGAGTATGTGCTCTCCACACCCACCCTGCTTGCTCGGCCGGTATCCAAGGTTAGGCGAGCCCTCGGCTTGGCGTTGGCCTAGAGGCCCAGCCGAGCCGGGGACTCGCTTGAGCCTGGAGGACGCCCGAGCATGCAACTCGACCGGCCTCCATGCTCAGGCAAGTCCCCGGCTCGACAGGTCCTCTAGGCCCAAGCCAAGCCGGGGGCTCACCTAAGCTTGGTAACCGGCCGAGCAAGCAGGGTGGGTGTGGAGAGCATATACTCACCTACATTGGCCTCGAGTCCTCCACCGGTCCACACATACTCACCGACATCGGCCCTTAGCTCCTCCAGCGATGGCGGTCCCGCTTCCAGCGTCCTCTCTCTCTTCGTTGGTCGCCGGTATGACGTCACGAAAGCCTTTGACCCCGGGTCAAAATGCCGGGGTCAAAGGCTTTCGTTACATCATGCCGGCGACCAACGAAGAGAGAGAGGAAGCGGGACCGCCATCACTGGAGGAGCTAAGGGCCGATGTAGGTGAGTATGTGTAGGCAACATCCCCCTACATTGGCCCGGAGCTCCAGCGGTGGCTGTCGCAGGCAGCTCGGCCGGCCTCCAGGCTTAGGCGAGCCCCCGGCTCGGCTGGGCCTGTAGGCCCAAGCCAAGCGGGGGCTCGCCTGAGCCTGGAGGCCGGCAGAACAGCCTGCGACAGCCGGAGGACGGTCACCGCTGGAGCTCCGGGCCGAAGTTGCCAAAACATACTCCCCTACATTGGCCCTGAGCTCCAGCGGTGACTTCCTCCGGCTGTCGCTGGCTGCTAGGCCGGCCTCCAGGCTCAGGCGAGCCCCCGGCTTGGCTCGGGCCTACAGGCCCAGCCGAGCCGGGGACTCGCCTAAGCCTAGAGGCCGGCCGAGCAGCCAGCGACAGCCGGAGGACGGTCACCGCTGGAGCTCAGGGCCAATGTAGGAGGATGTTGCCTACACATACTCACCTACATCGGCCCTTAGCTCCTCCAGCGATGGCGGTCCCGCTTCCAGCGTCCTCTCTGTCTCCGTTGGTCGTCGGTATGACGTCACGAAAGCCTTTGACCCTGGGTCAAAGGCTTTTGTGATGTCATACCGATGACCAACAGAGAGAGGACACTGGAAGCGGGACTGCCATCGCTGGAGGAGCTAAGGGCCGATGTAGGTGAGTATGTGCTCTCCACCCTGCTTGCTCGGCCGGTATCCAAGCTTAGGCGAGCCCCCGGCTTGGCCTGGGCTTAGAGGCCCAGCCGAGCCGGGGACTCACCTAAGCATGGAGGCCGGCCGAATTGCCTGCTCGGGCGTCCTCCAGGCTCAGGCGAGTCCACGGCTCGGCTGGGCCTCTAGGCCCAAGCCAAGCCGGGGGCTCGCCTAAGCTTGGATGCCGCCCGAGCTACTTGCTTGGCCGGCATCCAGGCTAAGGCGAGCCCCCGGCTTGGCCTGGGCCTAGAGGCCTAGCCGAGCCGGGGGCTCGCCTGAGCCTGGATGCCGGCCATACACACACACACTGTAAAAAACATATATGTGTGTATATATATCCACATGGGGTTACAGTGTGTGTGTGTGTATAATATATATTATATATATATACAGTTGTGTTCAAAATTATTCAACCCCCAATACTGTAAAGGGTTTTAGGGAATTTAGTGTACATTTGTAATTGTATTAAGAATGAAATCCTACAAGGACTTTTTAAAGAACCATATGCAACTAAAATGACATCAATTGGTTTTGTAATACAGTAGTAAATGTTTCTTTTGTGAATTCTTCATTGACACAATTATTCAACCCCTTAAAGACTACCACTCTGAAGAACAGAGGTTCATTCAAGTGTTTTCAATCAGGTATTGAAAACACCTGTGGATGTCACGGAGCAGCAATAAAGCCTAATAAGCACCAATTAGGCAGCTTTAAAATGACTGTGATACTCAGCTCCTTCTAGACATTTACTGGTGTGGTTACAAACATGGTGAAGTCAAGAGAATGGTCCAGGAAGACAAGAGAAGAGGTGATTACTCTTCACAGGAAGGGCAATGGCTATAAGAAGATTGCAAAGATGTTAAACATACCAAGAGAGACCATATGAAGCATCATTCGCAAATTCACTGTTGAAGGGCACTGTTGAAACGCTACCTGGTCGTGGCAGAAAGAAGATGCTGACTTCGACTGCTGTGCGCTACCTGAAGCGTAGAGTGGAGAAAAGTCCCCGTGTGACTGCTGAGGAACTGAGAAAAGATTTGTCAGATGTGGGTACTGAAGTTTCAGCTCAGACAATACGGCGCACACTGCGTAATGAAGGCCTCCATGCCAGAGCTCCCAGGCGCACCCCCTTGCTGTCTCCAAAGAATAAGAAGAGTCGACTGCAGTATGCCAAAAGTCATGTGGACAAACCACAGAAGTTTTGGGATAGTGTTCTGTGGACCGATGAAACAAAATTAGAACTGTTTGGGCCCATGGATCAACGCTATGTTTGGAGGAGGAAGAACAAGGCCTATGAAGAAAAGAACACCTTGCCTACTGTGAAGCATGGCCGGGGGTCAATCATGCTTTGGGGCTGTTTTGCTTCTGCAGGTACAGGGAAGCTTCAGCGTGTGCAAGGCACCATGAATTCTCTTCAGTACCAGGAGATATTGGATGACAATGTGATGCAGTCCGTCACAAACCTGAGGCTTGGGAGACATTGGACCTTTCAACAGGACAATGATCCCAAGCATACCTCCAAGTCCACTAGAGCATTGTTGCAGATTAAAGGCTGGAACATTTTGGAGTGGCCATCGCAGTCACCTGACTTAAATCCGATTGAGAACCTCTGGTGGGACTTAACCCCTTCACTGCTGAGCCATCTCGGGTCTAATTTTTCTTCTTTACTTTAAACATGGTCATGTTTGGTATCATTGGAAAGGCCATGCTCTGGCCTTTCTACTGATAACAAGCATGACCCTCTAGCTGCCAACAGTGGGGAGATATCGTGGTTCAAAGGAACCCCCTATCTCCACCCCTATCTTTCCTTAGGAGTCAATGAGGACTTTCCCCACACGTCCTCAGCAGTGAAAGGGTTAAAGAAAGCAGTTGCAGTGCGCAAGCCTAAGAATGTGACTAAACTGGAGGCTTTTGCCCATGACGAATGGGCGAAGATACCCGTAGATCGTTGCAAGACACTTGTGTCAAGCTATGCTTCACGTTTAAAAGCTGTTATAACTGTAAAAGGATGTTGTACTAAGTACTAAGATTGAATGTCACTTGGGGGTTGAATAAAACTGATAATGATGTGAGCACAGAAAAGACATTTGTGGTTATTTCATTATAAATGTTATGTTATATTTGTCTGACCTACACGTGCCTCTTTGATTTAATTGTAAGCAAGATGACTGAATGATCAAAATCAATGTCAAACTGGCCAAAACACTCAATTTCAGTGGGGGTTGAATAATTTTGAACACAACTGTATATATATATATATATGGACTGCGCATGCGCGCAGCCCACGGGGTGCTGTGGCGGTTGGATGCGCGCGCAGCCGGGTGGGCGCACACCACCCGCCGCAGCACGCCCAAAGCGTCCTACGGAGGTTTGCTGAGCGCGCATCCAACCTCCGTTAGACGCTTTGGGCGTGCTGCGGCAGGTGGCACGCGCGCATCCAACCGCAACAGCCTGTTACGGAGGTTGCCACGCCCCTGAGCCCAGCGCCTGAGCGCAGAGCCCAGCGCCTGAGCGCAGAGCCCAGCGCCTGAGCCCAGCGCCTGGGTGCAGAGCCCATCGCCTGTGCCCAGCGCCTGAGCCCAGCGCCCGAGCCCAGCGCCCAGCGCAGAGCTGAGCGCAGAGCCCAGCGCCTGAGCCCAGCGCCTGAGCCTAGCGCCTGAGCGCAGAGCCCAGCGCCTGAGCCCAGCGCCTGAGCGCAGAGCCCAGCGCCTGAGCCCAGCGCCTGAACGCAGAGCCCAGCGCCTGAGCCCAGCGCCTGAGCGCAGAGCCCAGCGCCTGAGCGCAGAGCCCAGCGCCTGAGCCCAGCGCCTGAGTGCAGAGCCCAGCGCCTGAGCGCAGAGCCCAGCGCCTGAGCGCAGAGCCCAGCGCCTGAGCCCAGCGCCTGAGCGCAGAGCCCAGCGCCTGAGCCCAGCGCCTGAGCGCAGAGCCCAGCGCCTGAGCGCAGAGCCCAGCGCCTGAGCGCAGAGCAGAGCGCCTGAGCCCAGTACCTGAACACAGCCCAGCACCGAGTGCAGAGCACAGAGCAGAGCGCCAAGCAGAGCACAATAGATGGCACAGAGCAGAGCACAACCCATTAAAGGCACAGAGCCGAGCACAATAAACGCCACAGAGCCGAGCACAATAAACGCCACAGAGCCGAGCACAATAAACGCCACAGAGCCGAGCACAATAAACGCCACAGAGCCGAGCACAAAAAAACGCCACAAAGCACAGCACAATAAACGGCGCCGAGCACAATAAAAAGCAGAGCACAATATACGGCACGGAGCAGAGCACAGAGCCGATGTGCAGAGCCCAGCACAGAGCCGAGCAAAACAGAATAAACGCCACAGAGCCAAGCACAATAAACTCCACAGAGCCGAGCACAGTACAATAGACGGCACAGAGCCGAGCACAACAGAATAAACGCCACAGAGCTGAGCACAATAAACGCCACAGAGCCGAGCACAATAAACGCCACAGAGCCGAGCACAATAAACGCCACAGAGCACAGCACAATAAACGCCACAGAGCCAAGCACAGCACAATAAACGCCACAGAGCACAGCACAATAAACGGCACAGCCAATCACAGCACAATAAACGGCGCCAAGCACAGAACCAAGCACAACACAATAAACGGCGCAGAGCACAATAAAAGCAGAGCACAATATACGGCACGGAGCAGAGCACAGAGCCGATGTGCAGGGCCCAGCACAGAGCCGAGCAAAACAGAATAAACGCCACAGAGCCAAGCACGATAAACTCCACAGAGCCGAGCACAATAAACTCCACAGAGCCGAGCACAATAAACTCCACAGAGCCGAGCACAATAAATGCCACAGAGCCGAGCACAATAAACGCCACAGAGCCGAGCACAATAAACTCCACAGAGCCGAGCACAATAAACTCCACAGAGCCGAGCACAATAAACGCCACAGAGCCGAGCACAATAAACGCCACAGAGCACAGCACAATAAACGCCACAGAGCCAAGCACAGCACAATAAACGCCACAGAGCACAGCACAATAAACGGCACAGCCAATCACAGCACAATAAACGGCGCCAAGCACAGAACCAAGCACAACACAATAAACGGCGCAGAGCACAATAAAAGCAGAGCACAATATACGGCACGGAGCAGAGCACAGAGCCGATGTGCAGGGCCCAGCACAGAGCCGAGCAAAACAGAATAAACGCCACAGAGCCAAGCACGATAAACTCCACAGAGCCGAGCACAATAAACTCCACAGAGCCGAGCACAATAAACTCCACAGAGCCGAGCACAATAAATGCCACAGAGCCGAGCACAATAAACGCCACAGAGCCGAGCACAATAAACGCCACAGAGCCGAGCACAATAAACTCCACAGAGCCGAGCACAATAAACTCCACAGAGCCGAGCACAATAAACGCCACAGAGCCGAGCACAATAAACGCCACAGAGCCGAGCACAATAAACTCCACAGAGCCGAGCACAATAAACTCCACAGAGCCGAGCACAATAAACGCCACAGAGCCGAGCACAATAAACGCCACAGAGCCGAGCACAATAAACTCCACAGAGCACAGCACAATAAACGCCACAGAGCCGAGCACAGTACAATAGACGGCACAGAGCCGAGCACAACAGAATAAACGGCACAGAGCCGAGCACAGAGCCAAACACAGCACAATAAATGGCACCGAACCAAGCACAATGCACCACACTTATCAACAGACTGCCCTCTGGGCAGGCTTTACACCTAGTATAATAATAAACTTTTTATAAGATAATGAATTAAAACGGGAATATTTCCCACTCATTGTTGGTCAAACATTTCCCACTCCTTGTTGGTCAAACATTTCCCACTCATTGTTGGTCAAACATTTCCCACTCCTTGTTGGTCAAACATTGCCCACTCCTTCTTGGTCAAACATTTCCCACTCCTTGTTGGTCAAACATTTCCCACTCATAGTTGGTCAAACATTTCCCACTCATGGTTGGAGAAACATTTCCCACTCATTGTTGGTCAAACATTTCCCACTCCTTGTTGGTCAAACATTTCCCACTCATAGTTGGTCAAACATTTCCCACTCATGGTTGGAGAAACATTTCCTACTCCTTGTTGGTCAAACATTTCCCACTCCTTCTTGGTCAAACATTGCCCACTCCTTCTTGGTCAAACATTTCCCACTCCTTGTTGGTCAAACATTTCCCACTCATAGTTGGTAAAACATTTCCCACTCATGGTTGGAGAAACATTTCCTACTCTTTGTTGGTCAATCATTTCCCATTCCTTGTTAATAACATTTCCCACTCCTTGTGATAAAACATTTCCCATCGTGCTTAAACATGAGCAAAAGTGGTAAAAATTAGCTCAGCACACAGCGGTGAAATGGCTCAGCACTCAGCAGTAAAAGGGTTAAAAACTCTTTTTTTAACTTTTTTTTCATTGTTTCCTGTCCCCCAGGGCAGTACTCCGGGTACACCTTTTATGGCCAATATCTTGTATATATACCCTCTTGGAGGGGACCTTAATTTTCAAACGTTCGAGCCCCTTTGACTTGCATGGTGTTCGAATTGTGTTCGAGTTCACGTTCAAAGTTTTTCGGGTGTACGAGTTCGAATGCGAATCGAACACGGGGGTGTTCGGCCCATCACTACTCCATAGTTGCAACAACAGTAAAGATCAGCGCTTAGGGAACAACCTCTTATAGATCCAGGGAACAGAGATGTGATAGATAAAGTGGATTTGTTTCCTTGGAATGGGTTTCAAAGTATCGGCTGCTTGTGTATGAATATTTGCAACTTTTCATTGATACTAATTGAGTTCTAATAGAGTGAATTGCACTTTCTGTGCTATTTTACTTCTTATGCTTTTGTTTACTTGGTCATTCTTTTTTTCTGAAGACGATAATAATGAATTTGATTCGATGAGAAACCAAGGGCTCTATAAGCTGGTGTGAGCTGAAACGCCAACGCTACATGACAAATCTAGAGCGAGTCGCTAAAAGGTAGCGCCTGACAACCCACCAACAGATCACCTTCTCCACGGTAGTCTGTGTACAAGATACATTAGCGCGCGCTAGGGAAACACTGAGAACCAGCGCTAATGCATTGTATGGTTAAAAATAAAAAGCGTTCCAGTGCAAAAAAGCATCGGGTTTAATTTAAAAAAAAAATCAAAACACCAAATTTCGCCTGAAAAATCCAGAAAAATACTTAATAAATTCTAAAAATTCAATAAATAAAAAGGCTTTTTGCTGCAGATTAAAAAAATAAACAGTTGAATAAATAATGAGTAAAAACGATAATATTTTTTACATTGAATCCTATGGGTTTCGCACACGGCACGTTTTCCTATA
The DNA here is from genome assembly GCA_009667805.1 of Leptobrachium leishanense. Classification (NCBI taxonomy): domain Eukaryota; kingdom Metazoa; phylum Chordata; class Amphibia; order Anura; family Megophryidae; genus Leptobrachium; species Leptobrachium leishanense. Next base: position 33,703,117 of record CM019067.1, on the reverse strand, counting down.
CGATGCATCTTCTCACGTTTCCCCGAAGCGCGCCGGTTTAACCATACAATGCATCATTAGAAGTGAACTGCATCCAGCGAGCCAAGAGACACCTGCGCTGCATTCCTCTCAATCGCCTGTTAATTGGCGGTTAATTTTGGGCAGAGACTTTTGATGCTTTATCCCGTTTTTCTTCCTTTTCCATCAGTTAACACCAGGGTTGAGCAGTAGGTAAGTTTTTACGATTAGCGTCGGTGCTAACATTATCGCAGGGACCAAACGATCTGTTGGTTAGAATAGCGAAAGTGCTCTGTAGCGCTGCCCGTGTTAAGTATAGGACACGGTAAGCAGTGGCGTCACTAGGGTTGGTGTCACCCGGTGCGGTAACTTATGGTGTCACCCCCCCCCCTGAGTTTTACGGGTTTTTTTTAACTACTTTTACTCATAAATCAGTATTCCCATACAACACTGAATGCTCATAATACACGGTGCACATTACTGTGAGGTTTATTGCTGTGGAGCTCTGTGATACGCTCATACACAAATTTTGGCAAACTGACAGCAAGTACGGTGCCTGTTCGAAGGCAGTGAAAGTCCCCATAGAGAAGTAATGGTTAATCTGTTCAGAGACACCGAACAGCAAAGAAATGTCCTGATGTCTGGTGTTTTCATTTGGCAGGTTTATTCAGGCGAACGAACACCATAGGTTTCAATGTTAAAAATATTCCTGTTTTTATCCAATATCTAATAAACCGTTTATTCCTTTAATCCATAGTAAAAAAATCTCTTTATTTATTGATTTTATTTTTTTTGTATCTTTTAGGCAATTTTCAAAAAAAATATACTTTTTTTTTTCTAATAGCGGTTTTTCTTTTTTTTCTGTAACAGACCTTTTTATTATCATTCACAGGATCTTATATGTTAATTCCAGACATTTTCGTTCAGTAGTTCTTTTTAAAACAGCAGACGACGGGTTTGCGGCAGCATTCGGTGGCTTATTCCCTGCACTTCAGGGATCCTGTGGTGAATGCGCCGGGGAAATTTGATTCCCCAAAGTGCGAGGAACAACAGAACAATGAAATGTCTGCGTCATTTCGGTGCTCTGTGAATATCCTCTTTGTGGTGTTTTTTTTGCCACCCCCTGGAAAATGCCAGTCTAGGCCTTGCCTACCCAGGACATACTTGAAAATGAGAGAATTCTAAATGTATCCTTCCTGGTAAAACTTTTTTTAGGGTGTCACCCGGTGCGGGCTGCACCCCCACCCCCCTTGCGACGCCCCTGGCGGTATATACAGTAAGCTTGCGCTACGAACCGTTAATTACCGCGTGCTAAGTGGTTTTTGCCATTTGTAGCGAGAGGCAAACAATCTGTTGGTCCGGCGCTAGACTGAATTTACTTGGCGCTAACGCGAAAACAGGCGGTCGGCCGCTAGGGTTAGCTCACACCAGCTGATAGCGCCCACAGTGTGAAGAATTATTTTGCTTCCATACAGTTGTGTTGTTGTAGAGGCAACAATCCTTCCATTACTCCCGCACACTTTCCTATTTAGGAAACACAACACTTTTTTGGTGTATCTTTTATAAAATGACCATTAAAATGCCGTGTTCTTTCTTTTTATTTATTTTCATTTTTTTATCCTCATGGAAATCGTCCCGGCGCTCGCTCATCTCTGAGCGCAGGAAAGGAGAGGTTTCCCAACAGGAAAGCATGAGAATCTTCCGCTCTCTGCTTCCTCCAGATTATGTCAGAAATTGCTGCGCAGATTTCTCTGGAAACGTGCATTATGTAAATTACACAATTTAAAACGAACGACTTTAATGGCCGTGGCGGAAAAAAAAGGAATATTAAACGCGCTCGTTTCCTGTTTCAATCAGAGGGAACGAGTGCGTTGAAGTAAATTAACGCGACTTCCACATTTCGTCACTTTTGATATTTTCATAAGAAAATTATAAAATCTGCTTTTTGTTTTGCATTTAACCCATTCAGTAGAGACAAGGCCCCATTTATTCTTTGACACTGGAAGGGCTATATGTGGGAAATCTCTAGTATTTGTAATTAATGGCAGTGCTTAAAGGGACACTCTACGCACCCTGACCACTTTTCATGGAGAGCCCCCCTCCAGCCCTTGTTTGGCCGATATCACTGAAGGGGTTATTGAAAAAATACCGAACTGGCCACGAAATTGCACCAAACTGTGAATTCCCCCATACAGTGTAATTTCATGGCCATTCGGCTATTCAAAAAGCTGGCAATTCACCAAATATTAGCTATTTGCCCTCGAAATACGGTGATCTTCAGTGGCAGTGAAATCCCCCATAGAGAAGCAATGGTTAATCTATTCAGAGACACCGAACAGCAGAGAAATGTCAATGAAATTCCCTGCTGTTCGGTGGCTTCATTCAACAGGTCTAAACAGGTGAATCCCATAGGCTTCAATGTAATAAAAATCCCCTGTTTTTATTAAATATTTTTTCAACCGTTTATTCTTTTCATTTGCAGCAAAAAGTCTCTTTATTTAGTTATTTTTTAGGATTTTTTGGTATTTTTTCTGCAAAATTGTTGATTAGGTTTGTTTAAATGGAATTTTTTTTATTATTGTTATTATGTAACAGACCTTTTTATTATTATTCATAGAAACTTATATATTATTTCCAGGCATTTTCATGCACTCATGCAGTTTTTTGGATACGTTCGGTGGATCGATTCGCCACACTTCGGGAACTCTGCGGTGAATGCTATGTTCACGGCAGGGTCTGCCAATCGGACTAGCTGAAGTGCGGTGAACGGGAGAGCAATGAAATGTTGGTGACATATCAGTGCTCTCTGAATAACCCCTTTAGTGAAGTGGAGGAGTTTCCTCTATCCGCACAGCTGTCACTTAGCAGATGGGATTTTGAATAGCCCGTCTACTGGGGACCAACTTGGGGACTGGTGACGTCAGCATACTTTGTACGCTGACAACATCCAGCCTGCTAAACACTCGCAACAGTGAGCATTCTGGGAGACGTCAGCCAATCCAACTTTCTGCACAGGTTACATTCGCTACGCAGATAGCATTAGAAGCTGCAGTGGCTTCCACATTTTTAGAAAGCCCTAAGCCAAAGAGGGGGAACAGCCGAATGCTGAGAGAGAAAAGCTTAGTATTTACACCCACACTAAAAGAAATTATATAATTAAAAAAAAAATTGGGCATATGGTGTCAACAGCATCTGCCCAATTATTTTGGGGGTGGCATTTTTTTCAAGAGTGTTCCATTAAGGGTTCCTCCAATCATCTTTGCGCCGATGGTGTAGAGCTGATCGGTCAATGCCTCTCAATGTACTGCAGCCTGTAAGAGTGCCGAAAGTGACCACGGAATGGGAGAAGAGGCGGGTTTCTAAGCATTCAATGGGGTGGGGCGAGACTGGTGGTTAGGAGGGGTTAATAATGAACCCTCATGGATCTCACCCTGTGTTTTTGGTTTATAGCAGGGATCTCAAAATCATGAAACCCACAGATGTTTATTGGCGACCATTCCCAGAATTCTTTGAACGCAATAAATGGCCAGAGAATCAGGGGAGGGGTAGTTCAGAAACATCTGGTGCGGGGGGGGTGGACGGAGTTTGAGATCCCTGGCTTGAAGTGTTCAGCTCTTCGAAATCCAGAATTCCTTCGGCTTGTCGGTTCCTGTGGGTTCCTTTGGGTTCCGGACAGAAAAAGTCTCGCGGTGCAAGAACAGCTCGGACGTATCCACGTCCTCCTATTTCACGACCCGTAACACCTCCATTAACCCTTTCGCTGCTGAGGCTTTTCCCGCCTCTGTGCTGAGGTCATTTTTACCGGTTTTGCTCATCATGTTTAAACGTGTTTTGAAGGCTTATTTTAGTATATGACCCAGACATATTATATATCGTTCTTTCCGTCAGACTCGGCAGATTCATAATATGTCATTATTATATGTATACGTTATGTCATGTCTGTATATTATAACAAAAAATGCAATAAAATATGTATTTTCAATAATTTACAAAGTGTAAAGTGTTTTTTTTTGACATTTTAACATGCGAGCAATTGCGGTTATATTTTGTATGGGGTGCGCTTGTTAAAAAAATTAGAGATGGGGACTCGTTACATTTTTTTTGGGGGAAAATTACGCGATTTTTAACAAACGCACCGCATACAAAAATCGTTAGTGCAGCATCATTGTTCACATTATAATTGAAATGGGAACAATATTGCTACACTAACAAACATTTTTTTTTCTTTTTTTGGTTTATTTTTTTTTTTATAATTTTTTTTAAATATATTTTTATTTTTAATTTTAATTTACATTTTTTTTAAAAAACTTTTTTCACATTCGTGTTTGGTATCATTGGAACGGCCATGCTCTGGCTGATCCAACCATACCAAACTTTAACCCCTAGCTGCCACGGATCGGGAGATAGGGAGTTCATTGGAACTCCCTATCTCCACCGTTGGTGGCAGTTAGGGGTTAACTCTAGGACTGGCGTCATCGTGCTACGCACGATGACGCCAGTCCTCAGGAGGAGTTCCCGGAGGCTTGACCGACATCCAAGATGTCGGCCAGCTCCGGGAAAGGATCGCGAACCGGCGCTTTTCGGCGCCGATTCGCGATCCAGCTCCCCAGGGGTTAATGTTAGGCACCATTTGGAAGGGCAGGCTGTGCCCTTCCAAATGGTGCCTGGGTTAACCCCCGCAACGCAGCCGATCGGGAGGGAGAGAGGTCCGAAGGACCTCCCCCCCTCCCTTTCAGGCGCCTCCTCCGCACATGCGGGGGGGGCGCCTGAATTAGGTGTCATCGCGCTGCCGCGATGACACCTAATTCCAGCGGCTGCAGTTCCGGATGCGCGGCTGACATCGAGGATGTCAGCCCGCACCGGGGGGGCCAGCGATCGGCCGGAACCCGGCCGAACGCTGACCCCAATGGGAGGACGCGCTCAGCGCGTCCTCCGCACAGCAGCTGTAATGCGGAGGACGCGCTGAGCGCGTCCTCCGCATTGAAGTGGTTAAATGTGAACTTAAAGCGAATTCCCTTTGCGGGTGGATCCGTCTACACGTAGAGTACGTGGTCAGGTTGAAAGTAAGGTCCCCTGTCTCCGTTGCGTGTAGGACCTGCCATGTAAGAATCCCCATGTCTCGCCTCATTAAACATAAATGTAAAAGCAATCGAGAGGAACCCTTCAGCTATGACAGCCTTCAAATGTTCCTTTGGATGTTTCTAACACCATAGAACGAGCGTGAAACCGATCTGAGGGTTTTCCGAGGAGCTATGGCGCACGAAGGATGTTTATATTAACCGAAAAGGTTTTGGTTCCCGCTCGTATTGTTCCATCCTGAGCCCTGGCACGTGAAAAGAAAAGAAAATACATGGGACGGATTGTTAAATAAGCCCATCAGGAAATGCTGTCGTCCAGACGTATTTACATTAGACAAGGGCCTCCTGCCGGTAGACGTGATTTCTATACACAAATATGCAGTAGTCTTTATTTTCTTAATAAAAGGATGTCAGGAACACGCACTGCAGCTGGATCGCAGCTACGCCATGTGCTCGCTAGGTTCCGAAGCCAGAAGAATAAAAAATCCCTTATCTGTCATAAAAATCGCCTCGCAGGCCGTAAAACCTTAAAATCTAGGAAAGATTTGTACAGAATCTGAAATTACACGTGACCGCGCTCGTTTATAAGAAACCTGACAGAAACATGAGGTACTTGGAATTCTAGGGGGATGTGGGAACCTTATGAAAAAAAAATGATTTGAAGATGTGTTTACATGTCCTCTGGATAAGGACCTATAAAACCATTCCGTACGTGGGTTTGCGTGCTACAGATGTCAAGGTCCCCTGTGGAGATATGCCATTGACTCCAGCCTTACAGGAAAGGCTTCACCTGCACAAAAAACTACGCTTCACCCATTCGCTACCAACGGGATTTTGTGTTGTATCACATCGAAAAACAAAAAGGTAGGATATAGAAAATAGGGATGTGCATGGATGAAAAATTCGTTTCGCTCAGTTTAGTTTCGTTACGTTTTTAAATAATTTCATTTTGTTTCGATTTGGATCGATTTGAAATTTTGAATCGATTTGAAATTTCATATATCAATTCGATAGTTGATATCAATTCGAATTTTGGATCGTTAAATAAAATGAGAAGCAAGGTGGGGTGTTTGTGAGGGTCCTGAGAACGAGCAACAGCACAATGGCCTGCTCTACGGTGGTTGCCCGCTCAGGTCTCACAAACAAGGTGCCCGCTCAGGTCTCACAAACACCCCCCCTTGCTTCTCGTTAAATAAAACCCCAATTAATCATCAAAACCCCAATTAATCATAAATTTTAACCCTTTCGCTGCAGAGGACGCGCTCAGCGCGTCCACCCGCAGGTAGCGTTCCTTGCGGAGGACGCGCTCAGCGCGTCCTCCCTTTGGGGCCAGCGATCGGCCGGGTTCCGGCCGATCGCTGTGCCCCCCGGTGTGGGTTGACATCCTTGATGTCAGCCCAGCACCCGGAACCGCCGCCGGGCTAATTAGATGTCATCGCGGCGGCGCGATGACATCTAATTCAGGCGCCCCCCCGCATGTGCGGAAGAGGCGCCTGAAAGGGAGGGGGGAGGTCCTTCGGACCTCTCTCCCTCCCGATTGGCGGCATGCAGGGGGTTAACCCAGGCACCGTTTGGAAGGGCACAGCCTGCCCTTCCTAACGGTACCTGGAATTAACCCCATGGGGGCTGGATCACGAATCGGCGCTGAAAAGCGCCGGTTCGTGATCCTTTCCCGGAGCTGGTCGACATCTTGGATGTCGGCCAAGCCTCCGGGAACTCCCCCTGAGGACTGGCGTCATCGTGCATAGCACGATGACGCCAGTCCTGGAGTTAACCCCTAACTGCCACCAATGGTGGAGATAGGGGGTTTCAATGAACCCCCTATCTCCCGATCCGTGGCAGTTAGGGGTTAATGTTTGATATTGTTGGATCGGCCAGAGCATGGCCGTTCCAACGATACCAAATATGAGTATAAAAAAATATTTAAAAAAAAATAAACAAGTTTTTTTTCTTTTTTTTGGTTCGTTAATGCAGCAATATTGTTCCCATTTCAATTATAATGTGAACAATGATGCTGCACTAACGATTTTTGTATGCGGTACGTTTGTTAAAAATTGCGTAATTTTCACCAAAAAAAAAATGTAACGAGAGCCCATCTCTAATTTTTTTAACAAGCGCACCCCATACAAAATATAACCGCAATTGCTCGTATGTTAAAATGTGGAAAAAAAACACTTTACACATTGTATATTATTGAAAATACATATTTTATTGCATTTTTTGTTATAATATACAGACAGGTCATGACGTATACATATAATAATGACCTATTATGAATCTGCCGAGTCTGCTGGAAAGAACGATATATAATATGTCTGGGTCATATACTAAAATAAGCCTTCAAAACACGTTTAAACAAGATGAGCGAAACAGGTAAAAATGAGCTCAGCACAGAGGCGGGAAATGCCTCAGCAGCGAAAGGGTTAAGCGGTGTCACAGATTTAGTATTTGAGTCAAATTAAACAGTGAAAAAAAATTAGTTTGTTTCATAAAGTCGTTTGCTGACTATTACTTGTATTGTAAGTTAAGATCAATTCGATAGTTGATATCAATTTGATAGTTCATTTCAGATTCGATAGTTGATATCAGTTATTCAAATTTTTATTTTATGATGATGACACAGTGTAAAACTAAATAAATTTGATATGTACCATTTCATTTCGTTTCGAATTCGTATCGATTCGTTATTCGGAAGTACTTCCGAAATATGAATTATCAAATTTCGTTCCAAATACCGAATTTTTCCGAAACGAATGCACATCTCTAATAAAAAAAACTTTTCTGTTCCCTTACGATGCAAAATTAGTGTGTCGACTATGGAGACATTCAATTCTTTGTGAGATCTCACTCCTGTCACACTGTATTACTGGGACGACAACAGACGGCGCCGCGATCACCAGCTGGTGAGAATCCACATCTACCTGAAGCCGCGAGGTCACTGCTACAAACGGGGCGCTGTAACCTCATTGAATGGAATCCAAATCGACAGAAGGGGGTGGGGACAGAATACGAGTACTGAAACAAAAGGAGAAGAAATGGATACATAGATTGGATACCTTGTGGCCCAATGGTTTATATAGGGAGTTTGATCTTCATCTTTGTTTCTAGTGGCAAGTTGGCGACCCTTATTGTATTGGAATCCTTTTATGATTTGATTATATGCATTTATACTAACGGTTCATTCTCTTCCCCTTAGATTGGCGTCATGTGTCCCCCATTTCTGTGGGAGCTCCATGTGACAAGTGCTTCTCTTCTACCAGGTGGTATTGTATTGACTTTGTATACATATATATTTATCCTTCGCACATGGATATATCAGATGGAGTTCATACACGTGTAACAATAGGAATGTGGAAACATTTATTTAGATAGTATGCATTGAAATATAGTAAACCATACAGTAGCATTTTTCCATATTTATGTATATTATATGTAAAGACCCACTATTTGTTTTTAATTTTTGTTGTTTTGTGACCAGCATCCCGTTACCTAGTATGTTATACACCACCAATGAAAATCAAGGGTTAAAGTGCAAAGAAACACTACTCACAGGTGAATGAATAAATAAAACTTAATGCAAAACAGACTTGTATAGCAATCACAGGAGAGCAGGGGGGGGCTTAACCTCAAGCGTTTGTAGACAACTAGGTTCACCTGGAAACCAGATGGACCACTGATTCTACCTGGATACAATAGTGGTAAAACATATCTTTTATTGTGATAAATCTTATCCCCTGACAAAGACTAACTGTCGAAACGTTGGGGTTTTATTCCGCTCTCTTGCCATGTTCTCTAGGTGCCTGTAATTATTATGTTTTTTGACTTTTTGTATTCAAGGTTACAATTGTTGTGTTTTCATCAGATGTGCAGTTTTTGCTTCATTGTATTCTTCTATTAGCTACCTTGTTCGTGATTTTCTCGGTAGATTTGTATATGCATTCAATTCCCTGCAACTTGTACCATTTTTATTTTGTTGTGTTTGTTCAATAAAATTTTGTATATTGTTGCCACTTTGGTGTGCAGTACCATTTTCTGTACATGTATTGATTTGGAGGTTTTGGGGAAGCCTTTTTCTGGATACTAGCACCCCATTGTATTTCTGAGTTTGCAGAACAACTGTTCTTCATTTTATAGATAAAATATAAACACACTGAGCTGATCATGATTAGGGATGGGCTGCGGTCTTAATCTGTTCGAAGATCGAATCGAACATCAGCCGTTCGACAGTTCGGCGAACGTCAAATTTTTTGCGATGTTTGCCAAAAATTCTAAAAAAAATTTTTTTTAAAGATTTGAAAAAGTGCTTAAAAAAATCTAAATAAATAAATCTATAAATAAAGAGTCATTTTACTGCAGAATATTATAAGCAACGGTTTATTAGATATTGAATTAAAACAGGAATAGCCTATGGGATAAAACATGAAGCCTATGGGATAAAACATTCTTGTTGCTAAAACATCAGGTAGACGAGGCCCTCTAATCAGGCTCTGTAAAGGGCTGCCCACCAGGGCCTCCCAAGGACCCCTTGAGGAGCATGCGGCCGCCGGATGACAGAGCTGCGACTGTGCGGGCTGGCCGGCCTGGTGCAAGTGGCAGAGGGGTGGTGCAGGGATGGAGCCACTGCACCTGCGGCCACGGCAGACCCCCCCACAACCAGGATCCAGGGAGCCCCCACTGACCACCAGGCTAAGGTAAGGCGACACATTTAAAAAAAAAAAAAATCCGAGGACATTTTTAAATGTCCCCGGGAACATAAAAAAAGGCCCACCAGTCTACCTCATGTCTGACAAGCAGCATGAGCAGGTATGGTTTGCTATACAGCAGCCTGTGGCCTCATTTTTGGATAGGACTCGCCCTCATTAGAGGTGCCTTGACGCTGGCGGGCGAGCTTAGTCTTATAATGGCCATTAATAAGAAACCAAACCTCTAATTGTGTTTAGTTTCACACGGTATAATGGGAATAAGCGCAGATGACATCTTTTTCAATGTAAAAGTAGTTGTTGCTACAGGAGCAGTGATTTACTCACTGTGTCTACAGTATTCCAGGTCTGATCTCCACTATGAGCATTGTATCCAGACTGGAGTCCACTGCCCATCCCACATCAATCACTGCATAAATTTAGTACCATTACATGCCATCTTCCTTACATGTCATTACATGCCATTTCCTCTCCTCCTGTTTCCAACCCCAACCCTCCCAGATTGTGAGTTCCTACGGGAATAGGGCCCTCATCTCCTCCTGTACTGTTTGTCAAATGTTGTTCAATGTATTGTAACCCTGTCTATACTGTGCTTATTGTACAGCGCTGCGGAATATGCTGGCGCTTTATAAATAAAGAATAATAATAATAATAAAAAATCTTTTTAACGCAGCTTCAAATGATGTGTCGAAAATGTTGTGATTTGAAAAAGTTTCGTCTCATTCAGACTCTTGGTAAAAAAAAAGTGTTCTATTTCTCTCGTATCGTTTTTCGGTGCAACTTAGCACCATGTTTTCTGTAGATCTCCTCCAAAAATAAAGCAGAATCTGTTGCTTGCATCAACACATGGTCAGATTCTGCTCCATCTTTTTTTTCCCAACATAACCTGCACAATATTTTAAGCAACAGTTTCTGCTCCTTTTTATAAACATCACATTCGGATAAAAAAAATTAAGCAACAGATTCTGCTCCATTTTTTAGGCAACAGTTTCTGCTCCTTTTTTTAAACATCACATTCGAATGATTTTTTTAGGCAGCAGATTCTGCTAGGCTCGTTCGCTACTAAACGTAGAGCAGAATTTGTTGCCTAAAAGTGGGAACAAAAGTGTAGTTATGCTTGCGTGGAAAAATGTGCAGAATCTGGTGGTCAGTTAAGGGGTGTTTTTATTTGTCTAGCAATTTTTTTGACGCTACTTATAGTAGTGTCATTCGTCTAACACTAGTTTAGTGTTTTTTGCCAGGTTTGAACCTTACTCAAGTCAGTTTTCTCAGGTATCTTTTTTAACCCAATGACATTACCATTGTTGACGTAAAGGGGTTGCCTTTCTAATGGCAAACCAGTATAAGGTCAGTGTTGGGGGTTATGGTTGGAGGTGAGGTTCCATTTTTTAATGTACATTTCTGATATGTGCTTCAAATGTATGATGCTCTCATCATTTTAAAAAAAAATGGATCTATCCTAAAACTGATGACCCATTGGTAGATTGGAAATGGAAATTCATTATCCATTCTTCAAAATATATTCTGAAGAAGCTCTGCAAAACACATTCATCAAACATCTCAATTTTTTTTTATTTTTGGAGAAAGGATTTTACCAGGAAGGATACATTGAGATTTCTCTCGTTTTCAAGTATATCCTGGGTGGCGAGTATGTACCGTTAGGTGTCTTGCCAAGGACACTTACTGGAGAGGCGCTTGCTGGGATTGAACCCATGTCTCCACAGGCTCTTTCCATGCAGAGCAGTGATGTTACCTCTACTCCACCCAGCTGGTACAACTTCAAAGTGGTTTCCATTGTACATAGAAAAGGTTTCTTCAAAAAACTATTTATTGTTGGAAGTTGCTATATGTTGTCTCAGGGAGGCAAATTTGGGGTTTTGAACCCTGGGTTATGGCCCGTGGGATTTAAAATTCTTTAGGGACACCCATCTTTAAGTTCTCCAACTTAGTGAACGTGCAAGGGATCTGCTCACCTTCCTACGCCTTGAGGTGCTCCTTCGTTTCACCGGCATCCTCTCCAGTTTGGCGCCCTAAGTACCGACAGAAATATTCGAAGTCAGCACATAGGATGTTCATCCACATCCTACCGTACGAAGGCTTTCAAAAGCTGCAACAATGACGTCAGACGTCATGACGACCGCCAATTCTCGCTGCCTGTATACCCAACTACGAACCTTCACTGCCTGTTCCGACCTGACTAGATAATCGACCATGAATCTTTGCTGCCTGTACTGACCCCTACCTGGATAGCTGACAAACAAAATTTACTGTCTGTACTGATCCTTACCTAAATAATCAACCATGAAGCTTTGCTGAATGTACGAACCCCTGCGCGATAACTAACCACAAACCTTTGTTGCCTGTTCCAACCCCTGCCTGGATAGCCAACCACGAACCTGCTACTGGGCTCCGTATACATGACATTTAGTACCTGAGCAGTTGTGTATGTGTTTTCATGCCCTGACATTAGACTTGTTCTAATTTAATGCTCATTTTATTCGTTTGCCTGATATTTGGATACCAGCATGCGCAGGCGAACGGTCATTCTCTATAGTACATCTAGTACATGTGTACCTATAATACAGTTGATTAATAGCTAGCAATATGTTATAGATTACATTTCCCAGGAATTCCCTGCCATGTTACTGTCCGGTACATTCGTAGAATATTTTAGAATTTCTCACAATGTGTTGCTAATTAGAGTCCCCCATAAAGAAAATGATACAATGTAACGAACGCCAACCCATGTGGATCTTATCGAAGAATAATGACAATAAAGAGGGTTTTTTATTATTAGATTCTGAGATTTCCTCTCCGAGGGATTTTTTTGAATTGCGAACTGCTACAAACATGATACGCTGAAGGTGATTGCAGCAGTTTTGCAGGCGGGAACACGTTTTTTGCAGGCGTTTCATAGTATACAGTGAGACGGGTACAGTCTACACAAGTGTTCTTTTTCAGGCTCCACATGGCTCGGCGTTATGTAACTGTGCTCATGGCAGGCACGGTGAAATTATTCCAGGAATATGCAACTTAATGGTTTCTTGGAAGTGCTTCAAAAATCCGTATGAAGATTTTCTCCAAACCATACCCAGTGATTGTGAAATATCTGAAGTACAACTAGGAAATGAAAGGGAAAAAAGCAGTCTGAGGAATTATCCGTAAAGCGGGTTTGCGTGCTGGTTCTGTGTACACCAGGTAAAATGAGTGGAGTTATTCACTAAAGGTTTACACAGAGAATTGTAACATTTTAAAGGGACACTCTACTTATCCTGACCACTTTATTGTTTCAAAGTGGCAAGGATGTGAGGGGTGCCCCCTTCTCCCTCCCAAGCTCACCCCATCTGGTTTTATCACTGGGTGAAGCAGAGAAGTTTCTTCCACCCTAACGAGTGTCACCAGCAGCTGGGATTTTTTAACCACTTGGCTGCTAAGGACGTGCTCAGTGCGTCCAGCGAAGTGGTTCTCCTGTGCGGAGGACGTGCTCAGCGCATCCTTGCACAGGAGGCAGCGATCGGCCGGTATTCCAGCTGATCGCTGCGGCCCTCGGTGTGGACTGACATCTTTGATGTCAGCCCAGCCTCCGGGACCCCAGCAGGCACAGCGACTATTAAGGGAACCCCCCTCCGCCAGTGCGGGGAAGTTCCCCTGAAGGGGGGGTCCTTTGGACCTCTCTCCCTCCCCATCCGTGCGGGCCAGAAGCTGAAGGCAGGCACCGCTTTGAAGGGCACAGCCTGCCCTTCCAAGTGGTGGCTGCCTTTAACCCCTTGGGGGCTGGTTCACAATTTGGCACCAACAAGCGCCGGATCGCAGTCCCCTCCCGGACCAGGCCAACATCTTGGATGTCGGCCAAGCTTCCGGGATCTTCCCCTGATGACTGGCGTCATCGCGCATAGTGATGGGAGTTAACCCCTAGCTGCCACCTATGGTGGAGATAGGGGGTTCCAATGAACTAAAATAAAATTTAAAACATAAAAAATAAAAAAACAGGTGTTTTTTTTATTTGTTTTATTATTGCAGCAATATTGTTCCCATTTCAATTATAATGTGAACAATGATGCTGCACTAGTGATTTTTTCTATGAGGGGCGTTTGCTAAAAATCACGTAATTTCCAGCCAAAAAAATGTAACGAGTCCCCATTTATACGTTTTTTAACAAGCGCACCCCATAGAAAATATAACCGCAAAGGCTCGGATGATAAAATGTGAAAAAAATCACTTTACAGACTGTAGATGATTGAAAATTCTAATTTTATTGTATTTTTTGTTAGAATATACAGACAGGACATGACGTATACATATAATAATGATATATTATGAATCTGCCGAGTCTGCCGGAACGAACGATATATAATATGTCTGGGTCATATAATAAAATGTGAATTCGGGGTGCGTGGCTGGCTCTGCAAGGGAGAAGACGTGCCTGGGGTCAGCTCTGCTGAATTTGCTTGTTACCGGGGGTTTTAAGCTGGTGTCTCTCCCCAAATTACCCACTACTGAGGTCCCTGCACTGCTGGCCATAACGGGACATGCTCCGGGGCCTGTTTCTGCCCCCCCCCTCCAGAGCACAGCTGAGAAGTCCCCTGCAGAGAGCCCAATCTGGACGGTCAGCGGTTGTGGTAATGGAGGGCCCCCATCTTCCGGCTGTATTGGCTGTCCCCTCGGAGATGATTTTGGGGGAAGGAGCGAGGTGGTGCAGTCTGGAGCGGACCCCCCTGCCAGGGGCATGGAGGCTGCATTCACGGCCCTTGAGGCCTGCCTGGACCAGCTGCCAGGGGGAGAAGATAGCCCGATTTCTCGGGCCTCGTGGGGGCGTCTGATGGCCGCGTGGAGGACTGGCCGGGAGGAAGCGGACCTAGCAGAGGAGGACGCGTGGGAGGCTACGTCTGTCGCCGACGAGGGGGAAGCTGCCCACCACTCGCAGAGTGATGGAGACGGGCTGATGTGTGCTGAGTTGGAGGATGAGGTGGTTACCCTGGTGCTGCCTGCCGCTGGCCCCTGGGAATGGGTGGCAGGGATGGAGCTGTCGGGCACAGGAGTTTGTCCCGCTGTCGAGACTAGGAGTGTACCCCAGCCCTGCTGCGTGGTCCCGACCATGAATGGATCGACTCGAGCCCGGCCCGAGTATCGGATCCTACAAGTGAGTTCGGTGCGTGGGGGTTTTTTCCGGCGTGCCCTGTGGATGGACACTGGCTGAACTGCCCAACCCCGCTGTGCATATGGCTCAGGACCTATCTCCTTCTCCACCCTGCTACTCCATACTGCCGCAGTTTTTGTTTTTATTCCCCTTGCCTATACATGACGGACTACAGTGCTCCTGATGACTTTTTTTTTCCTTTTTTCTACTGCAGTGCTCCTTGTTGCTGTGTATTGTTTTTGCCCTCACCGCTGTCATCCCCATTCACACACCAAGACTTTTTCTTCTTTTGCTGAGACCCCCCACCCGGGGATATCCCCCTCTCCCCCCCCCTGCTTTTTCAGCAATGAGGAGACTCTGTTTTTATTTTGGCAGACATTTTGATAGATGTTCCCCGGCTGGGGATACTTTTTTGCTGTCCTTCTCTCTGCCTGCTGTGCTATCACTGCTGTAATATGTGATATCTTGCATTTCTTACTTCCCTTTACGTATGAGAATATATAGCTGACTTTTGTGGGCCCTGCGCGGCCTTTACTCACCTGATGGGCCATTCCCCCCCCTTTTTTTTTTCTTTTGTGTTTTTGCACAGACCAAAGTTTTGAGATGGCTAGCAGATGTTCCCGGTTAACCAATGAGTCCCTCCCTGAGGCTATACCTGGATTCTTGGTGTCCCTGATCCCCCCCCTCGATGACTCGCTGAGACTTCGAGACGTTGTTTTTGTCCTTTTTGCTGACTCTTACGGTGTGCAGAGTATTCATGATGTCTTAGTGGATGCTGGGGGCCTCATTTCTTTCCCCCCCCCCCATTTTTGTTTTTTTTAATTTTTATTTGGCAGACCGGGACTCCCTTGGGGCCAGCCACTATGGCGACTTTTCCGGATAGGTCTGCCATAATTGGCCCTCAAGCCCTTGGCCACGTGACATTTGTCCTCCATGGCCTCCTTGTCCTTGGACTCTCTGGAGTGAGCCAAGAGAGTCACGTAGATGGCCTTTGCCATACCCCCTCCCTACCTTCCCCACCCCCTTTCCTTTTTTTTTATCCCCCCCCCGGTCCCCACTTCTCAACTCAGTACTACTGTGTACACCAGCTTTCTCTGCTTGTTGGCCCGCGAGGCCATTGTTTTCTGTTACAAAAATAAAAATTTTGAATTACAAAAAAAAAAAAAAGGTGAATTCAAATCGTGTTTAAACATGATGAGCGAAAGCGGTAAAAATTAGCTCAGCACACAGGCGTGAAATGGCTCAGCAGCGAAAGGCTTAATTTCCCAGCTGCCGGTCAGCAGATCGGTCACTAGGGACATGAGCACACCCGAGCATGCCGTCGTCGCCCTGTGAGACTAATCGCGGTAGCAAACGGTCTCACAGAGGCAGCCGATGGAACGGAATTGCACGTGCGCATGCAGCTCCAATCCATCGCTCTGCGCAGGTGCTACGGAACTTGCGTATGTAAAGTGCGCATGTCCCGTAGCGCTGCTCAGTTTGCGGTCAATAGGATATTCAAGATACGTTAAAACGCAAACTGCGCAGAAAAGCTTCAGGGGCAGACAGTTTCGGGAGGTCCTGAGCCGAAGTAGAGGAGTGAAGCGATGGACAAAATGTCTAAGATAACAAAATTAAATAAATAATAATTGTGGACAGTCTGTCAGCAGCCTCTGCCCAAATTATTTAAGGGCAAACAAAGGGAACTCCTTTTTTTTCCAAATAGTATCCCTATAATATTGTATTGGCTGGGTAGAGTAGAGTTAACATCACTGCTCTATGACTATGTGGAGACACAGGTTTGAATGCAGCACATACAGATACAAGGTGTTGCTGTAATTGCCATACACAGGCATTATGCAGCACATACAGATACAAGGTGTTGCTGTAATTGCCATACACAGGCATTATGCAGCACATACAGATACAAGGTGTTGCTGTAATTGCCATACACAGGCATTATGCAGCACATACAGATACAAGGTGTTGCTGTAATTGCCATACACAGGCATTATGCAGCACATACAGATACAAGGTGTTGCTGTAATTGCCATACACAGGCATTATTCAGCACATACAGATACAAGGTGTTGCTGTAATTGCCATACACAGGCATTATGCAGCACATACAGATACAAGGTGTTGCTGTAATTGCCATACACAGGCATTATGCAGCACATACAGATATTGCATTGCTAATAATCTCATTATGATCACTACAAACCCCCATAAGCAGGAGATCTCACCATTTTATTATCTGGCTGCAGCACATTTACTGCATCTGACACAAAGGCCATTTATGCCTGTATGCTGATAATGCAGATCCCGTGTGAAATTGTGCAAGATATGTGAAGCCATCTAGAGTTTAGAACCTTTCATCCCAGCAATATTTTTATAAAGGATAAGTGAATCCATGAGATATTAAAAATGAGCAAATTTACAGAATTTGTTCTGGTAACTAACTCGGAATAACGATCTTTACTCAAAATTGCTCTTTTACTCTATATTTAAGTGTTAACTATGCGCCCATGCCTTAAATAAATATTATAATAATTTTATTTTTCAGCAAAATGTCATGGTAGTTAAAGGTTTAGAGGAAGAAGCCACACCCTTGCCACCACCCTGCCCATGCAACTAAGGTCAAGACATACAACCCCCACCCCCGCTGCAGGCAAGCCTTCTTCCTGTCCGACTTCCTTTCCTCTCATATTTCTGAGTGTAGCCCCAGGACAGTTTTCAGTGGAATTTCTTAGCAGGTTAAAATTGCTAAAGGCATTTACACTTGTAAATAAACAAGAGACAAATAAATTCAAGAGAAAAAAAACTCCCATTAATTTTGAAATTATTTATTGATCTTTATCAGTGGTTCCCATCCCTGGTCCTCGAGTCCCCCTAACAGGCCAGGTTTGCAGGATATGTGAAGCACAGTACAGGTGATATGATTTGCTGGTCACTGATTGCAGGATTCAGGCTGCATTTCCCCAAGGTGATCCTTAACCTAAAACCTATTTCCATGTCCTCATAAACAATAGTTGTAGCTCACTCAAAGGAAGACACTATAAAAGGGAACAATATTTTTTAATACTGTGTTCCTTTAAATGAACTACAACTATTATTGTAACCCTATGGGGGATATCCACTAAGTGCCTCTGTTGCAAGAAAAATCTGTATTGCAGGGCAGTTAGCTGTTTTTTTTGTTTTTTTTGCAACGCTGGCACTGAGTGGATAATCCCCTAGCATTTGTGAGCACCACAGCAATGAAACTCACAGTTTTGCTGAGTATGTATGAGCTCCACAGCAATGAAACTCACAGAAATGCGCATTGTGTATGAGCTCCACAGCAATGACATTCACAATAATGCGCAGTGTGTATGGGCTCCACAGCAATGACACTCACGGTAATGCACAGTGTGTATGAGCTCCACAGCAATGACACTCACAGTAATGCGCAGTGTGTATGAGCTCCACAGCAATGAAACTCACAGTAATGCGCAGTGTGTATGAGCTCCACAGCAACAAAACTCACTACCGCCTTACAGTGCCAGCTCCTCTGATCACACCACTTGCCTGACAATCCGCAGCTCTGGCAGATGTGTGTAAACATGCTGCACCCCCCTCCCCATGCTGTTCAAAGTTTCAGCTGCTGCAGAGAGAGGGGGCGCAGCCCTCCCTTGTCACTTACTGGGGGAGGGGGGTTATCAGTCCCTACATACACTCTTGACAATTGGTAGCGTTCAGAAGCACCATGAGTTGCCGAGCGCTTCCGATTCTCTGCCTGCCACTGCAGGAGGAGGGAGGAGCATCATGCTCTATCCTGTTAGTTCTGGCTGGTGGTGAGGTGCCGGTACTGAGTGGTGAGGTGCCGGTACTGCGTACCCCCGAGTACCCCCTGAAAAAAGCCCTGAATATAGGGTAAAATGTTTCCTACAGAAATTGTTATTCTGGGATAGTAAAAAAATGGAAATAATGTTAAATTGCTCATTTTTAGTTTTTCGTGTAATTTGTTTATCCTTTACAGAAATATTGTTGACATGTCAGATTTTGAGCTCTAGTTGGTGTTCTTTATCGTATGCAATTTCAAACGGGGCCTGCATTATTATCATACAGGCAGAAAGGACCTTTGCGCTAGATACAGTAACTGTGATAAAGATAAATAATAAAAATGGTCAGGTCTCCTGTTTATGGTGATTTGTAGTGATCATAATGAGATTATTAGCAGTGGAGTAGAGGTAACATCACTACTCTGCATGGAGAGATCCTGTGGAGACATGGGCTCGATCCCGACGAGCACCTCTCCAGTAAGTGTCCTTGGGCAAGACACCTAACAGTACATACTCGCCACCCAGGACACACTTGAAAACGAGAGAAATCTCAATGTATCCTTCCTGGTAAAATACTTTCTCAAAAAAAATAAAAATATCTGTATGTGCTGCATAATGCCTGTGTATGGCAATTAGGGATGAGCTGTTCGGGTTCGGAGTTAAACCTGAACTTTGGCAGTTCGAAAGTTCGCGAATTTCAAACTTTTTGGGCGTCTTCGGTTCGAGTTCGAAAAAAAAAGAAATTTTGAAAAAAGTATAGAAAATGCTTAAAAAAATACTAAAAAATCTAGAAATAAAGAGACTCTTTACTGCAGAATATTATAAGCAACGGTTTATTAGATATTGAATTAAAAACTAATGTGTACGTGGAAAGATTATCAACTCTAAATGACCTCTGTTCACAAACGGGCATAACACCAGGTGTTTTTAGTCTGGTAATCAATTTGATACATTGTACAATATAGTGAGGGGGTGGGGTGGTGTCTGCTTCTGATTGAGATTTGAGAATTCATTTCCCTAAAACATCCTAATATGCTGCATTTAACTGGTGTTTGAATAGAAATTGCCATTAACACCAGCTTTTGGGAGTTGCTAAAATTATGCGCAACGTCTATCCATTAATTCCTGCGCAGAATGTAATACCATCCACGAAACAGCGCACAAACGCATTTGCACTCACAATGTTAAGTATAGGACGCACGCAGTACAGTAAGCTCGCGCAGCGTTCGCGCAGGTTCAACCGCGGTAGACGTATACGTGCGTTTGTTGCACTGACATTGTAATACAACGTTCGCGTTAATGCATTTTTGCGCGGGCGCAAACATATGCGCGAATATTGTAATAGGGCCCAACGTATTTTACCAGGAAGGATACATTGAGATTTCTCTCGTTTTCAAGTATGTCCTGGGTTCAAGAACATTGAATTGTTACAGTTGTTACAGAAATACAAAGTAATAAAATGCAAGATATTAAAACCAAAAACACAAATATACAGATTAACACAGAAAATAAATATAATAATAATATAATAATATTATTATGTTATAACTATTATGTGTTAAATTGGTTCATTTTTAATGGCAATATAAATTTGAATTTGCACACCACGCATCCATTCTATTCTACCTCTTGTTTGCTATTTTTATGGTCTTATGTTATTAACTTCATTATATATTTGTTAATCTATTGCAACACATAGCGTGGCGTGCTCTTAGTCAAAGTGATGCACCTTGTAATTAGCTTAAACAAATCAGCTTGCAAAGTAAACAGTGAGCCTATACAATTAAGTTATTATCATTTTCCACGAACAGATATGCTGAGAAGTGTGTGTTTATTCAGTGCAAATCATCAGTGTTGGATAACAGGAGTAATTAATTAACAATAAAATCTTTGTCACATTGCAATATTATTCCTATTTTATTTAAAAAGAATAGACATAAAGTAATTAGCATTTACAATGAATACAGATTGGCGAGATTTACCATGCTATGCTATTAAAGAGGAGATATATCAATTCCCCGACAATCATGTGATAAATAATAATTTCCCTGTTCTATACATATAAAAGGTTTTAAAAATATACCATTTAGTTTATAAGCCCTTTTCTTTAACTGTAGTCTACTTGCTGTAGAGAGTCCCCTTTCCCCCTCCCCTTTCTGCAGCCATGCTGCAGCACATGACTCTGGGCATAAGAATGTCTTTGTCTAAACCGTGTATGATAACAGTGTTGACCATGATAATTATCTGTGACGTTGGGAATATCCTATTGGTTTGTAAATCTGAGATTTTTTGTATGTCCTAACAAAGGAATACCAGATATTTGAAGAACGAAATCTGTGTCTGATGTGATGATTTATCTCCGCTAGCTAGCGTAGCGCTGCGCAATGCCTTACTTGATAGAAATACAAAAATCTTCTAACTTGCATGTCTTGGTGAATAGGAATTTAATTTATAACATCATGGTTCCCCTTTCCCTCATCTCAGGAAATGCTATTGAAGCGACTGATGGAGCGAAGAGGAGCACAGATAAGCATGAATTGCAGTTGTTGTAACCAGACAGAAAAGATTTATTTTCCAAAATGTTGTTAATAATGTTTCCCTCAATGGCAGAAGAAAATGATAGTAGCAAAAATAGTTGGGAGGATTGTGGACACCCAAGGTCCTACTGTAGAACTCGACCATTGTTCTTGACCAGATGTCTCCACTGCTGCTGTAAGTGGACACCTTGAATTCCCCTATTTTAATAGAAATATGACCTTGTGACTGCTTGTCTTGTTTTCTTGTTCTTTCTTTTGTCACTCTTATTCAGCACTTATACACTCCATACATATTGAGAGGCGTTGGCGGACCGGGGCTGTCCAGGTAATTGACAGCCTCCTGGGTGGAGGAAAGCCCTCTTCTCTGGAAATTGATCAGCCCACTGCAACACCCGAGTGGAGGAGAGAGAGAGGATACAGAGCTCAGCATGACCAATTAAAGGGACTCTCTAGGTCAGTGATGGCGAACCTTGGCACCCCAGATGATTCTGAACTACATGTCTCATGATGCTTTGCCAGGCTTTTGTTCAACTAAACATCAGTGCGTCCTTCTTCCCGTCCGCTATAGCGACACCTCCTTCACTCCCTCGGTGCATCCTCTTTCTCCTCCCCTTCTCTGCTATGGCCACTCAACCTTACCTAACTCAGGGGGTTATTCAAAGAGATCCGAATTGTGGCAGAAAGGTAACCAAACAGTGAAATTCAGCGTACGGTTACCTTTCCTGGCCATTCGGCTATTCAGAGAGCAGGCAGTTCGCCAAGTGTTGGCGAATTGTCTGCACATACAGTGCCTGTTCGGTGCCTGTTCGAGGGCAGTGAATCCCCATAGAGAAGCAATGCTTCGTCTATTCAGAGAACAAAAACCAGCAGTGAAAGGTTCCCGAAATGCCCTGCCATTCGGTGGCTTCATGCGGCAGATTTAGTCAGGCGAATCCCATAGGCTTCAATGCTAAAAATATTCCCATTTTAATTCAATATCTAATAAATCATTTAATATTATATTCTGCGGTAAAAAATTTCTTTATTATAGATTTTTTAGGATAATTTTTTTGGATATTTATGGCAAAAAAATTCCCGTTTTTTTTTTTTTAAATTGTTTTTTCTTTTTTCTGTAACAGCCCTTTTTATTATCATTCATTGGATCTTACCTGTAAATTCCAGACATTTTCCTTCTGTAGTTTTTTTTGCACACAGCGTTTCAAATTACAAACTTTCAAGCGTACTGTTTTTTTTCCACCTCGTTCGTCTGCGTTGTCGCGTTTTTCCGGCAGCTGCTCTGCGCTCTGATCGGCGGCTAGTCGGCTTTCTCCGGCGTGTTGGGCGTGGTTAATCCAGCTGTTTTCTGCGGGTTTCGATGAGTGTTCGGTGAGTGTTCAGCGGGTTTGCGGTGAGTGCTCAGTGGGTTTGCGGCAGGGTTTCCCTGCACTACGGGGGCTCTGCGGTTCTTGCTGAATACATCGCAGGGTCGGCGACCTAGGATCGCCGAATCACCCCGAACTGCAGAGAACGAAAAGTCACCGATCATACGTCGACTTTTCGATTCATTTTGAATAACCCTGTCAGTGTCACAACTGGAGGACACAATGAGGGAGGTACAGGAATGTGTCCACGGCATATGGGGAGGAGAAGGAGGAGGCACTGAGGGAGGTACGGGAATGTGTCCACTGCATATGAGGAGGAGAAGGAGGAGGCACTGAGGGAGGTACGGGAATGTGTCCACGGCATATGGGGAGGAGAAGGAGGAGGCACTGAGGGAGGTACGGGAATGTGTCCACGGCATATGAGGAGGAGGAGGAGGAGGCACTGAGGGAGGTACGGGAATGTGTCCACTGCATATGGGGAGGAGAAGGAGGAGGCACTGAGGGAGGTACGGGAATGTGTCCACTGCATATGGGTAGGAGAAGGAGGAGGCACTGAGGGAGGTACGGGAATGTGTCCGCTGCATATGGGGAGGAGAAGGAGGAGGCACTAAGGGAGATACGGGAATGTGTCCACGGCATATGAGGAGGAGAAGGAGGAGGCACTGAGGGAGGTACGGGAATGTGTCCACGTCATATGGGTAGGAGTAGGAGGAGGCACTGAGGGAGGTAAACCCGTGGAGCTATGAACTATGATAGCTCGCACGATTTAATTGTTTTGTGCACTTGCGATACCGTCGATTCCGCGCGCACAGAAAACATAACTCGTGTGCACTTTGTGGACAGGATCTATTAAAGCGTGGCCTACATATATTTTTAATATGGCACCGGCTGGGCCCCTTAGTGCTATATATTAAAATATAATTTAAATATAATTGTTTGGGGGGGATTATTGAGTTATTAAGGTGGATTATAAAGGATTAAATAAACTGCAAAATGTACTTTACAATAACCAATCCTGTAAATCCATCACCTTGGTAAATAACGCCCCATATCCCAGATATCCTACAAAATAGTAAAAAAAAATAATACAAAAGCATTTTTTAACTGTATGTTTTTAAATGAACAGATGCTGCCTGTTAGGGTTCGCTTTGCAGAGGTGCCATGTGTTCCCCTCGCATCTGGTTTCAGTCCAGTTACTTTGTTTTCTTGTATTTTTCTGCGTCTGTGACATATTAGTTAACAAACCCTTGTTGTTCTGTTAAGAGTTAAGCGGTTTCATACATTGGGACAGGTCCATTGCACGGGTTGTTTTGGATATTTTGCAAACCTAATTAAGCAACGGGGCCTGTTTTCTAATAAGAGAATTTTTGGGCAGATAACCCTCGACACTTACTTTCTCAACAGGGCGAATGTTGCATTAGCTGTTGGCTCACACAGTGTTTTGAAAATAGTGCTTCATGTATCTATTAACTCATCGCCGAGCTTTATATAGCTTGATCTAAAACTGCATTTTCTATTTCCCCTGATCAAATTCCACTGTCATGTCACGTTGGATTATGTATCGCTCTTAACCTCTTACTCATTAACTTATATATATATATATATATTTTCATCATCAATAGCTGGTAGTTCAGGACACTGAGCCAGCATGGAAAATTCCCAATTATTCAACACCGGCACACAATTCGTGTAGCCTCGCTGACGTAAGGTATTTCAATACTGTGTGATTTAAGTTTAGGATCTCGTGATGCAATGATCTTTTGCAACATTGTTTAAACTGTAGAACACAGAGTTCTTAATTCTAATGGCAGATCCTTGCTCATGAATGTACCCTGGGGGGAGGGGGGGGGATACTGAGCCAGGACCAAATTATATGTAACTTTAAACAAACAGCACAATTTGTTTTGTGATCTATAGGAACCTAGGAGTAGCGACCTAAGCATTGTGTGATCTCGGATTAATTAAATAATAACGAGATGAGTGTATGTCAAGCAGAGCCTGGAACGTCTCTTAAAGGGATACACTATTAAAAATAGAGTCCCCTTTCTCTGCCTTTAACCCTTTCGCTGCTGAGCCATTTAACCTCTGTGTGCTGAGCTCATTTTTACCGGTTTCGCTCATCATGTTTAAACACTATTTTGAAATCACTTTTTATTATACAACCCAGACATATTATATATCCTTTTTTCCCGGCAGACTCGGAAGATTCATAATATATCATTATTATATGTATACGTCATGTCCTGCCTTAATGCTATAAGAAAAAATGCAATAAAATTCGAATTTTCAATAATCTACACCGTAGATGTAAAGTGTGTTTTTTTTTCCACGTTTTATCATCCGAACCTTTGCGGTTATATATTCTATGGGATGCGCTTGTTAAAAAATTTAGAAATGAGGACTCGTTACATTTTTTCTGTTAGACTACGTTATTTTTAGCAAAAAAAAACCCATAGAAAAAATCGTTAGTTCAGCATAATTGTTCACATTATAAATGAAATGGGAACAATATTGCTGTATTAATAAAAAAAACACGCACATAAAAGACGTTTTTATTTTTATTATTATTATTTTTGTTATTTTATTTTTTTCTTAATTTGAACATGGTCATGTTTGGTATCATTGGAAAGACACCAAACATGACCCTTCCACTAATCGGGAGATACAGAGACTCAAAAGAACACCCTATCTTCACCATAGGATTTCCTTAGGAAATCCCCAGGCAGCTAGGGGTTTCCCGGCTGACTGATGTCATCGTGCCATGCGCGATGACGTCAGATGACAAGGGGGGACCCGGAGGTGGCACTGCCATCTAAGATGGTGGCCCCCACCGGAACTAGGCCGTGATCCAGGGAGAGGGTGACAACGGCTTGCTCTCTGCGTGATGACGTCGCTAGTGACCGATCTGGTTACCGACAGTCAGGAAATTTGACATCCCTAGCTGCTGGTGATGCTGGGTGGGGTGGGGTGGGTTGGAGGAAACACCTCCACTTCACCCAGCAATACTGCCAGATTGGGGGAGCTGGGACAGGGAGGAGGGTGGCACTATTCACATCCTGACCACTTTACAAAGCTATAAGGGGTTATTCAGAGAGCACTGGAATTTCACTGAATGTCGGTCCTCTCTCGGTCTACTCATTTTGGCAATTTCAGTTGGCCGACCATGCCGGCTTTGAATTCAGCATTCACTGCAGTGTCCCCAAAGTGCACCAAATGGGACCCGCCAATCAACCTGGACAGCCGGGGACCTGCCTAATGCCGTCAGACTGACTGCTGCAGGCTTTCGAACGCCACCGAAAAATGCCAATCAGCTGCCGAACGCAACCAAACTGATAAAAAAAAAACGTAGCTCTATAATTTTTAATAAGCCATTTAAAACAGAAAAAAATGCACGGAAATAATAAAAAAAGGTCCTATAAAAAATAATAAAATGGTCTGTCACAGGATAAGAAAAGTCATAAAAAAAGGGAAATCAAACATTTAGCCGAAAAAATCCAGAAAAATACCCAAAAATTCTAAAAAATAAATAATTAAATAAAAAAATCTTTTTACTGCAAATGAAAAGAATAAAGGGCTGAACAAAAAATTAATAAAAAATGCACATTTTTTTTACATTGATCCTATAGGATTCTTCTGTTTAAACCTGTCGAATTGAATCACCGAAAAGCAGGGCATTTCATTGACACTTCGGTGCAGTTCGGCGTCTCTGAATAGATTAACCATTACTTCTCTATGGGAAAATTTCACTGACGCGAAACGCACCGTATTTCTTTGACAATTGCCAAGTATTTGGGGAATTGACAGCTTTCTGAGTTGACCAACTGCCACGAAATTGCAACGTATGGGGAAATTCACCGTTCGGTGCATTTCGGCTCTTATTGAATAACCCTAATAGTGTTCAGGGTGAGTAGAGTGTCTCTTTAACGATTCATCTCCAAAAAATTACATAGCATATAAATATAGTAACTCACCAAGCTCCGAAGTAATCAACGCGATCATCCCTATTCATAGCCTGGGAAGAGCAAACTGTGATCATTCATGAGCGGTGGAGACGTGCATTCATTTCCAGAAGAATTGAGATTAGTCCACCTTACCGCCATTCGTCAATTTGTCCAATGCATAAATCAAAGAAAGGACATCTCAAGGACACGGGAGTGTTTTATGTTTGTGCAGTTTGCTTTGGTTGGTGTCATTGCACCCATGAGTACATTCTACAAACTGATATACGACCACTTATTTTATGTTCCTCCAAGCCTTTGTTAGTTACAGTTACAGGTATTTATAAAGCGCCAACAAGCAGCGCTGTACAACAAGAGAGACAGAGTAACAAATGTCCATACAAGTTAAACACACACAGAACAGAAGGAGAGAGGACCCTGTCCAAGAGCTTACAATCTAAGGGGAGAGGGGTGACACTCTAGATGAGGGTAAGTGTCAGAGTATGCGACGTAGTGGGGTGCAAGTAGGGGAAAGAAATGTACACTGGGGGATTATGGAGTGAGCCGATAGGCTTCTCTGAAGTGACCTGTTTTCATTGACTTCTTGAAGGACTGGAGAGACAGGGAGAGTCTAATATTGTGGGGGAGGGAGTTCCACAAGAAGGGGGCAGCTTGGGAGCAGTCCTGAAAAGCGAGAGTTGGGGGTACGGGTAAGGAGAGATGATAACCTCAGATCATTGGCAGATCAAGTGGATTCTAAAGGAAACAGGGAGCCAGTGTAGAGATTGACAGAGGGGCGAGGTGTGAGAGGTGCAGGAGGTGGGGTGTATGAGTCTGGCACAGGTGTTCATAACAGACTGCAGAGGGAGAATCTGGAATTTATTAAGGCCAGAAAGAAGGAGGTTGCAGTAGTCAAGGCGGGAGATAATAAGAGCTTGGATGAGCATTTTAGCAGAGTCTTGATTAAGACAGGGACGGACGCGTGCAATGTTTTTTAGGTGGAAGTAGCAGGTATGGTTATAGACTGAATGTGAGGAGTGAAGGAGAGATCAGTGTCAAAGAGGACACCGTGGCAATGAGCCTAAGAGGTAGAAGTAATATTGGCACCATTCACCTGAAGGGAAATGGGCGCAGGAATATTGATTTTGAAGGAAGGGAAGATTAGAAGTTCAGTTTTCGAGAGGTTGAGCTTTAGGAAACAGGAAGTCATCCAGTCCAAGACAGCCGACAGACAGGCTTTGGCACAGTCAAGCACAGGAGGAAACAAATCGGGAGAGGAAAGGTAGATTTGGGTGTTGTCAGCATAGAGATGATATTGGAGTCCAAAGGAAGAGATGAGGTTGCAGTGAGGAGGTATAGATAGAGAAGAGAAGGGGACCCAGAACAGAGCCTTGAGGTACCCCAACTGAGAGAGGAACCGGGGGTGAAGAGACACTGAAGAGAGAGATAGGAAGACGACCAGGAGAGAGCAGAGTCTCTGAGGCCAAGTTGACACAGCGTGTGGAGCAGGAAAGGGTGGTCAACAGTGTCAAATACAGAGGAAAGGTCAAGAAGAATATGGAGGAAAAAGTGACCTTGGTTTTGAGCAGCATCCAAATCATTGGTAACCTTGGTCAGAGCAGTCTCAGTAGAGCGCTGGGAGCGAAAGCCGGACTAGTGCAGGACAAGCAGGGAGTTAGCAGCTAGAAAATCGGTGAGCTGATGGCATGGTGCGGTCTGAGAGACTGCACTTTTGTTCAGAATTCTAGCACACAGGAAAAGGTACCTCTACTAGCATGGTGAATTAGACCATCCCGAGGAATGGAGGTGGTCCATTGCATCATGTTATCAGAGAGCCTGTAGTACTCTCCCTAGAGCTTAATCAGTCATAAAGAAAGACTTTGAACATGACTACATATCCTCGTTTCTCCTCTAAGATGCGCTATTATGGTACAGATACCACTGGTCTGTAATCCAAGGACCTAGGGGTTCATTAACACTTGGGATCCACAATCTGTATTGTTTTGTCCAGGGATGAGGTCCATCATAAAGAGGTCAGGGAACTCATTAGGATTTCTGCCCGCTCTTCTCAATGTAGTCATTTTAAGCACACTATATGGACACACACTGAAATTTGATATTCACACTAAAACTACAGCCATACTGTGTGACAAGTGCCAAAAATAGCATATATTTATTGTGGCTTAAAAGGAAAGAAACCTAAAATATGAAGCTTTTCAGTGTGTCTGTGTAATTGGAACTACGTTCCTCCTGCAAAAATAGAGGAAGACCTACGTTCCCAAGTGTTTTCGTTTGATTGTCCCCTGGTTATGTCTTCTGCTAGTTTTGAGGACCCTTATAAGTTGATGTGTTACTTGGTCCAAGTGCATCTTAGAGCTGAACATTGACTGTTTTGTTTTAGGAGAGACGAAATCAGGGGTGTTGAGGCTACACCTAGCTAATCAGAAGTCGTTACCTTGAGTATTAATCATGGAAATCCCATGGACTGGCCATTGGACAAACCGGATAAATGCAATCAAACAGTAACAAGGAGCCACTGCTCCTCCAAGAATGGTTTTGTACAGGCTACTGTTGAGATTAAAATATGTTTTCAACCAGTTAACTGTTCTTTTTCTTCTGTAATCTGGCCATTTAGAGTTGCCAGACCCTCCAGTCCCACCCAGGAGCCACCCACTGCTTGGTTATAGCCCATTGTCTAGGAGTGGTCTAAGCTTTTCACTGACTGATTTAGGAGCCCAGCCTGGACCTGATTTTTCCTAATACTCAGACCAGATAGCTCCATCATCCTATCTGTTACTTATTTAATACCGTGAGCCCCACCCCATAGGGATGTTAATAATTATTGACTTTTTCAACGTAAATTTCGCTTAGAAGTCACCTTTTCTCTGTAAATCGTACTGAGGCGCATGGAAACCCTGGCTCAAAATAAATATGCGCGTTTGGGTATTTTTAATTGGATTTTAGCTTGACGTATTCCGTGCGTAATATATATCATTCATGTGCGTTATTTTCAGTAAACGGATGTATCAAAAGAGTTGTGTGACTTAGCTTAGCACACATGCGTCTCTCGTGTTTGCCAACATCATTTTGAGTTAAAGCTTTCCAAGCAGGATCTAGGAGCTGAAGGATCAATTTATGAAAAGATCCTTTGATGAACTGCCTTATTTTTGGCAGGAAACTGTGCCGTAGCATCACATGCCTACTGACAGAACTAGAATTACATTTTAAAAAGTATTCATACCACAAACAAATGTAAACAGCAAATGTTACTACATGTATTAGAAATTCCAGAGCACCAGAAGTTCCGAATCCTTGGATTTCTGAATCGGCCCAAAACAATATAATTTTTGGATCCATTCAAAATCATTTCCCTAACTGAAAGGAATTGCAATCTTTGTACAATTCCATCCCTGACCCTAATACAAACATAAACAGTTTCTGTAAGTCTAACAGTAACCCTAACACAAACAGAACCAGTAAGCCTAACAGTGACCCACACAGTGAGCGGCAGCGGTGTGGTCAAAAATGCCTTGTGATGTCAGAGGTCAGAGGAGAATGGGCAGACTGGTTCGAGGTGATAGAAAGGCAACAGTAACTCAAATAACTACTCGTTACAACCAAGGTATGCAGAATACTATCTCTGAATGTACAAAACGTCCAACGTTAAAGCAGAAGGGCTACAGCAGCAGCAGACCACACCCCGGGTGCCACTCCTGTCAGGTAAGAACAGGAAACTGAGGCTACAATTCGCACAAGCACTAAAACTGGACAATAGAAGATTGGAAAAATGTTGCCTGGTCAGATGAGTCTCGATTTCAGCTTCGACATTCAGATGGTAGCAGTAGCGTCGCTAGGTGGGGGCGGCCCGCACCAGGTGTCACCCGCCCTTAGGGTGACACCAAAGTGCGGCATGCAGAGGGGGGGCAGCTGGGCGGTGGCCCCAAGCATCCAGTTCAGGGGGGCATCAAAGTGCTCCCCCTGAGAAGATCCTGCCGGCGGCCGCATGCTTTTTCCTCCTACGTGCGGCCGCTAGCATGAATATCTGCCGCTCGTCTGGGGTTCTATACACCAGCCAGCCGCGATCTTAGTATCTTATGCTTGTTTTCACATTAGCTATAATGTTAAGGTCAGAGTTAGTATTAACGTAGGTAGTTAGGTTTAGGGTTTGTGTTTGTGCTATTTTTTGCTTTCGTTTTAAGGTTAAGGTCAGAATTAGTATTAGAGATTAATAATAGTTAGGGCTAAGGTTAGTATTAA
The DNA here is from genome assembly GCA_009667805.1 of Leptobrachium leishanense. NCBI lineage: Eukaryota > Metazoa > Chordata > Amphibia > Anura > Megophryidae > Leptobrachium > Leptobrachium leishanense. Next base: position 33,672,312 of record CM019067.1, on the reverse strand, counting down.
ATGCTTGTTTTAGGGTTAGCTTTAAGGTTAAGGTCAGAGTAAGCACTAAAAGTAGTAACTAGGGTTAGTATTTCTATTTGTTTTATGGTTAGAGATTAACCCCTAACCCTAACCAACAGTATCTTCTCCAGTTTCACCTCATTATTAGACATTTCTTTCAGCAGATTCAAAATATATCATTATTATGCGTGCATGTTAAAATGCTATATCAAAAACTTTCAAAAAGCGTTTTCTTTCAAGGTTTCAATCATTTGCAAATGTAAATTATTTTTTCACATTTTATCATCCAAACCATTCTGAACCACAGTTTTTCTTATATAGAGGTATTCTTGAACCAAACTATTCATACAGACATAGCCAAACCAAGTTATCCATACAAACATGGCCAACCAAGACATCCATACAAACATGCCCAAAGCAAGATATCTAAACAGACATGCCCAGACCAAGACATCCATACAAAGATGTCCAAACCAAGACATCCATATAGACATGGCCAAAACAAGTCATCCATACAGACATGGCCAAAACAAGTCATCCATACAAACATGGCCAACCCAAGACATTCATATAGACATGGACCATCCAAGACATTTCTACAAGCATGGCCATCCCAAGACATGCATACAGACATGGCCAACTCAGAGGCACCCATACAGACATGGCCAAGTCAAGCCATCTACACAAACATGGCCAACCCAAGACATCCATACAGACATGGCTGATCCAAGACATTTCTAAAGGCATTGCCATATCAAGCCATCCATACCAACATGGTCAACCAAAGACATCCATACAGACATGGCCGATCCAAGACATTTCTACAGGCATGGTAATCTCAAGACATGCATACAGACATGGCCAACTCAAAGACACCCATACAGACATTTCCAAACCATGACATGCATACAAACTTGGCCAACCAAAGACATCCATACAGACATGGCTCATCCAAAACATTTCTACAGGAAAGGCCATCTCCAGCCATCCATACAACCATTGCCAACCCAAGACACCCATACAGACATGGCCATCCCAAGACAGCCATATAGGCATGGCCATCCCAAGACGTCCATATAAGAGGCATGGCCATCACAAGACATCCATATAGACATGGGCATCCCAAGACAATCTTACAGGCATTGCTGAAGCAAGATATTCATAACAGTATCGTTGACCCCAAGAAAAAAAACATCATATACGTATGGCCGACCCAAAACATTCAAATAGGCTCAGATGAACCAAAATATTCAGAGACATTTCCGACTCAAACATTCATGCAGTCAAAGGTGACCCAAAACATTGATACAGGCACAACCATCATAAAAGGATATTCTAATGCCAAGATTGTTCATCCTGGTTAAAAAGAGCTTGCAATGTTGGTCCCTCTGGCATGAGGAACAGTGTGTTCACCCCCAAAAAGCTTTAGTAACCCTATTAGCATTTGTCTGAGAGCAGCTAAACAGTGTGCGAGTCTTATATCCTCCTGCTGACATAAAACCAGTTCTTGTTTACAACACAAAAGATCGCACAATGGATGCACCAAGTGACATATAGAGGAAAATACAATAAGGGCATGTCATTTTTGGTGACAGTGGCCCTTTAAGAGGTGGAGTAATATTTATTCTTATCAATTATTATAATGTTTAATAAAGTCTGGGCAGATTATAGACATGATTTGATAATTTAGATAATTTTACTTTATTTTAGATAACTTTAGTTATTTTAGTAGGGTTAATTAAGTGTGAAACATAGAAACATAGAAACATAGAAAATGTCGGCAGATAAGAACCTTTCGGCCCATCTAGTCTGCCCAATTACATGGATACTTTACCTGGATTTATCTTTTGTTTAGGATAGCCTTATGCCTATCCCATGCTTGCTTAAATTCAATTACTGTTTTGGCCTCTACCACTTCTACTGGAAGACTGTTCCATGTATCCACCACCCTCTCAGTAAAATAATGCTTCCTGATGTTACTTTTAAACCTTTGCCCCTCTAATCTAAGACTATGTCCTCTTGTTTTGCTACTTTGTTTCCTTTTAAATATACTCCCATCCTCTACCTTGTGGATTCCCTTTACGTATTTAAATGTTTCTATCATATCTCCTCTGTCTCGTCTCGTGAACCAGAGGGGTTATACAGAGAAATGTCACCGAACAGGGAATTTCCCCATGCAGTGACATTTCGAGGCCATTCGGCTATTCAGAGAACAGTCAGTTTGCAAAATTTTGGCGAACTGCCAGACAGTGCGGTGCCTGTTCGACGGCAGTGAAATCCCCCATAGAGAAGCAATGATTAATCTATTCAGAGACACCGAACAGCAGTGAAAAGTTGCCGAAGTGCCCTGCTGTTCGGTGTTTTCATTCGGCAGGTTTATTCAGGCAAATCCCATAGGCTTCAATGTTAAAAATAATCCCGTTTTAATACAATATCTAATAAACCGTTTATTATTTTAATCTGCAGCAAAAAGTCTCTTTATTTATTTAATTTTTTTAAGATCTTTTAGGCATTTTTCGGGATTTTTTCGGAAAATTTCTTTTTCTGTTTTTTTTTAATAGCGTTTTTCTGTTTTCTGTAACAGCCCTTTTTATTATCATTCATAGGATCTTATGTGTAAATTTCCGGCATTTTCGTTCAGTAGGTTTTTTTTGCAAACAGCGTTTCAATTTTGAAACTTTCAAGCGTATTGTTTTTGGGGTTTTTTTTACCCCGTTCGTCAGCTTGTTGGCTTTTCCGGTGGCTGGTCTGCGCTGTGATCAGTGGCTCAGCTTTTTCAGACGTGTTCGGCATGTTTTTTGCAGCAGTTCCGAATGGTTTTCGGTGGGTTTTTGACAGGTGACAGGTTTCTGCAGGTTTTCCCTGCACTTCGGGGACCCTGCGGTGAATGCTGAATTCACCGCAGGGTGGGGAACTTTGATTTTCCGAAGTGCAGGGAAGTGCAGGGAAACAGAGAGCACTGAAATGTCGGCGACATTTCGGTGCTCTCTAAATAACCCCCTAGTATATTAATTTTCAAAGGCACAGGTAAACATTTTTTTCCAAAAAGTAACATAGGTATCTTCTTTTTTCCCTTTTTTATGGCCGGCCATAAAAATTTTAAAAATACAACTGATTAATGGCAAAACATATAACGTATTTTAGAATAAAAAAAACAAAATCTCTAATAAATGGCTTTTATTGTTCATTTTATTTATAGAATTTTTATGATCAAAAGTAACTTTCTGAAGCTTCAAAAAAAAAAAAAAGAAACGACCAAAAATATTATATAACTGAAAGAATTAATATAACAGAATCCTTTGTAACAAAGTATGTTTGGCCAAATGCCAAAAAAATGTATTTTAAAAATATCTATAGAGAAATCACAGGTAAAATTTATTGTACCTTTAATTACAGCTCAGCCTCTATGTTTCATCACATGATTACGGGTTTTCATGGAAGCGTTTCACAATCACCTGTCGGTGACACAATCAGATGACATCTGTTCATCACTTTCTTTGAATTCTATTTTTAGTGGGGAACAATTAGATGGTTTGACTCAATACCTTGACATAGAGTGTTGGTAATCATCGTATTCACAGCTCGTTCCGCTCCGTCTCTATTGATAATGATGTTCTCTGAAAAGAATGAATGGTTTGCTCTGTGACAGACACTGGTAAACACCGTGTACTTTGACTCACGGCAGAAATATCGGACTAGGGAGAAAAAGGCACACCTTACGGTGGTTTAGGTACAGCACATTTTTTTGGCAAATGAATGAGCAGGTGAGTAAGAAACCTAAAAACACATATTTAGAAGACGGATACATTGATAATGTAATTAAAAGAGGACGACCTTGTTAATAAAATATATATTTAAACACGCCTGTCAAACTCAATAAAGAACAATGTGGCTGCATGATCAGCTCTACAGCATCTCCTGACGTCTTTCCTAGATGTACAGGGTTATTCAGAAAGAGCCGATCTGGCCCCGAAATAGAAACATAGAAAATGTCGGCAGATAAGAACCTTTCGGCCCATCTAGTCTGCCCAATTACAGTTGTGTTCAAAATTATTCAACCCCCAATGCTGTAAAGGGTTTTAGGGAATTTAGTGTACATTTGTAATTGTATTCAGAATGAAATCCTACAAGGACTTTTTAAAGAACCATATGCAACTAAAATGACATCAATTGGTTTTGTAATACAGTAGTAAATGTTTCTTTTGTGAATTCTTCATTGACACAATTGTTCAACCCCTTAAAGACTACCACTCTGAAGAACAGAGGTTCATTCAAGTGTTTTCAATCAGGTATTGAAAACACCTGTGGATGTCACGGAGCAGCAATAAAGCATAATAAGCACCAATTAGGCAGCTTTAAAATGACTGTGATACTCAGCTCCTTCTAGACATTTACTGGTGTGGTTACAAACATGGTGAAGTCAAGAGAATGGTCCAGGAAGACAAGAGAAGAGGTGATTACTCTTCACAGGAAGGGCAATGGCTATAAGAAGATTGCAAAGATGTTAAACATACCAAGAGAGACCATAGGAAGCATCATTCGCAAATTCAAGGCAAAGGGCACTGTTGAAACGCTACCTGGTCGTGGCAGAAAGAAGATGCTGACTTCGACTGCTGTGCGCTACCTGAAGCGTAGAGTGGAGAAAAGTCCCCGTGTGACTGCTGAGGAACTGAGAAAAGATTTGTCAGATGTGGGTACTGAAGTTTCAGCTCAGACAATACGGCGCACACTGCGTAATGAAGGCCTCCATGCCAGAACTCCCAGGCGCACCCCCTTGCTGTCTCCAAAGAATAAGAAGAGTCGACTGCAGTATGCCAAAAGTCATGTGGACAAACCACAGAAGTTTTGGGATAGTGTTCTGTGGACTGATGAAACAAAATTAGAACTGTTTGGGCCCATGGATCAACGCTATGTTTGGAGGAGGAAGAACAAGGCCTATGAAGAAAAGAACACCTTGCCTACTGTGAAGCATGGCGGGGGTCAATCTTGCTTTGGGGCTGTTTTGCTTCTGCAGGTACAGGGAAGCTTCAGCGTGTGCAAGGTACCATGAATTCTCTTCAGTACCAGGAGATATTGGATGACAATGTGATGCAGTCCGTCACAAACCTGAGGCTTGGGAGACGTTGTACCTTTCAACAGGACAATGATCCCAAGCATACCTCCAAGTCCACTAGAGCATGGTTGCAGATTAAAGGCTGGAACATTTTGGGGTGGCCATCGCAGTCACCTGACTTAAATCCGATTGAGAACCTCTGGTGGGACTTAAAGAAAGCAGTTGCAGTGCACAAGCCTAAGAATGTGACTGAACTGGAGGCTTTTGCCCATGACGAATGGGCGAAGATACCCGTAGATCGCTGCAAGACACTTGTGTCAAGCTATGCTTCACGTTTAAAAGCTGTTATAACTGTAAAAGGATGTTGTACTAAGTACTAAGATTGAATGTCACTTGGGGGTTGAATAAAACTGATAATGATGTGAGCACAGAAAAGACATTTGTGGTTATTTCATTATAAATGTTATGTTATATTTGTCTGACCTACACGTGCCTCTTTGATTTAATTGTAAGCAAGATGACTGAATGATCAAAATCAATGTCAAACTGGCCAAAACACTCAATTTCAGTGGGGGTTGAATAATTTTGAACACAACTGTACATGGATACTTTACCTGGATTTATCTTTTGTTTAGGATAGCCTTATGCCTATCCCATGCCTGCTTAAATTCAATTACTGTTTTGGCCTCTACCACTTCTACTGGAAGGCAGTTAGGGGTTAACTCCAGGACTGGCGTCATCGTGCTATGCAGGGGGTTAAAGGCAGGCACGGTTTGGAAGGGCAGGCTGTGCCCTTCCAAACCGTGCCTGCCTTCAGCCTCTGGTCCCCCGCTATCGGGAGGGAGAGAGGTCCGAAGGACCTCCCCCCTCCCTTTCAGGCACCTCCTCCACACTCGCGGGGGGGGCGCCTGAAATAGATGTCATCGCGCCGCCGCAATGACATCTATCTTCCCCCCGGCATCCCGGAGTGCCGGGCTGACATGCTAGATGTCAGCCCACACCGGGGGGGCAGCAATCAGCCAGAATCCCAGCTGATTTTTCTATGTTTCTATACAGTTCTAACCTCAACATCTGAGGAAAGGGATTTAGGGGTTATTATTTCAGAGGATCTAAGGGTAAGTAGTCAATGTAATAGAGCAGCAGGAAATGCTGGCAGAATGCTTGGTTGTGTAGGGAGAGGTATTAGCAGTAGGAAAAGGGAAGTGCTCATGCCACTGTACAGAGCACTGGTGAGACCTCACTTGGAGTACTGTGTGCAGTACTGGAGACCGTATCTCCAGAAGGATATAGACATCTTGGAGAGAGTTCAGAGAAGGGCTACTAAAATGGTGTACGGCTTGAAGGAGAAAAGTTACCAGGAAAGGCTTAATGATCTTAACATGTACAGCTTGGAAAAAAGACGAGACAGAGGAGATATGATAGAAACATTTAAATACGTAAAGGGAATCCACAAGGTAGAGGAAGGGAGTATATTTAAAAGGAAACAAAATAGCAAAACAAGAGGACATAGTCTTAGATTAGAGGGGCAAAGGTTTAAAAGTAACATCAGGAAGCATTATTTTACTGAGAGGGTGGTGGATACATGGAACAGTCTTCCAGTAGAAGTGGTAGAGGCCAAAACAGTAATTGAATTTAAGCAAGCATGGGATAGGCATAAGGCTATCCTAAACAAAAGATAAATCCAGGTAAAGTATCCATGTAATTGGGCAGACTAGATGGGCCGAAAGGTTCTTATCTGCCGACATTTTTCTATGTTTCTATGTTTCTGATTGCTGCCTACTGTGCTAGGACGTGCTCAGCGAGTCCGTAGCACAGGAGAACCACTTGGCTGGACGCGCTGGGCGTGTCCTTAGCAGCCAAGTGGTTAAAAAAAATCAGACTTTTTAAAAAAAATAAAAATCCAGAAAAATGCTTACAATTGCCTAAAAAATCTATAAATGAAGAGACTTTTTACTGCAGAATTTTATAATTAACAGTTTATTAGATATTGAATTAAAACAGGAATATTTTTAACATTGAAGCCTATGGGATTCTCCTGAATAAACCTGTCGAATTAAACCACCGAATGGCAGGGCATTTCGGGAACCTTTCACTGCTGGTTTGTGTTCTCTGAATAGCTGAAGCATTGCTTCTCTATGGGGATTTCACTGCCCTCGAACAGGCACCGAACAGGCACCGTATGTGCAGGCAATTCGCCAGGATTTGGCGAATTGCCTGCTCTCTGGATAGCCGAATGGCCAAGAAAGGTAACCGAACGCTGATTTTCAGCGTTCGGTTACCTTTTTCCAGCCATTCAGATCTCTTTGAATTACCCTGACTGTTTTTCCTTCCTCGAACTACGACTGATCAACTACAGTGACTGTACAGTCTCTTTAAGGAACTGCCACCATAGTTGTCATACTTTTCACCATTGTTTCCACCCCCGTTTGGGTGGAAATTGTGTAGGATAGTCTTCGGCATAGTTTCCTATGGGATTTCTACCCATTGTTTCCACCCTGGTTTCTGCCAAAGTTATTCAGTGTACATTTCACTGCACTCTTGAGTGGTTACTCACTAATCCATGTTCACCATATTTTTAGTGAACAAATTGTGTTTGTCTTTCCCTGATCTACGGTAGATCAAACACAGTGACTCTACAGTCTATTGAGGGAACGGCCACCGAAGTTGGCCATACTTTTCATTGTTCTTTCCACCATCATTTGTGTGGAAATTGTCAAGGATAGTCCTTGGCATAGTTTCCTAGGGGATTTCTACCATTGTTTCTGATTTAGTTCCTGCCAAAGTTATTTTGCGTTGATTTCACCGTAGTTTCCATGACTTACAGGGTAATTCAAAGAGATTCGAAAAGTCACCGCATTCGGTGACTTTTCGTTCTCTTCAATTCGGTTCCTTTTGCCGATCCCATTTCGGTGACCCTGCAGTGTATTCAACAAGCACCACAGGGTCCCCAAATTGCAGGGAAAAGCTGCCGCAAACCCGACGAAAACTAACCGCAAAACCCACCGAATGCACGCCGAAAACCCCCAAAAACAACTGGATTAACCCATCGAAAAACCCGAGCAGGAGCCGATCACCCGCAGCGAAGCAGCCGAGACGCAGACGAGGCAGTGAATAAATTAGCAAAACAGTTTGTGTGAATGTTTGAAAAGTGAAACGCTGTTTGCAAAGAAACTACTGAGCGAAAATGTCTGAAATTTACATATGATCCAATGAATGATAATAAAGAGGGCTGTTACAGAAAAAAATAAGTAAACTTAAAAAAAAAAAAAATCGGACTTTTAGAAAAAAAATTCAGAAAAATGCTTAAAATATCCTAAAAAATCTATAAATAAAGAGACTCTTTACTGCAGAATTTTATAATGAACCATTTATTAGATATTGAATTAAAACAGGAATATTTTTAACATTGAAGTCTATTGGATTCTCCTGGTATAAATTTGCCGCATGAAATCACCGAATGGCAGGGCATTAGGGGAACCTTTCACTGCTGGTTTGTGTTCTCTGAATAGCCGAAGCATTGCTTCTCTATGGGGATTTCACTGCCCTCGAACAGGCACCGAACAGGCACTGTATGTGCAGGCAATTCGCCAGGATTTGGCGAATTGCCTGCTCTCTGGATAGCCGAATGGCCAGGAAAGGTAACCGTATGCTGATTTTCAGCGTTCGGGTTACCTTTCTCAAGCAATTCGGATCTCTATGAATTACCCTGTTAGTTTCAGTCGACGTTGTCTAGTGTTGTTTTCACCGTTGATTCTATCGGAGGTCAATGGTCATCCCCACTTTAAAATAGCCCAAAAAACACTCACATGGTTATTCAAAGAGCTCAGAATTGTGGCCGAAAGGTAGACGAACAGTGAAATTCAGCGTTCGGTTAGCTTTCCTGACCATTCGGCTATCCAGAGAGCAGGCAGTTCGCCAAATCCTGACGAATTGCCTGCACATACGGTGCCTGTTCGGTGCCTGTTCGAGGGCAGTGAAATCCCCATAGAGAAGCAATGCTTCGGCTATTCAGAGAACACAAAACAGCAGAGAAAAGTTGCCGAATTTCCCTGCTGTTCGGTGGTTTAATTCGACAGGTTTATTCAGGCAAATCCCATAGGCTTCAATGTTAAAAATATTTTTACTCAATATCTAATAAACCGCTGATTATAATATTCTGCAGCAAAAAGTCTGTTTATTTATTGAATTTTTAGACACTTTTCGGGATTTTTTTTAAAAACGTTTGTTCTTTTCTCATTAACAGTCCTTTTTATTATCATTCATTGGATCTTATATGTAAATTTCAGACATTTTCGTCCAGTAGTTTCTTTGCAAACAGCGTTTCACTTTCCAAACAGTCAAGCGAACTGGTTTTTTTTGGTTCACTCCATTCGTCTGCGGTGTCGGCTTTTTCCGGCGGCTGCTCTGCGCTGTGATTGGCGGCTGCTCTGTGCTCTGGTCGGCTCCTGCTCGGGTTTCTCCGGCGTGTTCAGCGGGGTTAATCCAGATGTTTTTTGCGGGTTTCGGTGTGCATTCGCCGGGTTTTGCGGTGAGCGTTCGTCGGGTTTGCGGTGGCTTTTCCCTGCGCTACGACGGCCCTGTGGTGCTTGCTGAATACACCGCAAGGTCACTGAAATGGGATCGCCAAATCGTGCCGAATTGAAGAGAAAGAAAAGTCACTGAATGAATGGTGACTTTTCGATTCTCCTTGAATAACCCTGTGAGGTTTTATTGCGAACGAAATCAGAACAACGAATGGAAAAGAGCCAGAGTTTACTCATTTTACGAAAGTGATACCAGAGTCGTTCACTGTTGTTTACGTCAGGTTCGGCTGACGGTGTAGGGTTTTGCTTTTGTGGATATCCAAAGTCCCCAATAAATAACAGTGAACATTGGCGGTTAACGAATAACCCCTTCGGTGATGCTAATCACTTGTCAAGAAGGAAACCTATATACAAAGAGAGGAAGCTTGAGACGGGACAGGCTTTGGGATCATTCATGAAACATTGTGGTGACATGATGACTCATTGAAAGTCCTTTACGCGTGAGATATGATGAAGTATCTTCTCCATACGTGCTAACCTCTCACCATGTTTCACATTCAGGTTTCTATAAACTGTGCGGCTGAATAACCATATAGAGACAAGAGGGCAGATATTTCTACAGTAGCAGTTATCATTAATTAACCCTTACTCTGCTGAGCCATTTAACCCCTGTGTGGTGGTGACCACTTTTTGCTCATCATATATAAACACTATTTGAAGTCTTGTTTTATTATAGAACCCAAACAAATTATATATCGCTTTTTTTCTGCAGACACAGAAGATTTAAAACATATAATCAGAGCTCAAAAATTCACTGACCTACTCACCTGGGGCGAGTGATAATAGCTTTAGTGACCATTGTCTAGTGTATTGCGTGCGCAAAATAAAGGCCTTGAAATCTCCCCCAAAGGTAATAACCACCAGGTCTTTCAAGAAATTTATTCTTGAATCCTTCCTAAGTGATCTCATACAGCTCCCCTGGTACAGACTAAACCCAATCCCAGACCTAGACTGTGCAGTTGAATACTTTCAGTCTGAGCTCCTGCAAGTCTGGAATTCCCATGCCCCGCTGCGTAAAGTGCGAGTAAAAGTGGCCCATCTCCCCTGGGTTACAGCTGACCTCACGCATATGTACCAGTTTAGAGACTCCCTGTGGTCAAAGTTCAAGAGTACTGGATCCATGAACGATCACTGTGAATACCGAAAATGCCGGAATGAATGCACAAAAGAAACAAAAATGGCTAAAGCCCAATACTTCAATGAAAATTTAAACAATAACATATCAAACCCCAGAAATTTTTGGAAAATCATAAGTAACATACAAGCACCCCCCAGCCACTCCCAACCAGCTGCTTTAAAAGTAAACAACCAAACTGTACAACACCCCCTAGATGTAGCAAATGCTTTTAATAATTATTTTGTTGGATGCGCCACCACCCTCATTGCTAAGCTAGGAAATGAAACGCAATCAGAAAGGCCGCACGCAGGTCAGGACCCACCAACAGTGCAAAAACCCCGTAACCCAGACCTATTCAGTTTTAGGCCTGTGCCTGTCAGTGCCATCACTAAACTTCTCCGTAACCAAAAAATGAAATACCAGTCTGGACCTGATCAAATCCCAGCAATGCTGCTGAAAATCAGTGCACCAGCAATTGCTAAACCTGTCGCAACCCTGATTAATGAATCACTGGCGACTGGATACATACCCATACTCTGGAAGACTGCAAGGGTGGTACCTATCCATAAAAGTGGAGACAATACTTTGGTATCCAACTACCGCCAATATCAATGCTCCCTGTAATGTCAAAAATTCTGGAAAAATGTGTCTACACTCAATTACGTGATTATTATCAGTATCAGAACTATTTAACCCCAGATCAATCAGGCTTTCGTCCAAACCATTCAACTACAACTGCCCTTTTAAAAGTTTGTAATGATATCCAAGCGGGCATGGAACAAGGAAATCTAACTGGAGCCATCTTCCTTGACTTTGCCAAGGCTTTTGACACAGTAGACCATGGCATCCTATTACAAAAACTTAAAAACTCTGGTATTGGTGATAGTACGTTAACCTGGTTCCAATCATATGTGTCTGACAGGTCTCAATTTTTGTCCATTTCTGACAGCACTTCCCTTCCCCTCCCAGTCACGTGCGGTGTACCCCAAGGCTCGATACTTGGCCCCCTGCTATTCACAATATTCATAAACGATCTGCCCAATGTCTGCAAAGCTTCAACTGTACACATGTACGCAGACGACACGGTAATCTATACCAGCAAACCAAATCTCCCACAGCTGGAGGCCGTGCTGCAAGAAGAATTCACAGGGGTAGAAAAGTGGATAGCAAATAACAAACTTTTTCTAAATACTGACAAAACGGTTACAATGCTCTTTGGAACCGCACCTAAACTACACAAATTGCAAACACCCCATCTATGTGTTGGGACAAAATCAAACGGCACACTGACCACAGTCACCTCTCTCAAATACCTAGGTATGTGGTTAGACCCAAATCTATCTTTTGGCCCCCACATCGAAAAACTCTCATCTAAACTTTACCCCAAACTAGGTGCCCTGTACAGAAACAAATCCTGCCTGAGCCCCGCGGTAAGAAAGCAGATTGTACAGCAAATGCTTATGCCGGCTATTGATTACGGAGATGTAGTGTATGCAGCCGTCCCGCAAACACACCTCCAGAAACTTACTACATTGTATAACTCATTCTGTCGCTTTGTGCTACAATGTAACTACATGACCCACCATTGTGACATGTTAAAAGAACTAAACTGGCCATCGCTGGACTCTAGACGCACCATTCACCTTTCCAACCTGGTGTTTAAGAGTTTTTCTGGGAAGCTACCACCCTACCTGAATATGCTGCTTCCCCCGGCAGTTCCCTCATCCTATAACCTCAGATCCAGGACCAGCACCTTACTTGCAATACCGCAATACAAAAAGAAAATGGCTAGATCCTCATTTTCCTACAGAGCACCGCAAATATGGAATAACCTCCCAGACACCGTCAAATCTTCCCCCAGTCTAAAGTCCCTTAAGAGCTCCCTATTAGCATACCTCAATACGAAATGCACCTGTAAACATGTAACATAATGACTTTATTTCCTCCATATTTATTTTTTTCTGTTAATCTGTATATTTGGTCTTGTGTTAATATCTTGCATTTTACTATTTTGTATTTCTGTAACCACTCAATGTTCTCGAACCCAGGACATACTTGAAAACGAGAGAAATCTCAATGTATCCTTCCTGGTAAAATCCTTTATAAATAAATAATCGATCCATGGCGAGTTTTAACCTGACCCTCCGTGTGATCTGTTTGGATGGGAAAATCTCCCGACATGCAGTACACAGGTTGGCCATTTGGTAATTTGGTGCTGTTCTGCAGCTGTCAGAAGATTCGGTGAAAGCAAGCAGTAACACTTTCTGTGTATATCAGAGGACAGCAACAGGGGAGCAAGGACAGCCATAGGGGAAAAAATAGACATTTAGGGGAGCAGGAAGAGGCCGAGGGCAGAAAGGACAGGCTGAAGACAGCAGGGAGAGGCTTAAAGGCGCAGGAACAGGTTTAAGTGAAATAGAAAGGTTTAGAAGTGCAGGGACGGTGTAAGAAGTGGAACATAATGTTGCAGAAACAAGAGTGGGTCAGGGACAGATTTGGTGGGAATGAGTGGGTGATGGTTAAGCCAGGTCTGGGGGTGCAAGGGCAGGTTCAGGTGTACATGGACATACACAATAAATGTGCCACTAAGGGACCCCTAGGCTCCTTTCTTCCTTTACAATTACATGCACAGACACTGACAAAGACAAATACACAATAACAGAACCACAGACACTGAATAACCACCTACACACACACTGACAGAACCAGCCACACAGATACTGACAGAACCAGACACACAGACACTGAAAGAACCAGACACACAGACACAGAGACACTGACAGAACCAGCCACACAGATACTGACAGAACCAGACACACAGATACCGACAGATACATACATACAATGACAGAACCACAGACACTGCAAAACCACACACAGACACTGCCAGAACCAGACACACAGATACTAACAGAAACACATATACAAAGACAGAACCACATGCACAAATACTGACACATATACAAAGACAGAACCACATGCACAACATAGAAACATAGAAACATAGAAACATAGAAAAATGTCGGCAGATAAGAACCTTTCGGCCCATCTAGTCTGCCCAATTACATGGATACTTTACCTGGATTTATCTTTTGTTTAGGATAGCCTTATGCCTATCCCATGCTTGCTTAAATTCAATTACTGTTTTGGCCTCTACCACTTCTACTGGAAGACTGTTCCATGTATCCACCACCCTCTCAGTAAAATAATGCTTCCTGATGTTACTTTTAAACCTTTGCCCCTCTAATCTAAGACTATGTCCTCTTGTTTTGCTACTTTGTTTCCTTTTAAATATACTCCCTTCCTCTACCTTGTGGATTCCCTTTACGTATTTAAATGTTTCTATCATATCTCCTCTGTCTCTTCTTTTTTCCAAGCTGTACATGTTAAGATCATTAAGCCTTTCCTGGTAACTTTTCTCCTTCAAGCCGTACACCATTTTAGTAGCCCTTCTCTGAACTCTCTCTAAGATGTCTATATCCTTCTGGAGATACGGTCTCCAGTACTGCACACAGTACTCCAAGTGAGGTCTCACCAGTGCTCTGTACAGTGGCATGAGCACTTCCCTTTTCCTACTGCTAATACCTCTCCTATACAACCAAGCATTCTGCTAGCATTTCCTGCTGCTCTATTACATTGACTACTTACCCTTAGATCCTCTGAAATAATAACCCCTAAATCCCTTTCCTCAGATGTTGAGGTTAGGACTGTATCAAATATTCTATATTCAGCCCTTGGGTTTTTACGTCCCAGGTGCATTATCTTGCACTTATCCACGTTAAAACTCAATTGCCACAGCTACGACCATTTTTTTAGTTTACCTAAATCATTTGTCATTTGGCTGATCCCTCCAGGAACGTCAACCCTGTTGCAAATCTTTGTGTCATCAGCAAAAATACATACTTTTCCATTAATACCTTCTGCAATATCACTAATAAAAATATTAAATAGAATGGGTACAAGTACTGACCCCTGAGGTACCCCACTGGTAACAAGACCTTGCGCCGAATAAACTCCATTTACCACAACCCTCTGTTGCCTGTCACTCAGCCACTGCCTAATCCATTCAACAATATTGGAATCCAAGCTCAAAGATTGCAATTTATTGATAAGCCTTCTATGCGGAACAGTATCAAAAGCCTTACTGAAATCTAACAGAGACACATATACAAAGACAGAAGCACATGCCCAAACATTGACACATATACAAAGACAGAACCACATGCACAAATACTGACACATATACAGTGACAGAAACACATACAATTTTTGACAGAATCGCAGACACTGACATAGGCACAGAGACTGACAGGACCACACACAGACAATGAGAGCCACAGACAGATACAGACACTTGCTGGGTGGCTGTGCACGCTGCATTTTTGTTGGAATGGACAGTAAGATGCACGTTTATTTTTATCATAGAACATTTATCTCTCTTTTATTCTAAAGCATTCCGAAGACGGGCTGACTCTTACTTCATTATAAGCTAAACATGGGTGCAAGAAAACCAGGCCGGGAGTCAAGAAGGGGTAATAATTAACCGTTTCCTCTCCTGCAATAACCCTGTGTATTTAGACAATGTTTCATCGTGCGCCTGTCACAAAAAATAAAAAATTCCCTCTAAAAATACATTGCTAACAATTTCTAGAGATGAAAAACACTGTATATGGTTTTAAAATACTATGTTTTATTGCTCCGCACACAGTCCTATCTTGTGTATTCATACCAATGAGTCATAAAAATAACATTATATTGTGCTGAATGTATAGGATGGGTGTATGTATATAATGATAAGAGCAATTCACTCATTATCTGCTGGATGCTGTCTCAGCAACGGATGACCTCATCGACAACACATGTAAAGGTTACTCAGCCTCTCCACCTATTGTTCAGCGATGAAAAGAAGGGTTATAGAAAGTACCCGTGCTACACCAGCACGAAGAGCCGAGAGCAAATCACAAGGGTATGTGCACCATGTAACCGGACAAACCCTGTGAAGGAATAGTCCGCACCCAGATTAAAGTCTATGCTCATTACGTACGCATCACCTTTTTGCCGAGACCCATTCACATTTTAAAGTTCCCACGAAGACTCCCAATACATTAGACTTGCAACATTGTTGCAACAACCACATGCAAAGAGGTGATTGAAATACTGCAACCCCTTCTTCGACCTATACTGCCTGAGGGCTTAAATACAACTCTATTGTGCTCCAGCTGCAACCGTCACGCAAAAGTGCTATTAAAAAGTATATATTATATTATATAGCTGTATATTTTTTTTTATTTGAAACTCAGTTGCCCAGGGGTCATGGAACAGCCTGGAATAAATGCGTTTATAGTAAGCACTCATAAGTATAGCACCGTGAGTAGAATGATGAATGCCAGACATAGCATATATTTGTAAAGCACTATTTGATTTTATATATACACACTGATCAGCCACAACATTAAAACCCCCCCTGCCTAATATCGTGCAGGATCCTCTCATGTTGATGCGTCGACACATGGACTCCATAAGGCTAGGGTCAGACGAACACATTTGTCACGTTGTCCGTGAAAAAGTGCGTTCGAACGAATGGACGTATTTTTTCACGGAATACGCGATAGCGGTCATACGATGCGCATTTCCGTACGTTATTTTGTACGGATCATCAATAAAACACTTTTTGCGTCTGGACGTTATGTTGGCCGGACGTGTGCAGCGTCTGACGTCTCCCAATCACGCAAACACGCCGCTATTCGGACGCAGAGCACTCTGTACGTCAGTACTAGCGGTTTGACGTTCTCGAAAAAATGCGTTCGTTGGCCACTTGCGTTGCACGGACGAACTTTCGTGCGGCCGTTCGTCGTATGTTCCCCGGCATTGGACGTCATTTGCTGCTAGCACGGCCGTGATTTCGTGCGGCTAAACGCACGTGAAAAATGCGTTCGTCTGACCCTAGCCTTAGCCCTCTAAACGTGTCCTGTGGTATCGGGCACCAAGACATTAGCAGCAGATCCTTTAAGTCCTGCACATTGTGAGGTGGGGTCTCCATGGATGGGATTTGTTGTTCCGGCACATCCCACAGATGCTCAATCGGATTGAGATCTGGGGAATTTGGAGGCCAAGGCAACAGCATGAATTCTTTGTCATGTTCCTTAAACCATTCCTGAGCAGTTTTTGCAGTGTGACAGGGGACATTATCCTGCTGAAAGAGGCCACTGCCATCAGGGGACACCATGGCCATGAAGGGGTGTACGTGGTCTGAAGCAATCTCTAGATAGGCGATACGTGTCACGTGTCTCCTGACACCTTTCTGTCATGGCCAGCATTAGGTTTTTCAGCAATTTGAACTACAGTATCTCTTTTGTGTGATCGGACTGGACGGGCTCAGCCTTCACTCCCCACGTGCATCAATGAGCCTTGGGCCCCATGACCGTGACGCTGGTTCACCGGATGTCCTTCCTTGCACCATTTTTGTTAGGTACTAACCACTGCATACGGGAACACCCCACAAAGAGTTGTCGTTTTGGAAATGCTGTGACCCAGGCGTCTGGCTGTCACTATTTGGCACGTGTAACAGTTACTCAGATCTTTTCGCCCATTTTTCTGTTTCCAACACATAAAATTCAAGAACTGACTGTTCACTTGCTCCTAATATTTCCTGCTCCGTGGCAATATATACCACCCTGTGACAATATATCCCGCCCTGTGACAATATATCCCGCCCTGTGACAATATATCCCACCCTGTTACAATGTATCCTGCCCCCTGACAATATATTCCACCACGTGACAATATATCCCACCCTGTGACAATATATCCCACCATGTGACAATATATCCCGCCCACTGACAATAAATCCCACCCTGTGACAAAATATCCCACCCTGTGACACTATATCCCACCCCGTGACAATATATCTCACCCTGTGACAATATATCCCACGCTGTGACAATAAATCCCACACTGTGACAAAATATCCCACCCTGTGACACTATATCCCACCCCCTGACAATATATCCCACCACGTGACAATATATCCCGCCCGCTGACAATATATCCCACCCTGTGACACTATATCCCACCCCCTGACAATATATCCCACCCTGTGACACTATATCCCACCCCGTGACAATATCTCCCGCCCACTGACAATATATCCCACCATGTGACGAAATATCCCACCCTGTGACAATATATCCCACCCTGAGACAAAATATCTCACCCTGTGACACTATATCCCACCCGTGGCAATATATCCCACCCTGTGACAATATGTTCCACCCCATGACGATATAACCCACCCTGTTACACTATATCTCAACCCGTGACAATATATCCCACCCTGTGACAATATATCCCACCCACTGACAATATATCCCACCCTGTGACAAAATATCCCACCCTGTGACAATATATCACACCCTGCGACACTATATCCCACCCTGTGACACTATATCCCACCCTGTGAAAATATATCCGACCCCGTGACAATATATCCCACCTTGCAACACTAAATCCCAACCCATGACAATATACTCCACCCTGTGACAGGTGCCATATAACCATATAATAAATGTTATTCACTGCACCTGTCAGTGGTTTTATTGTTGGGCTGATCAGTGTATTATTATTATTATTATTTATTAAGTGCCAACACAGCGCAGTGTATATATATATATATATATATATATATATAATTGCATTTAGAGGTAGAATAGTTTGATCTTATGGGAGATCTAATTACCCTCTTGGGGTCAGGAAGATATTTTTCACTTTTCATGCCACAATTAGAAATTGCTCTAAAAGGGGTCTTTTTTCTCCTTCCTTTTTATCTGCTGACATAACACAGATAGGAAAGATTGAAAAATAGAACAAAACAATCCATATGGTGCAAAATATAACAACATAGCATGCTCTTTCAATACAAGTGGATTGGGATTAAATTACAGCGTGCATATTCCGTAGTGCTTAAAAACGCATACAGGTCTATTCAGAGAAAGGTGAAACTCAAGAGAATGACTGGAGAAGTGAAAATTCGAAGTCAAAATAGCCAAACCAGAAAAATTCTCCCATTTATCTCACTTTCCAAATGGGCTATTTGGTCTAGATTGATCTCTTCTCCTGCCAGTTCTCCTGGTTTTCACCTTTCTCTGCATAGACCTGTCAATATAGTGCTTGTAGTGACAGATACATATAAAAAATGCTTACAGTCAAGTCCATAAACAGGAAAGTCTAATTTTCTTCATTGCAACCTCAAAAAAACACAAATAGTAACTCCCGAATGGTGCAGAACTTCAAAAACACTTTCATTTCGAATGATTGAACCTGACATCAATGATGATGAGAACATGTAAGAGAGTGGCCGGTGTCCATGGATTTACAGGCCAGTTGGTCCAGCAGACCACCAACCACACGTTTATTTTCTACTGTAGCATTTACATAAGAAACAATGTATCTTAAGCTTATTTCCTATGTTCCTATGTGATGTAGACACTAGTAGGGTTATTCAAAGAGATCCGAATTGCTGGTGAAATGTAACCGAACGCTGAAATTCAGCGTAGGGTCACCTTTCCTGGCCATTCGGCTATTCAGAGAGCAGGCAGTTGGCCAAATGTTGGCGAATTGCCTGCACATACAGTGCCTGTTCGGCGCCTGTTCGAGGGCAGTGAAATCCCCATAGAGAAGCACTGCTTCGTCTATTCAGAGAACACAAACCAGCAGAGAAAAGTTGCCGAAATGCCCTGCCATTCGGTGGTTTCATTCGACAGGTTTACACAGGCAAATCCCATAGGCTTCAATGTTAAAAATATTCCTGTTTTAATCCAATATCTAATAAACCGTTTATTATAATATTCTGCAGTAAAAAGTCTCTTTATTTATAGATTTTTTTTAGGATTTTTAAGGATTTTTTTGCAAACATTTTTTTTCCCGTTTTTTTTTAATCTTCTTTTCTTTTTTCTGTAACAGCCCTTTTTATTATCATTCATTGGATCTTTTGTGTAAATTTCAGACTTTTTCGTTCTGTAGTTTCTTTGCAAACAGCGTTTCACTTACTGTGCTGTTTGTTTTTTTTTCACTCCATTCGTCTGCGGTGTCGGCTTTTTCCGGGCGGCTGCGCTGCGTGTGATCGGCTCCTGCTCGGGTTTCTCCGGCGGGGTTAATCCAGATGTTTTTGCGGGTTTCGTTGTGCGTTCGCCCTCGTTTTGCGGTGAGTTTTTGGTTGACACGCGGCGACTTTTTTCTGCATTACGGCGGCCCTGTGGTGCTTGCTGAATACACCGCAGGGTCGCCGAAATGGGATCGCCAAATTGCACCGAATTGAAGAGAACGAAAAGTCGCCGAACATCCTGTGACTTTTTGATTCTCTTTAAATAACCCTGTAGGGATTAACCACAGAAGGACCGAGATCACGTTAGTTCAGCTATTGCAATCGGTTAAACTTGCTCAGGGACAGTTTAGTTATTTACCAAATTAGAACCGAGCTAATTCACTCTCCTTGCAGCTGCATTTTGAGGCGAAACGCGTTTTGTCGACTATAAAATTACGTTTATTGTTTTAATTATTTGCTTTTATGTAATAAATTCTTGTTTTATATCCCTTGGAAGTCATGAATATGGGTTTTTCTTGAGAGGTTGTACCCACTATACACAAACTCAGAGCGATTCAAGCAGTGCTGGATTAAAGCTTTCATGGGCCTGCAGCGGAAGAGTTGGGTGAGCCTCTGTCCCCTTCTTCTCACCTGGCAATGTGCCATTACCAGAGGCTGACTGACAACTTTTGGCTATGGGGCAAGTACAAGCCAGAGGCACATAGTGCAGCAACTCGGTCCCCCACGTAACAACACATTATGCCATGTTCTCCACACCTGCTGGCACATGTTAAATGAGATGGTGAGTTAGTGCAGCATCATTGTTCACTTTATAATAAAAAAGTGAACAATAGTGCTGTTATAAAAATATATATTTTATTTTTACATAAAACCAAGTCATGTTTGGCCATCCTCTGGTCTTTCCAATGATACCTCACATGACCCCAGTAGCTGCTAGGGTTCTAGAGATACAGGGGTCCAAATGACGTTGGTGCAGACATAGTTATCCTTTCTTTGGGTCCATTGTGGGACATGGGCCTGGAGCTGCAGCTCCAATAGCCCCTATGATAATCTGGCCCTGGCTTCAAGGCACAGCGCCCGAATGTGCAGCTCAGAGCTGTGTGACTAGTGGCAATGGTGACCTATAGTGGGGGCATTTGAGAATCGGACCATCTGCTCTATCGCCTTTATTTTTCTCCACATCCGAGAACAAATATTTTGTGATCATATCTCCAGACCGGATGGTGGCTGTCAGGCGAGTGCCCTTAATACCCAATATGCGTGGAACTGTGAGCCCAGATTAAGGCTCGGTATAATGTGCGTTGGCACTTTATTAAACTTTAACAAAAGTATCTGACCGCACAGTGGATGAATTTATTCACTTATTATAACTTATTATATAGTGCCCTATTCCACAGTTGTCGATAAGTTAACTACAGGTAACCTTACACACAACATTACACATAATGTCTCCTCTAGTTAGTTTATCGATGGGAAATGCCATCCTATTCCCTCTGCAAGCGGAGCTTGCGGCTCAGATGTAGCATTCCCTTTTGTGTGGTTCCTGTACATTAACGTCTCCTATATTTATTATGGGAGACGTTAATCTTTACCTTCGGGTGGAAGCGTTGGCAATTCTAATGTATCCTGTGCCTCCGCATGGGAATCGGTATTTCACTGAGCAATAATGTCACCTCGAAGCTGGTGTTAAGTGAATCTACATTTGGTGAAATCACGTAACACGCTCTAAACTCCTCGCCCCTATTAAATCAAATAATCACCTCTGATCCTGCGGTGAAAAGGGTGGCCCGATCAGATGCTTCATCTCACCAGAGTGAAACCAGGAGCAGAGTGAGACCGGGAGCAGAGTGAGACCGGGAGCAGAGTGAGACTGGGAGCAGAGTGAAACCGGGAGCAGAGTGAGACTGGGAGCAGAGTGAGACCGGGAGCAGAGTGAAACCGGGAGCAGAGTGAGACTGGGAGCAGAGTGAGTCCGGGAGCAGAGCGAGACTGGAAGCAGAGTGAGACTGGGTGCAGAGTGAAATCGGGAGCAGAGTGAAACTGGAAGCAGAGTGAGACTGGGAGCAGAGTGAGACCGGGAGCAGAGTGAAACCGGGAGCAGAGTGAGACTGGGAGCAGAGTGAGTCCGGGAGCAGAGCGAGACTGGAAGCAGAGTGAGACTGGGTGCAGAGTGAGACTGGGAGCAGAGTGAAACTGGAAGCAGAGTGAGACTGGGTGCAGAGTGAGACCGGGAGCAGAGTGAGACTGGGAGCAGAGTGAGACCGGGATCAGAGTGAGACCGGGAGCAGAGTGAGACTGGGAGCAGAGTGAGACTGGTGCAGAGTGAGACCGGGAGCAGAGTGAGACTGGGAGCAGAGTGAGACCGGGAGCAGAGTGAGACCAGGAGCAGAGTGAGACTGGGAGCAGAGTGAGACTGGGAGCAGAGTGAGACCAGGAGCAGAGTGAGACTGGGAGCAGAGTGAGACTGGGAACAAATAGGAAGTTTGCGTTAGATGTATGGTAAGGGAGTTTTCCTTATTTGATTGCATTCCCATCAATACATATATTATTTATATTAGATACATAATAAATATTGTTATGCCTCTGGGCTTCCGAGACCTTTCAGTGAATGTCTGGTGCCATTGTATCTAGGTTAATGTGCATCGCCAGGCAGCCGTCTCACGTTGCATGAGGAATCCACGATGTGGCATTTCCATAAAAGCACAGAATTCTGAGGAAACATACCAACACCATCCATTTGGTGTGAAGTCGGAAACACACAAATCACTCCCCGACTCACAGGTCCCGTGAAGAAGAGCCTTGGGGAATAACCACAAGAGATCTCAGGCAAGACCAGACAGGGTGGTACAGAGGAAACGATGCTGAGTGCAGAATTAGAGAATCGGAAGAGAAGAGACCACAAACTAACAACTGAGCCAAGAACAAATGAGATTTGAAATAAAATCATTAGAAACAGAACGTCTTCCTGTAGATTTGGTTGAATGGACTGAAACTAAATTATGAATGGCGCGTCCATCGTACATCCATCCATACATGTTAATTCATTGTGACAGAAGATTTTCATTCAGTTTTAGTCATATAGGGTTACTCAGAGAAAGGTGAAAATCAGGAGAACTGGCAGGAAAGAGAGAACATTCTAGACCAAATAGCCGATTTGGAAAGTGAGATAAATGGGAGAATTTTTCTGGTTTCACTATTTTGACCTAGAATTTTCACTTCTCCAGTCATTCTCCTGAGTTTCACCTTTCTTTGAATAGACCTGATATTCTTTCGGCTAAAATGCCAATTCTCTATTCAGAGACACCGAACAGCAGTGAAAAGTTGCTGAATTGCTCTGCTGTTCGGTGCTTCAATTTGGCAAGTTTATTCAGGCGAATCCCATAGGTTTCAATGTTAAAAATATTCCCGTTTTTACTCAATATCTAATAACCTGTTTGTTATTTTAATCTGCAGCAAAAAGTCTCTTTATTGATTGATTTTTTTAGGATCTTTTAGCCATTTTTTGAGATTTTTTTTTTAAAGGCGTTTTTTTCTTTTTTATGTAACAGCGCTTTTTATTATCCTTCATTAGATCTTATTTGTAAATTCCAGACATTTTCATTCAGTAGTTTTTTTTGCAAAAAGAGTTTAAATTTTTGACATTTTAATCGTATTGTTTGTTTTTTTTACCCGTCCAGTGGCTTGTCGGCTGCGTTTGGCGGCCGATGTTCAGTGGGTTTGCGGCGTATGTTTGAGGTTTGAGGCAGCGGCCGGCGAGTTTGCGGTGCCATTCAGTGGCCGATTCCCTGCACACCGGTGACCCTGCGGTGAATGCTGAATACACCGCAGGGTGGGGAAATTTGATTCTCCAAAGTACATGGAAGTGCGGGGAACGAGAGAGCTCTGAATAACCCCCTAAGTTTTTATTTAGTTTTAATCAAGTTCTTATCACAAAAAATTAGCCTACTAAAAGGGTTATTCAAAGAGCGCCGAACTTGCCACGGTACAATTTGTGGCTATTCAGAAAGCTGTCAATTCGCCAAATACTGTAGAATTGACATTGAAATTCTGTGCATTTCGCCTCAGATCTCGGCCATTCGGCGATCTTTGGCTACAATTAAATTGTCCCACAGAGAAGTAATGAATAATCTAATCAGAGGACGTCAAACTGCACTGAAATATCGGGGAAATGCCCTGATTTTCGGTGTTTCAGTTCGACATGTTTAAAAAGGCAAATCCAATAGGATTCAATGTAAAAAAATAATTATCTTTTTAAAAAAAAAATCTTCAACCATTTATTCTTTTCATTTTCAGTGAACTGACAATTTATTTATTTATTAATTTTGTATAAAAAAAAAAAATTTGGGTGAAATTTTTGATTCCCAATTTTTTTAAAGGCACTTTTTTTTTTTCTGTAACGGACTGTTTTATTATTTTTTTTTATAGGACCTATTTCATTATTTCCACACATTTTCATGCATTTTTATTGCTTCAAACACCTTTTAAAGAATAGCAGAGTTACGCTTTTTGTTTTCCGGCAATTCGGCGGCATTTGGCAGTCAGTTTGGCACTCTTCTTTGGCAGCGTTCAGCCGGCCGATCGGCGCTCTTCGGTTGCGTTCGGCTGTGTGTGTTCGGCGCCTCCACGGTAGGCACACTTCACGGACCCTGGAGTGAACAGTGAATACACCGCAGAGTTGACGAAATGGAATTGCCGAAGCGCACCGAAGAGCACAAACGAGAAAGCACCAAAATTTCAGTGCTTTCTGAATAACCCTATATGGGCTCTATTACATTCTCTGCGCAAATTCATACGCGCAGTGCAATTTTTTTTGCGCGCAGCATTAAACGGTAACGCGCGTAAATTAACGGTGGTATTACGATCCAAGCGCTATTTTTCATCCGTCAAAAAATAACGCGCGTAAAAAATCCGCGCATTAACGCTGCGCGCAGAAATCGATGGGCAGACTTTTTTTTCACGCGATTCAGCGATTCAGAATTAAGAACCACAATTGTCTCCCGTTCAGTTTTTGCACCTGTCAAAATCAATCTGAGTATATATGCTGCAGCAATAATAAAAACACGCACAACTTCCCAATTTTATTGGTTTGGGTATGTGTAGAATGTGTAACTATACTGTGCTGTATTTTTTTTTCGTGCTGGTGTATTTGGTTTCGGCCAGAACGTTCAGATTTGCCGTTACCACCAGCTTTTCAAAGACGTTAAAATTATGCGTGCGAACGTCGTTCGTAAAAAGTTGCGCATCGATTGTAATACCATCCGCGTACCAGCGCACGAACACATTTGCGCTCACAATGTTAAGTATGGGAATGGGCGCGGAAACTTGCGTTCACGCAGGGTTGGCGCAGGGTCACTCGCGTTAGACGTTAACGTGCATCGTACGCACGAATGTCGTAATACGACGTTCTGCGCGAAGGGTTTTGCACCTCGCGTTAATGCGTTTTTGCGCACGCGCACATTTTTGCGTGAAGAGTGTAATAGTGTCCTATGTCTTTGACGAAAATTATTAGTCGACGAAATTAACACTGCTCCCGTCTTCTTTCATTTAAGCTGATTTCTGCCCTTTACTCGTATTTCTGGCATCACAACGTCTTTCAAAGCTATTTTAAGAGGCCACTCAGCTCCTACGTTGACTAAGCATGGTAAGTAGGTTATTCATCTTTATCCTCAGATCACTTCCAAGTTCTCTACTCCCTCATGATTCACAATCGAGCTCCAGGTCAAATGGGAACATCTGCTTGAGGAACAGGTTTCAGGAAACCATTACTGGTCACCCACAACCCAACCATAAGACTGACTGGGAAACTCTGACGCAAGTGAAGAAATAGAATTTGATGCAATATGGTAACATTATAAGGAATGTGTCGCCTTAACGATAATCTTCCAAAAGTGGGGGGGTTAGCAACTCGACACATACTGTATCTGACAGGGTTATTCAAAGAGAATCGAAAAGTCACCGCACGTTCGGTGACTTTTCGTTCTCTTCAATTCGGTGTGATTTTGCAATCCCATTTCAGCGACCCTGCGGTGTATTCAGCAAGCACCACAGGGCCGTCGTAATGCAGGGAAAAGTCGCCGCAAACCCACCGAACACTCACCGCAAAACCTGGCGAGCGCACACTGAAACACGCAAAAACATCTGGATTAACCCCGCCGAACACGTCGGAGAAACGCAAGCAGCCGCCGATCACAGCGCAGAGCAGCCGCCGGAAAAAGCCGACGCCGCAGACGAATGGAGTGATAAAAAAAACCAGTACGCTTGAATGTTTGAAAAGTAAAATGATGTTTGCAAAGAAACTACTGGGCGAAAATTTCTGGAATTTACATATAAGATCCAATAAATGACAATAAAATGGTCTGTTACAGAAAAATGAAAAAAACCATTTCAAAAACCAAATAGAATTTGCCGAAGAAATCCTTAAAAATGGCGAAAAGATCCTAAAAAAATCAATAAATAAAGAGACTTTTTCTGCAGATTAAAATAATAAACGGTTTATTAGATATTGTATAAAACCGGGAATATCTTTAACATTGAAGCCTATGGGATTCTCCTGAATAAGGCTAGGGTCAAACGAAAGCATTTTTACACGCAAATGTAAAAAAGTGCGTCCGAACGAATTGACGTATTTTTTCACAGAGTGCGCGAAAACGGTCATACGATACGCATTTTTTCGTGCGTGATTTTTTTGGATGTCAATAAAACTCTTTTTGCGTCTGGACGTTATGTAGGCTGGACATTAGCAGTGTCTGACATCTCCTAATCACGCAAACACGCCGCTATGCCGCAGCTGCGCACTCTGTACGTCCGTACTAGCGGTTCGGCGTTCTCGAAAAAATGCGTTCGTTTTCCCCTTGCGTTGCGCGGCCGGACTTTTGTGCGACCGTACTTCGTATATTGGCCGTCATTGCCCGTCATTTGCTGCTAGTGCGGCCGTAATTATGTGCGCCAGAACGCACGTTAAAAGTGCGCTGGTCTGACCCCAGCCTTAACCTGCCGAATGAAAGCACCGAGCAGCAGGGTATTTCGACATTTTTTTCTCTGCTGTTCGGTGTCTCTGAATAGATTAACCATTGCTTCAGGCACTGTACACGAAGGCAAAATTTGGAGAAATGCCTGCTTTCTGAATAGCCGAATGGCCCCGAAATGTCACCGTATGGAGAAATTCCCTGTTCGGTGCCATTTCAGGGCCAGATCGGCTCTCTGAATAACCCCTATGATCATCACTTGCAACATTCAGAATGTTCCATTTTCTTGCATGTGATACATTCAGAATGTTCCATTTTCTTGCATGTGATACATTCAGATTGTTCCATTTTCTTGCATGCGATACATTCAGAATGTTCCATTTTCTTGCATGAGATACATTCAGAATGTTTCATTTCCTTGCATGTGATACATTCAGAATGTTCCATTTTCTTGCATGAGATACATTCAGAATGTTCCATTTTCTTGCATGAGATACATTCAGAATGTTCCATTTTCTTGCATGAGATACATTCAGAATGTTCCATCTTCTTGCATGTGATACATTCAGAATGTTCCATCTTCTTGCATGCGATACATTCAGAATGTTCCATTTTCTTGCATGAGATACATTCAGAATGTTCCATTTTCTTGCATGAGATACATTCAGAATGTTCCATTTTCTTGCATGTGATACATTCAGAATGTTCCATTTTCTTGCATGTGATACATTCAGAATGTTCCATTTTCTTGCATGTGATACATTCAGAATGTTCCATTTTCTTGCATGTGATACATTCAGAATGTTCCATTTTCTTGCATGAGATACATTCAGAATGTTCCATTTTCTTGCATGTGATACATTCAGAATGTTCCATTTTCTTGCATGAGATACATTCAGAATGTTCCATTTTCTTGCATGTGATACATTCAGAATGTTCCATTTTCTTGCATGTGATACATTCAGAATGTTCCATTTTCTTGCATGTGATACATTCAGAATGTTCCATTTTCTTGCATGCGATACATTCAGAATGTTCCATTTTCTTGCATGAGATACATTCAGAATGTTCCATTTTCTTGCATGAGATACATTCAGAATGTTCCATTTTCTTGCATGAGATACATTCAGAATGTTCCATTTTCTTGCATGTGATACATTCAGAATGTTCCATTTTCTTGCATGTGATACTTTCAGAATGTTCCATTTTCTTGCATGTGATACATTCAGAATGTTCCATTTTCTTGCATGAGATACATTCAGAATGTTCCATTTTCTTGCATGAGATACATTCAGAATGTTCCATTTTCTTGCATGTGATACATTCAGAATGTTCCATTTTCTTGCATGTGATACATTCAGAATGTTCCATTTTCTTGCATGAGATACATTCAGAATGTTCCATTTTCTTACATCTGATACACTCAGAATGTTCCATTTTCTTGCATGAGATACATTCAGAATGTTCCATTTCCTTGCATGTGTTCCATTTTCTTGCATGAGATACATTCAGAATGTTCCATTTTCTTGCATGTGATACACTCAGAATGTTCCATTTCCTTGCATGTGATACATTCAGAATGTTCCATTTTCTTGCATGAGATACATTCAGAATGTTCCATTTTCTTGCATGAGATACATTTAGAATGTTCCATTTTCTTGCATGAGATACATTCAGAATGTTCCATTTTCTTGCATGTGATACATTCAGAATGTTCCATTTTCTTGCATGTGATACATTCAGAATGTTCCATTTTCTTGCATGCGATACATTCAGAATGTTCCATTTTCTTGCATGAGATACATTCAGAATGTTCCATTTTCTTGCATGAGATACATTCAGAATGTTCCATCTTCTTGCATGTGATACATTCAGAATGTTCCATCTTCTTGCATGTGATACATTCAGAATGTTCCATTTTCTTGCATGAGATACATTCAGAATGTTCCATTTTCTTGCATGAGATACATTCAGAATGTTCCATTTTCTTGCATGCGATACATTCAGAATGTTCCATTTTCTTGCATGTGATACATTCAGAATGTTCCATTTTCTTGCATGCGATACATTCAGATTGTTCCATTTTCTTGCATGTGATACATTCAGAATGTTCCATTTTCTTGCATGAGATACATTCAGAATGTTCCATTTTCTTGCATGTGATACATTCAGAATGTTCCATTTTCTTGCATGAGATACATTCAGAATGTTCCATTTTCTTGCATGTGATACATTCAGAGATAAAAAAAAATCTGCTCGTACATAGAATGACAGGGCTTTCTCAACACTGTGAACATCTGGAGCTTCTAATGAGTCAAGCTCTCTGTACATCTGTATTTAGAGAATAGCGCGGTGTTAATTTGCAGCAGGATGTTGGGAAAATTAAATCAACCACATCTGACATTTATCACCGGCTCTTTCCACACTCATCCTTCGTGGGGTATTTTTAATAACCCGAAAAAAAACAAGTAAGTATATAACGATAGCACTGCAAGCGCATTCAGCTACTTAATTATCACCATGTGAATGTCACAATCCCCGGCCTCTGCGATCGCTGGGAAGCGATAATCCAGTACGAGCCGGAATCAATCATTTGAATTCCTTAAAAAAAAAATTATTGAAAGCAGTTTATGAAAAGTGCGATTGTAACTGAGTGCGGAGCACGTGGCAATAGATATCCCGGCGATGCCTGAATTGTCTCATAGTGAAATTTCATTCATAGCTTTACTTTGTAAACAGAAAATCACTGGTGTGTGGGCCTCGGGCTGTCACCTGGACGTCCCTTTGAAGGGACACTCTATTCGTCCTGACCACTTCCTAGGTTTAAAGTGGTCAGGATGTGATGCGTGCGCCACTTCCTGCTACACTGATCTGGCAAAAATAGATGGGGGAAATGATAGAGTTTCCTCCTCCCCACTCAGAGTCATCAGCAACTTGGATTTTCGAATTTCACAGCCGCCAGTTACCAGATTGGTCACTAGTGATGTCACACATTGAGGCCAATCGCTGCAGCAAGCGTCCTGAGAGAGGCAGCGATGGATCAGACCTGTGCATGCTCGTGCATCTCCGATCTGTCGTTCTGCACAGGAACCTGCGTACATAAAGTACGGAGGTCCGCAGCAGTGCGCACTTTGCGGTTCCTATGCTACACAGGCTGCGTAGAAGCACAAGTTGTATAGAAAAGCTTCAAGGAATTCCGCGTTCGGGAGTCCCTGAGCCGAAGAGAAGGAGCAGCGCGCGACGAGGGAGATAAGATGT
This sequence comes from Leptobrachium leishanense, assembly GCA_009667805.1. Classification (NCBI taxonomy): domain Eukaryota; kingdom Metazoa; phylum Chordata; class Amphibia; order Anura; family Megophryidae; genus Leptobrachium; species Leptobrachium leishanense. The sequence goes on along the minus strand of CM019067.1, from coordinate 33,642,236 downwards.
CAGTAGCAGCTGCCTCATTATTTAAGAGCAGATATAGAGGACTCTATATTTCAGGAGTATAACTTTAAAGCAGGGACTTCCAAACTCCGGCCCCCCCAGATGTCCATGAACTACAACTCCCTTGCTTCTCCTTCCATCTAATGCAGTCAGAGATTTCTGGCAGTTGTAGTTCAGGAACATTTGGGGGGCCGGAGTTTGGACATCACTGCTTTAAAGAAACTTTTAAAGCAGGGATCTGAAGCTTCGGCCACTCCAAATGTTTCTGAACTACACCTCCCATGATTCTCTGACCACATTTATTACATTCAAAGAATTCTGGGAATTGTAGGCAATAAACACCTGGGGGAGCTCGAGTATGAGACGTCTTCTTTACACCTTGAGATATAAGTGACTGATCACTGTCACCCTTCTTTGCTTCCACATTGTATCAATCTGATTAACACTGTATTGCGTGTTTAGGTGGTATGTTTCAGGGTTCAATTGCCACATTGAAATCCCATAAATGTTCTGAGAGATTTTTTTGGGTGATGTCATGATTCCTAGCTATTTTTATTTATAATATTTTCTCGCCATTTTATCCTTTTTTTCATGTTTTAAAAAGTATTTGTGTGTTATGCGGCGCCGCGTCGAACGCTGATACGACAGTGGAAGAATCAGTCGTGCCATGTACTGGACTATATTAGACGATAGTCATACCAGACATTGGTTAATCATCTGAGTTCGAAGCTCAAGGTTACATCATTGTCCTCTCATTGTTTCCCTGTGCGTCCTCTCCCATTTTCTCAGTAGAAAGGAACTTCCTGGCACTTCCCGCTGGCATGCCAATTGCCGAGCACCTAACAAACCTCAGGGTGACATCATCTGCCCCGTGCCTTCTCTTCCTCTGCATATTTGCTTCCACCCTGGCATTTGTCCAATCTTATCAAACTGTTTTGAAGTCCTAAAACAGTTACGACCCGTTAGTCAGGGGGGGGGGTTTTGCTCGATTGTGGTCTTCTTGACGTGTTAATATCCTGAACTCTTTAAGGCGGAACGTACTATGTATCAAAACATGCAATGTCCTTATGTGTTTATTTGATGTAGCTGATATCTTACATGTGATTTGTTTTTCTCTTGTAGGTTTAGTTAAGTGTCACTGGGTGCATCCATTGTGTGATATTTTCCTCTATATGTGTCACTGGGTGCATCCATTGTGTGATATTTCCCTCTATATGTGGCACTGGGCGCATCCATTGTGTGATATTTTCCTCTATATGTGTCACTGGGCACATCCATTGTGTGATATTTCCTCTGTCACTGGGTGCATCCATTGAGTGATATTTTCCTCTCTATGTGTCACTGGGTGCATCCATTGAGTGAAATTTTCCTCTATATGTGTCACTGGGTGCATCCATTGTGTGATATTTTCCTCTCTATGTGTCACTGGGTACATCCATTGTGTGATATTTTCCTCTATATATGTCACTGGGAGCATCCATTGTGTGATATTTTCCTCTCTATGTGTCACTGGGCGCATCCATTGTGTGATATTTTCCTCTATATGTGTCACTGGGTGCATCCATTGTGTGATATTTTTCTCTATATGTGTCACTGGGTGCATCCATTGTGTGATATTTTCCTCTATATGTGTCACTGGGTGCATCCATTGTGTGATATTTTCCTCTGTGTGTCACTGGTCGCATCCATTGTGTGATATTTTCCTCCTATATGTGTCACTGGGTGCATCCATTGTGTGATATTTCCCTCTATATGTGTCACTGGGTGCATCCATTGTGTGATATTTTCCTCTATATGTTTCACTGGGTGCATCCATTGTGTGATATTTTGTGTTGGAAGCCCCCTCCCCCTACAAACACACAGTATCTTTCCATCACTCTCTCCTCACTGTGTGGAGTTGGTCGTAGAACATAGTCTATGGGCGTTATTCAGAGAGCACAGAAATGTCGCCGACATTGAGCAGAACGATGGAACGGATGGATGGACAGGTGTGATCCATCGGCTAATGAACCACCTCCTGGAAATTAGTCCTACAATTCAAAGTTAAGTATTCCGTGTGACCATCTATTTGTATATCTCTGTGATCCATCGGCTGCCTCGCTACAGCGAACGGTCGCAGAGAGTGATGTTGACACACTCTCTGCTTGCTGATTTCACTAGTGACCGACCTGGTGATCAGCAGCCGGGAAATTCAAAATCCTGGCTGCTGGTGACACTGGTTGGGGTGGAGGAAGTTCCTCCACTTCACTTAGCGGTTTCACCCAATCTGGGCAAGACAGGTGAGAAGGAGGGGACACTCCTCACATCCTGGCCACTTTAAAACAATAAAGTGGTCATGCTGACTAGAACGTCCCTTTATGCCACTTTTCTGATTGACCAATTAAATTGTTACCCAGCATAACTAGAGTTTGTACTCCTAAAATTAACACTTTCCTGTTCCTGCACCTTACACGCAAATGAACCGGCAAAGTTCAAGTTCCCTCGATCTCGCATCAGGGTTGGATATCACATTGGTTTAAAGATCAGTGTAATATCTTATCCCCTGACGAGATATTGCCGTCTGTACTTGAGCAGTTCCAGTGCCTGGCACCACCATGTTCAGCCCCAACGGGCGTCTCTAAGTGGCTCATTAATTGAATGCTAATCAGTCGTCTTTGTGAAGGACGTCTGTGAGTATCTGCAAGCTAATCCTTCCATACCATATATTTTCCTTTTGAATACACTTAAAAGTCATAACGCCTTCCAAGAACGCTTTAGTGACTTCAACGAGCTTTAAAATCCACAGGAATGTTTATTTTTATCCCGAACATCTGTAATCTTTGCTCAGTAGTATGTCTGTAATCATCCTCGCATGATGTCATCCCAGCAACTTGATCTCCTCGCATGGCAACTGGCACGGCTTATTTATTTGCAGCCTCCCATCGTGTGGAAGGACACAGTTGCAATGTGCTCAAGGTACAATCTGTCACCGCCGTGTCACTCGCACATGATTGTGTCAGAAGAACACCTACGTCCCCAAGCCGACGTCGTCCTGGCAGACTGGTCCAGGTGTCTCTCTGCTGACAAGATGTTTAGTCAACACAGCCAGGACTTTTTCTTAATTAACATGTTACGGGATGGAAAAGGCTGAGGATTACTTTACAACTGAAAGATTAAAAGAACAATAACAGTGACGACGAGCTCCGACAGCACCTCTGGCTTTAAAGCAACCAATGTGATTCTAAAAATGCACAACATAAATCTCCCTAGGTCAGGAAAGGGACAAATATAAGTAAATATATATATATATATATATATTTATGTATTTGCAAAGTATTTTACCAGGAAGAATACATTGAGATTTCTCTCATTTTCAAGTATGTCCTGGGTTCAAAAACATTGAATTGTTACAGTCATTATATAAATACAAAATAATAAAATGCAAGATATTATAAACACAAATATACAGATTAACACAGAAAAAAAATATGTAGGAAATATAGTCACTATGTTACATGTTTACAGGTGCATTCTGTATATAGTCACTGTGTTACATGTTTACAGGTGCATTCTGTATATAGTCACTATGTTACATGTTTACAAGTGCATTCTGTATATAGTCACATTGTTACATGTTTACAAGTGCATTCTGTATATAGTCACTATGTTACATGTTTACAGGTGCATTCTGTATATAGTCACTATGTTACATGTTTACAGGTGCATTCTGTATATAGTCACTATGTTACATGTTTACAGGTGCATTCTGTATATAGTCACTATGTTACATGTTTCCAGGTGCATTCTGTATATAGTCACTATGTTACATGTTTACAAGTGCATTCTGTATATAGTCACTATGTTACATGTTTACAAGTGCATTCTGTATATAGTCACTATGTTACATGTTTACAGGTGCATTCTGTATATAGTCACTATGTTACATGTTTACAGGTGCATTCTGTATATAGTCACTGTGTTACATGTTTACAGGGGCATTCTGTATATAGTCACTATGTTACATGTTTACAGGTGCATTCTGTATATAGTCACTATGTTACATATATATAGTCACTGTGTTACATGTTTCCAGGTGCATTCTGTATATAGTCACTGTGTTACATGTTTCCAGGTGCATTCTGTATATAGTCACTGTGTTACATGTTTACAGGTGCATTCTGTATATAGTCACTCTGTTACATGTTTACAGGTACATTCTGTATATAGTCACTATGTTACATGTTTACAGTTGCATTCTGTATATAGTCATTGTGCTACATGTTTACAGGTGCATTCTGTATATAGTCACTATGTTACATGTTTACAGGTGCATTCTGTATATAGTCACTAAGTTACATGTTTACAGGTGCATTCTGTATATAGTCACTATGTTACATGTTTACAGGCGCATTCTGTATATAGTCACTATGTTACATGTTTACAGGTGCATTCTGCATATAGTCACTATGTTACATGTTTACAGGTGCATTCTGCATATAGTCACTATGTTACATGTTTACAGGTGCATTCTGTATATAGTCACTATGTTACATGTTTACAGGTGCATTCTGTATATAGTCACTATGTTACATGTTTACAGGTGCATTCTGTATATAGTCACTATGTTACATGTTTACAGGTGCATTCTGTATATAGTCACTATGTTACATGTTTAGGTGCATTCTGTATATAGTCACTATGTTACATGTTTACAGGTGCATTCTTTATATAGTCACTATGTTACATGTTTACAGGTGCATTCTGTATATAGTCACTATGTTACATGTTTACAGGCGCATTCTGTATATAGTCACTATGTTACATGTTTACAGGTGCATTCTGTATATAGTCACTATGTTACATGTTTACAGGTGCATTCTGTATATAGTCACTATGTTACATGTTTACAGGTGCATTCTGTATATAGTCACTATGTTACATGTTTACAGGTGCATTCTGCATATAGTCACTATGTTACATGTTTACAGGTGCATTCTGTATATAGTCACTATGTTACATGTTTACAGGTGCATTCTGTATATAGTCACTATGTTACATGTTTACAGGTGCATTCTTTATATAGTCACTATGTTACATGTTTACAGGTGCATTCTGTATATAGTCACTATGTTACATGTTTACAGGTGCATTCTGTATATAGTCACTATGTTACATGTTTACAGGTGCATTCTGTATATAGTCACTATGTTACATGTTTACAGGTGCATTCTGTATATAGTCACTGCGTTACATGTTTACAGGTGCATTCTGTATATAGTCACTGCGTTACATATTTACAGGTGCATTCTGTATATAGTCACTATGTTACATGTTTACAGGTGCATTCTGTAATATAGTCACTATGTTTACAGGTGCATTCTGTATATAGTCACTATCAGGGTTATCCAAAGAGATTCGAAAAGTCACTGCACATTCGGTGACTTTTCGTTCTCTTCAATTCGGTTCGTGTCGCCGATCCCATTTCGGTGACCCTGCGGTGTATTCAGTAAGCATCACATCGTCCCCGAAATGCAGGCAAAGGCTGCCGCAAACCTGATGAAAACTCACCGCAAAACCCAGAGAATGCACACCGAAAACCTGCAAAAACATCTGGATTAACCCGTCGAAGACGCCGGAAAAACCCGAGCAGGAGCCGATGACACGCAGCGAAGCTGCCGGAAAAAGCCGAGAAAAAGCCGACACCGCAGACAGAGGGAGGTGAATAAATTAGCAAAACAGTTTGCAAACAGCTTTTCACTTTCACATTCATACAAAGAAACTGAGCGAAAATGTCTGAAATTTACATATGAGGTCCAGGGAATGATAATAAAAGGGCTGTTACAGAAAAAAGAAGAAAACTTTAAAAAAAAAATCGGACTTTTAAAAAAAAAAAAAACAAACAGAAAAATGCTTAAAATATCCTAAAAAATCTATAAATAGACTCTTTACTGCAGAATTTTATAATGAACGGTTTATTAGATATTGAATTAAATTGGGAATATTTTTAACATTGAAGCCTATGGGATTCTCCTGAATAAACCTGCCGAATTAAACCACCGAATGGCAGGGCATTAGGGGAACCTTTCACTGCTGGTTTGTGTTCTCTGAATAGCCGAAGCATTGCTTCTCTATGGGGATTTCACTGCCCTCGAACAGGCACCGAACAGGCACCGTATGTGCAGGCAATTCGCCAACATTTGGCGTACTGCCTGCTCTCTGGATAGCCGAATGGCCAGGAAAGGTAACCGAACACTGATTTTCAGCGTTCGGTTACCTTTCTCAAGCAAGTCAGAGCTCTTTGGATAGCCCTGTATGTTACATGTTTACAGGTGCATTCTGTATATAGTCACTATGTTACATGTTTACAGGTGCATTCTGTATATAGTCACTATGTTACATGTTTACAGGTGTATTCTGTATATAGTCACTATGTTACATGTTTACAGGTGCATTCTGTATATAGTCACTGCGTTACATGTTTACAGGTGCATTCTGTATATAGTCACTGCGTTACATATTTACAGGTGCATTCTGTATATAGTCACTATGTTACATGTTTACAGGTGCATTCTGTAATATAGTCACTATGTTTACAGGTGCATTCTGTATATAGTCACTATCAGGGTTATCCAAAGAGATTCGAAAAGTCACTGCACATTCGGTGACTTTTCGTTCTCTTCAATTCGGTTCGTGTCGCCGATCCCATTTCGGTGACCCTGCGGTGTATTCAGTAAGCATCACATCGTCCCCGAAATGCAGGCAAAGGCTGCCGCAAACCTGATGAAAACTCACCGCAAAACCCAGAGAATGCACACCGAAAACCTGCAAAAACATCTGGATTAACCCGTCGAAGACGCCGGAAAAACCCGAGCAGGAGCCGATGACACGCAGCGAAGCTGCCGGAAAAAGCCGAGAAAAAGCCGACACCGCAGACAGAGGGAGGTGAATAAATTAGCAAAACAGTTTGCAAACAGCTTTTCACTTTCACATTCATACAAAGAAACTGAGCGAAAATGTCTGAAATTTACATATGAGGTCCAGGGAATGATAATAAAAAGGGCTGTTACAGAAAAAAGAAGAAAACTTTAAAAAAAAAATCGGACTTTTAAAAAAAAAAAAAACAAACAGAAAAATGCTTAAAATATCCTAAAAAATCTATAAATAGACTCTTTACTGCAGAATTTTATAATGAACGGTTTATTAGATATTGAATTAAATTGGGAATATTTTTAACATTGAAGCCTATGGGATTCTCCTGAATAAACCTGCCGAATTAAACCACCGAATGGCAGGGCATTAGGGGACCTTTCACTGCTGGTTTGTGTTCTCTGAATAGCCGAAGCATTGCTTCTCTATGGGGATTTCACTGCCCTCGAACAGGCACCGAACAGGCACCGTATGTGCAGGCAATTCGCCAACATTTGGCGTACTGCCTGCTCTCTGGATAGCCGAATGGCCAGGAAAGGTAACCGAACACTGATTTTCAGCGTTCGGTTACCTTTCTCAAGCAAGTCAGAGCTCTTTGGATAGCCCTGTATGTTACATGTTTACAGGTGCATTCTGTATATAGTCACTATGTTACATGTTTACAGGTGCATTCTGTATATAGTCACTATGTTACATGTTTACAGGTGTATTCTGTATATAGTCACTATGTTACATGTTTACAGGTGCATTCTGTATATAGTCACTATGTTACATGTTTACAGGTACATTCTGTATATAGTCACAGTGTTACATGTTTACAGGTGCATTCTGTATATAGTCACTGTTACATGTTTACAGGTGCATTCTGTATATAGTCACTATGTTACATGTTTACAGGTGCATTCTGTATATAGTCACTATGTTACATGTTTACAGGTGCATTCTGTATATAGTCACAGTGTTACATGTTTACAGGTGCATTATGTATATAGTCACTATGTTACATGTTTACAGGTGTATTCTGTATATAGTCACTATGTTACATGTTTACAGGTGCATTCTGTATATAGTCACTATGTTACATGTTTACAGGTGCATTCTTTATATAGTCACTATGTTACATGTTTACAGGTGCATTCTGTATATAGTCACTATGTTACATGTTTACAGGTGCATTCTGTATATAGTCACAGTGTTACATGTTTACAGGTGCATTCTGTATATAGTCACTATGTTACATGTTTACAGGTGTATTCTGTATATAGTCACTATGTTACATGTTTACAGGTGCATTCTGTATATAGTCACTATGTTACATGTTTACAGGTGCATTCTGTATATAGTCACTATGTTACATGTTTACAGGTGCATTCTGTATATAGTCACTATGTTACATGTTTACAGGTGCATTCTGTATATAGTCACAGTGTTACATGTTTACAGGTGCATTCTGTATATAGTCACTATGTTACATGTTTACAGGTGTATTCTGTATATAGTCACTATGTTACAGGTTTACAGGTGCATTCTGTATATAGTCACTATGTTACATGTTTACAGGTGCATTCTGTATATAGTCACTATGTTACATGTTTACAGGTGCATTCTGTATATAGTCACTATGTTACATGCAGGGGTGGACTGACAGCTTGTGGGGCCCCCGGGCAATAGAAAATCATGTGGCCCCCTTGTACCCTTTACCACGTCCACATAAACCCCACCCACATAATGCAACACAGATGTGTACATCATTTCTTAAAACTATTTTCCAAGTAAATGTTTTAAGATGACAAAATCCACTCAGACCCACATGCTAATAAGCTATCTTGCCCCGTTCAGATCAGGTACGTGCGGTGAGGCACTGGCTAGTAACAGAGCCAGATATACACAGGTTATGAAGGTTCAGTGCTCCCCAGGATCTGGCTGCTCTCAGTGCTCCCCTGGAACTGGCTGACTGCTGTCAGTTCTCCCCTGGAACTGGCTGGCTGCTGTCAGTGCTCCCCTGGATCTGGCTACTCCCAGTGCTCCTAGGAATTGTCTGCTCTCAGTGCTCCCCAGGATCTGGCTGCTCTCAGTGCTCCCCAGGATCTGGCTGCTCAGTGCTCCCCAGAATCTGGCTGCTCAGTGCTCCCCAGAATCTGGCTGCACTCTGGCTGAAAGCTGGCTGTATTTCATATTACCCTCCCCCCAGTATATCATCAGTTGTATTTTGTATTACCCCCCAGTATATCAATTCATTTCATATTACCCCCCAGTATATCAAGTCATTTTATATTACCCCCCCCCGTATATCATCAATTGTAGCTACGTCATCTCATTAACACCCCCCCCCCCTCGTTCACACACCCCCTGCTCACTCGCTCGCTCACCGGAATTCACTGCTAGTGAAAAAATCTCCGGACGTAGCCTCGGCCTGGTTGGGCCGCAACCTTGTATTTCCTCTCCTGGGTCTGCCACTGCGTGCCCTGCGCGGCTGCGCACATCACGTGAGGGGCGGTGCTAATGCAACGTGCCTGCTTTGAGTTTAAAATGTGTGATGCAGGCACGCTGCAGCGCCGGGCCAGCCCCGTGGCATTTCAGAGTGCGCCGGGCTGTGGCTGCCTCCTGTCAGCTCATCATCCGGTTCCCGGAGCAGAGGGAAACCGATGGGGCCCAGTCCACTGTGCCTGCCCAACCGGGCCGCTACTGACCCGTGGGCCCTCGGGCACTGCCCGAGTGCCCGACGGGTCAGTCCGCCCCTGGTTACATGTTTACAGGCGCATTCCGTATTGAGGTATGTTAATAGAGATCTCTTAAGCTACTTTAGACTGGGGGAAGATTTGATGGCGTCTGGGAGGTTATTCCATAATTGTGGTGCTCTGTAGGACACATACATATGAAACATACATGAATTTCGCATTTAGACTTTGGTCCCATTCCCAAGATATCACATTATTAGATGTAAATATTCCAAAATCCCCCCAAAAAAATTCTAAATCCGAAACACTTCTTGTCCCGAGTATTTTCTTTCTTGTTCGGCGCATGTCGACGATTCCAGTTCGCCAACCCTGAAGCGAATTCACTATTCACCACTGGGTCCCCAAAATGCGTAGAATGTGAAGCCGCCAACCGCCGAGCTAACTGCTGAATGCCGCCAAATAGCATGGAACTGACCGCCGAACTGCAGGGCAAAAAATAAAAATTCATGAAAAAAATGCACGAAAATGTGTGGAAATTATAAAATAAGATAAGGATAAAGTAAGAATTAAAAAAAAAAAACATAAAAAAAAAACTGGGAATCAGAAATTTCGCCAAAAAACTCCAAATAAATTCCAGATAAATAAAAAGACGATTTGCTGAAAATGAAAAGAATAAACAGTTTAATTTAAAAAAAAAAAAAATCGCTTATAGTTTTTTTTACATTGAACCCTATGTTTCCTGTTTAAACCTGTCAAACTGAATCACTGAAAGTCAGGGCATTTCACTGACATTTCGGTGCAGTTCGGCATTCTCGGAATAGATTACCCATTACTTCTCTATGGGACAATTTCACTGCCGCGAACCGCATTGTATTTATCTGGCATTTCGCTATAGGACAATTTTGCCGCAGCCGAAGATCGCCAAATTGCACCGTATTTCGCTGTCAGTCTTTGCAAATTGATAGTTTTGTGAATAGACGAACTGCCACGAAATTGCACCCTACGGGGAAAATCCCAGTTCGGTGTAATTCGGTGCAAGTTCGGCGCTGATTGAATAACCCCTTATGTGTGATGTTTATCTTATTCCTTTTTCTTATTTACACGCCGTTGTGTTCCTTACACCCAGGACATCCATCAGGATTGATATCCCAGACAACAAACAAAGCCCGGCCTCTCCAATGGCAGACGGAGATAATGGAGTCCATTCACTCTACCAGCAGTCGACGGGAACCGACAATAAACTGCAGGTGTTAGGACAAAAATGTCAGGAATTTGAACATCTAGGAACATCCTCAGCTATTCTGAGTTTACTGTGTAAACATCTGAAGTTCCTTTGTCAGTTTTTCCCATTTCCTTGTTTAGTGAATACATTGGGTCGGCCTTGAAAAATGCTCCATGGGACAGAGAGGGGTTGTCTTTCTTCAGGCCCGTATTGACCACAGGACAGGGATATTGATGTAGAAACCATAGGCGTCCATAAAATGCAGTGACGTGCAGTGAGGTCAGTCACTGGTGAGGCACTGGCTATTATCAGAGCCAGATATACACAGGTTACTTAGGTTCAGGTTCAGTGCTCCCCAGGATCTGGCTGCTCTCAGATCCCCAAGATGCGATGGCGGGGGAACGAAGAGTGGGTGAGTTTTTTTTATTTTATCAATTCAGCAGCACTTAATGGCAGGTGAGGCTCTGCCTCACCTACTGCCCCTGACCACACGTCCCTGATAAGATGCAGCGGAATGAATAGGAGGTCTAAGACGAGCAGAAAACCCAGAGATTTCCGGTTAATTGACCCCAATTAGAAAAGGTTGCGGCATAATTGCGCTCTGTGTGTCCGGGAGGTGCATAGAAAGTTTGTTTCTATCTCATATTATCTTGTCATGGTCGTACGTTCAGATGATAATGGGCTTCTCGAACCCTAGGGTGAGGTTTGGCTGTTGACTAAGGGCTCGGTTTAATCAGATCGGAGGCTTCATCTTAATAAAATATCGCCAGGTTTCCACTGATATTTTTTTTCTGAAATATCATCTGATTCATAGTTACATAGTTACATAGTTACATAGTTATATAGGCTGAAAAAAGACATGCGTCCATCGGGTTCAGCCTCTCCCACATAACCTACTGCTGTTGATCCAAAAGAAGGCAAAAAACCCAGTCTGAATGCTTGCCAATATGCAACATACTGGGAAAAAATTCCTTCTTGACCCCAGAATGGCAGTCAGATTTCTCCTTGGATCAAGAAGCTTTTACCCACATATTAAATATTATAACCCTTAATATTCTGTGTCTGCAGGAAGTCATCCAGTCGTTTTTTAAAAGTCTGTACAGACTCTGACCCAACCACCTCAACAGGCAGAGAATTCCACAGCTTTATTGTTCTCACCGTAAAATAACCCTTCCTATGCTTTAAGCTAAATTTTCTTTCTTCCAGTCTAAATGGATGACCCCTTGTCCTATGTATAGTCCTGTTAATGAATAGGTTATCAGACAATGGTTGATAATGGCCCCGTATATATTTATATAAGGTTATCAGATCCCCTCTAAGGCGCCTTTTCTCTAAACTAAACAGGTTTAAGCTTGTTAGTCTTTCCTCATAACTTAACCCTTCCATCCCCCTTATTAATTTAGTTGCCCGTCTCTGCACTTTTTCTAGCGATATAATATCTTTTTTTAAGACAGGTGCCCAAAATTGCACGGCATATTCAATGTGCGGCCTGACCATTGATTTATACAGAGGCAAAATTATGTTTTCATCCCGTGAGTGAACTCCCCTTTTAATGCATGCCAATACTTTGCTGGCCTTGGCGGCTGCTGTTTGACATTGCACATTGTTACTTAGTTTGAAGTCTATGATTATTCCCAAATCCTTCTCCTGCTTGGATTTCCCTAACTCCGTACCATTTAGGGTATAAATTGCTTGTGTGTTCTTCACTCCAAAATGCATAACTTTACATTTATCTAGATTAAATTTCATCTGCCATTTAAGTGCCCAGTCCCCTAATCTATCTAAATCCCTCTGCAGCGAAGTAACATCCTGCTCAACTCAACGGATTTGGATTCGGCCACAGCCAAACCCCCTTCATGATAAAAATCAGGCCAGTAATAAATCTAGAAAACAATGGATTTTCTGTAGAAAATTATCTCTAAATAACTGGTTAGTAACCTAATAATAACCCCTGGTGTCCAGGACTTTTAGGGCTAGGGTTGTCTTTAGGGTTAGGTCTAAGTTTTTACTGCTAAACAAACACTAACAGGCTTATTCCGAGAAAGGTGAAACTCTGGAGAACTTTTGGAGAAGTGAAAATTCTAGGTCAAAATAGCCAATTTGGAAAGTGAGATAAATGGAGGAATTTTTCTGGTTTGGCTATTTTGACCTACATTTTTCACTTCTCCAAAAGTTCTCCATATTTTCACTTTTCTCTGAATAACCCAGTAATATTACAAATGAGGGTTTCACTGTGATTTTCCCTGGTTTCCTGCCAAAAGAGTCATTTTGTCAACCCCTATAAGCACTTGATATTTTTTCCGCTTTCGGTTTACCGATAAATTAGAATCGAATCGCTAACGTTGACTTTTCCATTAAATGGTACAGATGCGAGTGCTGGTGATTGAGCTGAATTTTTTTATGGGAATTGAAATGCCGGTAACCTAGGCTCTTAGTTCAATTTTCCAAACCAAAAAATGGCTGAATTGCAGTCGAAAACCAGTAGATTTTGGCAGTTGAGTTAAATTAAATCATGTTCTTTGTTCTACAAGCTGTGTTACCATCTTTTGTTAATATTTATTGTATTTTTTCAGTTCGTGTACGGTAAGTATCCCGATTTATAGTCCTATACTAAGAAATTGTGTAAAAGGATCATTCAATGATGACGCAAAGACGGGCCAACAGTTCTTCCTTGTCCAGTTGGCAAACTAGATCAGCCAAAGTCTTCTAAACCAATGGGCTAGCTTGGTCTACGGCTTACGCTCGTGAAAAATTAATAAATAAGCTAGCAAAAACAACAGCTTCCTTTGGGGGAAGAATGGATTGAAACACATGAAATGTAGTCGATCTCGAGGAAATTCTTTTATTAGAATAATGGCCCTATTCCCTACTTGGTGCCGAAATTGGGATGCTGACGGGGAAAATCTGTGGATTCCCTGTTTCCCCATTTTAGCACCATATTCCGGGGCAGGCGGTAATTCTGCAGCCCGAAACGTAATGCAGCTCTACCCTCGGTGATACTCACAGCAACGCTTAAGCGCTGCCACAAGTATCACCTCCTGGACCCAATAGAGAATTGCGATGCCGGGCCGTGAGATCGAGCAGCATCGAGGAGTGATCACACAGCGTCACAGATTGCGGAGGGAGACTGGGGACTTTTTGTCCCCACTCCTCTCTGTGGCCATAAGATGCAGATTGGGTCATTGCTCTCTCCTCGGGATGAGAGGGGAGTATCTGATTTAATGGGGGGCGGGTTGGGGGCTGGTATTAAATGTTTATGTCTTCATTTATTAATTTCTAGCTGATGAGTTGTTCTTTTAATTTTCCCTCTCTTTTTGCAGTGAATATTCCCCTTTGCTTCTCCCTCCCCCTCCCCCTCTTCCAATGTTGTTTGCCTAGATACCTCCAATACAACCAATCTTTCTGTGTCTCTTTCTCCATACAGGAATCAGATCTTCCACTCTCTCACAGACCTCCATTTTTCCACTCTGCAGTCAGATCCACCCTCCCACCCAGTCCCTGTCCTAATCTTATAGCTCTCCTTTCCAGCTGCTTCCACTTCTCACTCTGATTACCCTTACTAAACCCAAGCTTCTGGTCCTTCCGATGCAAACCCTGCTATATTCTTTCTGTCCACCAGGTCCACCATCCCCCTGCTCCCTTTTGTGTCAAATACCTCTGTCCCTTAGATTGTAAGCTCACGGGATGTTTGGCTCAGCACCTGTATATAGTCCTGTATCAGCATGGCAATTATCCTACAGGAAGTGTTCTCTTATCTTCCTGTGTCATTATTAATTATGTCTCGTGTTTGTGCTTCCCCTTTGTACAGCGCTGCGGAATATGCTGGGGCTATATAAATAAAGAATAATAATAAAATGAAGAATAATCTGTTGGCGCTATATAAATGCTGCAACTGTAACATGGGTACAGAGGCAGACTGTACAGAGCGTCCTGTTCCCTAAGGAGCTTATATTAACCTTATTGCCTCTGCAATCAACAACAAACCATCACATATAATCAGTGACTAAATATATTCATAAAGCTCAATAATATTTAATAAACGGTGAAATGGATAAAAAAAATATACAGAAAATGGCATAATAGGAAATAAATCAATTATTGGTGGAATGAAAAAAATAGGGTTTAATAAAAAAATATAATATATATTCATTGCATTGACATTTTCAACTCTGTATTGGGAAAACAATAAATATAAAATTATTAAACACGATTTTTGAGTTATTTAGGTATTTTTATAACTGCGAGTATTTATTATCTGGGTTATTCAAAGAGAATCGAAAAGTCAACGCACGTTCGGTGACTTTTCGTTCTCTTCAATTCGGTGCGATTTGGCGATCCCATTTCAGCGACCCTGCGGTGTATTCAGTAAGCACCACAGAGCCGTTGTAGTGCAGGGAAAAGCCACCGCAAATCCGATGAACACTCACCACAAAACCCAGTGAATGCACACCGAAACACGCAAAAATATCTGGATTAACCCCGCCGAACACGCTGGAGAAACCCGAGCAGCCGCCCATCACAGCGCAGAGCAGCCGCCGGAAAAACCCGACAACAACACCGCAGACGAATGAAATGAAAAAAAACAGTACGCTTGAATGTTTGAAAAGTGAAACGCTGTTTGCAAAGAAACTACAGAACGAAAATGTCTGGAATTTACATATAAGATCCAATGAATGATAATAAAAAGGGCTGTTACAGAAAAAAGAAAAATGATTAAAAAAAACAGAACAAAAAAGTTGCAAAATAATCCTGAAAAATGCCTAAAAGATCCTAAAAAAAATCTATAAATAAAGAGACTTTTTACTGCAGAATATTTTAGTCAATGGTTTATTAGATATTGAATTAAAACGGGAATATTTTTATCATTGAAGCCTATGGGATTCTCCTGAATAAATCTGCCAAATGAAACCACCGAATGGCAGGGCATTTCGGCAACTTTTCACTGCTGGTTTTGTGTTCTCTGAATAGATGAAGCATTGCTTCTCTATGGGGATTCACTGCCCTCGAACAGGCACCGAACAGGCACCGTATATGTGCAGGCAATTCGCCAACATTTGGCGAACTGCCTGCTCTCTGAATAGTCGAATGGCCAGGAAAGGTAACTGTACGCTGAATTTCACTGTTCGGTTGCCTTTGGGCCACAATTTGGATCTCTTTGAATAACCCTGATAGTGTTCTTTTCTGTTGGCCTGATACTCCATGCTGCTTCCATCGGAAACATTATAGCTATGACTCACATATATATATATCTATATATATAACACATGAGCTCTGTGATGCAGTTCTTTGAATTGCTGTGATGGGTAAATGGCCTCTGCAATAATAAACTTTATTATATATATATATATAGTATATAGAAGAAAAATAATCCCTTGGTTTGGGGACAAGGAGAGCTTTGTGTGATGGGAGATGTGCTGTCGTAGGATCCACGCCGCGCACACAGCAGGCCCTGTGTTATAATTGGCTTGTTAGGTAATGTCAGCGTTCGTATGTTACATTCCTTGGTGACGTGCCAGTGTTCTGTGTAATATTTCAGCTGCCCTGTTACTGGCTAATCCTTTCCTAATCGGCTGGTTTTTGCGCAAGTGGGGCAAAAACATTTCGGTAATCATTTATCGAGCTCCCATCAGGCCACTTGTCATGGCGAGACGCATTTCACGACATATAAGGTAACTTGAGTTTCTCCTCCTTTGTCATTGAATGGAATGCTCGGCTCAGATTCCTCGGGGATACATGGTCGTCTCCGCATCGCACATGTGTTGACATGTGTGACTCATCCATCGTTTAATAGCCCAGTGTAATATTGGAAGTGGGAAGCATTCTGGATGTGATAACACCTTCACATGCAGCAATATATACTGCATATTAGAGCCACTATATAGCGCCCCAGATTCCGCAGCGCTTTACAGGATCAGGGTACAAGGTATTGATACATTAGAATACCACACATGGATGATATGACCTGAATCGGGGACCCTGTCCCCAAGGGAACATACAACCCATATGAGAATTTGACACATATACAGGGTTATCCAAAGAGATTCGAAAAGTCACCGCACGTTCGGAGACTTTTCGTTCTCTTCAATTCGGTTCCTTTTGCCGATCCCATTTAGGTGACCCTGCGGTGTATTCAGCAAACAGCACAGGGTCCCCGAATTGCAGGGAAAAGCTGCAGCAAACCTGACGAAAACTAACCGCAAAACCCACCGAATGCACGCTGAAAACAAGCAAAAACATCTGGATTAACCTTCGAAAAACCCGAGCAGGAGCCGAATCACACAGAGCCGAAGCAGCTGTGACGCAGACAGAGGCAGGTGAATAAATTAGCAAAACCATTTGTATGAATCTGGGAAAATGAAACGCTGTTTGCAAAGAAACTACAGTCTGAAATTTACACAGGAGGTCCAGGGAATGATAATAAAGAGGGATGTTACAAAAAAAATAAGTAAACTGAAAAAAAAATCAAAAAAAATTGGACTTTTTAAAAAAAAAAAAAAAAAAAAAAAATGCTTAAAGTATCCTAAAAAATCTATAAATGAAGAGACTTTTTGCTGCAGAATTTTATAATGAACGGTTTATTAGATATTGAATTAAAACGGGTATATTTTTAACATTGAAGCCTATGGGATTCCCCTGAATAAACTTGCCGAATTAAACCACCGAATGGCAGGGCATTAGGGGAACCTTTCACTGCTGGTTTGTGTTCTCTGAATAGCCGAAGCAGTGCTTTTCATGGGGATTTCACTGCCCTCGAACAAGCACCGAACAGGCACCGTATGTGCAGGCAATTCGCCAGGATTTGGCGAATTGCCTGCTCTCTGGATAGCCGAATGGTCAGGAAAGGTAACCGAACGCTGATTTTCAGCGTTCGGTTACCTTTCTCAAGCAATTCGGATCTCTTTGGATAACCCTGATAGTGAGGTAAGCGCTTCCATATCATTGGGTGTTTTGCCCAAGGCCACTTTCTGGTGAATTAATTAATAGAATCCTGGTGTAATTTATTGATAAACGTTTTATAAATATCTATATATCAGAAACAATTTACCCCAGGATTTCTATGAATTACAAGTATCCCAGCAAAATGACACATTGTAATATCAAATATTCCTATAAATCAGGGATCAGCAAACCTGGCCCTCCAAATGTTTTGGAACTAGATTTCCCATGAGGCTCTGCAAACCTGTTGAGCAGCCAAGCATAAGGGGAAATGTAGTTTCAACACATTTTGATAACATACAGGGTTATTCAATAAGCACCAAAATTCCACTCTTTCGTTCCACGACACATCGGGGAATCAAATTCCCCGACCCTGAATGCCCCGATTTGGCATTCACCGAAGGGTTTCCGAAGTGCAGGGAAAAGCCACCGAAGAACCACCCAATCACAAATAAAAACCGCCGAAAAAAACGCTGAAATTATCAGATTCGATCCGATAACCCACCGGGAAAACATCGGATCCGATAAGCCGCTGAAAACCCCCCGTCCAGAAAAAGCCGACGATCCGCCGAACACAGTGCCGACCAGCCACCGGAAAAAGCCGACAGGCCAACGATGGGGGTAAAAAACCAAATGTCTAGAATTAACATGTAAGGTCCTATGAATGATAATAAAAAGGTCTGTTACAGAAAAAAACACTATTTAAAAGAAAATCGGAAAAAAAATTGCCAAAAAAATCTCGAAAAATTACGATAAAATCCTTAAAAAGAATAAATAATCAAACTTTTTGTTGCAAATTAAAAGAATAAACGGTTTAATAGATATTGGATAAAAACAGGGAATATTTCTAACATTGAAACCTATGGGATTCGCCTTAATAAACCTGTCTAATCAAACCACTGAAAATCAGGGCATTTCACTGACATTTCTCTGCTGTTCGGTGTCTCTGAATAGATTAACCATTGCTTCTCTATGGGGATTTCACTGCCGTCGAACAGGCACTGTATTTTGCTGGCAATTCGACACAATTTGGTGAATTGCCAGGTTTTGAATAGCCGAGTGGCCACGAAATTGCTCCATACGGGAAACTTCCCTGTTCGGTGCCATTTCGGGGTCAGTTCGGCTCTCTTTAAATAACCACTATAGGGCTACCTATACTAACCCAGGGTCATCCCATCATTATCCTCTCTGTGGTTTGAGGAGAAACTATTATATATATTACTGTAGATACTCGAGTATACCACTAGATTTTGGTGACAAAAATTTACCTTAAAATTAGAGGGGTCGCGTTATAATTGAGACATTTGCATCACGTGTAAAGAAAAAAATAATCCCAAGTCTCCCGGAAGTTCCGGTAGTCTCGCTGAAGTGAATGCGGGTTCCCCGATGCTTGCAAACACTTCAGGAACTCCCGGATTCGGGAGAGGTGAGGTCCATCACAGCCAGAGGGCATGCTCGGTTTAAGCCAATCATTCACCTCGCTCACCTCCGCCGGGCCATCCAAATCGCTAGTAAAGAAGTCGGGTGGCCGGCTGCTTCACTCCTAGTAACAACTGCAATCATTCTAGAGCAGAGCACCCTGGCCTGAGGGGGAGCCTGACTGTGTTAAGAGAACCTGGAAGGATTTTAATTGTTTACCGGTACAGTAAAATTTTGTTCCTCGCGTTATATTCGAGTCTTGAGTATTCTCTCATTTCCATAATAAATCTCTATCCATCACGTTATATTCGGGTCATGCTATACTCGAGTATCTACGGTAGTTATTATTATACCTCATGCATTCGGAAAATGCCACTTGTGTTTGGTTTACGTCATGGATCTCAGACTTCAGCCTATGGATGTTTCTGAACTACAGCTGTCATGATTCGCCATCCACTTTTTTTTATTAAAGAACTCCTGGGAATTGTAGTTCATCAGCATCAAGGGAGCCAGAGTTTGACCGGTCTAGATGGTCCATCACCTTGTTTCTGGCGTTCACCCAGGCGTGAAAAGAAAAAATAGTTTTGGGTGGAAACCTCCTGCATCTCAATAAACATTGTGGATCACGATCTGCGTTGCCGAGTCCTTCTATTTCTGGTTGATACGGTGATGGTGGGCGTTTGACCTCTGTACTAGAATAGCTCTTTATATATAGACGCCAAGTAACGCAACATGGACAATGTCTACGAATCCAGGGACGAGAAGGCCTTCGCGTGTGAACCAAAGACAAGTGGTTAATGGAGAGGAAGCGGAGCGCAGAGGTCATTACAGTAGGATAAAGCATTTCCCGAGGGACGATTCTCATGTAATCAGAATCCCATTTCTTACGGCGAGGTCACATAGCCGGATAGCGGCTTTTAGCAGAGCAGGAAGCGGCGTTCCATCTCCCGTTCTGTTTTATCAGATGAGTGGATGAGTTCAATGACACAGATCCTCTACCCACACTGCCGCTTCTGCTTTGCATGTCTTGGGTGGGTTGTTTTTTTTAACATTATATTTTTTGTTTGTTTTTCCTTTTTTTATTTTGTCTTATAAGATTTAATTAGGATTTTTACGTTTTTTTAAAATGAAAATACTAATACTCGGAAATTGTCTTCCTCGTTTTTATGTTTTAAATTTATATTTTATTTTTGAAAATCGTTAATATTTAAAAAATATTTATTTTTTAAATGAAATTACTAATACTAGGAATTCGCCCTCCTCCATTTTTGTTTTATATTTATATTATATTTTTGAAAATCATTAATAATTTAATAAAAATATTTTAAGTCAGGATTTTTTTTAAATTAAAACACTAATACTAGGAATTTGCCCTCCTCCATTTTTGATTTATATTTATATTATATTTTTGAAAATCATTAATAATTTAATAAAAATATTTTAAGTCAGGATTTTTTTAAATTAAAACACTAATACTAGGAATTTGCCCTCCTCCATTTATTGTCTTATATTTAAATTTTTATTTTTGAAAATAATTAATAATGTAATAAAATATTTTAAAAGTCAGGATTTTTTCAAATGAAAATACTAATACTAGGAATTTATCTTCCTCATTTTTATGTTTTAAATTTATATTTTATTTTTGAAAATCATTAAATATTTTAAAAATATTTATTTTTTAAATGAAATTACTAATACTAGGAATTTGTCTTCCTCGTTTTTATGTTTTTTTTTTTAATAATTCTTTATTTTCGAGTTTTGCAAGAGCAGTACAAGATAGTGTAAGGCAAAAATGGCCACGCAGGGCCAACAGGTGACAGCAGAAACGCAATATTTAACAATAATAAGAACAAGAGTCTCCAGAGCACATTTAGGCATCAGCAAAAACATCCTCAAGTGGGGGGTCTCATCTAGGTAGCTATACACATATATAAAAAATAACAGGGTAGGGAAGTATAACGGGGGAAACGAATCATAGGCAGCGGATGACGGCAAAGGCCAAAATCGTGCCTGCCCTGGCGAGTTCCCGTTCGGCCAAACAAAAAGACCGCGAGGAGGCCACTGGGAGTAAATGGCACACAGGCCCGAATGAATAAAAAAAGAAAAAAAAAAGGGGGGGACTCATCCAAAGAGTCAGCTGAAAAAGTAACATAGAATAATCAAGGGGGGGGACAAAAACATTCCTGAATGGGGGGGTCTCAGCAGAAGGAAAAACAGAAAAATACAAAAAGATTCATCCTAGCGGCAGCAGAATTTTTTTAAAATATCATAAAAAATAAAAGTCCCTCAAAAAAACAAATGGGGGGGGTCATCAGTAAAAATTTAAATGTCTCATGGGAGGAAGGAAAAGGTTTCACTCATCCAGTGTCCCGAAACGGTAGCAGATGTAGAAAAGGCAGGGCAAAGCCGTTAGGGCCGGACCAGACCACGAGGGACAAGGCCTTCAGGGCAAGTAAGTCTTCGCCTTCAGTGAGACACCATCAACCAGCAGTTGGGGACAAGGCCGCAGGCGGCGCACTAGCGGGAAACGGGATCCAAACAGGATCTCCAACTTCTCGGAGACTAAGGGGAGCTGGAAAACTACTGGAATTAACATATAATAAGGTGCTATGAATAATGATAAAAAGGTCTGATACAGAAAAAAAAAACGTTATTAAAAAAAAATCTGAAAAAAAAGATTTTGCTGAAAAAAATCCTGACAAATGCCTAAAAAATCCTAAAAAAAATAAATAAAGAGACTTTTTGCTACAAATT
The DNA here is from genome assembly GCA_009667805.1 of Leptobrachium leishanense. Lineage (NCBI taxonomy): Eukaryota > Metazoa > Chordata > Amphibia > Anura > Megophryidae > Leptobrachium > Leptobrachium leishanense. Next base: position 33,620,324 of record CM019067.1, on the reverse strand, counting down.
AAAAGAATAAAAGGTTTAATAGATATTGAATGAAAACAGGAATATTTTTAACATTGAAACCTATGGGATTCGCCTGAATAAACCTGCCGAATGAAACCAAGGAAAATCTGGGCTCTTTCGGCGCTCTCTCTGAAATAACCCTGTATATTTTTTTATTTTTTTTTAAACAAAAAAATTCTCCCATGGTCCCAAAATAAATAAATACACAGAGAACAGACGGCAGCTTTTAAATATAAAGCACTATTTATTAAATGTCACTATTGTTACTGCACGGTGCAATGATTCCGGTGTATTGGAATTTAATTATTTCAATGTAAACACATGTTACTCCACCTTTCCTCTTGGTATGTGTGACTCATGTCTGTCTCCAGGGTTCCTGTGCATTTGGGAGGATCCCAAGCATCTGCAGAAATAGAGGTGAGGGGGCTTCGGCTCAGCCCAGTCATACTATGGGCACAGCATCAATAAGAAAGTAGATTGTACAACAAATTGGAGATGTAAGGGGTTATTCAGAGAGCACCGAAATGTCACCGACATTTCAGTGCTCTCTCATTCCCAGCACTTCGTTGAATCAAATTCCCCAACCCTGCAGTGAATTCTGCATTCACTGCAAGGTCCCCGGAGTGAAGGGAACTGAGCCGAAAATTAGTCGCAAAATCACCGAAAACCCGCAAAATAAATCGGCGGAAACGGCTGCTGATATGATCTGAAATTTTGGATCGATCCGAGAACCGCTGATAAAATAACGAACGCACCCGACGATCCACCGCCAACCACGGGCAGCCAGCGCAAACCCGCCGGACAGCCGCCAAACGCAGCCGGCGAGCCGCCAAACACAGCGCCCACCGGCCGCAGAACTAAAGCCGACAAGCTGCCAGACCGGTGAAAATAAAAACGAAACGATTGAAAGTGCTAACTTTGAAAAGCAGTTTGCAAAAAAACTACTGGACGAAAATGTCTGGAATTAACGTATAAGGCTAGGGTCAGAGTGGGGCAGTCGGAACGCGCGTGCAGGCGCACTAAATCACGGCGGCAGTAGCAGCACATAACGGCCAATGACGGCCAATATACGCAGTACGTGCGTACGAAAGTGCGCCGACACCACGCAACCAGCAAATGAACGCATTTTTATCAGAACGTGAAACCGCTGCTACTGACGTACAAAGTGCGCTGCGGCCGCATAGCAGCGTGTGTGCGTGATTAGGAGATGTCAGACGCTGCTAGTGTGCGGCCTACATAACGTTCAAACAGCCGGATTTCCCTAGACTTCTTTTCACCCCATCGTCATGAAATACGTCCAGAATTGCGCATCGTCTGACCACTTAAGCGTATTCCGTGAAAAAATGCGTGCGCACGCATCGACGTACATTTTGACGGTGGCTGCAGAAAATGCGCTCATCTGTCCCTAGCCTTAGGTCCTATGAATGATAATAAAAAGGTCTGTTACAGGAAAAAATAAATGCTATTGAAAAACAATCTGGAAAAAACATATTATCTGTGTTAATCTGTATATTTGTGTTTTGTTTTTAATATCTTGTACTTTATTACTTTGTGTTTCTGTAACGACTGTAACAATTCAATGTTCTTGAACCCAGGACATACTTGAAAATGAGAGAAATCTCAATGTATCCTTCCTGGTAAAATACTTTATAAATAAATAAACGTGGGGATTAAACAATGTGTCTCAGATTATAAACAATGTTACAATCAGTAACAGAAACTAATCAAATATCAGATGGATTGGCTTCACTCTGGTTTTCTTAGTAAACAGGAAAAGGAAGCATAAACATGGAAAAAAGAAAGAGATGTGTGGAATGTGCGGAGGTACAATGACTCCAAATACCAGGAGAATGCTTTACGCAGGGTGAACATATTAACCATCAATAAAAACTGCTCAACTTACACCTAGTCCACCAATAAGTGTCAAATGTGAAATAAATCAATTCAGTTAAAGGGACACTGTATGAAAAAATCACAACCTGTATTTTACCCTTAAATCGTTGGCCAGATGCAGCTGTCAGCCTCTGCCCGATTATTTTTTTTATTTAAGTAAATAATACTGCACAATGCGAAAGTCCCTGTAGCCTTTTGACACAACTTGCGTTCCTCCACAAATTGTGTTGAGTAGGATGCGAAAATTGGACATCGATTAGAATAACTACCAACTCTAATCCTAACCTGACCCTAATTAAACACCCTAACCCTATTACTAACCCGAACCCTAATTACAAACCCTAACCCTAATACTAACCCTAATTAGAAACCCAAATACTAACGTAACCTTATTTACTAACCCTAATACTGACCTAACCCTATTTACAAACCCTAACCCTAATACTAACTTGAACCCTAATTACAAACCCTAACCCTATTACTAACCTGATCCTAATTACAACCCCTAACCCTAATACTAACCTAACCCTATTTACAAACCCTAACCCTAATAGAAACCTGAACCCTAATTACAAACCCTAACCCTATTACTAACCTGATCCTAATTACAGACCCTAACCCTAATACTAACCTAACCCTATTTACAGACCCTAATACTAACCTGAACCCTAATTACAAACCCTAACCCTAATACTAACCTGGCCCTAATTACAAACCCTAATACTAACCTGATCCTAATTCCAAACCCTAACCCTAATACTAACCTGACCCTAATTACAAACCCTAACCCTAATACTAACCTGATCCTAATTACAAACCCTAATACTAACCTGAACCCTAATTACAAACCCTAACCCTATTACTAACCTGATCCTAATTACAAACCCTAACACTAACCTAACCCTATTTACAAACCCTAACCCTAATAGAAACCTGAACCCTAATTACAAACCCTAACCCTATTACTAACCTGATCCTAATTACAAACCCTAATACTAACCTAACCCTATTTCCAAACCCTAATACTAACCTGAACCCTAATTACAAACCCTAACCCTAATACTAACCTGATCCTAATTACAAACCCTAACCCTAATACTAACCCTAATAACAAACCCTAAAAATAACCTGACCCTAATTACAAACCCTAACCCTAATACTAACCTGACCCTAATTACAAACCCTAACTCTATTAGTTACTTGACCCTAATTACAAAGCCTAACCCTAATACTAACCCTAATTACAAACCCAAACCCTAATACTGACCTTAATTACAAACCCTAATACTAACCCTAATTACAAACCCAAATACTAACCTAACCATAACTACCAAACCTAACCCTAAAAGCGAAAATTGGACATCAGTCAGAACATGTGTGCTTTCCGTATGGAAGTTCCGTAGCACCTGCGCAGAACGAAGGATCGGAGCATGTGCAGAACAAATCCACTGGATGCCTCTCTGAGTACAATCCCTATTGCCAGCGGTCCGAGAGAGGGTGGCGTCGGCAAAGAGAGAAAAAAAAAAGTTGAGTATTATTAAGTTAAATAAAAAAGTCATTGGGCGGAGGCTCACAGTCACGTGTACCCAATGAATTAAGGGTAAATAACGAGGAGTGATGTTTAATTAGAATGTCTCTTTAACTGAACGCAGAGCATGCTGACATCACTAGTGACCGGCAGCCAGGAAATTCAAGATCACATGGCACACATGTGAAAGTAGGACTCCTCCGCTACACCCGTTACTTTATGCACTGGAAGGCACTGGAGGCAGGGGGGGGCACTCCACACAGTCTGATCATTTTAAAACGCATTCACTCAGGACGTGTAGAGTGGCCCTTTAAGGTAAAACTCTCCCGGCTGACACATTTATAGAACAGACAAGAAATATACCCACCTGTAGAACAATTTACAGCATAGAGGTCCTTGGTGAGACTTGAGTGTCAGGATGGACAGGAGGACTTACAGACCGCTCCCATTCACTGTGTGCGAACCATCGTGCTGACAATAAAGACAAGGTGCTAAATTCCATAATTAACGCTAAAATGGGGACACCAACGGCGAAAATCTGCGCTTGCAGGTTACCCCGAAGCATCCCCATTTTATATGTGATAGCCCAGGGCAGGCGCTACTTCAGCACCTCGCACTGGAATGCAGCGCTACCCACAGTGATACTCGCTGTAGCGCTTCCGCACTGCCGCAAGTATCACCTCCTAGAGTCCATAGGACTCCATGGAGGGTTGGGCTGTGAGATCGCAGAGCGCCGCGGAATGATCGCGGAGGGAGACTGGGAACTATGTGTCCCCGGTTTCACTCTGCTTGCAGCCAGTAGAAGCAACGGATCTGGCGACCGTTCTTGCCATGGGATGAGAGGTGATTTATTTGGATTTATTGGGTGGGTTTAGGGGGTGTTAAATGATTTTGCAAATGTGGAATCAGTTAGCACCAGCTTTAGCATGAACATTGTAATATGGGCCTATGATTTTTTGTTGTTTTTTCCCATTTATTGTTTTCATTTTCAGCAAACCGTCTTTTTATTTATTTTTTGGGGGGGGTTTTTTAGGCGAAATTTTTGATTCCCTTTGTTATATTTTAAAGGTGATTTTTTTTTTTATTCAGTAACAGACCTTTTTATTATTTTTTTAGGACCTTTTTTTTATTATTTCCACACATTTTCATGCATTTTTACTGATTTAAACACCTTTTAAAGAATATCAGCGTTCTGTTTTGTTTTTGTTCCCTGCAGCTAGGTGGCCTGTTTGGCGGTCTGATCAGCGGTCAGTTCGGCGGCACAACGTTCGGCGCACTTTGGGGAACCCTGCAGTGAATAGTGAATTCAATGAAATTCCGGTGCTTTCTGAATAACCCTCTTAAAGAAAAGCTAGAAAAAAAGCAAACAACAACGATGTGTAACAGCAAACAAATGAGACGAAAATATAAGCTAAAACATCTGTTTTGACCTCAGGTTCTCATGTCCCCCTGCAAATCGCCACTGAATTCACCACTTAGTGGATAAACCCCATGAGGAGTGGAAGGATCCCAGCAGCTGCTCCCTCGCAGGTCTAGTGTTTCTCGTAGGTGACTCCATACGCTCCTCTATGCACAGAATGTAAACCATTTACCCGAAACGGTGACCCGGATCACCTTAGGGTATTTGCTAATGTAAAAGTCATCCCTGTGTATCTCAGGCGACGACGCACTCGCCGGCTGCTGTTCTTAGTGCATTACTCAGCAGAGATTTCTTCACGCTTGCAACATGTAACTGATACCTGGCTAGCAGCACCTTGACACCAAATTTGGTATTCGGGACAGGCAGTACTAGGCACCGGACCTCGGATCCCTTTTTAGATTTGGTAAATAAACTGGAATATCACAGATCTGCACATCGACCCTTCGATGGCCGCGAGGACTGCAATAAGATGACACCGGCCAGGCTGTTGATATGCATCGCAAAGGCAACAGGTGTTGTCACCGGAGGCAATCGGTTTATTGTGTGTTTGTTTCTGTGTGTGTACACCTGCAAACACCACTAAAACGTTAACACATACTGTGTGAAAAGTCACCAGAGCTCTACGCACCAGAGCTCCAAAGAAGATCGTGTGACATCTCCCAGCAACAGCAATGGCTTGGATTTTAGGGAATGTCGTTGAAGGCGGGGCCACAGAAAATGCTCAGATTATTTAGACGCTTCCATGACCTATCAAGGCCATTTACACGAGTGAAAATATAACTTAGAACAAGAGCAAAGTGTGTGATTTACACAAAGCGATTTATTAGGGAATTTTATAGCTGTGCAGCTCCGTTACACCACACTTCCTGAATATATGGAGGAAGCAGAGCCCCGAAAAAGACACCCACACACCCTGAATATATGGAGGAGCCCCGAAAAAGACACCCACACACCCTGAATATATGGAGGAGGCAGAGCCCCGAAAAAGACACCCACACACCCTGAATATATGGAGGAGCCCCGAAAAAGACACCCACACACCCTGAATATATGGAGAAGCCCCTAAAAACACACCCGCACACCCTGAATATATGGAGGAGCCCCTAAAAAGACACCCGTACACCCTGAATATATGGAGGAGCCCATAAAAAAGACCCCCACACACCCTGAATATATGGAGGAGGCAGAGCCCCGAAAAAAACACCCACACACCCTGACTATATGGAAGAGCCCCTAAAAAGACACCCGTACACCCTGAATATATGGAGGAGCCCATAAAAAAGACCCCCACACACCCTGAATATATGGAGAAGCCCCTAAAAAGACATCTGCACACCCCAGATATTTGTAGAGGCTCCTAAAAAGACACCCACAAACTGCAAATATAGAGAGGAACCGCTAAAAATAGACCCACACACCCTAATATATGGAGGAGCCCCTAAAAAGACATCCGCACACCTGAATATATGGAGGAGCCCCTAAAAAGACACCCGCACACCCTGAATATATGGAAGAGCCTCTAAAAAGATACCCACACACCCTGAATATATGGAGGAGCCCCTAAAAAGACACCCTCACACCCGAATATATGGAGCCTCTAAAAAGACACCCACACACCCTGAATATATGGAGGAGCCCCTAAAAAACTCCCCCATACACCCTGAATATATAGAGGAACCCCTAAAAAAGACACCCACACACCCTGAATATATGGAAAAGCCCCTAAAAAGACACCTGCACACCCTGAATATATGGAAGAGCCCCTAAAAAGACACCCACACACCCTGAATATATGGAGGAGCCACTAAAAAGACACCCACACACCCTGAATATATGGAAGAGCCCCTAAAAAGACACCCTCACACCCGAATATATGGAGCCTCTAAAAAGACACCCACACACCCTGAATATATGGAGGAGCCCCTAAAAAAGTCCCCCACACACCCTGAATATATGGAGGAACCCTTAAAAAAGACACCCGCACACCCTGAATATATGAAGGAGCCCCTAAAAAATACACCACACCCCCCTTGAATACATTATGGAAGAGCCCCTAAAAAGACACCCACACACCCTGAAAATATGGAGGAGCCCCTAAAAAGACACCCTCACACCCTGAATATATGGAGGAACCCCTAAAAACACACCCATACACCCTGAATATATGGAGGAGCCCCTAAAAAAGACACCACACACCCTGAATATATAGAAAAGCCCCTAAAAAGACACCCTCACACCCAAATATATGGAGCCTCTAAAAAGACACCCACACACCCTGAATATATGGAAGAACCCCTAAAAAGACACCCGCACACCCTGAATATATGGAGGAGCCCCTAAAAAAGTCCCCCACACACCCTGAATATATGGAGGAACCCCTAAAAAAGACACCCACACACCCTGAATATATGAAGGAGCCCCTAAAAAATACACCACACTCCCCTTGAATATATTATGGAAGAGCCCCTAATGTTTCTATGTTTCTATGTTACCAGGAAAGGCTTAATGATCTTAACATGTACAGCTTGGAAAAAAGACGAGACAGAGGAGATATGATAGAAACATTTAAATACGTAAAGGGAATCCACAAGGTAGAGGAAGGGAGTATATTTAAAAGGAAACAAAGTAGCAAAACAAGAGGACATAGTCTTAGATTAGAGGGGCAAAGGTTTAAAAGTAACATCAGGAAGCATTATTTTACTGAGAGGGTGGTGGATACATGGAACAGTCTTCCAGTAGAAGTGGTAGAGGCCAAAACAGTAATTGAATTTAAGCAAGCATGGGATAGGCATAAGGCTATCCTAAACAAAAGATAAATCCAGGTAAAGTATCCATGTAATTGGGCAGACTAGATGGGCCGAAAGGTTCTTATCTGCCGACATTTTTCTATGTCTATGTTTCTAAGACACCCTCACACCCTGAATATATGGAGGAGCCCCTAAAAAGACACCCTCACACCCTGAATATATGGAGGAACCCCTAAAAACACACCCATACACCCTGAATATATGGAGGAGCCCCTAAAAAAGACAACACACACCCTGAATATATAGAAAAGCCCCTAAAAAGACACCCTCACACCCGAATATATGGAGCCTCTAAAAAGACACCCACACACCCTGAATATATGGAAGAACCCCTAAAAAGACACCCGCACACCCTGAATATATGGAGGAGCCCCTAAAAAAGTCCCCCACACACCCTGAATATATGGAGGAACCCCTAAAAAAGACACCCACACACCCTGAATATATGAAGGAGCCCCTAAAAAATACACCACACTCCCCTTGAATATATTATGGAAGAGCCCCTAATGTTTCTATGTTTCTATGTTACCAGGAAAGGCTTAATGATCTTAACATGTACAGCTTGGAAAAAAGACGAGACAGAGGAGATATGATAGAAACATTAAATACGTAAAGGAATCCACAAGGTAGAGGAAGGAGTATATTTAAAAGGAAACAAAGTAGCAAAACAAGAGGACATAGTCTTAGATTAGAGGGGCAAAGGTTTAAAAGTAACATCAGGAAGCATTATTTTACTGAGAGGGTGGTGGATACATGGAACAGTCTTCCAGTAGAAGTGGTAGAGGCCAAAACAGTAATTGAATTTAAGCAAGCATGGGATAGGCATAAGGCTATCCTAAACAAAAGATAAATCCAGGTAAAGTATCCATGTAATTGGGCAGACTAGATGGGCCGAAAGGTTCTTATCTGCCGACATTTTTCTATGTCTATGTTTCTAAGACACCCTCACACCCTGAATATATGGAGGAGCCCCTAAAAAGACACCCTCACACCTGAATATATGGAGGAACCCCTAAAAACACACCCATACACCCTGAATATATGGAGGAGCCCCTAAAAAAGACAACACACACCCTGAATATATAGAAAAGCCCCTAAAAAGACACCCTCACACCCGAATATATGGAGCCTCTAAAAAGACACCCACACACCCTGAATATATGGAAGAACCCCTAAAAAGACACCCGCACACCCTGAATATATGGAGGAGCCCCTAAAAGACACCCACACACCCTGAATATATATTAAGAATGTTTGCCATGTAAATCCTTTTTATTATTATTATAAGGATACAGATAGATGATGTTTCAAGCCAACCTTAAAACATCTCCCCAGAATTCTAGAATCTATAGATTTAACTCATTGCATTCCATGCAAGAAAATACCCAAAGCATGCCTACAATGATTATTCGGGATAAATTCATGGAGAATCACAATTTTTAGGCCAAAATAGCTGTTACTAAAATGCTTCTGTAAATTGTCATCTCTGGTATTTCCCTCTCCTTAATATTTTTTCGCCTATAAAATCTCTATTCCCTCACATTAGCAGCTGTGGAATTACCTGAGTCTCCATGAATTAATAAACAGGTATCAACAAGGATAAGGAAATAAATCCTAAATCAGGTTTATTTATAACCCTCAGGAATTGCTTGAATACGATCGCGTGACCATTCCTCCTACGATACGACAACGTATGTCAACCCCGGCACGTAGCTCTGCCCGAGCCGTGCGACCCGACGCATCAGGAAGCCGAAATGTATTTACAAGGTACTAAACGCAGGTTTATTTTTGGCTGGTGGCCGATTCCGTCACTTTTCTAGAAGGAGTATTGCGCAGACTTTAAGGACGAGCCGCAAACATTTCAGAAGAGAAACAGCAATTCTGGAGAATGATGGTGATGAATCAAAGGAGGATGAAACTCCTCTGGCGATGTTACAAAAAGGGTGTGAGATGGGAGAGGAATATTACACAGCAATCGCTCACACCCTCATGTCACCATACATAATTTTATTAACTCCTATGTACTGTTTACATAAGAGTGCAAGGTCTTCTTAGGCTACGAGCGCACTGAGTGCATCCGTTTGACCCCCTCCTCACTGCGTCCGTCGCAGCTTTCTGTCGGGGCCACAAGGTGTAACGTGCGTAATAGTATCGCATGTTACACCGGATGTGCTGAAACACACCCCGTCAAAAACCTACGACGGATGTAGGATGGGCCTACAAAGCACGATCTTTCATAGGAGGCTCGCACTTTGTAGATAGAGCTGAGCGCGCGACGTGGTCACACGGGCGTCCGAGCAGAGAGAACGCCCGTTCTCACGGACTTCCCTCCACGCTCAGGTGTGGCCTTAAACGTAAAGGGGTAGTGGAATTGCTATGCGTGAGAGATCATGTGATGCGCTGTGTGGATGCCCCGCCCCGCTGTGTGTATGAGAGCGATTGCATGATGCTGACGGTTATGAAGAGCCCCGCCCACGGTACATTGGTTGTGAGAGTCTGAGGTAACGGAAAAGCGGCCATGATACTGTCCTGTCTTTAAACGATAAACTTTTAGTGACAGATACCTCAGCGCCAAGCTAAGCGGATGGTAAGGTATCTGTGTTACTGAATCTCTTAGTTATTAATGTAATATCAACATTTTAGCTGTTAAACAATAAATTATTTTAAAGAAGAAATACCTGGCTTTGTCACTACATAACAAAAGACATGAAAGGGGTTTTAAGATCTAGTTTAGACTACAATTCGAAACATCACAGGCCATTCCGTCTTCAAAATGGTCTTCAATGGGTTTTTTCTCCCCTGATGGCACAGCGGGCATATTCCAAGATGGCAATGCCAGGATTCATCGGGCTCAAATTGTGCAAGAGTGGTTCAGGGAGCATGAGACATCATTTTCACACATGGATTGGCCACCGCACAGTCCAGACCTTAACCCCATTGAGGTTAATCTTTGGGATAATGTGCTGGAGAAGACTTTACGCAGCGCCGCGACTCTCCCGTCATCAATACTAGATCTTGGGCACAAATTAATGCCACTCTGGACGCAAAGAAATGCTGTGACGACGCATGAGCTTATCAACACAATGCCGCGGCGAATGCGTGCCGGAATCACAGCAAAAGGCCACACAACCAAATATTATAGTGTGTGACTATTTTTTGGCCAGACAGTGTAGATTGCAAGTAATTGGCACCAACACTTTATAGTGGATCTTTATGGTACCAGTTCACTTTCCCTGCAATGTCCTATCAAGTGATGGATAACACATTGACCGTAAAGTTCTTACACAGCTACGTGTATATACCCAATTTCAGTGCCAAGACAAGCAATCCTCCTTCTTTCTAGGTATCTCAGAATAAGAGTAAATATGCAGGTCTCTTAGGCTCTTGGGTGACTTTGAGTGCTTACTCTTTACATCTGAACAGCCATGATCGTCCAATATCCCAATTACTTGACCAGTGCTCTACTCAATTGGGAGACGCTGGAATCACCAGAGTACAATAAGGCAAACATCAGGACAGACATGGTGAACAGCACAGTTGAATGTGTGTGTGCTGCTGTTCGTGGCTTCGTTGGGAGTCAATCACAGGCCAGGACTGAGTGGGTCCTACAGGACAACCCGTCTGCTCTCTGCTATCACCGTTCCATTGGCATGCCAACAAAAGTGAGAGATAGTGAATGTTTTATAGGGAACGTAAGATGTCCCATAGATTCAGGGAAATTTCTAGCCCAACTAAAGGTTCTATTTCTATATCAAAGAAGTTGTTTTGGTTACAACAGGTTCACATGCAGAACCAAGGCCTTCTTTCCTACAAATCGTCACAATGCTTGCGATCAAATAACTTGAAAAATCTCTATATGTGGTAAAGAAGGCTTGAGCCATTGCTGAACAAAGCAATACAGACGATTCCTGTGTTTATACAAAGACTCAAGGCCTAAGAGTACACTCGAGCCCTCACGACTATAATCTCGTCCCTCAAACAAGCTCATGCAGGCATAACGTGAGGAAAGATATGAGTCAGCTCAGGGGGACAAACAATACAGAAGATATTATTCTTGACTGTCTCAACTCAAGGCAACAAATACAAAAAAAAGAGAGGGTGGGTCGTTAGGCTAACTCCTTGTGGAGCTTTCATTCAGATTTATTTATAAAAAAATTGTGGCAACAACTTTGCATTCAAGTCTGCATCTCCAAACGTGGTTTTACCGAAACCACCACTTCCCTTGGAGTGGTGCAAAATGTTATCGCTCTTCAGTTCACGGAGTCAACATTCACTTTGCCATCTTGACAACAAAACAGCAAACTAGTATGTCTGAGATTTTCTGCAGGCAAAGGAAATTGAAGCCCCGGCCGGATCTCATACTGCTTGAGTTCTGGTACGTCTCCATGGAGTCCTATGGACTCCTGGAGCTGATAACAGGGCGCTCAGCTATGCTGGTTTATTATATTGTTGCTCTGCCATATTACCACTCTAGCTGCTGGCAAAGCGTCCTGGTCATAGTACAGACATTAAAGGCGAGCCACAAATGGTACATGGCAGACGCAAACGTTTTCCATTTGCGTCTTGCCTTTAATGTCAAAGTTGTGATCAGGCCCAAGGTCCTTTTTCTTTATGTAATGGAGGAAATGCACTCACCACCAAGGTAGCCTCTTCAGAGGATCCTAAACAGGTGCTCAGGGAACTATGATTGGCCCCAAAACAACTCTACAGGTATTTAATCATGTGGCTATAGAAGCCCGGCACTCCAGTCTGATGAAACCACTTTTAATGGGTATTCAGCAACATTTTTGGGGTACATGATTAAACATGTCCATTTTCATGACTTTTCTCTACTTTTTTCATAATAATTACCTATTTTTTGTTATTGTTGAGTAAATGTAGTGGTGAATTTACCCGTCCACCCTTCATTCTTAACAGCGCATGGTGATATAAAGAGAATATCATTGGAACGTAAACTGAAAGGATTTGTCGGCGTCCAGTGAAGTAGACTGAGCGGCAATGTAGTGGACATATGATGGTGTCCATTGGTGAGATATTTCACTAGGCAACCGGGAAGGATTGCTCGGTGTGCAAATGTCCAATTTTTTACTAAATGTGAAGCCTTGAAAGAGCCCATTGGCGCGTCTAGCTAAAAGAGAGGGAACAAAATGGCTGATGAACCTGAATACCCTGCGGGACCATTGGCATTTGATCTATTACATTAGGAGTGCAGTGGCATGCAGTGAGGTCAGTGGCTGGTGAGGCACTGACTAGTATCAGCATCAGATATACACGGGTTACGTAGGTTCAGGTTCAGTGCTCCCCAAGAACTGGTTGCGGTCAGTGCTCCCCAGAATCTGGCTGCTGTCAATGCTCCCCAGAATCTGGCTGCTGTCAGTGCTCCCCAGAATCTGGCTGCTGTCAGTGCTCCCCAGAATCTGGCTGCTGTCAGTGCTCCCCAGAATCTGGCTGCTGTCAGTGCTCCCCAGAATCTGGCTGCTGTCAGTGCTCCCCAGAATCTGGCTGCTGTCAGTGCTTCTTAGGATTTGGCTGCTGTCAGTGCACCCCAGAAACTGGCTGCTTACCATGATCTGGCTGCTCTCTCAGGGCTCGACCAGGATGTTGCTGCTCTCAGGGCTCCCCAGGATCTTTTTGCTGCTCTCAGGGCTCCCCATGATCTTTTGCTGCTCTCCAGGATGTGCCTCCAGACACACAGCCCTGTGGCACGCCACCATGACTGACAAGGACAGTCACATGACTGTCCTGTGTCACTCAAAGCATGGGATGCATGCCTCCCATGGAGGCATTTCTTGCAGTGCTTGAGATCAATGGTGCTTGCCCATTGGTCCAAGCAATTCCATGAGAACTTATTTATTTTTTTTAAATAGCAACAGGCTTTATTTTAAAAATTTACAGTCCCTACTTAATTGAATTATGGTAGGTGAGGCACTGCCTCACCTGCCGCCCCTGACTGCACGTCCCTGGGGTGATGTCAACTTTGTCCATCTTGATCTCCCCAACCCGGCTTTTCTCTTCATCTCCTATACTCGTATATTCTAAAGGTATTATCCACACACTCTCTACCCACCCGCCCCGTCCTGTGTCTAGAAGTCCAATTTCTTCTCCATATGCCTCCCCTCCATCCTTTCCCCATTCCAATTTTTCTTCAACCCCCCCATTTCAATCCCTATTAAATCTCCCATTTTAATCCCAAATCCTAATGTATGACCATTCCATTGGGTCCCATGTTGAGATGTAATTCCCAATTGGTGATAAATTAAATGCATACATTTTGACAGAAAAAAAAAGAGATACCAAGGTTTTTTTTTTTAGAAAACAGCAATATTTATTACACTGTACTTACAAATCGAAACATTAATTACTTTTTAACATATTTACATAATAGTGTTTTTCGTTAAATTTTTTCTCTTCTTTCAGCGAATGCCTTCTGTCATTATTTATAACGTATCACGGATACAAAACAAAAAACGTCAAAAAACCACGCGGCCATTAGTGCAAAAGAGGGCGATGCTCCTCTTGGTTTGGCGCGCGGTTCTTTAATGTGACAAATTTGCCAACAGTTATTCACATTACAATCTCAGTTTTGCCTCTTCTACCTGATAAAAACTACAAAAAGTTAAGAAAAAATAAAATAAAAACTAGTAATTAAAAAAAAGGAGTCCTGAGGTTAGCAAGTTTTCAGGGGGCGGGGGGGAACCACCCCATCCCCACAACCACTGGGTTGGAATACTTTTTTTTAATAGTGGGGAAAAATTAAAGGTAAATAGGCATGGCCTCCTCGACCCATGTTTGACCATGACCTTCTACTATTGTGCCAGTACTCCATCCAGGTTCTCCTTTTGAGTGGGCATCTACACGCGTGTTGAAGGGATTCCAAGTTATTAATTTGGTCCCACAGTACTCAATGTAGGAGTCACGCATTGACACGGTACAGAGGGTGTATGTGCACATTTTACGACAGAAGCCCAAAAATTTAAAAAGTTTTTTAAAAATGTTTTTTAAAAAAAAAGCACCATACTACAATATATAGAATTAGGAAACAAGACCTGATGTAATGCACTCAATTTACGGTAAACATGAGCTAATTGGACGAAATTAGAAGAAAAAAAAATTAAATTCAGGAAGTTAGTCAAATAAATTCCTTTCCCATAAGAAGGGACTTGATGTACGTGAATCGAATCGAGAGTCACACTGTCTGCACATGGACTCTTCGTTCGTGTAGACGCAAACACATGGTTTTGGTCCAAACACTACGTGAAAAGCAGCAGGAATCTAAAGGGACACATGGAGTTCCAATTTGCATATCGCTGCACGGCATCCTGGGAGTGTGCGCCAACTATTCATTATTCTATTCAGAACAGATTTTTAAGTTGTGTATCGGGCGCAAATTTTAAATCCAAATTCTGCATTTCACCCTCACGTTGGTGTGCAGGTGATAAGGCCTAAAAAAAAGCACAAGTGGCATAAGTCACCACATCCTCAGCAGGTTGGGAGGGCAGGTACAGATCGACGTAGTGGGGAATGGTGCGCTCTTGACTTCTTTAAACACCGATCGCAGAATTGATGCCATTAAAGCAGATCTTGTTTTTGTCTAGAACGCAAAACAGGAACCGCAGGGATTTAGCCCGTGTGACATTTCCTCTAGAAGGTCACCCCTGGATTAAAAAAAAACGGAGCTTTAAATTCCAAGAATCCGTGAAACTGAATTCACCTTGATGACGCAGATAAGGTCTGACATTTATTAAAAACGTTTGGCACCTGCAGGAAACACGATTTCATCTTTTGTCACCTCAACCTGATGAGCTTGCAATTTTGGACTTTTTTAAAAAAAAATTGCATTCCTGAAGGGGGGGGGGGGATTCAAGTCTTCTGGTTATTTATTACTAAACCCCATAACGTCTGCTGGACAATACACTTGGTTTAGGCAAAGGGATCTCTGCCTTTTGTGGATTGAAAAGTAAAAAATGTTGTCATTCCTGCAGCTCAAAAACATTTCTGATGAATCAAAATAAAATTTAAATAAAAGCACCTGAAAACAAACCTGTGGATTTAAGGGGTTTTTAAAGGGAACCTAACCATAAGCAGTAGAGTGTTTACCGCTTCGTCATGCAATGATTTTTTAGGTTAAACAAGCATCGAGTCCATCACAAGGCAAAACGTTCTATTCATTGTGGTCTCAATCATTGTAGGAGCTTGGTCAAACCACTAGGTCAACCATACGAGCATTTGAAACCGTGGAAGAACATACGTTCTTCCCAGAGTCCTTGCAAATGGATAATTGTTGGCAAAGTCAGTGGGGTGTGTAGCACAACGCTAAGACATGGCAAGGCCTCAGCACCATGAGGTCGCCATTTTGTAGCTTTTTCTGGTCTCTGACCCAAAACACGTCTGACACGTAGGAACAGTCCATAGGGCTAAGAAACTCCCTGAAGCGAGTCTGAAGGCTAGCAGAAGAAGGAATCTATGTTGTCACAGTTCTGGGGTATATCGGGTACAAGTTGGTCAGTGTTACTTCGATCTGCGTACCCAGGCTGAGATGCAGCCTCAAACCAAGGGTGTAGTAAGATCTCTTCTGCGCTGAGACGTTCGGAGGGTTCCTTCCTCAGAAGGCTGCGTATGAGGCACCTGGCTTTGGGGGACACGTGGTCGGGTATACAGTACTGTCCACGGCGTATTTTAGAAAAGAGCGTGCTGGGGTCGGCGTCGTGGAAAGGGTAACGTCCCACCAAAAGTGTGTAGAGCATCACGCCCAAGCTCCACACGTCAGCTGATTTCCCTGAGTAAGTTCCAGTGGTGTTGAGGATTTCAGGGCTGACGTACGCGGGGCAGCCATGCTTGTCTGACAAGGCGTCGTCGTCCCCCTTCATGATGTGAGAGTCCTCTAAGCTTTCGAGCCTCAGTTGAGTCCTGGAAAAAAAAAAAGAGGGGATGAGTTCACAAGTAAAAAAAAATTTTTTAAAAATTGTTGTATAATAAAAAAAAATTAATAATGATCTAAAAAGTAAAATAATTAAAATCTCAAAATAAATAAATTAATTGCAAAAATACAATAATAATAAGCAATATTATATAATTGAGAATACTCAGTGCAAACATATTTAATTTTTAGAGATATTGTAATATAACATTAAATACTCATAATACTATTAAAAAATAAAATAATATTAGCAAAAAAATACATAAAAATAATAATTGCTAAATTAAATAATAACTGTTAAATCCAAGATACTTTTCACGCACATATTTAATTGTTATGTAGGGATATTGTAATATATAATAGGTTATGCTTGATGTTTCCAGCGCCAGAGATCGCATGAAAGGATCTGATGTAATGCCGATGCCCCCAGTGGTCATACCTGGAACTGCATTTGAGTGTAAAACTGCTGGCTATATAAAAACTCTTCAAATCCACACAAGCCGGGGAATGTCGTTACATAGGGAATGCTGACTGCAGCAAATCTCCTTCACGTCACATGAACGAATGCCAAAATAATTTGTTTTCCTCAGTAATATATATATATAGTAACAAGCCCAGACATATTCAAAACCAAATATATGGTTTATATTAACACTTTCCTATCGTGTGAAATTAATCTCCGTAAAACAGGAAAAAAGGAGGAAGCGTGGGATATTATTCGACTGCAGTGAGACCACATCAGTCAAGATCAAAGCCCAACTTTAGCCAAACTCGAGAGGAGATAGCCCGGCCAGATCATTCTTAATGGATTGGGCCAACTTCCAAGGCTCTGATGGCCAACTTGGTTTCCACATATCTTCGCTCTTGTTCCTGGAAAAATCTGTCGGCCACTGGTGGCTAACCTTTAAGCCTTTGATGATCATATATAGGAGGTTCAGGAAGACCCGATTGACCAAATTTGGCCAGAACTGATAGACATGTCGCTGCAGGACCACACTGTTTGTAAAACAGCTCTGTATCATGCGCAAGTCACTTCGATTGATCGGGAATCCCGGTAACAAGGAGAAATCCAAAAAAATAAATAAAAATCCCCACACTTTTAATGTTCGAGAGTCTCAATGGATCTCAACTCAAAAAGAAAATACCAGAAAGGTTCTTTTGGCCCCTTGGTAAGAATACCCGGTCCTCTGCATTATCCCCATGTCCTCAGCCTGACCTCTCGCTACGCACTGTGCCTACAGTTCAGCAAACGGAAAATATTACTCAAAGTACACTACTGTCTGGCATCCTCCCGCAGTTGCCAGACCCGAAGCCCAGCACCTGTGCTCGTAAGATACAACACGGCTGCCACAAATGGCATGTCCCCCAGCGAACAAATGTGACGCGCTCAGCAGTATTAATAGCTCTGCCGCTATATATTTCTTTTTTCCAAGTTTCAGAATGAGTGAGCTGTCTGCAACGTGATTATTTCGACAGAGCCTGACTCCATGCTTAGTCAACGTGCCGTGTAAAGATTTCTACTCGTCTCAGGCTACTAAACCTACGAGGCTGGTGGAGCTCCACCGCCCTACCAGGCTGGTGGAGCTCCACCGCCCTACCAGGCTGGTGGAGCTCCACCGCCCTACCAGGCTGGTGGAGCTCCACCGCCCTACCAGGCTGGTGGAGCTCCACCGCCCTACCAGGCTGGTGGAGCTCCACCGCCCTACCAGGCTGGTGGAGCTCCACCGCCCTACCAGGCTGGTGGAGCTCCACCGCCCTACCAGGCTGGTGGAGCTCCACCGCCCTACGAGGCTGGTGGAGCTCCACCGTCCTAGGAGGCTGGTGGAGCTCCACCGTCCTAGGAGGCTGGTGGAGCTCCACCGTCCTAGGAGGCTGGTGGAGCTCCACCGTCCTAGGAGGCTGGTGGAGCTCCACCGTCCTAGGAGGCTGGTGGAGCTCCACCGTCCTAGGAGGCTGGTGGAGCTCCACCGTCCTAGGAGGCTGGTGGAGCTCCACCGTCCTAGGAGGCTGGTGGAGCTCCACAGCCCTACGAAGCTGGTGGAGCTCCGTAAGAAGAGTAATCTACAAAAGCTCGGCAGCGCCAAAGTTAGTAAACGCCAAATGAGGACACTCCAATTGTTATGTTATTATCCATTTAGTTCCCCACCATACCTCTGGCACAGCATCTGGATTTACATTCCAAAAAAAACAGCACACACACACCATGACCACAAGCCTAATGCAGATCAGTCATCCCACCCCAAATGGAAACAACTCCCCCATCCCCCTTGTCTTAATTTGGGTTCTCACTTATTGAAGCCAGGTCACATACCAAGGGCATGACATGAGCAAATATCACAGCTACAAGAAAACAGAAAGGTTTTCTGGCACGGTTAATCCTACAAGTACTTTGCTTGGAAAGCTAAATGTTGTTTAGGGCCATGGGAAGACCTCCTAATCGCAAAGCTCAGATAGACGTCATCTAAAAGTATGTTAAGTGCCACCAGCGTAGGAAGATTAAATTGAAAAAGTCAATAAACTCAAGACACAATTTAACCAGATAAACTCCACCATGAATTTTTTTGCTGCAGTGACAATGGCTTCATGTGTAAACGATCATCTTTGGTTGAGCAGGGACGCCCAACCACTACCATATGGTGGACATTCAAAACCTTCTATGTTTAGAGCACTGTGTAACTTACACTGCCAAGAACACTGGAAATGTCATGGCAAAAAGTTATCGGGAATGGTAAAAGTGAGCTAAACTGTGGGACAAAAAAGTCCTGTTTCAACTTTTATACCCCATGTTGGCCAAACACCAACAGATGGTACGCCATCTATTTTAAAGAGTGTATGGCATCTGCAATGTATAGGTCATAACGTTACAAGCACAGGAAATGTTCGAGTTATCGGAGCCCAGATATATATTTATATTTAGCCTCTTACACATAACGCGAACATGAGAGACATCACTGCTGGAAGCGGACCCTTTCCACCACATGACATTAGTGACGTACTGCGGGGGGGGGCAGGCGTGCCAGACCCTACTTTCTATCCGGCTTCTGCAACCAGAACCTGTATGCACGACTTACCGGAAATATCAATTTGTGGAAGTTAAAAAAAAAAGATAAGGAAGTGAGACTGTATCTGCAAGGTGTTCACCCACCGTAATAAAGTCTACGTGAAGTAGGTCGATGCTTCAGAAAAATCATAATTCATTACCCTTTGCCATGGCGGAATAAAAAAAAATTAAAAAACAGTTCCCGTCACCTTTACCTCTTGAGAGTGAACAAACAATGGTCACTCAATCCACAGTCAGATCAAAGGCATTCCATGCCACCATCATGATCTCACCCATAAAGACCATACAAGCATGGAATGTCCTGCAAACAATCATCAGCAACTATGTAGAACTTGTCCATAAGCACAGCTGGCCAAAAAGATCAGTCTCCAGCTGACAACCCAGGGACCTTGATGTTTTGCCAGGTGCATAAAGGATCATGTAGGTTGCAGCTGGGGTTCTAGATTTTGGCCATCCCTACTAGAGGTCAACATTGGTCAACCTTGGTCCTACAAATGCTTGCCATTCATGGAAATTTCTAAACTCAAGGCAACGGTAAGAGTTTGTTTACGATAACAGAGCATGACTGACAATGCTCTTTAATGACCTGAAACAAGAAGACGTGTTGGCCTTTAATGTCCAGCGCTAGCATGGTGCTCCAAGTATGAACTTACCTCTAAACCATTACATTTCTAAATCTGAAAGCCAACCAACCACCCATGAAACACTGTGGCGGAATGTTTTGTCTAAGGTTAAACAAGGACAAGGTCTCACCTCTCTTTGTCGGAGAAGACGAATTTCCTGAGCTTGAGGTCCCCGAGAACAACCGAATATCGGTGGCAATGGGAGACAGCAGAGATGATCTGCCGGAACAACTTGGCAGCCTCTTCTTCACAGAGCCGCTTGCAGCTCCTTACGTAAGAGTGCATGTCGCCGTAATCCTTTTCGAAAAACACGTAGACTTTGCTCTCCCCTTGAATGACTTCCACTATCCCGGTGATGTTGGGATGGCATGGCAGGTGGACGTAAGGCTGGATTTGTTTCTGGTAGTGTTTTAAGGAAAAAACCTAGAGAAGGAAGAAAAAAAAGAATGAGAATTATTCATAAATTCCTAAAGAATTCTGCAGCAGCCGAAGTCATAACAGATGGTAACATGGTTTCCCTGATGTGGTGGTTTGCAGAGACGTGAGACTCCGAAAGGTGGAGACCAGGTCAGATAATGGGGGAAGACACCTGTTTTTACATTAAAAAGCAGTAAATAAGGTATTTGAGCATTTTGTGTTTCAAAGAGTCGGGAACCTTGTGGTTTTCATAACTTGTATAGACAGGGCTCGACAATTCCAGGAGCTCTTTCAGTTTGCCATATGGCTACAACATTTCCAAGTTACGAACCACAAATCTATCTGAAAACCTTTGCCTGGCTCCTAAATCTCTTTAACTGGCTCCCAAGCTTCGTACGCGCCACGTATATAGAGATTGTCTATAAAGGGGATGAATAGGTCGATAAACGCGAGAGAATTCCAAATTTTAGGCTACAATTTGCCAGAGTCATCTAGTTATTCTTCTCCGTCTCAACCCTCAATGACTAAACCCCTAATTTGGTTTTTCGGTCTCGTCATTCAAGACAAAAAGGCAACAGCGGAAACCTTTGCATTCACTGTATGGAACTAAAGTGCTTAAAAACAAATCACTGTATTCCACCTAAGTATTAAAGGTAGGGGGCGTCAGCACGAGACATTCCACCAGATCAGGATCAACATAGACTCCAGCCATGGGAAACTAAAATACACAACTGGTAGCGGAATGCGGCGTGAAAAGACGAATTTTGTAGTGGAGGCGGAGGATTCGCTAAACACAGAGTAACGTCTGACGGAGCCTGGGGCTGCTCTACTTTATGCACAGAAAACTGAGGGGAAAAGGATTAAAAACCGTAAAGAAAAGAAATCGAAGGGGGGGGTTAGGCCAAGCGTAAAATGGTTTGTGTTTGCCAAAACTGGCAAGCTTGGCCGGTGACGGGTCCAAATGGATTAAGTGATGAGGCAAAGGGGATCTGACGATGGGGGAATCAGCATCCAGTAAAAAGTAATATTAATCAGGTGTGTGTTATTATTAGAGGCGTGTGGTCTGTGAGTACAGGGGGCAGTGTGGGACACATGGGTAAAGTAGAGGGTGGGCAGTGTGGGACACATGGGTAAAGTAGAGGGTGGGCAGTGTGGGACACATGGGTAAAGTAGAGGGTGGGCAGTGTGGGACACATGGGTAAAGTAGAGGGTGGGCAGTGTGGGACACATGGGTAAAGTAGAGGGTGGGCAGTGTGGGACACATGGGTAAAGTAGAGGGGGCAGTGTGGGACACATGGGTAAAGTAGAGGTGGGCAGTGTGGGACACATGGGTAAAGTAGAGGGCAGTGTGGGACACATGGGTAAAGTAGAGGGGGCAGTGTGGGACACATGGGTAAAGTAGAGGGTGGGCAGTGTGGGACACATGGGTAAAGTAGAGGGGGCAGTGTGGGACACATGGGTAAAGTAGAGGGGGCAGTGTGGGACACATGGGTAAAGTAGAGGGTGGGCAGTGTGGGACACATGGGTAAAGTAGAGGGGGGCAGTGTGGGACACATGGGTAACGTAGAGGGGGGGCTTTGGCAAGGGGGGCTGATGTCATATGGATGAGCACCGTTTGGCAGCGACATTAGGGAGGCTGGCAGGGAATCTGAGCCCTCAGCTGCCCTGAGTAATTAAAGTCCCGTTACATTGTGTGCCCTAACAAGGTAATGGGGCTCAGAGGGAAACTTGGGGCAGATACAAGGTATCCACAGGAAGCACAGGTAAACAGCAGCAAGTGCTACAGTGAAAGGCTCCTGCTAATAACCCAGGAAAAAAGGGGGATAGGACCCCCCTGGGAGCACTTCAGATCACACCCCTTGATCTCCTCCAGGAGAGGAAACAATTACCAAGTCCCCAGAGAGGGTGTGTGGTGATACCTCCCCCCCCAGGGACAAGAGTGTGAAGGATGGGAAAGCAAGCATCCCAAGTGAAATGGGGGGCAGCAAGGCACCCCAATATAATGGATGAGGTCAGAAGGTAACCCCAGGTACTCAGGAGGAGAAGCAATGTGGCAGCTTCTGTATCCATGGGTCATGTTGTGTCCAACATGCAGAGTAAGGGACATTACACCCCAAACATACCCATCAAAGCACTGATCACCCACACACTGCACATCACAGCACCCACCCCAATATCCACTGCACCCCTATTATACCCCCAGAGCCCAGCATAGCCCCCACCCCAATATTCACCCCAGCACAGCCCCCACCCCAATATTCACCCCAATATCCGCAGCACCCCAGTAGCCCCCCGTCCTGCTTGGCCCCGGGCTCACCTTGCACTGCAGCTCCTCGCCCGTGTGCAGGTTCAGGGCTCTGGACACGTGGTCGCCCGCCGGCAGCAGCAGGTAGTTGGCCAGGCAGGTGGCCCCTTGGTGTTGGGGGGTCGCGCTGTGAGGCGCGAGGGGCTGCGGGGATCCGGGGGAGGGGAGTAATCCACTGTCCGGGGGGGTCTCGCTGAGCCGGGGGCATTTTGCCGGGGGCTCATCACTCTCCAGCCTCTTCAATCGGGGTCTGCAGGTTGAGAGCCTGGGGGTCGCCAGCCGACCCTCCCCCTGCACGTTGGCGATCATTGAGAAAGCAGGGGCAAGAAAGCAATCCTCAGCAAAGGGCGACAGGCATCCAGGGGATCCCAGGCAGGCAGTGCAGTGTGTCCTGACAGTAGAGATCCCAGGTAGGCAATGCTGTGTGTCCTGATAGTGGAGATCCCAGGTAGGCAATGCTGTGTGTCCTGATGGTGGGGTCCCAGTGCTGTGTCTTTGCTGGAGGGGGATCCCAGGCATGCAGTCCTGTGTCTCCTGCTCAGGGTGTCCCGGGCAGAGAGTGCTGTGTCTCCTGATAGTTGGGGGGATCCCAGGCAGGCAGTGCTGTGTCTCCTGCTCAGGGTGTCCTAGCCAGGCAGTGTTGTGTCACTTGTTCAGTGGGTCCCAGGCAGGCAGTGCTGTGTCTCCTGCAGGTTGGGTGCCAGTGCTGTGCCTTCTGCTGGCTAGATCCCAGGCAGGCAGTGCTGTGTGCCCGCTGCACGCTCCGGGATCCTCAGAGCGTCTGGCTTCCCTGAGCTTGCTGTCAGACAGGGTATGAGCAGTGAGGCCGCCTCCTGTGACTCACTCACTGACAACCATTGTGCAGCAGCAGCAGGGCCTCCCCCAGGCTTGTGCAATCACACAGCATCACACACACACAGCATCACACACACACACACAGCATCACACAGATCACCGTATTTATTCACTAAAGGTCATGGGAAGAGGAGGGTCCTGACCCATTCAGCCAGTCCAGGGGCCACATCCCCAGCCACAGGGGCCCAGGCACTCTTACCTCTTGCATCATACTTTCACAGCTGCCTGTTACATGGGCAGGGGGGGGGGGGGGTTGCTTTACTTTGCATCATGCACTGGCACAGCAGGGGTTAAATGTATGAATATCGCAGTGACATTTTTTGGCCAGGTTACTGTATGGCAGGGTGGTATGTGTGGCAAAGTGCCAGGGAGAATTGGCAGTGGAATGCATGGTAGACTGGCACTATGGCACATTATCATATTGGTATGCATGGCAGACTGGTATTATGGAATGGTGGTATGATGGCATGGCAGACTTCTACTATGATGGCAATCATGGCACACTGGTATGCATGTCAGGCTGGTATTATAGCACATTGGCAGGCTGGTATGTTGGTAGGCATGGCAGGCTGGTATTATGGAATGGAGGTATGCATGGCATGTCAGACTGGTATGCATGGCAGAGTGTCAGGGCATTTATGCCAGGGTTGCATGCGGTGCCATATGCTGCAGAATGCCATGTATAGCAGCTTTATGTATCACACAAACATTCCAAGTGAATTCCAGCCAATAAAAAGTAAAACATTAACTCTGTGTTTTGGAAACAGAACCTCCTGTATATAATGTATATACATACAGCACCCCTCCCCCACTGCTGCCAGCCATTCACCCTGCAGCCTTCCCAAGAGCCTCCTGGCCCTGCGTGGCTCCTTCCCATGGTGCATTGCATGTAGGGGCCCCCTCCATCACAGAATAAGGGCTGCTTGTGCCCTCTCCCCTGTCTGCTCAGAGATACAACTGCACGATGTAACAATACATAATACATAACACACACACACACACACACACACACACACCATGCTTTGGTCTCAGCTCCCTGTGACCTCCTTAGGGGTCAAGTCATCCTCTGTACCTCCAAATCACTCACAGCCTGGGGAGTGGAGGGTTAAAGAATGACACAGTGCAGAGTGGGGACTGTATTGAAAATAAATAAATGATGACTTGTAACATATATTAATATCACCAAATCCTCCGAGCTGCAGATATTTTACAATCCTGGTTGCCACGTTCACCCCACAACTCACCGTTTAGTAAATAAGCCCTTCTGCAAATTGGGAATTCATTCATAAAATGTTGTTGCCTCTGCTTTCCGGGAGGGGGCGGTGGAGAGCAGCGAGTTATAACCAAGCTGCAGAGCACTGACATTTGGTTTTTTCTTACTGTATAAATAATAATAATAATAATAATAATAAATAGTTTTTACACGTTTCATTCATCCAAAAGATAAAGGACTGGGATTTTATTTTATAGCAAGTGACGCCAGACTATTACACTTTATTTCCCTCTAAAAAAACGATAAATAAATATAAATCCATCTTATTTTAATTATGTATATATTTATATATATATACACTGTGTATATATATGTATATAAATAATACATTTTCTGTTGATGTCATTAAAAAAATAGATACATTTTAGCCCTTAAAAAGCACAAAAGAAATTGAGTAAATCATAGTCATACCCTGTGGTTTGCTGACCATGTTGTGGCGTTTACATCAAGCTGGCTATTTATTTTTCCACCCCCTCCCATTTTTCTTTCTGTGTCCCATATTTGAGCTTACATAAAAAAAATTAAATTCTTTTTAAAAAGAAAACGTACTGTTTATTGCAGGGTCAGCAACCTTGCTCCTCCAGAGGTTTTGCAACTATCTAATGTAATGAGTGACTGAGCATGATGGGAGATGTAGTTCTAAAACATCTGGATTGGCAAGGCTGCCGACCCATGTGTAATGCATTATATCTGCAGTCATGGTCATTCCATGAACCTTCAATCTGACCTCGCATATATATATATTTTTCACATTGTAACAAGTTCACGATAATCACTTGTATACACACTGTTACACAGCGCTACTGCACGTGTCAGAAATGTAACCAGAACCAGCGACGACATAACTCAGCTATAAAGTCCACCCTAAAATACAGAATTACTCTAGTAGAGTGGGCTTTAAATATTCATTTGCTCCTGTGAGCCGGGCTCTCTGCTCCTCTAGATTGTAAGCTCCTGTGAGCAGCACCCTCTGCTCCTCTAGATTGTAAGCTCCTGTGAGCCGGACCCTCTGCTCCTCTAGATTGTAAGCTCCTGTGAGCAGCACCCTCTGCTCCTCTAGATTGTAAACTCCTGTGAGCAGCGCCCTCTGCTCCTCTAGATTGTAAGCTCCTGTGAGCAGCGCCCTCTGCTCCTCTAGATTGTAAACTCCTGTGAGCCGGGCCCTCTGCTCCTCTAGATTGTAAACTCCTGTGAGCCGGGCTCTCTGCTCCTCTAGATTGTAAACTCCTGTGAGCCGGGCTCTCTGCTCCTCTAGATTGTAAGCTCCTGTGAGCAGGGCCCTCTGCTCCTCTAGATTGTAAGCTCCTGTGAGCAGCGCCCTCTGCTCCTCTAGATTGTAAACTCCTGTGAGCAGGGCCCTCTGTTCCTCTAGATTGTAAACTCCTGTGAGCCGGGCTCTCTGCTCCTCTAGATTGTAAGCTCCTGTGAGCAGCACCCTCTGCTCCTCTAGATTGTAAGCTCCTGTGAGCCGGGCCCTCTGCTCCTCTAGATTGTAAGCTCCTGTGAGCAGCACCCTCTGCTCCTCTAGATTGTAAGCTCCTGTGAGCAGCACCCTCTGCTCCTCTAGATTGTAAGCTCCTGTGAGCAGCACCCTCTGCTCCTCTAGATTGTAAGCTCCTGTGAGCAGCGCCTCTGCTCCTCTAGATTGTAAGCTCCTGTGAGCAGCGCCCTCTGCTCCTCTAGATTGTAAACTCCTGTGAGCCGGGCCCTCTGCTCCTCTAGATTGTAAACTCCTGTGAGCCGGGCTCTCTGCTCCTCTAGATTGTAAACTCCTGTGAGCCGGGCTCTCTGCTCCTCTAGATTGTAAGCTCCTGTGAGCAGCACCCTCTGCTCCTCTAGATTGTAAGCTCCTTGTAGCCGGGCGCCCTCTGCTCCTCTAGATTGTAAGCTCCTGTGAGCAGGGCCCTCTGCACCTCTAGATTGTAAACTCCTGTGTGCAGGGCTCTCTGCACCTCTAGATTGTAAGCTCCTGTGAGCCGGGCTCTCTGCTCCTCTAGATTGTAAGCTCCTGTGAGCCGGGCCCTCTGCTCCTCTAGATTGTAAGCTCCTGTGTGCAGGGCCCTCTGCTCCTCTAGATTGTAAGCTCCTGTGAGCAGCGCCCTCTGCTCCTCTAGATTGTAAACTCCAGTGAGCCGGACCCTCTGCTCCTCTAGATTGTAAGCTCCTGTGAGCCGGGCCCTCTGTTCCTCTAGATTGTAAACTCCTGTATGCAGGGCCCTCTGCACCTCTAGATTGTAAACTCCTGTGAGCCGGGCCCTCTGTTCCTCTAGATTGTAAACTCCTGTATGCAGGGCCCTCTGCACCTCTAGATTGTAAACTCCTGTGAGCCGGGCCCTCTGCTCCTCTAGATTGTAAGCTCCTGTGAGCCGGGCTCTCTGCTCCTCTAGATTGTAAGCTCCTGTGAGCAGGGCCCTCTGCTCCTCTAGATTGTAAGCTCCTGTGAGCAGGGCCCTCTGCTCCTCTAGATTGTAAGCTCCTGTGAGCAGGGCCCTCTGCTCCTCTAGATTGTAAACTCCTGTGAGCAGCGCCCTCTGCTCCTCTAGATTGTAAGCTCCTGTGAGCAGGGCCCTCTGCACCTCTAGATTGTAAACTCCTGTGAGCCGGGCCCTCTGCACCTCTAGATTGTAAACTCCTGTGAGCCGGGCCCTCTGCTCCTCTAGATTGTAAGCTCCTGTGAGCCGGGCTCTCTGCTCCTCTAGATTGTAAGCTCCTGTGAGCCGGGCTCTCTGCTCCTCTAGATTGTAAACTCCTGTGAGCCGGTCCCTCTGCTCCTCTAGATTGTAAGCTCCTGTGAGCAGGGCCCTCTGCTCCTCTAGATTGTAAACTCCTGTGAGCCGGGCCCTCTGCTCCTCTAGATTGTAAGCTCCTGTGAGCCGGGCTCTCTGCTCCTCTAGATTGTAAGCTCCTGTGAGCAGGGCCCTCTGCTCCTCTAGATTGTAAGCTCCTGTGTGCAGGGCCCTCTGCACCTCTAGATTGTAAACTCCTGTGAGCCGGGCCCTCTGCTCCTCTAGATTGTAAACTCCTGTGAGTCGGTCCTCTGCTCCTCTAGATTGTAAACTCCTGTGAGCCGGGCCCTCTGCTCCTCTAGATTGTAAGCTCCTGTGAGCCGGGCTCTCTGCTCCTCTAGATTGTAAGCTCCTGTGTGCAGGCCCTCTGCTCCTCTAGATTGTAAGCTCCTGTGAGCAGCGCCTCTGCTCCTCTAGATTGTAAACTCCAGTGAGCCGGACCCTCTGCTCTCTAGATTGTAAGCTCCTGTGAGCCGGGCCTCTGTTCCTCTAGATTGTAAACTCCTGTATGCAGGGCCCTCTGCACCTCTAGATTGTAAACTCCTGTGAGCCGGGCCTCTGTTCCTCTAGATTGTAAACTCCTGTATGCAGGGCCCTCTGCACCTCTAGATTGTAAACTCCTGTGAGCGGGCCCTCTGCTCCTCTAGATTGTAAGCTCCTGTGAGCCGGGCTCTCTGCTCCTCTAGATTGTAAGCTCTGTGAGCAGGGCCCTCTGCTCCTCTAGATTGTAAGCTCCTGTGTGCAGGGCCCTCTGCACCTCTAGATTGTAAACTCCTGTGAGCCGGGCCCTCTGCTCCTCTAGATTGTAAACTCCTGTGAGTCGGGTCCTCTGCTCCTCTAGATTGTAAACTCCTGTGAGCCGGGCCCTCTGCTCCTCTAGATTGTAAGCTCCTGTGAGCCGGGCTCTCTGCTCCTCTAGATTGTAAGCTCCTGTGAGCCGGGCTCTCTGCTCCTCTAGATTGTAAGCTCCTGTGAGCAGGGCCCTCTGCTCCTCTAGATTGTAAGCTCCTGTGAGCAGCACCCTCTGCTCCTCTAGATTGTAAGCTCCTGTGAGCGCGCCCTCTGCTCCTCTAGATTGTAAACTCCAGTGAGCGGACCTCTGCTCCTCTAGATTGTAAGCTCCTGTGAGCCGGGCCCTCTTGTTCCTCTAGATTGTAAACTCCTGTATGCAGGGCCTCTGCACCTCTAGATTGTAAACTCCTGTGAGCCGGGCCCTCTGCTCCTCTAGATTGTAAGCTCCTGTGAGCCGGGCCTCTCTGCTCCTCTAGATTGTAAGCTCCTGTGAGCAGGGCCCTCTGCTCCTCTAGATTGTAAGCTCCTGTGAGCCGGGCCCTCTGCTCCTCTAGATTGTAAGCTCCTGTGAGCCGGGCCTCTGCTCCTCTAGATTGTAAACTCCTGTGAGCCGGGCTCTCTGCTCCTCTAGATTGTAAGCTCCTGTGAGCCGGGCTCTCTGCTCCTCTAGATTGTAAGCTCCTGTGAGCAGGGCCCTCTGCTCCTCTAGATTGTAAGCTCCTGTGAGCAGCACCCTCTGCTCCTCTAGATTTTAAGCTCCTGTGAGCAGCGCCCTCTGCTCCTCTAGATTGTAAACTCCTGTGAGCCAGACTGTTGCTAAACAGAGCTGGGAGGACGTTCAATAGGGTTGCCAGGTCGACCATGTTTTCCTGGACACTTATTACTATTTCATGCAGAGTGGAGCACAGGGAAAAGTGCTGCCCTGCAACATGTATAACTCATATGCTGCAGGAAGGAAATCAAGGCAGGTCATTTGGGATTCCCTTTTGATTTCTTACCTGCAGTGTATAGATTATACATGCTGCAGGGTGACATTTTTCATGCACTGCCCATCAGCATGAATACATTATGTGTCCAGGAAATCACGGCCGATACGGCAAACCATACGCTCTACGCTTGCACAGGATGATGGAATGCAGTTTGTCATTAAGGGGTTAAAACAACGTCTCATTGTTGAAGGCCAGAAATGTTTTAATGGAATATTTTGAAGGCCTGGTTCGTTAGGGCATATGGCTCTTGCAGGGAGCACTGCGCCGTCTGTCTTACTCGTGCAGCGTTCCCCCCCCCCGTGAGTCATCTGATCATGTGAAATATCAATGAGGGATTCCATTCACAGATGGCAGCGCATCCGGCACACCGACATACTGCATGTGCTCCAAACCATGGCCGCCGCGTTCAACACATTTTATAAGGTTGCAGATAAAAGCGGGGTACTCGTATAATGTATAATGTATATTAATGTGGAATTATTCCATACCCTGTGCACGCGGCGCTGCTTTATATGCAGGATCTGTAC
Source organism: Leptobrachium leishanense (assembly GCA_009667805.1). Classification (NCBI taxonomy): domain Eukaryota; kingdom Metazoa; phylum Chordata; class Amphibia; order Anura; family Megophryidae; genus Leptobrachium; species Leptobrachium leishanense. The sequence continues at coordinate 33,590,131 of CM019067.1, read as the reverse complement.
TTTACATTTCAATATTTATTTATTTATAAAGTATTTACCAGGAAGGATACATTGAGATTTCTCTCATTTTCAAGTATGTCCTGGGTTCAACAACATTGAATTGTCACAGAAATACAAAGTAATTAAATGCAAGATATTAACAAAAAACAAATATACAGATTAACACAGAAAATAAATATGTAGAAAATATAGTCACTATGTTACATGTTTACAGGTGCATTCTGTATATAATCACTGTGTTACATGTTTACAGGTGCATTCTGTATATAGTCACTGTGTTACATGTTTACAGGTGCATTCTGTATATAGTCACTGTGTTACATGTTTACAGGTGCATTCTGTATATAGTCACTGTGTTACATGTTTACAAGTGCATTCTGTATATAGTCACTATGTTACATGTTTACAGGTGCATTCTGTATATAATCATTGTGTTACATGTTTACAGGTGCATTCTGTATATAGTCACTATGTTACATGTTTACAGGTGCATTCTGTATATAGTCACTATGTTACATGTTTACAGGTGCATTCTGTATATAGTCACCGTGTTACATGTTTACAGGTGCATTCTGTATATAGTCACTATGTTACATGTTTACAGGTGCATTCTGTATATAGTCACTGTGTTACATGTTTACAGGTGCATTCTGTATATAGTCACTGTGTTACATGTTTTCAGGTGCATTCTGTATATTGTCACTGCTTTACATGTTTACAGGTGCATTCTGTATATAGTCACTGCGTTACATGTTTACAGGTGCATTCTGTATATAGTCACTATATTACATGTTTACAGGCGCATTCTGTATATAGTCACTATGTTACATGTTTACAGGTACATTCTGTATATACTCACTGTGTTACATGTTTACAGGTGCATTCTGTATATAGTCTGTGTTACATGTTTACAGGTGCATTCTGTATATAGTCACTGTGTTACATGTTTACAGGTGCATTCTGTATATAGTCACTATGTTACATGTTTACAGGCACATTCTGTATATAGTCACTATGTTACATGTTTACAGGCGCATTCTGTATATAGTCACTGTGTTACATGTTTACAGGTGCATTCTGTATATAGTCACTGTGTTACATGTTTACAGGTGCATTCTGTATATAGTCACTGTGTTACATGTTTACAGGTGCATTCTGTATATAGTCGCTGTGTTACATGTTTACAGGTGCATTCTGTATATAGTCACTATGTTACATGTTTACAGGCACATTCTGTATATAGTCACCGTGTTACATGTTTACAGGTGCATTCTGTATATAGTCACTGTTGGTGCATTCTGTATATAGTCACTATGTTACATGTTTACAGGTGCATTCTGTATATAGTCACTATGTTACATGTTTACAGGCGCATTCTGTATATAGTCACTATGTTACATGTTTACAGGTACATTCTGTATATACTCACTGTGTTACATGTTTACAGGTGCATTCTGTATATAGTCACTGTGTTACATGTTTACAGGTGCATTCTGTATATAGTCACTGTGTTACATGTTTACAGGTGCATTCTGTATATAGTCACTATGTTACATGTTTACAGGCACATTCTGTATATAGTCACTATGTTACATGTTTACAGGCGCATTCTGTATATAGTCACTATGTTACATGTTTAAAGGTGCATTCTGTATATAGTCACTGTGTTACATGTTTAAAGGTGCATTCTGTATATAGTCACTGTGTTACATGTTTACAGGTGCATTCTGTATATAGTCACTGTGTTACATGTTTACAGGTGCATTCTGTATATAGTCACTGTGTTACATGTTTACAGGTGCATTCTGTATATAGTCGCTGTGTTACATGTTTACAGGTGCATTCTGTATTGAGGTATGTTAATAGGGATCTCTTAAGTGACTTTAGACTGGGGGAAGATTTGATGGCGTCTGGGAGGTTATTCCATAATTGCGTTGCTCTGTAGGAAAATGAGGATCAAGCCACTGTCTTTTTGTATTGTGGTATTGTAAGTAAGGTGCAGGTCCTGGATCGGAGGTTACAGGATGAGGAAATTGCTGGGGGAAGCAGTCTGTTCAGATAGGGTGGCAGCTTCCCAGAAAAGTTCTTAAACACCAGGTTGGAAAGGTGAAGGGTGCGTCTGGATTCCAGCGACGGCCAATTTAGTTCTTTTAACATGTCACAATGGTGGGTCATGTAGTTACATTGTAGCACAAAGTGGCAGAATGAGTTATTCAATGTAGTAAGATTCTGCAGTTGTGTTTGCGGGGCGGCTGCATACACTACGGGTTATATTACAAAGTTGGTGCTAACTTAACCAGAGCTGTTGTAAACTTACCAGAGCCATTATAGTCTATGGGGTTGTTAAGTTTACAACAGCTCTGGTTAAGTTAGCACCAGCTTTGTAATATGGCCCTACATCTCCGTATTCAATAGCCGGCATAAGCATTTGCTGTACAATCTGCTTTCTTACCGCGGGCTCAGGCAGGATTTGTTTCTGTACAGGGCGCCTAGTTTGGGGTAAAGTTTAGATGAGAGTTTTCCGATGTGAGGGTCAAAGGATAGATTTGGGTCTAACCACATACCTAGATATTTAAGAGCAGTGACTGTGATCAGCGTGCCATTTGATCTTGTCCTGACACATAGATGGTGCGTTTGCAATTTATGTAGTTTAGGTTTTGTTCCAAAGAGCATTGTAACAGTTTTGTCAGTATTTAAAAAATGTTTGTTATCTTTGATCCACTTTTCTACCTCTGTGAATTGTTGTTGCAGCACGGCCTCCAGCTGCGGGAGATCTGGTATATATAAGTAAATATTTTATGGTAAGCCTTCAAGGCACAGCTCGGCATGCAGACAGAATTCACAGGAATCCCATAATGCCCTACACACTGGCGGCATGTCTGTGACCATTAGAATTGGTAAAATGTAGAGGTGTGCATCCGTTTCGTAACAAATCTCAATTCGTTTGAAAATTCATTAATTCATATTTCGGGAGTACTTCCGAAATAACTAATTAGTTTCATCCGAATGAAAACTAAACGAATCAGTATCTCACGAAATTGATTCATTATACTGTTTCAGAAGAGAACCATTGATTGAATGATTCCTCTATGCACACTGCAGCGAAACGGTAATTTAACCCTAGCTTGTCTTTTAACCCTCATGTTTAACCCTAATCTAACTGTAATGAAGCAGGATTTGATTTATTGTTGTTTTTTAGTGATCCTAAACTTCGAATCGATCCCAAATTACAAATGAAATTATGAAAACAAATCAGTCTATTTGTTTTACTGCTTTACAAAGCACCCCATCCCTGTCAATTGGCTGTGGTGCTGAATCCGTTGCAATCAGCACCACAGGCCAATAGACAGCTCAATATTTAACTATAGCTTGCCTTTTAACCCTCATGTTAGTTTAACCCTGATCTAACAGTAATTGAGCAAGATTGATTCACTGTTGTTTTTTTATTAGTGATCCGAAAACTCAAATCGAATCAAAACGAATCACAACAAAATTATTTTCAAACAAAACAAAACTAAACAAATTTTTCAGCTGTGCACACCTCTAGTAAAATGCTCACAAGCCATGATGGGTAACCATGGCACCCTTGGGTCCTATTCTAGTTCCCGTTACCTTTGCACGTCTTAGGCTAGGGTCAGACTAACGCATTGTTCGCGTCGTCCGTGAAAAAGTGCGTTCGAACGAATGGACGTATTTTTTTCACGGAATACGCGATAGCGGTCATACGATGAGCATTTTCGTCCGTGATTTTGTACGGATCATCAATAAAACCCTTTTTTTGTGTCTGGACGTTATGTTGGCCGGACATGAGCAGCGTCTGATGTCTCCTAATCACGCACACACACCACTAGCGGACGCAGCGCACTCTGTACGTCAGTACTAGCGGTTTCGCGTTCTCGAAAAAATGCATTCATTTGCCGCTTGCGTTGTGCGGCCAAACTTTTGTGCGGCCGTACTTCGTACATTGCCCGTCATTTGCTGCTACTACGGCCGTGATAAAGTGCGGCTGCACGCGCGTTCACACTGCGTTCGTCTGACCCCAGCCTAATACCAAGTATATTAACAGCTCGCAGGGAAGGGATGCCCAAGTGTTTCACTGCTGCACGTCCCATGGTTCTCCACCAACCTTACACTGATACTCGAGCAGTGGTTCCGACCTCGACCCTCCAGATGTTTCGGGAACTACATTTCCCATGATGCTCGACCGTTCATTAGGTCAACAGACCATCATGAGGGATCTGCTTCCAAAACATCTGGAGGGCCAAGGTTGGACACCACTGCTCTAGGGCAAGGGTCAGCAACCTCGGCCCACCAGATGTTTCCAAACTACAAGTCCCACGATGCTCAGTTACTCATCAGATTGTCGGCGCCTCAGGAAGTCAGACGCCTCTTTTATGGGCCTCCCCACGTAAATGACGTCATCGCGCCATGCCCGCCCCCCCCCGGCAAAGCCGGGAGATCGCCTGAAAAGGAGATCCCTCTCCCTCCCGATTGGATGGTCCCAGAGTTACAAGCAAGGCACCGCTTAAAAGGAGACAGTCTTCCCGTTTAAGCGGTGCCTGGCTTTAACCCCTAAGGCCCCGGTCCGCGATCCGGCGCCATCCAACGCTGGATCACGGCCTAGCTTTGGTGGGGCCGCCATCTTGGATGGCAGCTCCACCTCCGGGTCCCCCTCGCCACCTGATGTCATCGCGCATGGCACAATGATGTCAGTTAGCCAGGGTACCCCTAGTTGCCCGGGGATTTCCTAAGGAAATCCCCTGGTGGAGATAGGGGGTTCGTTTGAACCCCCATATCTCCCAAGCGGTGGCAGTTAGAGGGTCATGGAGGGTATCATTTGAAAGGACTGAGCACCGCCTTTCGAATGATACCAAACATGACCATGTTAAAAGTACAAAAATAATAATAAGAAAAATAAAATAATAATAAAAAATAAATAGATAAAAACGTTTTTTTTGTGTGTGTCATTTTTATTAATGCAGCAATATTGTTCCCATTTCACGTATAATGTGAACAATGATGCTGCACTAATGATTTTTTTCTATGGGGTGTGTTTGATAAAAATCACCTAATTTCCCCCAAAAAAATTTAACGAGTCCCCATTTCAATTTTTTTTAACAAGCACAGCCCATATAAAATATAACCGAAAAGACTTGTGTGAAAAAATGTGAAAAAAAAACACTTTACACACTGTGGATGATACAAAATTCAAATTTTATTGCATTTTTTGTTATAATATTCAGGCAAGACATGACGTATACATATAATAATGATATATTATGAATCTGCCGAGTCTGCCGGAAAGAACGATATATAATATGTCTGGGTTATATAATAAAATGTGGCTTCAAAACGCATTTAAACATGATGAGCGAAAGCGGTAAAAATGAGCTCAGCACACACAGAGGTGAAATGGCTCAGCAGCGAAGGGGTTAAATCCAGCGCGGTGCTGCTGTCCAGTGACTCACGGATGTGACGTGTGAGGGAGGTTATTATTATCGCTGGAGAGTCTGTAACATTAATAGAACTCTTTAAAAATGAAATGAAAACGTTATAAATCTGATAGTAAATAAAGTGAAAGGGTGAGGAGGGTGAGGTTCGCGGGAAAGGATTAACAACAGCTGGGGGGGGGGACAACGACAATATTTTAAAGAAAAAAAAGCAAAACACACAAACCCTTCCTTCCTGAGGTGGTAATTAGATTTACATGTTAATGAAGGAAATGCCACACTCTGTTTTCCTGCTACAGGAAAGTAAGTGATGGAGCCTGTGATTTCAGGGTGTGTATATTCTGACAGTTACATGTATCTCCAGCATTAAAGAAATACATTATTAAATAGAGGGTTTTTTTCTTGTTAATTGGGCAGATGCTGCCGACAGTTCTGCCCAATTATTTTTTTTATATTTCTCATTCTTTTCATGTGATTTTACTCACCTTTTTTCTCTCGTCGCGCTCTGTTCCTTCTCTTTGGCTCAGGGACTCCCGAACCTGGGAGTGATGCGCAATTTGCGGTTCCTACGCTACGCAAGTTGCGTAGGAGCATGAATTGTGCAGAAAAGCTTCAGGGACTTCTGGGTTCTGGATTCCCTGAGCAGAAGAGGAGGAACAGTGCGCGGCAAGGGATAAAAGATGAGTCTTTAAGGCTAGGGTCAGACGAGCGCATTCTGTGCGGACTGTGCGTCCGTGCACAACAGACGTACTTTCTGACTGACGACAAGGTAGTGGCCACACCGTCTGTTTTTGTGACTGATGTTTTTTGTGACTGATGTAGAAGGGAAATAAAATTAATATGAAAAACATTTTGTCCGTCAAAATGCTGGACGTATAAATGCAGTCCGTCTGACTACGTTCCATCACTCACACACAAAGCTATGCGGACGCGGCGCACTCCACACGTCCGTTCTAGTGGTTTTACGTTCTTGCCTAACTTGCGTCCGTTTGCCGCGTCCGTTGTGCGTCCGCACTTCTGTGCAGACGCACTTCATGTGTGGGTCTCTATTGATCATAATTGTATGCTCCACGGACGTTAAAATGTGCGGCAACACGGACGTGAACACTGCGCTCGTCTGACACGAGCCTTAGGCATTTTTCAGGATTTTTTTCGGCAAAATTATTTTTCCTTTTAAAAGCGTTTTTTTCTGTAACAGCCCTTTTTATTATCATTCATAGGATCTTATATGTAAATTCCAGAAATTTTCGTTCAGTAGTTTTTTTGCGAACAGCGTTTCAATTTCGAAACTTTCAAGCATACTGTTTTTTTGGTTGTTTTACCCCGTTCGTCAGCTTGTTGTTTTTTTCCGGTGGCTGCTCTGCGCTGTGATCGGTAACTTGTATGCTTTTTCCAGCGTGTTCGGTGAGTTTTCGGTGGGATTGCTGTCGGATTGCATCAAGTTTTCCCTGCGGTGATTGCTTAATTCACTGCAAGGTGGGGAACTTGATTCCCTGAAGTGCAGGGAACTGGAGGGAACGAGAGCGCACCGAAATGTCGGCGACATTTCAGTGCTCTCTGAATAACCCCTTAAGGAAAAAAACAAGGTAACTCTCTTTTTTAATCGCGTATCCCTTTCAATATCCGTCGCCCCTTTTCCTCAGTGATCTGATGTGGTCCTCCCTGTCCCTGTATTGATATTCTGTTATCAACACGGACCTGTTTATCTGTTCTTTTCCAATACCCTGACCTTGGCTTTGTCCTCTTGTTCTGTGTACCTCCCTTTTCCTGACCTTTGGCTTGTTTATGGTAGTTAGGTCCCAGTTTTGGTTTTACTGGCCATCACATGGATCGGTGTAAGGTTCTCAGTTCTGTCAGTTTAGGATTTGTCTGAAGGGATCATTCCCAATCCGACAGAAATGTTCATTTTTTTTTGAGCAGATTTAGAAAAAAAAAGCAAAGTGTCTCAATTGAGGTGAAACTGTGAGATTGAGGTCCATGATGCAGTTTACCCTCTCCGAGGTGTTTGCATTACAATGTGATTTAACCTCCAGGACATGCAGACTCTCAGGAATTGTGTAAGAACTCAGCAGGAAGAAACAAGCCTTAGTGTAACCTGAGATTAGTGTCTCCCATGGAGGGGAACAATGAACAATCACATGTCACAAAGCATCTAGTAAGAGACTTTAGATATGGGGCCTCACCTGAGAACAATGCATTATCTGCTGGCTGACCTCACGCTGCTTTAACACAGAGATTCACAAGGATCCACTTGTCACTTGGTGACACTGGGCTGAGCAATGATAGCTCCCTGATAGCTTTGCCACATCAGCCATGGTTTTCAAGATACATGTTACTACGTCATACAGAAGTAGAGACAGGTATGATGCTGCCATGCAACACTTGCAACTCGCTCCTTATTGGCTTCCCCAATGCCCGCATTGCCCCCTTTGCAATCTGTAATGAATACAGATGCCAGGGTTATTTTTTCACCGCACGCACCTCGCGTGCCTCCCCCCTCTGCCGGTCCCTCCATTGGCTTCCTGTACGTTTCAGGATACAGTTTAAAATACTGATGCTCACGTTCAAATCGCTTAATAACTCGACTACATGTCTTCGTTACTCCGCAACGTTCCATCTAGACAACTCCGGTCGGCAGGTGATCTCCACCTGTCATCTGTCTACACCCGCACGTCCAACTCTGGCCTCCAAGACTTCTCAAGGGCAGCACCAGTCGTGTGGAATGACTTGCCTTGCCCTATCAAACTCTCCCCTGATCTTCAGGCCTTCAAGAAATCCCTCAAAACCCATCTCTTCAGATTAGCACCACATTCAATGACACAACTCATCCCTCTGCTCAACTACTCACACACGAATGAAGTCGCTTCTATGGCCCCAGGCCCCACCATTCCCGAACCACTGGCACTAATGATCCTGACACCCAGTAAAATTCCCCTTCAGGGTTATTCAGAGAGTGGTGAAAACCAGGAGAATGACTGGAAAAGTAAAAATTCTAGGGTAAAATAGCCAAACCAGAAAATTCTCCCATTTAACTCACTTTCAAAATTGGCTATTTTGACCTAGAATTTTCACTTCTCCAGTCATTCTCCTGGTTTTCACCTTTCTCTGAATAACCCTGATAGTCTTCCTTAACCTCAATCCCTCTAGACCAGTGGTTGCCAAACACGGTCCTCAAGTACCACCAACAGGCCAGGTTTTAAGGATTTCCCTGCAATCACTGAGCAGCAAATCATATCACCTGTGCTGCGCTTCAGATATCTGGAAACCATGACCTGTTGGGGGAACTTGAGGACCATGGTTGAGAACCACTGCTCTAGACTGTAAGCTCCTATGAGCAGGGCCCTCTACACCAAGGGCCCTATTACATTCTTAGCACAAAAAAGTGCGCTTGCGCAAAAACACATTAACGCGAGGGGCAAAACCCTTTGTGCAGAACGTCGTATTACAACGTTCGCGCAAATGATGCACGTTATCGTTTAACGCGGATGGACCTGTGCGAGCGTGATGAACTGTGCGCGTCCTATACTTAACATTTTGAGCGCAAATTCTTTTGTGCGCTGGTACGCGGATGGTATTTCAATCGATGCGCATTTTTTTACGAACGAAGTTTGTGCGCTTAATTTTAACGTCTTTGAAAAGCTGGTGGTAACGGCAAATCGGAACGTTCTGCCCGAAACGAAAAACACCAGCCCGAAAATAAAAATACAGCACAGTATAGTTACACATTCTACACATACCCAAACAATAAAATTGGGAATTTGTGTGTGTTTTTATTATTGCTGCAGCATATATACTCAGATTTACTTTGACAGGCGCAAAAACGTAAGTGTGTCAATTAAGGTAAATTGATGTCAATTAAGGTTCTTAATTCTGATTGGCTGAATCCCGCGAAAAAAACAGCCCGCACACTGATTTGCGTGCGCAACGTTACTGCGGGTATATTACGCTTCGTTTTGCGCGTCGTTTTTACGAACGTTATTTTTTGACGGATGAGAAAATGCGTTCGAATCGTAATACCACCGTTAATGTTCACGCGATAACGCTTAACGCTGCGCGCAAAAAAAATTGCGCTGCGCGTACGAATTTACACAAAGAATGTAATAGGGCCCTTAGTGTTTCCATCATATGTCCGTTTAGCTGTATTTCGTTCCCTTTAGTTATTGTAAAGCGCTGCGGAAACTGTTGGCGCCATATAAATGATAATAATAATAGAATAAGGGTTGCCAGGTCGGCCATGTTTTCCTGGACACATATAATTTATTCATGCTGAAGGGCAGTGCATGAAAAATGCCACCCTGCAGCATGTAGAATCCATACGCTGCAGGTAAGAAATCAAAGAGGAATCCCAGGAGACTTGCCTTGATTTCCTTCCTGCGTCATATGAATTATAGATGTTGCAGGGCAGCACTTTTCCCTGTGAACCCCTCTGCATGAAATAGTAATATGGATCCAGGACAACATGGCCGATATGGCATTCATACACAGAATTCATACGTTGCAGGAGGGAACTAAGTAGCCTAACCAATGCGGGTCACATGTGATCCTGCAAGATCACGCACATGCAATCTTGCACAAGGCTTGCACAACTTGGAGTATGGCCTGCAGGAGGGGGTACCAGTCAATGCCGGTATCCTTTGGTTGGCAGCACCCAAAAAGTACAAGCTGAGCTTCTGATAAAGCATCTGGCTCGTGATTGTGCCAATAAGGGCCCCTATTACACACTTCGCGCAGTGCAATTGCGCGCGCGCAAATGCGCTTTTGCGCGAGGACAAAACCATTTGTGTGGAACGTCGCAGTACGACGTTCGCGCAAACGATGCGCGTTAACGTCCAATGCGAGTGACCCTGCGCGAACCCATCGCGAGCGCAAGTTCCTGCGCGCATCCTATACTTAACATTGTGAGCGCAAATGCGTTAGTGCGGATGGTATTACAATCTTGGCGCAAAGTCGTACGAGCGACGTTTGCGCGAATTTTCGTAATGTCTTTGAAAACTTGGTGTTAACTGCAAATATAATGGTTGTGGCCGAAACGAAATAACTCAGCAATAAAAAAAAAATACAGCACAGTACAGTTACACATTCTACACATACCCAGACATCAAAAATTCATAATTTGTCAAATTATTTTTTTGCTGCAGCACATATACGCAGATTGACTTTGACAGCCGCAACAACCTAACTTTAGAAAATGGTGGTTCTTAATTCTGATTGGCTGAATCACGTGAAAAAACAGTCTGCCCACCGATTCCTGCACGCAACGTTAATTTGCGCACGAATTTGCGCGTCGGACTTGCGCACGTAAAAAGTTGAAGGCTGAAAAACTGCGCTCGGAGCGTACTACTGCGTTAATTTGCGCTCGCTAACGTTTTTTTGCGTGCGCAATAGGGGCCAATAGGGGGCCACTAAGCTCGCTAACACTTAAAGGTCTGTTCACAAAGCACCAAAACTGCGGGAGATAATAAGAGCTTGGATGAGCATTTTAGCAGAGTCCTGATTAAGAAAGGGACGGACGTCAGACGCTGCAATGTTTTTTAGGTGAAAGTAGCAGGATTTGCGAGAAAAGCAAAGCACATGTAAGATATCAGCAACATAAAATAAACGCAATAAGGACATTTCATTTTTTGGTGGTACCGGCCCTTTAACACAAACACACCTCAGATCTGATATATATGTATAATATATGATAAATCCTATATTTACTGTGACTTAACAGGGACATATATGACTGAACACCCGAATGAAAGCTTTATAGTGTGTGTGGGACCAATGGGAACTCCGTTCCCTCTGCAAAAATAATGGGTGAACTGCCTTCCCACACATTCCCCCTCGACACATGCAGGGGCGTAACTACTGCTGTGAGTTTTATTGCTGTGGAGCTCTGTGATTTACACTGATACACACTGCACATTACTGTGAGTTTTATTGCTGTGGAGCTCTGTGATACGCTCACACTCACTGCAGATTACTGTGAGTTTTATTGCTGTGGAGCTCTGCGATACATTCATACACACCGCAGATTACTGTGAGTTTTATTGCTGTGGAGCTCTGTGATACGCTCACACTCACTGCAGATTACTGTGAGTTTTATTGCTGTGGAGCTCTGCGATACATTCATACACACCGCAGATTACTGTGAGTTTTATTGCTGTGGACCTCTGTGATTTACACTGATACACACTGCACATTACTGTGAGTTTTATTGCTGTGGAGCTCTGTGATACACTCACACTCACTGCAGATTACTGTGAGTTTTATTGCTGTGGAGCTGTGCGATACATTCATACACACCGCAGATTACTGTGAGTTTTATTGCTGTGGAGCTCTGTGATTTACACTGATACACACTGCACATTACTGTGAGTTTTATTGCTGTGGAGCTCTGTGATACGCTCACACTCACTGCAGATTACTGTGAGTTTTATTGCTGTGGAGCTCTGTGATACATTCATACACACTGCACATTACTGTGAGTTTTATCGCTGTGGAGCTCTGTGATATATACTATATGGGACACTGATAGTCTGAAGTCAACATCGTGGACCTGGAGGGGACCAATGCATGTTGACAGGAGGGGGGACAAAATATGTTTTTGCCTAGGGTGGGGGGGGGGGTGAGTCATGGTTCCTGCACCTGAGGTTTCTAGTTACGCCTCCGGAGTTACGCTATCCTGCTGTCTACGTAACCTGCTGAGGTATTTTTTAATCGTTGTTTCGATACAGTATAGCGGTTATATTGTGAGGGAAAGGGGGTTTATATTGTGACTGGATTTATTTTATCCCTTGCTTTGTAAGTCGCATGGTCCATTTCATTTTAGAAACGTGTCATGTATGTACGTGTATCACATGTGTGAATCAAGTAAACAGGAAACCCAGATTTACTCAGCGCGCCATCAACCAAAGGAAATCAGAGACGCTGCTCGACACGCTCGCAGAAAAATGCCAGGGCGGCAGCCGAGGCTCTATCTCCAAAAAAAGCACAGAGACTCGGAGACTCTGGCGAGGAGGGACACGGTGACCGAAAGCGGTGGCATTTAGTGAAATCGACACATTGTTACACATAGTGACTAAGCGAATGCAATTCCACTGATGCACAGTGACACACGGTGACGCACAGTGACAGTCTGCAAGAGTCGCACACACACAACTCCGAACAGCAACACACGACAGCAGAGCTGCACAAAGCAACGATGATTAAAGGACACTCGGAGAAACCAGAGGCAGGAGGATCACCGGGTAACTTCAAGTTTTAATGGAGAAAACTACATGTGGCATTTCTCCTTCTGCTCAGACTCGCCCCGGGTCACAGACCGTTATGGATTTGGGGAAAATGTACAAGATCTGTCCTAATAAAATGGTCTCCAGATCCCGCGTGTTTCCCTGGATCCATGTCAATTATACATGCCGAGTGCTCAGAGCCACCCCTAGCATTTACAGGGAACTAAGCGAGAAAACGTTCTGGAGCCCCTGGCCATGCTTTTAACCTCACACCTCCATGTACTCCACCATTTTGCACACTCAGATACGCACACACTGATCTCCACAAACAGACATGCACGCCTTCCCACTGGTAGTCACCCCTGACCCATCTTGTCCTCCAACCAGATAGACACCACTGACCCCCTTTGTCCTCAGATGGACACCTCTTCTATCTCAGATAGACACCCTTGACCCCAGATAGACACTCCCTCTATCTCAGACACCCTATCCCCTTCCAAATAGACACTCTAACATCCCCCATGTCATTGCATACTTGGAGGTGGGGGTTCTCAGAGTCAGGCACTCCTGGAGGCAGGTGGGGTTTTCATGCTGGGCATCAACTTTGTGCACATACATGGCAGGTGCCATCAGTGGCGCAGGGCCTCCTGACGTGTGGGGCACCCTGTTCCTTGCTCGCCACACCCAAAGGGCAGGACAGAGAGTGGTACATGTAAGTGCTACCCTGCAGTATGTCGAATTCACATGATGCAGGAGATAAGTCGATTATAGAAAATAGATTACCTTGACAAAGGCTGACTCTTCAGCCGAAACATTGCCAATCAGGATGTCACAATAAAACTCTTGTTGATCCACCAGAAGGAGATCCTACTACTCCATTTATTACTTTTGTAGGACCCAAGACAGAGAGACCGTGCAGTCGGTGACAGCTCAGCACATAGGAGCTAGGTGTAAGATGTGAGTAGGGAACAGCGTATGCCAAGAGGCACAACTACATTGCCACAAATGTACACAGGAACCTCTGCACAAAAATACGGCATGAAGCTGCTCAAGTCTAGATGGAAGACACCTGAAAACAAAATTCTGAGATCCTGCAGGACTTTCAGATCCAAATGGACAGATAAGTACTGGCCAACCAACCAGATATCACTGGGGTGGACAACGGACTTCCAGATCCAAATGGACTGACAAGTACTGGCCAACCATCCAGATATATCTGGGGTGGACAACAGACCTCCAGATCCAAAAGGACAGGCAAGTACTGGTCAACCAACCAGATATCACTGGGGTGGACAACGGACTTCCAGATCCAAAAGGACAGGCAAGTACTGGCCAACCAATCAGATATCACTGGGGTGGACAACGGACTTCTAGGTCCAAATGGACTGACAAGTACTGGCCAACCAACCAGATATCATTGGGGTGGAAAACGGACTTCCAGATCCAAAAGGACAGGCAAGTACTGGCCAACCAACCAGATATCATTGGGGTAGACAACGGACTTCCAGATCCAAAAGGACAGGCAAGTACTGGTCAACCAACCAGATATCACTGGGGTGGACAACGGATTTCCAGATCCAAAAGGACCGGCACGTACTGGTCAACCAACCAAATATCACTGGGGTGGACAACGGACTTCCAGATCCAAAAGGACAGGCAAGTACTGGCCAACCAACCAGATATCATTGGGGTGGACAACGGACTTCCAGATCCAAAAGGACAGGTAAGTACTGGCCAACCAACCAGATATCACTGGGGTGGACAACGGACTTCCAGGTCCAAATGGACTGACAAGTACTGGCCAACCAACCAGATATCACCGGGGTGGACAACGGACTTTCTGATCCAAAATGACAGGCAAGTACTGGTCAACCAACCAGATATCACTGGGGTGGACAACGGACTTCCAGATCCAAAAGGACAGGCAAGTACTGGCCACGTACTGGTCAACCAACCAGATATCACTGGGGTGGACAATGGACTTCTAGATCCAAAAGGACAGGCAAGTACTGGCCAACATACCAGATATCACTGGGGTGGACAACAGACTTCCAGATCCAAAAGGACAGGCAAGTACTGGCCAACAAACCAGATATGGAAGTCCGTTGTCCACCCCAGTGATATCTGGTTTGTTGGCCAGTACTTGCTGTCCTTTTGGATATGGAAGTCCGTTGTCCACCCCAGTGATATCCAAAAGGACAGCAAGTACTGGCCGACCAACCAGATATCACTGGGGTGGACAACGGACTTCCAGGTCCAAATGGACTGACAAGTACTGGCCAACCAACCAGACATCACTGGGGTGGACAACGGACTTCCAGATCCAAAAGGACAGGCAAGTACTGGCCACGTACTGGTCAAGCAACCAGATATCACTGGGGTGGACAGTGGACTTCTAGATCCAAAAGGACAGGCAAGTACTGGCCAACCAACCAGATATCATTGGGGTGGACAAAGGACTTCCAGCTCAAAATAGAGAGGCACGTACTGGCCAACCAACCACATATCAACAAACTAAAGCCTGAGGTACATTGAGTGCGTAGCGACACACAGCGTAGCGATGCAAAGAGAAGCAAACGTTTTGCAGGTTTGACTTCACTCCACTCCGCCTCGCAGCCTGTCCACACTGCATCACGTTTGCTTCTCTCCGCAATGAGCAGGGATCCAATACTCTGCAGATCAAACTAGAGAAATGTTTGTTTCTGATCAAAATGAAGCAAAGTCCATTTCATATAAAAAAAACAAGTTTTATTCTGCTTCCCTAAGCAAAGCTGTGAGGTGTGGATGCTTTAGACTAGCGAAGTCTGTATTTAACCAGTACTCACACGATGAAGTTCAGCAGCTTCAACTCAGCAAAACTGACACGTAGAAAGATGAATCCAGTTGAAGAGTTTAATGAACAGACTGACAATCTTGTTAGTGTACAGATAAGCAGGTTAAAAGTCATAAATTTTGTCTAGCAGTGAGAACAGAATGGCTGCTATGTAACAAGGAAGTACCTAAGAACACACTGAGCAAAGGGGTGGGAAACTAGCTGATACAGAAAAGCTAGGGAAACCCAGAAGGGACAAAATAGCTGTGAAATCAAAAGCATGTGAGCAGCAAAGGCAGATTCAACACAAAACAGAAAAAAATAAAATAAATCCTAAATCATGGAGCATGACACTCCCCGTCTGAAATCTTTAGATTTAAAATAAACTAACACTATAACTTTAAATGTCCTCTTGGAAACCCAATGCGGACACCTGAAAAACAAAGGTAAAGCAATCAACAATACACTTTACACTTTATAGTCGGTAAGTAAGTCGACAGTCTTAAACGTAGGCCATAGTTCCAGATGCGAGGAGTAGTTTAACAAGTTAACCCATCTTCATGCTGGGGAAGCCGCTCCAGGCCAAACTTCCACCAACACAATTGTAATCTAATTGGCTGTTTGTGAAAGGCTTCTGCCGAGAGCAGAGTACGGTCCCATGAGTGATGGAGGAGCTCAGGTTGCATTTGTGCTGGCTAAAAGGCTTCTTGCCATGGCTTAACAGCTTCCTTGGAACATCTTCAGTTGGATAATAGCGAGGCATTTTACGCAGTTTGACTACACGTGTACCGCTATTCTTATCCCCACGACTGTCTTTGACATGGCAGCTCTAGCCTTCTTCCTTTTCTTCCTTTCAATCTTTGTTACTGGGGCTTTGTACTTGCACTTGTAGAGGGCTTTCCTGGCAGAACTGGAACATTTCCCGATTCTGCAGACCAGCACTGGATTCCGGCTGGCATGGAGCTGGTTCATCTTCTTCACAGACTCAGTTTTCTTCTTCGAGGTGCGCTTTAAAGAGGCAAATCGAGCAGCTGCTTGCTGTGGATTGTTAGGTAGCTTGTCTCTAGGCGTACGAGAGGGTAAGGGTGCTACCCAGCTATTGGCATCATCCTGAGCGAATTCTTTATCCATCGTCTTGAGGAATTCCCTATCTTCTCTTGCCAGTGCCAGTTTGTTGTCATCATTGGTAGAATTGAACACTGTGGCGCCAAAGGTGTTATCCCAGGACTGAAAGGAATTTACTTTATCTTGGTCGTCATGCTGCCATTCGTTGCTGTTCAATTTTTCCTTCACTCTGTAATGGTGTGGGCACGGTTCAAGATAGGTGTTTTGAACATTTGGCAAGATATGTGTGTAGCGCTGTTTAAAAACTCTGTTGATGTATTGCTCGGGTTTGACCACCAGAGGGAGACAAGCGCAATGTAGAGTATACTGGACACAACGGGACTACGTTTTCCATCATGCTTTGCGGCGGGGACAGGAAGTGGGTGGGAGAGAGCGAAGGACATCCGCAGCCTCGTGTGAAGGAGAGCCAGTGTGAGCCGAGCGACGAAAGGTGGAAGACGCACGTGAGACTGCCAGAGATTAAGACCAGGCCGGAGAGCAGGAGCTGCCTTGCGGGTGCTGAGAATCAGAGACAGTGCTGGCGGAGATCTATCCACACATCGCTGAGAGGTTTTGCGCAGACACAACGTTCCAGTTTGGACCCCGAGTAAGGAGACCGCGATGATCCACTGGGAGTGCAGGCGGTAGGCCATAGTTCTCGTTACCGAAATCGGACAAGCAGGAGAAGCGGATCCGGTGGCACAGAGTTCTAGTATAACCAAGCAGAGAGAGATCCTTGATCGGACATCGGAACAGATTGTCTAGCGGACGGGTGAGAGGCCTTCCAGGCCACAGTCAAAGTTTAAACAAAGTACGCTCCAGTATTGTTTAAATCTACAGGGCCCCAACGTGACTAGTCGAAAATTTGCTCAATCCATTCACTGGCCAGTTGAATATAGTACCCGGGTACCTGAGATAACACACACACACCTTTTTGGGACACTACTTTTACGGGACTTACACTCCAGAAACTGAAGTGGAAATAGGCTGGAAGATGGCCGCCATTATAAGCCAGGCGGCCATCTTGTTCAGAATATTGGTTCACTTGAAAATAACTAGGCAGGTTTTTAGCTGAAACTAGAATGACATATACGTAGAAATTTAGGAATGTGTTAGATTAGCAGAAAAAGTTATTAGAATTTGAGAAAGGTCTAGGCTGTTCCTGGCACGGAAGGACAGAAAGAGGAGTAGACACGCCAAGGTCGTTGAGGCCCGCTGAGAGACAAAAGAGTATAGAGATCAGACCAGGTGTTAACTGCAACAAGTGATTGTAGGCGCTAGGGAGGGGGGCGTAGCCCGGGATGGGAAAAGCAACTAATCATGATTCACTGAAACTAACATGAAGTTTGCCAATTTACAGACAATTAATGGAATGTCTTTGTATTAGGTTAAGGGAGGTAGAATTGCGGAAGAAGATGAGGGGGCAGTGGGTGGAAGAGATAGAGAGGTCCCACCAGGAAAGATCGAAATGCCTGATGGGAGCATATATAAATTGGTAGACCAAGAGGACATTGATGATGATGATGAGAGTGAAGATGTAAAGCAAGGTGCTACCACTCGCGCAGCGAACAATATATATAAGCCCCGAGATCTATATCAGCACAACCCCGGTAAAAGTAAAATGCAGATGCCCCTACGGGAGGTGCCAGGTCCCTTATTGGAAAACGGAGCACCTGGGCCAATGCAATACACATACTGTATGTCCCATTTACAACGACAGATCTGTTCAATTGGAAAACACACACACCACTGTACTCCACTAATCCCGCGGCAGTGGCCAGTATGATAGAGTCAGTTATGCTCACACATAACCCCACATGGGCAGATTGTCAGCAATTAATGCTACTACACATGTTGGGTGTGTAGTAGACTGCACCCAGAGACAATTCATATACCATTCGCCTCTGTCCCAATGAATTTGAGTATGTTTGCATCAGAAAATGTTACAGTGCAGGCAGTTGATATGTCAAGGGAGAAACCAGGACCATTCAGTCCCGGGCACCCCATAATAGGACCAGTGTACCAACCAGAGTGGTGTTTTCAATTAGGCCCAGATAAGGAGATAAATAACGAGGGTGGGGTATGTAATTCGAGTCAGTTTAATTGGACATCATATATTTACATATTTAGAACAGGACTGAAGGTGCATTATATATACATACGATGCAGGCAATTCACTAGAGAGCAAGAGGAGGAGATTGCGAATGCGACCAATGGAAAACAAGATGTGGTGGATATGATGAGACGACTGAGACAGCTTGCAATAGCGATAACAAAGGGAACACTATACTCATCACCATTTATAGTGAAAGGAGGGTACCAGGTGTGCTGTGAAGGAGTGTGTTACACATGGGTACCACCTACAGTAACGGGAATGTGTTATTTGGCTAAATTGATCCCAATCCAGAGGGTAAGGGGGGAAGACACTAATTCAGACACAATACTTCACCCTAGGTATCCACTGGTGTTTGAAAGACAGAAGAGAGAGCTATTCAAGAAAGCGGATCGAATATGGGCATGGCTTCCAGCATGGACTGGATGGGGAAGAGAGTTGATGGCAAGAATGAACAGTTATGCCAGTTTGATGGATGAGATTTTGAATAAGACTAGTTGGGATATCCAGTTGTTGAATCTGGAAGTACGAGAGATACGAAAGGTGCAAATGATACACAATATGGCACTGGAACAGATTAGTGCAGCCCTGAATGGATTGTGTGAAATGACAATGCATTATGAATGTTGCACTTTCATCAAGAACGCTACTCATGACGTCCCTGACTATTACCAGGTGTCAGGATCGTGCCAGGAAGGAGCCATGGCACGGCCTCAGTGTGGTGTTATATTCCCAAGCGCTGGGGGTGAGCAGGCAGAAAGACACAGGAGACAGTAAATGCACAACAAAGCTTGTATGGTGGGATGGTTCACAGCAAACAGTCCAGCACAGAACAGACGGTAGCACAGAAAATAGGCAAGTGGATGGTGGACCACGTAGTCTCTCTCCAGATCCGCTTGAGGAGAAGCAGGAGCCTTTAGGCAAATGTACCTTGATAGTAGGTTGGTCTCCTTGGAGAGAGCTGGAGGGCTGGAAGCCACTTGAGTGTCTCTGGACCCACTGGATAGTGGGCCACGCAGTGGATTGTCCAGCACGCAGGAACCAGGTAATGCAGACACAGCAAGGATGCACGGCAGAGCAAAATAAATCAGGAACATACAATAACAAGAGGGAGCTCTCAAGACCTCTGGACACTGGGAAGGGAAAAACACAAAATGAAAGAGCAAAGGGGAGGAGGGTGTGGTCTGGTTTTATGCAAAACCTCAGGTTCAGACACAGGAGTTAACCCTTAGGTGGGGAGCAGGTATAGAGAGCTAGTGACCCAGGCTGACCACAGCAGGCTCTCAGGGCTGAGGCATGACAGTACCTCCCTCCTACAAGGTGCACTCCGGGCACCTAGGGCATAGGCTAGAACCAAGAGCAGCTAGGAGGTCATCACCACCCATCAGAGTCCGAGTCAGTGTCATCATAAATGTCTCCTTGGGCAAGCAGGGCCTGCTCAAAGATTTCAAGGTCCTCTTTACGGACCAACGTTCCATTAGATGCCCAAACACAACCATCAGGAGTAGGGTTGTCCACATGTGGAAAGGGCGTGAGAGGTGTACAGGTGACGACCCCCGCAATGATGGGCGATGGGCCTGTCTCCTTGGCTGCCAACCGTTGCTCATAGGCAGCGAGATCTGAATCAGGAATAATGAAGCCATCAGAGGCTATAGAAAAAGTCCTGACATCCTTATGAGAGCAAGAAACGGTTCTATCAGACAGAGCGTCACAGCCATGTATAATGTTGGGGTCTGAGACTTGCTCTCCTGGACCACCTCTAGGGTGCTTGGCAGTCTGGATAGGAGATACGTGGGTCACACCCACCTCCATAGGTACCTGGGGTTCAGGTTCCATAACCATGGGTTCTGCATCAACGAGCTCAGTAGGCAGGATCTCTATGGGCCCAGAAGGGTCTGGGGTCAAGACCTCCATGTCCTCAGCATCGGATTCATCCTCTGTACCCTCCTCCTCCGAAGAGACATCACAGGAAACAGACCTCCTTGGTACAGAGGATCGACGAGGCTTGCCCATGTTGGTAGCCTGGCGAGGCTTAGCAGCTGCCTGACGTGACTTAACTGGGCGAGACTTGGCAGCGACCGAGTCTGGCGTGATTTGGCAGTGGCCTGGCGAGTCTTGCGTGAAACAGGAGCAGCGGCTGGGGTCTTGCGTGGCACAGGAGCAGCGACTGGAGGCTTAGCAGGTCTGATGGGACAGAGATCTATTCGGTGCAGATCTGACCCACAGTAGAAGCATTGATTCAGCCTTCTACGCCTTTCCTTCTGAGTCTCCACATAAGGTGCCTGTGCTCTGCATATAGGTGGAGAATGATTAAACTCAACAGATTGCTGTGATGCTCTGCTCACTGGTATAGGCCTGACTGGGTCAGGTGTGGTGGGAAATGAGTCCATTAGTGTATACACATCATCCACTACAACGAGCAACTGATATACAATCTCCTTCAGTGCAGCTTGAACCCCACGGGCCTGGTTTTTGGCTCTTTCATTATGTCAGGTTCGTGCCAGGAAGGAGCCATGGCACGGCCTCAGTGTGGTGTTATATTCCCAAGCGCTGGGGTGAGCAGGCAGAAAGACACAGGAGACAGTAAATGCACAACAAAGCTTGTATGGTGGGATGGTTCACAGCAAACAGTCCAGCACAGAACAGACGGTAGCACAGAAAATAGGCAAGTGGATGGTGGACCACGTAGTCTCTCTCCAGATCCGCTTGAGGAGAAGCAGGAGCCTTTAGGCAAATGTACCTTGATAGTAGGTTGGTCTCCTTGGAGAGAGCTGGAGGGCTGGAAGCCACTTGAGTGTCTCTGGACCCACTGGATAGTGGGCCACGCAGTGGATTGTCCAGCACGCAGGAACCAGGTAATGCAGACACAGCAAGGATGCACGGCAGAGCAAAATAAATCAGGAACATACAATAACAAGAGGGAGCTCTCAAGACCTCTGGACACTGGGAAGGGAAAAACACAAAATGAAAGAGCAAAGGGGAGGATGGTGTGGTCTGGTTTTATGCAAAACCTCAGGTTCAGACACAGGAGTTAACCCTTAGGTGGGGAGCAGGTATAGAGAGCTAGTGACCCAGGCTGACCACAGCAGGCTCTCAGGGCTGAGGCATGACACCAGGTAATTCAAGATCACCAAGAAAAGGTAGCACAGTTGCAGAACACAGCAAGGAGGATCGCTGCTGAAGGCTGGAATCCACTCCGTGGGTTCGGAGCAATCGGAGATTGGTTTGGATCCATTTTGAGATCTATTTCGCAGATTGGATCCATGATTCTGATGGTGGTGGTGATCTTGATCGTAGGAACACTACTATATCGTATAGGGCTTTGTCTCTGGCCGCTATGCAAGAAGGCACTGACACCTGCACAGATTCAAAAGATACCACTGATTATCCCACAAGGTATGTTCCCAACGAAAATAGGCCCCCCAAAGTATGAGGAACTCGAGAATAAAACTAGTGAGGTGTAATGGCTACAAGTCTCAGGAGAAGAGCCTGAGGCTTGAGCCAAGGGGGGAATGAAGTGGAAATAGGCTGGAAGATGGCCGCCATTATAAGCCAGGCGGCCATCTTGTTCAGAATATTGGTTCACTTGAAAATAACTAGGCAAGTTTTTAGCTGAAACTAGAATGACATATACGTAGAAATTTAGGAATGTGTTAGATTAGCAGAAAAAGTTATTAGAATTTGAGAAAGGTCTAGGCTGTTCCTGGCACGGAAGGACAGAAAGAGGAGTAGACACGCCAAGGTCGTTGAGGCCCGCTGAGAGACAAAAGAGTATAGAGATCAGACCAGGTGTTAACTGCAACAAGTGATTGTAGGCGCTAGGGAGGGGGGCGCAGCCCGGGATGGGAAAAGCAACTAATCATGATTCACTGAAACTAACATGAAGTTTGCCAATTTACAGACAATTAATGGAATGTCTTTGTATTAGGTTAAGGGAGGTATTAACCCACGTGGGGTGGGAGAGTGTCATCGGGAGGTGGGCTAATTGGGATGTACCTAATTATGTATCTGGGGTATAAAACCTCATGTCACTGTGTAATCGATGCTCAGTCTTTGCGATTCAATCCTGTCTGAGCATTCTGTGACATCGCAATAAAGTTTGCCTTTCCTGAAGAGACTCGTATTCAGTCAATCCTTGCTCGTGTCCGGTCCGGCCTCGTCCCGAGTGAACCAAGTGGATTCCGGTAACAAAACGAAGGGGTTAAACGTTCCTTTTTGCCGCCGCGTGTTTTCCCGCATTACGAAAATCCTGTCGCTCATATACCGTCTTCACATTATATATGCCACTTTATTGGGGTCAGTAAAGTATATAAACTATAAAATCCACAACAGTGCTGGTGTATATTTATTCCCTAGTGCGGTGAGCCTAACCCGAGGTTAAATTCAGCGGTTCCTCCGGGAGTTAGCGCTACATGTGTTTTGTAGGAAGAAATCTTGGTAGGCACCTTCAATTTTGTCTAGCAGTGAGAACAGAATGGCTGCTATGTAACCAGGAAGTACCTAAGAACATACTGAGCAAAGGGGTGGGAAACTAGCTGATACAGAAAAGCTAGGGAAACCCAGATGGGACAAAATATCTGTGAAATCAAAAGCATGTGAGCAGCAAAGGCAGATTCAACACAAAACAGAAAAATATCAAATAAATCCTAAATCGTGGGGAAGGACAAGTTTATTGGAAAACTTTTAAATTACAATGTACAACATGCCAAAATGTTATTTTCACACAGCATATGTCATATAGGCAAGATCTAAACTCCACTTATATCAGCCGCCCGACCGCACTGATACATAACGTCCATTTAAAAAGTTTCTACTTAATAAAATCCATATAAATTACTGTCAATTTAATCCAAAAAGTATCAACCCCAGATACATATACACAGACCAGATCATGCCGAGATACATATACACAGACCAGATCATGCCCACTCAAGATACATATACACAGACCAGATCATGCCCAGATACATATACACAGACCAGATCATGCCCACTCAAGATACATATACACAGACCAGATCATGCCCACTCAAGATACATACAGTATACACAGACCAGATCATGCCCACTCAAGATACATAAACACAGACCATATCATGCCCACTCAAGATACATATACACAGACCAAATCATGCCCACATAGATATATATGTATCTGTGCATGTTCTGAGGTCTATATATATATATATGTATCTGTGGGTATGACCTGGCCTGAGGTCTATATATATAGATCTACTGTATATCTCAGACCAGATCATGCCCACAGATACATATATAGATATATAGACTTCAGATCATGCTCATGTTATGAGCAGTGTATGAATGTTATGAGCGTGTGTGAATTTTAAACGCAGTGTGTGAATGTTATACGTAGTGTGTGAATGTTATGCGTAGTGTGTGAATGTTATGCATAGTGTGTGAATGTTATGAGCAGTGTGTGAAAGTTATGTGCAGTGTGTGAATGTGTTGCATAGTATCTGAATGTTATGTGCAGTGTGTTGTATGCGCAGTGTGTGAATGTTATGAGCAGTGTGTGAATGCTATGAGCAGTGTGAATGTTATGAGCAGTGTGTGAATGCTATGCGCAGTGTGTGAATGTTATGCAGAGTGTGAATGTTATGCACAGTATGTGAATGTTATACGCAGTGTGTAAATGTTATGAGGAGTGTGTGAATGTTATGAGGACTGTGTTTACAGGTGCATTCTGTATTGAGGTATGTTAGTAAGGAGCTCTTGAGTGACTTTAGACTGGTGGAAGATTTGATGGTGTCTGGGAGGTTATTCCATAATTGCGGTGCTCTGTAGGAAAATGAGGATCGAGCCACTGTCTTTTTGTATTGTGGGTATTGCAAGTAAGGTGCTGGTCCTGGATCGGAGGTTATAGGATGAGGGAGCTGCTGGGGGAAGCAGTCTATTCAGATAGGGTGGCAGCTTCCCAGAAAGCTCTTAAACACCAAGGCTGGAAAGGTGAAGGGTGCGTCTAGATTCCAGCGATGGCCAGTTTAGCTCTTTTAACATGTCACAATGGTGTAAGCAAGCGGCAGAATGAGTTATACAATGTAGTAAGTTTCTGAAGATGTGTTTGCGGGGCAGCTGCGTACACTACATCTCCGTAATCAATAGCCGGCATAAGCATTTGTTGTACAATCTGCTTTCTTACCGCGGGGCTCAGGCAGGATTTGTTTCTGTAATGGGCGCCTAGTTTGGGGTAAAGTTTAGATGAGAGTTTTTCGATGTGGGGGCCAAAGGATAGATTAGGGTCCAACCACATACCTAGATATTTGAGAGAAGTGACTGGTCAGCGTGCCATTTAATTTTGTCCCGACACATAAGTGGGGATTTTGCAATTTGTGTAGTTTAGGTTTTGTTCCAAAGAGCATCGTTACAGTTTTGTCATTATTTAAAAAAAGTTTGTTGTGCTTGATCCACTTTTCTACCTCTGTGAATTGTTCTTGCAGCACGGCTTCCAGCTGCCGGAGATTTGGTTTGCTGGTATAGATTACAGTGTCGTCTGCATACATATGTACAGTTGAGGCTTTGCAGACGTTGGGCAGATCATTTATGAATATTGTGAATAGCAGGGGGCCGAGTATTAAGCCTTGGGGTACACCGCAAGTGACAGGGAGGGGGAGGGAGGAGCTGCCAGAAATTGACACATATTGTGATCGGTCGGATACATATGATTGAAACCAGGTAAGCGTGCGATCACCAATGCCAGAGTTTTTAAGTTTTTCTAACAAGATGCCATGGTCTACCGTGTCAAAGGCCTTGGCAAAATCAAGGAAGATGGCTCCAGTTAGGTTTCCTTGTTCCATCCCAGCTTGGATATCATTGCAGACTTTTAAAAGGGCGGTTGTAGTTGAGTGATTTGGACGAAAGCCGGATTGATCTGGGGTTAAGTAGTTCCAATATTGATAATAATCACGTAATTGTGTGTAGACGCATTTTTCCAAAATTTTTTTGACATTACAGGGAGCAACGATATCGGACGGTAGTTGGATACCAAAGTACTGTCACCACTTTTATGGATAGGTACCACTCTCGCAGTCTTCCAGAGTTTGGGTATGTATCCAGTCGCCAGTGATTCATTGATTAGGGTTGCGACAGGATTTGCAGTTGCCGGTGCACTGATTTTCAGCAGCATTGCTGGTATTTGATCAGGTCCAGTCTGGTATTTCATTTTTTGCTTACGGAGAAGTTTAGTAACGACACTGACAGGCACTGGTCTAAAACTGAATTCCTGTCTGATACAGGGACTTTGCACAGTTGGAGGGGCCTGACCTGCATGAGGCCTCTCTGATTGATTGCCAAGCTAGGAAATGACATGCAAAGTGGTGGCGCATCCAACAAAATAACTAGGGATGCACCGATACCACTTTTTTAAGACCGAGTACGAGTACAGATACTTTTGTTCAAGTACTCACCGATACCAATTACCGATACTTTTATTTTATGTCATGTGACGCTTTCCAATAAGAACAGACCTTCTATAAAGCCCCCAGGTCTCATGGATATTGCCCCAGCTCATGGATATCCTGCCCCCCAGCTCATGGATATCCTGCCCCCCAGCTCATGGATATCTTGCCCCCCAGCTCATGGATAATTGCCCCCCAGCTCATGGTTATGCCCCCCCTGCTCATGGTTATGCCCCCCTGCTCATAGGTTATGCCCCCCCTGCTCATGGTTATCCCCCCCCTGCTCATGGATATGCCCCCCCTGCTCATGGTTATGCCCCCCTGCTCATTGGATATGCCCCCCCTGCTCATGGTTATGCCCCCCTGCTCATGGATATGCCCCCCCTGCTCATGGATATGCTCCCCCTGCTCATGGATATGCCCCCCTGCTCATGGATATGCCCCCCCGCTCATGGATATGCCCCCCCCGCTCATGATATGCCCCTGCTCATGGATATGCCCCCCTGCCTCATTCTGCTCATGGATATGCCCCCCCTGCTCATGGATATGCCCCTCCCCTGCTCATGGATATGCCCCCCCCTCTCATGGATATGCCCCCCTGCTCATGGATATCCCCCCCCCCGCTCATGGATATGCCCCCCCTGCTCATGGATATGCCCCCCCCGCTCATACTTACCTTCCTTCAGCGCCGCCGGGAAAGTCTTCTCGCGCGCGCGCGTCCTTGGAAAGTCCCCAGCCGCGACCACGTGGGACCATGTGATCGCGCTGGGGTCCTTCCAACGAGCGCGCGCGCGAGAAGGCTTCCCGGCGGCGCTGAGGAAGGTAAGTATGAGCGGAGAGCAGCTGCAGGGCCTGTCCGAATGCTCTATCGGCATTCGGACAGGCCCTGCAGCTGCTCACTTTGTTTATACTCACCTTCTTCAGCGACGCCGGGAAAGTTTCCCCGCGCGCGCTCGTTGGAAGGACCCCAGCCGCGATCACATGGTCCCACGTGTCGCGGCTGGGGACTTTCCAAGGAGCGCGCGCGCGAGAAGACTTTCCGCGCGGCGCTGAAGGAAGGTGAGTATAAACAATGCGATGAGCAGCTGCAGCTGTCCGAATGCCGATAGAGCAATTCGGACAGCCGCCGCAGCCCCTCGGATACCGCAAGCCGGCTCAATGCCGGCTTCCGGTATCGGAATAAAATATCGGGGGTACTGCACGAGTACCAAGTACTCCTGCAGTACCCGGTATCGGCACCGATATCGATACTAGTATCGGTATCGGTGCATCCCTAAAAATAACCATTAAAGGCATTTGCTACATCTAGGGGGTGTTGCAGGGTTTGGTTGTTTACTTTGACAGCAGCCGGCTGGGCGTGGACTGGGGGTGCTTGTATGTTACTTATGGTTCTCCAAACGTTTCTAGGGTTTGATATGTTATTGTTTAGATTTTCATTGAAGTAATGGGCTTTAGCCATTTTTGTTTGTTTTGTGCATTCATTCCAGCATTTTCGGTATTCGCAGTGACTGTTCATGGAACCAGTACTCTTGAAATTTGACCACAGTGAATCTCTAAGATGGTACATTAGTGTAAGATCAGCTGTAACCCAGGGGAGATGGGTCCCTTTTACTCGCACTTTACGCAGCGGGGCATGGGAATTCCAGACTTGTTATGAGCAGTGTGTGAATGTTATGCGCAGTGTGTGAATGTTATGCACAGTGTGTGAATGTTATGCACAGTGTGTGAATGTTATGCAGTGTGTGAATGTTATGTGCAGTGTGTGAATGCTATGCGCAGTGTGTGAATGTTATGCGCAGTGTGTGAATGTATGCGCAGTGTGTTAATGTTATGCGCAGTGTGTGAATGTTATGCGCAGTGTGTGAATTCTGCATGCAGTGGATGAATGTGAAGTAGAGGTTGCGGATTGATCGTAATATCAGAGCACACAGATGGATTGGCTGCCTCTGTTTAACGGCTGAATTGTGATGTGGCCCTTTGTATTTTAGTGCAGGAGAGGCTCGATGGAAATATAACACATAATACACACACTGTGAGCGCTTGTGATGGATAATCTTATACAATCATTCTCATAAAGATACTTTTATTTTTAAATGTCAACATGGCAGGAATAGTTTCGGGGTGCATTTCCTCAGCCTCCTCGCAGATAATTACATCGCTGTTTCATTCATGCCTTCAGCTATTCCGCAATGTATGTTTTTTTATTTATTTTTTTCGACACGCAGTTCTTGTGCTGATGGTGACTCATCGCAATGCAGCTCCACTAACGCAACTGAATGGTAAAAAAGTCATATGTTTAAAGAAACAAAAAGAACGGATAGAGATAGCATTGTGCCTCGGGCTATTTGCTTTCTTCTGAAAATAGAAAAAAATCTTGTTTTCTTTTTTCTTTCAGAGAAACTGTGACACTTTAATTTGACTCTCAGAGCAAAATAGTTTTTCTGTTCAGGGTTTCATAAGCGTGACGCTACGCCTCGCGGTTACAAGGCGGCAGAAATCACAACAGTGAACAAAAACACGCACACACGCAACCCACCAAAAAAAACACAAAGCCATCCATTTTAGTAAAATATCTGGGAACAGATAATCAGGAATATTACATGGTAACAACACGTACTAAGAAACATATTTAGGATAAACAGAGGGTTTATTGGTGGAAATTTCAGCCAACTCGATAAATTTAAAGAGGACACTACTAGGGATGCACCGTTACCGATATTAGTGAGGTGCAGATACCGGCATTTGCACGACTACGTTGTACTCATGCAAATTCCCCGATACCGCCCCAATACCCGTAAGCCAGTGCTGGGCCGGATTGCCGGTATCCGAGGGTCTGGGGCTGCTAAGAGCATTCTGCTAGCATTCCCCTCCAGCTTGCCACATGGTCCGATCGCAGGCTGGCTGCATCACGTGATCTTCCGAGTGATCGCCAGGCTGTAACGCGGTCTCCAGCGGTGATCTCGCAATCCCTGACGACCACTTGGAGGGCCACATGACACGGCCAGCCCGAGGTCTGTATAGGTATACATAGAGGTCTGTGTGGGTATACATAGAGGTCTGTGTGGGTATACATAGAGGTCTGTATTATGGGTATGCATAGAGGTCTGTATGGGTATACATAGAGGTCTGTATGGGTTTACATAGAGGTCTGTGTGGTACACATAGAGGTCTGTGTGGGTATACATAGAGGTCTGTGTGGGTATACATAGAGGTCTGTGTGGGTATACATAGATGTCTGTGTGGGTGTACATAGAGGTTTGTGTGGGTATACATAGAGGTTTGTGTAAGTATACATAGAGGTCTGTGTGGGTATACATAGAGGTCTGTGTGGGTATACATAGAGGTCTGTGTAAGTATACATAGAGGTCTGTGTGGGTATACATAGAGGTCTGTGTGGGTATACATAGAGGTCTGTGTGGGTATACATAGAGGTCTGTGTAAGTATACATAGAGGTCTGTGTGGGTATACATAGAGGTCTGTGTGGGTGTACATAGAGGTCTGTGTGGGTATACATAGAGGTCTGAATGGGTATACAGTGAGGTCTGTGTGGGTATACATAGAGGTTTGTGTGGGTATACATAGAGGTCTGTGTGGGTATACATAGAGATCTGTGTGGGTATACATAGAGGTCTGAATGGGTATACAGTGAGGTCTGTGTGGGCATACCTAGAGGTCTGTGTGGGTATACATAGAGGTCTATATGGGTATACATAGAGTTCTGTGTGGGTATACATAGAGGTCTGAGTGGGTATACATAGAGGTCTGAATGGGTATACAGTGAGTTGTTCTGTGTGGGTATACATAGAGGTCTGAATGGGTATACAGTGAGTTCTCTATACCCCACACAGACCTTGCCAAATACAAGCAAATTGACAGTGAAATATGGTGCAATTTGCCGCAAATCGTCAGCACCGAAACTGCCCCATAGAAGACTATTGTGTCTTCTATTCACAGAACGCCGAATTGCACCGAAATTCCAGCGCGAATCCCATAGCTTTCAATGTAATAGAAGGAATATCTTTTTTTTTAAAAAAAATTAAAGACCTTTTTAGTTTTGCAAAACCCTTTTATATTTTTTAAAAGACATCTCTGTATTTTTATAGTTTTTTTTAGACAACATTTCTATTTATTCTTTTTGTAACAGACCTTTTTATTCTTTTTGTAAAGGACCTTTTTTATTATTCAGATACATTCTACTACATTTTTATTGATTTAAACTCCTATTAGGAGAATCAGATTTTCTTTTATTTTCCTTTTTGCAGTCCGGTGGAATTCACCACTGCCAATTTGGAGGTTATCGGCGCAATTGGGTGTTTTTCGGCGACATCCAAGAAATGCGTCAGCGACTCCATTTTCGGAAAATATGGTGACCATTCAATAAATGGTGAATTTACCCTATTTTTGGCAAAATGGAATCACCGAAGTGAGACTAAAATGGGGCGAAACCCAATCCACGGGCTTTATGAATAGACCCTTTAGCGCCAGTGGACCAACAAGTTGGAGATTTGCTGATGGAGAGTGAAACTTCCCTCTCTGATAAGTACTTTCTGAAGCAGCTTTGCTGTTTCTATGGTTTGTTTTAGATAAGTACATAAAATTCTGAATTATTCAAAGCCTGGAAATGAAAGCAGACATCGCATGAGACAGCAAACGTTTTTTATGAGACGTAATGAAAGGTCAAAACCGGACATTTTTTCCAATTTCTATCTGTAGAAATGAAACAAAAAATAAATAAATAATGAAAAATATAAATTAATTAATAATAGGCATTTCACGCCTCTGTGCTGAGCTCATTTTTACCTGTTTCGCTCATCTTGTTTAAACGTGTTTTGAAGGCTTATTTTAGTATATGACCCAGACATATTATATATCGTTCTTTCCGTCAGATGCGGCAGATTCATAATATGTCATTATTATATGTATACGTTATGTCCTGTCTGTATATTATAAGAAAAAATGCAATAAAATATGAATTTTCAATAATTTACAACGTGTAAAGTGTTTTTTTTTCACATTTTAAAATGCGAGCAATTGCGGTTATATTTTGTATGGGGTGCGCTTGTTAAAAAAATTAGAAATGGGGTCTCGTTACATCTTGTTTTGGGGAAAATTACGCGATTTTTAACAAACGCACCGCATACAAAAATCGTTAGTGCAGCATCATTGTACACATTATAATTGAAATGGGAACAATATTGCTGCATTAACAAACAAAAAACAAAAAAAACGTGTTTATTTTTTTTTATAATTTGTTTTAAAATGTTTTTTTATTTTCTATTTTTTAAAAAAAAGTTTTTACATGGTCATGTTTGGTATCGTTGGAAAAGCCAGGCTCTGGCCGATCCAACAGTACCAAACATTAACCCCTAGCTGCCACGGATCGGGAGATAGGGGGTTCATTGGAACCCCCTATCTCCACCATTGGTGGCAGTTAGGGGTTAACTCCAGGACTGGCGTCATCGTGCTATGCACGATGACGCCAGTCATAAGGGGGTATTCCCGGAAGCTTGGCCGACATCCAAGATGTCAGCCAGCTCCGGGAGAGGATCACGAGTCGGCACTTTTCGGCGCCGAATCGTGATCCGGCACCCAAGAGGTTAAAGGCAGGCATGGTTTGGAAGGACAGGCTGTGCCCTTCCAAACCATGCCTGCCTTCAGCCGCAGGACGATCGGGAGGAAGAGAGGTCCGAAGGACCCCACCCCTCCCTTTCTGGCACCTCCTCCGCACACGCGGAGAGGGCACCTGAATTAGATGTCATCGCGCCGGCGCGATGACGTCTAATGGTGCCTGGCGGCGGTCCCG
The DNA here is from genome assembly GCA_009667805.1 of Leptobrachium leishanense. Taxonomy (NCBI): domain Eukaryota; kingdom Metazoa; phylum Chordata; class Amphibia; order Anura; family Megophryidae; genus Leptobrachium; species Leptobrachium leishanense. The sequence goes on along the minus strand of CM019067.1, from coordinate 33,558,219 downwards.
GGTGCTGGGCTGACATCGAGGATGTCAGGCCGCACTGGGGAGCACAGCGATCGGCCGGAATCTCGCCGATCGCTGGCCGCAAAGGGAGGACGAGCTGAGCGCGTCCACCGCAGCAAAAGGGTTAAGGGGTTAGTCAGAGACATTTCGGTGCTTTCTCGTTCCCCACACTTTGGGGAATCAAATTTCCCGACCCTGCAGTGAATTCAGCATTCACCGCACGATCCCCGAAGTGCAGGGAAAAGTTGCAGCAAAACTGCAGATTTTGGGAAAAAACACGGCAAAACCGCCAAAATTAATGGATCCAATAATTTCAGCGGGTCCTGCAGCTTATCGGATCAGATCGCATACGATAAGCCACCAGGAATTCGCAGAAATTATCAGATCCGAAAGTCGCCGCAAACCCACTGAATGCATCTGGAAAATGCAGACAATCCGTCAAACACAACACTGACCAGCTGCTGGAAAAAGCTAACAAGCAGACAAACAAGCAGACAAACGGGGTAAAAAAAAAAAACAACAAAAAATGAAATGATTGAAAGTGTCAAATTTGAAATGCTGTTTGCAAAAAAAAAATATTGGACGGAAATGCCTGGAATTTATATATAAGATCCTATGAATGATAATAAAAAGGGCTGTTACAAAAAAAAGAAGCAGACATTATTTTAAAAAACATCAGCGAAAAAAAAAATCGAAAAATGCCTAAAACAGCTTTTAAAAAAATAAATCACTAGACTTTTTGCTGCAAATTAAAATAATAAACGGTTTATTAGATATTTAATAAAAACGGGAATATTTTTAACATTGAAGCCTATGGGATTCTCCTGATTAAAGCAGCCGAATGAAACCACTGAAAATCAGGGCATTTCACGGACATTTCTCTGCTGTTCAGTGTCTCTGAATAGATTAACCATTGCTTTTCTAAGTCACTGCTTCCGAAGATCACCGTATTTCACTGGCAACTGGAGTCAACACAATTACCTCTGAAGAAGCTTTCCGATGGGCTGAAAGCCAGAACTCCATCCATGGGACTCACGTGTCGTCTCATCGCAGGTGGATGTCAATGATCTCAGAGCCGAGGTGACTGAGAGGAAAAATAATCAAAAATCATGATATAGTTGCTGTAAGTCCTTTTCAAGCAGGACAGAGCATACGGTCAGCTTGGCGTCCAGACATTCCCCCCAAAATAATAGGTTTATGTTGGTAAGTATTAATCCTTTGATGAAAAAAATGCTATCATAACATTTATTTGAAACGTGTGATGTGAAGTTAACAATAAAATGTAGAGTAAAATATAAATTTCTTACATAAATTGTTATTCTGAGATAGTTAAAAAATTTAAATAAGGTTGATTTGCTCATTTTTACAGGGTTATTCAGAGAGCGGTGAAAAGCAGGAGAATGACTGGAGAATGAAAAATTCTAGGTCAAAATAGCCGATTTGGAAAGTGAGATAAATGGGAGAATTTTTCTGGTTTGGCTATTTTGACCTAGAATTTTTCATTCTCCAGTCATTCTCCTGCTTTTCACCGCTCTCTCAATAACCCTGTTAGTTTTTCATGTATTCGTTTATCCTTTACATAAATATTGTTGAAATGTCAGATTCTGAGCTCTAGATGATGTCCTTCATCTTAAACAATGTCAAATGGGGTCTGCATTATCAGCATACAGGCAGAAATGGCCTTTGTGTCATATGCAGTAAATGTGCTGCAGACAGATAATAAAATGGTGAGATCTCCTGCTTATGGGGATTTGTAGTGATCATAATGAGATTATTAGCAATGCTATATCTGTATGTGCTGCATAATGCCTGTGTATGGCAATTACAGCAACACCTTGTATCTGTATGTGCTGCATAATGCCTGTGTATGGCAATTACAGCAACACCTTGTATCTGTATGTGCTGCATAATGCCTGTGTATGGCAATTACAGTAACACCTTGTATCTGTATGTGCTGCATAATGCCTGTGTATGGCAATTACAGCAACACCTTGTATCTGTATGTGCTGCATAATGCCTGTGTATGGCAATTACAGCAACACCTTGTATCTGTATGTGCTACATAATGCCTGTGTATGGAATTACAGCAACACCTTGTATCTGTATGTGCTACATAATGCCTGTGTATGGCAATTACAGCAACACCTTGTATCTGTATGTGCTGCATAATGCCTGTGTATGGAATTACAGCAACACCTTGTATCTGTATGTGCTACATAATGCCTGTGTATGGAATTACAGCAACACCTTGTATCTGTATGTGCTACATAATGCCTGTGTATGGCAATTACAGCAACACCTTGCATCTGTATGTGCTGCATAATGCCTGTGTATGGAATTACAGCAACACCTTGTATCTGTATGTGCTGCATAATGCCTGTGTATGGCAATTACAGCAACACCTTGTATCTGTATGTGCTGCATAATGCCTGTGTATGGCAATTACAGCAACACCTTGTATCTGTATGTGCTGCATAATGCCTGTGTATGGCAATTACAACAACACCTTGTATCTGTATGTGCTACATAATGCCTGTGTATGGCAATTACAGCAACACCTTGTATCTGTATGTGCTACATAATGCCTGTGTATGGCAATTACAGCAACTCCTTGTATCTGTATGTGCTACATAATGCCTGTGTATGGCAATTACAGCAACACCTTGTATCTGTATGTGCTGCATAATGCCTGTGTATGACAATTACAGCAACACATTGTATCTGTATGTGCTGCATATTGCCTGTGTTTGGGAATTACAGCAACACCTTGTAACTGTATGTGCTGCATAATGCCTGTGTATGGCAATTACAGCAACACCTTGCATCTGTATGTGCTGCATAATGCCTGTGTATGGCAATTACAGCAACACCTTGTATCTGTATGTGCTGCATAATGCCTGTGTATGGCAATTACAGCAACACCTTGCATCTGTATGTGCTGCATAATGCCTGTGTATGGCAATTACAGCAACACCTTGTATCTGTATGTGCTGCATAATGCCTGTGTATGGCAATTACAGCAACACCTTGTATCTGTATGTGCTGCATAATGCCTGTGTATGGCAATTACAGCAACACCTTGTATCTGTATGTGCTGCATAATGCCTGTGTATGGCAATTACAGTAACACCGTGTATCTGTACTGTACAGGGATTTACACTCATTATAACCCTCTGAATCTTATCCCCGTACAGCAATGATTGTGTTACAGTGAGGTTTAGGGCTGCTATTTTCAGCTGGGTTTTATGTCTCTCATGTTATCTCATTCAGCTGCAAGCTCTTATCTCAGTTAGGCTGGGCAACAATAGCCTCCTACTGCCTTATTTAAACATTCCCTCCTCCACCTCATTAACTGTTAAATACTGTTTATTAGATAAAGCACAGCAGTAAAGTAAAGCTTTTGAATAGATTTTGGTAAATGTTGCATCATGGGAAAAATCCACAAAATGTAAATGGGAGATAAAAACTTTACTTTATTTTTTCTTTTTACTTGCATTTACATCAAAGAAAAAAAGGGAAAAAAACTGCAGCATGTGTTTTATAATGTGTTTTATAATGTGTTTTTGTTCGTAGCGCACAGGTGATCTAGTTACAGCTCATGTTAGTGTTTAACGCAGGGATGTCCAAAATTCCGGCCGCCCAGATGACATGAACTACAACTCCCATGCTTCTCCATCCATCTAATACAGTCAGAGATTTCTGGGAGTTGTAGTTCAGGAATATATGTGGGGGCCGGAGTTTGGAAATCCCTGGTTTAACGGCTCTATTTTTATAGTGCTCAGAATCTCTTCATATCGATATAAAATGTTGTTTTTTTTTTGTCCAGTCTCAGAGACGTCATTCTAAGCTCTGTGTTTTTTCTCTCGCAGTAGATTGTAGACTTCACGTGGTTTTAAACCCTTTAGGTTGTCAGAGGAGATTAATTTCCATTTTTCACCTTCCCTGAAAACCAGAAAGGTTAAAAAGTTACCATTCTACATTAAGCTGTGACAGCTGCATGCCCCGGCTCCATTCACATGAAGATTTCTGCCCGCAGGCCAAGCAAAGATTTTCTTGGAAATTTACCATTTCTTTGCACGCAAGGTTTTTCTTGTAATGTCTTTAAGGGCTTTGCTCAAGGTTCAGCGTATTAAAAAACACAAACACACCTTTATTTTAGTCCTTTGGGGCCGAAGCGCGGCTTCTACCTATTTTTATGTCTGTCGCTTCCTCTTTACTAAACTCCAAGGCAGACTTTTAAAATGAAAATCAGCATTTCTTTTACATGTAAACAAGGAAGTGCGCGAGTTAAGTCAATGTGAGGCATTGACCGGAATGTCAAGAAGTAAAAATGGAACCACCACCCTTCCGTAACTACTGAGGGCTCATTTCCATAGTTGGCGCCTTGATATGTAAGCGTTTCCGCCAGGATGAGTGTGTTTAACGCATGCTATCCATATTAAATTCCTGACGCTACCTCCTCGAGTGACGGCTCAAACGACCATCTTGTTCCGTCATGACACTGTCCGCAGGTAACTCACCCTGGGCCACGACCCTCCTGGTTGAGTCCGCTGCCAACTCACCACTCCCGCGGCAGCCACTCTCCCAGGCAACAGACCTCTCCCACGTACCGGACTCAGACTCAGTTTGTGTGGCAGCCTAGAAGCCTTCTCCTGACGCCACACTCGCCTGTCCTCCACCAGTCCGGAGATTCTGCAAATGCAGAATCATGAAGCACCCCCTAACCTCTCCCCCCAATAATTCCCATACTCACCGCTTATCCTGTGACGAGAATGGTGGCCCGTTCTGCCACTTGTCACCGGGAGCAGAGTGAGACTGGGAACAAGTAGTTCCCAGTCTCCATCTGCGGCGCTGTGCGATCTTGCGAGAGCAAGATCGCGCAAGGCTCAGAACCCAGAAGAGCAACCCTCCACTGAGTCGTATGGACTCCAGGAGGAGATACTTGAGGCAGTGCGGAAGCGCTACCTCGAGTATCCCTGCGGTTACCGCTGCGTTCCAGGGCAAGGTGCTGAGCTGGCACCTGCCCCGAAATATCACGGTAACATGGGGTTGCTATGGGGAAATCTGCAGACGCAGATTTTACCCATTAGTGTCCCCATGATAGCATGAACAAGGGAATAGGGCCCTAAGAGTCCACACAGTCCCAATCTTTTGAGAACTACCCCCAAGATCCCAGAGTTCTTCTCTGGGGTCCAGATTTTTGGGCCTATATCCAAGCGTCTTAAGCAAACTGATTTCCCATGTTTGGATGTGTCCAATGGGATTTGGTTGATCATGGCAGGACATTTTATTATTATTATTATTCTTTATTTATAAAGCGCCAGCATATTTCGCAGCGCTGTACAATAGGCACAGTATAGACAGGGTTACAATACATTGAACAACATTTGACAAACAGTACAGGAGGAGATGAGGCCCTATTCCCGTAGGAACTCACAATCTGGGATTCTAGGATTCTGATGCCATACATCATTGGCCTAAAACCTAACCACAGCCTTGTCCCCTGCCTACGTTGGTTGAAGGAGTCAATCTGGTCCTGCTAGGCTCCCATAGAGCTTGTTCAATTCTCTTTGGCAGTCCAGTTGGGTGGCAGCTCTACATCATGGAATGCAACCGCACTTTTAACAATCTCTGAACAAACAGACCAGCTGGAAACAAGGTTTTCCTTTATGTGAGTTCTGGGCCCTCGAACCAACCAGGATCATGAAATGAACTTCAAATGTCTCTCTCACCTCTGTACGCTTTTATTATAATTCCTGCTACTACACATGTTGTGTATGACCTTTGACTTGTCCGATTTTCTCTTTCTCTGTGTCTGTCCTTACATAGTCTTATTACCCGGCCCTTCTAAGGAGCGATAGGTTGAGGCTTCATTTTTGAGTGCCGGGGTTTTCTCCTCCTGGTCTCCATGACATTCTGGAGCTCCTGAAGTTCCTTATGTCTAAGTGCCTTTTTTAACTCTGCCAACCCTGGTAACAGATGAGTGGATTATTTTCTGAAGCCTCACGCGATTCTGGGAATGGGATTTACACCCTGGCGTGACCGTAACCACAGGAATGAAGTCTGTGATCAACACCACACCGTGAGAACATGCCCGAAGCTTCCGCATTGGCTGTGTGCAAAAAACAAGGAACACAGACATGTTCCGGTTCTGCGATGTACCATGCTTCAGTTCTCCCTCCATGTATTAGTGTTTTATAGATTTATGAACATTTTCCATAATAGTTAATGGTGATATTTCAATAGTAGCTCCTCTTCATCCTCCTCACATGGTGACTTGGGCTGAATGCCATGGCGCTTTCCAAAAGTCGTTCAGATAATGCAAGGAATCCATGGACGCTTAATTCACATAAAATATGAGATCATCATATCATGGCCAAATCTTAGTCACAGAATCAATCAAAGTGCAGACAGTCGGAAGACACGTTTTTATTAATCCCCAGGATTCATAAGAAAGATGCATTATCCCATAGGATGACTATTACCTCAATGCTCTTACACAGCTTAGTCTGCTGCTAATTGGGTGGGTTTATCTATTTATTTATTTATACACAATCACAGTATGTCTCCATCTGTTCGACGGTCAAAATATTGTGGCAAACGGCAGGGGATCCAAATCCCAAACCACTCTATGTCCCTTAAAAAGTAAGTCTTACTGCAGGTTATTTCTCTCATCCTCTGTCTCACTCTTTCGTTCTCTCTTCCTTCTCTCATTCTTCTTCTCCTCTTTCTCGTTCTTTCTCTCCTCTCTTTAGCTCTCTCTCTCTGTCTCTCCTTCTCATTGTTCGTCTCTCTCCTTGTAGCTGTCTCCTTCTCATTCTTCCTCTCTCCTCACTTTCTCTCTCCTCACTCTCTCCTTCTTGCTCTCATTCTCTCTCTCCTTCTCGCTGTCTCATTCTCTCTCTCCTCTTCTCTCTACTCCTCGCTCTTCTTCTCTCTACTCCTCGCTCTTCTTCTCTCCCCTCTCTCTCTCCTCCTTGCTCCTCCTCTCTCTCTCCTCCTTGCTCCTCCTCTCTCTCTCCTCCTCGCTCTTCTTCTCTCTCTTCCTCGCTCTTCTCTCTTCTCTCTCTTCCTCGCTCTTCTCTCTCTTTCTCGCTCTTCTCTCTCTTTCTCGCTCTTCTTCTCTCTCTTCCTTGCTCTTCTCTCTCTTCTCTCTTCTCTCTCTTCTCTCTTCTCTCTCTCCCTTGCTCTTCTCTCTTTCCTACTCGCTCTTCTTCTCTCTCCGCCTCGCTCTTCTTCTGTCTCATCCTCGTTCTTCTTCTCTCTCATCCTCGCTCTTCTTCTCTCTTTCCTCCTCGCTCTTCTTGCTCCTCCTCGCTCTTCTTCTCTCTCTGTCCTTATTTCTCTCTTCCTCGCTCTTCATCTCTCTCCTCCTTGCTCTTCTCTTTCTCGCGTTCTCCTTGCTCTTCTCTCTTTCCCTCCCTCTCTCCTCACTCGTCTTCTCTCCCTCTCCTCCTCTCTCTTTTACTCTCTCCTCCTCACTCTTGCTCCTCTTTCTCTCCTTTCTCCTCGCTCTCTCTCCTCGTTCTTCGTCTCACTCCTGTCCACTCTCACGCTCGTTCTTTCTCTCTCTCCCTCTCACACGTTCTCTCATTCTCTCTCTCTTTTGTTCTGTGTCACTCTATTTGTTCTTTCATTCTCTCATTCACTGTCTCACTCCTGTTCTCTCTCATTCACTGTCTCACTCCTGTTCTCTCTCATTCACTGTCTCACTCCTGTTCTCTCTCATTCACTGTCTCACTCCTGTTCTCTTTCTTATGTTCTCGCATTCTTTCTCACTTGTTCTCTCTCATGTTCTCACGCTTTCTTTTATTCTCTTTCGTTTCTCTCTCCCTCTCACAAGTTCTCTCATTCTCTATTTGTTCTTTCATTCTCTTTCACTCTCATTCACTGTCTCACTCCTGTTCTCTCTCATTCACTGTCTCACTCCTGTTCGCTCTCATTCACTGTCTCACTCCTGTTCTCTCTCATTCACTGTCTCACTCCTGTTCTCTCTCATTCACTGTCTCACTCCTGTTCTCTCTCATTCACTGTCTCACTCCTGTTCTCTCTCATTCACTGTCTCACTCCTGTTCTCTCTCATTCACTGTCTCACTCCTGTTCTCTCTCATTCACTGTCTCACTCCTGTTCTCTCTCATTCACTGTCTCACTCCTGTTCTCTCTCATTCACTGTCTCACTCCTGTTCTCTCTCATTCACTGTCTCACTCCTGTTCTCTCTCATTCACTGTCTCACTCCTGTTCTCTCTCATTCACTGTCTCACTCCTGTTCTCTCTCATTCACTGTCTCACTCCTGTTCTCTTTCTCTTGTTCTCGCATTCTTTCTCACTTGTTCTCTCTCATGTTCTCACGCTTTCTTTTATTCTCTTTCGTTTCTCTCTCTCTCCAATATCAGTAAGATTTATCCCCTTCGGTTTTTAGGGGGGTTACAGCGTAACTTTAACCTTGCGATTCCCATGCAGATTTACACCTGTTCACTACCTTCTTCATTTGGGCAAGTCCTCCCTGCGTGTAACCTCACCAGAGATCTCTGACTTTCACTCTGTCGTCAGAATGTGGCCATGATGTAAACTTTTCTTTTCGATGATCTCACAGATCTAAAAGCTTCGGCTTTTTAAGTTACTCGACATCTTAACCAACCTCAGAGAAAGAGCCGAGTTTACTGAAAACGGCAAAGCAAACTGTGTATCCGATGGTCGTTTGTTACACCGGCGGCGTTTGTCTACTCTGGATGCGACAAGCTTTGACATTTATTAGATATACTTAGCAATTACAGAACTCCACCAACACATTTTCCTCTCGGCGCTAAACACAATGTCTCATGTAAGGAGAGACAAAAGGCCTGCACATTCATTCAGCTTATTCTTCAATAAATGTTTCCGACGCGTTCGCTTTTTTTAACACCCACAGTCGCCCCCTTCTCCTAGAATCAAAAATAAAAACCCTCCTACGTGTCTGTTAAGAGAAGCGTTCAGTCCTTTCCTGTTTAAAGCGTAATTCCTCCCCGTTCACACATCGAATTTCAGTTGATTAACACGTGAAGCTTGAGAGCGAGAAGTAGGGCTTTGAGGTGCACCTAAAAACAAGGGGTGGGTAAACTGACCGGGCCACAACTCCTGCGTTACGGGATGTAGGAAGCAACAGCATTTCATATTCAAGAAAGGATGTGAATACTCTGCACACCTTCCTCACGCCACGGTGTAACTCTGCAGGTTCACTTTGGATTTGATGCCATGAAAAAGACACGAGAAAAAAAGATGTGCCTTAAAAAAGACGCGTTATAAAAAGGACGCCACTTAAAAAAAAAAGCGTTAAAAAGATTCTGTCGCTTAAAAAAGGACGCCGCGTAAAAACAAACAAAAAAAATGCACGAATAAAACAAAAAGCTACAAGCCTGCAGTTCAGGCGAGATCGCGTAGGCTTAAGGCTGGGTTCACACCTCACACGTAAAGAACGCGCATTGCAGCGCGTTCACGGCCATAGACTGCAGCAGTGAAAGCGCTGCAATCCCTCCCAAAGAAGCTCCCGTACTTCTTTGGGCGTTGGACGTTTTACAGAGCGTTCGTATGCGCTGTAAAACGTCCAGGAGTGAACCAGCACCATAGGAAATCATGGGATTTCCAGGATTGAGCGTTTTACAGCGTACAGGAACGTGCTGTAAAACGCTGAGGCGTGAACGGGGCCTTAGAGACTCCGAGAGAGAAGATGCAGCTGTTTATTTGGCAAGGTTTTTTTAAATGTATTTCATTTCAAGAGGTGTCTTTATTTAAAGCAGGATGCGGATCTTTTTTAAAGCCTTTTATAGTGAATCTTTTTAAGACACGCCTTTATTTTAGACACACCTTTTTAACACATCTTTTTAGAAGACACACCTTTTTAACATCCTTTAAGACACGCCTTTTTTAAGACCTCTTTTTTGAAGACACGCCTTTTTTAAGGTATCTTTTTTGAAGACTCGCCTTTTTTAAGGTGTCTTTTTTGAAGACTCGCCTTTTTTAAGGTGTCTTTTTTGAAGACTTGCATTTTTAACGTGTCTATTTTTAAGACACGCCTTTTCAAGGTGTCTTTTTTGAAGACATGCCATTTTTTAACATGTCTTTTTTTGAAGACGCGCCTTTTTTTTTCTTTTTTTATTTTTTTCTTCCTTTTTTTGTGCCATTTCCTTGGTATGGGTCTATTGGCCAGAGGAGGAGATCAGCTGACCATTACAGGATATTGCCTGTAGCCTAAAACAGGTTGACAATGTTTGGTTTGAAGGAAAAAAAAAACCACCAGTGCTCTATTCCTACCTTATTTGAAAAAAAAGGAGGTTTTTGGTTCAAATTTTTTGGCCAAAATATGTTAAGTTCCCCTGCGGGATGTCCAAGGCAAACATCATTATAGGAGTCCTGTCTAAACGCATTTTGTCATATGGCGCATTTAAAACCACTTGCCATTTATTAGCAATCCACTCGATATGTCTGTGTATCAGTGCAAGAATAAGTCCATGTGCCTATGCATGAATACGTGTGTGTATATGTATGTATGTATGTGTCACGGACCTGACATGGCACTTGTGACGTGCATCATTCGGACTTGAGGTGCATGGGCATGGAGATGGATTTGTAGAGTGCAGGACTCCTAATCAATATTAGCCCATTGCCTTCTTGTGTGCAGAATGTTGGTATAATCTGTGTTTATGCAAGAATGCTGTTGCCCTTCTGTCTATTATGTGTTACTGTCTGATGATCAGATTAGCCTTCCAGTAAACTTGCTCTCAGAAAAGTGTAAATATCTGATTAATAGCTCCTCAAACATAATATTTGTTGACTACCAAACACTGCCTGTTTTAAACTGTAATCTTTTATCCTGATTCCCATTGTCCTGCCTCGTTACAAATGTGAAGTAATGTTTGATTTAATTGTCTGTCCCTAATCTAAATACGGTTCACCTTCCAAAAAATAACCAGTTGTCCAATTATTTGTTTCAATTTGGTTGGGTCTCCCAGCAGTTTCTAGAGGGGGTTTACATATGTAAATGACCCATGTGTGATCGTATAAATGTATGTGTCAGTGTCCCTGATTAAACCAGTTCCATTCTAACCTTGAAAGACCTCAGATTTACAGCCTCGTCTTATTTCTGGGGGAATGCTAGGGGGCTCCCTATGTGTCCCGGTCTTTGAGCTTCGTCTTAGGACTGGAGGGAGGCACGGGAGTCTGCACGGGGTTTCCTGCAAGGAAGCGGCATTGGCAGATATCTGTCACAGTATGTTAAGTGTCGTTACGTTGCTGCCCTTCCCTGGTTCTCTTCCTATCTGTCCTAATGATCATTCAACATCTTCTGCTTTGCCTGTATATTCCCCCCCATTGTCTGTCTTTGTTGGGGTTCCCCAAGGTTCAGTAGTTGGCCCTCCTTCCTTGTCTATCCTGCATCTCCAGGCAATTTTCTTGGCAAATCTGAAATTCCCATCTTTCCTTCATCCAAAAAGAGTCCCCTACCACCTACGTCTCTATGAGTTACCGGATGCTCATCAAACTGACACCTCAAGCTCCGCACTTTGACTCTAACCTTACGTTTTCTCTGCATATCCAGACAGTAACCAAAACCCGTGAATTATACCTTATAAACATTTCTTCCATCCGCCCCTTCAGCAACCCCCTGGAACATTCTGGAAGGGGGGCATGACTGCTGGCCTGGGACGATCAATCAAAGGTATGCAGGGTCATTGGTCAAGAAATTATGCTAATGAAGGAGGTCCTATATATGCACAGGTGTGTGATTACCTGTTCCACGTGCTGGTGATTTGAAGAGGCTGCACGTTGTTCTGCACGCTGGTCGCTGCTTTGTTCCTGCGTTTTCTGGGTCCTGCTGTTGGCGTTGCTCTCTGCTTCTTCCTTGGACGGGCCGGTCATGGCTCTGGCTGCTCAGCGGGAGGATGTTGCTCTGCTCCTCGCCCGATTGCAGGACTATGCTGCTGGCTCCGGTGTGACTTTGGCGGACTTGTTGCGCTCTGCTGAGCCGGTGGGTCGCGATTCCCCTGCAGAGGAGGAGGAGGGGGGCCCCGGGGATGGAGGAGGGAGCGTCCTGTTACTGTCCCTGCGCTGCTTGGTCCTGATTCCGCTCCGGCGCTTTCTGCTCCTGCGCAGGCTGGCTGGGCTTCCCCTGTGGCGAGCGGCTCTGTTGCTAGCCGTGCGCGTCCGAGACGCCGTGCAGCCGCCTACAGGGCTGTTTCTCCCTCTGTGGCTCCTGTTCCGCCTGCTCCTGTGCGTGTGGGAGGTCGGGCTGGGCGTTCGCGCAGCCCGCGGGCTCCTGCAGCTGTGGCCCCTCGGTCTGCCGCCCCTCGCTCTCGTGCCGCCGGCTCCGCCCCCCGAGGCTCCCGCTCGCGTCGAGGTGGGGGCACGTCTCGTGGATGCCGGGCTGCCCTTCCGCGAGTTGGAGGATCCAGTTTTCCGGTTGCCCTTGGTGCTCCGCTCCAGGGAGCTTTTCCTCTGCCGGATTCCGTGACTGCCGGCTCGTCTGCTTCTGGGGAGTGAGCTGTTCGCTTGCCTACTGCTGGCTGCCTGGCTGTGGGGTCGGCCCCATCTGGCGGCGCCCTCGCGTCTGCTCGTCGGGAGCCTCACCGGGTGGCTGTTCCTGGTCTCGTGGATGATGTTCGCCCAGCTGTGCCTTTCCGCAGTGTGCTCCTATGGCTGGTGGGGTCTCGGGTCCAGTCTCTGCGGTTCCGCAGCCTTCTGGGTATGCGTTGTCTCCGCTGGGTATGCACCTTTCTGCTGATATCAAGGAAAAGATTTGGAGGCGAATACGTGGACGTTCTTTCTTTGGTATCGGTGGATAGGGAGACGGTCGACCGTGCTAGGCGTTCTGAGTTGGACGCGGACAAGGAGAAGGACAAGACTCCCGTTCGGAGTTTGCCCCGTACGTTTGGGAACTGGCTTCAGGGCTTTCTGGCCTTTAGCGCTGTTCTCTGTGAGCATTATCCGGAACGTTGTGTTGCTCTGTTCTCCTATCTGGACCTTATTTGGGGGGCATACAAGGTTTATGGGGGTCAGTGTTGGTTCCGGTATGACCTACAATTCCGGCAAAAAATGGCTGTCCGTCCTTCCATGCGTTTTGATGAGCAGGATGCTAACCTTTGGTTGTTATTAATGATGCCTGCTCGTCCGGTGGTTTCTCCCTTTCTCGGATCCGCTGGCGGTACTTCCCCTGGTACGTCGGCGGCTGCCCGGAGGGGCTTTTGCTGGGTGTACAATGAGTCGCACTGTCGTTGGGCGAGTTCGTGCCGGTTCCGGCATGAGTGTTCTCAATGTGGGGGTGTGCATCCTGCCTTCCGGTGCCTGCGAAGAGGTCGGGGGTCTTTGGGACGGGGGACGGTTCGGGAAGGTTCGGGTGTCAGGACTTACCCCGGTGAACGTTTTAAGGATGCTCCCGTGGCTCGAATGTTACCCCAATGAGAGGGCGGCTCGGGTTTTGGTGGATGTTTTTTCCGTGGGTTTTCGTATTCCCTTCGTTCCTTCTGCCTTTCCTGTCTTTGCCTCTAATTTGGTGTCCGCGCGTCAGCATGAGGCGGTGATTGCTGATAAATTGGTGATGGAGGTGCGCATGGGACGGATGGTGGGTCCGTTCGATGGGTTGCCCTTTCCCAATTTGCGGGTTTCCCCGTTGGGTGTGGTTCCCAAGAAAGAGCCGGGCGCCTTTCGGATGATCCACCATTTGTCCTATCCTGCGGGATCATCGGTTAACGATGGCATTGGTCCTAAGGACTGTAGGGTGCGTTGCTCGTCTTTTGATGAGGCTCTGGTGTTGGTTAGGGAAGCGGGCCCGGGCTGTTTGCTGGCTAAGGCGGATGTGGAGTCCGCGTTTCGACTTTTGCCGATTCATCCGGACTGTTTTCACTTGTTGGGCTGCGCTTTCGACATCAGTTTTATTTTGATAGATGCCTTCCTATGGGGTGTTCTATTTCTTGTTATTATTTTGAGTTGTTTGCCACGTTTTTAGAGTGGGTGGTTTGTGAGCGGGCGGGGATGTCCTCCGTCGTTCATTATTTGGACGACTTTCTTTTTGTGGGGCTGGCCGAGTCTTCTGATTGTGGGGACTTGCTGCGGCACTTCTGGGATGTGGCTGCTGAGTTTGGGGTGCCGCTGGCGAAGGACAAGACGGAGGGGCCTTGTCAGCGTTTGTCCTTTCTGGGCATTGAAATTGATTTTGATTGGGTTTTTCGGCTGCCTCAGGGTAAGATTGCTGCCTTGGAAACGATCTTGGCGCGGGCTTTGTCGTCCCCCAAGCTTCGTCTCCGCGAGCTTCAATCTTTGCTTGGCCATTTGGCTTTTGCTTGTCGGGTCATGCCGATGGGGCACATATTTTGCAGGAGGCTGTCTCTGGCCACTGTGGGGATTAAAGCGCAACATCATTTTGTCCAGTTGCGTCAGTCCTTGAAGGCTGATCTCTTGGTATGGCAGTCCTTTCTGGGTAGTTACAACGGGTGTACGTATTGGCAGGAGGCTGCTGTGGATAATGCTGCCTTGGATCTGTTTACGGATGCTGCAGGTGCGTCTGGCTTCGGGGCGTACTTCCAAGGTCATTGGTGTGCGGAGGCATGGCCTGCTTCTTGGTCTGCTTCTGACTTGCTGACTAACATGACCTTTTTGGAGTTGTTTCACATTGTTACGGCACTGGAACTGTGGGGGGAGAGTCTCGCTAATAAGAGGGTGATCTTTTGGACTGATAATTTGAGCGTCGTTCATGTGTTGACCCGTTCTTCTTCTAGTTCCTTGCCGTTCTTTCCCTGTTGCGTCATTTGGTTTTGCGTTGTCTGGAACATAATATTTGGTTTAAGGCGCGGCACGTGCCGGGTGTGGCTCATACGATTGCTGACTCTCTCTCCCGGTTCCAGTGGAGCCGTTTTTGGCAGGTGGCACCGGGGGCGGATCGGAGGGGTACTCCCTTTCCTCGCTGATTGTGGACCCTGGCTCTGGAGGACTGATTTGGCATTTCTTCCGCTCCTTGGCTGATTCCACATGGAGTTCGTATGTTTAGGTGTGGCGGGCTTGGGCAGCGGTAGCTCGGGCTGGGCAGGGATGGCGGGAGTCGTCGGCTCGTCGCCACGATACATGGTCATTTTTGTCTGCACTGGAGCGTGCTGGGCGTTCTTCTGCTTCTCGCGCTCTCCCAGCTCTTTCTTTGCTATGTCAGCTTTTGGGTTGGGATGATTTTTCGAGGGATCCATTGCTGCGCCGGGTGGTGGCTGGTTGGCGGCGGGTTTCGGTTCCGGATCGCCATCGGCCTTTGTCCTTTTCATTGTTCCAGGAGATTTCGTTGGTTTTGGGGTCCATTTGCTTTGATGACTTTGAGGTCCTTTTGTTTCGCGTGGCCTTTTCTTTTTGTTTTTTCGGTGCCTTGTGGGTTGGGGAACTGGTGTCCCATAGTGCTCGCTTTCCTTCTGGGCTGCAGACCTGTCACGTGGTGGTTGGTGTTGGTCGGGTGCGTCTCTTTATTCCCCATTCTAAAACTGATCAGGTGGGTAGGGGCGTTTTTGTGACTTTATTGGGTATTGGGGGGCTTGCTGTCCCTACACGCTGGCGCGGGAGTTTTTGTCTCGGAGGCCGGTGTTTGGTGCCCCTTTTCTGGTGCATGTGTCGGGTAGTCCTCTTACACGTTATCAGTTTTCCTCGGTTTTCCGTCGTTGCATCTCTAGTTTGGGTTTGTGTCCTCGAGATTTCACGCCGCATTCTTTTCGGATTGGGGCGGCCACTGAGGCGGCGGCGGCAGGGGCCTCGGGGCCCGTGCTGCAGCGTTTGGGGAGGTGGTCTTCCGGTCGTTATCGGCTTTATGTTCGTCCACACTTATTGTGAATTTTCTTTCAGGTCCGTCCCGATTGGTTTGGATTGTGGGGCATTCCTTCATTTGCTGGGCGGCTCATCGGGCGGAGCGACGAGTTATTGGCAGGAATCTGGGATTTCCGGCGGAGGTAGTACGAGTCCGATGGTTGGGCATTCCGGGCTTGCGGTGGACTAATGTTTATAGGGAATGTTGTTTTTTTGTCTAAGGGGTCGCGGGACTCTCCGATACTCATCGTTCTCGCGGGGGGTAATGACTTGGGTCGGATTCGGACTGTGGATTTGACCCTAGTTATTAAACAGGATCTGGCCCGATGTTTCGCTCTGTTTAAATCTGTTTCCTTGGTTTGGTCCGAGATCGTTTCTAGGCCGGCTTGGGATGTTTGGGCGTCCCCTAAAGCTTTGGAACGGGCTCGGCGCAAACTTAATCGGGAGGTGTCTAGGTTTCTCGCTACTCTTGGGGGTCTGTCCATTCGTCACCGGGAATTGGAGGGGGATAACAGGGCTTTGATGCGATCGGATGGGGTCCACTTGTCAGATATTGGGTTGGATATTTTTTTGGAGGGTTTGAGAGATGGAGTGGAGGCGGCGCTGGCTGTGGGGGGGCGCAGGGGCAATAGTTAAGTTCATTGCCCCTTGGCGGTGGCGGTATCCCTGGCCAGCGAAGAAGTTATTGGGTAAGCCGCCGAATAAGGTGGGCTCTGGGAGAGACGTGCTCTGTTCCTGGTAAGTCAGGCTGAGCAACGAGCTCTGGGTTAAGTGGTAACGGCCTGCCGCAGGTTCGGTTGCGGTAGGGTCAGATCGAATTGTGTGGTGTTGGATTAAGGAATGTTGTATAAATCAAATAAAGCTGTGGCCTATGCCCTTTTCCAAATATACCGTGGTCTGTGTGTTATTCCAGGGCATAGGCATAGAGGATCCAGGTATAAGCAGTCATGACCAAGATATGGCTATTGTGCTCATCCAAGCCCGTATTATGTCACAACTTGATTACTGTAGCTTGCTCTTTATTGGACTCTCCAACATTGGCCTCCTTGCACTCTGTAATATTTCACATCTGACGCTCCTCACATACCTCCCCCAGGCCCAGATTTACACAGGAGCGATGGAACTAACGCTTCTCTCCCATTTTTAATGAAAACGGTTGCATTTTGCGTGTCTCTACAAAATCACGATTTTGCATGTTTGACCTGTACAGTAAGATTAAAGGACCACGACCACCAAAACATGCCATGTCCTTATTGTGTTTATTTGATGTTGCTGATATCTTACATGCGATTTGTTTTTCTCTTGTTTGTTTAGTTAAGAAAATATTTTCCTCTATATGTGTCACTGGGTGCATCCATTGTGTGATATTTTCCTCTATATGTGTCACTGGGTGCATCCATTGTGTGATATTTTCCTCTATATGTGTCACTGGTTGCATCCATTGTGTGATATTTTCCTCTGTATGTGTCACTGGGCGCATCCATTGTGTGATATTTTCCTCTATATGTGTCACTGGGTGCATCCATTGTGTGATATTTTCCTCTATATGTGTCACTGGGTGCATCCATTGTGTGATATTTTCCTCTATATGTGTCACTGGGTGCATCCATTGTGTGATATTTCCCTCTATATGTGTCACTGGGTGCATCCATTGTGTGATATTTTCCTCTATGTGTCACTGGGTGCATCCATTGTGTGATATTTTCCTCTATGTGTCACTGGGTGCGTCCATTGAGTGATATTTTCCTCTATATGTGTCACTGGGTGCATCCATTGAGTGATATTTTCCTCTTTATGTGTCACTGGGTGCATCCATTGTGTGATATTTTGTGTTGTAACCCCCCCCCCACAGTATCTTTCCATCACGTAGAATGGAGTGAATGGGTCAGTCACCTACTCACATCATTGTATTGTGTGGGATGTATTCAAAGGACATCACCAGGGGGTAGATTAGAAGTCTTTTAAGATCCCTGTTTTATCACATTCAGCTGCCATCTCTTATCTCAGCTAGCAGAGGCAGGACAATAGACCTCCTGCTGCCTTATCTAAACATTCCCTCCTCCACCTTATTAACTGTTAATTAATGCAGATTAAATAAACAACAGCCAAGAAGTAAAACTCAACCATAATATTTTGGTAAATGTTGCATCATGGGAAATATCCACAACATGGAAACAGGAGATAAAAACCTAGCTTTATTTTTCCTTTTTACATGCAATTACTTAAAACAAAAAACAAAAAACAGCACTAACAATATTTATTATTGTCATCATTTATATAGCGCCAACAGTGTCCGCAGCGCTTTACAATAACCAAAGGGAACAAGATGAACGGACACTGGATGGGAAGAAGAAGTTTAGAGGGCCCTGCTTATAGGAGTTTAAAATCTAGAGGTGTGGTTTTGTTTGCAATGCACAAGTAATCTAGTTACAGTTTATGTAAGTGGTAGTGTCCCTTTAATGCTCAGGATCATGACCTTGAAATGACCTTTTTCAAACTCAACTATCTCGCTTTGTATTAATCTTTCCTAACATACTTTACGCCATGGAATGACTTCATGATTAAAGTAAGAATATATTCCACAATTTGATAGCCTAAATATTGCCATAATATCTTTTCTATGTTTTATTTATTTATTTATTTTGCCGGGCTCTCCCCCCCCCCCCCCGATCGGAAATGTAAACCCGTGATGGCCAATGAGTGAGGAAAGGGTTTTGAAATCCCGGTTGATGATGTATGTGCTTTGTAGAGACTGGGGATTTCTACGCTGTGTTTCCTGATCTTTGCTCGGCAAACTGGGCATTCCCTGAAAATCACGGAAATGCCGGCATCAGAGACGGATACTCAGCAAAGGGAAAGGTGCACAGGCAGCCTATACCCAGACACAAAAAAGACATGAATATATGGATTATATGCAAGGATTGTTAAAAAGGAGTGGTTTGTGTGCGTATGTAAGAGGATTCCTGTATAATGTGGCCTTAAAGGGACACTCTTGGTGCTGCGACTATTCAGTGCGAAGTGATTATTATTATTATTATTATTCTTTATTTATAAAGCGCCAGCATATTCCGCAGCGCTGTACAATAAGCACAGTATAGACAGGGTTACAATACATTGAACAACATTTGACAAACAGTACAGGAGGAGATGAGGGCCCTATTCCCGTAGGAACTCACAATCTGGGAGAGTGATTCAGTGACCTGAGCGTCCTCCTCTCCTTCACTTGGGTGGGTTGTTGAGCTCCCAGTGCGCAGAAATAGCCCTGCCCAAAAAAGCAGAGAACAGTTGTGTCTGATCTGCCTTCCTGGATATAGGTCAGGGTGGTCAGCATTCCGTCCCAAACTATAGCCAATGGCTCTCAATGCGTTGCATTAGGAACCACCGGATTGGCTGGACGCCTCGACCATTCAGGTGGACAGGAAGCCAGCAGCATGTTCCGTCCGGTTAGAGACCGGTGTTGCATTCATTTGCATTTTATAACATACCATAGGCTTGAAACAGGAGGGGAGTGTGTGGGGAGGGTGCAAGGAGGGGGATAGCTGGGTTAATTTTTAACCCTTCTGGTCTCCCCTTCCATTTCAACCCCAAAGTAACCCTTTAAGCTCACTTGATGCTGGACTACGATGCTGTGCATAAATATAAATTTTTCTGTTATACACTACTTGATTTCCTAATGAAACGTGACACCGCGAGACTCACTCATTAAAGACAAAAAAATGCAAATATTAGGGGGGCAGAATCCAGAAAGTGTATGATTGATTGATTGATGCTGCTTAAGTGATCACTGCTATTCATAAATGCACAGAAGAAGGAATCAGCGCGCATGCGCGCACATACGCACACTCACACTTAAAGCAGTCAGGATGAGTAGAGTGTCCCTTTGTCTTTTTAAAGTGGTCAGGATGTGCAGGGTGCTCCTCCCCTGTAACCCTGATCTTGTTTTATCGCTTGGTGAAGTGGAGGAGTTTCCTTCACCCACCCAACGTCACCAGCAGTCAGGATTTTCTAACTTCTCAGCTGCCAGTCACCAGATTGATCACTAGGGACATCAACACGCAGAGAGCATACCGACGCCACCTTTCTGAGACCGCCGGCGATACTAAGCGCTGTCATAGAGGCAGCCAATGGATCTGATCTGCACATGATCGCACCGCTCTGATCCATCGTTCTGCACAGGCGCTATGGATAAAAATGATAATAATAATAACTTGCATACATAAAGTGCACAAGTCCCAAGTTTTGCGCAGTGATTCCGACTAACATGGAACCAGATTCCTTATTTGTTTTCCCCCTATGCTTTTACTTAAAATGGATAAGTCCACTCCCTGTCTAACCCACATAGTTAGTTTGGCCCAGCCCCATTTCCTGTCCAGCAAGCTGCTCTTCCTGTCAGTCTAACCATAGAGGCATGTGAGGAAGCATCCTGTCTATACTGGCTAATAGAGATGTGCAATTCATTTCGTTCTGAATTGAAATTCGGATGAAATTCACCATTTTCATAGTTCGGGAGAATTTCCGAAAACGAAATATCGACCACTCAAAATTTCGGATCAATCTGAAATTTCGGATCGATTCGATTTGGATCATTTTGGGTGATTCGGATCAGTTGGTTTTTCGCTTTTTTATGAGTTAATTAGTTTTTTATTGCTTATTTAAGAATGGGAAGTAGATTACTACCAATAGAATGAAAGTTTCTTTACTTAATTATTCTTTTAGGATTTTTTGGGTGAAATATTAGGTTTCATAACTTTTTTAAAGAAACAAGGTTTTTTAACCCATATGTTTCAATGCAGCATATGAATCCACACACTGCCGGGCAGCACCTCTCTGTGGTATAATTAATGCAGCATATGAATCCACACACTGCCGGGCAGCGTCTCTCTGTGGTATAATTAATGTAGCATATGAATCCACACACTGCCGGGCAGCGCCTCTCTGCGGTATAATTAATGCAGCATATGAATCCACACACTGCTGGGAAGCGCCTCTCTGCGGTATAATTAATGCAGCATATGAATCCACACACTGCCGGGCAGCACCTCTCTGCAGTATAATTAATGCAGCATATGAATCCACACACTGCCGGGAAGCGCCTCTCTGCAGTATAATTAATGCAGCATATGAATCCACACACTGCTGGGAAGCGTCTCTCTGCAGTATAATTAATGCAGCATATGAATCCACACACTGCTGGGCAGCACCTCTCTGTGGTATAATTAATGCAGCATATGAATCCACACACTGCGGGGAAGCGCCTCTCTGCAGTATAATTAATGCAGCATATGAATCCACACACTGCCGGGCAGCGTCTCTCTGCAGTATAATTAATGCAGCATATGAATCCACACACTGCTGGGAAGCGCCTCTCTGCAGTATAATTAATGCAGCATATGAATCCACACACTGCTGGGAAGCACCTCTCTGCAGTATAATTAATGCAGCATATGAATCCACACACTGCCGGGCAGCGTCTCTCTGCAGTATAATTAATGCAGCATATGAATCCACACACTGCTGGGAAGCGCCTCTCTGCAGTATAATTAATGCAGCATATGAATCCACACACTGCTGGGAAGCACCTCTCTGCAGTATAATTAATGCAGCATATGAATCCACACACTGCTGGAAGTGCCTCTCTGCAGTATAATTAATGCAGCATATGAATCCACACACTGCCAGGCAGCACCTCTCTGTGGTATAATTAATGCAGCATATGAATCCACACACTGCTGGGAAGCGCCTCTCTGCAGTATAATTAATGCAGCATATGAATCCACACACTGCTGGGAAGCGTCTCTCTGCAGTATAATTAATGCAGCATATGAATCCACACACTGCCAGGCAGCGCCTCTCTGCGGTATAATTAATGCAGCATATGAATCCACACACTGCTGGGAAGCGCCTCTCTGTGGTATAATTAATGCAGCATATGAATCCACACACTGCTGGGAAGCGCCTCTCTGCAGTATAATTAATGCAGCATATGAATCCACACACTGCCGGGCAGCACCTCTCTGCGGTATAATTAATGCAGCATATGAATCCACACACTGCTGGGAAGTGCCTCTCTGCAGTATAATTAATGCAGCATATGAATCCACACACTGCTGGGAAGCGCCTCTCTGCAGTATAATTAATGCAGCATATGAATCCACACACTGCCGGGCCGCACCTCTCTGCAGTATAATTAATGCAGCATATGAAACCGCACACTGCCAGTAACTTCCCAGCAGTGTGTGGATTCATATGCTGCATTAATTATAACTCATGAAAAACGAAAAAGTAACTGATCAAAAAATGAATCGATCCGAATCGATGAATCGATCTCCAGAGAGGTGCTGCCCGGCAGTGTGCAGATTCATATGCTGAATTATTCTGCAGAGAGGCGCTGCCCGGCAGTGTGCGGTTGCAGATTCATATGCTGAATTACAGTCATGGCCGAAATTGTTGGCACTCCAGACATTTTTCCAGAAAATCTGGTATTTCTCAAAGAAAAGTAATGCAGTAACACATGTTTTGCTATACACATGTTTATTCCCTTTGTGTGTATTGGAACAAAACAAAAAAGGGAGGAAAAAAAGGAAAATGGACATAATGTCAGACAAAACTCCAAAAATGGTCTGGACAAAATTATTGGCACCCTTTCAAAATTGTGGATAAATAAGATTGTTTCAAGCATGTGATGCTCCTGTAAACTCACCTGGGGCAAGTAACAGGTGTGGGCAATATAAAAATCACACCTGAAAGCAGATAAAAAGGAGAGAAGTTCACTTAGTCTTTGCATTGTGTGTCTGTGTGTGCCACACTAAGCATGGACAACAGAAAGAGGTGAAGAGAACTGCCTGAGGACTTGAGAACCAAAATTGTGGAAAAATATCAACAATCTCAAGGTTACAAGTCCATCTCCAGAGATCTAGATTTTCCTTTGTCCACAGTGCGCAACATTATCAAGAAGTTTGCAACCCATGGCACTGTAGCTAATCTCTCTGTGGGTGGACGGAAGAGAAAAATTGATGAAAGGTTGCAACGCAGGATAGTCCGGATGGTGGATAAGCTGCCCCAAACAAGTTCCAAAGAAATTCAAGCTGTCCTGCAGGCTCAGGGAGCATCAGTGTCAGCGCGAACTATCCGTCGACATTTAAATGAAATGAAACGCTATGGCAGGAGACCCAAGAGGACCTCACTGCTGACACAGAGACCTAAAAAAGCAAGACTACAGTTTGCCAAAATGTACTTGAGTAAGCCAAAATCCTTCTGGGAAAACGTCTTGTGGACAGAGGAGACCGAGATAGAGCTTTTTGGCAAAGCACATCATTCTACTGTTTACCGAAAATGGAATGAGGCCTACAAAGAAAAGAACACAGTACCTACAGTGAAATATGGTGGAGGTTCAATGATGTTTTGTGGTTCTTTTGCTGCCTCTGGCACTGGGTGCCTTGAATGTGTGCAAGGCATCATGAAATCTGAGGATTACCAAAGGATTTTGGGTCGCACTGCAGAGCCCAGTGTCAGAAAGCTGGGTTTGCATCCGAGATCTTGGGTCTTCCAGCAGGACAATGACCCAAAACATACATCAAAAAGCACCCAGAAATGGATGGCAATAAAGCGCTGGAGAGTTCTGAAGTGGCCAGCAATGAGTCTAAGGCTAGGGTCAAACTAAAGCATTTTTACACGCGAACGTAAAAAAGTGCGTCCGTACGCATTGACGTATTTTTTCACGGAATTCGCGAAAACGGTCATACGATGCGCATTTTCGTGCGTGATTTTTTACGGATCCAAACCAGGAAACTTTGGGTGTCTGGACGTTATGTTGGCCGGACACGAGCAGGGTCTGACGTCTCCAAATCACACACACACACCGCTAGCGGACGCAGCGCACTCTGTACGTCCGTACTAGCGGTTCTGCGTTCTCAAAAAAATGCGTTCATTTTCCACTTGCGTTGCGCGGCCGGACTTTCGTGCGACCGTACTTCGTATATTGGCTGTCATTGGCTGTCATTTGCTGCTAGTGCGGCCGTAATTAAGTGCACCAGAACGCACGTTAAAAGTGCGCTGGTCTGACCCCAGCCTAAATCCCATTGAACACCTGTGGAGAGATCTTAAAATTGCTGTTGGGAAAAGGCGCCCTTCCAATAAGAGAGACCTGGAGCAGGTTGCAAAGGAAGAGTGGTCCTAAATTCCGGGTGAGAGGTGTAAGAAGCTTATTGATGGTTATAGGAAGCGGCTGATTTCAGTTATTTTTTCCAAAGGGTGTGCAACCAAATATTAAGTTAAGGGTGCCAAGAATTTTGTCCAGCCCATTTTTGGAGTTTTGTGTGACACTATGTCCAATTTGCTTTTTTTCCTCCCTTTTTTTGTTTTGTTCCAATACACACAAAGGGAATAAACATGTGTATAGCAAAATATGTCTTACTCAAATACTTTTCTGTGAGAAATACTTGATTTTCTGGAAAAATGTCTGGGGTGCCAACAATTTCGGCCATGACTGTATACTGCAGAGAGGCGCTTCCTGGCAGTGTGCAGACTCATATGCTGCATTGAAACCTATGTGTTAAAAAAGCCTTGTTTCTTTAAAAAAAAGTTAGGAAACCTAAAATTTCACCCAAAAAATGCCTAAAAAAATCCTAAAAGAATAATTAAGTAAAGAAACTTACATTCTATTGGTAGTAATCTACTTGTCATTCTTAAATAAGCAATAAAAAACAAAATAACCCATAAAAAAGCGAAAAACCAACTGATCCGAATCACCCGAAATGATCCGAATCACCGAGTCAATCCGAATCACCAAATCGAAATGAAAAAAAAAACACCCAAAAAACACAAAACAAAAAAAATAGTCACGCACATCCCTACTGGGTAACTGCATTCTGTTTTTATCTTCCTCCCATAACAAAGCATACCAGAGAAGCTCTCTCTATCAACAAGACACCTTTTATTTGCTGTTACTTTCCCAATAAAGTGATAAAGGACTTTCAAAAGGGGATGAGTTAAGCTATCTGACTTCAATCGTATCCTGCATGTGACTTTCACATCTCGCATATGACCCTGGGGTTCCAGAATACTGACAGTGAAAATCAAAGGACAGCAGGAGATGCTTCGCTGATCAAACTTCTGTCAATTTTTCAATTTCCTTCTCAGGATCGTCAAAGTTTATTCTTTGTTACAATAACACAGATTTTCACCCGTCTGCAATAACACTAAAAAATGCCGTTAATTGCATAACCCTCTAAGTTGTGGGATATGGCCCACACCATTCTCTCCTACAACCTGTATACTTTTGGGGACATGGGGGGAGAATAACCCTGAATTAGTATGATTTATTGGTGGCGCCTTCAGAGTGGCCATTACTTCTACAAAACATACAGCAAGAAGTGATTTATACAACAATAATCCCATGGCAGGTCTCATACTCGCCACACGTCTTAAATAAAATGTTTACACCCTTGAGGAGAATCAGGGAAACCCTCAAACAGTTAGTATTGGAGCCGCTCTTCCCATTTGGCTTACAATGTGGGGAGGCAGAGAACCGGGAGGTGTACACACGAGGGATTCCATGATCGATGGCAACATGAGGCTTAGGGAAGGAACGCAGATCACGTGGCAACATAATGGCGGAATCTGACCGTAACTGATACAGTGTCAGAGATGGGCAGTTTGGTGAAAGATATATGTGTTCATTGATAGTATGTATGAGCGACATTGTTCTTCTGCCTGTTGTCTGATATCACACAAAGTATTGGGAAAGGATGGAAGGTCATTGAGCGGCAGCAGAGACATTGAGTGAAGAGTTTGAAGGTAGCAGAAAATCCATAGGGGTTACTCACTAACCAGTGCTCTTTCAATCAAAAAACAAAGGTTTTCATTCAGCAAAATAAGTACATTAAATTCACTATTTACCATTGTTTTCATCGTTGTTTCTGCTGTAGGCCTCTGCATAGTTTCCTATGGTGATTCCGTCAGTGTTATTCAGTGTAGTTTTCAGTAGACGTGCAATTTGTGTCAGATAAATCTGGATTTGGACGAATAAATGGCAATTTGGCGACGCGGGTCAATCCCAATTGCCGATATCCGAAGTGAATCGTCTCTGAATAAAAACATCCCCAGTTGATCCAATTATAATCAGCTAGAAACATAATCGGATATATTTGGATTAATTGGGAATGCCCCAGAGCTTTATAGTAGCATTTGCTTCATTCTGTGTGTCATGTTTGGAGCATATGCTTAATTCTGTGCATCATTTTTTGAGCACGTGCTTTATTCTGTGCATCATTTTTGGAGCACGTGCTTCATTCTGTGCATCATTTTTGCAGCACGTGCTTCATTCTGTGCATCATTTTTGCAGCAGCTGCTTCATTCTGTGCGTCATTTTTGGAGCATATGCTTCATTCTGTGTGTCATTTTTGCAGCATGTACTTCATTCTGTGCGTCACTTTTGGAGCACGTGCTTCATTCTGTGTATCATTTTTGGAGCATGTGCTTCATTCTGTGCATCATTTTTTGGGCATGTGCTTCATTCTGTGTATCATTTTTGGAGCACGTGCTTCATTCTGTGCGTCATTTTTGCAGCATCGACTTCATTCTGTGCATCATTTTTGGAGCACGTGTTTATTTATTTTATTTATTTATAAAGGATTTTACCAGGAAGGATACATTGAGATTTCTCTCGTTTTCAAGTACGTCCTGGGTTCAAGAACATTAAAATGTTACAGTTGTTACTGAAATACAAAGTAATAAAATGCAAAATATTAAAAATAAAACAACACAAATATACAGATTAACAGAAAATAAATATGTAGGAAATAGTCATTATGTTATATGTTTACAGGTGCATTCTGTATATAGTCACTATGTTACATGTTTACAGGTGCATTCTGTATATAGTCACTATGTTACATGTTTACAGGTGCATTCTGTATATATTCACTGTTACATGTTTACAGGTGCATTCTGTATATAGTCACTGTGTTACATGTTTACAGGTGCATTCTGTATATAGTCACTATGTTACATGTTTACAGGTGCATTCTGTATATAGTCACTGTGTTACATGTTTACAGGTGCATTCTGTATATAGTCACTATGTTACATGTTTACAGGTGCATTCTGTATATAGTCACTATGTTACATGTTTACAGGTGCATGCCATATTGAGGTATGTTAATAGAGATCTCGAGTGACTTAAGATTGGGGGAAGATTTGATGGTGTCTGGGAGGTTATTCCATAACTGCGGTGCTCTGTAGGAAAATGAGGATCGAGCCACTAAGGTGCAGGTCCTGGATCGGAGGTTATAGGTTGAGGGGACTGCTGGAGGAAGCGGTCTATTCAGGTAGGGTGGCAGCTTCCCAGAAAAGCTCTTAAACACCAGGTTGGAAAGGTGAAGGGTGCGTCTAGATTCCAGCGACGGACAGTTTAGCTCTTTTAACATGTCACAATGGTGGGTCATGTAGTTACATTGTAGTGCAAAGTGGCAGCTTCATTCTGTGCATCATTTTTGGAGCATATGCTTCATTCTGTGCATCATTACGTAGCTATTCATGCATCATTCTGTAGGGTTTTGTATTTTAATACAATGAAATTCTGAATATTGTAAATGGCGGAATATACCGGATCCTTCCTAAATGCTGAAATGGTCTGATGTGAAATATCGGATGCTTTTGATTTTCTGGATTCTAAAACACTCATGAATAACCCCTTATGTTGGAGTGGAACTACCAGGTGTGCAGTGAGTGACACTGCACCCAGACGGGCTATTGAGTCCAGGGAGGCCCCAATTGGCCGGCCAGACTCTGGCCTCGGCTGGGCTGCACGGCCAGCCTGAGCCTCGCCTAAGCCGCATGCTTGGGCCGCTTTGGCCAGTGGATGAAGAGGAATTCATCCCCATCCCTACAAAAAAAGTTAAAGATAACAAGCGTGAAAAGCAGGAGAATGACTGGAGAAGGGAAAATTCTAGGTCAAAATAGCCGATTTGGAAAGTGAGATGAAAGGGAGAATTTTTCTGGTTTGGCTATTTTGACCTAGAATTTTTCATTCTCCAGTCATTCTCCTGCTTTTCACCTCTCTCTGATTAACCCTGTATATATATATTTTTTTATATAAATGATGTTAATATAATAATTTTTTATATTTATCTTAATTGTATTTAAATATTTTAATATATTTATTTTAATAATATTTTAATTTAGACTTATTTGTGAGTTTTAGTTTGGAGCTCTGTGATACAGTAATGTGCAGTGTGTAGGAGCGTGAGTTTTATTGCTGTGGAGCTCTGTCATACACTCATATACACACAGCACATTACTGTGAGTTTTATTGCTGTGGAGCTCTGTGAGATATGGGATGAACTGAAGTGGTCATATTGAACCTGGAAAAAAGTGGTCCACTTTTTGTCTGGAGTCGACATTGTAGACCTGTAGGGGGTCCAAAACAAATTATGTGCTTGCCTAGGGTGGGGTGGGGGACCCTTCATGGACTCCCACACCTGGGACCTGAGGTTTCTAGTTACGCCTCTGCCCTCATGTGTAATAGCACGTAAAAACAGGTTCCAGATGATAATTTTCCATGATGGAGTCCTTGTATGGCCTGCGCACAGAGGCAGGGTTCCTTGCACACAACCTGTTATGGCATAATTACTATTTATTCTTTATTTTACTCTTGCACAAGTCAAACACACATTCCGGCCAAAGAAAGGAAATGACTGCAATAGTTATCCTGAATGTCTGAGTAATCATTCTTGCACACAGGATCTATTATCCGTTTCTCCGAAGTATTCCTCACGCAGGCAGGTTTACATTTTCTCCTAATCCAATTAAAGTCAGGGCTGGTCTTGGCAGGATCGCAGGGAGAGCTGAGTCAGGACTGAGCTCCGTCACGCGCAGAGCAGGACATAGGTGAACACGGACTCCGAGCTGATGAAACATTACAGGCGTGCGACTACAAATACCAGGAGGAGGTATCACGAAGAACCTCCTTCCAGGTATGTGACCTTCCGTGTAAGGAGCACATCGTCAGAATTTAACGACGTGCATTAGTGGAAGCGCTGAAAATGAAATAGCAGTTTGCAAAATCAAAACGTAGTGGCACACCATGCGTCATTAGTGATGTACGTGGCTGGGTGGGCGCACCAGCCCTGGATGTAAACACTAGATAGACAGAAAGCCCTCCTAGCTCGCCGGGCATAGCTGCCCATGTGTAGAGACATGCCCTAACACTCAAACATAGCAGACAAACACAGGTTTGGCCTGTTGGTGTAACGGCACGCATGCCATGTGCTCCTTCTGGTGTCCCCTAGAAAAGTCACTGGAGTAGGACAAGTTTCCCGAATCTGAGCCGAGTCATCAGATCCGAGACATGTGAGTGATCTTAACAAATGCATCCACTCAGCATCAGAAACAGGGAAGGTTTTCTTACTCCCTTGGATACAGGTTAGCAATCCACAGCAGATATATTTATATATAATGTATCTGCCCATAACAGCTCCTCTAAGGCTCGGCTGCTCTCCAACCCGGGAAAAAAAGGCAGTTGGAAGATAGCAGGACCATTTGGATGTGATGGACAGGGATCAAGTGGAGCAGGAATGCTTGGGAATGCAGTTCCCCCGCTGCTTCTTCAAGAGGAACGGAGTTAGTTTTTGGCCAGCGAATTGAAAAGCTTTCCATTAGGTTAAAATCATGCGTTTCCTTATTAAGTCACCAGAAATATATGATATTTATTACGACTATTATAAGGATTCCCTAATACCCAGCTTATTGTATTTAACCTCTTACTGCCCGCCCGTCCGGTGGCCCCCCAGTAGCCAATGACGTCAGTCGGCAGCAGGGAAGGGAGTTGGGTCGTAGGAGTTACCAATCGGCGTTCAGGCTCACGTATCGTCGGGACGGCACATCACACCCGGCACTGTTAAGGGGTTAAACATTGATATCAAATTTGAGTGTGGGGTTGCAGGTTAAGTGTGACAGGTTAACGGTTAGTTGGGGAGCAGAAACCTTGGAGAGTTCCCACACCTTTTTGTCAGGACTAGACTCCGTGTGATGATCTTACCTACCTGATCTGTTATTAGTTGCGGAAAGGAACAAGAGCAAAATTAAGAATTCTCCACACCTTCTCCCCAAGGTATAGGGGGGCGTTCGTGAGTAATGGGGGGATCTGAGGGTGCTGCTGATTGCAGTAGGCAGACCCTGCTTTCTAGTAATCCTCGTCCTGTCAGCCACGGCAGGAGCAGACTGAAGGTACAGAGACATTTTATAGGAGGATTGTTTTTATACATTTCTACCCGAGCGAAGCCTGCTCAGCTGCGTTTCGGATTTGGGATGCCATCCAAAAAAACCCCAGATATGATGCAACACAAAGAAATACACATAACACAGCGGCAAACCTTTCAGCTATTAACATTCTTTCCTATTGAAATACAAAATATCAGAGATAAACATTGCCAGACATTTCCAAAACATACAGCACCTGCTCCTCTCACTGACCTCACCGAATCCCTGCCTAGAACCGACGGCAAAAACCCACGGAACGCAAACCCGTCCAGATAAAAACAATGGTTTCTTTTTTCGGGGGGGGGGCTGAAATCCAGCTAAATATTTTTTATATAAAACTGAACACTTTGTTCTTGGGTAACTGGAGATTTATTTTGCAATGAGTGTGACAAGACGCCCACATGGAGCCTGGTCTCGTCAGGTCACTTGATTCTATATTTTCACTTCTATATTCTTTTGTTCTTGCCAAATAATCACGAAAGTTGCAAAATGTTGCAATTACAGGACAAAAGTATTTATTGCTACGCTACCAAAAGCTATACGGTGACTTGTTTTAGGGCTATGAGTAAGAGCTGGTGGGAGTGAAACCCAAGCGCGGAAAGTTGCTCTTGGGCTTCCTCTCCCACCCAGTGACACCAGACTGCTCAGGTTTCATAAAGATTTTTTTTTTTAAAATACCTTTTTATCCTCATTCCTGTCATTACTGTTATATCCTTAATTTTAACAGTTGTTTTTGTCCATGATCAGTATCACTCCACGACCATCTCAAGGGTGTCTCCTGCTGATGTTGGTCAACAAGCCCAACACAGGTGTCTGTAAGTGGTTTACCCAGTGTTTCCCAACCCTGGTGCTTAGGTCTCCCTAACAGGCCAGGTTTGCAGGATATGTGAAGCACAGCACAGGATATGATTTGCTGCTCAGTGATTGGAGGATTCGGTCTGCATTTCCCCAAGTGATCTGCAAAATCTGTCCTGTTAGGCTGGCGTCAGACGAGCGTATTTGAAGAGTGAAAGGAACATCCGTGAGAGTGGACGTTCCTTCCACTCGACGCCCGTCTGGCCCCCTCACTGAGCGCACTTAATGCGGTCAGCGCTGAAAGGCTCGATCCTCCTATGGAGGATCGTCAATGTGCGTCCTAGCGCTTTGATGGAGAGGGCTGCTGCACGGACGCAATTCGTGCGCGCGCAACAGCGTGTGGCTCGCCCTGTCGCAGTGTCTCAATGCTGCGACACCAGAAGGCACGTCAGTATGGGTGCACATGGTGCGCTCGTCTGATGCCAGCCTTAAGGGGACCTGAGGACCAGGGTTGAAGACCACTGCCCTAACCTAAGCTGGAGTAGTAGTTGTAGACAGCTCAAGCTGTTTAGTATGGCATTTCACGGGCATTTCACGGGCATGTGGGGTGTCAGTGTTACTGCTGCCCACTATTCAAAACTATACAAAAGTGAGAAATTGTCTACTTAACTGTGTTACTTAACCCTTTAGCGTTTGGACTGTAATATGCGGTAGCCACCACGGCTAACGTTAATGCTCACGCTGGTGAGCGCTAACGTCAGTGCGCTCAGTGTTGCACGGCTCGATTCTCCTATGGAGGATCGCGCTTTGCAGCCCCGTCAACGCGTGTCGTAGCAATTTGACGGGGAGGCTTGCTGCACGGCCGCTGTCAGTGCACGCAGAACAGCGCGTGGCCGGTCACAACGCTGCGACAGACGCCGGAAGGCACGGCAGTACAGGCGCACGTAGTGCTTAAGTGTTTTTTCACAACAACGTATACATATTGTGTTTCTCTCGTAAAAGCTTTGCAACGAGTCACTCGGAAATGGAAAATACGAGGCCTCGCTCTACCCCTGTGATCTCGTGGTTTTCAAGGACGCCATATTCATTCCCAGTTTGTGTTACGGGCGGCCTCTCCTACCGGCAGGAACTCGTAATGTAGAAGCGGTAATAAGTAGCTACGTGCGCAAGAAACAAAGGGGTAATACAGTAATTATAAAGTAATAAGGAGTATTAACTAAGCAGTGGGCCCATCAAGAAAGGAGGAATTCAGAAAACAAGGCCAGTTTTAGAGCAAAATGTCAGGACAAGCAACCATGGACAGTAGTCGACCAGTCGCTGCCAAAGGACGGCTTCTCAATAGAGGCACCCAAAGCAATCTGCCAGGAAAGACCGGGGCACCAGTAGACACCTCGGTGTACATGGCTGCAGATACGAATGGTCTATACCAGGGCTGCTCCATCCTGGCCCTCCAGATGTTTGGGAACCATTTCCCTCCCCACTCTGTCGACCTAATGAGTGGCTGAGAATCATGGGAAATATGGTTCTGGAACATGTGGATGGCCAAGGTTACCAGTTCTGGTCAAGACCATCAGGGTTATTCAAAGAGAATCGAAAAGTCACAGGTGAATGTACACCGAAACCCGCAAAAACATCTGGATTTAACCCCGCCAAACAAACCCGAGCAGCCACCGATCAGAGCGCAGAGCAGCCGCCGGAAAAACCCGACACCGCAGACGAATGGAGTAAAAAAAAAAGTACGCTTTAGGCTAGTGTCAGACGAACGCAGTATCAACATGCGTTCAGCAGCACTAAATCACGGCCGCGCTAGCAGCAAATGACGTCCAATGACGGCAATGTACGAAGAACGGCCGCACAAAAGTGCGGCTGCGCAACGCAAGTGTCAAACGAACGCATTTTTTCAAGAACGCGATACCGCTAGTACTGACGTACAGAGTGCGCTGCGTCCGCTAGCGGCGTGTGTGTGTGATTAGGAGACGTCAGACGCTGCTAATGTCCGGCCAACATAACGTCCAGACGCAAAAAGGGTTTTATTGATGATCCGTACAAAATCACGGACGAAAATGCACATCGTATGACCGCTAACGCGTATTCCGTGAAAAAATACGTCCATTCGTTCGAACGCACTTTTTCACGGACAACGCGAACAATGCGTTAGTCTGACCCTAGCCTAAATGTTTGAAAAGTGAAACGCTGTTTGCAAAAAAACTACTGAACGAAAATGTCTGAAATTTACATATAAAATCCAATGAATGATAATAAAAAGGGCTGTTACAGAAAAAAAAAAAACGATTTAAAAAAAAAATTGGGAAAACTTGTTTGCAAAAAAATCCCAAAAAATACCTCAAAGATCCAAAAAAAATCTATAAATAGAGAGACTTTTTACTGCAGAATTTTATAATGAACTGTTGATTAGATATTGCATTAAAACGGGAATATTTTTAACATTGAAGCCTATGGGATTCGCCTGAATAAACCTGCCGAATGAAAACACCGAACAGCAGGGAAATTCGGCAACTTTTCACTGCTGGTTTTTGTTCTCTGAATAGACGAAGCTATGGGGATTTCACTGACCTCGAACAGGCACCGTATGTGCAGGCAATTCGCCAGGATTTGGCAAAGTGCCTGCTCTCTGATTAGCCGAATGGCCAAGAAAGGTTACCATACGATGAATTTCAGCGTTCGGTTCCCTTTCGGCAGCCATTTGGATCTCTTTGAATAACCCTGCATGACAGTTATTGTGCGATCTCTCTCCGTATACTGGAAGGTGTACGTTTGGTTTTTTGCGAGAGGAGGCTTTCCAGGTAGAACACGCGCTGCTGGTTTAGCTCGGGGTGCTGCCCTGGGACAACCATTCCATACAACCATGCTCAGGAACACGGAGTGCCCGTTCCACTATGAAGATCGTTAGCTTAGAGAGTCTGTTCATATTTTGGGGCCAAACGGTCGTATCACTTATTTACTTAGAATTATGGATACTAGAACTAAATATAGAGATTTTAAAGGTTTTATATTGTGTTGCCTTTTGCTGTGATTCCGGCACGCATTCGCCGCGGCATCGTGTCGGTAAGCTCGTGCAATGTCACAGCATTTATTCCTGTCCAGAGTGGCATTAATTTGTGGCCAAGAACTTGTGATGATTGGAAAGTCACAGCGCTGCGTAAAGTCTTCTCCAGCTCATTATCCCAAAGATTAACCTCAATGGGGTTAAGGTCTGGACTGTGCGGTGGCCAATCCATGTGTGAAAATGATGTCTCATGCTCCCTCAACCACTCTTGCACAATTTGAGCCCGATGAATCCTGGCATTGCCATCTTGGAATATGTCCGCTGTGCCAACAGGGGAGAAAAACCCATTGATGGAAAAACCTGCTCATTCAGTGTATTCAGGGAGTCACATGACCTCATATTTTGGGCACATAATGTTGCTGACCCTAGATCTGACCAACTGAAGACACCCCAGATCACAACAGGCTTGTACGGCAGGTGGTGACTTTGTTTTTGGCCAGGTATTGGAGAGGTCAGCAAAAAACACCATTGCATAGGGATTCCCTGCCAAATGAGGTGAACTTGTTTTGGAGGTGACGGAGGAAAGTTCTACAGAGAAGACTGGGAAGAAATGGAGACCTGAGATGTTACCTTTAATTCTATCTGCTGCCAACATGGAATAAAAGTAACAGCTCAGAAGAGCGTCGCCGTTTATCTTCCCGATAAATCCCCTGGGTGAAGACATAAGCAGCGGTTAACAGTGCAGATGGGAGATAACACCGTTTTTGGCAATGATTATTGGTGATTTTGGCAGCTGGGGACATACCTGACCGTCTATTAGAAGCGAATGTATTATTAGCACTTTCGCTACACTGTTTGTGGTGACTTCCTCTCTGTGTTGCGGTCGGCGCCCACTGAACGCATGATTCACCGTCTGCATTGCAGAAGGCTCGGTTTTCTCAAAAAACTACCTTGGCTTCAGAATCGAGATCACTTCAAGATTTTATTCTCTGCCGCAACCAGCGGCCTCAGCCTGGAACTTTAGTAAAACCGAAAGCAAGAGATCATGGAAAATGTGAACAAACAAAAAAAACAACACTCTGCAGCATCTGAACCAAAAAAGAAACGGTCAATATCCGCTTGCAGCACGCTCACCCCAGCGCCAAGGATACCAACATGTGGGTGTTGGGCTATTATTATTATTATTATTCTTTATTTATAAAGCGCCAGCATATTCCGCAGCGCTGTACAATAAGCACAGTACAGACAGGGTTACAATACATTGAACAACATTTGACAAACAGTACAGGAGGAGATGAGGGCCCTATTCCCGTAGGAACTCACAATCTAGGAGGGTTGGGGTTGGAAACAGGAGGAGAGGACTGTAAGGTGAGAGTGATTGATGGTTGCGTCAGTGAGTTGGGTGGTAGGCTTCCCTAAATAGGAACGTTTTAAGGGAGCGTTTGAAGGAAGAGAAGTTAGGGGAAAGTCTGACAGTACGAGGGAGAGCGTTCCAGAGGATGGGGGCTGCGCGTGAGAAATCCTGCAGTCTATCATGGGAAGAGGTGATGCGGGGAGAAGCTAGGCGCAGGTCACTGTTTGACCTTAGGGAGCGGGCTGGGGTGTATTTGGTGATTAGTGAGGACAGGTAGTGGGGAGCTGAGTTAGTGAGGGTTTTGTAGGTAAGGATAAGGATTTTGAACTTAATTCTGCAGTGGATGGGGAGCCAGTGAAGGGACTCGCAGAGGGGAGCGGCAGAGACAGAGCGGCGGGTGAGGTGGATTAGTCTGGCGAAGGCGTTCAGGATGGATTGTAGGGGGGAGAGGCGGGACAGAGGGCGGCCAGATAAGAGATAAGAGATAATGAATCATAAAGACCCCCCCCTTTAATACTTCGAGAAAGCAATCTTATCATTTCATTTTGTGTAATTTACTACATTTCTAAAGACACAAATCACATTATTGACCCTTATGAACCTAGAAAATAAAAACTTTGGAATTCTAAAGCAAAGACGTACATTTTATGCGAAATGTGTCGGGAATATTTATTTATTTATAAAGTATTTTACCAGGAAGGATACATTGAGATTTCTCTCATTTTCAAGTATGTCTCTGGTTCAAGAACATTGAAGTGTTACAGAAATACAAAGTAATAAAATGCAAGATATTAAAAACACAAATATACAGATTACCAGAAAAATAAATATGTAGGAAATATAGTCATTATGTTACATGTTTCCAGGTGCATTCTGTATATAGTCACTATGTTACATGTTTCCAGGTGCATTCTGTATATAGTCACTATGTTACATGTTTAGGTGCATTCTGTATATAGTCACTATGTTACATGTTTACAGGTGCATTCTGTATATAGTCACTATGTTACATGTTTACAGGTGCATTCTGTATATAGTCACTATGTTACATGTTTACAGGTGCATTCTGTATATAGTCACTATGTTACATGTTTACAGGTGCATTCTGTATATAGTCATTATGTTACATGTTACAGGTGCATTCTGTATATAGTCATTATGTTACATGTTTACAGGTGCATTCTGCATATAGTCATTATGTTACATGTTTACAGTGCATTCTGTATATAGTCACTATGTTACATGTTTACAGGTGCATTCTGTATATAGTCATTATGTTACATGTTTACAGGTGCATTCTGTATATAGTCACTGTTACATGTTTACAGGTGCATTCTGTATATAGTCATGTATGTTACATGTTTACAAGTGCATTCTGTATATAGTCAGTCACTATGTTACATGTTTACAGGTGCATTCTGTATATCAGTCACTATGTTACATGTTTACAGGTGTATTCTGTATAATAGTCACTATGTTACATGTTTACAGGTGCATTCTGTATATAGTACTGTTATGTTACATGTTTACAGGTGCATTCTGTATATAGTCACTGTGTTACATGTTTACAGGTGCATTCTGTATATAGTCATTATGTTACATGTTTACAGGTGCATTCTGTATATAGTCACTATGTTACATGTTTACAGTGCATTATGTATATAGTCACTATGTTACATGTTTACAGGTGCATTCTGTATATAGTCACTATGTTACATGTTTACAGGTGCATTCTGTATATAGTCAATATGTTACATGTTTACAGGTGCATTCTGTATATAGTCACTGTGTTACATGTTTACAGGCGCATTCTGTATATAGTCACTGTGTTACATGTTTACAGGCGCATTCTGTATATAGTCACTGTGTTACATGTTTACAGGCGCATTCTGTATAGTCACTATGTTACATGTTTACAGGCGCATTCTGTATATAGTCACTATGTTACAGGTTTACAGGCGCATTCTGTATATAGTCACTATGTTACAGGTTTACAAGCGCATTCTGTATATAGTCACTATGTTACAGGTTTACAGGCGCATTCTGTATATAGTCACTGTGTTACATGTTTACAGGCGCATTCTGTATATAGTCACCGTGTTACATGTTTACAGGTGCATTCTGTATATAGTCACCGTGTTACATGTTTACACGCGCATTCTGTATATAGTCACCGTGTTACATGTTTACAGGTGTATTCTGTATATAGTCAGTCACTATGTTACATGTTTACAGGTGTATTATGTATATAGTCACTATGTTACATGTTTACAGGTGCATTCTGTATATAGTCACCGTGTTACATGTTTACAGGTGCATTCTGTATATAGTCACCGTGTTACATGTTTACAGGTGCATTCTGTATATAGTCACCGTGTTACATGTTTACAGGTGCATTCTGTATATAGTCACCGTGTTACATGTTTACAGGTGCATTCTGTATATAGTCACCGTGTTACATGTTTACAGGTGCATTCTGTATATAGTCACTGTGTTACATGTTTACAGGTGCATTCTGTATATAGTCACTGTTACATGTTTACAGGTGCATTATGTATATAGTCACTGTGTTACATGTTTACAGGTGCATTCTGTATATAGTCACAGTGTTACATGTTTACAGGTGTATTCTGTATATAGTCACTGTGTTACATGTTTACAGGTGCATTCTTATTGAGGTATGTTAATAGAGATCTCTTAAGGGACTTAAGACTGGGGGAAGATTTGATGGCGTCTGGGAGGTTATTCCATAACTGCGGTGCTCTGTAGGAAAATACGGAGGAAGCAGGTCATAGATTCTTTTATAATACAGGGTGTCCATAAAGTCTCTTTACAATTTCAAACGTTTATCACAAAGGTAAATGAAAAGACAGGTAAGTGAAAATTATTGCAAAATTAGATGTATATATTTAAGTTTTCTTTGCCTCATTTAATACACCTCTATATGGGCACCATTCGTTGCACGAAGCACATCAAGACGGTACTGGATTCTTGCCATGTTGGCTGTAGCTTCCTATCAT
The DNA here is from genome assembly GCA_009667805.1 of Leptobrachium leishanense. NCBI lineage: Eukaryota > Metazoa > Chordata > Amphibia > Anura > Megophryidae > Leptobrachium > Leptobrachium leishanense. Next base: position 33,519,987 of record CM019067.1, on the reverse strand, counting down.
CAATGGTGGCCTCAGTGATCCTCTGCTTTAGATTAGTGATGTCCCTTTTTACATTTGTTCCATACACCATATCTTTAACATAACCCCATAGAAAGAAGTTGTTTTTCTTCGCCGAGACATCAATTACTGCAAATGTTTACCTTGACCTTTTGACTGAATACGCGGCACCACAACTACATGACCTTCAAGCAACCATCATTTTCCAGCAAGATGCTGCACCACCACATTGGGGACTTCATGTTCGTGGCTTCCTAAATGAAACATTTCCAGAGCGGTGGATTGGAAGGGGTGACCCAATTCCCCGGCCACCTCGTTCACCAGATATCACTCTCTCCACTTCTTTCTATGGGGTTATGTTAAAGATATGGGGCCCTGTTACATTCTTAACACAAAAACGCACGCTAAACGCATGTTTTTTTGTGCAAAGCGTTAAACGTTAACGCATGAAAATCACCGCTGGAATTACATTCCTCGCGCATTTTTTCATCCGTTGGGAAATTGCGCTCGTAAAACCGATACGCAAAAATGCGCGCAAAGTACCTGCGAGCAGAAATCATTGAGCGCAATGTAATTTTTAACCCAAGTCCGTCAGACGAACGCATTTTTGTGTGGACTGCGCACAACAGACGTACGTTCTGACGGAAGACAAGGCAGGGGCCGTCATTTTTGACGGATCTAGTAAAAAAACGTGTGCATCGACGTTCTCTGTTGTGAATCCGCAGTTTGGTACGGTCAGGTTGTTACAATTTGCCGTTACCATCAGCTTTTCCAAGACGTTAAAATTATGCGCGCAAACACTGTCCGTTAAATTTTGTGCCAAGATTGTAAAACCATGCGCGCACCAGCGCACAAATGCATTTGCGTTCACAATGTTAAGTATAGGATGCGCGCACTAAATTGCGCTCGCAAAGGTTTCGCACAGGGTCACTAGTGTTACACGTTAACACACATTTTGTGCGCAAACATCGTAATACGACGTTCAATGCAAAGGGTTTTGCCTTTCGCGTTAATGCGTTTTTGCACGCACGCACAATTGTGCACGAAGAATGTAATAGGGCCCACGGTGTATGGAACAAAGGTACGAGACATCACTAATCTAAAGCAGAGGATCACTGATGCCATTGCCACCATCGATGAGGGGATGCTACAGCCAACATGGCAAGAAATCCAGCACCGTCTTGATGTGCTTCGTGCAACTAATGGTGCCTAGGCTTGTGCACCGATTTTTTTTTTTTTTTTTTTTTTTTTCCGTTCGGTTTGTTAGGATTTTGTAAATTTTCGTTTTGGCCCATTTCCGTTTCGGTTCGTTTTTCGTATCGACTTGTTTTTCGTATTTTTCGTCTGTTCTCCTCGATTCAAAGTGTCTATTCGTTTTGACTTAAACTAATGTTTTTTCGGATCAGATATTTCTGACGATACGATAATTCTGCCTTTGAGATTTCCCATGTTTTACAAGAAGGATACATTGAGATTTCTCATGTTTTACAAGAAGGATACATTGAGATTTCCCATGTTTTACAAGAAGGATACATTGAGATTTCTAATGTTTTACAAGAAGGATACATTGAGATTTCTCTGGTTTTACAAGAAGGATACATTGAGATTTCCCATGTTTTACAAGAAGGATACATTGAGATTTCTAATGTTTTACAAGAAGGATACATTGAGATTTCTCTGGTTTTACAAGAAGGATACATTGAGATTTCCCATGTTTTACAAGAAGGATACATTGAGATTTCTAATGTTTTACAAGAAGGATACATTGAGATTTCTCTGGTTTTACAAGAAGGAAACATTGAGATTTCTCTGGTTTTACAAGAAGGATACATTGAGATTTCTCTGGTTTTACAAGAAGGATACATTGAAATTTCTCTGGTTTTACAAGAAGGATACATTGAGATTTCTCTGGTTTTACAAGAAGGATACATTGAGATTTCTCTGGTTTTACAAGAAGGATACATTGAGATTTCTCTGGTTTCCCAGGAAGGATAAATTAAGATTTCTCTGGTTTTCCAGGAAGGATACATTGAGATGGGAATGCTACAAAATTACAGAATCAGCGATATAACCGAAAAATACGATGTCCGAAATTACTGAAATGGAACCGAACCAGGAATGGAACGAAAATGAATTTCTAGTCCATTCGAAAATTCCGAAAAGTTTTCGTTTCGGCTTGGAAATTTGTTCGGATCTGCCGTTTTCGTATCCGAAAATTTTCAGAAAATCGGCCGAATCCGAATGCATGAATCGGGAAATTTCGTGAAAATTCCGAAATCCCGAAACGCACATCCCTAATGGTGCCCATATAGAGGTGTATTAAATGATTCCGATTGATAAAGTCTGCAGTTAGGCGAAACACATCTTGGTTTTTTATGAGCGAGCCATTTTTTTTATTTTGGTTTTATATTTTATTCCAATAAATACTTAATTTTATTTAATTCCATCCTCAATCTTGCATTATTCGCTCTCCCCTGGGATCCATGAGTTGCAGACTGCGGGAGGTATGAGATGAAGAATTGAAGACCAATTCGGGAGACACAAGGTGGGATCCACTCATACCATAAGAGGCATGTGCATCTACCGAGCCACCCAATTAAGGTACATGAATAGGTCACAGTGCTATGCCAGGTTTCTTTTATTTGTTTGAGATGCCAACCCAAACAGTGGACTATGAGTGACAACCGAATATATTTCGTGTTTGATGGGAGGAGCCCCCCAGAGAGGCTTACAGACGTTTATCTTGAGCCACAGAGGCTCCACCCTTGTGGGTGACATAGTTACTTTTCGAACAGATCTATTCAAAGAAAGGTGAAAATTAGGAGAACTGGCAGGAGAAGAGAACAATCTAGACCAAATAGCCGTTTTGGAAAGTGAGATAAATGGGAGAATTTGTCTGGTTTGGCTATTTTGACCTAGAATTTTAATTTCTCCAGTCATTTTTATTATTATTATTCATAAAGCGCCAGCATATTCCGCAGTGCTGTACAATAAGCACAGTATAGACAGGGTTACAATACATTGAACAACATTTGACAAACAGTACCAGGAGGAGATGAGGGCCCTATTCCCGTAGGAACTCACAATCTGGGAGGGTTGGGGTTGGAAACAGGAGGAGAGGACTGTAAGGTGAGAGTGATTGATGGTTGTGTCAGTGAGTTGGGTGGTAGGCTTCCCTAAATAGGAATGTTTTCAGGGAGCGTTTGAAGGAAGAGAAGTTAGGGGAAAGTCTGACAGTACGAGGGAGAGCGTTCCAGAGAGTGGGGGCTGCGCGTGAGAAATCCTGCAGTCTATCATGGGAAGAGGTGATGCGGGGAGAAGCTAGGCGCAGGTCTCTGTTTGACCTTAGGGAGCGGGCTGGGGTGTATTTGGTGATTAGTGAGGACAGGTAGTGGGGAGCTGAGTTAGTGAGGGTTTTGTAGGTAAGGATAAGGATTTTGAACTTAATTCTGCAGTGGATGGGGAGCCAGTGAAGGGACTCACAGAGGGGAGCGGCAGAGACAGAGCGGCGGGTGAGGTGAATTAGCCTGGCGGAGGCGTTCAGGATGGATTGTAGGGGGGAGAGGTGGGACAGAGGGAGGCCAGATAAGAGATTATTGCAATAGTCGAGTCGGGAGATTACCAGGGCGTGTATGAGTTGTTTTGTGGTGACAGCGGTAAGAAATGGCCGAATTCTGGAAATATTACGCAGTTGGTATCGGCAGGAGGAGGAAAGAGACTTGATGTGGGGGATGAAGGAAAGAGCAGAGTCAAGTGTAACTCCAAGACAGCGAACTTGGTTTGATGGGGAGATGGTGATACCCTCCACCGTGATAGAGAAGTCAGGAGGTGGGGAGGCATTAGAGGGAGGAATTAGTAGGAGCTCAGTCTTAGACATGTTGATCTTTAGGTGGTGGGAGGCCATCCAGGAGGAGATGCCAGATAAACAGTTGCCGACTTTGGAAAGGACAGGAGGAGAGAGATCAGGGGTAGAGGGGTAGATCTGAGTGTCATCAGCGTAGAGGTGGTAATTGAAGCCAAAGCTATTACAATGATTTTGCCCAGGGAGGAGGTGTAGATGGAAAAGAGCAGAGGACCAAGGACAGAGCCTTGAGGTACACCAACAGATAGAGGCAATGAAGAGGAGGAGTTACCAGCAAAGGAAACAGAGAAGGACCTATTGGATAAATAGGAGTCAACCCAAGCGAGTGCAGCGTCACCGAGACCATGAGAGCTGAGGGTCTGCAGGGTCCAGGGCCGCCATCAGGGCATTTCGCCCCATGCTGCCGTAAGGGGCCCGGGCCCGGTGGGGGCCTGGGCCACCGGGGCCCGGGGGGGTTCCGGGGCCCCCGACGGCAGCGGTGTCGCCCTTTAACAGACCCCAAGGCCCAGACCCCAGACCCCTAGGCCCAGACCCCTGGGCCCAGACCCTAAGGCCCAGGGCCCCCGACCCCTAGGCCCAGACCCCAAGACCCAGACTCCAAGACCCAGGGCCCAGACCCCAAGGCCCAAAGCCCAAACCCAGACCCCAGACCAAGGACCAGACCCCAAGGCCCAGACCCCAGTGCCCAGACCCCCAGGGCCCAGACCCCAAGGCCCAGAGACCAGGGCCCAGGCCAGACCCCAGACCCAGGGACCAGACTCAGGGCCCAGACCCCAGGCCAGACCCAGGGACCAGGCCCAGCCTAGACCCAGGGCCCAGACCTCAGGGACCAGACCCCAAGGCCCAGTCCCAGGGACCAGACCCAGGGCCCAGACCAGACCACAAGGCCCAGGGACCAGACCCAGACCCAAAGGCCATCATACACAGCCCGTTTCTGTGAGATTTATTGCTGTGGATTCTGTGATACGTTCAGACACACCGCTCATTACTGTGAGTTTTATTGCTGTGGATACTGTGATACGCTAATACACACTGCACATTACTGGGAGTTTTATTGCTGTGGTGCTATGTTATGTTTTTTTTTTTTTTTTGAAGGGGAGAAAAGCTGTTAGAGGTTGAGGGAGTGCCGGGGGGGGCCCCATCGTGAGTTTTAGTAAGGGGTCCCATCATTTCTGATGGCTGCCCTGGCAGGGTCTCCTGAGTTTTACCTTTAGTGAATAGACCCGATGGCTACATAGGCTGGAAAAAAGTTGTGTGTCCATCGAGTCCAGCCTTTCACACATCACCTACTGTTGATCCAAAAGAAGCAAAAACCCCAGTCTGAAGCGCTCGCCAAATGCAACATACTGGGGAAAAAATCCTTTTTAACCCCAGATGGCATCAGATTTCTCATTGGATCAATAAGCTTTTACCCACATATTAAATATTATAACCCTTAATATTATGTTATGTAAAGGGTGCTTAAATTCACAGATAAAAGTAATATAAAATTGCATATAGTGATAGGTTGTACTAATAGAGATTTATATGAAAATAAATTTAAGAATAACCTAGAGTGATAAAATGCTCGAGAGGTATATACTGTAAATGGTAATTGTTGTGATCTGTGGTTAAAACAGGACAGTAAAGTGCACACAATACCAATTGTGGATCGTGATCGTATTACAGAGTTACGCATAAAATGCCTAAAAAAATAATAATTCAAAAAGTGCTATTTGCTCCAAAGATTATTCTAGACGGAGAGAATGCTTATATTAGATTTCAATGTTCTTGAACCCAGGACATACTTGAAAACGAGAGAAATCTCAATGTATCCTTCCTGGTAAAATCCTTTATAAATAAATAAATTCAGCTGGTGTCGTTGCTGTGAACCTTTTGTATTTTACCTGCCACAAAAAACAAAGAACTAAAGCCAGACGCGATGATTAAATGACCTTTTTAAGGATTTTTTCCATTTCCAAGGGGTCTGTACAGATTTCCTGTTCACAGTTTGGATGGTTATTATTATATGAGCAGGATGCAGTCACCGCAGAAGGATGCGCAGTCATCGCAGAGGAAGTCATATGAAGTGTGCAAGCACCGAATATTAGCCTGGCGTGCTGAAAAAGAAGACGCGTGCACGCTCCTTTATGCTGCGATTAAAAAACACAAAAAACACCTAATGCAGTGTTTCCCAAACCTGTCCTCGGGACCTGCTGACAGGCCAGGTTTGCAGGATATGTGAAGCACAGCACAGGTGATATGATTTGCTGCTCAGTGATTGCAGGATTCAATCTGCATTTCCCCGAGGTGATCCTTAAAATCTGGCCTGGTTGAGGGTCCTGGTTTGGGAAAAACTGATCTAATGGAACCTAAAGATTTCTCAACTTCTTAGGAAAATAGAACACGTCCTGTTTGAAGCAATTCTTCCGTCTTGTTGAATTCCAGCTGTGATACTTTCGCCATAATTTCCTCGGTATTTCTATGGTACCGACCAAAGGGACATTGGCCGCTCATCAAGATACATGCTGTGACACATCCTGGACCGATGTGAAAGATATAAAACTACTGACTGATGCTCAACAAAAAAGCAATAATAAAAACCTGTAATGTTGCACCGTGACCAGGACGAGACATGACATATTTGCCGCATCATGATGCACATCAGACACAATGTAACCATATCAGATGGCATACCAGTGACTCGCTTTTTCAAGAATTTCCCATGACCCCACTATTGACTCTGTTTTGCCATCATTGTAACACGATTCCTACGAGCCTTACACAAGCATGGGATGACCCATGATGGCAAACTTTGACACCCGAGATGTTTTGGAGCTGCATATCCAATGATGCTCATTCACATGTAAGACTGGCTGAGCATCATGGGACATGCAGTCCAGAAGCATCTCAGGTGCCAAGGTCCACCATCACACTACTAGGTGGAACACTGGTGTCTAAGTAAGGTTAATTCCAAGAGCGCCGGTGTTTGCTGAAGTTGGAGACAACGGGAGAAAAATCGGCAACAAAAGCAATGTATCACAAAAGAGAAATGCAAACAGCGACAGTGAAGCTTCTCCGGGAACGGTTTTGAGTCTTTGAAATGCCGGTGTTTGTGGTATTGTTGCATCAACAGCAATTTATGCCAGTGTTTGGACTTGGACAAACATGACACTCTTTGAATAAACGCCATGGTGTCAGTAAATGAATGGAGCACACAGGGATGGCACACTGTAGTAGGCAAACATGGCCAGCAGAACCCTAACATCGGGTGTCATCAGGCCACGGAGAAGCCACCAACACAAAACACAGAGAAGGCCTTGAAGAGCTTGAGAAAGGGCAAACCGAAACGGCACCCTTATAACCTGCTGAACCTGACCAGGGAGTGTCTGGGCATTCTTTGAATCTAGTAAATGAATGGGGTCTATGTCAAGTCTTGTGAACTGGTACACTGATCGCATAATTCCACAATGCTTTAAAGGGACACTACCACGTACATAAGCTGTAAGTAGATTACTTGTGCATTACAAAAAAACGACATTATAAAACACATGCCGCTTTTCTTTCTTTTGCAACAGTTACCAAAATCTGTGCTACAGTTTTACTTTACAGCTGTGGTTTACCGTCTACAGTGTTTAACAGTTAAGGAGTTGGAGAAGTGAAATGTTAAGATCTAGCTGCAGGAGGCTGTTGTTCTCCAGGCTGTGATAAGAGCTGGCAGAAGAAGGAGGTGTGACAGGGATCTTAAAAGACTGCTAATCTACCCCCTGGTGATGTCTTTTGAATACATCCCACACACAATACAATGATGTGAGTCGGTGACTGACCCATTCACTCCATTCTATGGCCAAGCCACACAATGAGGAGCAAGTGATGGAAAGATACTGTGGGGGGAGGGGCAGTTTACAACACAAAATATCACACAATGGATGCACCCAGTGACACATAGAGGAAAATATCACACAATGGATGCACCCAGTGACACATGTAGAGGAAAATATCACACAATGGATGCACCCAGTGACACATATAGAGGAAAATATCACACAATGGATGCACCCAGTGACACATATAGAGGAAAATATCACACAATGGATGCATCCAGTGACACATATAGAGGAAAATATCACACAATGGATGCACCCAGTGGCAAATATAGGGGAAAATATCACACAATGGATGCACCCAGTGACACATATAGAGGAAAATATCACACAATGGATGCACCCAGTGACACATATAGAGGAAAATATCACACAATGGATGCACCCAGTGACACATAGAGAGGAAAATATTTTCTTAACTAAACATACAAGAGAAAAACAAAACACATGTAAGATATCAGCAACATCAAATAAACACGTTTCATTCTGTGGTGGTAGCGGCCCTTTAAATCTCACGGAAATCGTGACAGCGCTGCTACTAGTGCTAGCAATACCGTGAGGGATAACGAGTCCAGGCTCGGGTGTACATGCATATTTGAAGCACAGCACAGGGGATATGATTTGCTGCTCAGTGATTGGAAGATTCAGTCTGCATTTCCCCAAGGTGATCTGAAAAATCTGACCTGTTAGGGGGACCTGATAACCAGGGTTGGGATCACTGCATTAGGAGATACTATACACTTGAGATGGAAGGCACAAGGAATCAAAACAAATGTTTCACACTATGAGCAAAACCGAAGCCGAGCAACACAACAGGCCACTCATTTCACAGGTAGATGGCAGGTACAGATGGAGGTACATACCAGTGGCGTATGTAGGCTTGCTGCTGCCCATTGACAATCCAAATAATGCTCCTCACCCCCCGTATCATGTTAATTAGTTAACGTGTACTTAAGACAATTACTCATGGTCGATCAGGGCCATATACTGCCTTCTTCTGGATCAACAGCACAGGGACTTGCAGTCAGGGGTGGCAGGGGAGGCAGAGCCTCCCCTGACTTTCCAGTAAATTAATGTGGTCATTGTGCTGTAATGACATGTGTGATGTGTATATTTAACCTGTAAATTAAATGTTATTTATTGAAAAAAGTTCTCATACTCACCTGCTCCACGCTCCCTCGCTGTGCTTGCTTCTTCTCTCTGTCCTCCACTTTTTTTTTCTACTTTCAGTTGCTGTGTGTTTGTGATTCACTACACAGACAGCAGGGGCAGCACCGAGCCAGCCTAGCCTACGCAATTTGCGCAGCTGAATGCTACACTAATTGTGAAGCTCAAGCTGGTTCTACACTCTTTTGTGCCTCCAGAAGCAATGAGAGCAATTGAAAGCTTGAGCCAATGGGAAAGCTCCAGTGGTCTCAAGTACTTCTTTTTTTTTTAAAAAAACGCCCCCCCATGGGAGGAAGAGCTCCCCATGGATTGATTAATGCAGGACAGTCATGTGACGGTCCTCATCAGTCGGGGGGGGGGGGCAGGCAGAGCTCAGCAATCAGCATGTGTGTAATAGCGCCCTCTATTAGTCAGTATTGTAAGTGCATGCTCTTAGCTGTAAAAAAAAAGAAAGATGCAAACTTTATAAATAGTAAAACTCTATTCTCCTATATAACGATAATCAAATGCGTAAATTGCGACTGCGTAACCCTTTGTATATATGGCTCTGATACTAGCCAGTGCCTCACCAGCCACTGACCTCACCGCACGTCACTGCAACAGCAGTAGCGGATATGCGAAAGGTTAAACTCTGAATAAAACTCTTTTTTGAGCCCGTGTAATTATATGTAGGTAAATATTAGAACAAGACGTGGCTCTCAATGAGCAAGGACATAAAAAATGCTGCCGCCCAGGCCCACTTGGCCCATGCAAAGATTCAGCCCAGACGCATGTGTTTTCCTGCTCTTCATTTACCACGAGACTCTATCTTCGGAATTTTGAGAGAGGTGAGATTTTTCTGTTGCTGTTCTCACAAAACGGATGACCTTGACATGTAATCACCACCTTATCGCTGGTTGTGCGCAGTGTTTACACATGGTTTCTCAGTCACAGCCAAACAAGTTGTAACAAAAGGTTGAGGTGCGGTAATTGCCACCAGAGCAGGCCCTAGTGCCAACCCTTCACCCGTAATAGGGCACAGATTTGTTAATCCTCAGACTCCAACTGTTCCATAAACCATTCACTAACAATGATATTTTTTGTAGCAAAAACGCAATAACATGAAACGCAGGATGAGTAGTTAGGACGTAATAAGGATTCTGAGTAAAGATTGTTGTCCGAAAGAGAAGAATTAAAATAAAGTAAATTTGTTACTTAACTTAACTTTCCGTTAATTCATTTATCCTTTACAGAAATATTGCTGGGATGAAAGGTTCTAAACGCTAGATGGTGACCTCATCTCGTACCATGTCACGCGACACGGGGTCTGCATTATCAGCATACAGGCAGAAATGGTCTTTGTGTTAGTGCCAGTACATGTGATGCAGACAGATAATAAATCGTGAGAGCTCCTGCTTATAGGGGTTTGTAGTGATCATAATGAGATTATTAGCGATGCAGCTTCCAAAAAATACCAACGGACAAAAAAAAAAAAAAAAAATGGACAAAAGAAGTTAACCATTAGCGGTTCCCAATTACGGGTAAATTCAGAATATACAAGAAACATAACGCCAATAAATCACCCAACCAGGGTCTACAGGTAGCCATCCACCTGTATCTACATGATGTAAAGCAGTGTTTCCCAAACCTGTCCTCGGGACCCTCAACCAGGCCAGATTTTGCAGATCACCTTGAGGGAAAGCAGACTGAGTCCTCCAATCAGAGCAGCAAATCATATTACCTGTGCTGTGCTTCAGATATCTGGCAAACCTGGCAAGGCGGAGGGTCCGGAGGACAGGTTTGGGAAACACTGATGTAAAGTATGGTCGGTCACACAAGGCTGAGGATGCAAAAATAGCAAATTTATAGGAAAACAAGCATCATTTCAGTCCTCTCCATGGACCTTTCTCAAGCGTTTTTGAGAAAGCTCATCATAGAGGACAGAAAAGTTACTTTTTTTCCCAATAAATGTTCTCGGTTTTTGCATACTCTGCCATGTTTGCACAGCCCTCCTTTGTTTCGTGTGGATACATACAGAATACATAGTAGCGTTGTCATGGTGCTCACCATCGCAAAAAGCACAAATAGGTGCCATTCTCCTCTCCAGGAATATTCTGGACCGGGTTTCCTCTGCTCCAGATCCAGGTATCCAGTACACGTTTCAGTGATCTCCAGCCTCAGGTGTGGGCTGGACCTGGTCCTCCAATATAATGGCACTCCACCCAAGATGGACTGATTCTACATTTCTCATGCTCCAACTGAAGTCCTCACAAACCTGGGTGCGCTGCACAACCCTTCCAGACCAGCATCTTGAACCTGCTACCTACCCACACCCCTCTGTTGGATTCCCTTGTGTATGACCCTTTGGCTTTGGACTGACAGATACCCCTCTCGCTTGCTGCCCCCTCCCTCAATTTATGCCTGGACTTTGACCCTGATATTGGAAGACCCGATTGGACACTGCGCTTGATTCAAGAACCCTGCCTTTTGCTCCCACAGACTTGTCTTTTGTTTCTGGAACCTGCCTTTGGATACATTAGTCAGCTCCCTTCATACCCTGCCCCTCTGTGTCTGCTTAAGTATTCTTTGTATCCAGTGTTCAGCTCAGTGCCTGTCCTGTCCGATTCATCAGTCCTGTTGTGTGTATTCTTCTGTCCCATCCCTGCGTTATCCACTTATCTGTTTAGTTATTCAGTGTCCAGTGTTCCCTTTAGGTTTTACTCATCCTGCTGTGACTCCCCTGTGTTTAATAAACGTTTTGGGTTTAAATCTTGCATACCTGCCTCTGTCACCGCACCCGGACTCGACCCCTAGTACACCTCAGTCATGACAAGCATCTTCCTGAGTCCATAAGCCTACGTGGAGACCAGAGAGAGCCCTCTGCCAGATAGAAGGAACGACGTCAGGAACTATTTATTTTCAGTGTCCTTCTGCAAGTGGTGAGAGAAGGCGGCGGCGGATTGCCTGGTCCTTTGATTACTGGGACCGGAGGCGAGTATTAGATTTTTTTATGGTGGGGGGGGGGTATTAGGGTATCAGTGTGTAATGTGTATTTGATAATGAAAGGGAATTCTAGAATTGACATTTGTAATGTAGAGTTAAAGAAAGACAGAGTGCCCTGTTTTAAGGTCCGTGAGGATACTTCCCTGACTCTTTAGGCTTCGTTCGAATGAGAATAGTACAAAGCAGGGGCTGTTGAGGTAAAAAGGAAAAGTTTTGTTTATAAACTAAAATCTTTTATGGCTTCATTGAACGATTCTGTTTTATATGAAGCTGAGGGCAGCGTCTGCGACTTTATTCTTTCCACGTAAACTCGCAGACGCCTTGTGACGAGCTCTGGTATGAGAGCAGGGTATGCGTGCGCTCATATCACAATCCAGTCATACTTCCCCGCGATTGAAATGTAGGGATGAGTTTCTTGTATAGTGCGGAGTTCCAGATCATGTGAGCGCGGCAGCGTTCTCTGAAGTGCACTCGCGCATACACTAGTAGTTAGATATTTCTTGGTCGATAACGTGATGCACTTAGCTTCCTCCGTCGCAATCCGTTGCTTTTAAAATAAACATTATATCCACACAGTTTGACAGAGTAGAAGATGGGAGCAGTGCTGCAAATAATGAGTATTTACGATTAATCGGATAAAAAATATATATTTTTTATCCATTTTTTTTTACTTAAAGGAAACCGTAAAAATCAACTCCTCCCTCCTTTTTTTCCTATGTAATTTGTGTAGTGTACATAACGTGTACGTACATATGCAAATGGCGTATCTCATGTACTTTTCGCACCCAAGGTACAGGAGCTCCTGGTCAAGGTGATGGATCGATGCAGCTTAAGCTCATGTCCGCTTTCTCCCCAAAAGAATGCTGCTACGAGCACTCTGATAGGCATGATAATGTCAGCACACAATGCGAGGCGAGTAAGGAGAGACCCTCCATGCAGCCTGACCACTTTAGAGTATCCTTTCAAAATAATATCATGAACAGAATGGGGGAGGGACCGGAGGTGGGAGGGAGTGAGTTTGGACAAGAGACTGGGCACGACTGTGGGAGGGGTTTGGGAGCAGGGACCGGACCAAAGGGATAGATATAGCAGCTTTGGACCTGAGAGTGGAAGGCAGGGAGGGTGGAGTGGTGGCACAGGACTCCAGCTCCAAGTAAAGATAAAACACTGACAGTACAGCTCCTTCACCCAGTGGCAGCACCCCAGGATCTGTGTGATAGAAACAAGCTGGTTATGTCTGACATTACTCAGTATTATGTAATTCTAGGGTAAAGCAGCAGCAGCACGTCTTCTCCGATCAGCTCCAAGATAGTGTCTGACGCTATTAACACTTAACTCAGTCTTACTCTAATTCTGTGTACAGCACACACTGTGTAATCAACAATGAGAAAAGTTGACAACTATATTTATTATCTGTTTGGCTATCGATTAACCGATTAGTTGGGAGCATGTTGGCTAGATTCTGGCTGGTCACAGAGTTCCGCTGACCCATTTACCATTTTAGCTTAAACTAACCAATTCTACGTTAGTTACAGGTACAGGTACTTATATAGCGCCAACAGGTTCCGTAGCGCTTTACAATTGGGTAAGCACAAACCCGAGACATAATAAAGATACATTAGGTGCAGACGACCCTGCCTGTAGGACAATTGTCCTGCAAAAGCAGCACTTGAAACAAATGCTCAGCCAGACATCCCGTGAGCTTACAATCTAATGGACAGCGGTATGTGAAACAAGAGGGAGCAGGGGGAGTGTGGAGCTGGTGGCCAGAAAAACCTAAACAAGTAGTTATTTATTTTTTTTACTGCTAAAAACCATTGAGTGCGATGAAACTGCAATGCTTCGGTTTGTCAATGTCATCATAAAATCTCCGGTAGAGAAGACTGTAATAACGATTGCATCCAGCATCACCCAGTGCATGAACCCACACATAAGGACTCATACCTGCTCTATATCACAAAGATCAATGTATGTTTAAATAACAGCGCAATGTAGTCGAACTGTTCAAGTGCAAGCTCACCTGCCAACATAAGGCCAAACCTCACTTTCAGCCCAGAAAGGGGTTGGTTTCTTTATAAACCTCATGTACCAATTCATCCTAAACGACCATGATATGAAATCAAAAAACCATCAAACACACATTCAGAATAGCCCTGCGTTCCGTTATTTATATACACTATAGGGACAAAAAGTATTGGGATTCCCCCCTTATTGATTGAATTCAGGTGTGTCAATCAGAGCCATTGCCACAGGTGCATAAAATCACACCCATAGCCCTGCAGTCTGCATTTACACACATTTGTGAAAAACACGGGTTGTTGGAAGAGCTCCTTTTCCATTCCAGCATGACTGAGCCCCGGTGCACACAGCAAGGTCCATAAAGACATGACTGGATGAGTTTGGTGTGGAAGAACTTGACTGGACGCACAGAGCCCTGACCTCAACCACATCGGGATGAACCAGAACAGGGATTGCGAGCCAGGCCTTCTCGTCCGACATTAGCGCCTGACCTCAAAAATGCTCTACTGGATGAACGGGAAAAAAATTACCCAGAAATCTTGTGGAAAGCCTTCCCAGGAAGGTGTCATACCTGTAAAGGGAGGCCCAACTCCATATTTATGTCAGTATTTCCAAGGCCATGTCATAAAAGTCCTTGTTGGTGCAGCGGTCAAGGATCCCAATACTTTTGTCCATATAGTGTATATATTGTGATATAGCCACCTAACACAAATAACAGTGCCTGTGTGCACAGCCCCCAGCGGGGTGATAGTTTTCGGATCTGTTTCGGATTCTTTTCTTTTCATATTCTGTTCGGATTCTTTTCTTTTCAGATTCTGTTCATATTCTTTTCGGATTTCCGGATGGGTTTATTGCGCATGCGCGCACTTTCGATTTACGGCGGAAGGAAAATACAAAGGAAAAAAAGGGGAATTTTTCGTTTCATTTTTTAAAGAGTTTCGTTTTTAATAAAATATGTTCGTTTTGTATAAATATACATTATCTATTGAGAAACACATTCGTATTGATTATGTAAACAACACTCTCAGTGGAGATGTTTGTGTTTATGTGTGTCACTTCCTCTTTTCAAATACTGAATTTGGATTGGGTAGAAGAAAAAGAAAGTCTCTCTCCTATTGGATATGCCAATTTTCCCACCAAAAAGTGGAGGGGGATTGGCTAAGAGTAAATGAATATGGCTATTTAAACCAGTGTATGATTCATGTCAAACAGCAGCCAGCTGAGGAAGCCTTTTGATACATTATCTATTTTGGCGAAACGCGTCCTGGCATATTGTTTTTTGTTTTTATTTGTTATTAAATATTTTATTCATTTAAAAACATTTTTAATGTTTTCATTTACCCTATACTCTTTGGAGTTTTTTATGGGCTCCTTCGAGTGGACTCTTTGGATTCAGTAACCTCCGGATAATCTGGATATCTATCCTCGCCAGGAGAACCGATCCTTTCCAAGAGGGGCACTTGGGTGGCCAGTGAACGACCCTAAAAACGACTGACCCAGAACCAGGAGGGTTCCACTTCATGTGAGTGAGATCTATTCATCTATCCTTTCCACTAAGTGATATACGGGTCGCACTATGATGTCTTTTTCTCTCTTCATTTGAAGGACACCCTGAAGAGGATTACGAAAAGTTTTTGAAATCCATCATACTCAAGAAGGACACTGTTATCGCTACACTACCTCTGTTTTGTACAAATATCAGTGCATTGGTTTCTGCTTTACTGTGCAGCCATTGCAAGGTATAATATGAACAAATACAAAATAAACACCTACTCCTACATGAGGAGGCTAACTTCACATTGCAGCATATATCTGTCTGACATGTTGGGCGGCTAAGTCGTTTACCAACCTATAAAAGCAAAATGTTGTGTACCTTCCTCCTGGGCTCAGGATTAGGCTTCCTTTCACTCTGCACCCTGCACACAAGACTGCCCTTTGAGGGAACCGCACATCCCCTTTAAAGAGCAGGGCAGGCCTAATTAGGCCTCAGATGTTGGTTAACTCTATAGGGGAAAAGAGAGTCCTCCATCCGCCGGCTGATAAATCTATGGTCCTACTCACACTGTCACAATATACAGCCGGATTTGGGATCGAGCACAGCTAACCTTTTTTACATTTTATATGTGTCGAACATATTTTGAGATAACCAGAAAAGCCGTTTTCGGAACATTTCCAGTTGCTGTTATCTGTGTAAACATATGCTTTCCATATTTTAGATGATGTGAGCAGAGCTGCCAAATGTTCCCTCTTGTGGTCCCACTCCCCCCCAAAAAAAGTTCCACAAATACAACGACCATCTGTAAAAGTATCTATAGACGTAGGTAAAAGCATATATTAGATACACGCATGATTAAATTACATGTGAAATTATAATACCTATAGTTTTTTTTTGTGTCTGGCCCAAAACATCAAGGAAATCGTCTTTCGCTCACACAGGAAACAATGATTTTTTTTATTTTTTTTTGCAACCATCATTTTTTTAATTATTGTCATATTTTATTACCAAAAAAATTAACAAAAAAAGATTAACTCTCGGGGTCTATAGTTACTAAATAAAATATATATATTTTTTAATGGTTAGCATTTTGATTGTTTTTTTTCCCCATTTTCAGAAAATTAAAATAAAAAGACTTCCCTGTGGAATTGCGCAACACGGTGAAAATAAAGGGTACGGTTCCTCATTTATAGAGCTTTTAATAGACCATTCAGACTTTCGACCTCACAGGATTACACAAGCAGCGCGCAATCGGAAGCCAACTTTCGTTTTGGAAGAGAAGGCCGCCGGCCGACCAACGAATGAGCTCAGGGGCGACTTTTCTGTTTATTCTGAATATCGATGGCCCTCTTTAGCGCGGTGTCCGGGACAAGATCGCTTATCTTCACGTCCTTGTGGTCACATCCAAGGTTGGGGCACCTGTTGGGCGAAAAAAAGAAAGCATGCAAGGACATCAGTATTCTGTCGCACAAACATGTAAAGCACCCCATGGTCTGTATTCCAATCCTGGGGTGCTATTCGTTTAGGAGCAGTAATATTACTCGCTCACGTGTGCAGGTTAACGCGGCAATCCTGGCAGCACCGCAAGGCATTTTATGCCAATAGCTACTAGCAGAAACAGACACTGCTCACAGGAGATGCTCTGGAGTCCATAGGATTTCACAGAGTATTCCTGCGAGATCTGAACAAGATCTTGTTTTTCCGCACAAGGTTTAGAGGAAGAAGACCATGGGACTACTTTTCTTTGGTGTTCTTTCGTTTTTGCAGTAACAAAGACAGTGGAGGACCTCGTGGGAGCCTGGAAGGCGACTACAGATGCAGGGGATGTGCTTGAAAGAGCCACTACCACCAAAAAATGACCGTGTGATTAGGGGCAGAGTGGTAGACCATAGGTTTATCAGCTGGCGGATGGAGGACTCTCTTTTCCCCTATAGAGCTAACCAAATGTCCTTATTGTGTTTATTTGATGTAGCTGATATTTTACATGTGCTTTGTTTTTCTCGTGTTTGTTTAGTTAAAGAAATATTTTCCTCTATATGTGTCACTGGGTGCGTCCATTGTGTGATATTTTCATCTCTGTGTCACTGGGTGCATCCATTGTGTGATATTTTCATCTCTGTCACTGGGTGCATCCATTGTGTGATATTTTCCTCTATATGTGTCACTGGGTGCATCCATTGTGTGATATTTTCCTGTATATGTGTCACTGGGTGCATCCATTGTGTGATATTTTCATCTCTGTGTCACTGGGTGCATCCATTGTGTGATATTTTCATCTCTGTGTCACTGGGTGCATCCATTGTGTGATATTTTCATCTCTGTGTCACTGGGTGCATCCATTGTGTGATATTTTCATCTCTGTGTCACTGGAGGCATCCATTGTGTGATATTTTCATCTCTGTGTCACTGGGTGCATCCATTGTGTGATATTTTCCTCTGTGTGTCACTGGGTGCATCCATTGTGAGATATTTTCATCTCTGTGTCACTGGGTGCATCCATTATGTGATATTTTCCTCTATGTGTGTCACTGGGTGCATCCATTGTGTGATATTTTGTGTTGTAATCTGCCCCCCCTCAGTATCTTCCCATCACTTGCTCCTCACTGTGTGGCTTTGGTCATAGAATGGAGTGAATGGGTCAGTCACCGACTCACATCATTGTATTGTGTGGGATGTATTCAAAGAACATCACCAGGGGACAGATTAGAAGTCTTTTAACTTCAGCTGTCAGCTCTTATCGCAGGTAGCCTGGAGAACAATAGACTCGCTGCAATTTTATCTAAACATTCTCTCCTACAACTCATTAACTGTTAAACAAGAGCAATAAAGTAGAACATTTGCACAGATTTTGGTAAATGTCGCATCATGGGAAAAATAGAGAATGGAGACAGGAGATAAAAAAAAACAACTTAATTTTTCTTTTTTGCATGCAATTACTTCAAAGAAAAAACCCAGCAGCATGTGATTCACAAGGTGTTTTATAAAGCGTTTTATAAGGTGGTTTTGTTTGTAATGCAAAAGTAATCTACGTAGTTACACAGGCTGAACAAAGACATGTATCCATCAGGTTCAGCCTTTCAAAGCTTTACAGTTTATGGAAGTGGTAGTGTCCCTTTAAACAAGGTGTAAAGTGGATTTGCTCCTGCAATATCACTTTAGGAAGTCCAATTGCAGTTTTTTTGTGTGCTTGCAACATGAGTGACACGCACTATGGAATTGCTCCACATTCCAGAGCTAGTTCTATACAAAGTACAGGACTTGCAAACCCGTGGTACAGGCGCGCAAAAGCCAAGCAGTAACGTGAGCTGGCGCTCGACTAATAATAAGTATAAGGAGAGGCTGTGCTGTGAAGCGTCTCCTGGAGCGGTTTGGATTTTAGTTTTGTGAAATGCTGGCGCTGCAATACCGTTGACTTATTGAAGGTATTTGAACCGTCCGCAAACACCGGTACTTAGTGGATAAACCCTCCAGTCTCTTGTTACCAATTGAATAGGAATATTCCCCATTTTCTTGATTATATTTGTAGCAGTTCTATATCCCTTTCTAGGCATTAGCCGCTCTTGATGGCTGCCCCTACTTTTGTCTGACACCACTTTTGACGATGCTATAGAATGAACAATAATTAAAAAAAAGTAAATGTCCTTATTCGAGTTGGTGAAACGGTAGAAGGACACGGGGAAAGTTGTTTTTATGGATTGCTTTCGGTGCGTTTTAATGTAGTCGCCAGGCTGTACGAGACCAAAGGGAAACAATTACAACATCCACTTTCCACATCGCAATTTATTCAGAAGTCTTACAAAGTCTTCCCTTTCCCGGGAACTCACCTGGTATTCTTTTTCTTATGATGCCTGTCTTGAATCATTTCCTCGATGGCCTCTTTCTCGTAGGTGTGCCCGCACACTTTGTTCTTTACAGGATTTATCATTTGTGACTAAAATATACATAAAATAAATTAAAAAAAAGAATCGGTAAGAGAGCTGGGACAGAAAAACCACACATGCTCCAGGGTTACATGATAAACAAGTGATACATACCAACATGAGTGGGCGAGCGAGGCCTAGCGGCTACGTGCGACCTGTTACAACTCAACTTGGAATTCCAAGTCAAGGGCTAAAAAGTTCCAAGACTGGGCAGAGGGTGTGGGTTTTCACTTTACGCTGCAAAACCTGCTCGTCGGTGGAGCTAAAGTGGTAGCACAATCTCTTTTTTTCCCCTCACGACAAACATGATCCTTTGTGCTGATGGTCTCAATGGACACTGGTCCATTTTTAAGGCCCCATGGTGGCACTCTGATGGTGGAGGAGACAAGTCAATAGGGGTTATTCAGCGAGAGCCGATCTGGCCCTGAAATTACACCGAACTGTGAATTTCCCCGTACGGTGCAATTTCGTGGTCATTCGGCTTTTCAGAAATACAGTGCTGTTTGGTGGCAGTGAAATCCCCTATAGATAAGCAATGGTTAATCTATTCAGAGACACCGAACAGCTGAGAAATGAATTGCCCTGATGTTCGGTGGTTTCGTTCGGCAGGTTTAATCAGGCAGATCCAATCACGTGTTCATGAGCCCCAGGTGTCTCTTCTTATCATGCCCAGGGGTTCTTCTTATGGCACAACTCCTGAAAAAGCTCTTTAGGAATATTCCACAGCAACGTTCTTCATTTAACCTCCCTGGCGGACTAATTATTTCGACATTTCGGGTAAAAAAGTGGTCACATTTTTTTTGTTTTGGCCCCCTGGCGGCATCCCAAGTGTGGCTCGGGGTTAAATTCCTATGCTGGAAGCAGTAACCCCGAGCAACACTCGGGATGCCGCTGGATACATCACCTCTCCCTGCGCTACCTCAATGTCCCCGCAGTCTCCTCCGGCGATCGCGATCTCATACTTCCTGGTTTCCTCCTCGCGAGAAGTAAACAGGAAGTATGAGGTCACGATCGCTGGAGGAGACTGCGGGGATCAGCGAGGGAGCGCAGGGAGAGATGATGTATGCAGCCTGAGTGTGACTCGGGGTTACCACTTACAGCGGTGAAATTTAACCCCGAGACAAACTCGGGATAACCGCCAGGGGGGTTAAAACAATTTCATTACCACAAAAAAAAAACCGGTGAAAATAATAATAAAACAAATTCTCACATAAAAACAGCATAAAGGATCAAGCCTGTGTGTTCAATCGATTGGCCGAATGCGTTTCTCCTTGGCATCTTTCCCTCTCGGCTTCCTCGGTGGCTCCTCACAGTGGGCCAATTAATACGGGGAAATAATTAACCCTTGCAGTACTATGCTTGGTTTCTCATTTTAAGGCCCCATCACACCTACTGAGGGTCTAAAGAAGGCGGTTAGGGAGCCACAAATCAGCCAGACACCCACAAAGTCAGAGCCGCTAATAGGGCTCATTAAGGTGTGAGTGACCACTTGTTAATCCTGCTTAAAATACCTGGTATTATGGGATATACTGCACTATGACATACTGTATGCTTTCTTTTTTTCTCTGAGGTAATGTCATGTGAGAAGAATCGGGAATGATGTTTGATTGAAAACCCTGAACATTATTCTGATTGACACCAACATAATTAAGAGACGGAGATCGCTACACCCTGCCTATAAGTATTGTGTACGGGGATATTCCCTGTTCGGTGCCATTTTGGGGCTAGATCGGCTCTTTATGAATAACTCTCTATATATATTGTGGGATCCAAACTGTGGCAGGAGAAGCTTCACAGTGAAACACATTTCATTAAGGAACTTGTGACGACAAACAAAAGCAGGTTTCTGATGTACCTTAAAGGGTTATTCAGAATACAATGAAATTCCAATAAATAAAAAGACGTTTTGCTGAAAATGAGAAGAATAATTAGTTGAAAGAAAAAGAATATATTTTTTTACATTGGACCCTATGGGATTCGCCTGTTTAAACCGGTTGAACTAAATCACCAAAAATCAGGGAATTTCACTGAAACTTTGTGCAGTTCGGCATTCTTCGTATAGAGTAACCATTACTTCTCTATGGGACTACTTTGCTGCCACCGAAGGTTGCCGGATTGCGGCGATCTGTGGTGAACTGCACCGAATTTCGCTGTGAATTGACAGCTTTCTGAATAGACGAACTGATAAGTGGCAAATTTGCCGCTTATTTAATAACCCTTTAAAAGGCCTGTGTCAGACGAGCGCACTATGTGCCCGCATACCGACGTACCTCCCGACGTCTGTAGCAGCGTTGTGACGTTTCCACGGGGTCGGCCACACCGTTGCGAGCGCTACAACGAATGTGCTGAAACCCTCCCCATCGAAAACCTGCGACGCACGTTCGACGGGGCTGCAAAGCGCAATCTTCCATAGGAGGATCGAGGCATGCAGCGCTGAGCGCACTAACTGCACTCAGCGAGGTGGTTAGACGGGCGTCAAGTGGAAGGAATGTCCACGCTCACAGATGTTCCTTCCGCTCTGAAAAACGCTGGTCGGACCCCGGCCTAGTATATATGTTTTAATGGTCTCAAATAGAAAAGGAACAAAACAAAGCAGTGGTTTTTGTATGATCAAAAAACACACACATTACCGCTGGTTGATTTATCACACAAACACGTTGTAAACACTTGTAAACTACAAAATGATAAATGCTATACCTGTGTGATAGGACAGTTCAGGTTGATCATGCTCTGGGTCACAGCGATATCTTCGTCGCCTTCGTCAGATGTCTCCCCTTGTGAAACACCCACTAGGAAACAGGAACGAAAACCGGTTATAAAATGCTCTGGCGGGTTTTAACGAACCCCGAAGCGGATTCGGCAGAAACATAAAATCACCATGGTTACGGTTGAAAAAACCCCAAAAAACAAAACAGTTCTATCCTATACACAACCACATTAGCGCTGGGTCTCAGCGTTTCCCTAACGTGCGCTAAACCACCTTGTACACGGACTACCGCGGAC
Source organism: Leptobrachium leishanense (assembly GCA_009667805.1). Classification (NCBI taxonomy): domain Eukaryota; kingdom Metazoa; phylum Chordata; class Amphibia; order Anura; family Megophryidae; genus Leptobrachium; species Leptobrachium leishanense. The sequence continues at coordinate 33,497,679 of CM019067.1, read as the reverse complement.
AAGTGGATCTGTTGGTGGGTTGTCAAGTGCTACCTTTTAGCGACTCGCGCTAGCTTTTCCCGTTAGCGGTGGTGTTTTAGCTCACACCAGGTGATCGGGCCCTTAGATTGTAAAGCAGGAAATATTGGCACTGTATTAATAAAAACAGAAGCACGTACAGTCAAACCAGTGACCATCTTCTTCCCAAGACAAGATCAAAGCAGGGTATCGTGTTTTCTGGAATAGACACTCCGGAAAGACACCGGCACTCGTGTTTTCAAAACGAACAAGCGCCGATTGAGCTACCTACACCTCCGGGTTATCATCATGGCACTTACTAAAAGGACAATTAATCAGCTTTTGTGCTGGTTAAGTAGCCAGTGGCGACATCGAGAAGCTTTGACATTTTTGCGCAATGGAAAGTACAGATAAAACATTAGGTTAAAAAAAAGAGTCAGATAAAAGAATAAAAAGGTTTTATTGACATGGCTCTAGTCCTAAACACAGTAGCGGCATAGTGTTTCAATATTTGAAGTGCTCGCAGGGCGTTTAGTTGGCTTCCCTGATCCTCGTCAAACTCCGTGCGAGCGTTGTGTATAGAGCGCAGGTTTCCATCATACATCACTAGGGATGACATTTTCTGGATGCTCGGTTTCCATGGTTCAGATACTGTTATGGTTTGATACAGATCGTTGGTTTAAAGTCGAGCTCAGAATCTGCCGATGACATTAACCAGGCATCGACTGAGAACTCCAGAGGTGTTACACGTGATTTTATTTGTAGAACATTGTATGGATGGCAAGGAATGGAGACACGTGAAGAGTTACACCATACGACATGTGTTGTTCTTCCAAACGTCCATCACTATGCACGACTATGACATCAATGGCTGAAACTGGGACCATTTTTGGCCATTTTTCGGTTCAGGAGATTCAAATTTGGGTTTACCGGCCTTTCGATTCCCAATAAACATTTGTGTCAAATATCGGTCCAGGAGGGATTAGAGCGCGAAACCATTTTTTGTGCATATTTGTATATTTTGTTGTATTCCCAGCCAGGTCATTTTTTGCTGCTGTACCTTTCCAGGTTTTCTTTTCCAATCCCAAAGTGGGCGTGTCTTGGTGAGGGTATAAAATAAACCCACCATCTTTTTGCCTCTTGGTTGAGAAACAGTAGGACGACATACAGTTGCTGGTAGGTAATTATTTGGTTACATTAGGTTAGGACCCACCATGAAAGAGGTGCCTTGACGTGACGGGTGGGCTTAACACTTCAACGGCCATTCGAGTAAACTAAAACCTCAGTAGTGGTTTGTTTTGCATGGAGCTGTAGGAATAAGCGCAGATGGCAACCTTTTTTTCTTGTTCTGCTTTATACATGAAAAGTGCATCTTATATTATATTCTTTAGGCATTTGGTGGCATGTGTGCCCATCTTGCATGATGACCGGTGCCACAAGCCACCTCACCCCCTGAGATTACAAATCCTTAGAGCTCTAAGTAGATCCTAAAAGTCATCTACTAGATGCCACCTTGGTGCACATGTTAACACACAACCCATTGGTATAAAAGTGTCCTACATGACAGTGACTGTGTATACTCGGAGTTACATCTAACACTTTTTAATCTGCAGTTTTTGCAGGTTTTTTTGGTGCGCCTTGGTAACCTGTATTACATTCCCCTGCTGTAAGGCCTTTCATGACATCTGCATCCTGTCTGCTGAGCTCCTGGCTTGTGTCCACCGGCTACCATTGACAGGTTCTAGTTGGCCTAAAGAAGGGTCAACAATGTCGGTCTTCTAGATGTTTTGGAGTTGCATCTCCCATGATGCTCACTCATTAGGTTGGTAGGGACTCAAGAGAAATGTAGTTCCAAATCATCTAGAGTGCCAAGGTTCCTGACCCATGGCCTAAAGGCTTAGCCTACATGATGGCTGTTGACTCTGGTTGGCGTTGTGTACCACTTTCATGTGTTTTCTGTTACAGGGCAGTTGCTCACGTGAGGAACAGCCTGGCGAGGTGTACCGCCTTCCTGTGTTTACGGTTACAGTGACAGCCCAGCCGGTCACGGCTTGATGTAGAAGCAGGAAATTAATGAGCCCAACGCTAGACATCATTACTAGAACCAATTGTAGTGTCTATCTTAAAAAGCTCATACGGGAAATATTACCCAACATCCCGTGATGCCCTAGTAAAGTCAGCTGAATAGCTAACACCGACTAAGGTTTTTCGACAAGTTTCACAGTTTACGCCACTTGTGGTAAACCAGTGGTGGTATCTCAGCCTCGCTCGGCTCCCCCCAAAGCTTAGTATATTCATTGATTTCTTGCATCATCAGACAAACGCAAACCACAAAATAACAGTAACAAAGGATGTCACAAAAATCTAGAACATGAGAAAACAAAAAAACAAACTGCTTATGGATGAACACAGAATTAAATACTTAAGTATAAAAATAAAATCTGTACTTTACCCCGTTCTAAACTTTATTAATTCCTTCCAGCATTTGAATTCTTTTCCCGATATCAGCATAACGATAAAACGATGCAGATTTCAGTGATTGGGCCGAAATTAAATTGAATAATGCGTTGCACGGTGTTGTTCGTAATAACGTTTGTTATTATTTCTCCGTATTCTTGTGTTCCTTTTGTTCGATGTAGTAGATGAGTCAAGTGCCAGATTTATACTATAGCTGCACACAATACAATAGCAACATACACACAAGCTGGTAGGATGAACGTGCTCGCAGGTCTTATGAAATCGTGTGCTATCTTTATTCATTCTGAATAAAATAATCAATATTGTAGGGGTTATTTACTACTGGCTGGATGGAGTGGAGGTAACATCACTGCTCTAAAACCGTGGAGACACAGGTTCGAATCCCAGCCAGAGCACCTCTCCAGTAAGCATCCTTGTGCAAGACACCTAACAGTACATATTTGCTACCACATTTAGGCCCCTATTACACGCTTCGCGCAGCGCATTTGCGTGCAAATGCGCTTTTGTGCTAGGACAAAACCATTTGCGCGGAACATCGTAGTACGACGTTCGCGCAAACGATGCGCGTTAACGTACAACGCGAGTGACCCTGCGCAAACCCAGCGCGAGCGCAAGTTCCTCCGCGCATCCTATACTTAACATTGTGAGCGCAAATGCGTTCGTGCGGATGGTATTACAATCTTCGGCAAAGTCGTACGAGCGACGTTTGCGTGAATTTTCGTAACGTCTTTGAAAACTTGGTGTTAACTGCAAATATGATGGTTGTGGCCGAAACTAAATAACTCGGCAATAAAAAAAAAATACAGCACAGTACAGTTACACATTCTACACATACCCAGACATCAAAAATTAATAAAGAGTCTGCCCACCGTTTCCTGCACGCAACGTTCATTTGCGCACAAATTTGCGCGTCGGATTTGCGCACGTAAAAAGTTGAAGGCTGAAAAACTGCGCTCGGAGCGTACTACCGCGTTAATTTGCGCGTGCTAACGTTTTCTGCGTGCGCAAAAAAAAATTGCGCTGCGAGAGCGCATTTGCGCAAAGCGTGTAATAGGGGACAATATCGGCTGTGGATTCCAGTGGTGGCGTCTCTGCTCTTCAACCGTGGAGAAGCAAGTCAAAATGCCATTCAGCACATCCCTCCAATACAACTGTGGAGAAGAAAGTCTCGACTTTACGGGAAGCGGGTTCAACCTAACCACCAGGTCGATGCTCTACAATCATGGAAAGCCGACTCGATGCCACTCAGAAGACGCCACCAGCGAGTGTCCCTAGACAAGACACCTAACCATATGGATGCGCCGACCTCACAAAATACTCGTACATCTCATAGATTGTAAGTTCCCTTGGGAACAGGGTCCCCCTGAATCAGGTCATCATCCATGTGTGGTATTCCATTGTACACAACCCCTTGTACACTGATCTTGTAAAGCGCTGCCGAATATGTGGCGCTGTATAAAGGATAATAATAATAACCACCGAAATGCACCGAACGGTGAATGTCACTGGTGCTATTACAGGGCAATTGGTCTAATCACAAATACAGGCAAACTGACGACGATATACAATTCAATTCGCCAGCACAGAAATTGTCCAATTGGAAACGATCGATTCTTCTATTCAGAACGACGAATTTCACCGAAATTTCAACGCAATGACCCGTCAATTCGACATGTTTAAACAGGCAAAGGTTTTCAAAGTAATCAATGGAATATCTTTAATTCTGATTTTAATTATTTTTTTAACGACTATTTGTTCTTTTTTATTTTGCTAAAACCCATTTTTAAAAGATCTTTTCGTATTATTTTTTAAAAAAAACTTTTTTTCTAAAGACTTTATTTTGTAACACATCTTTTTATTATGTTCTAAAAAGACCTTTTTCTATTATTTGGACACATTTTAGGGGATTTAAACTCCCATTAGGAGAATAGGAGACTTCCTTATTTTTCCCCCTTCAGTTCTGTGAAATTCATCGATGCCAAATCGACGCAAATTTGGCGGTTTTTGCCAATGGCCAAAAACTGCTGCTTCGGCGACTTCAATTTTGGCAAAATACGGTTACCAATCTAAAGTGAATTCACCGAATTTTCGGAGAAATAGAATCGCCAAAGTGAGAGCAAAATGCAAAGGTCCAAAATGTCGGTGCTTTGTGAATAGACCCCTATAGCTCCACCGCAAACCTTCGGCCGAGTAATTGTGGGCCCTCGTCACCCAGATGTACATATATTAAGCTACATTGGATTATATATGCATCTTCTATTCCACTAAGAGTTCAATTATTGAGTTTGTGAACCTTTCCGTATGACATTAAACCATTTCACGTCTGTTAGACAGGACTTCCCAAACCTGTCCCAAGGACGACTAATAGGCCAGGTTTGCAGAATATCTGAAGCACAGCACAGGTGATATGATTTGCTGCTCAGTGATTGCAGGATTCAGTCTGCACTTCCCCAAGGTGACCCTTAAAACTCGGCCTGTTAGGGGGACCTGAGGACCAGGGTTGAGAGACGATGTGTTCGATAATCTGTTGGGGTGTTAACACAAGACCCATAAACACTTTGCTTGTGTACCTTGTCCGCCAGATGACACAATAACAACCATTGCGTGCTAGTTTCGGAGTCTGGCCGAGGAACGAGACGTGGTCTAACGAAAGGGCTCTGAGTCATCCTACTCTATAGAAATGAAGAGGGAGTTTCGCCTTCAAACGTTTTTCATTACGGGTACCAGCAAATATTTCACACCAATCTACACACAATGTCGATGCACGGCTGTGATCCCCACCCGCCTGCACCTCTTCACGGAGGAGATAGCTCAGCGATGCCAAGAATCTGAACGCCTGTTGTCGAGGAGCATGGAGCGTGTTGTTTGTTTTGTCTAACTCTGTCGAATGTGTTGATAGCAGATCCGGTTAGAAGACTTCTGCACGCAAACGGACTGCGCTCGTCTGCCAGGAGAACGGAGGGTATTAAGGAAGATGAAGAGGCTTACAGGAAAGCAGGTTCACCATCGAGAAAGGACGATGTTATTACTACAACAAAGTTTAAAGACAATGAGAATGATTTTAGGAAGACAAAGTCACCTTGACGTTGCATTAAAAAGAAATAGACGCCGAGATGTTCCTCAGTCGCTATACGTGAAAGACGACAGAGGGTGATCGGCGCCACAGATAGTTTAATGACTCACTCCATGATGTCAAAGGGTCAGGCGATGACGGCTGTACTTTATACACCGATTTAAAGAATTGAATCCTTCAGCGGGCATTGCTTTATCACAAGAAGCCGTGGATTACCTGGAGAGCATTGTCACAACCGTCTATGACGAGGCTCTATTGTTAAGATCATCTTGTAAAGTGAAGCGTATAAAGTCATTAATCCCCCTTTGTCAAAATCAACGCCATATAATGAACTTCTGAACTTCCAGCTTAAGAAGACTTGGATGAAAATAGATTTCAGTCTCGGAAGGTGAGGAGGGGTTTATAACGAAAATAGCTGAAGGCCATTTTAAAAGAAGAAAAATCCCAAAACAACAACAACTGGACTCGGACTTTCCTTCCCGCGTGCCGGATGTTGTGTTGGGCATCATCCACCACATGGAGACTGGTGGCCACGGTTTATATTCCAGATAAATAGAGAGAAAAACAGGTTGCCTGGTAAAACAGGAGGGGACAAACGTGAATCCCTCCTGACCCCTTCCATGCAACCCTCCATTTGTTTCTAAAAGTCACCTTGTAGACGTGATAGGCTCCAAGGCCCGCAGGTAGCCAGTGCATGTTATGTGGTCACAGTGAGCATCCAGTCAAGCCAATGGCATCAAATTGGTGTCTGCTTCCTGTACCCGGAGCCTGAAGCTCGGTTCAACCCACTCCGACTGGAGCTTCAGGTAGGAGCCAAGCCCTTGGAGGGCTGAATCAGCCCTCAAAGAGTCCTGTGGCCACGGTGGACTGAGTGTCCACAGCCCTCTTTGGACCCCTGTAAATCCTTTATATATTCACCACAAGATCAATTGGACAGGTCAGAGTCCGGCTTTTCAAAAGATACCAAACTCAGGTGTGATATTTGGGTTCATGTAAAATATTTATTCATGAAATTCAACGCATCATAATAAGAGATTTTTTTTATTTTTTTATAAAATTTTGCCTAAACTTGCTCATTTAAAAATGCAGCAACAGGTTCTCCATTTCAGATTTTATTTATTTTTGGAATACTCCATAGAATATGTAACCACAAAGGTTGTATTGATAAAACGGGGGTTTAAAAATCTTAAAGGCTGCAAATGATTGAAATACGATTGGAAATTTACACTTTGAATATCGTAACAAAAAAATGTCAAACGTGACAAGACATATACTGTACACAAACAGCGTTATTCAAAGAGCTCCAAATTGGGGCCGAAAGGTAGCCTAACGCTGAAATTCAGCATACGGTTACCTTTCCTGGCCATTCGGCTATTCAGAGAGCAGGCAGTTCCAAATGTTGGTGAATTGCCTGCACATACGGTGCCTGTTCGGTGCCTGTTCGAGGGCAGTGAAATCCCCATAGAGAAGCAACGCTTCGTCTATTCAGAGAGCACAAACCAGCAATGAAAGGTTCCCGAAATGCCCTGCTGTTCGGTGGTTTCATTCAACAGGTTTATTCAGGAGAATCCCATAGGCTTCAATGTTAAAAATATTCCCGTTTTAATTCAATATCTAATAAACTGTTTATTATTTTATTCTGCAGCAAAAAGTCTATTTATAGACTTCTAAATATATTTTTTTCTTTTTTTCTGTAACAGCCCTTTTTATTATCATTCATTGGATCTTATATGTAAATTTCAGACATTTTCGTTCTGTAGTTTCTTTGCAAACAGCGTTTCACTTTTGAAACATTCAAGCAAACTGTTTTTTTTTCACTCCATTCATCTGCAGTGTCAGCTTTCTCCAGCAGCTGCTCTGCGCTGTGATTGGCTCCTGCTCGGGTTTCTCTGGCGTCTTTGGCGGGTTAATCCAGAGGTTTTTGCGGGTTTCGGTGTGCATTCGCCTGGGTTTTGCGGTGAGATTTTGTCGGGGTTTGCAGCGACTTTTCCCTGCACTACGACGGCCCTGTGGTGCTTGCTGAATACACCGCAGGGCCGCCGAAATGGGATCGCACCGAATTGAAGAGAACGAAGTCACCGAATGTGCGGGGACTTTTCAAATTCTCTTTGAATAACCCTGATAGTAATGATATATTCTGAATCTGCCGAGTCCGCTGAAATAAACCCCCAAAACAATATGATATGTGTGGGTTCTACAATAAAATATGACTTCAATAACGTTTAAACATGTTGAGCACAAATGATGAAAATGAGCTCAGGGCAAAGAGGTGAAATGGCTCAGCAGCAAAAGGTTTGAGCAAAGATGTAACAAGAAAATACAAATCCCTGAAGAGTCCCTTTACTTAAAAATCATTAGGAAGCGGGGTATGGTACGTACTTGTACTTGTACTTTTTGGATTGTTCAATACTAAGCACATACTTCAAGAAAATGGAATGTCAAAAGTATTGCGTGCCAGTGTTATCTGACCTTAGTCATGTTCTCATGTGGACACGTCATTCCAAGTTGTTTTGATAAATATATTACACAATAGACATATGAGAAAACTGTTTGATTAGATCCCTACATGACAGGTACAGCAGCCTCAAAATCCGGGCAGACAGTCTCAGCACTGAAGAGGTCGGAGAACTACATTACCCAAAATGCACCACCATTAAGGCTAGGGTCAAACGAAAGCATTTTTCCCCGCGAACGTCAAAAAGTGCGTCCGAACGCATTGACGTATTTTTTCACGGAATGCGCAAAAACGGTCAGACGACGCGCATTTTCGGGCGTGATTTATTACGGATCGTCAGTAAAAAACCTTTTTGCGTCTGGACGTTATGTTGGCCGGACATCAGCAGAGTCTGACATCTCCTAATCACGCAAACACGCCGCTATGCCGTCGCAGCGCACTCTGTACGTCAGTACTAGCGGTTCTGCGTTCAAGAAAATGCGTTCAAATTCCACTTGCGTTACACGGCCGGACTTTCGTGCGGCCGTACTTCGTATATTGCCCGTCATTCCCCTTCATTTGCTGCTAGTGCGGCCGTAATTAAGTGCGCCAGAATGCACGTTAAAAGTGCGCTGGTCTGACCCCACCCTAAAAAAAACATTGAAAAGCTCACGAACATGGAAAACAAAAAAAAGTAACGCAAGTAACGATTTTAGCTGGTCCTAGTATTTTATAACAAACTTCTATAACCTGGAACTTTTCTGAAAATCACAGCAAATTCAGTTTTGGATGAATGCTCTGCCATGTGCCTACAATGGGTTAAATCCAAAGTCATGGGGTAAAGCTATTGATTTGAGCATTTATCAAACAGGTGGTGACATGGAATCGACACCCCAGGCCCAGATTTGACTGTGACTTTAATTCCTTCCAGTGGACGAGAACACTCTTCACGTCACGATACCATGTGATTGTTGTGACAGCCAATCACATTGACCACATGGTTGTGATGACACGGATCCACTGCGCCATCATGACTCTCATTGGAAGCAGTTGGCAGTGGTGATTCCGCACTGAAAGATAAATACAACCCACCTCGGCCAGTGGTGTGCCATGACAGTTACTTGTTCTCTAGGGGTGTTCTTTCGTGACAGAGCGTATCATTTTTTGCTAAACTGGGAACCAAGATCTGTACATTTGATGAAAGTAGATTTTCAACTTTTTTCACTCGGCGTAGTTCAATAATTCTACTTATTTATTTGCAAAGTATTTTCCCAGGAAGGATACATTGAGGTTTCGCTCGTTTCAAGTATGTCCTGGGTTCAAGAACATTGAATTGTTACAGAAATACAAAGTAATAAAAATGCAAGATCTTAAAAACAACACAAATATACAGAACACAGAAAATAAATATGTAAGTAATAAATACACTATGTTACAGGTTTACAGGCACATTCTGTATATAGTCACTGTGTAACATGTTTACAGGTGCATTCTGTATATAGTCAATGTGTAACATGTTTACAGGTGCATTCTGTATATAGTCACTATGTTACATGTTTACAGGTGCATTCTGTATATAGTCACTGTGTTACATGTTTACAGGTGCATTCTGTATATAGTCACTATGGTACATGTTTACAGGTGCATTCTGTATATAGTCACTGTTACAGGTTTACAGGTGCATTCTGTATATCGTCACTATGTTACAGGTTTACAGGCACATTCTGTATATAGTCACTATGTTACATGTTTACAGGTGCATTCTGTATATAGTCACTATGTTACATGTTTACAGGCGCATTCTGTATATAGTCACTAGGTTACATGTTTACAGGCGCATTCTGTATATAGTCACTAGGTTACATGTTTACAGGCGCATTCTGTATATAGTCACTATGTTACATGTTTACAGGTGCATTCTGTATATAGTCACTATGTTACAGGTTTACAGGCACATTCTGTATATAGTCACTGTTACAGGTTTACAGGTGCATTCTGTATATTGTCACGTGTTTACAGGTGCATTCTGTATATAGTCACTATGTTACATGTTTACAGGTGCATTCTGTATATAGTCACTATGTTACATGTTTACAGGTGCATTCTGTATATAGTCACAATGTTACATGTTTACAGGCGCATTCTGTATATAGTTACTATGTTACAGGCTTTGGTGGGTCATGTAGTTACATTGTAGCACAAAGCGGCAGAATGAGTTATACAATGTAGTAAGTTTCTGGAGGTGTGTTTGAGGGGCAGCTGCATACACTACATCTCCGTATTCAATGGCTGGCATAAGCATTTGTTGTACAATCTGCTTTCTTACCGCGGGGCTCAGGCAGGATTTGTTTCTGTACAGGGCACCTAGTTTGGGGTAAACTTTAGAGGAGATTTTTTCGATGTGGGGGCCAAAGGATAGATTTGGGTCTAACCACATACCCAGAGAGAAGTGACTGGTCAGCGTGTCATTTGAGTTTGTCCTGACGCACAGATGGGAAGTTTGTAATTTATTAGCACTATAAATGTACAACTCGATACAATGCCATAAAATGCTCCAAATGTGAGACTGAAGCGGTGTTGATACCCAGCACCAACCCTTTCAAAACGCTGCACAGCATTCAAGAATACAGGACCTAAGGCTTGGTTTAATTTGGCCTGAGGGTTGAAATCGGGGCCCCTTTTCACATATTTTTCAGTTTGGGAGATTCATATGTGGGTTTACTGACATTTTGATTCCCAATAAAAGTTTGGCTCAGATATTTGCTCTCCCGGTTATACTGGTCAGTGGAAATAGCGTCTTTATCGACTGAAACCGCCAGATTTCTGAAATAAATTCAAATACCGAAAAGGCGCCGATAAATGGATTTTTTTTTTAACTGTCAGATTTTTCTAATAGTCATGTTTAAAGTCACAAATCTATATATGACGACAGCGGCTGAAAAGAAGTCGTTTGGCCTGTTTACCTGACAGCTTTTATTTCGTACCAGCGGCATTTTTCGAATATTTGCTTCAGATGAATCTCTTTAAATAAAAGATTCAGTCGATACAAAAAAATAAAAGTCATCAGCCTCAAGCAGCTGATATTTATTTTCAAATAATAGTAATTTTTAAAAAAAAAAAAAAAAAAAACTGTTGATGTAAGTAAATTGAGCCCCTATAATGATAATTGGGAAAATGTAACTATATTTAAAAATGCAAGGAGTGGCCGCACTCCAAAAGTATAAAAATAAAAAAATTATTATTAACCAGAATTAACCCCTTCGCTGCTGAGCCATTTCATCGTTGTGTGCCGAGCTCATTTTTACCGGTTTCGCTCATCATGTTTAAACGCGATTTAAAGCCGTTTTATTATACGACCCAGACATGTTATAGATCTTTCTTTCAGGCAGACTCGACAGATTCATAATAGATCATTATTATAAGTATACGTCATGTCCTGCCTGAATATTATAACAAAAACACAATAAAAATTAGATTTTTCAATCATCTACAGCATGTAAAGTGGTTTTTTTTTTCACATTTTATAATGTGAGCCTTTGCGGTTATATTTTCTATGGGGTGCGCTTGTTTAAAAAAATTAGAAAAGTGGGACTCGTTACATTTTTTGGGGGAAATTGTGATTTTTAGCAAATGCCCCCATTGAAAAAATCGTTAGTGCAGCCTCATTGTTCACATTATAATTGAAATGGAAACAATTTATTTTTATTTTTTATTAACATTAACCCCTAGCTACCACGGATCGGGAGATAGGGAGTTCCAATTAACCCACCATTCCCACCATAGGTGGCAGCTAGGGGTTAACTATGCGGAATGACGCCAGTCATCAGGGGGAGATCCCGGAAGCTTGGCCGACATCCAAGAGGTCGGGATACAGGAGTTGGGGAGGCCAATAAGGTGTGAGTTGTAGTAATCAAGTCGTGAAATGACAAGAGCATGAACCAGCACCCTCGCGGTATCTTGCGTCAGAAAGGGGCAGACACGGGCAATGTTTTTGAGTTGAAAGTAACAGGATTTGGTCCCTGTCTGGATGTGGGGAGAGAACGTTAGGTCAGAGTCAAAAGTGACGCCAAGGCAGCGAGCTTGGGGTGTTAGGATAATGGGTGTTCCATTTACTCGTAGAGAGATAGGTGGTATTGGGTTCTTCTTGGGAGGAATAACGAGTATGCAATCATTGTTGGTCTCTCTCCGCAGCCTCGATTGAAGATCCGCAGCAGCTCTTTGCTGTAAAGGAGGCCGCCTGCAAAGCATTATCATTAGACCTTTGTTTGGAAAAACAAGGTTATTAACTGTAACAAGCAAAGAGGTCACTAAGGGCCCGGCGTGATTTACACCGAGACTAATTAAAACAGCCAGGGTGATCTCTAGCAGATTAGTTGGACCGAACCCAAATAGAAAACAAAAATGAAATTGCTGATGGAAGGATTGGTTAGGTCACGGTGTTATGAGACATTAGCAATCTGTGCGGGAGGCAGAACACATAGCCTGGCGACCGGGATTTTAACTTCCCGAGAGAGCCAAGCTCCGCACCTTCTGCACTTGTAACGGCTGGTTACTTTATTGCTCCGCGTCCTGTCATTTATATCTTCACTTAATCACATTGTTTGAAGCCGCTCGATTATTATTAGTATTATCATTATATAGCGCCAACAGTTTCCGCAGCGCTTTACAATAACCAAAGGGAACAAAATACTAATAAACGGACGTAAGATGGAAACATGAGGTGTAGAGGGCCCTGCTCATAGGAGCTTACAATCTAGAGGGATTGGGGGTTGAGGAAGACAAGAGGAATTGCACTCGATAGCAGGATCATTAGTTCCAGTGGTTTGGGAATGGTTGGGCCATACAAGCGGCTTCAATCAAGTGTGAGTAGGTGAGCAGAGGGATGAGTTGGATCAGTGATGAGGTACCCTAATCTGAAGAGGTGGGTTTTGAGGGATTTCTTGAAGGCCTGAAGATTAGGGGAGAGTTTGATAGGTCGAGGCAAATCATTCCAGAGGACCTCGAGAAGTATACAAATTCATTATTCCAATTTATTGTCTGTCAATACATGACACAGCAACATAATAACCATACAGTATCCATCACTACATGACACAGCAACATAATAACCATACAGTATCCATCAATACATGACACAGCAACATAATAACCATACAGTATCCATCAATACATGACACAGCAACATAATAACCATACAGTATCCATCAATACATGACACAGCAACATAATAACCATACAGTATCCATCACTACATGACACAGCAATATAAGAACCATACAGTATCCATCAATACATGACACAGCAACATAATAACCATACAGTATCCATCAATACATGACACCGCAACATAATAACCATACAGTATCCATCAATACATGACACAGCAACATAATAACCATATAGTATCCATCAATACATGACACGGCAACAGAATAACCATACAGTATCCAATACATGACACAGCAACATAATAACCAGTTATACATAGTTATATAGGCTGAAAAAAGACATGCGTCTATCGGGTTCAGCCTCTCCCATAACTACTGCTGCTGATCCAAAGAAGGCAAAAACCCAGTCTGAAATGCTTGCCAATATGCAACATACTGGGAAAAAATTCCTTCTTGACCCCAGAATGGCAGTCAGATTTCTCCTTGGATCAAGAAGCTTTTACCCACATATTAAATATTATAACCCTTAATATTCTGTGTCTGCAGGAAGTCATCCAGTCGTTTTTTTAAAAGTCTGTACAGACTCTGACCTAACCACCTCAACAGGCAGAGAATTCCACAGCTTTATTGTTCTCACCGTAAAATAACCTTTCCTATGCTTTAACCCTTTCGCTGCTGAGGCTTTTCCCGCCCCTGTGCTGAGGTCATTTTTTACCTGTTTTTGCGCATCATGTTTAAACGTGTTTTGAAGGCTTATTTTAGTATATGACATCGACATATTATATATCGTTCTTTCCGTCAGACTCGGTAGATTCATAATATGTCATTATTATATGTATACGTTATGTCATGTTTGTATATTATAACAAAAATGCAATAAAATATGTATTTTCAATAATTTACAGCGTGTAAAGTGTTTTTTTCCACATTTTAACATGCGAGCAATTGCGGATATATTTTGTATGGGGTGCGCTTGTTAAAAAAATTAGAGATGGGGTCTCGTTACATTTTTTTTTGGGGAAAATGACACCATTTTTAACAAACGCACCGCATACAAAAATCGTTAATGCAGCATCATTGTTCACATTATAATTGAAATGGGAACAATATTGCTGCATTAACAAAACAAAAAAAAAAAAAAAAAGTGTTTATTTTTTTTTTATTATTTTTTTTTTTTAATTTTTTTTTTTTATTTTTCTTTTTTTTTTTTTTTTTTACAATTTTTTTTACTTTCATGTTTGGTATCGTTGGAACGGCCATGCTCTGGCCGATCCAACGATATCAAAATTTAACCCCTAACTGCCACGGATCGGGAGATAGGGAGTTCATTGGAACTCCCTATCTCCACACTTAGGGGTTAATGCTAGGACTGGCGTCATCGTGCTGCGCACGATGACGCCAGTCCTCTGGGGGAGTTCCGGAAGCTTGGCCGACATCCAAGATGTCGGCCAGCTCCCGGGAAGGATCGCAAATCGGCGCTTTTTCAGCGCCGATTTGCGATCCAGCTCCCCAGGGGTTAATGCCAGGCATCATTTGGAAGGGCAGGCTGTGCCCTTCCAAATGATGCCTGGGTTAAGCCCCTGTGAGCCGCCGATCGGGAGGGAGAGAGGTCCGAAGGACCTCCCCCCTCCCTTTCAGGCGCCTCCTCCGCACATGCGGGGGGGGCGCCTGAATTATGTGTCATCGCGGGGGCGCGATGACACATAATAATGGCGGCCACTGCTCCGGATGCCGGGCTGACATCCAGGATGTCAGCCCGCACCGGAGGGGCCAGCGATCGGCCGGTACCCGGCCGAACGCTGACCCCAATGCGAGGACGCGCTCAGCGCGTCCTCCGCATACCAGGGGGAATGCTGAGGACGCGCTGAGCGCGTCCTTAGCATTCAAGTGGTTAAGCTAAATTTTCTTTCTTCCAGTCTAAATGGATGACCCCTTGTCCTGTGTATAGATCTGTTAATGAATAGGTTATCAGACAATGGTTGATAATGGCCCCGTATATATTTATATAAGGTTAACAGATCCCCTCTAAGGCGCCGTTTCTCTAAACTAAACCGGTTTAAGCTTGTTAGTCTTGCCTCATAACTTAACCCTTCCATTCCCCTTATTAATTTAGTTGCCCGTCTCTGCACTTTTTCTAGCGCTATAATATCTTTTTTTAAGACCGGTGACAAATTGCACGGCATATTCAAGGTGCGGCCTGACCATTGATTTATACAGAGGCAAAATTATGTTTTCATCCCGTGAGTGAACTCCCCTTTTAATGCATGCCAATACTTTGCTTGCCTTGGCGGCTGCTGTTTGACATTTGACATTGTTACTTAGTTTGAAGTCTATGATTATTCCCAAATCCTTCTCCTGCTTGGATTTCCCTAACTCCGTACCATTTAGGGTATAAATTACTTGTGTGTTCTTCACTCCAAAGTGCATAACTTTGCATTTATCTAGATTAAATTTCATCTGCCATTTAAGTGCCCAGTCCCCCAATCTATCTAAATCCCTCTGCAGCGAAGTAGCATCCTGCTCACATTGTATTACTTTTCCTAGTTTTGTGTCATCTGCAAACACTGATACATGACTTTCAATGCCAATCTCAAGGTCATTTATAAATAAATTGAATAGTATTGGTCCCATAACAGACCCCTGAGGGACACCACTTACCACTGGTGTCCATCTTGAAAATGTACCATTTATGACCACTCTCTGTACCCTATCTTTTAGCCAGTTTTCTATCCAAGAACAAGTATTTTCATCTAGACCATTTTTTCTCAATTTAAATAGTAACCTTTTGTGTGGAACTGTGTCGAAAGCTTTGGCAAAATCTAAGTAAATCACATCCACTGCGACCCCCTGATCTATACTTCTACTTACTTCCTCATGGAACGTAATTAGGTTAGTCTGACATGATCTGTGTTTCATGAAACCATGCTGATTTTTGCCAATTACATTATACCTCCCAATAAATTCCTGAATATTATCCCTTAGTAACCCCTCGAACACTTTCCCAGCCACAGATGTTAAGCTCACAGGTCTATAATTCCCAGGCACAAATTTTAAACCTTTCTTAAATATAGGACCACACGTCAGCTTTTCTCCAATCCTCTGGTACTATTCCTGAAAGGAAAGAATCTTTGAAAGATTAGAACAGAGGTTTACATATTTCAACACATAGCTCCCTCAGTACTCTCGGGTGAATTCCATCTGGCCCTGGGGCTTTATTCACAATTCCATTGTTTATTTCTGTAAACCTTGTCCTGAGTCAACCAGTTCACTTTGTATTAGTAAGTTTTTATAATGAATTTCATGTCTCCTGTTATAGGTTTCTCTTTGATAAATACTGAAGAAAAATAATCATTTAAAATTTCTGCCTTATCCTATCTTCAGTTACAAATAGCCCTGACTAGATTTTAGTGAACCTACATTTTCCACTCTTGGGTTTTTTAGAAATTTATGTACCTAAAGAATCTTTTAGGGTTGGTGTTGCTCTCGTTTGGCCTAATTCTTTTTCATATTCTAGTTTAGCCCATCTAATCGGCATTTTTTTACATGCATTTATTGGCTGCCCTTTGTCATGTGCCCGCGCCCTCGCGTGCCCGGACCCCGGTTCCAACAAGTACCGCATCGTCGTACACAGATTCTGATCAACGTGTCCTCCTTAATCCGCCGGGTTACCTGGTTACGTCCAAGGCAAGCCGCGCATGCGCGCACAACACAGCCGCCTTTAGCTTGCGTTCCAGGGAATGGCGTCGCACACCAATGACGCAGACCCGGAAGTGTAACGGATTACAGGGGAAGACGCCGGCACCTGCCTCCAATCAACCTCCCATAAAAGAAGTCAGCAGAGGGTGAGTAATCGCTCGTTTATTGATCCCAGAACGTCTAGAGCTACCTTACCTACCGACTTCCCGTTGCTGATACCCTTGCTGTGAACTTATGACCATCCGTGAACGCCGCCTGCCTCTTTGACCCTTTTGCTTGTATTTGACGATCCTTGAACTCCGCCTGCCTCTTTGACTATCCGCCTGTCTCCAACGACTCTTGAACGCCGCCTGCCTCTTTGAACCTCTGCTTGCTCTTGACGACCCCAGTATACCTGCCTTACCAGCCTCTAAAGATCTATTACCAAGTCTGCGCACCTACCATCAAAGTAAGACACCATTCTTCTACATATATATATATTGCATACTGTCGCTGGAAGAGAACTGGAATAGAAGAACCTCCACAACCCTGACACCACCGCTACTGTATATAAGTCGCTGTGTCAGTACATCTCCAGCCCTTATCACAGTGGTTGTCTTGAACAGGACTACTAATCTCCAAGGTCGGTTCCACATCCTGTTTTTTGCATTACGTATTTGAGAGAATAAACGAGCCTAAATGGAACCGACGGGGATAGCTGAAGTCCTGGCTGGTATCACAGCACAAATGGCTACGCTTACACAAGCTGTGCAGGACATACAAAGAAATCAGACCACTTTACAAACCGCTTATGACCGTCTGGAATTCAGACTTGCTACTGCTACACCATTACCTCAATCAACCAGCCCACCACCGCACAGACCGCCAGCGTCTAATGCCGAAATACATATCCCTCATATACCTCTACCAGAGAAATTTGATGGTGATAGAAGCCAATTTCGGCAGTTTATAACCTCTTGCCAAATCGTTTTCTCCTTACAACCTACAGTTTATAACACTGACTATGCACGAATCCATACCGTCATAGCATTACTGACGGGAAAACCTCAATGCTGGGCACATCATCTAATCTACACCGAAGACCCCGTTCTACTGAATTGGAATACCTTCCTCCAAACAATGGAAGACTTATACGATGACCCGCATAAAACCTCTAATGCGGCCCGAACCCTTTCAGACCTACGGCAAGGAAAAATGATGTAGAAGACTACATAACCGAATTCAGATATCTGGCATTAAATTCCGAGTGGAATGAACCAGCTCTCCTAGCCCAATTTAAAACTGGAATGTCGGATTATCTAAAAGATGAATTAGCTAGAATAGAACCTCCTTCCTCCCTCAACGCCTTAATGTCGTTCTGTATCCAAATGGATAGAAGACTCAGAGAAAGACGAGCAGAAAGAGCCTCTAGCAACCGTTCTCTGGTACCAAGAAGGCCTACACGGCCCCTTACTCCTCCTCCACGAGCTTCGTCCACTCTGCCTGCGTCTGAAGAAGAAACAATGCAAATTAATACTGCCAGGGGTCCTTTATCTGATATTGAACGAACTCGTAGAAGATCGCTAGGACTGTGTATGTATTGCGGGCGATCCGGGCATCAATTAAGAGAATGTCGCGAAAGGCCTGACCTCCCCAGGGGTAAGATGCATTCCTTATTCAGTAATACTCACTTAAAAGGCTCTAGTAATTATATGTCTTCTCATTTACTTGTCCCCATATCTCTCCAGTGGAAAGAAGAACGGATAGACCTTAAGGCCATGATCGATTCAGGGGCCAGCGGATGTTTTCTAGACAAAACCCTCGCTTCCATCTCCAACATACCGCTCGTTACCAAAAATCGCCCTGTGACCATCCAATTATTAGATGGGAACCCTCCTCAGTCGGGTCCCATTCTATATGAAACCATCCCCCTTTCTATTTCCATAGGTCCAGTATACGAACAGAAGCTTTCCTTTGATATCATAGAATCTCCTGCCTTCTCCGTGATCCTCGGACTTCCATGGTTACGACAAGTTAACCCTACTATCAACTGGAAACAAGGTACCATAACGATACAGTCGTCCGACCTTACAGAAAAGGAAATCACTGAGATAACTAACACATATCATAAGAAAATTGGAGCCACTGTTCTACCAAATACATATACTGGATTTAATGATGTATTCCTCAAAAAAGGGGCTGACAACCTACCACCTCACAGACAATATGATTGTCCTATTGATCTGTATCCTGGCTCACCTGTACCATTTGGGAGAATATACCCTCTCTCCCAACCCGAGTTATCAGTATTAAAGGAATATATCAATGACAACTTGAAAAAAGGTTTTATCCGACCTTCGACCTCCCCGGCAGGAGCTCCTATATTCTTTGTGGGAAAAAAGGATGGAGGCCTCCGGCCCTGTATCGATTATAGAGCTCTTAATAGCGTCACTATCAAGAACAAATACCCTCTTCCATTAATTACGGAACTTATGGATAGACTAAGTGAAGCTACTTACTTCACTAAACTGGATTTACGGGGAGCCTACAATCTAGTAAGAATAAAACAAGGCGATGAGTGGAAGACAGCGTTTCGTTCCCGGTACGGGCATTACGAATACCTAGTCATGCCTTACGGATTGTGTAACGCCCCGGCAACTTTTCAACGATTCCTGAATGATATCTTCAGAGACATTCTTGATCAATATGTTGTCATCTACCTAGATGACATCCTAATATATTCGGCTTCCCTTTCACAGCATCATGATCACGTAAAAAAGGTATTACATAGATTGCGAGAACATCACCTATACGCAAAACTAGAAAAATGCATATTCGACAGTCAAAAGGTTGATTTTTTAGGATTCGTGCTTACCCCCGGAGAGATCCAAATGGATAATTCCAAGACTAAAGCTATTGAAGAATGGCCTGTTCCGGCTAATAAAAAAGGAGTACAGTGCTTTATGGGATTTTGCAATTTTTATCGCAAGTTTATTAAAAACTTTTCTGCCATAACTAAACCTATAAATGAACTAACTCGCTCGCAAGTTCGCTTTGTCTGGACACCGGCTGCACAACAAGCATTCGAAGAATTAAAAAGATGTTTTTCTACAGCTCCCATACTGACATTACCGGATCCCACTACTCCGTATTACGTTGAAGTTGATGCCTCTGAACATGCCACCGGTGCGATATTATCCCAGAGGATAGGTGACAAACAAATCCTACATCCAGTCGCCTATTACTCTAAAACATTAAATCCTGCTGAAAGAAACTATGACGTTGGAGAAAGAGAATTACTTGCCATCAAATTAGCCCTGGATGAATGGCGTCATTTACTAGAAGGCTCTCGCTATCCAGTGACTATCTTCACAGACCATAAAAACTTAGAATATATAAGAAGAGCCAAAAGACTAAAACCTCGACAAGCAAGATGGGCGCTTTTCTTCGACCGTTTTGATCTACATATCACCTATAGACCAGGAAACAAAAATGGTAAGGCCGATGCCCTATCCCGGAAAGAATGCGCTCCACCAAGAATCATGGAAGAAGATATATTAGCCAAATCTTGCTTTTCCACGACTGACCACACCCTATGGAATCTAATTAAATCACATAGCTCCACAATACCCGATGACATGTCAGATATTGCTTTACAAAGAAAGGAAGGTTTCCTACTACGAAAAGATAAATACGTAGTACCACAAGAAGCTCGAGTACCGGTCATAGAATTCTTTCATGATACGACCATTGGGGGCCATGGAGGAATCCATAAAACCATCGACCTGATACGGAGAATCTTCTGGTGGCCAGGTATGAACACTAACATACGAGAATACATAGTGCATTGTCCTATCTGCATACAAGCAAAAACCCTACGCACCTCTCCTCAAGGGTTGTTACAACCCTTGCCTGTACCGTCCAGTCCTTGGAAAGACATTGCTATGGATTTCATCACTGACCTCCCCATGTCTTCTAATCATAACACACTCATGATAATTATTGACAGATTCTCGAAAATGGCCCATTTCATACCAATCAAACACCTTCCTACCGCTTCTGAAACAGCTACGTTATTCATAAAACATATTTTTTCATTACATGGTCTTCCAGAGAGTATCACTACCGACAGAGGTACCCAATTTACTTCCCACTTTTGGAAAGCATTCTGTAAGGGGCTCCATATCCAAAGTAACCTATCTACAGCGTTTCATCCCCAAACCAACGGGCAAACAGAACGTGTTAATGGCATCCTTGAACAGTATCTCAGATGTTATATCACTCATCTACAGGATAATTGGCTTCAGTATATCCCGATCGCTGAATTCGTGTATAATAATCAGAAACAATCTGCCACCAAATATTCACCTTTCTTTATTAATTATGGAAGACATCCTGTTATGCTACCTGGCGCTCCTATCAATAGTGATACGCCTACGACCGACCAAAGAATCAAGGATATTCTCCACAATTATAAGATCATCCGTGATAATCTTCATCATGCCCAACTCAGATATAAAGTATACGCAGACCAAAAACGATCCCCTTCTCCTACTTATGCCTTAGGAGACAATGTGTGGTTAGATACAACACACATTAGATTACATTGTCCTTCCCGGAAACTAGGTCCAAAATTCATAGGTCCGTTTCCTATAACCAAGATTATTTCACCCACAGCTGTCCAGCTTTCTCTTCCAGATTCTTATAAGATACATCCAGTATTTCATGTTTCTTTATTACGACTGGCGTCCGAAGACCCTTTCCCTGGTAGGATACCTCCTCGTCCGGGTCCTGTCTCTTCCGATGATGAGAGGTACGAAGTGCAAGACCTGTTAGATTCACGTATACGAAGAAACAAGCTGGAGTATCTAATACGGTGGAAGGGTTACGGCTCGGACGAAGACTCTTGGGTTCTAGCTTCTGAGGTTAGTGCTCCTGCTTTGATACGTCGTTTTCACAGAAACCATCCTGATCGCCCTCGGAGAGGTCGTTTTGGTGGGGGGGCCTGTCATGTGCCCGCGCCCTCGCGTGCCCGGACCCCGGTTCCAACAAGTACCGCATCGTCGTACACAGATTCTGATCAACGTGTCCTCCTTAATCCGCCGGGTTACCTGGTTACGTCCAAGGCAAGCCGCGCATGCGCGCACAACACAGCCGCCTTTAGCTTGCGTTCCAGGGAATGGCGTCGCACACCAATGACGCAGACCCGGAAGTGTAACGGATTACAGGGGAAGACGCCGGCACCTGCCTCCAATCAACCTCCCATAAAAGAAGTCAGCAGAGGGTGAGTAATCGCTCGTTTATTGATCCCAGAACGTCTAGAGCTACCTTACCTACCGACTTCCCGTTGCTGATACCCTTGCTGTGAACTTATGACCATCCGTGAACGCCGCCTGCCTCTTTGACCCTTTTGCTTGTATTTGACGATCCTTGAACTCCGCCTGCCTCTTTGACTATCCGCCTGTCTCCAACGACTCTTGAACGCCGCCTGCCTCTTTGAACCTCTGCTTGCTCTTGACGACCCCAGTATACCTGCCTTACCAGCCTCTAAAGATCTATTACCAAGTCTGCGCACCTACCATCAAAAAGTAAGACACCATTCTTCTACATATATATATATTGCATACTGTCGCTGGAAGAGAACTGGAATAGAAGAACCTCCACAACCCTGACACCACCGCTACTGTATATAAGTCGCTGTGTCAGTACATCTCCAGCCCTTATCACAGTGGTTGTCTTGAACAGGACTACTAATCTCCAAGGTCGGTTCCACATCCTGTTTTTTGCATTACGTATTTGAGACCTATATGCTTTATAGGATGCCTCAGATTTATCAAATTTAAAAGCTTTAAATGCCTTCTTTTTATTTTTCATTTCCTTAGTTACCTTCCTACTAAGCCACATTGGTTTCAGTCTGTTTCTTTTATATTTATTAACAAGTGGAATATATTGTGACGTGTACTTTTCTAGTGTTAGTTTAACCCTTTCGCTGCTGAGGCTTTTCCCGCCCGCTGAGGTCATTTTTACCGGTTTTGCTCATCATGTTTAAACGTGTTTTGAAGGCTTATTTTAGTATATGACCCAGACATATTATATATCGTTCTTTCCGTCAGACTCAGCAGATTCATAATATGTCATTATTATATGTATACGTTATGTCATGTCTGTATATTATAACAAAAAATGCAATAAAATATGTATTTTCAATAATTTACAACGTGTAAAGTGTTTTTTTTCACATTTTAACATGCGAGCAATTGCGGTTATATTTTGTATGGGGTGCGCTTGTTAAAAAAATTAGAGATGGGGTCTCGTTACATTTTTTTTTGGGGAAAATTACACGATTTTTAACAAACGCACCGCATACAAAAATCGTTAGTGCAGCATCATTGCTCACATTATAATTGAAATGGGAACAATATTGCTGCATTAACAAACCAAAAAAAAGAAAAAAAAAATGTTTATTTTTTTTTATAATTTTTTTTAAATATATTTTTATTTTTAATTTTTATTTTTTTTAAAAAACTTTTTTCACAGTAGTGTTTGGTATCGTTGGAACGGCCATGCTCTGGCCGATCCAACCATACCAAACTTTAACCCCTAACTGCCACGGATCGGGAGATAGGGAGTTCCAATGAACTCCCTATCTCCACCGTTGGTGGCAGTTAGGGGTAACTCTAGGACTGGCGTCATCGTGCTATGCACGATGACGCCAGTCCTCAGGGGGAGTTCCCGGAGGCTTGGCCGACATCCAAGATGTCGGCCAGCTCCGGGAAAGGATCACGAACCGGCGCTTTTCAGCGCCGATTCGCGATCCAGCTCCCCAGGGGTTAATGCCAGGCACCATTTGGAAGGGCAGGCTGTGCCCTTCCAAATGGTGCCTGGGTTAACCCCGCAACGCCGTCGATCGGAAGGGAGAGAGGTCCGAAGGACCTCCCCCCTCCCTTTCAGGCGCCTCCTCCGCACATGCGGGGGGGGGGCACTGAATTAGGTGTCATCGCGCTGCCGCGATGACACCTAATTTCATCGGCGGCGGTTCCGGATCCTGGGCTGACATCGAGGATGTCAGCCTGCACCGGGGGGGGGGGCCAGCGATCGGCCGGAACCCGGCCGAACGCTGACCCCAAAGGGAGGACGCGCTCAGCAGGAGCCATGTGGAGGACGCGCTGAGCGCGTCCTCCGCATGGAAGTGGTTAAAGATATTCCACTTATCCTCAGTGTTTTCCCGTGAAAGAGTTTCTGCCAGTCAATGACATTGAGAGCTTCCTTTATTTTAATAAAGTTGGCCTTTTAAAAATTATATGTTTTAGCATGCCCCTTATGAATGTGTTTTTTTGAGTTTATTTCAAAAGTCACCATATTATGGTCACTGTTTCCCAACTGTTCCTTTACATTAATATTTGAGAAAAGATCCACATTATTTGTTATAACCAGCTCCAGACAGTTATCCTCTCTAGTTGGTGTTTCTACCAGTTGTGACATGAAGGTATCATTTAAAATGTTCAGAAACCGGATTCCCTTTGCTGAATTACTAGTCCCACTATCCCAATTAATGTCCGGGTAATTAAAATCTCCAATAATTAAAGTGCTACCATGATCTGCAGCCTTCCTAATTTGCTCTAACAGTTGTTCTTCCTCATCATTATCTAGATTAGGTGGTTTATAGCATATGCCAACCAATAGTTGACTTCCCTGTTTATTCCCCAACGAAATATTTACCCATAAGGATTCCACATTTCCCTCATCGCTTTCCAGTTGTGTAATATTAGGCTTTAAATCCTGATTTACATATAAAACACACTCCACCCCTTTTCTTATGTTTCCTATCCTTTCTAAACAATGTATAACCGTTTAAGTTTACAGCCCAGTCATGCGTTTCGTCCCACCACGTTTCTGTTATTCCTATAATGTCGTATTGCTTAGTGTGTGCTATTACCTCTAGTTCCCCATCTTGTTATTGAGGCTCCTTGCATTAGCAAGCATACATTTAATGTTGTCTCTACCCACACATGCTGAATGCGACTTTACATTACATGCCTCCACTGTTCTGACATTACCCATCCCCCGGCTCCACCCCCCTTAGTCTGAACTGAAACCCTTCCGCTATCTGCTCTGTCTCCATTTTGTAAGATACTGTATCCCCCCCCCTTCCACTAGTTTAAAGTCTCCTCCAACCTTTTAACCATCCTCTCCCCTAGCACAGCAGACCCTCTTCCATTCAGGTGCAATCTATCACAACTATACAGATTGTACCCCAGTGCAAAATGAGCCCAGTGCTCTAGAAACCCAAAGCCCTCCTTCCTGCACCAAGCTTTAAGCCACGCATTGACCTCCCTAATCTCCCGCTGCCTTTCCACTGTAGCACGTGGCACAGGTAGGATCTCAGAAAATACTACCTTGGAGGACCTCTTCTTCAGTTTACTTCCTAATTCCCTGAAATCAGTACAATACATGACACAGCAACATAAGAACCATACAGTATCCATCAATACATGACACAGCAACATAAGAACCATACAGTATCCATCAATACATGACACAGCAACATAATAACCATACAGTATCCATCAATACATGACACAGCAA
Source organism: Leptobrachium leishanense (assembly GCA_009667805.1). Classification (NCBI taxonomy): domain Eukaryota; kingdom Metazoa; phylum Chordata; class Amphibia; order Anura; family Megophryidae; genus Leptobrachium; species Leptobrachium leishanense. The sequence goes on along the minus strand of CM019067.1, from coordinate 33,472,268 downwards.
CATAATAACCATACAGTATCCATCAATACATGACACGGCAACAGAATAACCATATAGTATCCATCAATACATGACACAGCAACATAATAACCATATAGTATCCATCAATACATGACACAGCAACATAACCATACAGTATCCATCAATACATGACACAGCAACAGAATAACCATACAGTATCCATCAATACATGACACAGCAACATAATAACCATACAGTATCCATCAATACATGACACAGCAACATAATAACCATACAGTATCCATCAATACATGACACAGCAACATAATAACCATACAGTATCCATCAATACATGACAGAGCAACAGAATAACCATACAGTATCCATCACTACATGACACAGCAACAGAACAACCATATAGTATCCATCAATACATGACACAGCAACAGAACAACCATATAGTATCCATCAATACATGACACAGCAACATAATAACCATATAGTATTCATCGCAGGATAACCAACATATCCAACATAGGGAATGGACATATCAGCTTTAAGGTTGTAACACGCCGCCATAGGCGTTTCTACAGGGGGGCAATTGCCCCCCAGGTTATTCCTTGCCCCCCATGTGCCTCCCCCCACCAAAAAAAAGCATTCAGCTTCCCACACTTTTCGGACCGCAGTATCTCCGTTCCTGTGTATCGTATATGGCGTCTATGTGTCATTGGAAAGGGCAGATTCTGGCTTTTCCAATGATACCCAACATGACCATATTCAGTGTAAAGTAAAAGTCATAAAACATTAAATAAAAAAAAGTGCACTTAAACGTAAACATTTTCACAGGGTTGAAATGGCTCAGCAGTGAAGTGGTTAATGCTCAGACTATACATTACATTGTTTATTACATCAGTTTTTGCCTTGGTTTTAGTTGTATATTAAGGGTTAATGGGTAGGCTTCATCCCTCACAGCATACATTTTATTTTTTCCTTGATTAATGGCATTTATGGGGTTAATGGGTTGGCTACATGCCTCACAGTGTATTCATTTCCTGTTTTCCCTTGATCAATTGCCACAATGTTTATTATTTTTATTGTATTTCCCTGGGTTTATGGCATTTTAGGGGTTATTGTGGAAGTTCGAATCTAGAGGGTCTAATCATCTTTAGATCCTCTGCTTTTCGTCACATTTCGGGGAATTTATTTAGCCGAAAACAAGGTCAATTCCCTATTTAGCGAATGGTCACCGTAACTTGCTAAAAGTGGAGTTGCTGAAGCAGCAATCAGACATTCAGCGAAAACTGCCGAATTGCGGCAAATAAAATATTGAATTTAAGTATCAGGTTAGTACAACAAAAAGGTATCATTGCATCACATTACTCATTGCGTCACATTACTCTGGGGTTTAGGAATTTTATTTATATATACATATTTAGGGCACTATTACCTGGTGTGAGCTAACCCTTGCGTTCCCATAGTTTTGCGTTCGTGCCAGGTTAATTGAGTCTAGAGCCGGACCAACAGATCGTTTGCCTCCCGCTACAAACATGAAACATCACTTAGTGCGTCGCTATTAGCGATTTGTACTGCGAGCTTACTGTACTTTCCGCGTCCTTTACTTAAGATGGGGAGCAGTAGAGAGCTCTAGCGCTTTTGCAGCCAACAGATCACTTGGTGCCAGCGCTAATTTTTTGAGGGGCGCTAATTGCATCATTTTACCTACTGCTCAATCCTGGTGCTAACTCCAAAAAGACAGATCCTCGCCCAAAATGAACAGGCAACTGAAAGGAATGCAGCACAGGTGTTCTCTGGGCCCCATACACCATAGTAATGGATCTGGTCAGCAATGTCGCTGCTGTTGCAGTAAGCTCTATTATAAATGTATCCTTTATCGACATATATCCTAATTTTAATATATTGCCTAATTTAAAAATTTCATGCTGGGGGTTATTCATAGTATGGAAGCGGTTGATTATTAGGGTGACTGTGTGGACCATGTTTAAAGGGACACATAAATAAGTCTTGCCCTGAAACATGTATTATTTATGTGCTGCAGTAGAGAAGTTATTGTCGTTCACCTGGCCTTCCTTTTGGATCTATTAACTGCAGTGTAATGATTCTACATGCTGTTGGGTGGCATTTATCATGCAATGCCCATCAGCATTAATATATGTGTACATCAAAACATGGATAATACGGCCACCGTGGAGGATTTTAATAATGCAGGGGTGTGAGGTTATTCACTGGATGTGTTCATATTCAAGCTTGTGAGGGCGGGGGATAGGTATGGCCCGGCACTCTGCAATGGAAAAAAAACAGATCTATCCTGTACACAACCGCATTAGCGCTGGGTCTCAGCCTGGGTCTTGGCGTTTCCCTAGCGTGCGCCAAACGACCTTGTTCATGGACTATCGCGGACAAGGTGATCTGTTAGCAGGTCGTCAGGCACTAAGTTTTAACGACTTGCGCTAAATTTTTTGTGTTTTAGCTCACACCAGGTGATAGTTTTATTCAGTGTTTGATTTAGTGGTGAAAATTATTAGTGCCCCCCCCCAGTTTTGACTGCGGTATCCTATGTGCCCCCCCCCTAAATATTGTTCCTAGAGTCGCCACTGCAGGCCGCACGAGTACATGTGGTGCTGAGCGCTGCATAGCGGAACTGAATTTAGTCTGGCTGTCGTGCGAGGTGGAGCGCAGGGATGTGGAGTTAACCTCCCTGGCGGTCCGATTCTGACATATTTTCTATGTCAGAATCTGTGCATTGTTTCATTCCCCAGCGGTTTTCCCGAGTGTGCTCGGGGTTAAATTTCATTGCTGAAAGCGGTAACCCAGAGCCACACTTGGGACTGGATACATACCTGTTCCTGCGCTCCCTCGCTGTCTCCCGCAGTCACCTCCGGCCGATCGCGGCGTCCTGCTTCCTGGTTCCCTTCTCGCAAGGTTACTGCTTTCGGCAATGAAATTTAACCCTGAGCCAAACTCAAGAAAACCACCAGGGAGGTTAATTGAGCTTCCACCCAATCAGCTGGCTTGTATGATAGGTGCGTCTTTCACACCAATTGATATACGAGCTCTGATTGGAAGTTCCACTGAGCATAGGAGAAGAAAAACGAATGAGGCACTGAGTGCGCTACACCCCAAAGAAAAACTCCGATTATATACACATCTATAGTCCCGTGCCCCAAAATCAGCTCCGCGACCCTCACTGCAATTGTAGCAGGTTGTAATGTTAGTAAACGTTTCCCAATCATCCACAATGAATGGGAGGTTAAAGGGTTAAATTTACTCCCCTTCTTGACCGACTTAAATAATTGGGAAGATGGTGCCGGCAGCCTCTGCCCAATTATTTGTTTATTTTAGGTGTTAATACTCACCTTTTCTCTGCTCCTTCTCTTCGGCTCCGGGCTTCCGAAAATGTCCATGCAGCTTTTGTGTAGCAAACACTACGTGAATCGCGTGAATCACGTGGAGCTTGAGTACTTTCATACGCAAGTTATGCAGCGCCTATGCATAATGACATTAGTGCTGCGCGTGCAGGAACCAACCTTGGCTGCCGTCACCCAGATCACTCACTGCTGTGAGCATTCGGCGAAAAGAGGATGTCAGCAAACAAAGCTGTGCTGACATCATCAGGCCCCAGTAAGCGTGATATTCATTTAGCATCTGTTGAGTGACAGCTGTGCTGGTGGAGGAAACTCCTCCACTTCACACCACTGCAATAACAGATAAATGGGGCTGGAGGAAGAGGGAACAATGCATGCAGCCTGACCACTTTAAACAGCTAACAAAGTCAGGGTGCAGACAGGGTCGCTTTAAAGGGACACTACCCCCCCTCCCTTACACAAGCTGTAACTAGATTACTTGTGCATTACAAACCACACGCTGCTGAGGCTTTGTTTTTTCTTTTAAGTAATTGCATGTAAAAATGAAAAAAAAAATTCTAGGTTTTATTTCCTCCTGTTTCTGTTTTGTGGATTTTTCCCATGATGCAACATTTACACAATTCTGTGCAAAACTTTTACTTTGTCAAATACGGTGAGAAAAAGCACAGCCACAGTCAATGAGGTGGAAGTGGAACTGTTTAGATAAGACAGCATGAGGTGTAGTGTGTTCTCAAGGCTACTCCAGATAAGAGCTGGCAGCTGAATGAGATAAAACAAGGAGCTTAAAAGACTTCTAATCTACCCCCTGGTGACATCCTTTGAATACATCCCACACAATACAATGATGTGAGTCGGTGACTGACCCATTCATTCCATTCTATGGCCAAAGCCACACGGTGAGGAGCAAGTGATGGAAAGATACGGGGGGGGGGGGGCAGTTTACAACACAAAATATCACACAATGGATGCACCCAGTGACACATATAGAGGAAAATATCACACAATGGATGCACCCAGTGACACATATAGAGGAAAATATCACACAATGGATGCACCCAGTGACACAGAGGAAAAGATCACACAATGGATGCACCCAGTGACACAGAGGAAAATATCACACAATGGATGCACCCAGTGACACATATAGAGGAAAATATCACACAATGGATGCACCCAGTGACACATATAGAGGAAAATATCACACAATGGATGCACCAGTGACACATATAGAGGAAAATATCACACAATGGATGCACCCAGTGACACAGAGAAAAGATCACACAATGGATGACCCAGTGACACAGAGGAAAATATCACACAATGGATGCACCCAGTGACACATATAGAGGGAAATATCGCACAATGGATGCACCCAGTGACACATATAGAGGAAAATATCACACAATGGATGCACCCAGTGACACATATAGAGGAAAATATCACACAATGGATGCACCCAGTGACACATATAGAGGAAAATATTCTCTTAACTGAACATACAAGAGAAAAACAAACACATGTAAGATATCAGCAACATCTAATAAACACAAACAGGGTTATTCAGAGAGGTGAAAACCAGGAGAATGACTGCAAAAGTGAAAATTCTAGGTCAAACCACAAAAATTCTCCCATTTATCTCACTTTCCAAATCGGCTATTTGGTCTAGTGTTCATTCTCCTGCCAATTCTCCTGGTTTTCACCTCTCTCTGAATAACCCTGAATAAGGACATTTCATTTTTTGGTGGTAGTGGCCCTTTAAGAAGTGCTTCTGCTACAATAATTCACCTAAAATTAATATGTATAAGGAGTAGATTTTTCCTTCTAAATACGATCGAAAAAAAAAAAAGAAAGACAGTAAAGAGCAAAGAGGCCAAATTTCCCACCTCCTGAAGGGACCAAGAAATTTAAGGCTCAGGGTGAGGTTGATGGGGCCTGAAACTATGTGGTTTAACTCCTTGATGACAGAAAATAAATGGATAATTTCAACTGCTAAAATACTTTTACTAGAGTTTTACGTTAAAAAAAATTAGAAAGACAGTTTAGGCGTTTTTATTCCAGAGAAAAATATATATCAGAGCCCTCTCGCTCTCCTTTGAGTTGAGGACAGGAAAGTGATGAATGAATAATATATATATTGTATGTATATGTATCGGCAGTGTCAGAAAGATAATTAAAATTCACATTGGACAGCTGCTAGCGGGTCAATACTTCCAATTGACGTGAACAGGAGTAGTGCCCAGAATAGCGTAACTGAGACCTGCGATCAACCACCAACATGAATGGGGTTACGGCCAGCTCAGTTGCGTTGAGGTTCGATAGCTTCTAATGACGTAAATGGACGATATTCAACGTGAGTCGAGAGCTCTCAGCTCCTTATTAAATCAATCCGGCGTCTGAATGAGGCCCTTATTTCAGTAAGTCACATGGACGCCTTCTCCCAACACGAGTGTGAGCTCCATAATGTCACCCCCCCCTCCCCGGTGTCTCTTGTGCTAAGTTACTGTACAGTGATAAGCGCCGACAATTTATTAATACACAATGAATCACATACTGAAGCGCAGTAGGGTCAGAATTATAAAAGGGGGCGGCAGATGCGATCTATAGAATATTTATAATTTGTCTTTTCCGCTCGCTTTGAAATGTTTTAACATTTATATTACACTGTGACTAATGCAGAACCCGACGATCAGCAAACCCTTATTGACGACCTCGGTAGGAATCGCCGGCGGCGGCGCGGTGTAATAAAACAGACTATTATTACAATTACAGAATTATTATTGGTACAAAAGCCAGGGTTCTCCTTTAGGTCACTAATATAGAGCGTTTAAACATCCTGCGTCAAATAAACACCCAGTGACTCCTACCTGCGTCATCAGCTGTCAAGGGATGATTAAAAGATATTAGAACATTATTTAAATCACACCCCCTCCCCCCACACCGAGATGTTGACGCTTACCATCCCCAGAATTCTTTCAACGCAATAGATGGCCAGGGAATCATGGGAGTTCTGCATGCTGACGTCACTAGTGACCAGCAGCCGGGAAATTCAAAACCCCGGCTGCTGGTGACACTGGGTGGGGTGGAGGAAACTCCTCCACTTCAGGTTGCAGGAACGCCTGTGAGAGTGGACGTTGCTTCCACTCTGACGCCCATGTGGCCACCTCGCGGAGCACAGTTAGTGCGCTCAGCGCTACAAAGCTTGATCCTCCTACAGAGGATCGCGTTTTGTAGCCCCGTCCTACATCCGTCGTAGCCTTTTGAAAGGGAGGCTTTCAGCACGTCCGGTGTAGCATGTGCAACTAGTGCGCACACAAAACTGTGTGGCCCTCCCCGTCGAGCCGTCAAAAAGCTGTGGGGGACACAGGGAGACGGGGACACAGGGAGGCATTCGGTGCGGGTTGGCACCGGGGTTGGGAATATGAGCCAAAGGTACACACAGGTATTGATGGAGGAGGGTGAGCAGGCCGAGACTAACCAGAGGATGTGGAGGATGATGGAAAAGGTAGGTGATGGAACAGGAACCAGTAGATGGTGAGCTCTTGGTAGGTAGATTCAGCAGAGCCGGTGGTTGGACAGGGGATCACGGTAGAGCTGAGTTATAACAGCATGTTAGGGTTTCAAGGAGGATTGCAGGGCAACATGACTTCACTCTGCCAGGGTATGAGCAGCAACGATTATGCGTCCATGATCAGGGGGCATAGCCTTGTATTCAGGTAAGTGTCATGTGGTTTTGTGGTTAACGGTTTGTGTTGAAAACCTAGTACTGATTCCAGAAATGCGCAGTACTTGAAAAGTGCTGCCAGGGGTTTCAGGGCATGATTGCAGACATGGGGAGTGACAGGTATCCTCACAGGTGGGATCAGACCAATATGCACGTGGTATAGGTATAGTCACGGGCGGGATCACACCGATATGCACATGGTATAGGTATAGTCACGGGCGGGATCACACCGATATGCACATGGTATAGGTATAGTCACAGGCGGGATCACACCGATATGCACATGGTATAGGTATCCTCACGGGCGGGATCACACCGATATGCACATGGTATAGGTATAGTCACGGGCGGGATCACACCGATATGCACATGGTATAGGTATAGTCACAGGCGGGATCACACCGATATGCACATGGTATAGGTATCCTCACGGGCGGGATCACACCGATATGCACATGGTATAGGTATAGTCACGGGCGGGATCACACCGATATGCACATGGTATAGGTATCCTCAAGGGCGGGATCACACCGATATGCACATGGTATAGGTTTCCTCACGGGCGGGATCACACCGATATGCACGTGGTATAGGTATCCTCACAGGCGGGATCAGACGGATATGCACGTGGTATAGGTATCCTCACAGGCAGGATCAGACCGATATGCACATGGTAAACGTATCCTCACAGGCGGGATCAGACTGATATGCACGTGGTATAGGTATCCTCACGGGCGGGATCAGACCGATATGCATGTGGTATAGGTATCCTCACGGGCGGGATCAGACCGATATGCACGTGGTAAAGGTATGCTCACGGGCAGGATCAGACCGATATGCACGTGGTAAAGGTATCCTCACGGGCAGGATCAGACCGATATGCACATGGTATAGGTATCCTCACGGGCGGGATCAGACCGATATGCACATGGTAAACGTATCCTCACAGGCGGGATCAGACCGATATGCACATGGTAAACGTATCCTCACAGGCGGGATCAGACCGATATGCACATGGTATAGGTATCCTCACGGGCAGGATCAGACCGATATGCACATGGTAAACGTATCCTCACAGGCGGGATCAGACCGATATGCACGTGGTATAAGTGCAGAGCAAGCGCATCAGGTGAGAGTGAAGTTAAAGTATTCACCATAAGAGTAACGGCGTCTGGGTGGTAAGTAGGTCGACCCCGATGTTACACTGGGAGGAATTACTGAGCTTGAGAAATCCCGGAGGCAATACAGTTACACAAGCTGTAAGTTATAGAATGGTGAACAAACAGAACATTAGTCATTCGGCATTAAAACCACACGATACGGTACCACAAAAAAAATAAAAGCACAATACTTAAGATAAAGAAAATGTTATCAGAACCTGTGGTCACGTTAATAAAACGTCAGACTGGAGCGCGACGCAGCTTTCACTGAGGTTACTAAAAGATGCGGTAATTACAGCCTGGATAACCCAATGAATAAAAAAAAAAAGAATAAAAAATGAAGACGGCTATTCTGAAACACACCGGAATACGTAGCACGTTGCGTGAAATAATTTACACCATGTTCTAAATTGAGAGGGTAAAGTCAGTGCCAAGAATCTCCTCTGGCGCCAGGGAAACCGATTTTTAAGAGTGCGGTGCACGTTCGTACGGATGTTGTTTATAGAAAATAAAAGTAAATGTTAGTGCGTTTCCAGTCTACACAATTCAGGATATTTTTAGATTTAAGGGTAAAAATTCTAAAGTAGGCCGTAGAGGTTTCCATTTTTTTTCCTACAAGGACACTTTACGCAAAGAGAGGGGCGCTAGGTACAGTTTATTTTATTGGTGGCTTTACTTGAGCACAATACAGTGAATCGTATGGTGAAACCACGGTGGAGACTCGGTTTCTCTGTGGAGAGAGCGGTAACTTACCCTCCTGCTCAGGGTTCTCCTTCACCTCTGAATCCCTCACTGGCAATGCTGTTACCCGGCAGGTGAGGAACTCCCTGGACAATCCAGAACTCCTGGACTGGACTCCTCAACCGCTGAACTACACGGAAAGTGTGGTGTCGAGCACTGGCCCACCTTACACTCCAGCGTTCCACCCCAGGGACAGAAACTGCTTATCTTTTCGTGAATCAACTTAACAAAACTTTCTCCCTGGGGTAACCAGACCAAATCCCACACTGCTGAGGGAACATACATTGAGTGGCCAGATAATTAGGACCACCCTATCAGTACTTGGTTGGGCCACCTTTTACCTTCAATATTGTGGCGATTCTTCTTGGCATTGACTCCACGAGATGTTGAAAGGTGATGCGAGGAATCTGACACCTGCCTGATGAATAGCACTGTCCAGCTCTGTGAGATTTGATAGTTGTGGAACCAGCTGCCTGATGGCTCTTTCAACTTCATCCCACAAATGCTCAATTGGATTGAGATCTGGTGATTGTGGGGGCCACTAAGCAAGGTAAATTCTCCCTCATGTTCTTGAAACCTCTCCTGCACAATACGAGCACCGTGGCTTGATAGCGCATTGTCTTGTTGGAAGAAGCCATCTCCATTGGGATCATCAACATGATAGGATGAACTTGATCAGCAGCGATGCTTTGGTATGTTGTGCTATTCAGACGTTGTTACACATGAATTAAAGGGCCCCAAACCATAACACTGCCCCCACCAGCTTGAAGGGTCGTACTCATGCATGTGGGGAGCTGCTTTCCTGCTGTTTCCACCAAATTCTCACTTTGCCATCTGCACGATGCAACTGGAAACGTGATTCATCCGACCACGTGACTTTTTTCCAATGCTCGACTGTCCAATCCTTGTGTTCCTGTGCGAATTGGAGACGTTTTATCTTGTTAACTGCAGACAGCAAAGGTGTTCGAACAGGCCTTCAGCTTCCATATCCCATACGATGCAGTGTACGGCGAACTGTGCGTTCAGAGATCATTTGAGAGGATCCCTGATTAGGATCTGCAGTAATTTGATGCACTGTTGTCCTTCTGTTGTCTTGTACCAGTCTTGCCACTCTCTGTTCTGCCCTAACATTGACTAGTCGCTGACGGCCACGATTCGCACGTTCAGACCCAGATTTTCGGCTGACAGTCCAGTCTTTAAACACTTTAACAACAGCTGCTCTTGAACATTTAACGAATTCTGCTGTTTTGCTGATACTCGCTCCATGGCTCCGAGCCCCAACAATCATCCCATGTTCAAAGGCTGTTAAATCGCGTTGTTTACCCATATCTTCGGGGGAAAAAAAAAAAATCACTTCTACTGTCGTGCTTTCCTATTTATAATGGTCTGGCCTTCTAGCAACTTCAGCGCAAATTATAGCTAATTTACCTATAAAAGTCAGGTGGTCATAATAATCTGCCCACTCAGTGTATACACCCCCCCCCCCAGGAACATGCCCTTATATTTAAATGCTTATTGCGTTGCCCTTGGCATAATAAACCCATAAAAGCTGTACAGGAGTGACTGTGTCTGGTGGCATAACCTGTCCATTGCTTAAAAAAGAAAAAGCAATCTAGCATGGCAGGCACTGGCAAGGAGGGTACTGTGTTATTACACACCCAGGATGCAACAAAAGGGAGACGTTGTGGACTACATTTGCATTTCCTACCCAGAGTTCCTTGCTGCATATGGGGAATGTAGCGCGAGCTCTGAAGCAGTTCTCTGAATTGCTGGGATGTGTAAATGTCCTCTGCAACTATAAACTTTATTATGAATATTTATAAACGTATTAACTGTGCCGGCACTTCAGGACAGTTCAGCAAAAAACGTAACTTTCATTTAATCCATTAAAACAGCCGCAATGTTTCAGTCCCTCTAGGGGACTTTCACCACAACAAAGAAAATCCCCTAGAGCAGTGGTCCCCAACCCTAGTCCTCAGGTATCCAGTAACAGGACAGGTTTTAAGGATCACCTTGGGGAAATACAGACTGAATCCTCCAATCACTGAGCAGCAAATCAAATCACCTTATCACCTGTGCGGTGCTTCACATATACTGCAAACCTGACCTGTTAGGAGGGACCTGAGGACCAGGGTTGGTGACTGTTACCCTAACTGAAAAATTGCGGTTGTTTTAACCTCTTAAGGACCAAGGGTCTTTAAAGTCAATGCATTTATGACATAACAATTACATCATTGGTCCTTAAGGGGTTAATGGATGAACAAAAAGTTAAGTTTCTTTTGCTGAACTGTCGGCAAACTCAATACGTTTATAGATGGGAGCCAAGGTTCAGGCACCGGTCAATGGAGACAACAGAAGTGTGTGCTGTGTTTCTGAATTATTGCATGATTAAGTCAATTATAACCAAAACCCCCCCCAAAAAATTACACTTTTTAATAAAAAAAAGTGGGTCAGTAAAACGCCTGAAAAAGCATATTTACATTGGATATTGCGACAGGATAGCAGAATGCAATATATAAGGGGTTATTCAAAAAGAGCCGAACATGCCATCGAATGGTGAATTTCACTGTACGGTGCAATTTCGTGGCAATTTGGCTATTCAGAAAACTGTCGAGTTGCCAAATATTCACCTTTTAAAAAATTTGCAGTTATTTTTTTCACCCCCAGTTTGATGACCGATCGGCTTTTTTCGGCAGCCTGTTCGTCGGATCATCGGCTGCGTTTTGCAGTTTGCGGCTGCATTCGGCGGTGTGTTCAACGGTCGTTGGCTGTGTTCGGCAGATCCCTTCGGTGACCCTGCGGTGAATGCCGAAATCACCGCTGGGTCCGGAGAACTGAACTCGCACAAGTGCACCGAACGCGAGAGCACTGATATGTTGGTGCTTTCTGAATACCCTCTCAGGCTAGCGTCAGACGAACGCAGTCATCACATACGTGTCGCCGCACAGTTTAACGTCCGTCGTAGCATTGTTTTGTGATAGAGACCAACACACGAAGTACGTGCGCACCAAAGTCCGCATGCACAACGCAGGTGGCAACGGACCCAATATAGGCCTCGATGTAAAAAAAGCACTAGGACGGAACGCACAGAGTGTGCCGCATCCGCGTAGCGTCCTGTGTGCGTGACGACGGGACGTCAGACGCAGCGCATTTGCGACGTCCATCACGTGGACGCTCAGAAGTTTTTCTGGTCTGGCTGACTGTACCGGTCTTTTAATTTTTATTAATTTTGTTTCCCATATTTCCTTTTCTACATCCGTAAAAAAAAAAAAAAAAAAACGGACCGTGTGGGGTCTACAGTATCTTCCGCCAGTATGTCCGTCCCTTATGCACGCACGCAGAGTGCGCTCAGACCGCGTTCGTCTGACTTTAGCCTTAAGCGTGTATATTTTTTTTAATGTTTTGGTATATTGTGTTTGTCTGTTGTTTTTTTTCACCTAAGTAAATGCTGCCTTTATTATTGCCATGATGTCATGATTAACATGTCACACCTGACACAGCCCGTGTTATATTTATTATGGCTACTGAACAGGCTTGTGTGAAAATCCAACGTGTAGAAGGCTTATCAATAAATTGCAATCTTTGAGCTTGGATTCCAATATTGTTGAATGGATTAGGCAGTGGCTGAGTGACAGACAACAGAGGGTTGTGGTAAATTGAGTTTATTCGGCACAAGGTCTTGTTACCAGTGGGGTACCTCAGGGGTCAGTACTTGGACCCATTCTATTTAATATTTTTATTAGGGATATTGCAGAAGGTATTAATGGAAAAGTATGTCTTTTTGCTGATGACACAAAGATTTGCAACAGGGTTGACGTTCCTGGAGGGATCAGCCAAATGACAAATGATTTAGGTAAACTAAAAAAATGGTCGGAGTTGTGGCAATTGAGTTTTAATGTGGATAAGTGCAAGATAATGCACCTGGGACGTAAAAACCCAAGGGCTGAATATAGAATATTTGATACATCTGAGGGTTGGGATTTAGGGGTTATTATTTCAGAGGATCTAAAGGTAAGTAGTCAATGTAATAGAGCAGCAGGAAATGCTAGCAGAATGCTTGGTTGTGTAGGGAGAGGTATTAGCAGTAGGAAAAGGGAAGTGCTCATGCCACTGTACAGAGCACTGGTGAGACCTCACTTGGAGTACTGTGTGCAGTACTGGAGACCGTATCTCCAGAAGGATATAGACATCTTAGAGAGAGTTCAGAGAAGGGCTACTAAAATGGTGTACGGCTTGAAGGAGAAAAGTTACCAGGAAAGGCTTAATGATCTTAACATGTACAGCTTGGAAAAAAGACGAGACAGAGGAGATATGATAGAAACATTTAAATACGTAAAGGGAATCCACAAGGTAGAGGAAGGGAGTATATTTAAAAGGAAACAAAGTAGCAAAACAAGAGGACATAGTCTTAGATTAGAGGGGCAAAGGTTTAAAAGTAACATCAGGAAGCATTATTTTACTGAGAGGGTGGTGGATACATGGAACAGTCTTCCAGTTGAAGTGGTTGAGGCCAAAACAGTAATTGAATTTAAGCAGGCATGGGATAGGCATAAGGCTATCCTAAACAAAAGATAAATCCAGGTAAAGTATCCATGTAATTGGGCAGACTAGATGGGCCGGAAGGTTCTTATCTGCCGACTTTTTTCTATGTTTCTATGTTTCTAAATGAGGGTTACCGTGCGAGTTTCTCAACCCCATTCAGAACGCCATATCCTTCCTACTGTTGGCATACCGAAAAACCCGAAATGAGCGGCTAAAGCCAGCATTTCCGTTATTGATTATAGGCGCGAGTGACGGTAACTGGGCTGATATTTTAACGGGAATCAAAATCCCGAGAAACCCTCGATTACGTTTGTCAAACTGAAAAAATGGCTGAATTGCGGTAACTAACGGGGATCCAGCTTAATGTTCCAAAACCTATAAACGTTCCAGCTGAACATTGAAGAAATGGTTTGACAGGTCGGTTATGGACCTTTAAATTCTGCAAATCCGCCACATTTCTGCACGTTACGAGGAATCTTAGGAATGCGACATCCACAAAACAGCTGCACGAGCCAGGAAATAAAGAAAAGAAAAGTAATGTATCAAATAAAACTGTATCTGTATGTCCGACGGCGATTGTGCCGGCTCACTGCGTGCGTTCGATGTTGAAACGCACGCCTGAAAGAGGCACGTACAGTGGATGAGAGTTTCTTCCTATCATGTGCTTCGTCGGTTTTATGATGTAGTGAAGGTCTTGCACCACAAAAAGTGACTAAGTCTAAGAGTCAAACAGAAAGCCTCCTTACACAACGAGCGCCGGGGATTTTTTTCCTTTTTCTCGGTCCTGTCACTGAGTAAGCAGAGTGTGACATCATTATTCAAACAAAGCGAACTCTGAGCAATGGGCCGATTGCAGGGCTGTTGCAAAAGGGATTGCGCAACGGAATGCCTAGCTAATTATTGCAAGATCAAATAACGGTTTCCATGGAGACTGCTGAATGTTTTCAAAAACAATATTTATCTCTTCCATAAATCTGCGTGACACAGAATAATGAGAAGCGCGGCCACGCAACGCGGCGAATTCGTGTCTTTCCCCTTTTGTTTGCGAGCGATCTGAAGCAGATGTATTGAACTTAATCTGCTGTATGTTTGACAGCTAGTCATTATTTTTCTGCCGGGGTTATATGTTTACAATGTAGTCATACAATGCTTTCCAGCAGATCGAGTTGTTGAAGGTGGGGTGTACACTGTTCCTTTATTATTTGGGGTTTAAATACTGCGCTATTGGTGATATCTAATCTGACAGCTCTGTCACGGACGTCTGTTCTTGCCTGTGGAAGCATTTGCAGCATTTCTCGACATTTTTTTCATACCTTTCCCTTAGCGCAATCACTTATTTCCAGGTCAGGAAAATTACCAAGATCAGAATTGGCTGCAGTCACCTAAACATGCATTTTTAACCCTTCCACTCACTGCATTGCAGTACATTGAAAAGCAATCGTTAGCACCTCAAAACCCTATCTGCAAACCTTTTTAAAGCAGGATTAGTGCAAGCCCTGCGGAGAAACCAAATTCACTGTCTTATCGCGCTCCTTTTCACCCTAACTGTAAACAAGCTGCAAGGAGCCGCTCACACTACCTTTGCAACAAAAGGTTAAGAAACGTTGCTGCAGCATTACAACAACCAAGGATTTGGCAGAATACAGGGAGAGCTGTGGGGTCAGTCACTGCTGTACAGGAATAAGATTCAGGGGGTTATAAGGAGTGTAAATCCCTGTACCAGTGACGTGCGGTGAGATCAGTGCTTGGTGAGGCACTGGCTAGTATCAGAGCCAGATATACACAGGTTACGTAGGTTCAGTGCTCCCCAGGATCTGGCTGCTGTCGGTGCTCCCCAGGATCTCTGTCATCCTCAGGCAGCCTAGTGTGACACTGAGGCCACACCTCAAGCACAGCCCTGCACCCACTGATTGTGCGAGACAGGACACATGACTGTCCTGCGCCAATCAATGCATGGGAGGCCTGCCTCCCATGCAGGAGTTTTTTGAATGACTTGGACCAATAGCGCTTTCCTATTGGTCCAAGCTATTTCATTGCTCTCCCAGTGCCTCCGAGGCACTGGGAGAGCAATGTTCAGGAAGTGGGCAGTGCTCGGATGTCTGTTCTTTGAACAGACGCACCACACTGCACTGTTCTTGGCAGAATACTTGATTTGCGTAGGCTCAGGCTGTTGAAGGGGAAAAAAAAGAATGTGTGGGGCACACAGAGGACGGACCGAGCTGACGTCAGGGGAACGAGGAGCAGGTGAGTTTAACTGCAGCTGCCCTTAATGGCAGGGGAGGCTCTGCCTCACCTGCCGCCACTGACCGCACGTCCCTGCCCTGTACAGTGCAGATACAAGGTGTTAAGCACTATGTATATGTCAAGGTTTGTCATTTTTGTATTAATAAAGGTTACTTTTGTAATTAGAGTGCATCTCTCCGTTGTAGTTTATGTGTGTAACATACACACACACACCAACCTGTCAGACCAGCCCTCAGTGTACACACACGTTTCAGACCAGCCCTCAGAGAGTGTGTGTGTGTATATACATACATACATACATACATACATACACACACACACACACACACACTTTGCAGCCGTGTGTGTGTATATACATACGCACACATACACTGAGGGCTGCAGTGTGTTTGTGTATATATATATATATATATCTGGACTAACACGGGCGACCTAATCTACATATATATATATATATTATTCCTGATGAAAGTCTGCGGTTAGCAGACTGAAACGTCGAATTTGTTAATAAAATAACTATTTTTGAAAGACCCAGAGTGCCACCAGCGTATCTTTACGCACGGATTTCTATATTGGCCAGGTGCAGCACCGGGCGCTGGATCAAAGTTCTCCGAGTGCAGAAACCAACTGTATATATATTTATATACACACACTAACACGTTTCAGAACTCAGACCAGACATGGGGCGGCTGTCCGAATGCTTTAACGGCATTCAGACAGGCCCCTGCAGCTGACCGCGTGTCTACCTTCCAACGAGCACCAATGGCAAAGTTTTCACGTGGCCGCTCGCTGCGAAGCCCCCAGCCACGATCTTGCGATCAGTTTAAGATCTCGTGATCAGTTTGAGATCTCGTGCGATTGCGGCTGGGGGTTTCGCAACGAGCGGCCGCGAAGACTTTGCCGTCGGTGCTCGTTGGAAGGTAGAAACGCAGTCAGCTGCAGGGGCCTGTCTGAATGCCATTAGAGCATTTGGACAGCCGCCCCGGCCCCTCGGATGCCTGTAAGCCGGCTCAATGCTGGCTTCCGTTATCGGGGGAGGTATCGGGGGCATCTGCACGAGTACTAAGTGTAGAACCCGGTATCGAGACACCACACCCCCAAACATGCACTTTTTAAAGGGGTGCTTTTGAAGAGAAGGAAAATAGCAACTTGCCAGAGATAAGAGTTGATGAATGAGAAAAGTACGTTGCTCGACATTCACCATTAACCACGTAAGGACACCCACCGTGCAATTATGTTGCGGGTTTCTTGTGTTAGCGGCAAGGGACGTACTGCTACATCCCGATGGGGAATGGGTGCTGGGGCCACAACATTGGAAGTGCGACTTCTAGTTTGAGGCACTGTCTCTGTGGCCATGGACAACCAGTAGGGGGGGGGGGTGTCACACAAGACACCATGGCCACTTAAATTATCTTAAATATTACACCTTTCCGGGGGGGGGGGTGTCACTGGTTGCATTTAGCTATTTAATGGCCTAGTCAGCTAATCTACAGTGGTAATTATTACTCAACAAAACATTACTCAACTTGTTGACCACAGAAAGATCAAAGGCTGAGACGGCACTTCTCAGAAACGGAGCGATTTCCCCCTGCCTTTCAGTATCTGAAATACAATAACTTTAAATAAAAACTGAAAAAAAGAGGAAATCAATGAAATGTGTTTCTATTCGTGGCAGCGTAAGTGAATGATCTCACCGTTACCTTCAGTATTACTTTTTAAACATTATGAGAACCGGTTACGGACAATCAAAAAAAAAAAAAAATAATCCACGAAAACCTGAAAATGCAGTTTGGCTTTTGGAATATCAGGATTTCCCAGATTAGAAACTCTCGCCGGTCCGCGGCCCATTAGCGATATCGCTGCCCATTTATTGTTTACAGGAGGTGAGATAAGATTAAAGCAGTTTATTGAGATTATGACAGCCACGTTCATAAAACGGAGACGATGAATCCAAGAGTAAAAGCAGCAAACGGACCCTGGGAATATGGGAAATCGGCTCTTGCCGTGTTTCACCGCTAAGGATCGAGGAGGTGAAAGCCGCGTAAACGCTGCAATGAGTGACAAATTGCAGTATAAACACAAAGCTTGCATCAGGTAAACCTGCAAATGTTCCCAGACAGCCATATTGGTCTACAGCAGAGTTTCCCAACCCTGGTTAAAACCTACAAGGATTGTGAACCACTCGTCTACAGAAGACTGGTGCTCTGTCAACCTCTAATCATTGGGTCTTCTCTAGTTCACCCTTCAGGCGTTATACACTCATCGCCGCTGTTTGGCACAGTTTCAAGCGTGATAAACTTAGGCAAATGCAAATAACGTCAGAGGAACCTTCACTGATTAAACTTTGGCTGGCGTTGATTGAATTTCCCTATCTGGTTCACCAAAGTTTATAGTGGTTGCAACAACGGCAATTAGTGACTAACCCCTATGGAATGACTTCAAGTGAGAAAACAGGTTGGTTGGACACTCCTCTTCTTTATCGTAAATGAGAATGTGATGGATAACCCAGAAGATAAGGACTACATTTAGGGTAGAGGTGGTGAAAACACTCAAATGGAGGAAACCCAGAGTTTCATGGGTGAATCCAGCCGGTTCTTACAGGATGTTTGGCAATATGCCATAACCATTAGTTGTGAATACGGTGAAGAACGCTCAGAAACAAGTGGAGATATATTCTTTCCCATCTCCACCGGACTTCTGAGACGTGAGGAAACATAAGGTCTAATCACAAAAGTGAATGGAGTTGATACCGAGTTGTACTTGCCCGGGTTCGTCATGGTTTCTAAAAAGATGGGATTCGTGGTCAAGTCTGTTGTCTTCCGTCTGACAGGGTATTTTATTTGGGTAACCGAACTGAGCAAGTGCAACTGTGATATAAAAGCTCAGTCTTTTTCCCTGAAACCCTTCAAAAGAATGCACCGGAGACACCCAGGGCTGGATTTACAATTAGGCACCACAGAGGGGAGCGCCATGCCCTGAAAAACTAGTACAACTAAAAAAGAAAATGCACATTTTTATTTTTTACAGGTCAAGGTGCCCCCCTGTGGTGGACCACTTTTTCTGTAAAAGTAAAACTATATATATATTGAAGAAAAAAAAAAAAAAAACATAATAAGAATGTGTAAATATTTTTTTTTAAAATAGATCTCCTTTTAAACTTTTTTAAGTTATGTGCCCCCCAAAGTAAAATTAAGAGAGTATATCCTTTCATTTTTTTTCCCTTTGCCTGGGAAAAGGGGGGGGGTGCACGCTCTAGATTTCTGTACCTACAGACTCCTGGGATGTAAATCCGGCCCTGGAGACAACAAACATGTTCAAGCATCGGATCCTCCATGATGTGATCGTAGCGCTAAAACGGCATCCTGTGTTCAAAAAAGCTCATCACGAAGGGGTTAAATTCACAGAAACTACCTTAACGTTGAACTAGAAGTTCACGAATGCCTCCAAACGGACATATTTTCCCTTCGAATAAAAGAACCGAGACGTGACTAATGAAAGCATGCACGATCATCAGGTATTTCTCAATCCCAGGCTATTAATGACATCTGCGACGCAAGTACGTATGTAGTGTTATAAATAACAGCAACAAACCTGTAACGATAATCACACCACTGATAGCCAAGTTGTGCAAAGGTTTCAAGCGCATTGTTTGCCAGTATCTCGAGGTAAAGGTATGTACATCGAGAAGATTGCAATTTAAGAGGCCTGGCGCGAAGCATCGGGGAACCCAACGACCTTCATCATGCAGCCGCTTAGATTGTATAGATCTGGATGCCATTCGGACATCGCTTCCAGTCACGTCCATCACGGAACCAGATTCCTTATTTGTTTCCCCCTTGTGCTTTAACCTCCCTGGCGGTCTAATTTTTTCAAAATTTTGTGTCTAAAAGCGTATCAATTTTTTTTTAAAGGAAACGTGTTTTTGTACATAGTTAGCCTGTAATAATTAGGAATCACGCACTGAAATCCGGCCAGTCAAGAGTCCTTACTGGTAAAATCCTTTATACATAAATAAAAAAATAGTAAATACACGGAGTCCGATAAAGTTTGAAACACGACATAATAATTTATTATCCCAAAAATAATTATCCAAAATAATGCAAATAAATGATATTCAATAAAATACAACAAAAAACACTGAAATCTGTCTGAGAACAAGGGTGAGACAATGTATGGTCTATTTCTTATCCTGTACTGCCACCTAGTGGCCGTTCATAAACATTTCCATTTGTATTCAGTGAATTTTATGAATGAAATTTGCTGTGGTCCAGCCCCTCTGCATCATGTGACTCGCAGGGAGCCATCCAGGAAGCAGCTCACAGCGATCACACTGCGGGACAGCCAGCCCGAGTGTGGCTCAGGGTTACCGTTCGCAGTAGCGAAATTTAACCCCGAGTCACACTCGGGAATACCGCCAGGGAGGTTAAGAATGGATTAGTCCACTCTCCCTGTTTAACCCACATAGTTAGTTTGGCCCAGCCCCATTTCCGCAAGCTGCCTTTCACTCGGGACAACCAAAGAGGCAGTGAACAAGCATATTGTCTACACTGGGTACTTGCATCCTGTTTTTACCATCCTCCCATATCATGGCACACCAGAGAAGCTCTTTCTACCCACAAGACACCTTTTATTTGCTGTTACTTTCCCAATAAAGTGAAGAGAATATAAAGGACTTTGTGTGCTTTCAAAAGGTGATGAGTTAAGCCACCTGACTTCAATCATATGACATTCGCTTCTTGCATATGACCCTGGGGTTCCAGAATAACGTCATTGCATGAAAGTAGCTGCTAAACCAAAGGAGTTGTTTCAGACGGAGTTGACTAGCATTGTATTTACTGTATTGTCCATCAGATTTCTGTGAATATCCCTTTGAATGGCTGAAATGTATTCACTGGGTGTTGCAAACAACATTGAAACAAAGCTGAATCGATACTAGTCACAGTTTGCTCGTTTCACGGAAGAATAACGACGTTACTGTTGTTCGCCCTTGTCGAATTTTGCTGCTGTGGATTTCCAAAGTTCACCGCAGTTGCAACTAGAGTTGCCAGATCGGCCATGTTTTTCTAGACACGTCATTTATTCATGCTGATGGGCAGTGCGTGAAAAATGCCACCGTGCAGCATGTAGAAACCATACGCTGCAGGAAAGAAATCAAAAAGGGATCCCAGGGGACCTGCCTTAATTTCCTTCCTGCGGCATATGAATTATACATGTTGCTACGACGCACTTTCTACGTGGCTGCAAAGCACGATGCTCCATAGGAGGATCGAGCCTTGCAGCACTGCGCGCACTCAGCGAGGTGGCCAGACGGGCTGCAGCGTGGAAGGAACGTCCACTCTCAAAAACGCTCGTCTGACCCCGGCCTAAAGGGAGGATAGAACAAGTTCAGGTAGGTCCTAGTATTTGCAGCAAAAATGGAGCATCTTCCCAATATTCATTTTTCGCAAAAACACACACACACACACTATTTTCTTTTTTTCCCTTTGTTTTTGAACGTGAATTGACTGGATTTGGAACAATTTTCTTCCGCTCCCTCCATACGCTGCCAAAAAGGAGTGTCTGCTTGACCCAGAGTCCTGCTAATAGCTACCCTAAACTGGAGACTCCCGGGTCGAAACGCAGCAGGTTCCCGTATGCGCGACCCACCCGAGCACTCCCCAAATAGCACCAAGCTCCACATTCCCAGCAGGTCTGCAGAAATAAATATGATGCAGCTTAGCTTCACGAGGAACAGCTGGCTCTCTGCTCCGAGCTTTATAAAAAGGAAAAACAATTCAAGAAACGCCTGAAGAATTCTTTTATTTTATGTTAAGTATATATGTGAGTCATGTAACGTAAACATGCGAGTGAGGCAAGTGAAAAGGGACGGGACCAACCAGAAGGTCAGCATTCCCTTGTTGCAAGAACGAGCGAAAGACTAGTTCGCGGAAAGGTTGCACAATAAAATTGATATAAACTCATCTGAACTACGAAGTGCAGCACGACACGGAGACGACAATTCAAAAAGCGGCACACAAACTGCGCATAATTTCAATGCTTTGCGTTTCGGCCTATTATGGCAAAAAAAATACTCCATGGAGGGGATGCTCGCATCTGCGCTGCCATGAGTATCCTGAGGCTTAGCGCCGTGTTACGGTGCAGGCTGCTGGTTTAGCGTCGGCACCGTAATATCACGCTAAAACGGGGACACTAAGGAGAAACCTGCAGGTGCAGGTATTTCTCCTTAGTGTCCCTGTTTTAGCATTAAAAATTTAATATAGCCCCGAGTGTATGCAGCCGCCCCGCAAACACACCTTCATAAACTTACTACATTGCATAACTCATTCTGCCGCTTTGTGTTACAATGTAACTACATGACCCACCATTGTGACATGTTAAAAGAGCTAAACTGTGTTTTGTTTTTAATATCTTGCATTTATTACTTTGTATTTCTGTACCTACTGTAAATGTTCAATGTTCCTGAACCCAGGACATACTTGAAAACGAGAGAAATCTCCATGTATCCTTCCTGGTAAAAGATTTTATAAATAAATATAGAACTCCCAGTACCTCTTTGACCTCAGTGTTGCTGTGACTCAAGAAAGCAGACTGGCACCGGCGTTTGAGGGAGTCTGATAGATGAGCAGTATTTGGATTTTTTTAAACCCATCCTACAATGATTTTGCCGTTGCTAAATTATTTTTCACCAAGAGTTTGATGAATGGGAGAGCACAAAAGAGCCACAGCAAGTGGAATGGAGGTGGACGTAATCACTCTACTCTCAAAGTACTTTGAAGGAACACAGAGAGCAAATAGTTGGTGTTCTTCAGCCCGCACAGATCGATCTCATCTCACACTGTACTCCTAGCATTACAATGAAGGGTAATGTCACTTCATAGCAACTGACCTGTAATTAAACTGGAGTTTGGTAACGGACAAGGTATTACGGTTCATATAGGAACGTTACCATCGAGACTGCCATAGACCTGAAACAAGGCCATTAAATCCAGCCAATGCATGCCGCTAGTCAGCATGAACATCCAGTAATCTTTCAATGAACACTTTGGCCAACTGGTGGCTCTGCACATTACCATTGATGTTCGTTCAGGGTCATCTTATAGTTCGGCAAAATAGGAAACCTTTAGGCCTTACTCAAACTAGAGCCTCCCATGATGGACTGGCAGACAGATGACCTGTTAATCCAGCTTGACTTGAGTAACCCTGCTGGATTTAACATATCGCTCCTCGTCTCTTACTTCAGGACTCAGAAGACTATTGCTGACTACCTATGGACTGCTTGTCCTCAGCTCTCATGAAATCCCACCACAACCCCATTAAAACCCACACTCTCCTCAGGGTCAGGGTAGGTATTGTTTCATCTATTAATTATACTGCTCATATGCCTCTTATTAAAAATAAAAGCAAAAGACCACAAAAACATGGCTACCAAGCGTTGACCGCAATCACACAGTGTTTCCTCAGAGCGGCGAGCAGTACAGTAATACTGTTAAACATCTCCAGAACTTACCAAAAAACAAACAGCATCACAACTAAATTAACCACAAAATAACTAAAACATCCCATTTATTTGCCACCCCTTCTTGCAGATAACACACAGTAATTCCAGGTTTTGGAGGAATGTGCCGAGTTCTCTTCTACTCCTAGACTAAACAAAAAGACACGAAACCGTGTCATAATTTACCATAAAGCCCAAACTCATACCGTGACATTTAAAATGATCTGTAATACGTGGAAATGGTTTGTAATGCACGTGGACTCTGTCCAAAGGGATAAATTCATCCCTAGAAAGGGATAATGTATATACATCGCAAGTTAAAAACACGTCCCAGTATCTATGCGCGCACATTTATACACATACGACTACACCGAGCCACGTTACACATCAAATCTCTGCACAAAGTTATGTGGTGTGTTAGTATAACACAAAACACACAACATGTAAAATAGAAAAACCTAAATATAACAAAGTTCACCGGACTGTAAATCACATAACCACTGGGGAGATCAATTAAAAAGGCATAGGTTGTCCAATGCAGTTTTCAGTGCACTTTTCTGTGGCGTTTTCACCGTAGTTTCTGCCAAAGTTGTTCAGAGTAGTTTTTGACATGGTTGAACCGATACCATTTTTTTTTTAAGACCGATACTCACCAATAACGAGTACCGATACTTTTATTTAATTGCGTGTGGCCGCTTTCCTATAATTTATGGTTTTGGTGAAAGCCTGTGCAATTTATGTTAACATTGATATGTATGGCCAGACACCCCATTTACCCACTGCGCAGGCCTGCACACCCCCTGATCACACACACCTCAGATATATATTTATACCCACACCAGACCTCAGATACTGGAGCCGCTGGCAGAATGCATTAACAGCATTCCGCAGGCGCCTCCGGCTGGCTGCGTTCCACCGAGCGGCCGTCGCTTGTGAAGGCGGCGACGCGCTTTTGCAAGATCTTGCTAACCCTGCAAGATCAAGGCTGGAGGCCGCGTCACAGCTTTCAGACGCCAGCAGCTGCTCGATGGAAAGCAGCCAGCTGGAGTGGCCTGTGGAATGCTGTTAATGCATTCTGCCAGCAGCTCCAGCCCCTCGGATACTGGAAAGTCAGCCCAGCGCTGGCTCCTGGGTGTACCATGTACTCCTGCAAATGCCAGTGTCGGCACCGATACTAGTATAGGTATCAGTGCATCCCTAGTTTTCAATCGGTTTCTGTGGGAGTTTGTTGGAGATCACGACTTTATAATTGCTGAAGTAAATTCACCAGTATTGGAAATGACGACAGAAGAACGCCGGATGGAGAATAACCACAGTTTACTCAATTTTCGGAAGAAACGTGGTGGTATTGTTGTGCAGGTTTGTTCACTGTTGTTTGCAGCAACTTCGTCTGCCAGGGTTGGAATTTGTTTCTGTGAATAGCCTAAGTTTGTTGTAGTTCCACCAATGGAGATTTTTACCGTTGCATGTGACAGCGGTGAACTCCATTGTCACAGTGGTGCTTCGTGCAGTGCATTAACCCCTTCAGTGTTAATCATTCTACACCTGCAGCTATTTGTAATGCCTCCTCCAGGGCACCTGCATGAAACAAGTGTGGGAACGTAGCTCCTCCAATAATTTTGCAGGGGAAAAGGAGATCCCATTGGTCAGTCATGTCTCCTTGTTAAGACATAATAAAAACATGGTTTCAGGATTTATTTTTTCCTTAATACCCAGCCTATATACACACACACATTATAAATAAATATACTGTATATATTAAATGGATGCAACATAATAAAAAAAAAGTTATTTTTTTGCACTTAATTGGGCAGAGGTTGCAGACAGCCCCAGTCCAATTATTTTTTATATATTTTTTATTTTAGGTGTTTTATCTTACCTTTTCTCCTTCGCCGCGCAGCTACTCCTCTTCAACTCAAGGGGCTTCGGACGTCCCTGCATCTTTGCTACACAAATTGTGCACGGTCGGATCAGGAAACTGCGCATCACTCGGGCTTACGCGCTTTTACGCACATAAGTTCCGTAGCGCCTGCGCAGAATGATGGATCGGAGTTGCACGCACTGAACCGATCCATCGGCTGCCTCTCAGAGCACCTGCTGCGTGCTGACGTCACTTGTGACCGATCTGGTGACCGGCAGCCGGGAAATCGAAAAATCCTGGCTGCTGTTGATGCCGGGTGGTGGAGGAAACCGCTGTACTTCACCCAGCAATTACACCAGAAAGAGATTGGAGGCTGCAGGGGCTTTACAAATCCTGTATATAGTAGAATATCCGAAGACGATAAGAAACCACCCCCAGTATGAGAACTTGCGATCGGGATATAGTGATTAAACACCAGTTGCAATACATTTCCTTGGAAATAACGCTTTACAAATCCTGACCACTTTAAAAGATAAGAAAGAGTAGAGTGTTCCTAGAAATGAGTGTGCGGTGGGTTAAGTGCGAGATGACAATCGTTATGGGGGGGGGGGACGGACTCTTGGTGTATCTCCACACTTTAAGACTTTACCTTTGCTTTTATACATTAAATTTAGTTACGTTGCAAGTGAATTCTCAGCCGGGTTTATAATGGAAATCGCAAGTTCTCCTACGATGCACGGAGAGTGGGACATTGGGGTGATGTTCCCAATTCTATGTGCTCAGATGGTGCTTTCAGGCAAAACATCCAAAGTATCTGGTAGGGATGCACCGATACCGATACTAGTATTGGTATCGGTGCCGATACTGGAACCTGCACGAGTACTTGGTACTCGTGTAGGGGCCCCCAATACCTAAACCGATACCAGAAGCCAGCGCTGGGCTGGCTTGCCGGCCGGTTTCACTGGCGCGCTGCCAGGCTCCTCCCACACTGCCAGCCTCCTCCGGCGTATTCTTCCTTCGAGCGGCCGCAGGCATAGGTTGTAGCCCGGCCGCTCGTTGAGAACCATGTGCACAGCCGCGATCTCGTGGAGTTCATGTGACTGCGGCTGTGCACATGGTTCTTAACGAGCAGCCGGGCTACAACCTCTGCCCGCGGCCGCTCGAATAAAGAAGACGCCGGAGGAGCCTGGCAGCGCCGGAGGAGCTTGGCTGGGTAAGCGCGGGGCCAATCAGAGCTGGGGGCCGGTACTCGGTATCGGTGAGTACTTTTAAAAAGTATCGGTACTTGTACTCTGTCTTAAAAAAATGGTATCGGTGCATCCCTAGTATCTGGGATGTGGCAGAGGTATCGCAATGGAATGTTATATCTTTCCTATACATGCTGGATAGAATGCATACTTATACCAGCCTGCAGTTGACCGTGCCGCCCCAGAATTACAGGTGACTATATATACGGAGGGGCAGGAATATCACAGCCCAAGAAAATTCAGTTACGATGGCCTTATGGCAATTCCCTACTAATCCAGCTCCCTGGCGGTCTGATTAGGACATTATTATTAATGTCAAAGAGGTACTTTTTTTGGATAGGATTTTGTTTTATTATTTTTAATAATTTTTTTTATATCTCCCGCCGTGTCCCGCCCCCGCGTCCCACCCCCCCTGTACACAGGGAGAGGAACCCGGAAGAAGAACGCTGCGATTGGCCGGAGGAGACTGCAGGAGGACATCGAGGGAACGCAGGGACAAGGTATGTACCAGCCCGAGTGTGGCTCGGGGTTACTGTGTTTCGGTGCGGAAATTTAACACCGAGTCACACTCGGGAATACCGCTGTTGAGGTTAATGACTTGCCCTTTGACTCATTCTCCTTGGCCACCTGGTGAAGAAGTCGATGCCCTTTGCTAGTTCAGATTGCGAGAGTATTTAATAGCGGTTTGCATTTGTTTTGCAACAAATCTCAATTCGTTTGGAAATTCGTATTTCGGAAGTACTTCCGAAATAACAAATTAGTTTCATCCGAATTGAAATGGAAATGAAACAGTATATAACAAAATTGATTCGTTATACTGTTTTACAAGAGAACCATTGAATGAATGATTCCTCTATGCACACTGCAGCGAAACGGTAATTTAACCCTAGCTTGTCTTTTAAACTTCATGTTTAACCATAATCTAACTGTAATGAAGCAGGATTTGATTTGTCTTTTTTTTGTTAATTTTTTTTTTAAGGGATCCTAAAATTCAAATTGATCCCAAATTACAAAAAAATTTATGAAAACAAATCAGTTTTGTTTTATTTTTTCACATAGCACCCCATCCCTGTCAATTGGCTGTGGTGCTGAACCTGTTGTATTATTCACTGCAGGGTCACCTTAGGCTAGGGTCAGACGAACGCATTTTTCGCGTCGTCCGTGAAAAAGTGCGTTAGAATGAATGGACGTATTTTTTCCCGGAATACGCGATAGCGGTCATACGATGCACATTTTCGTCCGTGATTTTGTACGGATCATCAATAAAACACTTTTTGCGTCTGGACGTTATGTTGGCTGGACATTAGCAGCGTCTGACGTCTCCCAATCACGCACACACGCCGCTAGCGGACGCAGCGCACTCTGTACGTCAGTACTAGCGGTTTGACGTTCTCGAAAAAATGCGTTCGTTTGCCACTTTCGTGCGGCCGTTCTTCGTATGCTGCCCGGCATTGGATGTCATTTGCTGCTAGCGCGGCTGTGACGGCCGTGATTAAGAGCAGCTAAACGCATGTTAATACTGCGCTCGTCTGACCCTAGCCTTAGTGCACCGAAGATGGAGTCGCCCAAGACCGCCAGACTGCAGAAAAAAAAAAAACTGTCCTATTTTCCTAATAGGTGTTTAAGCTAATAAAAATGCGTCTGAATAATAACAGGTGCTTTGAAAAAAATTATAAAAAAGTCTGTTACAGAATAAAACGAAAAACGCCTTTTAAAAAAATTGGGAATCAAAAATTTGGCCTAAAAATACAAAAAATAGAAAACGGTTTTCTAAAAAAATAAAGACTTTTTGCTGAAAATGAATAAACTTTTTTTTGAGATTAAAAATTATATATATATATATAATTTTTTTTATAATGAATCCTATGGGATTCACCTCTTTAAACCGGTCAAACGGAATCACCGAACCTCAGGGAATTTTGTCAACGTTTCAGTGTTTTCTGTATAGATTAACCATTATTTCTCTATGGGACAATTTTGCTGCAGACAAACTGCATCCCTCAGACTATGGCGAACTGCA
Source organism: Leptobrachium leishanense (assembly GCA_009667805.1). Classification (NCBI taxonomy): domain Eukaryota; kingdom Metazoa; phylum Chordata; class Amphibia; order Anura; family Megophryidae; genus Leptobrachium; species Leptobrachium leishanense. The sequence goes on along the minus strand of CM019067.1, from coordinate 33,443,893 downwards.
GTATTCGGCAAATTGACAATTTAGTGAATAAATGAACTGCCCAAAAATTTCACCGTTCGGTGCGATTCGATGACAAGTTCGCCGCTTAGTGGAAAAATATTTAAAACCATCAGCAGGGCCGGACTGGGAATAAAAATCAGACCTGGAAAAAAAAATTATAGCGCTGAGTTAAGTGACTTTAACGCATGCCCCATATTACAATCTGAACGCTAACGGGCTAAAAAAAATACAACCCTTAGAGCATTAGTGATTGTGCTCGCTTCTGTGAGCTTACTGTACTTTGCGCTTCTCATGTTAAGGATAGGGAGCGCAAAGTCCTAACGCGAATTACTGCACTGATGAGGTAACGAAAAAGTTAACCACCGCTAGAAGCTGGTGCTAACTGAGACCATTTCTCCTGAATAATTTATCACCAGCTAAAAAAAAAATCAAAAAAAAAATAAAAAAAAAAATCAGAGACTTACCTCTCATCCCGTGGCGACAACAGTGGGCCGATCTGCCTCTTCTGGCCACAGGGAGCAGAGTGAGACTGGGGACAAAAAGTCCCCAGTCTCCCTCCACGAATCAAGTTGCAGACCTGCAAGATCTCATGAGAGGCGAGATCCTGCAGGTCACGCAGCCGGGCAGCAAAAGCCTCCATGGAGTCCTATGGACGGCAGTAGCAGGTACTTGCAGAGGCACTTAGTGCGGCATTACGGGGCAGACTTCTGAATCAGCACGTGACCCGTAATATGGAGCTTAAATAGGGACACTAAGGGGAAACCTGCCGGCACACATTATTCACCTTAGCGCCCCCATTTTAACACAGGGCAAGGAATAGCGCCCACAAGCTCTTATGGTGAGAGAACACAGGAAAAATAAAAGAAGCAGAAATAAAATCCTGGTAAATACTGTAACTAGAGGAGATATTCCATAATGATAAAATAATAATTACAGCCCTCATTACTGACCAGTCCCTGACTTAGGCTAAAGTCCCACATATACAGGGTTATTCAAAGAGAGCCAAACTGGCCCAAAAATTGCACCAAACAGGGACTTCCCCTATACGGTGCAATTTCGGGGCCATTCGGCTATTCAAAGATCAGGCAGTTTGGCAAATTTTGTTGAATTGCCAGGGAAAACCGGTGCCTGTTCGGCGTCAGTGAAATCCCCCATAGAGAAGCAATGGTTAATCTATTCACAGAAACTGAACAGCAGAGAAATGACAGTGAAATGCCCTGAAGTTCAGTGCTTTCATTCGACAGGTTTATTCAGGCGAATCCCATAGGCTTCAATGTTAAAAATATTCCCGTTTTAATTCAATATCTAATAAACCCTTTATTCTTTTATTTTGCAGCAAAAAGTCAATTTTTTTAGGCATTTTTTCTGGTGAATAATTTTAAAATGTTTTTTTTTTTTTCTGTAACAGACCTTTTTATTATAATTCATAGGACTTTATATACTATTTCCAGGCATTTTCAGGCAGTAGTATTTTGCATTTAAAAGTTGGGTGTTTTTCTTTTTTTAAACCCGTTCAGCTGCTGGTCAGCTTTTTGTGTCTGCATTGGGCAGGCCGTCGGGTACATTTGGCAGTCTCTTCGGTGGCTTGCGGGTGCGTTCAGCAGTCTCTTTGGTGGCTTGCGGGTGCGTTCAGCAGTCTCTTTGGTGGCTTACGGGTGCGTTCAGCAGTCTCTTTGGGCGGCTTGCAGGTGCGTTCGGCAGTCTCTTGGGTGGCTGCCCTTGGCAGGTGTGTTCGGCGGTTTGCTCAGTGGGTTTGCGGCTGCCTTTGGGTTGATTTGCGGCATTCAGCAGCGTTCGATGGGTCGATTCACCGCACTTTGGGGACCTTGCGGTGAATGCTGAATTCACCGCACGGTCTGCAAATTTAACTTGTCGAAGTCAGGTGAACCAGAGAGCACTGAAAGGTCAGTGACAATTCGGTGCTCCCTGAATATGCCTGATAGAGTGAACACATTAAACAGTTATTTATATAAATAGGACCAAATAAATCATATAAGGAGGAATATCAGAAAAACGTCACTAGACATGAATCCCCCCACTGCAACTTAATTTACTCACAGTGTGCCTCTTTACCTCCCTGTCAGGACCTGAAGCTGCTGCTGGAATGGAGGAGGCAGGGCCGCACGGCTCCCCAGCACCATCAGCACATAAATCAAGCAGCCTGCCGGGATTCCTCCCGGTATCCCGGTATGCCAGTCCAGCCCTGACCATCAGCCAATAATAGCCAAATTGGATATTATTATATTTATATTGGACTCTGGGTGGCAAAAGGCAAATCAGGAGACCGTTTGATGACGTAAACGTGTGTCCTTTTAACATTTGTCTGGGTGTGTGATGCAGTGTAATAAAAACACATAAATTCGGATATGACCCCGCTGTGTTGCAACAGATTAAATAACGCCAGCATTGACGCAGCCGGAGGATGAAATTCACACCACATGGCAGTGCTGGCTTCCAGGTAACACCAATGTACCGTATCTCTGTGTGATATAACCCTTAACATAAGAAGGGTCGCAAAGTACACGTTAACCCTTATTTCACTAAAAGACAGCCATGTAGCCAGAGATTCAAATTTCCTCCATACCGTCTGAACACAGGAGCGTTTCTCAGTCTAGACATTGTATCATTTATATAAATAAACTAAGAAGACCAATTTAAACTTATATAAAGGTCTATCAACCCCCCAAACAGTTCATGAAATCCCCGAATAGGACTGGGAATAGCCTCATCTCTGGCCTAACCCCAAATGACATTCCCGAAAAGTCAGTGTCTTGATTGTATATTTTAATGTAGAGAGATGTGGAAATTCGTGGCTGGTCTATGTGAGTTATCCTGTAGGGATCCTTTAGAACCCTATCCCATCTGGAGCTTCTACATGATGCACATTGTTCTGTGGATATTACTTTTTCATAGCTCCGATTTAGAGTACTGCGTCCCGTCTACCCTCACAGACCGCTTGATGATGCTTTCCATTGTTCTAGTTTATTACTACCCCTTCTCCATTGATAGAGCCCTGTGCAGTACTGTATCCTCTTAATGACCATTCCACCAACTTCCTACACAACCTTGGCTTTGCTAATCCTCTAAAAGAACCTCATCCTAATCACTTATGGAGTCTTTGACTTCTCTCTACCATCCTATGCTGTTCTTTACTTCTCATGTCAACCTTGATTATTGCATATATCAACTTCTTACAAAGACTTGGGTATCCCCTCGACCACCTACAAGGCCATGGTTTCCCTTCAGAGCTCTCCTACTAAGTGGTGAGCTTCCCTCCACCATCCAAATGAGCCTTAGGCATCCCTGCACCCTCTTACACAGCCATGGGCTTCCCTTTACTATCCTATACACATAGGATTCCCTTCACTTTCCTTTAGAAAAATGTTTTTCCGTTGATTCTGTCGAGTTGTGGGCTACCCTCCAGCCTATTTCAAAGTCAAGGGTTTACCACAGAGTTCATACAGGGACATGACACTTCAGAGTCATGGGCTTCCCTCCAGCTTCCTAAACAACCATGGGCTTCCCACAATCCTCATACGGATAAATGGGCTTCCCTTAACTCTTCTACATAGATGGAGGATTCCCACCACTCTCCTTATGAGCCATGTGCTTCAATCACAGAGAAAGGGGTTTCCCTCAACGCTCTTACAGGGCCACGGGCATCCCTCAACCTTCATACACAACCATGTGTTTCTCTCTACAGAGGGACAACAAACTTTCCAACCTCCTACAGAGTCATGATCTTGTCCTCCTACAGACTGGATTTCCCCTTGTCCTCCTACAGAAGTAGTTTCCTACAGAGAATTGGACTTCCTCCTTACCATTATGTGAAGAGCGAAGCATCAACCTAGTTGAGCAGAGTACTTGGTGGCTCTCTATATTTTCACTATAGAAGTCTACGCAGAGAGTACAGAACGTTTAAGAGCAAAAAGTGATAAAAATGGGATTTAGCCAGCTACCTAATATAATAAATATTTCATAATGCAAATCTCATAACTGTGTAACAGTCTTTTTATGGTTTACTCAGAGTCCTGTCCAACCTCTCCTTGTCCCCACATGCCCTTGTACCATTAGGGACCAATGCACAAAACCAAAAATACTACATAACTGAAGTTGTAGTTACAGTTTTGTACAGAAATTTGCTTTTTAATTCACAGTAACCTTGAAGTTTCTCATTTAGCCAAATCTTTGGATCAAAACTACGCGCCGCTCGCAAACAACAGATGCCGACAAATATGCTTTATCCAAGGCATTTTGAAATACCACTTGTCAGCAGTGACTGCTCTTTTGCAACTGATATTTAACACTCCTGGTTAGTCAGCAAAGTACCTGAAAGTGGCTTCGGCTAAACATGTTTGTTCCATGTCCTTTAGAAACAGAGTAAACAGACACAGACGCAAACCTGGAACTACAGGTTGGCCACCTCGAATCCAGGATTCCAAAATTCAGATGCCTCTGAAATCCGTGCATTTTCCGAGTCTTTTGGACATACTTTTTACTTATCTCCCTGCTGTTCCAAATTGGTCCTCCTTCGCTTCAGTGAGATCCAGAGGGCCGGCGAGGACAAATGTTGTGCAGTTCCATCATGAGTCATGCTTCACGGTGCCAGCTGCTCAGTATGTCCCTTCCTGGTGCTGTTGCGAATCCAAATTCTGGAATACTCTGAGTCCCGAACATCCCGGATAAGGGGTGCTGAACCTTCACATGCATGGAAGCGATATTTCCTTATGTGGCAGAAAGCAAATTAATGTGGTCCTGAGACAGCATATTACTGGAACGGTCAGGTCAACCTAAAACAGGACTGGTAATACCATGATACCGCTAACTGACAAAGACAGGAGTAATATACTGTAACTAGATTAAAGCAGTAACGGAGAGAAATGATACCAAGAATTCTCTCCACCTCGCAGGTACCTTTTGTAAGAAAAACACTTCCGAAGAGGCAAGATCCTTAGTGATATTCTGAGGTTCTCCAGAGTGGACACCTGACTGTATTGGAACATGAAACGGGCTGAAAGGACAGATTCATCACAATGGAAGGGAATTACGTAGGGAAAGAGGTCTATTTTTTCAATATCAGTGGAAGATCCCACATAAGGAGGTCATAAAATGTACAATAAAACACCCAAAACAAAGTTATACCTGTAAACTAACAACTGTTCTGATGCTTTACCAACTTTAAAGCTGGTTGTCCATTTGTCAGGGGTCTACCATGTGGCCAGGACCAACACATGGAGCAGTCTGGGCCCTCCAGACATTTTGGAGCTACATTCGTAGAAGGCTTGGCCAACCTAATAAGTGTCTGAGCATCATTGGAGGTAAAGACCCAAAACATCTGGAGTGTCAAGGTAGCAAATAGCTAAGACAGAAGGTCACAAGGACCACGGCAGCCAGTAAGCCACTGTGGACCTTGAAGCAAGAAGACTTTATGAACCATCACAGAGTTGTGCAAATCCCACCATTGACAGACGCAGGGGCGGCAGTCTAATATGTAATAATTATGACACTGAACAATGAATAAACAATGTATTTATTTAAAATCTTGGCAAAGCCCACTATCACCCCATTGTCACTCATCCCATGGATTATGTCCATCAATCTATGAGAATGATGGATAGGCCGGTTGGATGGAGTAACAGTAACATCACTGCTCTATAACCGTGGAGACCCAGGTTCGAATTTTGGCCAGAGCACCTCTCCGGTAAGTGTCCTTGGGCAAGACACCTAATGGTACATACTTGCTACCACACATTATCGTCTGTGGAGTCCAGTGGTAACGTCTCTACCCTTCGACCATGGAGAAGCAAGTCAAAATCCCATTCAGCACAAACCTCCAATACAACTGTGAAGAAGCAAATCTCGACTTTACGAGAAGCGGGTTAAACCCAACCACCAGGTCGCTGCTCTACAATCATGGAAAGCCAACTCGATCCCACTCAGAAGATGCCACCAGCGAGTGTCCTTGGGCAAGAAACCCAACGATATGGATGCGCCTATCTCACAAAATACTTGTACGTCTCATAGATTGTAAATTCCCTTGGGAACAGGGTCCCTCTGAATCAGATCATCATCCATGTGTGGTATTCCAATGTATCAACCCCTTGTAAAGTTCTGCGGAATGTGTTGCGCTGTATAAATAAAGAATAATAAGCGGTCGAGACTATACGGGTGTGGATTGGTAGTTCGAGACTTATTTTAAATGTTTATGTGTTGGTTAATACCAGTCTAACGTCCTGCACGTGACGAAAGGCCGTGTCAACCGGATCTGTAGCAACGATCATGGAACGTATCTACATGTATGCTATTCAGAAATTTCATGGCTCAGCATTTTCCACTTCCTGAATTGGCATCTGTTTAGTCGACGCCGAGCAGCTGGCGCGTTTCGATAGCCCCTACCTGGTAACAAGGAAAAAAGGCAGAACGCAAAGAAACCCCCCACCCAAAATAAATCAAATTACTTTCCCACAGTGCCCCACCATTTACAGAAACCAAGAACCCTGATGTCATTTTCTGTGCTTTTAACATAAAAACAATAGCATAAGGGAGGCCATATTACAAACAAAGAAGGTCTACCAATTACAAGTCCTCAGTCACAGGTGGCCAAGTTATCGTTCTCCCCTTGCTAGTGTGGAACTATAGTGCCCACGATGCTTTGTCAGTTTTCTTTTACCCAGCAAAGAAAGCATCATGGGTGGTGTAACTCACCAAAAGCTGCAGACAACCTAGCGGCCAACCATGGGCTCCATTCAGTTCCATTGGTGGAATATTTAGGAAGAATATCAGCAAGTTTCTAAAAATTATGCTGGTCTGACAAAAGGTGGGCTGGTAAAATACCAGAAAAGACATATTTCTGCCACCCACTGCATCACACAACGGACCTCACCAACTGCATATTTCTGCCAGCATCATATCGATTGTTGCTGTTAAGAATGCTTATTTTAATCATTCGATGCTTTAAAAAGAATCTATATTGTGCCCATTGTTCAGGGCTGCGGAATATGTTGGTGTTATATAAATACAGAATAATAATAATAAAGTAAAAATTATGGGCCCTATTCCATAGTTGATGGTAAAATGGAGACATAAAGCAGGAAAATGTGCACCTACAGGTTTTCCTTACCATCTCCATTTTACCGACCGCATTCCAGGGAAGGCGCTTTGTTAGCACCTGGCTCCGGAATGAAGCGCAAGATTGCCCAATACTGGCAGCGGCGCTGCTGCCAGTATCGGCTCGTGGAGTCCATAGGACTCCATGGAGCCTTGCACGCCCCAGCCACGAGCTCCCTCTTGTGAGAACGCGCAGCGCCAAGGAAGACTAGGAACCATTTGTTCCCAGTCTCACTCTGCTCATGTCGAGAGGAAGCAGCATATCGCACGGCCTTCTCCACCGTGGGGTGGGATTTAATGGGGGGGGGGTGTTATTGAAAGTGTTAAGGGATTTTGCAAGTGCAAAATCCCTTAACACCAGCTGCGAGGATACTGTATTTCACTGAAGTAACGTCTCCCAGGTGTAAATTAGTGTCTCAATAATAAGTATATAGTAGACATTAATGTACAGTAACCTTGCGCAGGGAAATGTTACAGTCAAGGCGCAAGCTCGGTTTGCTCCAGGAATGGAATACAGGTTCCCCTCGACAAGATAACATTACACATAACGTCTCCTGTAGTTAACTATCGACAACTATGGAATAGGGCTCTATGTCTGGAAGACTCCGAAGATTCTGCTTTTCAGACTCTTCTGGATTGTAGAATATAAGATGCTCCACTGGTAAATAAATGCAGTTACAAGAAGCGCGTCAACATTAACACCTTCGATTTCCTTAAAAAGCGATAAGACTGTTAAATCAATTCTCCACTCCTCTCGCTGCTCAGGGCCCGCAATCCACAAAAAACAATTAAGGGATTATGGATTAATGAGCCGTAATCAATTTTACAAACATGCACCAGGGGGTAATCAATATTTTGGATGTTCCTCATACAAAGGAATGATTTGTATGGGTCCAGGGTGGACACTAGTGATGAGCCGAACACCCCCGTGTTCAGTTCGCATTCAAACAATTTCAAAAGTTCGAACTGAACCAAACTCAATGCAAGTCAATGGGACTCGAAAGTTCGATTTTTAGAGTGCCCCCCAAGAGGGCATATATGCAAGATATTTGCCATAAAAGGTGTATGGGGGTCCGGGTAGTGCCCTGGGGGACAAGAAACAAGGACAAAAAGTTAAAAAAACACGTTTTTAAAGGAACAGTGAGTTTTCCATGAAATAAAGGTTAAGAATAAAAACTAAAAATTCCTTCAAATATCGTGCCTAGGAGGTCCCCATAACCTGCCCGTGAAGTGACTGATTTGTAGGATGTATAGAAACATTTCAAATGGTCTTCCTTTAAACTATTCATAAACAACTGATTGGGGCGGCAGCCTGTATGAAAAGAGGAGACGTTTTAGGACTCGCAGAACAAGTTTAGTGATTTTTTGGCTAAATTATGGTGAAATTTATGCCGGCTTTGGATGAAAGTAACAATAGGTGCTTTAAAATTGGGCCTTTAGTGTCGGCAACAGTGCCGTCACACCGTAACCCTTTTGTGGTATTGTGGAAGAGTGCAGGGTTGGACCCTGCGGTCCAATATTAAAATGATATGAATCTGGTATAGGCGTCAGTGGCAGTGCACCCAAATATTGTGCCTTTGGTGGCAGCAAGTGCCTTCACACCGTAAGTAACCTCTCTGTGGTATTGTGGAAGAGTGCAGTGGTGGAGGTTTTGGTAATGCAGAAGAGATCCCCGATCTATTCAGTTACATCAGCAGCTATAACAAAACCGGGTCAGCAATGTTTAGGCACTTGTACTGCGCTTCTGTATATGGTGAGAATCGGCGCACACCAGTAGCAACAGGAAGCAAACAGAACAGGCAGGGAATACACAGAGAGAATAGTCAAATGGCAGGCAAAGTCGGCAACAGATCGGGTCCTCAGAACAAGCAGGGTCAGTAACAAGTACACAAACTGATTCGGTAAGCTAGCGATGCGGGAATAAAGGCTGAGACACACTGAGCGTGTAGCGACGCACGGCATAGCGAAGCGAAGCAAACATTTTGCAGGCTTGACTTCACTTCGCTCCGCCTCGCAGCGTGTCTACACGACATTACGTTTGCTTCTCACCGCACTGGACAGGAATCCACTAACTAAATTAAAATGTACACACAAAACGGTTTTATTTCCACAAAGCACATGTTATATAGGCAAAAAAGTTTCTTCTCAATAAAATACATCAAAAATTACTGTTAATTTAATAGGCATAGTATAAAAATAAAAAAAAAGGTAACCCCTGATCATATATATTATAGGGACACGGAGCGCTGTGTATAGAGTAGGGATGCATTGATACCAAACACAGACATATACATATATATCAACACACAGACATATATATACACCCACCCACAGACCTCAGACATATATACACATACGCACATGGGGGGTGGCATGTGGACAATCTCAACTAAATGTACCCCCCCCATTTGGCTGATCCATCCAGAAGAAATGTTGAACCCGACAGAGCAGAGAATATATATATTATTCTCTGCTCTATCGGGTTCAACATTTCTTCTGGAGGGATCAGCCAAAGGGAGGGGGGGCAATTAGTTGCCAAAATGTGTGTGTAATACAAGTCTGGAGATATATATATATATATATATATCATACCTGCCCTTACCTTCCTCTATAAAATTTGCTGAAAATATACACAAAAAAAAAACCTCGCGCAGCCCACATGCCACCCCCCCTCTACCTGGCTGAATGTATCTAATATATATAATTAAATACATACAGCCAGGTAGAGAAAGAAAAAAAAAGGTTTTATTTTATGTTCCCTAGGACACTTAAAAATGTCCTCGGATTTTATTTTTTTTAGAAATGTGTCGCCTTACCTTAGCCTGGTGGTCAGTGGGGGCTCCCTGGATCCTGGTTGTGGGAGGGGGGGTCTGCTGTGGCCGCAGGTGCGGTGGCTCCCTCCCTGTGCTGCCCGTCTCTGCCACATGCACCCGGGCGGCTAGCCCACACAGTCGCAGCTCTGTCATCCGGCGGCCGCATGCTCAAGGGGATCCTTGGGAGGCCGCCCTCTACAGTGCCTGATTAGAGGGCCGTGTCTGCCTGATGTTTAGTAACAAGAATGTTTTATCCCATAGGCGTCAATGTTAAAAATATTCCCGTTTTAAATCAATATCTAATAAACCGTTGCTTATAATATTCTGCAGTAAAGAGTCTCTTTATTTCTAGATTTTTTAGTATTTTTTAAGCATTTTTTATACTTTTTTCAATTTTTTTTTGGAACTTTTGGCGAACATCCCAAAAAGCTCAAAGTTCGCGAACTGTCGAACGGTCGATGCGAACTCCGAACAGATCGAACCGAACAGGTCATCCCTAGTGGACACCAGCCCGAGTATGTAAGGACTAGATGGTTTGTTTGCAATTAACTTCATATATTTAAACTCTATAAAATAAGTAAACCCCACAAAACCCACCAATCAGTTCCTACTTACCCAGTGATACATTTGGGGGGGGGGGGTTTATAAAAGGTATGGCGGATATTAAGCCAAACAATTTTAACGTAATTAAATGCAGAGATGGACCGAGGATGAAGTTCAGCTATTTTCCCCAGAATTTGCAGTTTTCACCAATTTGCCACGTTATGAATGAACCGTCTTGTTATTTACAATTCAGTTTTATTTGCGGCCAATACACAGATTGACGACTTTTTGTGTTTATATTGCTGCGGTGTTAAACCCTGGACAGGCTGCACGCGATCTTGGAAGCACTGAATGTTGCTTGTTAAGTTCCTGGCGCATTCCTCGAGCGCCCTGTGCTGTTGAGTAGCAGTGATATAAGTGCACGTAACATGTAAATACGAGGAGATCAAGGAACTGCAGACTTTGAACAAGCAGAGTTCGTGCCAGATCCTGCAACCCAACGTGAATTTGCACATTTCTCTCTGTCAATATCTGATGTTCCTGAAAGTCACTCTTTGCCCGCAGCGACATGAACTCTATGGCTCAACCTAAACAATCTGATTGCATCACCCATCCCGACCCCCTCCGACTGCATCCCGCAACCAAGCTCCGTCAACTGCATCCCGCAACCAGGCTCCGTCAACAGCATCCCGCAACCAGGCTCCGTCAACTGCATCCCGCAACCAGGCTCCGTCAACTGCATCCCGCAACCAGGCTCCGTCAACTGCATCCCGCAACCAGGCTCCATCAACTGCATCCCGCAACCAGGCAGGCTCCGACTGCATCCCGCAACCAGGCAGGCTCCGACTGCATCCCGCAACCAGGCAGGCTCCGACTGCATCCCGCAACCAGGCAGGCTCCGACTGCATCCCGCAACCAGGCAGGCTCCGACTGCATCCCGCAACCAGGCAGGCTCCGACTGCATCCCGCAACCAGGCAGGCTCCGACTGCATCCCGCAACCAGGCAGGCTCCAACTGCATCCCGCAACCAGGCAGGCTCCGACTGCATCCCGCAACCAGGCAGGCTCCGACTGCATCCCGCAACCAGACTCCGACTGCATCCCACAACGGGACCCCACCGACTGCATCACCCAACCTGACACCCGCCGACTGCATCACCCAACCCAACCGTCAACTGCATCACCCAACCCAAATTGACTGCATCCCACAACCTGACCCCGACTGCAACCACACAACCCGACCCCTTATGATTACATCACACAACCTCATCCCGCTTACGGCATCACACAACCTGACCCCTATGATTGCATCACACAACCTGGCCCCTAATGATTGCATCACACTGTGACAGACTCCGCTGTCTCTGGGGCAGTTGGAGGAGCCTGGGGGCTAGCCTCCTGCCTATGGGGGCTAGCCTCCTGACTATGGACCAAGGTGCAACCTGGGGTTTGCCAACTGGATTGCCCAGGGAATCCAGAATTTGTGTTGACTGTTTCTGTAAATTGTACATTTTTGCATTAGCTGTCTTCTGTATAGTGTACTTTTCTGGATATCGCACACTTCTGTAGCTACCCCCCTCTCCGTATATTGTACACTTGCTACTGTAAGAAGATTCCTTTGTTTCCCTCTAGGTCTAGCAGGCAGGTTAAGATAAGAAAGCATATGTAAACACACCATTGTGTTGAATTTCTCTCTCATTGTCCGATGATGGAGTCTCTTGATGTTATCTGTAATGTATTCATGAAGGGGGATGTCAACTGGGGTTCTCTCTCAACTGTATACCTGTGTGTTTTTCAAATAAAGAATCAGTCTTTGGTTTGCTGCTCTACAACACTTGTCGTGCCTGGTGCTTGGTAGAGAGAAGGTTTGGGATGCTGCTAAAGCTGGATTTCGGGGTCCAGCTTAGAGAAAGCTAGCGTTTGACAGAGGCACACAGACGGTGTGCCAGGCGGTCTGTCACACGCACAAATTGGCACCTAATCACCCCTCTGAATGCATCACACATCATGACCCCTGTTACGGCATTACACAATATGATCTCTTACCACTTCATACATCCTCACCCCTCGCAAAATAAACCACACATACAAAAATATAGAGCGAATAAGCAAATCTGTAAACTAGCAAAAAGACATGAATGGTAATGAAAAATCTAACGATACATTCACAAACCACTTCTATAATCCACGGGGAACACAACACACATTGTTTTTTATTATTATTAATTTTTACCTTAAAATAGTTGAACATCATCTCGTGCCACACTACACCCTCCCCTTCTGTTCTGGTGCCCAGCCATCCAACTACAGGGACAAACTGGATGCCTATGATGATCGGTACAGGCGCAGCTCACGTGCACGTGAGGAACATTCCTACTGCCATCCACGAACACTTAAATTAGCTGAAGAGGCTATGGTGGCTAGAGTGTCCCTTTTATTTTTAAGTCAGCAGGTCTCATGAAAGAAGTGGATAATAATTCTGCACAATGTGAGATGTTCCGGGAGCTCGATTTTATTTATTTTTAAGTTTTCCTAGAGCAAATCACATTGAGCGAGCGATCCTGCCAAGCGGTTGGATTTCAGGCCTTAAGCTGTATTCCAGAGTTACTGTGAATGAGTCATGGTGAGTCACACACCAGCTATCTTTTGCTTTTCATGTACTGCCAGTCGCTGCGTTAATATTCAACCATAGAGTAAATTTAGCAAGACATGAAAACAACGGTTTCCATAGCAGCTAGCGCACAATATTTATGCTATATAGACGGTAATCAGGAGATGGAATGCATGGCAGTAAATGGTGGGAAAAGTGGACAGCGCACGTTTATTGCTCAACAGCAATATAAATTTGGTTTCAGTTCGTGACAAGGTTTCTGCAATAGGGACGCGTCCTGTCTGATCTCTCAATAGGAGGTTTTGTGGAACAAACGGCCAAATAGGTAGCAGGAACGAGAGAAAAAAGAGAAAAATACAGTGTGGTCAACTTTGAGGAAGGGCAGAAACTCCATTACGAAGCTAAAGGTACAATTCACAAAACAAAAGCACACAAAGTCCTTTATATTCTTCATTTTATTGAGTAAATAAAAGGCGTCTTGTAGGTAGAGAGCCTTAAGTCTGCTTTGTTATGTGAGGAAGGTGGATAGAGAGCTTCTCTGGTATGCTTGTTATGGAAGGAAGGTGGATACAGAGAGATTCTCTGATATGCTTTGTTATGGGAGGATGGTAGATATAGACAGCATCTCTGTAGTGCACTTTCTAGTAGGAGGAAGGTAAAACAAAATGCTACAAACAAGCCTCCATGGAGAGAATGAAGGAAGTGAAGCCCTGCTGCACAGGAAATGGGACTGGGCCAAAGTAACTATGCGAGTTAGACAGGGAGAGTGAACTAATCCAATCTTAAGTAAAAGCCTAGGGTGTAAACAAATAAGGAATCTGGTTCCATGATACAAACAGTTCTCAGCCCCCCTCCAGTGCGAGCCCACGCAGAGCATGTGGCTGGGACGCGCAGAACTCCATGGAGTCCTATGGACTGCAGGAACTGATAATCGCTTTTTGCAGCAGTCTCGGAATAGGGCCCTTTGGTGAAAACTCCAGTTAAACCCATACCAAGAGCTATGCTAGACTTTGACAGAAACTCTGGTGGAAAATAGGGCTGAAACAATCGATTAATTTACAAATAATCGATAATGAGAATAGTTTTCAACTATGCTCATTATCGATTAAACGGCTGTGGATTAATCGATTTGTGTACAGCACACACTGTTTAGAGTCAGATTGAGTTAAACGTTATAATCTCTGACTCTGCTTTGGAGCTGATTGCGTGATTTAGTTCTAGGGTTATGTCATACAAAACCAGTTTGGTTTTGTTCAGTTTACAACTCTAGCAGCGTTAGAAAACAAAACCCTGAGATACTGCCACTGGTTATGGGCACTGTACTGCTGGCGTTTTATACTTAAGCTGGAGTCCTGTGTCATCACCCCAACCTGCCTGCCACCTCCTCTTTGGTCTGGAGTTGCTATTCTCTTAATTTTGTACAGTCCCTTCCCAAACACTCCCTCCCACACTCAGGTCCCATCTTTTGCCCAAACCTAATTCCCGCATACTCTGGACAAGTCCCTTGCCCAAACTCACTCCGTTCCACCTCCTCCCACTCAGTTTGTTCATCAGATTATTGTTAAAAGGGACACCCTACGCACCCTGACCACTTTAGCTGACCCCTTTCTCACCCTGCATTCGTGTTGACATATCTAGGGCTCTCATAGCAGCGTTCATTTGGAAAGAAAGACAGGACCTTAAGCTGCATACACATCATCAATCCATCAATGCGATCAGGCGTTTGTGTACCTTGTGTGCAAAAAGTATGCAATTTGCGTATGTACGTACCAAAGTAATATACACTATGAAAATTGTTACGAAATAAAGGAGGGGGGCAGAGTTTGATATACCCCCCCCCGTAATATTCCTTTTAAGTAAAAAAAAATATATATTTTAATTTTATCCGATGAATCGATTAATCGAAAAAATAATCGGCCAACTAATCGATTATGCAAATAATCGTTCAAGGCAGCCCTAGCGGAAAGAATGGCGAACTAGAGTGAATTCACCGTAGCTCGCTGTACTTGCTTCACAATAGTTTGTTGAAGTTAAAACAAGGTTCTTATAATGAAAGAATAGAGGTTAGTGGATAGCCCTTAAATTGGGCTCCTGTGGTATTGTGGTCTGAGGAGGATGCATTGTGTCGTGGGTCTAGCAATCACATTGGTGGCAAGAGGAAGGATAATGACTACATGCTCGATTTGGAGAGCTTCCAACTGATGTGGTCTTTCATATAGCGAATGCAGATGTTTTAAAGAAAATCTGTAGAGAATTCTGCCAATCCATTAAAATACCATTTAAATCGACTAATGTAGCGGCGGCTTATGAGTCACCTCGCAGCGTCTGCACGCAGAGATCTGTTTATCGTTAATGCTCCGGAGGCGCTCGGGAGACGAGAAGGTCGGTCCACTATTACAATTTGACGGCCGATCTCCAGCTCCTGTGTGTCGTCATCCTGTGAAACGTCCAGTATCATCGCCGGTGCTACGTCTACCCCTTTCATTTTTAAATGGATGATGAAAACATCCCTGTGCAACTCCATGAGAACGCAAACGATTCTAGTCTCGTTCATGATGAAAAGTCACATACGTGCTATAGATGTAGCATGCTGCCACTGTGATTAGAATTCCGCTGAATGTCCCACACACAACGGATTCCATGAGAAGGAGATCACATCTTCTGACCAAGAGAAATGGAATAGTGAACGTGTGACTCCAAAATAGAAGCGGCCTCTTGTCTCTTTAAAGGAATTACTGCGGTGACTTAGAGCGAGAGGGTTTCACCCTGTGCTTATTTCATTAACAAGAACAAAAGCACAAAGAGCAGGATATATACACATTGCATGGCCAATTTACCATCTGGGGTGGCTTCAGTTGGTCAGGTCTAGGTTCAGCAAAGTTACGCGACCAAAGAATGAGGTCATGTGACTCTCTGAATATGCCGAATGAGCAGGTTTTGCCATCAATGGGTTTTTTCTCCCCTGATGGCACAGCGGACACATTCCAAGATGGCACAAATTGTGCAAGAGTGGTTGAGGGAGCATGAGACATCATTTTCACACATGGATTGGCCACCGCACAGTCCAGGCCTTAACCCCATTGAGGTTAATCTTTGGGATAATGTGCTGGAGAAGACTTTACGCAGCGCTGCGACTCTCCAATCATCAACACAAGATCTTGGCCACAAATTAATGTCACTCTAGACGCAAATAAATGTTGTAATCCAACCAAAGAAAGCAGGACCTCAAGCGGGGAGTGGTGCCGGTGATAATAATTTTATAGAAGCCACAAATCAGTGACGTTTCGGCCTAGAGGCCTTAATCGTACGTACGTACGTACGTACGTACGTACGTACGTACATACATACATACATGATGTAGAATTAAGACCTCTAGGCCGAAATGTCACTGATTTGTGGGGGTTTGCTTTCCCCTTGAATAAAATTACCACCACTGGCACCACTCCCCACTTGAGGTCCCAATTTCTTTGGTTGGATTCCAGTCTCTGGGGTTACGGCGTCCCTTCGTGGCAGTGAGCTTGTGGAGTGACCTGGATGCGGTCTCCCACCCGGTGTAGGCCGTGGCGCTTTGGATTGACATTGCAAATAAATGCTGTGACATCGAATGAGCTTATCGAAACAATGCATCGGTGAATTTGTGACGCAATTACAGCAAAAGGCGACAACCAAATATTACAGTGTGTGACTTTTTTTGGTGTGTGTGTATAAACACACACACACCTCATATATTGTGCCAATAAATTCCATACAGGTGTTTCAGTAAGTCAGGGTAATACATACACCGGTGGAAGACAGGACCAGGCTCCGTAAAGTGCATACAATCTAAGCATACAGCGTCTGTATATACGCTAGCGCGTGCGTGCGTGCGTGCACACGATCAGTTTCTATTCGGAGTCACATGAGGGCTGCTTCTTCTGTTTTTTTAACGAAGTTTGTTAGATCTCCATTAAAGAAAGTCTTCAGGAAGGCTCCTAGGAGCAGAAACATTATTATTATTATGTAAATTATTGGATCTACATAAAAATAATTAAAAAAAGCTAAAGTCCGTATCCTAATGGAGGAGTGAGTGTATGATACATGGAATACTCACCGAGGCATTTAATGCTTTAACGGTAGACAGAGTGCTGGTCCCTTGCTGGATTATTTTATCTATCTACAGTGGCAAGAAAAAGTATGTGAACCCTTTGGGATTACGTGGAGTTCTGCATGAATTGGTCATAAAATGTGCCCTGATCTTCATTTGGAAAAAGTATGTGAACCTTTGGACTTAACTGGTTGACCCTCCCTTGGCAGCAATAACCTCAACCAAATGTTTCCTGTAGTTGCAGATCAGACCTGCACAACGATCTGGAGTAATTTTGGACCACTCCTCTTCACAAAACGGTTTCAGTGTAGCAATATTCTTGGGATGTCTGGTGTGAATCGCTCTCTTAAGGTCATGCCATAGCATTTCAATTGGGTTGAGGTCAGGACTATGACTGGGCCACTCCAGAAGGCGTATTTTGTTTTGTTGAAGCCATTCTTTTGTTGAATTACTTGTATGCTTTGGGTCATTGTCCTGTTGCATCATCCATCCGCTGCGGAGCTTCAGTTGGTCGGACAGATGGTCTTACGTTTTCCTGCAAAATGTCTTTATAAACTCTGGAATTCATTTTTCCATCAATGACAACAATCCGTCCAGGCCCTGAGGCAGCAAAGCAGCCCCAAACCATGATGCTCAGTTTTACAGTGGGCATGAGGTTTTGATGTTGGTGTGCTGTGCCTTTTTTTCTCCACACATAGTGTTGTGTGTTTTTTCCAAACAACTCAATTTTGGTTTCATCTGTCCACAGAATATTTTGCCAGTAGTGCTGTGGAACATCCAGGTGCTCTTTTGCAAACTTCAAACGTGCTGCAATATTCTTTTTGGACAGCAATGGCTTCCTCCGTGGTGTCCTCCCATGTACTCCATTCTTGTTTAATGTTTTCCTTATTGTAGATGTGTCAACAAAAATGTTAGCATGTGCCAGAGATTTCTGTAAGTCTTTAGCTGACACTCTAGGATTCTTCTTTACCTCATTAAGCATTCTGCGCTGTGCTCTTGCAGTCATCTTTACAGGACAACCACGTCTAGGGAGAGTAGCAACAGTGCTGAACTTTCTCCATCTGTAGACAGTCTGTCTTACGGTGGACACCTGAACATCAAGGCTTTTGGAGATACTTTTGTAACCCTTTCCAGCTTCATGCAAGTCAACAATTCTTGATCGTAGGTCTTCTGAGAGCTCTTTTCTGCGAGGCATGGTTCACATCAGGCAGTGCTTCTTGAAACCAGTAAACCAAAAACTGGTGTGTGTTTTTAAAGGGCAGGACAGCTTTCAGCAACACATCCAATAATATCACACTGATTGGACTCAAGGTTGGCTCACTCCTGGCTCCAATTAGCTCTTGGAAAAGTCATTAGGCTAGGGGTTCACATACTTTTTCCACCCTGCACTGTGAATGTTTACATGTTCTGTTCAATAAACACATGAAAACATATAATGTTTGTGTTGTATTATTTTAAGCAGACTGTGTTTTTCAAATTGTTGTGACTTAGATGAAGATCAGAGCACATTTTATGACCAATTCATGCAAAACTCCACGTGATCCCAAAGGGTTCACATACTTTTTCTTGCCACTGTATATAGTATATATGATTTTTGATTGTTGCGTTAAAGGGCTGAAAGCTGCATGTTCAGGTTGAGAGCAGTCGTTTTGGCTTAAACCTTTCCCGCCGCATGACAGAATTATTCTTCCATGGTTGTCCCGTGGTTAAGGTCTCATGATTAATGTAACTCTCAAAAATATTTACCAAAATAAATTGAAATCCCAGACATATGATGTGCCTTGTAAATGCAGACCAATAAATGAACTTACTTACAATTTTCTTTGGCTGTTGTAATTTCTGTACGCAACATTACCGAGAAAACAGGAATAATAATAAAAAATAAATAATTAAATGAGATGGTGTTTATGTATGTTATGTCAAACTAAAGCCCACTCTGTCCTCTTAAAAAGTGGTATATAATGTGCGTGTGTGCCGCAATTGAGAATTATTATTATTATTCTTTATTTATAAAGCTCCAGCATATTCCGCAGCGCTGTACAATGAGCACAATATAGACAGGGTTACAATACATTGAACAACCGTTGACAAACCAGTACAGGAGGAAACGAGGCCCTATTCCCGTGAAAACTCACAATCTAGAAAACAGAGAAATTATAATTGAACTCGTGCATATCGAAAACGCCACATGGATTAAAACTACATTTTTATCTCAGTCTAATGGGTAGCCGAGCATAATGGGAGATTTAGTCCTAGAATATCAGGAGGGCCAATGTTGCTGACCCTCGGTGTAAGTCAGGGGTCAGCAACTTTGGCCCTCCACATGTTTTGTAACTACATTTCCCATGAGGTTATGCTGAGCACCATGGGAGATGTGGTTTGTCTCCTAGCTGCCACCGCTGCTCCTCCTCCTCCTCCTCTT
The DNA here is from genome assembly GCA_009667805.1 of Leptobrachium leishanense. Lineage (NCBI taxonomy): Eukaryota > Metazoa > Chordata > Amphibia > Anura > Megophryidae > Leptobrachium > Leptobrachium leishanense. Next base: position 33,424,314 of record CM019067.1, on the reverse strand, counting down.
CGGCGCTGGGACTCCCTAACCCAGACATCCCTGAAGGTTTTCAACGCAACTTATGTAGCGTTAAAACCGCAAATTGTGCAGAGCAATGGGACTTGCGCACTTACCGTACATCAGGTCCGTACCATCTGCGCAGAATAATGGATCGATGCTGCATGGCCAAGCGCAGATCTGGTCTATCGACTGCCTCTCTGAACACGCTCAATACAGCGATTGATGACGGCATGCTTTCTGCATGCTCACACCACCAGTGACTGATCTAGTGACCGGCAGCCGGGAAATTCAAAATCCCGACTGCTGGCGATGCTGAGTGGGTTGGAGAAAATGCCTTCCCTTCGCCCAGCGATTCTGCCGGATCGGGGGATTGGGGAGGGCACTCCTCACATCGTGACCACTTTAAAAAGATAAAAGGGCTCAGGATGAGAAGAGTGTCCCTTTAATAAAGACATTTTTTTGGAGACTGGCTATTCTGAGATCAGTCATGTGACTTTTATGCCTATATTTTCTGTCTGCGGTAATTTCCCAAGTATAGCAACATAATAAATAAAAAAAACATAAAAATTGTGAAATATACTGTATATAATAATAATAAAAAAATAATACAAAAAACTCCAAAGCAGCAAAGTTTTTATACCTGAGGCGTGGGATGAGTTGCCAGATTTAAATTGACAAATAATCCGAGGCCTGACACATAGCTGTGCAGGATTTCGTCATAATCCGGGGGTCTGGCTGAGTCGGTGTTTCTCGGGAATAGTTGGGACACTTCCTGCTGTTTTACAGTAACGTCCCTCACATCCAGCCATTACACACAGAAACCCGGCCTTGAAGACAATCCTCCAGGATGGCTCATGCTGGCGTCAGGACACAGCAGGCATACTAACACACGTCCTTTTGTGTTCTCACTCAGGTTTGACAGGGGGCTTCCTCAATGCCCGCTCGCTTTTGGTTTCTACCTTTCTCTAATAGATGTAAAAACAAATAAAGTGCATACGGTGCATTCAGAAAGTATTCAGACCCCCTGATTATTGTTTTCATGTTACAGCCTGATGCAAAAATTTCATTAATTTTTAATCTCAATCTCAAACTCAATAATAACAAAGGAGGAAAAAAAAAAAAAAAAAAAAAAAATATATAGAAAAATCAGATTTTTTTTTTTACAACAGTGTAGAAGTATTTGAGTTACTGTATTTAAAAATAGACTTCCTTTTTATTTTTAACCATTTTTTTTTGATGCTGCTGACAAACTGACCAATTATGTTCTGTATTTTTCTTCTTTCAGGTGATTTTACTCTTCTTTCCCTCCTCTCCTCGAGCTGCGCCTCCTCTTCAGCTTCCAGGACCACTGAACCCAGAAATCCCTGAAGCTTTTCTGTGTAATTGGCGCTCCCTGCGCTGCTTGCGTAGCGCAAGAGCCGCAAACTGAGCACCGCTATGGGACTTGCACCCAATCCAAACGTAAATTCTGTGGTGTCTGTGCAGAACGATGGATCAGATCTGATCCACTGGCTGCTCCTCCAAGAACGCTCCCTACAGCGACTGGTCTCCAAGGGTGACCATAATCCCCATAAGCAGGAGATCTCACCATTTTATTATCTGCCTGCAGCATATTTACTGCATCGGCCTGTATGCTGATAATGCAAACCCTCTGTGTGGGACGTCACTAGTGACCGATCTGCGGACCAGCAGCCAGGAAATTCAAAATCCCGGCTGCTGGGTGTGTGGGTGTGTGTGTGTGTGGGGGGGGGGGAACTCCTCCACTTCACCCAGCAATTTCTGCCAAACTGAAGGAGCTGGGAGGGGGACAATCCTCACACGCTGACCACTTTATAGTTTTAAAAGTGTTCAGGATGTGTAGCATGTCCCTTTAGGCCTGGTTCACACCTGGGAGTTTTACATCGCGTTCCTACGCGCTGTAAAACGCTCAAACACTGAAATCCCATTATTTCCTATGGGCACGGTTCACACCTGGGCGTTTTACAGCGCGTAGGAACGTGATGTAAAACGCCCTACGCCCAAAAAAGTACAGGAGCTTCTTTGGGGCGTATTACAGTGCGTTTGCAGCCATAGACTTCAAAAACCGCGCATATGACGCGCGTTTCGAATTGTAAAAACGCTCATAAAATGCCCAACAAAAAACGTGTGTAAAACGCGCATATGAGATACGCTCAGGTGTGAACCCACTGGCGTCAAGACAAGCGTATTTGAAGAGCGGAAAGAACGTCCATGAGAGTGGACGTTCCTTCCACTCGACGCCCATCTGGCCACCTCGCTGAGTGCACTTAGTGCGCTCAGCGCTGCAAGACTCGATCCTCCTATGGAGGATCGCACTTTGCAGCTCCATCAACGCACGTCCTAGAGCTGTGACGGAGAGGGCTGCTGTATGGACTATATATATATAACTATATATAGCTGTATGGCTAGCACCGTCACAGTGTCTCAATGAGGCGACTGACGCCAGAAGGCACGTTAGTATGGGCGCACAGAGTGCGCTCGTCTGACGCCAGCCTTAAAAGGAAAATACCCCTGAAATATCTGAAAACGTGTCTGAATGCTTATTTGGATGTGATATTTCTGGCTTTAACATTGTAATACATTTGCAATGTGGTCGCAGGGTCCTCTCGTGGCTCCTGTGGGCCCCCGTGAAAGATCGTGCTTGGCTCCATGGAGTCATAGGGACTCCAGGAACAGACGCTGGAAGTGGCACGCTGCACCGCTGCCGGTATCAATAAGCGACCCCATATTACTACAGCTCGAGACATGGATGCCGACTCCGTTGGACTAAAGTCAATGGACCCTGGCTGATGACATCATCACCCCGTTCCTACATGAACCACCCACAAACCTTTTTTCCCCCTCCGGTACCTCTCCATGCTCTCAGCCCATACATAAACACATTTTAGTCTCGGATTTCTCTGGTATTTTGACCCCAGGTAGCATGGTCACGTTTTTCTATCATATCTGTAAAGTGTGTGATGTATAAAATCATTGTATTCCTCACCTTGGCTTTGTATGTTTTACGACGCTTTACACTGACAGTTTGGGCTATAAATTTCCCCTGTTCTCCTCGGGGCGGCTTCTACGCCTGAGACAGGTTTCTGGCCAACTGAAGGTCTGCTAAAACAAAGATTTTTTCTTATTATATCCACTTCTGATCAGAGTACAGATCGAGCCGCTGTTAAGCGCCATGACAGCAAAGCACGCGGCTGACCTGATCTTCCCATAAGCCTTTGTGTTCTCCTCAGAACCTGCTGAGTATTAAAGAGACACTATCACTTACATAAGCTGTAACTAGATGTGCATTACAAACAAAACACATTATAAAACACATTATAAAACTGAGGTAGCAAAGGGACCACTTTATATACCACAGTATAAAACACATGCTGCTGTTTTTTTCTTTGTTTGACGTAATTGCATGTAAAAAAAAGGAAAAACAAAGTTAGGTGTTTTTTTTTTTTTTAAATCGCCTGTTTCCATTTTGTGGATTTTTCACATGATGCAACATTTACCAAAATCTGCACAAATGTTTTACTTTACTCCTGTGGTTTGTCTTCTACAGTATTTAACAGTAAGTGGAGTGGAGAATGTTTAGATAAGGCAGCAGGAGGCTAGTGTTCTCCAGGCTACCTGAGATAAGAGATGGCAGCTGAATGCGATGAGACAGGGAGCTTAAAAGATTTTTAATCTACTCTAGGGATGCACTTTATTAAGACCGAGTACGAGTACCGATACATTTCTTCAAGTACTCACCGATACCGAGTACCGATACTTTTTTATGTCATGTGACGCTTTCCAATAAGAACAGACCTCATATAAAAATGCCCCCCAGCTCATGGGATATGCCCCCAGCTCATGGGATATGCCCCCAGCACATGGATATTGCCCCAGCACATGGATACTGCCCCAGCACATGGATACTGCCCCCCAGCTCATGGGATATTACCCCAGCTCATGGGATATTGCCCCCAGCTCATGGGATATTGCCCCCAGCTCATGGGATATGCCCCAGCTCATGGGATATGCCCCAGCTCATGGGATATGCCGCAGCTCATGGATCCCCCCCCAGCTCACCTGGAGCTCTCCGCGATACTTACCTTCCTGGGCGACGCCGGGAAAGTCTTTGCACGTTGCGCTCATTGGAAGGACCCCAGCCGCGATCACGTGGGACCATGTGATCGCGGCTGCGGGCCTTCCAACGAGCGCATGCGGGGAAACTTCCCCGGCGTCGCCCAGGAAGGTAAGTATCGCGGAGAGCTCCAGGTGCCTGTCCGAATGCTGTATAGGCATTCTGACAGGCCCTGCAGCTGCTCACCGCATTGTTTCATACTTACCTTCCTGGGCGACGCCGGGAAAGCTTCTGCGCGTGCGCTCGTTGGAAGGACCCCAGCCGCGATCACATGGTCCCACGTGATCGCGGCTGGGGTCCTTCCAGCGAGCGCAACGCGCGAAGACTTTCCCGGTGTCACCCAGGAAGGTAAGTATCGCGGAGAGCAGCTGCAGGGCCTGTCCGAATGTCGATAGAGCATTGCCGCCCCAGCCCCTCGGATGCTGGCAAGCCGGCTCAATGCTGGCTTCCGGTATCAGGAAAAATATCGGTGGTACTGCAGGAGTACCAAGTACTCCTGCAGTACCTGGTATCGGTATCGGTGCAACCCTAATCTACTCCCCTGGTGATGACGTTTGAATACATCCCACACAATACAATGAAGAGAGTCGGTGACTGAACCATTCACTCCATTCTATGGCCAAAGCCACACAGTGAGGAGCGAGTGATGGAAAGATACCGTGGGGTTTAGTTTACAACACAAAATATCACACAATGGATGCACCCAGTGACACATATAGAGGAAAATATCACACAATGGATGCACCCAGTGACACATATAGAGGAAAATATCACACAATGGATGCACCCAGTGACACATATAGAGGAAAATATCACACAATGGATGCGCCCAGTGACACATATAGAGGAAAATATCACACAATGGATGCGCCCAGTGACACATATAGAGGAAAATATCACACAATGGATGCACCCAGTGACACATATAGAGGAAAATATCACACAATGGATGCGCCCAGTGACACATATAGAGGAAAATATCACACAATGGATGCACCCAGTGACACATATAGAGGAAAATATTTTCTTAACTAAACATACAAGAGAAAAACAAAACACATGTAAGATATCAGCAACATCAAATAAACACAATAAGGATTTCATTATTTCATTTTTGGTGGTTCTGGCCCTTTAGGTAAAATGCTCAGTACTGCAATGGGAACATAAACAACATCGTTCACACAGCAATAAAATGGTCACATCATGCGGGTACAGCCTCAGAAATCACCTGATTATTTTGTGTAAATAAAGTATTCAGAAGCTGCAAGTCATCTTTATTTCAGCAACGCATGGGAACATAGTCTTAAAGAAGGAAACAAAAGCATAAGACCAGAGGAGGGCTGGGGTGGGGAGGGCTGTGGTGGTGGGGAGGGCTGGGCTGGGGGGGGGGGGTTGTCATTTCCTTTCTAGGTTGAATTATTACTTTTAATAGTCATGTTTTTCAGGCATGGTCCCGACCTCGACTGTGACGATTTGGTGGAGTCCACCCAGTGGCGTAGCGTGGGGGGGGTGCCTCGGGGGCGGTCGCCCCGGGCGCAATTTTCTTAGGGGGCGCAAAATTTCGAAAGAAATTTGAACCACTAATATTTTCCAGCAGGAATCAGCAAGGTGTTGGCCAGTTTTGCCACACCAGCGGTGACCTAGCACTCAGAATTCTGGTCCTGTTCCGACTCCTCCTTAACGCTGAAATGAGTCACATGAAGCAGCGCAGCATTATTCCCCGGAACACCCTGTACCATTCTTGTCAGCCCCCTTTGAAGCCCTGTGCCAGCCCCCCACCGCTGGCAGCCCTGCAGCCATTGAACAGGAAGGAGGGAGGGAGGCACCTGCCCTGCAGTACATTTAAAATCCGGTCTCCACTAAGCCCCCTGGACAGCTCCCCCGGGCCACCAACAACTTCATGCAGGTAGGCAACACTGTAGGACACCAAAGCAGCGTGACCAACACACAGTGAGGGGGTACAGGGAGAGGGTGACTGGAGGTTCAGAGAGAGAATGACTGGGTATACTGGGAGAGAGTAACTGGGGATGTTCAATAGAGAGAGAGAGTGACTGGGGGTACTGTGAGAAAGAGGGGGTACTTGGAGAGAAAAAGAGAGTGACTGGGGTACTGGGAGTGAGTGACTGAAGGTACTGGGAGAGAGTGACTTGGGTTACTGGGAGAGTGTGACGGGGTACTTGGAGAGAGAGAGACTGGGGGTACTGGGAAAAAGTGGGGTTACTTGGAGAGAGTGACTGAAGGTACTGGGAGAGAGTGACTTGGGTTACTGGGAGAGTGTGATGGGGTACTTGGAGAGAGAGAGACTGGGGGTATGGGGAAAAAGTGGGGGTACTTGGAGAGAGTGAGTGACTGGGGGGTACTGGGGGAGTAACTGGGGGTACTGGGAGAGAGTGACTGGGGGTACTGTGAGAAAGAGGGGGTACTTGGAGAGAAAAAGAGAGTGACTGGGGTACTGGGAGAGAGTGACTGGGGTATTGAGAGAAAGTGACTGGTATAGTATGAGAGTGGAACTATGATAGGGTTTACTTTGACAGGGTGACTGGTAGCAGTGGCGTAGTGAGGGGGGCATGTGTGCTTAATTTTTTTATTATATCAGTATTTTGTTAATAATATACAATTCATGTGCTTGTGGGTAACGGGGTCAATACTCTACTGGTGTCAGGGAATCATGGTGTGTTACCGTGTCCACAGGTTGGGGGGCGCACAATTTTTGCCCTGCCCCGGGCGCTGACAACCCACGCTACGCCGCTGAGTCCACCATAACAACGTTGAACCCAAAACACTGCATAACCCACGAGCCAGCCGATTAATCGTGGTTGTCCCAAGGAGCCAAAAGTCATTCATGATATTTTTTATTGGCTTAAAATTGGTCAATGATCTTTCTGGCTCTGATTTGCTACACAATAGCCATTACCATATAAGGCTAATGTCAGATGAACGCAGTCTGTGCGCACTCTGCGTGCGTGCATAACGGACGTACTACATACTGACGGAAGATACTGTAGACGCCACACAGTCCTTTTGTTTTTTTTTAACGGATGTAGAAAAAATAAAAAGGTAAATATGAGAAACAAAATTAATAAAAAATAAAAGACAGGTACAGTCAGCCAGACCATAAAAACCTCTGAACATCAACGTGATGGATGTCTCAAATGCGCGGCGTCTGACGTTGCGTCATCAGGCACACAGGCTACTACGCAGACGCGGCGCACTCTTCACATCTGTTGGTGTCCGTTGCCAACTGCGTTGTGCATGCGCACTTTGGTGCTCACGTACTTCGTGTGCGGGTGTCTATTGATCACAAATCGATGCTATGACGGACGTTAAACTGTGCGGCGAGACGGACGTGATGACGGCTTTCGTCTGACCCTAGCCTTAATCTTCACTTAAACATGTGCTAGGGTCATTACAATTATCCGGAGATCAAGGAGGATTCCCCCCTTGAGATCGGACAATATCAAGATTTTAACCGTAATGCTCATCGGCATTGTCACAAAAAACGTTGACAGATTTGTTATGCTTTTTTGAACAGTAGGAGACTACCACCCAGGGAAGGGGCTACTGACTGAGGAAGTCTTAAGGCGAAACACGTTTCAGTTCACCCAAACATGGTTTTATAATAGATTTTGTATTCTTTATTAAAGAAATATATGTAGCGCTGCTTAAAGATTGTGTTTGCTGCATTTAATTATTATGGCCACCAGAGGGAGACAGAGACATAATGGACTATGCTGGACACAAACTGAACTACAATTTCCATCATGCTTTGCATGAGTACAGGAAGTGGGTAGTGTAGGAAGAGGAAAGACTTCAGCAGCCTCATGCAGGGGAGAGGCAGAGTGAGCTGAGCAGTGAAAGGTGGAGGAGGCACGTGAAACTGCCAGGGATCGTGACCAGGCCAGAGTACAGGCGCTGCCTCACTGGTGCTGGAGATCGGGACGGTGACCCTGCAGAGACCTACCTACGCACCGCTGAGAGGTCTGAATGATAATCTGGTTCCGGCTGGACCCCGAGTTAGGAGACTGCGATGATCCATTGGGAGTGCAGGCGGTAGATCGTTGTACGCAGTGTGGAGATCAGACAAGCAGGGGCGGATCCAGTGGCACAGAGTCCCAGTACACAGCGGAGAAAATCCTTGATCGGGTGTTTAACAGATTGTCTATCGGATGGGTGAGAGGCCTCCCAGGCCGCAGTTCCAAAAATACGAAACGCAGGCTGCAGTATTGTTTAAATCCACAGGGCCCCAACGTGACTAGTCGAAGATTGTTTGTTTCATTCACTGGCCAGTTGAATACAGTACCTGGGTACCCGAGACAATACACACACACATTTTTGAGCTATTATTCACGGGACTTTAACCCCCTCAGTTCTGGAGTGTATCTTTTTCTTTTGCCGCTGCGTGTTTTTCCCGCGTTACAAAATCCTGTCGTTTAAATACCGTATCTACGTTATATATGCTGCTTTATTGGCTGCTTAAAGCTGCAATCTGGCTTCCGTCCCCTACACTCAACTGAAACTGCCCTCACCAAAGTCACCAACGACCTCCTAACTGCTAAAAAACACGGCCACTATTCTATTCTCATCCTGCTTGACCTCTCGGCTGCTTTTGACACTGTTGACCACCCCCTCCTTCTACAGACCCTCAACTCTCTGGGTCTCGGTGACACTGCACTCGCTTGGGTTGACTCCTATTTATCCAACAGGTCCTTCTGTGTGTCCTTTGCTGGTAACTCCTCCTCTTCATTGCCTCTATCTGTTGGTGTACCTCAAGGCTCTGTCCTTGGTCCTCTGCTCTTTCCATCTACACCTCCTCCCTGGGCAAAATCATCAACAGCTTTGGCTTTAATTACCACCTCTACGCTGATGACACTCAGATCTACCGCTCTACCCCTGATCTCTCTCCCCCTGTCCTTTCCAAAGGTCAGTGACTGCTTATCTGGCATCTCCTCCTGGATGGCCTCCCACCACCTCAAGATCAACATGTCAAAGACTGAGATCCTACTTATTCCTCCCTCCAATGCCTCCCCACCTCCTGACTTCTCTATCACGGTGGAGGGTATCACCATCTCCCCATCAAACCAAGTGCGCTGTCTTGGAGTTACACTTGACTCTGCTCTTTCCTTCATCCCCCACATCAAGTCTCTTTCCTCCTCCTGCCGATACCAACTGCGTAATATTTCCAGAATTCGGCCATTTCTTACCTCTGTCACCACAAAACAACTCATACACGTCCTGGTAATCTCCCGACTTGACTATTGCAATAATCTCTTATCTGGCCTCCCTCTGTCCCGCCTCTACCCCCTAAAATCCATCCTGAACGCCTCCGCCAGGCTAATTCACCTCACCCGCCGCTCTGTCTCTGCCGCTCCCCTCTGCGAGTCCCTTCACTGGCTCCCCATCCACTGCAGAATTAAGTTCAAAATCCTTACCCTGACCTACAAAGCTCTCACTGGCTCAGCTCCCCACTACCTGTCCTCACTAATCACCAAATACACCCCAGCCCGCTCCCTAAGGTCAAACAGTGACCTGCGCCTAGCTTCTCCCCGCATCACCTCTTCCCATGATAGACTGCAGGATTTCTCACGCGCAGCCCCCACTCTCTGGAACGCTCTCCCTTGTACTGTCAGACTTTCCCCTAACTTCTCTTCCTTCAAACGCTCCCTTAAAACATTGCTATTTAGGGAAGCCTACCACCCAACTCACTGACGCAACCATCAATCACTCTCACCTTGCAGTCCTCTCCTCCTGTTTCCAACCCCAACCCTCCCAGATTGTGAGTTCCTACGGGAATAGGGCCCTCATCTCCTCCTGTACTGTTTGTCAAATGTTGTTCAATGTATTGTAACCCTGTCTATACTGTGCTTATTGTACAGCGCTGCGGAATATGCTGGCGCTTTATAAATAAAGAATAATAATAATAATAATAATAATAAAATCAGTAAAGAATATAATCTATAAAAATCCACAACAGTGCTGGTGTATATTTATTCCCTAGTGCGGTGAGACTAACCCGAGGTTAATTCAGCGGCTCCTCCGGGAGGGAGCGCTACATATATTTTTACATATATGATCGTGCTGCTATAATTTTCTTGCTGCTTACATCAAAAAGACGACACACCTCTGAAAAAAACGGGAAAGAGGACCTGAGGCAAATACCTGGGGGACCACTGGGAGAAGGAGAAGCTGCCATCTCAAATAGAAGTATTCCAACTTCTATAAACATAATACTGTTGTATTATTGTTATTTGGCCAGTATATGGCCCTGTATTTACTGTTGGTGCGCTGGGAATAATATACCTTTTAATTTCACCTTGTGCCCTTTGGGGAACGTGGGCACCCCTTATTCCGAATAAGCAGCACTAAGTTCGTTAGTACTTCTATACACACAAACCCCCACTGCATGTCACAGGTCTCACAAATATTACAATGAGGAACTGCAACTATTGTAATTTAATTTGCAAATTTTGTAATCCCTTCGTACAGACACCATAAACTGCTCTTTGACGAGAATGAGCACCGGATGGGTTAGTAAAACACAGAAAAACATCCTGACATGGAAAACAATTCTTAAACTATTTTTGCCCTACTGAATTACCAAACGTGATCTTGCAATTAATTAATTACAGTTGTGGCAGGAGTCCTTGAGGGGCACAGGTCAGTGTCCTGGAAATGCATTCTGACGACAATCTCTCTGCCTGGGTGAGATTCAATAAAACACTTTATGGTTGTAAAAAGCCTCTCGTCATGGGAGTGACTTTCCTGTTAAGGCTAATGTCAGACGAACGCAGTCTGAGCGCACTCTGCGTGCGTGCATAACGGACATACGTACTGATGCAAGATACTGTAGACACCACACGATCCGTTTTTTTAACGGATGTATAAAAAAAAAAAAAAAGGGAAATATGGGAAACAAAATTAATTGAAACTAAATGACAGGTACAGTCAGACAAAAAAAAAAAAAACAACTGAGCGTCAACGTGATGGACGTCGCAAATGCGCTGCGTCTGACGTCGCCTCATCACGCACACAGGCCACTACGTGGCTGCGGCACACTCTGGGCGTCTGTCGTAGCGCTTTTACGTCGAGGCGTCGTTGCCACTTCGTGCGTTGGTCTCGATCACAAATCAATGCTACGACGGACGATAAACTGTGCGGCGACACGGACGTGATGACTGCGTTCGTCTGACGCTAGCCTAAAACCTTGCAAAGTTTTGGGATTTCTCACCATAATGTGCCAAGTGTTGCGCGTGTAGAAATCTATAGCAATTATTTTAATAAGTGGAGTTTTGGTTTTGTGAGAAAATCCCTTTATTTTTTGGCTGCAAAAACGCTTTATTTTCCCTTTTACTATTGAACCGCAGCTAGTTTCCCAACCATGATTAAGACCTTAAACTGACTGACATGTCGACAACCACATCATGACACAAGGAGAACCATGCGGCCCAGATTCTTGTTGAATCTTGCGTTTTTTTTCTTGCAGGGAAGTCCTCAAGAGGCCTGGCGGCTACGAGCAGAGCGTTTTCATGATGCTAGCTCTGTGCACAAGACCTCACCTTGTATTGCATAATGTAAAGCCCTACAGGCAAAAAGTGCAAAATGTTAGTAATGCATTTGATACACTACATGCAACTTTAAATACCCAGGCTTCTATTCCAATTGAGCCGTTATGTTAACGAGAGGGCTGTGAAAAGGGACACGACCATAAAAAAAATGAAACGTCCTTATTGTGTTTATTTGATGTTGCTGATATCTTACATGTGATTTGTTTTTCTCTTCTATGTTTAGTTAAGAAAATATTTTCCTCTATATGTGTCACTGGGTGCATCCATTGTGTGATATTTTCCTTTATATGTGTCACTGGGTGCATCCATTGTGTGATATTTTCCTCTATATGTGTCACTGGGTGCATCCAGTGTGTGATATTTTCCTCTATATGTGTCACTGGGTGCATCCACTGTGTGATATTTTCCTCTATATGTGTCACTGGGTGCATCCATTGTGTGATATTTTCCTCTATATGTGTCACTGGGTGCATCCACTGTGTGATATTTTCCTCTATATGTGTCACTGGGTGCATCCATTGTGTGATATTTTCCTCTGTGTCACTGGGTGCATCCGTTGTGTGATATTTTCCATTATATGTGTCACTGGGTGCATCCATTGTGTGATATTTTCCTCTATATGTGTCATTGGGTGCATCCATTGCTTAATATTTTGTGTTGTAAACTGCCCCCCCCCTCCACAGTATCTTTCCATCACTTGCTCCTCACCGTGTGGCTTTGGCCATAGAATGGAGTGAATGGGTCAGTCACTGACTCATATCATAGTATTATGTGGGATGTATTCACAGGACATCACCAAGGGGTAGATAAGTCTTTTTAAGCGCCCTGTTTTAGCTCATTCAGCTGCCATTTATTATTTCAGCCTGGAGAATAGCCCCCCTGCCTACTTATCCAAACATTCCGTCCTCTACCACATTAACTGGTAAACACTGTCAAGTAAATAAACAAAAGCCACAAAGCAATGCTTTTGGTAAATATTGCATCATTGGAAAAAAAATCGACAAATTGGAAACAGGAGATAAAAACCTAACTTTATTTTTTCCTTTTTACATGCAATTACTTCAACGGAAAATAAACAGCAGCGTGTGCTTTATAATGTGTTTTATAATGTGTTTTTGTTTGCAATGCACAAGTGATCTAGTTACAGCTTATATTTGTGATAGTGTTCCTTCCTTTCCTTTTAACGACTCCACTCAATCATTTCTGCCGAACTGCAAACTTTCGCTTCACTGTTGCAGCTGCCTGCTATGAATTAATGTTTACAATACTTTGCATAGGAAGCCTCGATTTGCATCCAACCAGAGAATAACAAGCGATTCCAAGGTCGATCATTATTCTCATTTCAAGCCAGTATTTGAAGAAAAGAAAAATATCGTCTTTCAGAACCTGACGTTAAGGGATTTTGCATTTTCATTTTGCAAAACACAAAAAAACAATAATAAATAAATAAAAATCTATACTCTGGTTGCACAGTGCATTGCACAGCAAGATCCGCCGCCTCCTCTAGCTGCAGTCAGAAGAACAAGCAGTTCTAAGTGTCCTTCTGCTGACCCCGCGCAACCTTGTTTTTGCAATCTCGAGCAGGTCTCCATGAAGTCCTATGGACTGTAGGAGAGGGATAGCAGTAGTGGTGCTGCTGACAGTACCCATTAATGGCTACAGCCAGTACTAGCGAGTCGCTAATGGTTATTGGGTCGCCCGGCAGATCTCGGTATGCGTCTACCCATTATCGGCTCGGATTGAATATCAGGGACTGGATACGAAGGAAAATAAACTTAAACCACACTTGACTTATTTTTAGACCCACCACCCCCGTTACAACCAACAGGCTCTGCTCAACTTTGCCACCAAATATAGACAACGTTCTGGAGTGGTGTTTCATCATCCGCGTTCTCTGTGACAGAGAGGACTGTTTACTGTATTTCGATTCCTGGAAAAAGACAAGACTTTCCTTTCCTGTAATTCTAGCACAGCAAAAACGAGCGGTTTAAAAAAAAGGTTTGAAAGCGTGGAGAAAAACTTGTTTTGTTTTTCTTTTGTTGACATTGCGTGCGCGGCCGACGACGAGAATGTAGTTATTCAAGGTCAGCCATGGAAGCTCCTCGGTGGGCCATTCCCACACGGTTTGGAACGTTTTATCATGTGTGGAGGTCAACATCACACATTACAATCAACAATACACGAGCACCTGGAAAAGCTGAACCCGCTGGACTTTGTGTTTTTATTTTCTCCACCCAAGGAACGTTTCACCAGTAATGGGAAATTTTTGTGAAATAACGAAATTACTGCACAAGGAAAAACACTTCGGGCCCTGTTCTTTAGTTCATGCTAATACGGGGACGCCAACGGGGAAAATCCGCACCTTCAGCATCTCCATTTAAGCTTAACACCTCAACCGGGAACGCAGCACTAACCGTTGGTATACTTGTGGTAAATACCTCCACGAATATCGCCTCCTGGAGTCCATAAGACTCCATGGAATTTTGCATTCCCACGCTGCATGATCACGCAGCGCCCGAGTGATCGCGATGGACAATGCGAACTATTTGTGCCCAGTCTCATTCTGATCCTGGCGACAAGAAGCAGCGGATTGGAACACCAGCCTCGCCGTGGGATGAGAGGCAAGTATCGGATTTATGGGGGCGGGGTTTAGGGGGTGCTACTGCGAATGCGGAATCATTTAGCACCAGCTTTTAGGCCTCGCTAAAAATGTTAACATGTGACTCTCTAGCACTTTGTAATACCTTACTTATCCCAGCGCTAATTACAGATTGTGCATCCTATACTTAACATGGGGAGCGCAAAGTACAGTAAAGCTCGCGGAAACTATCGCAAAAAACGACGCGCTAAGTGATTTCTCACATGTTTAGCGTCAGGAAAGTAATATAGAGGGCATGCGCTTACCACCTTGTGGGGTTGGAAAAATTGTGGATTTACATCAGTGAAATGACAATGAATTCCCTATTTCGAGAAATTCCAATGTAGTTTGATGTAGATTTCACCGCCGCTTTCACTAAAGTTGATCAGTAGGGATGTCCCAATCCAAATCCTAGAATCGGGATCCGATCTTGGTATTTTTCTGGGATCAGCTTTTTCAAAACAGATCCAATCCTAGAGTCCGAAAACATGCCAAGAAGGGGGAGACTCCCAGCTGGTGCCCCCCAGCCTCAGCATTGACTCGCAGCATCTCCCCAGCCTGCCGACGAGTCATGAAGGAGGCAGGAATGCCGGTCCCGTGCCTCTCAGCTGGAGTCCAGTTGCCTCTACATTCACTCCCTGCATGCTCCATGACTCGTGTGCAGGCAGGGAAGATGCTGTGAGTGAAGGCGGAGGCGCCAGGATTCCCTTTTGCGAGACAGCAACTGTGTGTTGCGCAGTATCGCATCAGGACTTTGTATCTGCTGATCATGAACCATGATCGGCTGACCAGGTGACAAGGATGTGAGTGGATCAGCTTCCTGTAACTGGTTCGGTGCAGGTTGTTTTTTTTCCACTCTAAAATTATAGCATTTTATTAATTTTCAATTTTAATGGCAAAAACATCAAACAAGGCGGAAAAAAAGGGAGCAAAGCCGTGTAACTAATAAGTGCAAATAAGTAATGATTTAACCAGTACAAAAAAAAGCAATTGAACGTGCAGGTTCAGACTAAGGCTAATGTCAGATGAACGCAGTCTGAGCGCACTCTGCGCGCGTGCACAATTAACGGACGTTCTGTCGGAAGATACTGTAGACACCACACGGTCCGTTTTTCTTGACGGACGTAGGGAAAAAAAAGGGAATTATGGGAAACAAAATATGAAAAATGCTAAAAATTGGTGCATGATATGAAAAGACATTGTGTGCGTCAAGGTGCTGGACGTCGCAAATGCAGTCCGTCTGACTTCGTGTCATCACGTTCACAGACCACTATGCGGAGGTGGCGCACTCTGCGCGTCCGTCTAGCGCTTTTATGTTCTTGCCTAACTTGTGTCCGTTTGCCACGTGCATTGTGTGTGCGCGCAGTTCGGTGCACACGTACTTCGTGTGTGGGTCTATTGCTCAGGATTCTATGCTACGACGGACATTAAACTGTGCGGCAACACGGACGTGATCACTGCGTTCGTCTGACGCCGGCCTAAGATTGCGGAGAAAACAACCAAGTGGCAGTTATTAACACAGTATTCAGTGGGGTTTCCACTGTTTCCACCGTATCAATTGCCGAAGTCGTTCAGCATCGATTTCCCTGTTGTTTTAGTTGACGGTGTCCACCATTTTTTTTTAACGTAACACCTGTCATGTGTCATTGTTATTACCGTTGTTTTCAGCTTGGTTTCTGTGTTCAATGGTGATCACCATAATGCTGCAAACAATGGTGGAACAACGGTTGGTGCAGAATAGCCGCAGTGGACTCCTTCAATGGAAGAAAAATGGTGGTTCCATTGTTCAGCGCTGTCTGCAGCAATTTCACATCTTTGGATAATCAAAATGCCCTACAGCTGCAACAAGGGTGAGTTTTTACCATCGTCTGCGTCTACGGTGAGCTTCAGTCAAACAACGGGGGTTAGTGAATAACCCCTTTAATAGAATTACAAAGTATTCTTATTTGGGCAGAATGGAAACCTAAGAAAATGACACTACTATAGTTATTAAAAAAGGTACACTTTGTGCAAAAAAATAATAATACAATTAAATTAAAAACTGAACTACGCATAATTGTGAACCCAATAGATTTAGTAACAGCGCGCTTTCCATAAAACAAAACAAAAAAATGGTTTCTCTCTTTTCATCATCCAGTGTCCGTGTAGCTTGATGTGATTGTCCATTTAAATGCATGTCATAGATAAACGCAGGTGTTGGAGGTGTTTTCAGAGTTCACAAGTGGTGGGAGGGGTGAGAAACCGACCGTGGAGACACAGGTTCGAATCCCGACAAGAGCGCCTCTCCAGTAAGTGTCCTTGGGCAAGAAACCGAACGGTACATACTCGCCAACGAGAGAAATCTCAATGTATCTTTCCTGGTAAAATACTTTCTGCTACTAGTTGCCCACTCGAGACCTCGGGAATATTGTGTTGTCCAGATCTTCCATGGTGCCTATACAGGGTGATCAGGACCATGAAAAGCGCTGCCTTACTGTAACAGTTGGGAAGCCCAAGCCACTAAGGGTTTATTTACAAAAATGGGGCTGTGTTCCACTGATGCCAGTAACAGGGAGCTGGTAAGGGGAAAACAAATCATCGCAAGACGATCTTCCTTACCGGCTCCCTGTTACAGGGTCTTTTCAGGCACAGCCACTGGATCGCGTCAAGGAGGCAAGTGCGACCCTGCTGCGAGTGCGTGGAGTCGCACAGTGTCTGCGGAAGACCTCTGGGAAGATTTTCTTCTCAGTATTCTGCTACGTATGGCGAGAGGGAGAGGTGGAATTTTGAGATATCTGTTTATATATTAAGTAGTAACTGAAAACGCAAACCCAAAATCACATAAGACCAGGCTCTGAGAGTTGATACTCTTGCAGAATACCGACTTGAGCCGTTATTAATACTTCTGTTACAACATATATCAGCCGTTCATGTATTGCAGGCAGCCGGTAAATCCGAGCGAAGATACTGGCAAAAGTGGTTCTACCGGTTAACAGCAAGACTGGAATACGGCCCAGGCTAACAAACATGTAAAAATTCCATTTTGGATGTTTTGGGCCAAAAATCTGAAAAGCAGTCAGTTCTTCTTAAATTTAAGTTCAGTGAACATCAGCCCTAATTTTAAGTCCGTCTCTGGTTTGTGACGGCACAGAGTCCATGAACACCTCATGTACCGGCTGGGTGGAGTAGAGGTAACATCACTGCTCTGCGTGGAGAGAGCCTGTGGAGACATGGGATCGATCCCGGTGAGCACCTCTCCAGTAAGTGTCCTTAGGCAAGACACCTAACGGTACACACTCGCCACCCAGGACATACTTGAAAACGAGAGAAATCTCAATGTATCCTTCCTGGTAAAATACTTTCTCCAAAAAAAAAGTCTACTAGTTTCACGAGGTCCAGCTCTCTATCCATACTCTCGCCCTGGTTTTGTATATTTTTAATCATTTGCTAAAAAAAAACCAACACAAAACAACACTTTGAGTTTGGGATTACTGGTTTAACAAAACGACAAGAGGTATCTCTATTGACGTACGCAAACGTATCTAGAGCTATCTTTAGGTGGTGAAGTTTGCTCTGAACAGGAAATGTTCTTGTATTTCTTGGATTGTAAATTATGGACCTTTGGAAATTGGAACCAATCTCCAAGAGTGATCCGGGAATCGGAATAAATGTGAGCAGTGTGCAAATGTTACACAAAATTCAGGATGAAGCAGCCGGATTGCCGAAAGTATTGTTTATACAGGAACAATCGAAGGTTAGCCAGAACTTTGCAGAAGCTCAAAAAAATCCGTAGGGTTTTCCCATTGCTCTCTCAGTGGCTCCAATGTTCTTTAGAAATAATGAATTCAGAAAGTATCCAGACCCCTTTATCATTTAACGTTATGTTACTGCCTTATACCACAAATGTTTAAATTATTATTTTATCCCCCCCCCCCATACTAATCTACACTCAATACTAGGGATGTCCTGATCAAGCTTTTTGTTCCTCCGTTCTGATCTGAGTCATCCAATGTTCAGTATCGACCGATACCGACCCATAATACAGAATGTGATGCCATGCCCCACCCGGATGTGAGGCTGAAGCCATCACCGGGCATCCACCAGATGAGTACGCAAGAAAGACTGGACCCCGGCGGATCGCTGCTGACCCAGGTCTCTGCATGTGTTCCATAGTGACTCAGGCGTGACAAGGCAAGACTCATAAGGGTAGGATCCGCTTACTAAAGTTGGTTCCCAAAAAAATCCCATTATCAGCTACTGGTCCTTGTGATCAGATCGAGACATCCCTATGCAATACCCCATAATGACAAGGGAAAAACCAGACTCTAGCCAACAGGTCTTCTCCTGCACTGCCCCCCTACTAATGGACCTTCCTCCAGCATGCCAAAAATACCTAGTCAGGGTAGGTGTAACATGGGGAGGAATTACAGGGATTGCCGATACGCATCAATAAGTACTATGGTACTTATTGATGCGTATCGGCAATCCCTGTAATTCCTCCCCATGTTACACCTACCCTGACTATTCCCCAAGGAGCCCATAATACCAAATATTCAGGAGTGTGTTTACCCCTCACCTTAGACTGCAAGCTTTTTAGCGTGTTTCTGGTTTCTTTAAGTCGAACGTGCTTCGTTAAGAGTTTTGTTGGCATTTTATAGATAATAGTAAATGTGTGGGTGAGCTGGGAAATAAAAAACAGAGAATCCAAACGATACACCAGATTTCTATCAGATGATAAACCTGACCTTTCTGCTGAAAACGCACGCAATTTTTTGAAGTTCAGCGAGCAGAGATATTATCTGGAAATTTAGCTCGGCCTCAGCTAAACCGGCACCAGAGCGTTTTATAAACGGTTATCCAAGAGCGATACGGAGAAACGTATGAAAAAAACAGATAAAAAGGAGAAGGAAGAAAAGTAAAAACTGAGGGAGAGTAAGGCTGGGTTCACACCTAAGCGTTTTACAGCGCGTTCCTACGCGCTGTAAAACGCTCAAACAGTGAAATACCATTATGCCCTATGTGGGCATATCACACCTGGCCGTTTATCAGCGCGCATGAACGCGCTGATAAACGGCCGACGCACAAAGAAGTTCGGGAGCTTCTTTGGTGCAGATATACGCGCGTTCGTGGCCATAGAGATTGACATGAACGCGCGTTTGCGCGTTTCCCAATTCAAAAACGTGCGTTTTCGCATACTGCGTGCGTGCGTTCTTTGGTTCGTGCACAGGGAGGTCTTTTTCATTGGTCGCCTCCGTAATTAAGACAGTAATTTCCTATTGGACACCTCCGTAGTCAATCACAAAACGCGCATACAACGCGCGTTTCATTTTTGCAACACGCTTGTGAAACGCAAGGAAAACGCCGGTGAAAAACGCGCGTATTAAAAACGCTTAGGTGTGAACTCAGCCTAAACATGAAAAAGTGATGGGGGGGGGGGGTCTCTTGAGATTTTCAATTCCCCCATAAGCAGACTTCAACAAACCAGAACCGTCAGCAATGTATGAAACCGGCAAGGAATGGGAAGCATTTGTTACGCCTGGAAAAAGCAGAACTTTGTTATTTAACCCCTTCATGTAGATCACTGAATAATGTGAATTAAAGATGTATGAATAGATTTTAGCCTAAATTTTTTATTTTTTTTCTAATTCTTTATTTAAAGATTAAAAGTACAAAGAAAGATCATGAAATCAAACGAAAATGCGGCCATATATGGCCTGTTAAACCGAAGACGAAAAGTCCGGTGGCAAAGTCTAGCGTGAATGAGGAAAAGTTAAGCTACAAACAATGCGTTCAAATTTAATGGTCGGCTAAAGAATAGACCATGTGTGAATCAAGAAAATCGTGCCGAAGTCGTATAGCTGAAAATTAAAAACAAAATCAGAAACAAAACAGTCCGGGGGATTCGTCGGAAAAGCAATTATAACAAAAAGCATATGGAGGGGTAGGATAATCTTCATCCCGCCTGTATCTCCGGAGGGTCCAGGGGAATACCGGCCGTCGCAAGGTCAGTCCAAGCTGTAGCAGGGTCTGTAATTGTATAAGGTACATTAGCGTGCGTTACCAAAGTGCCCGCCGGGCCCCACCGGTAGCGAATTCCTTTCCTGCGCAGGGTAGACATCACCTCTCCAAAACGGCGTCGTGCAATCAAGGTCTGAAACGGTAGGTCGTGGTAAAGTGCCAGGGTAGATCCCTCGAATTGCACCGGATCTCGTGCGCCAGGGGTAGTCATAATCTTCACCTTAAAAGTCACATCGCGAAAAGCTACCACAACATCCCTCGGTGCTCCCGTTAGGGACGATGCAGGTCTCCGGACCCGAAATACAGAGCCAACGACATCTGGCGTATCCAATGGGAGCCCAACGACCTGGAGGGCCAAACGAGTGACATAGGGCAACAGTTCCTCAGCTGAATCCGAATCTGGGACGGCCCCTGACCCGTATGTTACGGCGTCTGTGTCGAGATTCTAAGGTTTCCACGGAGCGGGTCAGAACCTCCATCTGCGAGTGAAGTGCGACAACCTGGTCCGAGAGACGAGTCTGTTCCAGCTTCATCGCGGAGGTAGTCGCTTGGACCTCCACCACCTGAACCCGTACCGCAGCAACCTCCTCGCGGACCGCAGCCACTTCTGGTTTCAGATTTCCCGTATCTCTCGCAGCTCATTTACCACTTCAATGCTAAGGACGCGCTCAGCGCGTCCTCAGCATTGCCCCTGGTATGCGGAGGACGCGCTGAGCGCGTCCTCGCATGGGGTCAGCGTTCGGCCGGGTACCGGCGATCGCTGGCCCCTCCGGTGCGGGCTGACATCCTGGATGTCAGCCCGGCATCCGGAGCAGTGGCCGCCATTGTTATGTGTCATCGCGCCCCCGCGATGACACATAATTCAGGCGCCCCCCCCGCATGTGCGGAGGAGGCGCCTGAAAGGGAGGGGGGAGGTCCTTCGGACCTCTCTCCCTCCCGATCGGCGGCTCACAGGGGCTTAACCCAGGCATCATTTGGAAGGGCACAGCCTGCCCTTCCAAATGATGCCTGGCATTAACCCCTGGGGAGCTGGATCGCAAATCGGCGCTGAAAAGCGCCGATTTGCGATCCTTCCCGGGAGCTGGCCGACATCTTGGATGTCGGCCAAGCTTCCGGGAACTCCCCCAGAGGACTGGCGTCATCGTGCGCAGCACGATGACGCCAGTCCTAGCATTAACCCCTAACTGCCACGAAGTGTGGAGATAGGGAGTTCCAATGAACTCCCTATCTCCCGATCCGTGGCAGTTAGGGGTTAAATTTTGATATCGTTGGATCGGCCAGAGCATGGCCGTTCCAACGATACCAAACATGAAAGTAAAAAAAATGTAAAAAAAAAATAAAAATAAAAATAAAAATAAAAAAAAATTAAAAAAAAATTAAAAAAAAAAAAATAAACACTTTTTTTTTTTGTTTTTTGTTTTGTTAATGCAGCAATATTGTTCCCATTTCAATTATAATGTGAACAATAATGCTGCATTAACGATTTTTGTATGCGGTGCGTTTGTTAAAAATGGTGTCATTTTCCCCAAAAAAAATGTAACGAGACCCCATCTCTAATTTTTTTAACAAGCGCACCCCATACAAAATATAACCGCAATTGCTCGCATGTTAAAATGTGGAAAAAAACACTTTACACGCTGTAAATTATTGAAAATACATATTTTATTGCATTTTTTGTTATAATATACAAACATGACATAACGTATACATATAATAATGACATATTATGAATCTACCGAGTCTGACGGAAAGAACGATATATAATATGTCGATGTCATATACTAAAATAAGCCTTCAAAACAGGTTTAAACATGATGCGCAAAACAGGTAAAAAATGACCTCAGCACAGGGGCGGGAAAAGCCTCAGCAGCGAAAGGGTTAAAATTCTGTAGAAGTCGCCTTTTGTGGCAGGAAGATGTTCATCTTCTCCTCTTGACGCGGAGTCAGCGGTACTCGTCGCCAGGGGGGCTACTTTCGGCACAGTCACTGTCGCCTGAGGCACCAGTTCCGGGCCAGGGTTTCTATGCAGGGCCCCGCTGCTGGTGGTAGAAAGTTGAGATTCTTCGGCTGAGTCCACGCCAGTCAGGGCCTGAGAGGACACCGCCAGCACAGCCTTACGCTTTTTCTGCGCCCGCTTCTTTGCCGCCGCGGAGAGTGGGCGCAAGTCTTGCGACAGGTTCTGAGAGGAGAGCCACATCATCCCCGCTCCGTCTCCACTTGGCCAGGAACCGTCGTCTTCCCCAGACGATCCATAATTTGGAGGGAGAGGCACAATCACCTTCCCCCTTCCAGTAACAGACCCACCTGTCAGCGTGTCCCTAATATCCCGCTGGCGGGAGCTCCTCTTCGCTGTCCGGCCGTTTGGCATGTCGCTGCAGTCACCGCAGGCACAGAGGGTCCGTTCGTTGCTGGCACAAGGCTTCAAAAATGGCCGCCGTCACTAGGCCCAAGTCCAGGAAAAACGCTGCAGAGCACCTCGGAACACCCGGTTCGATAGCCGGTAAGGAGCACGGCAATCCCCAGACCACTCCGGGGCAACCGAGCACTGCAAGATGCCGTGTAGGAGGAGGAAAAAGGCGGTAAAACGCTGGCTCAATGCGGAGCTCCTCTGAAACACGGCTGCCTGCTGCTGCTGCTAGCTCCGCCCTCTTAGCCTAAAATTTTATCATAATTTAATTGCACTGTTATTATTATTATTCATAGGACGCCAACGGCTTCCGCGGCGTTCTACAATATGGATCGGGGAATGAACTTAACAAATTACAATCAAATTTAGGAACCAGAAACAGGAGGTGCAGAGGACGCTGCTCACAGGAGCTTACAATCTAGAAGAGTTTGAGTGGAGGAGAACAAGGGAAGGTACTTTGTTATTAGTGGTCAGGATCATTAGAAAGTGCATTTTTATCAGAGGTGGTGATGGGCATGGTAGTAACATGCTATGGTACCTTTAAAATCTCCCGACTTGACCATTTTAATAATCTTTTAGCTGGCCTCCCTCTCTCCCCACTGCAATCCATTCTGAACGACTCTGCCAAGCTCATCTACCTCAACCGCCGCTCTATCTCTGCCGCTCCTCTTTGCGAATCCCTTCACTGGCTCCCCATCCACTGCAGAATTAAATTCAAAATCCTTATCCTTACCTACAAAACCCTCACTAACTCAGCTCCCCACTACCTGTCCTCACTAACCACCAAATACACCCCGGCCCGCTCCCTAAGATCAAACAGTGACCTGCGCCTAGCTTCTCCCCGCATCACCTCTTCCCATGATAGACTGCAGGATTTCTCACGCGCAGCCCCCCACTCTCTGGAACGCTCTCCCTCGTACGGTCAGACTTTCCCCTAATCTCTCTTCCTTCAAACGCTCCCTTAAGACATTCCTATTCAGGCAAGCCTACCACCCGGCTCACTGATACACCCCACTGCCCCAATCAGCCCATCACTCTCACCGTGCAGTCCAATAATTTAAGGGCAAAAAAAAAAAAAGAACTCTATTTTTAAAGAGTTTCCCATTAAGGCTCGGGTCAGACGAGCGCATTCTGTGCGGACTGTGCGTCTGTGCACAATGGAGGCACTTTCTGACTGACGACAAGGTAGTGGCCACACAGTCCGTTTTTGTGACTGAAGGTTTTTTTTGACGGATGTAGAAGGGAAAATAAATTAAATATGAAAACCATTTTGTCCGTCAAAAATGCTGGACGTATAAATGCAGTCCGTCTGACTTCGTTCCATCACGCACACACAAAGCTATGCGGACGTTGCAGACGCAGCGCACTCTGTGCGTCCGTTCTAGCGGATTTATGTTCTTGCCTGCCTTGCGTCTGTTTGCCGCGTCCGTTGTGCGTCCGCAGTTCGTGTGTGGGGCTCCACTGGTCATAATTATATGCTATAACGGACGTACAAATGTGCGGCAACACATAGAAACATAGAAAGATGTCGGCAGATAAGAACCTTTCGGCCCATCTAGTCTGCCCAATTACATGGATACTTTACCTGGATTTATCTTTTGTTTAGGATAGCCTTATGCCTATCCCATGCCTGCTTAAATTCAATTACTGTTTTGGCCTCTACCACTTCACAGACGTGATCAGTGCGCGCGTCTGACCCGGGCCTAAGACTGGCATCATGGTACTTGAAGCTGTACAAGAGGATCCCAGGGTCTGCATTTTAGCCGGCAATGGAAAAACGGGATGAGCACAGACAAAGCACAATCATCATCCAGGTATTTATTCCAATTAATGGTGTAAAACGATAACCAAGGCAACAAAGGTACCCACTGGGTTCAGAAACATTGTGGTGCGTCTTGAAGAGGAGATGCCAACGTAAAAAAAGGCAAAAAATAATAAAGACATGTCTTGACCAAAACATGCTTTTTTTTTAATATAACTTTATTTACAGATTCAGGCAACGTAACAGTAAGTGCAACAGACAGACAAAAGAAGCAGCAACAATAAACGTCCGCCCCCAAATGAAACTGAGGACCATAAAATCACCCGGACAGAATTGTAATACAGTTAACCCCTTAAGGACCAAGGGTCTTTAAAGTCAATGCATTTATGGCGGGACTGTTACGTCATGGGCCCTTAAGGGTTAAATTTAGAGAGGGCAGTAACAGCGGAGGGCCCGATACAAAACATCCCTTTTAACGAGCTTCCTATCATGACTAACTTTCCTTTACTAATCATTGAGCAGTTTCACTTCTTCATAGAATTTGATACTTTGGCATATATTGTTTGGAGCACATCGATGCGGTTACTCATCGTACCAGACGTCTAATCAAAGGGAGAGATTTCCATTTTATAGGGAGTCATTTTTAGGCCGGGGTGGCCACTTGGTTGTTTATCGTGGCTACCTGGGGTTACATAAAGTAAAACGCGAGCATAATGTATCATCACGATAAGGAATCGCACTTCTTCTGCACACGAAACACGACACTTTAAAGCAGCGCTATGAAACTGTCCCCCCCCCCCAGATGCTGATGCCTACATTTCCCAGGACACTTTGAATGTACTAGATGGCCAGCGATTGAGAATCATGGGAGTTGTAGTTCAGCAACATTTGCGGGGCAGAGCTTACCCTGCTTTTTAGGGAACACACAGGCAGTGAGAAAAAAGACTTCTCATCAGACAACCTGTATGAAAGGGGAAGAAAATCCAGGGAGGAATATAGTTCCTCATTTAGATCATGAAGAAATCGAAAGCAAAAACAAATGTCAGCACACAGGTATTAAATAAATAATAATTTGAAATAAAATAAAAAATTATTTGCTTTTAGAAAATATCTTTTGAGTATTATAACTTCTACGTTGAAAGGGAAGGACTCGCAATAATTCACTTGTGGGAATTTACCAGCACGAATGAATGAATGTATATATTAGGTATATATATATATATATATATATATATATATATATTTAAAAAGGGACACTCTACTCATCCAGACCACCTTTAGTTATAACGTGGCCAGCAAGTGAGCTCCAATGACCTGGAGAAAACAATAGGTGAAGTAGAGGAGTTTCTTCCACCTTTCCCAGCGTCACCAGAAACCAGGAATTTTGAATTTCCCGGCTGCCGGTCATCAGATCGGTCTCTAGTGATGTCACACACAGACAGCGGCCGACATCACCCTCTGAGACCAATCGCTGCAGCGAGTGATCTCAGAGGCAGCCGATGGATCAGATCTGCGTATGCGCACACCGCTCCGATCAATCGTTCTACGCAGACGCCACACAACTTGCATATGTGAAGTCCACATGTCCCGTAGCGGTGCACAATTTGCGGTTCCTGTGCTACGCAAGTTGTGCAGGAGCGCAAATTTCACAGAAAAGCTTCAGGGACTTCTGGGTTCCAGAGTCCCTGGAGTCAAGGTGAGATGCAGCGCACGGCTAGGGATAAAAAGTAAATAAATTCACGTAAAAATAGGAAAAAAAATAATAATTGGAGAGGGGCTGTCAGCAGCATCTGCCCAATTAATTAAGGGGGGAAAAAAAGGAATCAGTTTTTCGGTAGTAACCCTTTATGGAATGTATGGACTAAAGAACATCAAAATGTAAAATGTTTAAGATTTATAAAAAAAATGTACTCCTCACATTCAGTCGCTAACCAAATCTTGCTACTTCCACCTAGAAAACATTGCACACGTTCGCCCCTGTCTTAATTAGGGCTCTGCTAAAATGCTCATCCAAGCTCTTATTATCTCCCGCCTTGACTACTGTAACCTCCTTCTCTCTGGCCTTAAGAGATCCCAGATTCTCCCTCTGCAGCCTGTAATGAACGACTGTGCCAGACTCATACACCTCACCTCCCACACCTCCCCCCTTTGTCAAGCTCTACACCGGCCTCCCGTTTCCTTTAGAATCCATTTCATTATACTGGTGCTCACATACAAAGCGCTCTCCATAACCGCGCCGCTGCCTACATCTCCTCCCTTATTAGCAGGTACATCCCGTTCCGACCACTTCGCTCTGCCAATGATCTGATGTTATCGTCTCCTTGTACCCGCACCCCCAAATCTGGCCTTCAGGACTTCTCCTGAGCTGCCCCCTTTCTATGGAACTCCCTCCCCCGCACCATTAGACTCCATCTCTCATGTCCTTCAAGAAGTCTCTGAAAACACATTACTTTAGGGACGCCTATCTGCTCACTCCATGATCCCTCACTGTACATTTCTTGATCTATTTTCCCACCCAGTCCACGTGCGTCACCGTTACTTCACACACTCTGCTATTACCATATATGTCCGCAGGGGGTGTGTGTCTGGTGTGTTGGGTAACAAAGTCATTTTCCACCACTTAAATTCACATCTTAGATGTCCCTTATCTGGTTCGTGAGGATTAACTTGACCGTATCTTTATTTTTTTTTTTTTTACAGACTTGTTAATGCTAAAGAAAAATGTTTTTTTTTTGCGAAAAATCTCCTAATCATCACTTTTCAATTAATAAAAGCACTGTTGGTGCACACCCTAATGCAGGGGGCTGCGCACGCCAGTGCGCCATTATCCTCACCTAGCATATCACCCCTCTCCTCTTAGATTGTAAGCTCTTGAGCAGGGTCCCCTCTCCTTCTGTGTGTTTAACGTGTGTATGTTTACATGTTGTTCTGTCTCACCCAACTTGTTAGCGCTTAATACTTGTAACGGTCTTAATTTGTCTGGTTCCCATTGGTTATTGTAAAGCATTGCAGGAGCTGCTGGCGTTCTATAAATGATAATTAATTATGGATTACATTTTTAGCAGTCTAGTGAAAACACATGACGATTTCTAACTTAAAGAACAGGTAGGATTATCTGGCAACGCATTAAAGAGGGGAATTAAAACAGACTGAACAGTAAAAGGCGATTATTGCGTTGGAACAGTGTGGCGAAAGCAGATTTATGCATGAAAAAAGTTTGTCGTTTTTTTTTTTTCTCTAGTGAAAAAACAGAAGAAAGGAGAAGGTCCAAAGTAGGCCAACTGTCACTTAACATATGGGTTAAACGCAGATGTTGATGGAAGATATCACCACGTCGCCTGCTTACATCTGATCTAAAAGAACAGGCTTCTGGGTTTCCCAAAAGGCAAGCAGTGCGTTAATCTGATTTATTATCGCTTACACCGTATGAGTCTTTCAGCGGCGGCCGACACTATCAGACAAATCCAAATTTCCTTCCCCACAACAGCATTTCCAAACGTTGATGCTCCAATGCTGGATTACTGTATAAAAGGCCCGTTTGAGGGACACCACCACTTACATAAACTGTACCTAGATTACTTGTGCGTTACAAATAAAACCACCTTATAAAAACACATTTTCCTGAAGGTGGCTGACATCATAAAAAAAAAAATGAAATAGGACCTAGGCTGTTGTCATCTAAAAATTCTGAGCATAAAACAGTCATAATGAGATCAGCGCACATAGGTGAACTGGCTCAGCAGTGAAGGGGTTAAAAAGCAAAAACATGTAAAATTGGGTATTTCTATTCTCGGGACAAAAATCGAGAAACTATTTAGCCGGGGTCTTTTTTAGTGGTTGTAGATTTTGGGGGTTAAATTACGAAAAAGTGTGTTTTTACAATTTTTTCACCATTTCATATTTTTTTTTAGAGTAAATTATAGGATATGATGGAAATAATGGTATTTTTAGAAAGTCCAATTAATGGCAGGAAAAATGGTGTATAATATGTGTGGAGACACATAGCGCCGTGTTACAGAGCAGGCTGCTGGTTTAGCGCCTCCACCGTAATATCGTGTAAAATTGTAATATCGGGCAATTACCGGCTGGGTGGAGTAGAGGTAATGTCACTGCTCTGGATGGAGAGAGCCTGTGGAGTCATGGGTTCGATCCCAGCAAGCAACCTCTCCAGTAAGTGTCCTTGGGCAAGACACCTAACGGTACATACTCGCCACCCAGGACATACTTGAAAACGAGAGAAATCTCAATGTATCCTTCCTGGTAAAATCCTTTCTCAAATTTTTTTTTTTACAAAATTTCGGTGCTTTTCACTTTGGCAATTCCATTTTGCTGATATTTTGGTCACTTTAGTGCGCCGAAGATAGAGTTGCTGAAGCAAAAAGTTGGAGAATGTCGCCGAAAAGCACCCAAGTGGCCTTGGCGAGTTTCAACGAACTACAAAAATAACAAAAAATTCGCCAAATACGGGCCATATTGCAAAGTTGGTGTCTCGCCTGAGCCTGCAGGACGGCCGAGCAGCCTGCAACAGCCGGAGGACTGTCACTGCTGGAGGTCAGGGCTGAAGTAGGAGGATGTAGGCGAGTATGTTGCCTACACATACTCACCTACATCGGACCTGAGCTCCAGCGGTGACACTGCTCCAGCTGTCGCAGGCTGCCTGGCCGTCCTCCAGGCTCAGGCGAGCCACCGGTGGAGGACTCTGGGCCGATGTAGGCGAGTATGTGCAACGCTCTCCACCCCCCCCAACAAAATCCATCACCTGGGACTGGAGGCCTGCCCGAGCCCCCTGCCTGGCCGGGCCTCCAGGCCCTATTTTGAAAGGGAAATTTTCATCCGATTTTTTCGGCTGACTTCCATTTCGGCCGAAACCGAAAACACCATTTTTGGCCGATAATCTTCGGTGGCCGAAATTTCAGTGCATCCCTACTCCATAGTTTATAAAGGCTCTGGTAAGTTTACAAAAACACTGGTTAAGACCGGGGTTAGGTGAGCGTTTTTCAGAGCAGAAGGAACATCCGTGAGAGTGAACGTTCCTTCCAATGTGACGGCGGTATGGCCACCTCGCTGAGTGCAGTTAGTGCGCTCAGTGCTGCAAAGCTCAAGCCCCCTATGGAGGATCGCGTTTTGCAGCCCCGTCAAACATGCATCGTAGCATTTTAACGGGGAGGCATTCAACGCATCCGCTGTAGAGCGTGCAATTCGGCGTGTGGCTGGCCCCAGTCGCAGCGGACACCGGGAGGCATGTCAGTATGGGTGTAGCTAGTGCGCTCGTCTGATCCCGGCCTAAGTTAGCACCAGCTTTTTAATACTGCCCAAAGTGGTTAAACCAATAAAAACGTATTAAAATTTGTCTAAATAATAAAAAAGGTCTGATACAAAATTTTAAAAAAAAAGCCTTTTAAAAACATTGAGAAACAAACATCTAAAAAAAAGTTTTTTTTTCTGAAAATGAAAATAAATTAAACCTATATTTTTTTACATTGAAACCTATGGAATTCGCCTGTTTAATCCCTTAAGGACCACTGACATACATAGTACGTCCTGGGGAAAATTCCCCTTAAGGACCAAGGAAGTACTATGTACAGGTCATGTTTGGTATCATTGGAAAGACCTGATCACGGCCTTGCCAATGATACCAAACCCCTCTCCCTCCCTATACTCACCTCTCTGGCCAGGGTCCCACATCGGACGATTTCATGGGCCCCAGCTGTATTGATGACGTCACTTTCAGGCGTCCCCCTGTGCCTGCAGAGGGAACCTGATGAAGGAGGTCCTTTGGATGCCTCTACCTCCCAAACTGCTAGAAGAAAAGAAAGGTACTGCTGGAGAGTAGGAGAGTCTGCCCCTTTTCCGCTGTGCCTCTCTTTAACACCTTAGGTGCCTGATCACGATTTGAACCCGGAGTTGTTCGTTGCAGCGTGCGGTCTCAGAGGCAGCTGATGGATCGGTTCCACATACAGTTGTGTTCAAAATTATTCAACCCCCACTGAAATTGAGTGTTTTGGCCAGTTTGACATTGATTTTGATCATTCAGTCATCTTGCTTACAATTAAATCAAAGAGGCACGTGTAGGACAGACAAATATAACATAACATTTATAATGAAATAACCACAAATGTCTTTTCTGTGCTCACATCATTATCAGTTTTATTCAACCCCCAAGTGACATTCAATCTTAGTACTTAGTACAACATCCTTTTACAGTTATAACAGCTTTTAAACGTGAAGCATAGCTTGACACAAGTGTCTTGCAGCGATCTACGGGTATCTTCGCCCATTCGTCATGGGCAAAAGCCTCCAGTTCAGTCACATTCTTAGGCTTGCGCACTGCAACTGCTTTCTTTAAGTCCCACCAGAGGTTC
Source organism: Leptobrachium leishanense (assembly GCA_009667805.1). Classification (NCBI taxonomy): domain Eukaryota; kingdom Metazoa; phylum Chordata; class Amphibia; order Anura; family Megophryidae; genus Leptobrachium; species Leptobrachium leishanense. Next base: position 33,393,463 of record CM019067.1, on the reverse strand, counting down.
TCAATCGGATTTAAGTCAGGTGACTGCGATGGCCACTCCAAAATGTTCCAGCCTTTAATCTGCAACCATGCTCTAGTGGACTTGGAGGTATGCTTGGGATCATTGTCCTGTTGAAAGGTCCAACGTCTCCCAAGCCTCAGGTTTGTGACGGACTGCATCACATTGTCATCCAATATCTCCTGGTACTGAAGAGAATTCATGGTACCTTGCACACGCTGAAGCTTCCCTGTACCTGCAGAAGCAAAACAGCCCCAAAGCATGATTGACCCCCCGCCATGCTTCACAGTAGGCAAGGTGTTCTTTTCTTCATAGGCCTTGTTCTTCCTCCTCCAAACATAGCATTGATCCATGGGCCCAAACAGTTCTAATTTTGTTTCATCAGTCCACAGAACACTATCCCAAAACTTCTGTGGTTTGTCCACATGACTTTTGGCATAGTGCAGTCGACTCTTCTTATTCTTTGGAGACAGCAAGGGGGTGCGCCTGGGAGTTCTGGCATGGAGGCCTTCATTACGCAGTGTGCGCCGTATTGTCTGAGCTGAAACTTCAGTACCCACATCTGACAAATCTTTTCTCAGTTCCTCAGGAGTCACATGGGGACTTTTCTCCACTCTACGCTTCAGGTAGCGCACAGCAGTCGAAGTCAGCATCTTCTTTCTGCCACGACCAGGTAGCGTTTCAACAGTGCCCTTTGCCTTGAATTTGCGAATGATGCTTCCTATGGTCTCTCTTGGTATGTTTAACATCTTTGCAATCTTCTTATAGCCATTGCACTTCCTGTGAAGAGTAATCACCTCTTCTCTTGTCTTCCTGGACCATTCTCTTGACTTCACCATGTTTGTAACCACACCAGTAAATGTCTAGAAGGAGCTGAGTATCACAGTCATTTTAAAGCTGCCTAATTGGTGCTTATTATGCTTTATTGCTGCTCCGTGACATCCACAGGTGTTTTCAATACCTGATTGAAAACACTTGAATGAACCTCTGTTCTTCAGAGTGGTAGTCTTTAAGGGGTTGAATAATTGTGTCAATGAAGAATTTACAAAAGAAACATTTACTACTGTATTACAAAACCAATTGATGTCATTTTAATTGCATATGGTTCTTTAAAAAGTCCTTGTAGGATTTCATTCTGAATACAATTACAAATGTACACTAAATTCCCTAAAACCCTTTACAGCATTGGGGGTTGAATAATTTTGAACACAACTGTATACGTGCTCCGATCCTTACACACGTAAGTTGCATAAAGTGCCCGTAACGCTGCGCAATTTGTGGTTCCTATGCTACGCAAGTTGCGTAGGAGCACAAATTTCACAGAAAGGTTTCAGGGACTTCTGGGTTCGGGAATCCCCCAGTCGAAGATGAGGAGCAGTGCACGGTGAGGGACTATAGGTGAGGGAACCCCCCCCCCCCATAAAAAATAAAATAAAAAAAATGCACAATTCTGTATGGCCAAAGACAATAATTTTATTTTCTTTAACAGAATGTCCCTTTAAGACTCCAACGCCCTTTGTCTTTCATCTCAATGTATAATTCCTCTCCATGCACCAGGAATCTGCTTTCCGAATGAGCGCTAAGAGTTAAAATGGCAAGTTCTCTTCTGGTTTATTAAAACACACGGGTAGCTTTGAGTGTCTGCACTCTGTACCGAGCAATAACTGCGGCATTGTTAGAGGCGATGGTCCCGGTGTGAGAGACCACCCACACATCCTCCCACCTGAGTCACCATTCACAGATCTTCCTCTTTTGTTAGTCTCCGCGGCATAATGAGTGCAGGTAGTGTGCAGTCACGACACCTCGCCAAGAAGGAAAAAAGCTCCTCTTTGATAAGTGTAGCACACTGTGTGGTTTCTATTTTTGAGCGTTTTGTTTTCCTTTCCATGTTGAACATCACACGCTTCCCCCTTCGTCTTATTTGTTCCTTTAACATTTCCGTGGTTCATGAAAATGGAAACACTACAGGAAGCAGATCCGAGCCGTGCGCTTGATCACTGCTTACAGCCAGGCCTTTCCGATCAGAGTTTGCCAGAAAAACATAAACCATTGTGGTGTGTAGTTTGGTGATGTACAAACCCCCCCCAAAAGAAGCCATTGGACGTGCAAATCTTCTGGTGGTGGATTTGGACAAAAATTGGACACAAATAAACGAGGGGCCCAATCACAACGTGCATGTTAAAGGCGAGATGCAAATGGAAAACATTCGCGTCTGCTGTTTCCTGTTTGCCTCTCGCCTTTAACGTTCATGTTACGATCAAAACACTTTGTCAGCAGCTCGAGTCGGAATCCTGCCGAGCCTCAAGGAGAGAACACCAGCCGTGTCAAGCGGCATGTTGATATCTGCTCCAAGAATCTCCACTCCATGGAGATGGAGGAGAGCCTGCGCAAATGAAATCCGGAGGGGTGGAGGAGGAACACTGGGATCAACTTCAATTGCGCCGCATTGTCTACTGAACGACATAAAGGAGAGTATGGGATTTTTGGGTATGTTTAAGGTTTGTGTGTTAAGTGATTTCACTTCTGCACAATCACATAACACCAGTGTGACGTGTGTCACTTTGGACTTGGGGTGCATAGAACTGGAGATGTATTTGGGAGGTGCAGGCCTGATGTTCTATATTATTATGCCGCCTATTGAATACGGAGATGTAGTGTATGCAGCGGCCCCGCAAACACACCTCCAGAAACTTACTACATTGTAGCACAAAGCGGCAGAATGAGTTATACAATGTAACTACATGACCCATCATTGTGACATGTTAAAAGAGCTAAACTGGCCGTCACTGGAATCCAGACGCACCCTTCACCTTTCCAACCTGGTGTTTAAGAGCTTTTCAGGGAAGTTACCACCCTACCTGAATAGGCTGCTTCCCCCAGCAGTTCCCTCATCCTATAACCTCCGATCCAGGAGCAGCACCTTACTTGCAATACAAAAAGCAAGTGGCTCGATCCTCATTTTCCTACAGAGCACCGCAATTATGGAATAACCTCCCAGACGCCATCAAATCTTCCCCCAGTCTAAAGTCACTCAAGAGCTCCTTACTAACATACCTCAATACGGAATGCACCTGTAAACATGTAACATAGTGACTATATACAGAATGCACCTGTAAACATGTAACATAGTGACTATATACAGAATGCACCTGTAAACATGTAACACAGTGACTATATACAGAATGCACCTGTAAATATGTAACAGTGACTATATACAGAATGCACCTGTAAACATGTAACACAGTGACTATATACAGAATGCACCTGTAAACATGTAACAGTGACTATATACAGAATGCACCTGTAAACATGTAACACAGTGACTATATCCAGAATGCACCTGTAAACATGTAACAGTGACCATTTTACTTACATATTTATTTTCTGTTCACATTATAATTGAAATGGGAACAATATTGCTGCATTAACAAATAAAAAAAAAAAAACTTGTTAATTTTTTTTAATATTTTATTTTTATTTCTTTAATTTTTACATGGTCATGTTTGGTATCGTTGCAAAGGCCATGGCCTATCCGGCAATACCAAACATTAACCCCTAGCTGCCACGGATCGGGAGATAGGGGGTTCCAATAAACCCCCTATCTCCACCATTGGTGGCAGTTAGGGGTTAACTCCAGGACTGGCGCCATCAGGGGGCATTCCCGGAAGCTTGGTCGACATCCAAGATGTCGGCCAGCTCCGGGAGAGGATCACGATTCGGCACCCAAGGGGTTAAAGGCAGGCACGGTTCGGAAGGGCAGGCTGTGCCCTTCCAAATCGTGCCTGCCTTCAGCCTCTGGTCCCCTGCGATCGGGAGGGAGAGAGGTCCGAAGGACCTCCCCCTCCCTTTCAGACACCTCCTCCGCACTCGCGGGGGGGCGCCTGAAATAGATGTCATCGCGCCGCCGCGACGACATCTATCCCCCCCCCCGGAGTGCCGGGCTGACATGCTAGATGTCAGCCCGCACCGGGGGGGGGGGGGCCAGCAATCAGCCGGAATCCCGGCCGATTGCTGCCGTCTGTGCTAGGACGCGCTCAGCGCGTCCGTAGCACAGGAGGAACACTTGGCAGGACGCGCTCAGCGCGTCCTTAGCAGCCAAGTGGTTAATCTGCTTTGTCAGGCAAACACTGCCCCATTATATGCAGTTTTAGACTGTAATCTGTTTACAATCAACGATTGCCATTGTCCTGTCTCGTCTAGGAATATTGAGCAAATGTTTATCCCATTATCTGTCCTAGTCTAATTATGTCTCACACTCCGAAAAGTAGAAGGCACAGTAACATGGGAATTTATTTATTTATTTATAAAGTATCTTACCAGCAAGGATACATTGAGATTTCTCATGTTTTCAAGTATCGTGGCTAGATCTTGCAATCTATGGGAATCCCATTCTGGGGCCTGATGACGACGTGGACGTTAACCTCCCTGCGTTCTGATTCTGACACATTTTATATGTCAGAATCGGAACAATTTATTTAGCCCCTCACAACATTTTCTAGGGGAGGTTTTGTGTTTGTAAATAACCCATGTTTGACCAAATAAATATCTGTGCCTGTCCCCAATTAAAGGAGTTCAATATTGAGCCTGGAAGGTCCCAGATCTACAGCCTCGCCTTATTTCTGTGGATTGCTAGCAAGGCTCTCTACATGTCCCGGTACTTAAGCTTCGTCTAAGGACTGGAGGAAGGGACGAGAGTCCACGGTGGAGAGCATGGGGGTCCGGCAAGGAAGCGGCATTGACAGATGTCTGTTACAACCAGGTACAGAGAAATGCAATTGCAGAATATCGTCAGACGCAGACAGGGAATGAGCAGGTTGGAATAGCTTGTTCTCCATCTGCTGGGCCACATTAACATCTCCCATACAAAGTATAGGAGATGCTAATGTACTGTAACCTCGTGCAATATCCGAGAGGCAAGCGGAGCTTGTGTCTTGTATGGAAAAGGACAGGTAAAAAATAAGCACAGCGCTCGAGCCTTTATGCAATACAGCTCGAGCGCTGTGCTTAACCTCCCTGGCGGTTTTTCCGAGTGTGGCTCGGGGTTAAATTTCATTGCTGAAAGCAGTAACCTCAAGCCACATTCTGGCTGGATTCATACCTGTCCCTACACTCCCTCGCTGACCTCCGCAATTGCAGCGTCCTGCTTCCTGGTTCCCTTCTCGCTTAGACGAGAACCAGGACGCAGCGATCGCACGGAGGTGACAGCAGGGGACAGCGAGGGAGCACAAGGACAGGTATGTATTAGCCCGAGTGTGGCTCGGGGGTTACAGCTTTCAGCATTGAAATTAACCCCGAGCCACACTCTAAAACCGCTAGGGGGCTAAAACCAGGGAGGTTAACGTCCACGTTGTGATCAGGCCACGATTTAAGTTACATATTACATGCCTTCCATGGTGGGTCAGTCCCCATGGTTTGTGTTAAACGCACACTTTTGGCAAAAATGGGCTGGAAGAAGGGTCAGGGCTAAACAGCTAAAGTGGTCAGGTGCATACAGTGGCCTTTAAACCCATAAGCGGACATACCTTGTACAGCACCACCACTTTTGATCCTGCACAACTCTCGTTTAAGGCTAGGGTCAGACGAACGCATTTTTCGCATCATCCTTAAAAAAGAGCGTCTGAACGCATGGACGTACTTTTTCATGGAATACGCAATAACGGTCATACGATGCGCAATTTCGGCCGTGATTTGTTACGGATCCAAACCAGAAAACTTTGGGTATCTGGACATTATGTTGGCCAGACATGAGCAGCATCTGACGTCTCCTAATCACGCAAACACACACCGCTATGCGGACGCAGCGCACTCTGTACATCAGTACTAGCGGTTTGATGTTCTTGCGAAAATGCGTTAGTTTGCCACTTGCGTTGCGCGGCCGAACTTTCATGTGGCCGTACTTAGTATATTGGACGTCATTTGCTGCTACTACGGCCGTAATAAAGTGCGGCTCAACGCACGTTCGCACTGCGTTCGTCTGACCCCAGCCTAAATGGTCACTGCAATACGGTCACTGAGGTCAGCAAAACAAAAGCTTTTGTACTAAGATGCAACTGATTTTTGCAACAGTGCTCCCTCAGTAGCAAGGGGTTAAATTCCGAATGGATCTCAGATCTGGAATTAAGAAGCTAAAACACCTAATGTAACGGGTGTAATCAGCCGCCTTCCTGCAAAAAAGTTCTACTTTAAAAGATATTCCCTTGAATTCGAAAGCAACTGGGCATAAAGTCGTATTTGGCACAAGACAGGACCTTGTGCTGTTTTTTTGGGTCAAAATTAGTGCCATACCATCATAGTTTTACTGTTGCAGGTTTGAGTTTTAGGGTTTGGATTAACCCTGCCCAACAGATTTTGCTCCACTTTCACTCCATTTTTCAGCAACAGATTCTGCTCCACTTTCATTCATTTATCAGCAACAGATTCTGCTCCACTTTCATTCATTTATCAGCAACAGATTCTGCTCCACTTTCATTCATTTTTCAGCAACTGATTCTGCTCCACTTTCACTTCATTTTCAGCAACTGATTCTGCTCCACTTTCACTTCATTTTCAGCAACTGATTCTGCTCCACTTTCACTTCATTTTTGAGCAACTGATTCTGCTCCTTCTCTCAAGGCTCGAGTCAAAAGGAGCTGTATCTGTTGCCTAAAAAGTAAGCATAATCTGCTGGTTTAGGTTACCCTAAAACAAACACAAATAGCAACCTCAATACTAAACCGAAGCCTGGTTTAAAATTTTCACCGTACTGGCATCAGTAAAATGACGCGGCTATGGCTCCGTTTACCAAACAAATCGCACAGATGCGCTGTTTTCCTTTCAAATGAGGCTTTTTATCCCCGGTAGCGACCAAAAGCTATGGAACATTCTTAAAGGGCAGCTTTTTAATGCATCCGCAAGGTGGTGATGTTTCCGCAGGATACCCCTACAGGTCACACTGCCACCCGAGAGTATTGGGACACTGAGCAAGGGACCAGTTTTTGTGTGTTTTGAAATGTAGAAACACTGCTCGAGCACTTGCTCTTTTTTTTATATGTATTAAACCGTGCAGCAGGGTCAGCGTTCTTATACACTGGATAAAAAATAAAAGTCACACACTGTATTATTTGGTTGTGCCGCCTTTTACTGTGATTCCGGCACGCATTCGCCGCGGCATTGTGTCGATAAGCTCATGCAATGTCACAGCATTTATTCGCTTCCAGAGTGACATTAATTAATTTGTGGCCAAGATCTTGTATTGATGATGGGAGAGTCGCGGCGCTGCGTAAAGTCTTCGCCAGCACATTATCCCAAAGATTAACCTCAATGGGGTTAAGGTCTGGACTGTGCGGTGGCCAATCCATGTGTGAAAATTAAGTCTCATGCTCCCTGAACCACTCTTGCACAATTTGAGCCCGATGAATCCTGGCATTGCCATCTTGGAATATGCCCGCTGTGCCAACAGGGGAGAAACAACCCATCGATGGAAGAACCTGCTCATTCAGTATATTCAGGGAGTCACATGACCTCATTTTTTGGGCACACAATGTTTCTAAAACCAGACCTGACCAACTGAAGTCACCCCAGAACAGGCTGGCATGGTATGGAGGGGACTTTTTTTTTGGCCAGGCTGTGTACTGTATATCCCCAGTCTCAAAAAATCCTCATATACAATCTCACAATATTAACCCTTTGCCGCCACGTGACATACCATGCTGTCCACACGGCGGGTGGACAATGAAGATGCGGGGCGTACTGTATGACCTGCTGACTTCAACGGGCCGCCTTGGCCCCTTGACACGCTGCGTGCCGTTAGGCCGTCCGTCGGCTGTGGGCCAAATCAGAGGCCCGCGGCGGCACCTGGCTGTGAGGCATACCAGCATGCCTCGCCAGCATTAACCCCCTCGCGCCAGGCGACACCCGCCGGTCCTTAAGAGGTTAACTTTTGTCTATGTGAGTCACACAGACGTGTACGGCAGAATCGGAGCTTGCACAGAGACCTAGCTGGTAATTTAACGCAGAAGTCTGCAAACTCCTATATTTTATTAAATAGGAATAATTCACTGAAGGTGAGAAATAAATGATGGATGTAAAGGATTGAAACGCTTGTTTTAACACGCACAACTAATTAAGTTAAATAAAATACAAAACAAACAATAAAATGTACCCTAAGGACCCCAACGGCATATAAAAACTCCCCAGAAGTAGCACAGAACAATTTACACACAAAAATATATATATATATACATGACAGAAAGGTAAACCCAGTGAGCCGGTAAACCGTTGATGGCGCAGTGCCAACAGTAACAATTATCTGTCATGGGATTTTCCCGGTAAGGGAAAAATTCCAATCTTTATTGTTTATATTTTTTTATCTGGTGATGTATACATATACGGTAATGCTGGCTTCCATCCCATGTCCGTTTATCTGTATCTCGTTCCCTTTGGTTATTGTAAAGCGCTGCGGAAACTGTTGGCGCTATATAAATGCTAATAAAATAATAAGTAGGTTTGACGGAAAAGAAAAACAAGCAAATATTATTTCCATTAAAAAGGGGAGTTAGCCCTGGGAGTTACATAAGCCCCCATGTCAGGGAGGTCAAACTCAGGCCCTCCAGATGTGTATTGCCTACAACTCCCAGAAGTCTTTGAGCTCAATCAATGGCCAAAGAATCATGATTGTTGTAGTTCAGGAACATCTGGGGATCCAGAGCATCGTATCCCTAACCTACACGACAAATAACTGGTTGAACAACATTTATGAATATACTCATTAGCCTCAAAAAATACTAACATATCTCCTATCAATTATGACCTACACTATATCCACCACCACTATAGAACAAATAGAAATGGTCACAAAGTGATGAGTGCCAGCCTGGCACTGGGGTATCCATTAAACTAGCGGGTTTCCCTCTCTCCCGGCAGCCTTCTGGGTAGTGCAAGTTAATTGACTTTAGAATGCCTGTAATGCTTTGGTAGAGGAAACCGGGATGGTGGTCCGAAAAGAATAATAATACTTAGCTCCTCTGGTCCCCCACCCATTGGTTTTCAGCTGAATGTCCCTTTGAATGACAGATGAAATACATATGCATGGCACAGTATCGGACATGTGCAACACTGTATACACAGTTATTGAGACCGCCGGACCAAGGAGGCTGGACGCAGCGTCTTATACCTACGGCAACTGAGAGAAATCAAATAAGCCACAGCGTGAAGCTAAGATTCCACCATATTCTTGGGAAGATGCAGAACAGAGTGTTTTCTTGTGGGTGTATTACCGCTCTCTAAAGAAGGTTCCCAGACCCCTTCTCGTTCTATATAGGCCATAATTTCATAACAATGCCATGAATGGCCAAGCATAATTGTTTTCGATTTTTATTGCTGTGCAGCTCTGTAATACGCTCCTACACACCGCACATTGCTGTGGAGCTGTGATACACACACCGCACATTACTGTGGAGCTCTGTGATACGCACGCACACACACACACACACACACCGCACATTACTGTGGAGCTCTGTGATACGCTCCTACACACCGCACATTGCTGTGGAGCTCTGTGATACACATACACATACACACACACACACCGCACATTACTGTGGAGCTCTAATACGCTCCTACAAACACCGCACATTACTGTGGCGCTCTGTGATAATTACTGTGAGTTTTATTGCTGTGCAGCTCTGTGATACGCGCATACACACAGCACATTACTGTGATCTGTAATGTGTGGGCTGTATGTGTGTGAGTAAAGTGCAATGCAATAAGAAGTTTTCTATTTAACTTAATACCGGTGTTTCTTCTCTATGTGGTTAAGAATAACGACCCAATGCTATTTTGTTGAAATTAGATTTCATATCAGGACAAGTAGATGGTCACGAGGGACAAGCAGATTGTCACAAGTAGATTGAACAAAAACATAAGCTGATAATAAGCCAATTCGAAAAACAACAATGCTCATAGTCACTATGTTTGTCTCCATTAACAACATCAGTCGTTCTCAAATCCCATGGATCGGAACTCAAAATTTCCACTCGTCTGCTTGCATTTAGCGCGTGGAAATAAAAGGAGGGCGAGTGTGGCGGACTGACCCGTCGGGTTGATAGTGGGCCGCTGCCGCCTTCTTATTCGACAGCTCCAGTATCGGACTCTCGGAGTCCGAATCCAGAGCTGTCTGAAGGCACTGTAGCGTGCCTCCCACACTCATCACACGGCACGCTACATTGGCGCCGTACCTCCTGCGAGATTCACGTTGGCGGGTCACCTGACCCACCCACATGATGTCACATCACGTAGAAGAGGAGGCAAGACCAGAAGAGGAGACAAGACCAGAAGAGGAGACAAGACCAGAAGAGGAGACAAGACCAGAAGAGGAGGCAAGACCAGAAGAGGAGGCAAGACCAGAAGAGGAGGCAAGACCAGAAGAGGAGGCAAGACCAGAAGAGGAGGCAAGACCAGAAGAGGAGGCAAGACCAGAAGAGGAGGCAAGACCAGAAGAGGAGGCAAGACCAGAAGAGGAGGCAAGACCAGAAGAGGAGGCAAGACCAGAAGAGGAGGCAAGACCAGAAGAGGAGGCAAGACCAGAAGAGGAGACAAGACCAGAAGAGGAGACAAGACCAGAAGAGGAGGCAAGACCAGAAGAGGAGGAAAGACCAGAAGAGGAGGCAATAGCACGGAGGACAGCGGAGCCGGCTTGGAGCAGACCGTGGATGGAGGAGCAGCCGAGGCCTGATCTGACGTCCAATCTGGTAAGTGACTACTACGGGGCGCTTAAAAACAATGAACAAAAAGAGGGTGACCTGTTTAAAAAAAAATGAACAGAAAACAAGAGGGTGTGTTTAGAGGCAGGGTTAAGAGTTTAGAGTTAAGGGCAGGGTAGGGGTTAGATGGGGTAACTGGTGGCGAGTAACTGGCCTGGCTAGAAGCTTGGGACTTGAACTTTTGAGCCCTGCCTTAGATACTGTAAGTGCAGAGTTTTACAACCTGCTGATATGTATCCTAACGCCGGCCCTCATTTCAACTAAACACAGTAAACCTGGTCTCTCCCCGCAAAGATTAGTTGGACATAGTGCCAAAAAAGAGACAAACTGCTGCTAAACCCTGATCACCTCATCTCGACGCGTTTCGCCACATTCCACTCGCGGCATTTTTGAGATGAGGTATGAGTATGAATATAGTTTGATGCAATGACATTCCACATAAATTCCATCCTGTTAGTGTGAGGCGACTGCCTATTTTACCTAATGATAGAGCCGCCTCTGGTATAGAGGTCCTCTGCAGGCTGGCTCTTGCAGCACGGTGGTCTGCTCAGACTGTTATGTCTACAGTATAATTGACAGGTGGTCAGGCAACTCTTTTGATGACGCTGTACACAAAATCGATACATTTGCTTGCAGTCTCGCACACCAATTGTATAATTAGATTTTTAATCCATACCATTAGATTACTTGTAATTGATTTAGTGCTGACCTATACCACAGCGCCTCTCAAACGTGCTTAAGGTGTTTGAATCACAACAATATTTTCTGTACTCAAACAAACCCCCCCCCCAAACGCCAGGAATCCCCATTTTACATTTCTAGCGTCAAGGTCAATTCTTATCAGTAAAAGCATAGCAGCCATTACATCTCAATGGGGGGGGGGGAAATCAACGTTAGCAAACAATAAAATTAAATATGAAAGCTTAAAAAAGTAGGAAAATATTAAGGTTTTACATGGAAAGGAAAAAAAACAACCCTAATGAGTAACTGCACAAAGTATTCATGATCTCAGCTATTTTCTGTGGAAAAAATATGTTATTTAATCAAATCTACATACTACATGATAGCCGTGGTGCCAGGATGTCTGTCTTACAATGATGTGGTGTCTAATGTTTAGAGACTCCGGGGACCTCTCCATCAATGCCGGGACACACAACGCGGCCGCTGTCTTTGTCCGTTAAGATGAGTCAGACGAATTAAAGCTTATTCTCGGCAAAAGCAGCTGCGTACACCTTTACGGAACATGGACAATGGCCGCAAACGCTACTAGTAGTGACCTAGTAGGGACTTCCTATGATAAAAAAAATGTCCTACTTAACCCCCTAACTTCAAATTGGATTTCCATAAAACCACTGTCGGGAACCAATGGTTTTATGGGAAACCACATACAGTTGTGTTCAAAATTATTCAACCCCCACTGAAATTGACGTGTAGGTCAGACAAATATAACATAACATTTATAATGAAATAACCACAAATGTCTTTTCTGTGCTCACATCATTATCAGTTTTATTCAACCCCCAAGTGACATTCAATCTTAGTACAACATCCTTTTACAGCTATAACAGCTTTTAAACGTGAAGCATTATTATTATTATTATTATTCTTTATTTATAAAGCGCCAGCATATTCCGCAGCGCTGAAGCATAGCTTGACACAAGTGTCTTGCAGCGATCTACGGGTATCTTCGCCGATTCGTCATGGGCAAAAGCCTCCAGTTCAGTCACATTCTTAGGCTTGCGCACTGCAACTGCTTTCTTTAAGTCCCACCAGAGGTTCTCAATCGGATTTAAGTCGGGTGACTGCGATGGCCACTCCAAAATGTTCCAGCCTTTAATCTGCAACCATGCTCTAGTGGACTTGGAGGTATGCTTGGGATCATTGTCCTGTTGAAAGGTCCAACGTCTCCCAAGCCTCAGGTTTGTGACGGACTGCATCACATTGTCATCCAATATCTCCTGGTACTGAAGAGAATTCATGGTACCTTGCACACGCTGAAGCTTCCCTGTACCTGCAGAAGCAAAACAGCCCCAAAGCATGATTGACCCCCCGCCATGCTTCACAGTAGGCAAGGTGTTCTTTTCTTCATAGGCCTTGTTCTTCCTCCTCCAAACATAGCGTTGATCCATGGGCCCAAACAGTTCTAATTTTGTTTCATCAGTCCACAGAACACTATCCCAAAACTTCTGTGGTTTGTCCACATGACTTTTGGCATACTGCAGTCGACTCTTCTTATTCTTATTCTTTGGAGACAGCAAGGGGGTGCGCCTGGGAGTTGTGGCATGGAGGCCTTCATTACGCAGTGTGCGCCGTATTGTCTGAGCTGAAACTTCAGTACCCACATCTGACAAATCTTTTCTCAGTTCCTCAGCAGTCACACGGGGACTTTTCTCCACTCTACGCTTCAGGTAGCGCACAGCAGTCGAAGTCAGCATCTTCTTTCTGCCACGACCAGGTAGCGTTTCAACAGTGCCCTTTGCCTTGAATTTGCGAATGATGCTTCCTATGGTCTCTCTTGGTAGGTTTAACATCTTTGCAATCTTCTTATAGCCATTGCCTTTCCTGTGAAGAGTAATCACCTCTTCTCTTGTCTTCCTGGACCATTCTCTTGACTTCACCATGTTTGTAACCACACCAGTAAATGTCTAGAAGGAGCTGAGTATCACAGTCATTTTAAAGCTGCCTAATTGGTGCTTATTATGCTTTATTGCTGCTCCGTGACATCCACAGGTGTTTTCAATACCTGATTGAAAACATTTGAATGAACCTCTGTTCTTCAGAGTGGTAGTCTTTAAGGGGTTGAATAATTGTGTCAATGAAGAATTCACAAAATAAACATTTACTACTGTATTACAAAACCAATTGATGTCATTTTAGTTGCATATGGTTCTTTAAAAAGTCCTTGTAGGATTTCATTCTGAATACAATTACAAATGTACACTAAATTCCCTAAAACCCTTTACAGCATTGGGGGTTGAATAATTTTGAACACAACTGTATGTCTTTTCAGGGCACACGGAATCCCTTAGGGGAGCTATAGAGTGTTTTATCTTTGGATTTCTTCAGGGGTGAATCCAAATCATGTGTTATTAGCAGACATGTTTAGTATAGGACGTTATTATCTGTGTTTTAGATATACTCATTAAGCAGAGTCACCGTTTCCATGCTAGGCGTTACAACACACTATAGAGGTTATTCATGATACAATGGGCCCCATTCCACTCTTGCCATTAAATTAACGGCTGGAGTTGCCATTTCCGACCTTGCCGTAATCACAGCTGTCATGGCGGCTCCTTACTGTAAATTAACGGCCTCTATACTTTGTATGGGATGTGTTAGGTTGTTCTTATCTATCCCAGGTGCGAATTATTCCATGGCAGCTCATTCTTCTAGTCTGGAGCCGGCATTTCTCAAAGAAACTCGGCCTCCAAGAACCCGGTGTTAAGGGATTTTGCTGTTGCAGACTTAAAATCTCATACTTCTCACTTAACCCATGGTGCAGAGAACGGCATGATCCACCGCTTCCTCTCGCCATGAGTGGCAGAAGACTGGCAATAAATAGTTCCCAGTGCCCTTCCTCACTCCCTCCGTGGTTCTTGCGAAGCTTCGCCTGTCCCTTTTTGGATTACACTTGTGTGTCAATGTCTGCCGGTATTGGCAACACCGGCACTTACTGGATGACTGAAGAATTGTTAAATATCACTCAAATTGGAGAGTCATTCGTGATGACATTCAAAGAGGAATCTTCCTTGTTTCTCTACTTCTCGGCCTACATCTCACCACTATTCACGATACGTCGAGGTAGCAGCAGCAGAAATTTTTCGCGGTGCTGCACAAACATTGTTGCTTTCTGAAGAAATCAAAGTTCTGCTCTGGGTTACAACAGCTAGTAAACGCAGAGTGTTGCACAAGCGGTTGCGTTGTCAAATGCCTAATCCATCAAGAAAGAGGTCATGGAGAACAAAAGTCACGACTTGAGCTGCCCAAGTAAAAAAAAAAACACAAGAATCAAAAGCAGAGTTGACACATTTTTATACCTTGCCTGGTAAATATTTAGTGTCCATTAATCTTACACAATCATTACACAGGGCTTGTAACTGCAAGTTCACTTTGTACAAATGCCACCTGGCACGCACACATTAACGCAAGTCATTCGCCGATTGGTAAATTGGTGGAGGATTGCAAGGGGATTGTGGATTTGAGGTCATAAAAGATGACTTTGGGATCTTTCCTGAAACCCGGATACTTTTTATCCGTTCAGAGGGAGATTGACTTGGCGTTTCGGCTCTGGCCACCCCTTTCCGGGCAATAGTCTGATTTGCATGTGGTATAGCCTCCTATGTAACGGCACCATTGAGCTAAAACCATGTGAGACCTGAGCTGGTGCCTAATGTAGAGCAGGCCACCATTGCTGCCGCCAGTTCTCACCAATCTTAAACACCTTTTGTTTTGCTCAGGGCAGTTTACAGGGCAATACAGATGTAGACCCAGTGGTGTATTTAGGTTTGGTGCTGCCCTAGGCCTGACTAAACTCGTGCACCCCCTAATTTAAATTTGACGCACCACTTCCTGTCAAGGGCACACCTCTTCCTGGT
Source organism: Leptobrachium leishanense (assembly GCA_009667805.1). Taxonomy (NCBI): domain Eukaryota; kingdom Metazoa; phylum Chordata; class Amphibia; order Anura; family Megophryidae; genus Leptobrachium; species Leptobrachium leishanense. Next base: position 33,378,132 of record CM019067.1, on the reverse strand, counting down.
TAATCCCCACCCTTCCTCTTTAAGCTCCGCCTTTTCCTCTCTTTATATTAAAAGTGGATACCAAGTACCTACTTGTATATTTTGTATACCATTTCAAATGTATCTATTGAGATAAGAAAATTATGAAATGTTTAAATTCAACCATTTTTACAAAGAACAGCCACGCATGTCAAGTATTCTGGATCACAGCCGCTCTAATTGGTTGAACAATAAAATCCACAGAAACTTGCACTGCATATGAGCGTATCACAGAGCTGCACAGCAATAAAACCCACAGAAATGGGCACTGTGTATGAGCATATCAGAGCTGTACAGCAATAAAACCCACAGAAATGTGCAGTGTGTATGAGCATATCACAAAACTGCACAGCAATAAAAACTCACAGTAATGTGCAGTGTGTATGAGCGTATCCCAGAGCTCCAGGGCAATAAAACTCCCAGTAATATGCATCACAGAATCCACAGCAATAAAACTCCCAGCAATGCAATGTTTGGTGTGTGTCAGCGTATCAGAATTCACAGCAATAAAACTCACAGCAATGCAATGTGCAGTGTGTATGAGTGCATCAGAATTCACAGCAATAAAACTCACAGCAATGCAATGTGCGGTGTGTATGAGTGCATCAGAATCCACAGCAATAAAACTCCCAGCAATGCAATGTGTGGTGTGTATGAGTGCATCAGAATCCACTGCAATAAAACTCCCAGCAATGCAATGTGTGGTGTGTAAGAGTGCATCAGAATCCACTGCAGTATAACTCCCAGCAAACCGAGTGTATATGAGCACACAGCAATTATGCTGTGGAGCCATCTTGTCAGCAGTGGGGTGACACTGCCAGAGGGTGCACTGTAGCTTTGATTCCCTTCCCGGTGGGTGTTCAGTCCAGAATAGAGTCTGTGTTTACGAAAGGGCGGGCAGCTGCGCGCATGCGTTTCACGTGGTTCAGCCAGTCATGTGGTACTGAGACTCCGAGAAATGGCAGTGAAATGCTCTGATGTTTGGTGGTTTCAATCAGCAGGTTTATTCAGGCGAACCCCATAGGTTTCAATGTTAAAAATATTCCCGTTTTTATGCAATATCTAATAAATCATTTATTATTTTAATCTGCAGTAAAAAGTCTTTACTTATTGATTTTTTTTTAGTACCTTTTAGTCATTTTTCAGATTTTTTTGGGCAAAATTCCACCCCCCCTTTTTTAATAGCAGTTTTTCTTTTTTCTGTAACAGAACTTTTTATTATCAATCATAGGATCTTATATGTAAATTCCAGACATTTTCGTTCAGTAGTTCTTTTGAAAACAGCAGGCCACGGGTTTGCGGTGGCAGCATTCAGCGGCCGACTCCATGCACTTTGGGGACCCTGCGGTGAATGGTGAATTCACTGCAGGGTGGGGAAATTTTATTCTCCTAAGTGCAGGGAACTACAGAATACCAAAATGTTGGCGTCATTTCGGTGCTCTGTGAGTAACCCATTTAGTGGTGAGGTTTTTTGCTGCCCCCTGGAAAGTGAAAGCCTAGGCCTTGCCTACCCAGGACATACTTGAAAATTAGTGAAATCTCAATGTATCCTTCCTGGTAAAATGCTTTGCAAAAGTAAAAAAATAATAATAAAAAAAAATATTTTTTATTTTTTTTAGGGGTGGGGCCACCCAGTGCGGGCCGCCGCCCCCTGGAAAGTGCCACCCTAGGCCTAGTCGACATAGGCCAAAATACACCACTGTGTAGACCCCTTAATTGCGGTGCCTTGAGGTATCAGCTATGCCCTTCTGACTACGCCAAACAAGGTGGTTGGGTGATGTAGTTCCTCTCAGGCAGAGGAGACTTCCTTTCAGCTATGGCCGCCATTTTGGATGATAGACTGATTTGCATGTGGTAATGTCTTCTCTGTAATGGCACCATCGAGCTAAAACTGTAGGAGACCTGAGCGGAGGACCAACCATAGGGCAGGACACCAATACTGTTGTTTGTTCTCCTACATCTCTAGTTTTTGGTCACTGGTCAGAAGGAACATATTTCAGCATAAAAGATGCAATTCTCTACCATTTCAACAATTCGCAAAGGAACTTGATAGGCAACATAACATCGTCCATTTGAAATCATGACGCGTGGAGATAATTTCTAGCATTGCTAACAATTACAGAGAAATCATTGAATCCCCCTTGTAGATGTGTATCGTGGAATGAAGCTGTGGAATACACTTGTGGTGTGATATAAAGAAGAAGCCAGCGTAGAGAAAACTGTAGAGATCCATCTGTAGGACGCAAATGTTGGTGATCGACCACAAACGACCATGGAAGTGCTGTGTGTCACGTTATACACAATATAAAAGCAGGTGCATAGGCTGTAAACGTGAAGTGTTTTGCAAGAGACAAGCCTAGTAATTTTCAAACGTCGCCTAAATCAGTTATATTTGTTAAAACAAACAGTTTTCATCCATTTTTCCTACCTTTACCGAGTTATTCCTGTTCCGTGGACCTCTCCCTCCTTGCCCTTAATGACTAGGTTCCTCCTCAAAATCATGAGTCGGCGCATTGACGGATAACACAGCCTGCCGATGTCCCCACTGAGGGACGATCGAGTAGCCAAGATTGCAAGCCCAAAGGCCCTTAGTAAGCGACACCCACAGAGGGGAACACGGGGCTGCCAGGTGTTGGGTATGGATAACTGCAACCGGTGATATCTCATCAAGGGATAAAATAATGCAATGGTCTTCAAAACCAACGCAATATCCAACCCCTGATAGTGTATCGCAGCCACAGTGCACCGGGCTGGTACATGTGCATCTTACGGGAAGATGGCAAGATACCATCACATGGAAGGAAACGGTGGGGTTTTGAGTGATTGCCAAGATAAAAATATCAAATGATAAAATTAGATTGATGATCCACATTTTTCATACAAAAACAGGAAGGGAATTGGGCAAGCCAAAATTCTCGAAAGAGGGAGGACATTTAGTAAGGTACAGCCAATGTTTTGGCTGCAACCGCAACCTTTATCAAATCTGGCTTGAGAAAAGTAGCAGTTGCATCTGAAATGTTGCCTTTACCTTCCTAAACGTCCTCCATCTTTGGAGAATTTTGACGTGCCCCATTCCCTTGTTGCTTGTGAATTGCTATGGGGCTGAATACTATGGGGGATTTGGCAAACCCATACCCTTGAGTTCCAGTTGGGTCCGGTACCAGGTGCATTGTTTCTTCTACCTGTGTCTGTGCCACTTTTTGTGTTTAAAGCATAAGAAACTTTTCGGAATTTTTGCCAAACGCATCACATTGCAAGAAAACCAGATGACGTGGTAAAAATTTCTTACGGGCATGAAAAAACTAAATAAAAACAACATACTCCGTAGCGTGTGATATATTTGCATAATTCTTAAAACACACACATGAACGCCATACCACTTACTTTGCATTCTCGTTTCCCGGAGCTGATCTTTGAATTTGATGAATTTGTCGGCTTTTCTAAGGTCATCTTTTGCATTTTTGCGTTGTAGCTCGGTATGTCGCTCTTTTACGAGGACCAGTAAATCAGGAACCTGTTCTTGAGGCTCACGCTTTAACTGTAAAAATAAGAAATATTTTTAAGAAGAGGGCAAGGGTGAGAAGACATAAAGTGCGTCAGTTCAGGTCTTTGTCACTCCACTAACAATGAGCAATATATAGATTGCTTTCTTTTGGACGTAACCGAGATATTATTTGGCTCAAAAGGAGCATTCAAAACTATAATACTCGATTTACACAGGTGAACGTACAAACCCTCAAGCGAAACGAGTACTATGAACAAAGAGATAGTTGAGAACAGACTTATTATGAAGTACTGGGGGGGTTGTGTTTTTTCCAACCACATTTCTAGGTGACAACGTGAGGACAAGTTGGGTTGTCCCAATCCAATCTCTGGGATTGGGATCGAGACTCGATCACGCCTTTTTTAAGTCAAACTGATCTCAGACTCCAGGACCAGGATTGGACAGCGGGACTTCCAGCTGGAATCCTGCAAGCGCGGGAGTGACTCGCGGCTTCTGCCGGTCTTCTTGCGTGTCATGCAGGAGGCAGGGAAGATGTGGAGAGTCTCTGGGCGACTCTGCATTAATTCGCAGCCTCTTCCCTGCCTGATGTATGGTCTACGAGCAGGCAGTGGAGACACTTTGAGTCAATGCAGACGCCCTAGGACCCACTTTGACAATGGAGCCGCCAGCCCAACCGCTGTTGTGCGGTTTTAAAGCGGAATTTAGTATCGGAAGACCCCGAATACTGTACGACTTTGATCGTTTGCTCAAAAATAGAGATCGGTATATCCCTATGGACTACCAATAAAAGTATTGAATTCTTGGCTGAAATAAAAAGTAAAAAAAAAAAAAAAATAATAGTAATCTTCAAACCCAAGATATTTTTCCAGCTTGGACACGGTGGTTCCACAATTTTAAAGCCTATGACAAAGTGCAAATGTAATCCAAACAGAACCACCAACACGTTTAATCTGACAAGAAGGTTGGACTTTTTTTTTTGGCATTCAAATTGGTGGCATCTGACTTGTATCTACACTAACATACATTTTAAGTTTCTCAGGATCTATGGTGGACAGGAGATGCGTGAAAATTAGAATATTTTGTTCATTCTACCATAACCCCAAACTGTCCCATTTTAAGTGGGACAGTCCCATATTGGGTTGACTGTCCTGCAGAGAAAACAAAATCGGCCTCACTTTCTCTGTGACGCAGTGGGACACTTCCTCTTTCTGGGTAGATGCACCTTCTTCCGAGGAGGGTATACCCACTTTACCGATGGGCCTTCTCCATTCACTGACGCCCATGGTCTACACATTTTTGGGTGTTGCCCGTGACACGACTTGCATCAGTGGCATGGTCTCACATTGGCCAGCACCTGCCCCAATCAAAAACCTCACAATATTGGTGTCAGATCTAGGTATAGGACCCAAAACGCCAGCAAGCAGAGAAAATACCTAAGCTATAAACCAGCTCTTGAAACGGTTCGGTAACCGGGCAAAATGACGAATAGTCAATAAACAAGCCAAAGCCAGGATCAAAAGGTACAATACACCAAATCGAAGAGAACAGGTGAGAGTCTGACGATCCCATCTCTTCTGGACTGATATCCTATGGTTCATATTAAGAAAAAAATATTTTCTCTTCTGCATTGGAAGTTTGAGAAACCCGTTATAATGTGGCCTATGTAAATGTTCCTCAAGGTTCAAAAGCTCTTCAAGAGCCCAAAACCTTTGCGTTCCACAATCAACTGGAGGATAGACCTGCAAATCTGGTTTCTACGTTCGTGTTATGTCGCTAATCTGCAACTGCAAGACCATGCAATAGGACAAAGGCAGAATTCAAAGCATTACGTCTCCGTTTGCAAGCTTTGGTGAACACGCAAATTCAACAGCATTGAGCGATTAGAATTGTGGAAACACTGCTCTGAAAAGCAGAGATGTATTGGAATCTGAAGTTGCTGAACATTTCCCTTTCGTGACATCGTCATCTCCAGGTCTCTTAAGATCCCATTTTAAGAACATCGACACAATTCTCCGAGTGAAACTGACAATATTAAGAATAGTTTAGAAATTCTGAACAAGGAGAAAGTATATTTAATAAGAGGAGACGGAGATTTCTGTATTAGGTCAGTACAGCGACACTCGCGGTCAGGGGCCGGGAAACCGCACGGCGCTGCAGCAGACGGAGGTGGCCTGGCTCCACAGGTAGAGTAGACAAATGTTAGCCGACACATAAACGCCCGGTTAAAGCCATTTTTATTATTTATTGACGGTCAGCAATGTTTCAGCCAGCAAGAGATTTTTACAGGCTGAAACATTGATGACCGTCAATAACGAACAGAGACGTTTCTATCTGGGAGCACGTGTGTTAGCTAACGTTTTCTACACACAGTAACACAAAACCCACCAATCGCACAAATACAAGACAATAAACGTAAAAAAAAACGGATGCTGCCATAAGGTTTTAACTTCAAGTACTTTTTGTTGAGAAAAATAAATATCAAAAACATGTATTTGAAACACGGGAAGTGTAGAGAAAAAAAAAAAAAAAGACCATTGAATGTTGGGTAAAATGGCAATGTGGTATAAAGATTTATGTCAGGGGTCATCAAACTTGTTTTGGAAGTACATCTCCCATGATGCTCAGACACTTACTAGGTTAGCTGAGCCCCATGGGAGATGTAGTTCCAAAATATCTGGAGGGCCAAGTTTGATGACCCCTGATTTATGTTCTGAGATACTTAAAAGATTGAAATTGAGTAATTTTGTTTAATGCATTTGCATGTCCTTTACAGGAATATTATTGGGATGAAAGGTTCTAAACTCTAGATGAGTTCTCGCACAACTCTCACACAATGTCGCACATGGTCTGCGTTATCAGCATACAGGCAGAAATGGCCTTTGTGTCAGATGTAGTAAATGTGCGGCAGACAGTTAATAAAATGGTGAGATCTCCTGCTTATGGGGGTTTGTAGTGATCATAATGAGATTATTAGCAATGCAATATCTGTATGTGCTGCATAATGCCTGTGTATGGCAATTACAGCAACACCTTGTATCTGTATGTGCTGCATAATGCCTGTGTATGGCAATTACAGCAACACCTTGTATCTGTATGTGCTGCATAATGCCTGTGTATGGCAATTACAGCAACACCTTGTATCTGTATGTGCTGCATAATGCCTGTGTGTGGCAATTACAGCAACACCTTGTATCTGTATGTGCTGCATAATGCCTGTGTGTGGCAATTACAGCAACACCTTGTATCTGTATGTGCTGCATAATGCCTGTGTGTGGCAATTACAGCAACACCTTGTATCTGTATGTGCTGCATAATGCCTGTGTATGGCAATTACAGCAACACCTTGTATCTGTATGTGCTGCATAATGCCTGTGTATGGCAATTACAGCAACACCTTGTATCTGTATGTGCTGCATAATGCCTGTGTGTGGCAATTACAGCAACACCTTGTATCTGTATGTGCTGCATAATGCCTGTGTGTGGCAATTACAGCAACACCTTGTATCTGTATGTGCTGCATAATGCCTGTGTGTGGCAATTACAGCAACACCTTGTATCTGTATGTGCTGCATAATGCCTGTGTATGGCAATTACAGCAACACCTTGTATCTGTATGTGCTGCATAATGCCTGTGTGTGGCAATTACAGCAACACCTTGTATCTGTATGTGCTGCATAATGCCTGTGTGTGGCAATTGCAGCAACACCTTGTATCTGTATGTGCTGCGTAATGCCTGTGTATGGCAATTACAGCAACACCTTGTATCTGTATGTGCTGCGTAATGCCTGTGTATGGCAATTACAGCAACACCTTGTATCTGCACTGTACAGGGATTTTCACTCATTATAACCCCCTGAATCTTTTCCCTGTACAGCAGTGACTGACCCCACAGCTCTCCCTGTATTCTGCCAAATCCCTGGCTGTTGTAATGCAACAGTAAAGTTTCTTATTGAAATAGTTTTTTTTTTTTTTTTTAAATGGAGCAATATTAATAGGAATACATGGCACGGAGCATCTCAAAGTTATTACATATTTTAAAGGACTACACAGGGATGTTAGAGCGTCACAGGCGTTCTCTTTTGTTTAAATTTAGATTTTATTCGGAGAAACGCATGGAAACTTCAAGAACGTTTCATAAAAACAGTGTTTGTGCTTCAATGAATGAATACAAGGGCTAAAGCAGGGGCCACTTTATCTCGTGCAGACCTCCTGCGGTGAAATAAGAAGCGGTGACTAGTGAGGGGCCGAACACCCCCGTGTTCGGTTCGCATTCGAACTCTGAAAAAGTTTGACCATGAACTTGAAGTCAATGGGGCAAGTCAATCGCAAGTCAATGGGGCAAGAAAGTTTGAAAATTAAGGTCCCCCTCTAAGAGGGCATATATGCAAGATATTGGCCATGAAAGGTGTATGGGGGTCCGGGTACTGCCCTGGGAGACAGGAAACTATGGATTTTTTTTTAAAGTTTTAAAACCTTTCAATGCTGAGTGCTGAGCCATTTCGCTGCTGCGCACTGTGCTAATTTTTACCGCTTTTGTTCAAGTTTAAACGTGATTTGAAGCCATGGGAAATGTTTTACCAACAATGAGTGGGAAATGTTTGAGCAACACACAGGACAGGGTATACATGAAATAGGCCAGACGGTATACAAGGACGCATTCTAACACAAGCCCAAATCAATCAGTGTTAGAGTGGTCAGGGATAGCCAAAACGGTACACAAGGGGTATCTATCATATGAGCAAAAAAAAATATCTGAGTTCGAGTGGTCAAGGAATAGCCAGGGACTGGTACACGGGGGGGTGGTTCTAATACAAGCCAGGTAACAACGGAGACTGAAAAATCAACCAAGTAGTGAATCGCCAGGAGACACTCAGCACTGAGGGAAGCAAACTCCACGACAGTGCGATGAGCTGGATTGCGCTGTCTGTATTTAAACCCGGCGAGCGCGCGTTATCATGCCGCGCCCCATCTCCTAACCAGCCCTGCGAGCTCAGAAAGCCGGCACAACTCCTGGCACCCGGCTTGTCGATGGCGCCACCAGGTGCCGGGACACCCTCTGAGCCCCAGACGTGACAGATACGCTCATACACACCACACGTTACTGTGAGTTTTATTGCTGTGGAACTGTGATCTGTCCTTTTTTTGCTTTGGAAGGGGGCAAAAAGCTGTTACGGGTTGAGGAAGTTTACGGGGAGCCCAATCGTGAGGTTCAGTAAGGGACCCCATCATTTCTGATGGCTGCCCTGTATGCATCTGGTACACGCGTCAGTGCACCCAAATATTGGGCCTTTGGTGCCAGCTAGTGCCTTCACACCGTAACCCCTCTGAGGTATTGTGGAAGAGTGCAGGGGTGGACCCTGCGGCCAAATATTGAAATGATATGCACCTGTCACATTCAAGTGCAGAAAAATTGTGTATTTGTCGGTGGTGCATGACACCGAGAATCTCACAGGGTTATTCAAAGAGATCTGAATTGTGGCCGAAAGGTAACCGAGCAGTGAAATTCAGCGTACGATTACCTTTCCTGGCCATTCGGCTATTCAGAGAGCAGGTAGTTCGCCAAATGTTGGCTTATTGCCTGCACATACGGTGCCTGTTCGAGGGCAGTGAAACCCCCATTGAGAAGCAATGCTTCGTCTATTCAGACAACAAAAACCAGCTGTGAAAAGTTGCCGAAATGCCCTGCTGTTCGGTGTTTTCATTCGGCAGATTTATTCAGGTGAATCCCATAGGCTTCAATGTTAAAAATATTCCCGTTTTAATTCAATATCTAATAAACCGTTTATTATAATATTCTGCAGTAAAGAGTCTCTTTATTTATAGATTTTTTAGGATCTTTTGGAATTTTTTGAAAACTCACCACCCCCCTCGAACTTTCCGCGAACGTCCCGAAAAGTTCGAAGTTCGCAAACTTTCGAACGGCCGATGTTCGTTTCGAATCGAACCGGCAGCCTATCCCTAGCGGTGACATGCTGCAGCACGTTATTACTTGCCAAGAAAACACATTTATTTACACCCAATAAGGCCATGCATTTATGTTGCAGCAAATTGTAGACACGGAGAAGATATTCCGGGATTGCAATATTCTGGATGGGTATGGTACCAAATCAGGAGATGGTAACCCCTTACGATTAGCTTTATACGCGCTTACCCATTTGCATGACAATCGGCAGAATTATTATCAGCAGAAGCAAAAACCGTAAAAACCAACATACGTACATTACAGTGGCAGGAGTGGCGGGTAGTATTAAAATATTCAATGCACGTGAGTGGACTGCAAACATCCTAAATCTGTTACTGAGAACATTATTTCACATGGAGCGAAACCCATGGGAGATGGACAATTGGGGGTTGAGCAACTCCTTGCATTTCCAACTCGTGAGAGCATGATGTGAGTCACCAACCCGATACGAATCCACCAAAAATAAAGAGATGCAGCCAAACCAGACCGACACAAAAAACATCAGCTTGGATTTGTTGCTTTAATGGCTATTGCATCATACAAGGTATCCGCCAGTTGCGTGTGAAGCTGAACATCAAGTCAGCGAATAAACACTTGAGTTTCACCGGCTATAGGGGAAAAAAATAAAAGGATTGAGCAAGTGTGTGAAAGTAAAGTGATACTCGTAAAATGACAATAAAACCTATATAACTGTAACGGAAGAGGTTTAAAGTGCACCTGCCGGGTGTTCTAGAGATTTTTTTATATGTGTTTTGTTGCAGCTTAATTAAACCAGTAAATCTTTTTATTTTACAACTTCCAGTGAGTTTTAAAAGTTATTTTAGTTCTTAACTTGACTACTCATGGAGGCGGCCATCATCATTCTATCATCTGCTTGTGGGAGCCATCCTTTGCCCAAGCTGTGCGAGTGACAGCTCGTCTGTATACAGCCAGGAGAATACAGAAGGGTAGGGGATGTTCAGTAGAAGCACAAACACACACACATCTATATACATATATACACACACACACACACAAACATAGTAAAAAAACCAAACCTATATATTTCTTCAGCTGGCACTCACAGGGGGATTAAGGTACTGTAGGGAAGGGTTAAACGTTGAACCTTACTGAGGATACAGCTTCAAGGAGGGAAGGAGCGCAGCACAATCTACAAAACAAAAAGAAAGTGGCTCGATCCTCATTTTCCTACAGAGCACCGCAGTTATGGAATAACCTCCCAGACGCCATCAAATCTTCCCCCAGTCTAAAGTCACTTAAGAGCTCCCTATTAACATACCTCAATAAGGAATGCACCTGTAAACATGTAACATAGTGACTATACACAGAATGCACCTGTAAACATGTAACATAGTGACTATACACAGAATGCACCTGTAAACATGTAACATAGTGACTATATACAGAATGCACCTGTAAACATGTAACATAGTGACTATATACAGAATGCACCTGTAAACATGTAACATAGTGACTATATACAGAACGCACCTGTAAACATGTAACACAGTGACTATATACAGAATACACCTGTAAACATGTAACACAGTGACTATATACAGAATGCACCTGTAAACATGTAAAGTGACTATATACAGAATGCACCTGTAAACATGTACAGTGAATATATACAGAAGGCACCTGTAAACATGTAACAGTGAATATATAGACGGAAGGCACTGTAAACATGTAACAGTGACTATATACAGAATGCACCGCAAACATGTAACCATAGGACTATATACAGAATGCACCTGCAAACATGTAACATAGTGACTATATCAGAATGCACCTGTAAACATGTAACATAGTGACTATATACAGAATGTACCTGTAAACATGTAACATAGGGACTATATACAGAATGCGCCTGTAAACTGTACACAGTGAGTATATACTAGATGAGTATATACAGAATTGCAGCACTGCAAACATGTAACATAGTGACTATATAACAGAATGCACCTGTAAACATGTAACATAGTGACTATATACAGAATGTACCTGTAAACATGTAACATAGTGACTATATACAGAATGCACCTGTAAACATGTAACATAGTGACTATATACAGAATGTACCTGTAAACATGTAACATAGGGACTATATACAGAATGCGCCTGTAAACATGTAACACAGTGAGTATATACAGAATGCACCTGTAAACATGTAACATAGTGACCAAGAGAAAATAATTATGTAGGGAATATAATCTGTATTTGTTTTGTGTTAATTTCTCGCATTTTACTACTTTGTATTTCTGTAACCATGTGCTTGAACCGAGGACATACTTGAAAACAAGAGAAATCTCAATGTATCCTTCCTGGTAAAATCCTTTATAAATAAATAAATAAAAATTAAAATATATAAACGCGAAAGTCCTGACTGATTAACGCCCAGCTGAAACCGTTTAACCTAGGAACGTGAAATTTTGAAGGTGCATTGTTTTTATGATGTGGGTACCCACTAAGGAAGGATTTTTGGCAACTCTGCCCCTAAGGGGGTGAAAAGAGGGGTTGAATATTTTTAACAGGATACCTATAGCTCAAAATCAGAAGATGTTACAGATGTGAAAATCGGTATTTAGATTAGTCTTGAAAAATAAAAAAACATGTATTTTACCGTTTTTCAAAAATTAGACTGGGGGGGCGAAAAAAGGGGTTGAATATTTTAAATATTTTAAACAGGATACCTGTATCTCCAAAACAGAAGATGTTACAGACCTGAAAATTGGTATTTAGATTTGTCTTGAAAAATAAAACACGTATTTTACCATGTTCTGAAAATTCCTTGGGGGGGCAAAAAGGGGGGGTTGAATACTTTTATCAGTATACCTATATTTCAAAAACCGAAGATGTTATTACGGGTGTGAAATTTGGTATTTACAATCTTCGTGAAAAAAAGCAAACATGCCTTTTGCCATTTTCCACAAATCCAATTGGGGGGGGGGGTAGGGAGAAAGGGGTCTGAATATTTTTATCATTATACTTCTATTTCAAAAATCAAAGATGTTACAGATATGAAATTTGGTATTTACAATCTTCTTGAAAAATAAAAACAGGTGTTTTACCATTTTCCAAAAATCCCAAGTGGGGGGTGAAAAAAAGGGGGGCTGAATACTTTTAAACAGGATACCTATATCTCAAAAACAGAAGATGTTACATACGTGAAAATTGGTATTTAGTTTCGTCTTGAGAAACAAAAAAACACCTATTTTACCATTTTCCAAAAATTCAGTGGGAGGGGGATAAAAGGAGGGGTTGAATACTCTTATTAGTATACCTAGATTTCAAAAACCAAAGATGTTACAGGTGTGAAATTTGGTATTTACAATCTTCGTGAAAAAAAACCAAACATGTGCTTTGCCATTTTCCACAAATCCAAATAAGGGGGGGGGTCGAGGGAAAGGGGTCTGAATACTTTTATCAGTATATCTATATTTCAAAAACCAAGATGTTACAGGTGTGAAGTTTGGTAATTACAATCTTTTGAAAATAAAGAAACAGGTGTTTTACCATTTTCCAAAAATCCAAGTGGGGGTAAAAAAAAGGGAGGTGAATATTTTTAAACAGGATACCTACATCTCAAAAACAGAAGATGTTACAGATGTGAAAAATGGTATTTAGACTTGTCTTGAGAAACAAAAAAACACCTATTTTACCATTTTCCAAAAATCCAGTGGGAGGGGGAAAAAAGGGGGTTGAATACTTTTAGCAGTATACCTATATTTCTAAAACCCAAAGATGTTACAGGTGTGAAATCTGGCACAATCGTCTTGAAAAAAAAAACACGTATTTTACCATTTTCCAAGAATCCCACGTGGTGGGTGAAAAAAAGGGGGGGGGTGAATACTTTTCAACAGGATACCTATATTTCAAAAACAGAAGATGTTACAGACGTGAAAATTGGTATTTAGATTAGTCTTGAAAATAGAAACTACACGCATTTTACCATTTTCCAAAAATCCAGTGGGGGGACAAAAAGGGGGGTGAATACCTTTATCACTATACCTATATTTCAAAAACCAATGATGTTACAGGTGTGTAATTCGATATTTACAATCTACCTGCAAAAAAACCCCCAACAAAACATGTTTTACCATTTTCCGAAAATCCAGTTAAGGGGGGTGGGGGAAAGGGATGTGAATACTTTTATCAGTATACCTATATTTCAAAAACCAAAGATGTTACAGGTGTGAAATTTGGCACTTACAATCTTCTTGAAAAATAAAAAAACACGTGTTTTACAATTTTCCAAAAATCCCAATTGGGGGGAAAGGGGGTTCTACCAAAAAAACCTCAAGTTTAATTAAAAAAACTATTTTAACAATTCCTAAAATCCACGCGAGCGAAGCCGCGGGCAAAAGCTAGTCTTATTTAAAAGGCAGCTGCAATGCTCTGTAGGGATTTTGCATTCAGACAGTCGGCAGCTCTGGGGGAGTGTCTCCTGCTGTGTGACAGTCATAAATCCCTCCCCTGTGAAGCACGTCACGCGGCATGCCTCAGAGCAAACAGGAAGCTCAGGGAAAATTCTATACAAGTGTTACTTGAGAAAACTCTCCATCTGTCAGCAGTTTGGTAACACAATGTAAAGGCAGATTTGGGAGAACTTTCAAGTAAAAGTTGTTTTGGCAAGCGTTAAATACAAGGATTTTCATTTGAATGCATTGTAGGGGGTGTAGTTATAGATTTCGGCAGGGGGTGGGATGGGGAGTCAGGGTCTTATTTATTCTAGAGGAGGGGTATTTATTTTTAATGTTTTTTTAATATTAGATGTGGTGTTCAGGGGGACAGGGGCAATAGCCCCTTACATTTTAATGGTTTAATGGCCCTTATAGAATTAGTATATTGGTATAATCAGTAATACATTTAGTTAAGTGTTATGTTATATATATATATATATATATATACATACATACATACATACATACATACATACATACATACATACATACACACACACACTAAACCCCCTAACACTAACATGTGTTTATAAATCTGGTCAAAAGGAGCTCAACACACAGCAGGGAATGTCTATGTCGAGAAAGGGTTAAGATATCAGTGGTGCTTGGCTTTATTACCCAACAGCTAAGAGTGGCCCAGCACAGGATTATACATGTACCCAAAATATTCTGCAAATCGCACTACAATTATGATAGTAAGAGTTAGGGTTGCACCGATACCGATACTAGTATCAGTGCCGATACCGGGTACTGCAGGAGTACTTGGTACTCGTATAGTACCCCCGATGTTTTCCCCCATACCGGAAGCCGGCATTGAGCCGGCTTGCCGGCATCTGAGGGGCTGGGGCGGCTGTCCGTATGCTCTATTGGCATTCGGGCAGGCACCTGGAGCTCTCCGCGATCATACTTACCTTCCTGAGCGACACCGGGAAAGTCTTTGCGCGTGCGCTCGTTGGAAGGCCCCCAGCCGCGATCACGTGGGACCATGTGATTGTGGCTGGGGGCCTTCCAACGAGCGCACGCGCAGAAACTTTCCCGGCGTCGCTCAGGAAGGTAAGTATGAACGCAGTGAGCAGCTGCAGGGCCTGTCTGAATGCCAATAGAGCATTCGGACAGGCACCTGGAGCTCTCCGCGATGATACTTCCCTTCCTGAGCGACGCCGGGAAAGTTTCCCATGGTCCCATGTGATTGCGGCTGGGGGCCTTCCAACGAGCGCACGTGCAAAGACTTTCTCGGCATCGCTCAGGAAGGTAAGTATCATTGCGGAGAGTGCCAGGTGAGCTGGGGGGCATATCCACAAACGGGGGGGGGGGCAAATCCACGAGCTGGGGCATAATCCCACGATCTGGGGCATAATCCCACGAGCTGGGGCATAATCCCACGAGCTGGGGCATAATCCCACGAGCTGGAGCATAATCCCACGAGCTCTGGGGCAGTATCCACGAGCTCTGGGGCAGTATCCACGAGCTCTGGGGCAGTATCCACGAGCTCTGGGGCAGTATCTACAAGCTGGGGGGCAAATCCACGAGCTGGGGGGCAAATCCACGAGCTGGGGGGCAAATCCACGAGCTGGGAGGCAAATCCACGAGCTGGGGGGCAAATCCATGAGGGCTGGGGGCATATCCATGAGAGCTGGGGGCATATTCATGAGAGCTGGGGGCATATCCATGAGCTGGGGGCATATCCATGAGAGCTGGGGGCATATCCATGAGCTGGGGGCATATCCATGAGAGCTGGGGGCATTTTTATATGAGGTCTGTTCTTATTGGAAAGCGTCACATGACATAAAAAAAAAGTATCGGTACTTGGTCTTAAAAAAGTGGTATTGGTGCATCCCTAGTAAGAGTGTAGCGAATGTGTCACGAGAGGAGTCACACCGCTGCAGAACAACACTGTCTTGCATCAACTTTGACACAGGACGCAGCTTTTCCATGACAGTTTAGGATATCGCTAATCACCGTCAACAATTACAAACTTGGTGACACCTCTTTGACGTCAAGTGATGAGGTCATCAACTAATGCTATGAATGAAAGTTAAAACCTAGTACTGAAGTGCCCTATGCTAATGCTTTACAGCATGAAAGAACATTCTCTGATGGTCAAAATATCCATCATATTCCTTTAAGACTAAATATACAGCTGTGTTCAAAATTATTCAACCCCCACTGAAATTGAGTGTTTTGGCCAGTTTGACATTGATTTTGATCATTCAGTCATCTTGCTTACAATTAATCAAAGAGGCACGTGTAGGTCAGACAAATATAACATAACATTTATAATGAAATAACCACAAATGTCTTTTCTGTGCTCACATCATTATCAGTTTTATTCAACCCCCAAGTGACATTCAATCTTAGTACTTAGTACAACATCCTTTTACAGTTATAACAGCTTTTAAATGTGAAGCATAGCTTGACACAAGTGTCTTGCAGCGATCTACGGGTATCTTCGCCCATTCGTCATGGACAAAAGCCTCCAGTTCAGTCTCATTCTTAGGCTTGCGCACTGCAACTGCTTTCTTTAAGTCCCACCAGATGTTCTCAATCGGATTTAAGTCAGGTGACTGCGATGGCCACTCCAAAATGTTCCAGCCTTTAATCTGCAACCATGCTCTAGTGGACTTGGAGGTATGCTTGGGATCATTGTCCTGTTGAAAGGTCCAACGTCTCCCAAGCCTCAGGTTTGTGACGGACTGCATCACATTGTCATCCAATATCTCCTGGTACTGAAGAGAATTCATGGTACGTTGCACACGCTGAAGCTTCCCTGTACCTGCAGAAGCAAAGCAGCCCCAAAGCATGATTGACCCCCGCCATGCTTCACAGTAGGCAAGGTGTTCTTTTCTTCATAGGCCTTGTTCTTCCTCCTCCAAACATAGCGTTGATCCATGGGCCCAAACAGTTCTAATTTTGTTTCATCAGTCCACAGAACAGTATCCCAAAACTTCTGTGGTTTGTCCACATGACTTTTGGCATACTGCAGTCGACTCTTCTTATTCTTTGGAGACAGCAAGGGGGTGCGCCTGGAGTTCTGGCATGGAGGCCTTCATTACGCAGTGTGTGCCGTATTGTCTGAGCTGAAACTTCAGTACCCACATCTGACAAATCTTTTCTCAGTTCCTCAGCAGTCACACGGGGACTTTTCTCCACTCTACGCTTCAGGTAGCGCACAGCAGTCGAAGTCAGCATCTTCTTTCTGCCACGACCAGGTAGCGTTTCAACAGTGCCCTTTGCCTTGAATTTGCGAATGATGCTTCCTATGGTCTCTCTTGGTATGTTTAACATCTTTGCAATCTTCTTATAGCCATTGCCCTTCCTGTGAAGAGTAATCACCTCTTCTCTTGTCTTCCTGGACCATTCTCTTGACTTCACCATGTTTGTAACCACACCAATAAATGTCTAGAAGGAGCTGAGTATCACAGTCATTTTAAAGCTGCCTAAATGGTGTTTATTACGCTTTATTGCTGCTCCGTGACATCCACAGGTGTTTTCAATACCTGAATGAAAACACTTGAATGAACCTCTGTTCTTCAGAGTGGTAGTCTTTAAGGGGTTGAATAATTGTGTCAATGAAGAATTCACAAAAGAAACATTTACTACTGTATTACAAAACCAATTGATGTCATTTTAGTTGCATATGGTTCTTTAAAAAGTCCTTGTAGGATTTCATTCTGAATACAATTACAAATGTACACTAAATTCCCTAAAACCCTTTACAGCATTGGGGGTTGAATAATTTTGAACACAACTGTAAATACAGCCCCGGTATTATCAGTTATTTGTGATCATTCGGTAACACACCTTCAATCTTTTCTATTCCGACCCACGAGTCCAAGAAGGGCAGTGTGGCTTCCACAAGAAATCCCAGTCTCTGCACTGACACGAGGTGTCTTCCCTGCGTGCTCGCGGGTCAAGTCGAAGTCGGGAGGACACTGCAAGTCAATACAGAGGCTCTGGGATTCCCTTTCGCTAGGGAGCCACCAATGTGACCAGGGGGGCTAGTGGTAACGGATCGGGACTCGCTGTCGGATTAATCAAAATACTGCATCATCCGGATCAGATTGGGACATCCCTAGTTAATAAAGGCAATAAAACTAGTCTTCCTCTACCCTGGTTCCTCTAGACCAGTGATTCCCAACCCTGGTCCTCAGGGCCCCCTAACCGGCCAGGTTTGCAGGATATCTGAAGGACAGCACTTGCGATATGATTTGCTGCTCCGTGGTTGCCGGATTCATCCAGCATTTGCCCAAAGGTCTTCCTTAAAACCTGACCTGTTAGAGGGACCTGAGGACCAGGGTTGGTAACCACTGCTCTAGACTGTAAGCTCTTTAGAGCAGGGCCTCTGCACCTCTTGTCTGAGTTTCCTAGATTTGTAATTTTGTCTCACTCCCCGATGGATATTGTAAAGCATTGTGGTTTAGGATAATAACAAAAGGAAAGCAGGAAATACTAACCCCACCAAAAAGTTTCTCAAACGAGATTCTTTCCCGTCTTTGTCATTCAACAAATCAGAAAAATCACTCCTAAAAAACAGCCACTGGTTAATGAAGCTTTGAGGCTGAGCCTGGAAAGGGTTAAACCAGAAATCAAAACAGAAGAAGACTCCGGATTATACGTTTCAGGGATATAGGCTTTAATTAATGGAAGATGGAAACCCGGCCATTTATTTATTGGTTCACGCTTCCTCTCCAACGCAGACATTTCTATTAAACTGTTACGAGTAATTTGTAGCAGAATTTCCGCCAGCGTCACGTCCGACAGGCCGAGCGGAGTGCAGCATATTCATCAAACCAAGGAAAGACCAGAAAAATCAACATCCTTTTATCTGACGGAGGAAGGAAGAGGCAGTCAGCTTCATTAATTATCAGCCAGAAATCAGAAGGTTTCCGAGCGTGAGAGGAGAGATCACAGTGATCAGGGTGTGTATCATACAAATATACTGATTATTCGATAGCGATTCTATTCCTTGCTCATCAAAAGCATGTTTGCTGTCGCTCTATAATAGATAGGCGTGAGAAAAACAAGGTTTGTGAGGGTCCTGGGAATGGGCAAAACCACAAGGTTTGTGATAGACCTAATGACGAGCAAAAACAAGATTTGTGAAGGCCCAGAGAACAGGCAACAACACAAGGTTTATGAGGGTCTCAAGAACAGGCAAAAACACAAGGTTCATAAGGTTTCTGAGGGTCCCGAGAATGGGCAACAGCAAGGATTATAAGGTTTGTTAGGGTCCTGAGAACGGGCAACAACACAAGGTTCATAAGGTTTGTGAGGGTCCTGAGAACGGGCAACAACAAGGATTATAAGGTTTGTGAGGGTCCTGAGAACGGGCAACAACACAAGGTTCATAAGGTTTGTGAGGGTCCCGAGAACGGGCAACAACAAGGATTATAAGGTTTGTGAGGGTCCTGAGAACGGGCAACACAAGGTTCATAACATTTTTGAGGGTCCTGAGTATGTGCAACAACACAAGGATTATAAGGTTTTTGAGCGTCCTGAGAACGGGCAACAACACATAGAAACCTAGAAAATGTCGGCAGATAAGAACCTTTCGGCCCATCTAGTCTGCCCAATTACATGGATACTTTACCTGGATTTATCTTTTGTTTAGGATAGCCTTATGCCTATGGAACAATGGTTTTGTAGTCATCACAACGATTTTAAAGTGTGTGAGGGTCCTGAGAACGGGCAACAACACAAGGATTATAAGGTGTGTGAGGGTCCTGAGAACGGGCAACACAAGGTCTGCGATGGCCCGGAGAAGAGGCAACAACACAAAGGTTTGTGAGGGACCTGACAAAGTAACAGCACACGTGGCCTGCCCTACGGTGAGTATACAGGATAATCCAGACATTGACCCGTTGCTTGAGATGCCTAGAGGCGTGTCAGCTATATCCACCTGACGAAGCCGTACAAGGCCCAAAACGATTGTCGAGGGTTGCTGTAGCACTTAGAGATGACTTCCTTCTTCAGATCCTCTGGAACTGTGGTATAATGTAAAATGAACTATGTCTTTTCTTTTCTTTCCTTTCTCCCCTTTCTTTCTGTCTTTCTTTCCTTCTTTCTTCCTCTTCACTGTTAAATTTAGGTAGTTACATAGTATAAAAATTCAAGTACTGTATTTTACTGATTGGTCCTGCGTGACCCATACTGCCAATTCTATGTTACGTTATGCTTATTACGGGTACTTAATATAAACCTTTATATTGAAAAAAAAAAAGAGATGACTTCCTTGGCTTTTCAGTTCTGGTCACCCTTTCTGGGTGATAGACTGATGTGTGTATATTTTAGTCATCTCGGTAATGGCTCCATTAACCTAAAAGCTTGCGAGACCTGAGTGGGGACCCCATCACAGGGCAGACCATCCGTACGGTTTCCCATTCTCAGGACACACACATACTGTGTGTTGCTGTTCTCAGGACCCTCACAAACCTTGTTTTGGCTCATCTATAAAACAAATAGTCAAGCAGTGGACTTTTCTAGATCAGTATAAACCATGTGGGTCTTCTATTTAATGGCAAGTCGACCTCAGAAATGCCTCTTAATACTTCTTCAATGAGTGGCATCTAATGGTCTACACCCGCCATGTTGCCAGTGTCTAACTGGATTACCTGTTTATGCAGGGTTATTCACCAAGCATTATTCTTTCATTGAAAGAACAATGGTTTTCGGGTCATTACGGCCGATCAAGAAGGGTGACTTCTCTAGCTAGCGAACCCCCAGCGTAGATATTCATAATTTCCATTGTTGTTTCTGCTGAAGTTCTTCGGTGTTCGTTCAAATGGTGTTTCCATTGAAGGTTTCCACCATAACTTCTGAAAAAGTTATTTAGCGTAGAATTCAGCATAGTTTCTACCAGTGTTACAGCTGAAGATGTCCAGTGTTGTTTTTCCCAGCATCTGCATGGAAGGTCTGTACTATGGTGATCGCCACTTTAAAATTGCTGACGCATTTATATTTACCGGTGTTGCAATCGCTGGTGAAACAAAAAGGTTGAAAAAAATTAAGAATTGAGAAAAATGAAGGCCACAATTTATGCTTTTTAAAGAAGGGCAGTGGTGGTACCATTGTGAGATACGCTCACTGGTGTTTGCAGGAACTTGCCCGTTTGTTGGACTTTCCTTCTGCAGCTGGTTGTGTTTGCAACAACTGAACATTGGTGCTGGGTGAGTAACACCTACGTCAGGGGTCAGCAACCTTGGCCCTTCAGATGGATGGGAAGGCAGTCTTCCTTGGTTCTCAGCCACTCATTTAGGCTGACTGAGTCTCATGAGAAATGTAGTCCTGAAACATTGGAGAGCCATGGTTGCTGACCCCTGACCTATGGTGTCCATTTAAGACCTCAAGTAGAGAACAGAAAATACAGACCAAGCACTGAATTGCTGTCCGGTTAAGAGGGCAGTGCATGATTTCCAGATGGATCTTGATGAAATGAGGTGTTCACCATCATGTCCATCTTTTGACACGGGTGCCGGACAAAATCCCAACAGCCAGGTTCCCTAATGCCACCACCCCGACAACCAACTTCCAGATAGAACAAGTGCCAGACATACCAAGTTCCCTACACGGCCAACTTCCAGACATCCATAATCCCAGCAGCTAACCCTAATACTAACACCCTAACCCTTAGGGAGTTAAGTTTTGGGGGGGTTAGGGCTATGTTTAGGGGGGTTAGGGTTAGGGGGGTTAGGGCTAGGTTTAGGGGGGTTAGGGTTTAGGGGTTAGGGCTAGGTTTAGGGGGGTTAGGGTTGGGATTTTGGATGTTGGGGAGTTGGCCGTGCAGGGGAGTTGGCCGTGCAGGGGAGTTGGCCGTCAGGATTTTGTCATTAGGGAACCTGGTTGTAGGGATTTCGACCCAAACCCTTTTGACACACATTCAAACATTCTGTGTATGTCAGCAGTTCACCCCAAGCTCGTACCGCTAGTTGGAAGGAAGTAGATCAAGAATGCATTTTTTGCAGATTTTTCTTTGAAGGTAAAACTCGGGGGGTTTAAACAGAGACACGGCAAACATTCTCATGTCACCAGAAATAAACATTGGCTCCGTTTCCCAATGTCCTGAGTGACCCGCCGAGCTGTGACAATAACATAATCGTGCGCTCGTTGGACGATCGCACTGAAAGAGGAAACAAATGTTTCCTGCTTCCCTGCCAGCGCTGCCTTGAGAAAGTATTCCCATTCTGGATTTCTTTTTATAAATAATGTGACCTTTCAATGTCACATGGAAACATACTTAAAAGCACACGGTGGAGGGTCGCTTTCATTTTATTCGGCTTACTTTTATACCTCATTTAACATGTTGCGCTACGCTGTCATGATGGTATGGAGGTATATAAAACAAAATTAAGAAACTGGAACAGCCACCTGTGTCTAGTGCAGAGATTTTAAATTTAACGGAAATTTTGAAGCCATGGGGAGAAAAAAAGAAAATGGACATTTTTGGAAAAATTTTAAAAATGCACCATGGAGTAGGTTTACAAATTAAAATAAATTTTGCCACTTGAAATAAAAGTACAGTTTATTTAGTAACTTGAATTTACTTTTTAGAATTTTATCTTTTGTTTCAAATGGAAAAACAAGCAAGGATTGTGTGTGATAGAGAACAAGTAACAACTATGAGAACAAGTAACCAGCCTTCCGTTTCCTGAAGAGCAACAATAAAAGCAAGAAGCCATCAACATAAATATATATATATACACAGTTGTGCTCATAAGTTTACATACCCTGGGCGAATTTATGATTTCTTGGCCATTATTCAGAGAATATGAATGATAACATTTCTTTCACTCATGGTTAGTGTTTGGATGAAGCCATTTATTATCAAGTCTGTTTACACTCTTTAAATCATAATGACAACAGAAACTCCCCAAATGACACTGATCAAAAGTTTACATACCCTGGTGATTTTGGCCTCATAACATGCACCCAAGTTGACACAAACAGGTTTGAATGGCTATTAAAGGTAACCATCCTCACCTGTGATCTGTTTGCTTGTAATTAGTGTGTATGAAAGGTCAATGAGTTTCTGGACTCCTGACAGACCCTCGCATCTTTCATCCAGTGCTGCACTGACGTTTCTGGATTCTGAGCCATGGGGAAAGCAAAGGAATTGTCAAAGGATCTGCGGGAAAAGGTAGTTGAACTGTACAAAACAGGAAAGGGATATAAAACTATATCCAAGGAATTGAAAATCAGCCAATCAGCAGTGTTCAAACTCTAATTAAAAACTGGAAAATGTTCCTGTTCTGGATATAGATACAGCGGTGTGCAAATTAATTGGGACAAACTCCTATTCTCATTAACCACTTAACAGCATAGTAAGCCCCGTGTCAGATGGGACTGAACGCCACGGGACGGCATACCACGCCCCGCTGAAGTCTACGGGCTGCCTCTGGCCCTCCTACCAGCGAGCACACGCCACACATCATTTGCTGCCAGGGGCCGACCTGAACAAAAGCTGTCCCCCTGCAGCCAATAACGTGTGCAGCTCATGGCCCAAGTTGCTGGAAGTCCAGTGTTACGTTTCCACAGTCTGTGATGATTTGGGGTGCAATGTCATCTGCTGGTGTTGGTCCACTGTGTTTTTTGAAAATCAAAGTCACTTCACCCGTTTACCAATAAATTTCAGAGCACTTCATGCTTCCTTCTGCTGACCAGCTTTTTAAAAGATGTTGATTTTTCCAGCAGGATTTGGCACCTGCCCACGCTGCCAAAAGCACCAAATCCTGGTTAACCATGGTGTTGGTGTGCTTGACTGGCCAGCAAATTCACCAGACCGGAACCCCCCATAGAGGATCTATGGGTTATTGTCAAGAGGAAAATGAGAAACAAGAGACCAAATAATGCAGATGAGCTGAAGGCCACTGTCAAAGAAACCTGGGCTTCCATAGCATCTCAGCAATGCCACAGACTGATCACCTCCATAGCATGCCGAATTGAGGAAGTAATTACAGCAAAAGGAGTCCCTACTAAGTATTGAGTACATTTACAGTAAATGAACATACTTTCCAGAAGGCCAAATATTCACAAAAATGTTTTTTTATTGGTCTTATGAAATATTCTAATTTGTTGAGATGGTGAATAGGTGGGTTTTTGTTAAATGTGACAAAAATCATCACAATTGAAAGAACCAAAGACTTCAATTACTCCAGTCTGTGCGCATTGAATTTATTTAATACACAACTTTCACAATTTGAGTTGAATTAATGAAATAAATGAACTTTTCCACCACATTCTAATTTATTGAGACGCACCTGTATGGCAATATTTTGCCAATTCTACCCAACCAATTATATTCAACATTTTAAAGGCAGCCACTGGCAAAGTTTGACATATAGGACTTTAATAACAATTTAAAATGTAGCCAGTGACTACTTGGCCCTTGGATTTGTCCTTACGTCAGGCCCTGATATAAAGTGAAACATACACAAATAGCCTTTATAACTGTAATGCTAGTGTAGCGCTGTATTTAAATCCTTGTTGTGGCAGTACCTATTTTTGGCCACCGGAGGGAGACAAGCGTGATGAGAGACACTGAACTTTGCATTGGGACTACATTTCCCGGCATGCTTTGCGGGCGGACACAGGAAGTGGGTGGGACACACAGGGTTACATCCTGAGCCTCGTGGAGATAGCTGGCAGAGCGCGCCAGGGAATGAGTGAGACAAGACGCAGTGCTGCAGAACGCAAGAGTGACTAGGCCGGAGCGCAGGTGCGGCCTATCAGAGTTCCAGATCGGGTTGTTCAGCCTTACAAGAGGGACACCCAGCGATCCACCATCTTACCCAAGCTGCTATTAAGGAAGCCGGAGAACCCCGAGTTAGGCGTACCGCAGGTCGATCGGATTGGGAGAGCAGGCGGTAAGCTGGACAAGTCACGGCCGAAGCAGAGAGAGCCAGACAACGGATCCAGTAGCCGGCACCCCAGTCAAAATCGAGCGGAGAGACGTCCTGGGTCAGCGGAGCCTTACGAATCTGGCGGATGGGTGAGAGGCCTCCAAGGCCGTTTGTGATTAACGAAAGCACGCTGCTGTTGTTTCTAAAACCCACAGGGCCCCAACTTGACTAGTCGAAGACACCTTTTAAGCAATTCACTGGCCAGTTGAATAGTACCCGGGTACCACAATACACACACACATTTACATTCCGGGACTTAACCTGTGCGGGACTCACTTCCTAATCTCCGAAAGGGATTAAAGATTCGTTTCTTATTTCTTTTTCCGATACGCGTTTCTCGAATTACGAAGCATTGTATTTTTCTGTTTCCGCTGCGCGTCTCTCGAATTTCGAAGCATTATATTTTCTGTTCCGATGTGCGTTTTCCCGAAATACGAAGCCTCGTATTTCTTTTCCGCTGCGCGTTTCCCGAAGTACTGTAAATATATCTACGAACACCGTGTTATCTATTATATGCCATTCATTCTAGTAAACTATATAATTTATAAAATCCACAACGGTGCCGGAGTATATTTATTCCCTAGTGCGGGGAGACTGACCCGTGGTTCAATTTCAGCGGCTCCTCCGGGAGTGAGCGCTACACTATGTTCATTTTGAAGCAAATTTTAATTTAGTTTTAGTCATATTTAAGTCAGATTTGTTTTAGTCGACTGAACGTCACAAGATTTTAGACGGGCTTAATCCAGAGTAGATTAAATCAACTAACATCTATCGGGTTTAAAGTGTATTCTGCATTATTTAAGCATTTCTCTGGAATTTCTGCACTCATTGTGTGTCTCTGCAGCTGTGACAGAGTGACAAGAAATTCAGTTTTTACGACGTGCGTCAAAATTAACACCTCGTCTGGCGTCTACCAATCACTTCGGTCATAAAGTGCGTCCTTTTTAACGCACGCTAGTGCGCAGAAGAAAATGCTAGCGTGCACCCGGCCTTAGTCCTAAGTTTTATTTAGTTTTAGTAACGAAAAAATTCATTTAGTCGACTAACAGAGTTATTCAAAGAGATCTGAATTGTGGCCGAAAGGCAGGGCAGCCATCAGAAATGATGGGGCCCCTTACTAAACCTCACGATGGGGCCCCCCAGGCACTCCCTCAACCTCTAACAGCTTTTCTCCCCCTTCAAAAAAAAGGACATAACATAGCACCACAGCAATAAAACTCCCAGTAATGTGCAGTGTGTATTAGCGTATCACAGTATCCACAGCAATAAAACTCACAGTAATGAGCGGTGTGTCTGAACGTATCACAGAATCCACAGCAATAAATCTCACAGAAACGGGCTGTGTATGATGGTCTGGGTCTGGTCCCTGGGGTCTGGGCCCTGAGGTCTGGGCCCTGGGTCTAGGCTGGGCCTGGTCCCTGGGTCTGGCCTGGGGTCTGGTCCCTGGGTCTGGGCTCTGGTGGTCCCTGGGGCCTGGGGTCTAGCCTGGGCCCTGGTCTGGTCCCTGGGCCTTGGGGTCTGGGTCCTAGGGTCTGGGCCTTGGGGTCTGGGCCCTGGGTTTGGGCCTAGGGGTCTGGGCCCTAGGGTCTGGGTCCTGGGTTTGGGCCTAGGGGTCTGGGCCCTGGGTTTAGGCCTTGGGGTCTGGGCCCTAGGGTCTGGGACCTGGGTCTGAGCCCTAGGGTCTGGGTCTTGGGGTCTGGGTCCTGGGCCTTGGGGTCTGGGTTTGGGCCTAGGGGTCTGGGCCCTGGGTCTTAGGGTCTGGGTCCTGGGCCTTGGATCTTAGGGTCTGGGCCCTGGCTCACCACTCGCTGTCTTCTATCTTCTTTTCTTCTGCTCTTCTTTTCTTCACCTTTTCTTTAATCTTCTTCTCTTCTCTTCTTCTCTTCTGATCTTCTTCCCGGTCCCTCCAGCTCCGGCGCGCAGCTTCACTGAGTGGAGGGGCGGAGCCAAAGCAACGTGCTTGGGAGGCCCCTCACACGCTGCTTGGCCCCGCCCAGCCAGGAAGTGAAGCTGCCAGGAGCCGGAGGAGACACAGTGTCTCAGTCTCCTCCGGCTCCTGCAGCAGCAGCAGGGACACAGCTCCGGATTCGGATTCGGACTCATCGAGTCCGATACCGGAGCTGTTAAAGGGCGACGCCGCTGCCGTCGGGGGCCCGGGATCCCCCCGGGCCCCGGCGGCCCGGGCCCCCACCGGGCCCGGGCCCCTTACAGGACCATTGGGCGTAATGCCCTGATGGCGGCCCTGCCGAAAGGTAACCAAACAGTGAAATTCAGCATATGGCTACCTTTCCTGGTCATTCGGCTATTCAGAGAGCAGGCAGTTCGCCAAATGTTGGCAAATTGCCTGTACATACGGTGCCTGTTCGAGGGCAGTGAAAACCCCATAGAGAAGCAATGCTTCAACCGCACTGGTTTTCTTTTCTTTTTTTTTTCTTCACTATTCGTCTGTGGTGTCGGCTTTTTTCAGAGGCTGCGCTGTGATCGGCAGCTGCTCGGGTTTCTCCGGAGTGTCCGGCGGGGTTAATACAGATGTTTTTGCGGGTTTTGGTGTGCGTTCCCCGTGTTTTGCGTTGAGTGTTCGGCAGCTTTGCGGTAGCTTTTCCCTGCACTACGACGGCCCTGTGGTGCTTGCTGAATACACCGCAGGGTCGCCAAATCACACCGAATTGAAGAGAACGAAAAGTCACCGAACGTGCAGTGGCTTTTCGGTTCTCTTTGAATCTGTAAGTCTGTGGCGAAAATTATTAGTCGACAAAATTAACACGGTTATAAACCAGGATAATGAATTACAGTCAGGTCCATAAATATTGGGACATCGACACAATTCTAACAACTTTGTCTCTATACACCACCACAATGGAGTTGGAATGAAACTAACAATGTGCTTTAACCCCTTAGTGACCGGGCAGTTTTACACAAATCCGTCCTTTAATGACCGCTGCGGTTTTTACCTTTCTGCGCTGTTAGTGTTTAGGTCAAATTATCCTCTTACTCGTTTATTCAACCCACACATATTATACACCGTTTTCCCCGCCATTAAATGGACTTTCTAAAAATACCATTATTTCCATCATATCCAATAATTTACTATAAAAAAAAAAAATATGAAATATGATGAAAGAAATGGTAAAAACACACTTTTTCGGACTTTAATCCCCAAAATCTACAACCACCAAAAAAGACCCCGGCTAAATAGTTTCAAAATATTGTCCCGAGAATAGAAATAGCCAATTTTTACATGTTTTTGCTTTTTAACCCCTCCACTGCTGAGCCAGTTCACCTATGTGCGCTGAGCTCATTCTGACTGTTTTATGCTAATTATTTTTAGATGACAGCCTAGGTATTAATTAACTAAACCCCCCCCCAGACAAAAAATTAAAAAAAATATATATTTTTTTATTTTATTTTTAAAGTTTTATTTTTACACCAAACCTGGTCATGATCAGGCCTTTCCAATGAAATCAAATATGACCCTCTCGCTGCCTCGGATCGGGAGATAAAGGGATCCAAAGGATCCCCCTATCTACACATGGCAGCTAGGGGGTTAACTGGCTCACTGACATACTCACACATATGGTGAGGATGTCAGTGGGTGGGGGGGTGACCTGGAGGCTTGGCTGACATCCACGATGTCAGCTCCCTCCAAGTTTGAATCGCAATTAGGCGCAAATTTGCGCCGAATTGTGATACGGCAGCGAAACCGTTAATGCAGTACACCTCTGAAAAGGGGAGACTCTCCCCTTTCCAGCGGTGCAACTTGCATCTCTCTATCTTCAATGGTTGGGGAGATAGAGGGCTCTGAAGGAGCCCCCTCCCCTCCATTGATTTCAATGGGGCGCCTGCTGATGATGTCACCACGCAGCGTGGTGACATCATTGAGCTCGTCGGCCCATGTAAATCACGAGGGCAGGCTTCCTCCCTGCCAGATCTGCGAGGGATTCAGCGAGGGAGGTAAGTATCGGGCGGGAGGAGGGGTTAGGCGCCGCTGATGTACTATGTACGTCCGCGGGTCTAAGGGAGACCCGTGGGCAGGACGTACATAGTAAGTCAGCGGTCCTTAAGGGGTTAACTTCAGACTGTCAGCTTTAATTTGAGGGTATGTACATCCAACTCAGGTGAACGGTGTAGGACTTACATCAGTTTGCAGATGTTGCCTCTGTCGCGGAATGGACCTGAGCGCTCCTTCCAGCGAGCCGCGTGACTAAACTCAAAAAAAAAAAAAAAGATCTTTAAAACTGTCTGAGTTTTTAGTCACGCGGCTCGCTGGAAGGAGCGCTCAGGTCCATTCCGTGACAGCCTCCCACTTGTTAAGGGACCAAAGGTAATGGGACAATTGGCTTCTCAGCTGTTCCATGGCCAGGTGTGCGATATTCCCTCATTACCCCAATTACAAAGTGCAGATAAAAGGCCCAGAGTTCATTTCAAGTGTGCTATTTGCATTTGGAATCTGTTGCTGTCAACTCTCAAGATGAGATCCAAAGAGCTGTCACTATCAGTGAAGCAAGCCATCATTAGGCTGAATTAACAAAACAAAACCATCAGGGAGATAGCAAGAACAATAGGCGTGGCCAAAACAACTGTTTGGAACATTCTCAAAAAGAAGGAACGCACCGGTGAGCTCAGCAACACCAAAGGACCCGGGAGACCACGGAAAACTGTGGTGGATGACCGAAGAATTCTTTCCCTGGTGAAGAAAACACCCTTCACAACAATTGGCCAGATCAAGAACACTCTCCAGGAGGTAGGTGTATGCGTGTCAAAGTCAACAATCAAGAGAAGACTTCACCAGAGTGAATACAGAGGGTTCACCACAAGATGTAAACCATTGGTGAGCCTCAAAAACAGGAAGGCCAGATTAGAGTTTGCCAAACAACACCGAACAAAGCCTTCACAGTTCTGGAACAAGATCCTATGGACAGATGAGACCACGATCAACTTGTACCAGAGTGATGGGAAGAGAAGAGTAAGGAGAAGGAAAGGAACTGCTCATGATCCTAAGCATACCACCTCATCAGTGAAGCAGGGTGGTGGTAGTGTCATGGCGTGGGCATGTATGGCTGCCAATGGAACTGGTTCTCTTGTATTTATTGATGATGTGACTGCTGACAAAAGCAGCAGGATGAATTCTGAAGTGTTTCGGGCAATATTATCTGCTCACATTCAGCCAAATGCTGCAGAACTCATTGGACGGCGCTTCACAGAGCAGATGGACAATGACCCAAAGCATAATGCAAAAGCAACCAAAGAGTTTTTAAAGGGACAGAAGTGGAATGTTATGCAATGGCCAAGTCAATCACCTGACCTGAATCTCATTGAGCATGCATTTCACTTGCTGAAGACAAAACTGAAGGGAAAATGCCCCAAGAACAAGCAGGAACTGAAGACAGTTGCAGTAGAGGCCTGGCAGAGCATCACCAGGGATGAAACCCAGCGTCTGGTGATGTCTATGTGTTCCAGACTTCAGGCTGTGATTGACTGCAAAGGATTTGCAACCAAGTATTAAGAAGGGAAAGTTTGATTTATGATTATTATTCTGTCCCATTACCTTTGGTCCCTTAACAAGTGGGAGGCACATCTGCAAACTGCTGTAAGTCCTACACCGTTCACCTGAGTTGGATGTACATACCCTCAAATTAAAGCTGACAGTCTGCAGTTAAAGCACATTGCGTTGGTTTAATTTCAACTCCATTGTGGTGGTGTATAGAGCCAAAGATGTTAGAATTGTGTCGATGTCCCGATATTTCTGGACCTGACTGTGCGTCAGGGGTTTGACAAATCCAGTAGCTCCTAGACCAGTGTTTCCCAAACCTCTCCTCGGGACCCTCAACCAGGCCAGATTTTGCAGATCACCTTGGGGAAATGCAGACTGAATCCTGCAATCACTGAGCAGCAAATCATATCACCTGTGCTGTGCTTCACATATCCTGCAAACCTGGCGAGGCGGAGGGTCCTGAGGACAGGTTTGGGAAACACTGTCCTAGATTATTGCCTGTGGCTTATAAACTTACATTACTCTAAAACATTCCTGGCTCCTAAGTATGGATGACTGACTGTCAAGTCCTGTATTCAATTTTTACCTTTTGCCCCAAATGGTATTTTTTTTCACTTTATTATAAAAACGACAGAAGTGAATCTGAGGAAAATGCGAGTTTCACATTACTGCACAGCACGCCAGAGGACAGGGCTTCTAGGGGAATTTGCACGCCGGCCAAGGAACGGATGTCGCAATAAATTTAATAAGAATTGCCAAATCAGTGGAATATATCAGTATCAGTACTACTTCCCCTTCAATCACAAGATCAGGAGGAGAAGGCACCTATGTGCATGTCAAAGGAAACACACACACACACACACACACACACTTGTGCTCATTAGTTTCCAAACCCTGGCAGAATTTATGATTTCTTGGCCATTATTCTGAGAATATGAATAACACCGTTACATTTCTTTCACTCACGGTTAGTGATTTGGCTGAAGCCTCTTATTATCATCAATCAACTGTGTTTACGCTTTATAAATAATAATGACAACAGAAACAACCCAAATGACCCTGTTCAGAAGTTTACATACCCCAGCTCTAAATACCGCGTCTTGCCCCCTTTAGCATCAATGACAGCTTGAAGTCTTTTGTGGTATTTGTGGAGGAGGCTCTTTATCTTCTCAGATGGTAAAGCTGACTATTCTTGGCAAAAAGCCTCCAGTTCCTGTAAATTCTTGGGCCGTCTTGAATGAACTGCAAGTCGGAGATCTCTCCAGAGTGGCTCAATGATATTGAGGTCAGGAGACGGAAATGGGCACTCCAGAACCTTCGCTTTATTCTGCTGTAGCCAATGGCAGGTCAACTTGGCCTTGTGTTTTGGATAATGGTCATGTTGGAATGTCCAAGTACGTCCCTTGTGCAGCTTCCGGGCTGATGAATGCAAATTTTCCTCCAGTATTTTTTGATAACATACTGCCATCAATTTTGACCAAATTTCCCGAGCCTTTGTAGCTCACACATCCCCAAAACATCAATGATCCACCTCCGTGTTTCACAGTAGGAATGGTGTACCTTTCATCATAGGCCTTGTTGACTCTTCTCCAAATGTAACATTTATGGTTGTGACCAAAAAGTAAAATTTTGGTCTCATCACTCAAAAGGAGTTTGTGCCAGTAGGTTTGAGGCTTGTCGCTGTACTGTTTGGCTTATTGTAAGTGGGATACATTGTGGCATTTGCGTAGTAATGGCTTTCTTCTGGCGACTCGACCATGCAGCCCATCTTTCTTCTAGTGTCTCCTTATTGTGCATCTTGAAACAGCCACACCACATGTTTTCAGAGAGTCCTGTATTTCACCTGACGTTATTTGTGGGTTTTTCGTTGCATCCCGAACAATTTTCCTGGCCCTGTGGCTGAAAATCTAGTTTGTGGTTTGGTTTCAACAGAACCCCTCATTTTCCACTTTTTAGAGTTTGAACACGGCTGATTGGCTGATCAATTCCTTGGATATATTTTTATATCCCTTTCCTGTTTTTGTACAGTTCAACTACCTTTTCCCGCAGATCCTTTGACAATTCTTTTACTTTCCCCATGGCTCAGAATCCAGAAACGTCAGTGCAGCACTGGATGAAAGATGTGAGGGTCTGTCAGGAGTCCAGAAACTCATTGACCTTTTATACACACACTAATTACAAGCAAACAGATCACAGGTGAGGATGGTTACCTTTAATAGCCATTCAAACCCGTTTTTGTCAACTTGTGTGCATGTAATGAGGCCAAAATCACCAGGGTATGTAAACTTTTGATCAGGGTCATTTGGGGAGTTTCTGTTGTCATTATGATTTAGGAGTAAACACACTTGATTGATAATAAATGGCTTCAGCCAAACACTAACCAGGAGTGAAAAAAATGTAACGGTGTTATCATTCATATTCTCTGAATAATGGCCATTTTACATATATAATAATCTTCTAAAACAAAAAAAACACGTCATTAAACAAACTATTCTGAACGACAAAGGTAAGTAAGAACAGTTACATGCAATTACCGTATTTTTCGCTCCATAAGACGCACTTTTCTCCCCCCAAAAAGTGGGGGGAAAAGTGGGTGCGTCTTATGGAGCGAATGCCCCATGATATGCCTCAGCTCACCTGCCGCCGCCGTGTTCGTCTCCGTCTGGGCACTCGCCTGGGGGAGCCGCGAGATCGCGGTCACGTGGCTCCCTTCAGGCGAGTGCCCAAGCTTCCTGCCGCCGGACGCACGCTCAGAGGGAGCTTAATGCGTCGGCGGCAGGTGAGCTGAGGCATATCCATGAGCGAGCTGGGGCATATCCATGAGCGAGCTGGGGCATATCCATGAGCGAGCTGGGGCATATCCATGAGCGAGCTGGGGAATATCCATGAGCGAGCTGGGGAATATCCATGAGCGAGCTGGGGCATATCCATGAGCGAGCTGGGGCATATCCATGAGCGAGCTGGGGCATATCCATGAGCGAGCTGGGGCATATCCATGAGCGAGCTGGGGCATATCCATGAGCGAGCTGGGGCATACCCATGTGCTGGGGCATTATCCATGTGCTGGGGCATATCCATAAGTTGGGGGGCAAATCCATGTGCTGGGGCAAATCCATGTGCTGGGGCAAATCCATGTGCTGGGGCAAATCCATGTGCTGGGGCAAATCCATGTGCTGGGGCAAATCCATGTGCTGGGGCAAAGCCATGTGCTGGGGCATATCCATGTGCTGGGGCATATCCATGTGCTGGGGCATATCCATGTGCTGGGGCATATCCATGTGCTGGGGCATATCCATAAGTTGATGTGCTGGGGCATATCCATGTGCTGGGGCATATCCATAAGTTGGGGCAAATCCATGTGCTGGGGCATATCCATGAGCTGGGGGGCATATCCATAAACTGGGGGGCATATCCATAAGCTGGGGGGCATATCCATAAGCTGGGGGGGCATATCCATGAGCTGGGGGACAGTATCCATGAGCTGGGGGACAGTATCCATGAGCTGGGGGCAGTATCCATGAGCTGGGGGCAGTATCCATGAGCTGGGGGCAGTATATCCATGAGAGGAGCTGGGGCAATATCCATTATTACACTATTTGATTTCAGAATATTTATTTTCCTGTTTTCCTCCTCTAAAAACTAGGTGCGTCTTATGGAGCGAAAAATAGGGTACATGTTACATGCAGAACGGATTGGTCAGTGCGGCTTAAGAATGAGAAAAAACATGTATTTTAGAAAATAAAACTAGATTTTAAACTCCTTTCACTAGGATCGTTTCAGTCCTGTTCATCATATTTTACTCGTCGAAAAGGAGTTGGGGAGGGTAGCTGGGACAAAAAAAAAAAAAAAAAAAAGGGAGGTGGGAAAGAGCCGGATTTGAACTTTTAAAAAAAATGAAACGGTGGTAGTTGGTTCATGGCAGGAAGGGGCCGTCTGAATATCAGAGTGAGACAGGAAGGGGAAAGCAGCAGTGGGAAATAGGTTGAGTTAGAAAAGGAACTGTAGGACTGTGGCACATAAAAAAAAAATGAGAGTATAGAAGCCAGGCCGGGGGTCGTGGCATTTTGTGGAAGGCCGGTTTTGGATTGGGGCAGGAAAAGTGAAGGTAGATTGAGACTAAAAAGGGAAGGAGGGAGATAGTCAGCGACAGGTAGAGGAAAGTGGAAGCTGAATCTGGGATAGAAAGGGGAAGGAGTAAGGTCGGGGTCATACGAGCGTTTTGCAGAGCGGAAGGAACGTCCGTGAGAGTGGGCGTTCCTTCTGCTCTGACGCCTGTCTGGCCACCTCGCTGAGTGCAGTTAGTGCGCTCAACGCGGCAAGACTCGATCCTTCTATGTAGAATCGCGTTTTGCAGCCCCCTCGAACATGCGTCATAGCGCTTCGACGGGGAAGCTTTCTCAATAGACACAGCACGCCTGCTGTAGTGTGCGAGCGCTACAGTGTGTGACTGGCCCCGTCAAAGCGTCAACGCTGCAATGGACGCTGGGAGGCACGTCGGTATGGGCGCACATAGTGCACTCGTCTGACTCCGGCCTAAGCTGGATAGAGAGGAAAAGGGGGAAGATGCGAGTGGGGTAAAGGAAAAAAATTGCATGTGAGCAGCAGCAGACAGGGGTGGCATGCCCATTAGGCCAACTAGGCTATTGCCTAGGATGTTAAAAAGAGGCCAGGCACAGTGCTGCCCAATTGCCACTGCCTGCGTCATACTTTGTCTGCCTATGTAATTCCGGCTGATTTGCTACCAACAGCGCTTAGTAAGTGCGGG
Source organism: Leptobrachium leishanense (assembly GCA_009667805.1). Classification (NCBI taxonomy): domain Eukaryota; kingdom Metazoa; phylum Chordata; class Amphibia; order Anura; family Megophryidae; genus Leptobrachium; species Leptobrachium leishanense. Next base: position 33,343,033 of record CM019067.1, on the reverse strand, counting down.
CGTCCGCTGCCAATACACGAGGAAGCCACCTAAAAAAGGGAAATTACCAGTGAAAACGAGCCCTAAATCAGAACAATTGGGAAAAATGATGCCATGCGACTCCCTGTGGAAAAGAGATAGTCTAATAAAAAGGTTTCCCCTTTATTTGTCCTCAAATAATTGGGCAGTTGCTGGTGACAGCATCTGTCCAATTATTATTATTTTTTATTTTAGGGCAAATTTACTCACCTTTCCTCCCACGCCGCACAGCGACCCTCCCCATCAGCTCAGGGGCTTCCGAATCTTGAAGTCGAAATGTAGGAACTGCAAATTGTTCATCGTTCGGAATTTGGGCAAATTCCAAAGTGCCTGCTCAGAATGATGGATGGGAGCTGCACGCGCATGCGCAGACCCAAACCGCTGCCTCTCTCAGTGGACCTGAGAGGGTGACAGCACACACACCTTGTTCATTTTACCAATGACAGACTGCCAAGAAAATTGAAATCCTGTCCGCTCGTGATGGTGGAGGAAACTCTTCCACTTCACCCAGCGATTTCTCCTGATCGAGGATGGGGGCTTGACACAACCTGGCATGTGCCGCATGTTAGCTTCGTAGGCGGGCCGGATGGGGGGCCCACCGCAGCAGTCAGAGAGCATGGCGTACTAGTTCACCCTAACAGCATTAACTCCCTCACACTGGGCAAGACCTTACCCCGGAGGTAAGGGGTTAAGATGCATGCTTTCTTGATCGGAAACCCTGTGAGACCTGAGCGGGTCCCACCGTAGAGCAGGCCACTAGTGCCGCTGCTCGTTCTCAGGACCCTCACAAACCTCTTTTTTTCTTTATCGGATTGCCTGAAACGTGCCGCAGTATGCATGTAATCCACTTGCTATATATTCTTTGTCTCCGCTTGTAGCCCTTCAATAGAATTCTTACTTCGCACCTCGTGTTGTGAATCGAATTCTATTCCCGTGATATTATGAGACCGTGATTGGCAGTCTAGGTATAAGCTCATATATATGCAAGTTAAAGAGTGATCACTCGATAAGGTGGACATCAAGCACAAAACTCCATCAGTTACAGTAAGTGTTAACTATTTGAGAGTGATGGGTGTTGCAGTAACGGTCCCCATGATTTTCTTCCATCGAGACACGTTTTGCAGCAGATGCTATTCGTTCACATATATCCCTGTATATGGAGTCATTCATGAGACTGACTTTAAAGCCTGTCGGGTATTACACCTTTACACAAGCCCTCCCCTGGGGGAGACGTTCTCCTGTCCAGGCTTTGGGATTCCTCCATTAAACGTGTAACGATAAAGATTAATTTTGCCTGTGAGCCATAAGACAAGCGTCATCCTGCAGACCCCGGTGTGTCAATGAAGCTCCCAGAACAGAATCTGGCGCTCCTGTCTGTCGTGTCACTCGTTTCTATGCACGTATATTCATGATGAGCACTAGCCAAATAACCAGTTCAAGCTGGGGCCACACGATCGCACCAAATGTGCCCCATTCAACTCGCATCGTGACATCGGTCACAGCATTTTGACAGATCATATATTAAGGAACAACACACAACTTATGAGCGCACTTTTTCACACATGATAGAAGGGACGCAAATTTTTTGTCAGCCTGTCCCGCTCACCCTTAATACCCGTGGTGAGGATCCTTTTGGACAGACTTCTAAGCCCTCCGATCCTTGAATGGTCGGGACCGCTAACCCTATCACTCCCAGCCAGGGAGAACAGACACACCAGCAACAATGAGTATAACCTAGCAACAGCAGGTTTCAAGACAGAGTGTGTACTGGGGCAAAAAGGGTTAACTTCAACAACAGCTGTGGAGCAGCCTAAGTAAGGCTTGTGCAGAACATTCATACACCAGGGATCAGAATAAGCGTGGTCATATAAACAGTCTGGATTGGCAACAGACAGGGTTCTCATACACTCTGGTTTGGCAACAGGCAGGATCAGTATATTCTCTAAGTCAGCGTTATGCAGGTTTGATATATACTTTGAGTCTGCTCTGGACATAACATACATACAGGCTTGGTCAGAGAGCAAATAGTCAAGAAGGCAGTCCGAGTCAGCATTAGGGTCCTCATACAATCCGGGTCAGTGATAGAGCGATATGAAATCAAAAACGAATAGACCAAGCGTTGAGGGAACAAACTCCACATTAAGGCGATGACTCAGATCGCGCACGCTTTACTTAAAGGCCGGCGGCTCTGTGTCACCACGCCGCGCCCTCTCGTTGGCCACAGGAATGCTGGAGGCCGCCAGAACGACTGGCACCAGACCAGCCAGCGGCGCTGTGCGCCCTGGATCCATTTGAGACCCTGCAGGCACCTGGCGTTTGACGGGTGGGTAAGCTGTGAGCTGGTTTGAGAGTAGGGTTGGGTGGGTAAGCTGTAAGCTAGTTCGTGAGTAGGGTTGGGTGGGTAAGCTGGTCCAAGGGGAGGGATGGGTGAGTAAATGGTGAGCTGGTCCGTAAGAAGGGTTGGTTGGGCGGGTAAGTGGTGAGCTGTTTCGTGAGTAGAGTTGGGTGAGTAAGTAGTGAGCTGGTACATGGGGAGGGGTGGGTAGTTGGATAAGTGGTGGGCTGGTCTGTGAGTAGAGTTGGGAGGGTGAGCTGGCCCATGGGGAGGAGGGGGTGGGTAAGTGATGAGCTGGTCCAAGAGTACGGTTGAGTGAGTAAGCAGTGTCCTGGCCCATGGGGGGGGGGTTGGGCACGCAGTGAACTGGTTCAATGAGGAGGGGTGGGCTGAGTGCACTATGAACAGAATGTCGAAGATCTCTAGTGAGGTGTTTGGAAAGGGGACAAAAAGTCACATGTCATCGTCTCACCAGTAAGCAGCTAGTCTCACGGGTGCGCTTGCCAGTCCCTGCTCCCAGCTGTGTCGCTCAGCTGGGGCAATGCAGGGAGGTATGTCTCGGAGTGGAGGATTGGATTAGCTAGAAATAGTTGGTACCTGAAAAAATGCAGATATCAGGTCCCATTCTCAATCCTGGGGATCGGATCAAGAAATCCCTTTGCTGCAGGTTATAGAGTGGTACTTTCTATCATCCCTTTAGAACATTTACAGACTGACACCTTTTATTCAGGATTACTTTATCACATAAACTGGGGATCTACATTCAGCAGATTGTTTAAATTTCACAGGACATTTATGAGCTTTAGAGCACTGCCCGATGTGTACAATAAATGATCCATTTTACCTACGTAGCTATTGATTAGATATATGAGGTGTCATAGAATAGGGATTGACCAATTATTGGCTTGGCCGATATCAGCAAACTACTGATAATCAGTATCGGCCTTTCATATGACAAAATTGCCAATAATTAGACAAGTTGGCTCACTGCAGCCGCGACACACAAAGTGCCGCAGACTGGTGCCGTTCCAGTAACGATTTGGGGCTTCTCCCACATCAGGCTGACAACTTGGCTGACACCTCATGCTGTGGGACTTCCCTGGCCCAGTGACCGTATGGCACATGAACATGATGAAAACAGAAATTGGGCTTCCCTCTCATCTGGAAGGGAATTCCCTATACAGGAGATACAAGGGTCTATTGGTCTCCTGTATTCCGCTTACCCTTTACTATAGCATGGGGTCAGCAACCTTGACCCTCCAGATCTTTAGACACTACACTTCCCATGAGACTCTAAGAACATAAGGAGTAGCTGAGCATCATGGCAGATGTAGTTCCAAAACACCTGGAGGGACAAGGTTGCTAATCCCTTTATGTATAGGGTCAAATGAGGGATCAGTGCAAAAGCAAAATCTAGGCTCGTCCAGGTTTGTAAAAATAAAAGCTTATATTTTTTTTTACTAAATTGAATTAAATGGACATTGTGCAATGTTTACATAATGTCAGATTTGTGTTGTGTTTTTCTTTTTCTTCACAACTTCAAATTTACAGAATATTGGCACCAGATATCAGCCAGAAAGGCTGACGATAATCAGAATCGGTATCGGCCCTAAAAATGATATCGGTCTATCCCGATCATAGAATATATATAAATATGGTGTCTCATTGTACACTTATAAATAGATACACACAGGCTGAGCAGCCCTTATCCAAACTCCAATAACTTTTGTAATTGGCGACATAAGAACTAAACCAGAAAATTCTACATGTAATACACATACACCTATATATAGGATACGTTTAACCCGTCAGCACATCATAATGTCAATGTAAGTGATTACAAGCAGTTTATTCATACATCCCTCACGCTTGAAAATAAACACGTCTCTCTGAATGTGAAATGACCCCAATTAACTGTTAGTCATCGATGTCTTCGTATTGATCCATTTGTTGCAAAAACACTTATTAAACTGCAGAGGGAGAAAACCAAATCAACCTTTCTTTAGGGCAACAGCAAAGGCTGCGGCTACACGAGCGCGTTGAGTGCGTCAGTCGCAGCTTTTTGACGGCTCGACGGGAAGGGCCACACGGTGTAGTTTGCGCACTAGTTGCGCGCACTACACCGGGACGTGCTGAAAGCATCTCTGTCAAAAAGCTACGATGGACGCAGGACGGGCTACAAAGCGCGACCTTCCATAGGAGAGCACAAACTGCGCTCAGCGAGGTGGCCACGCGGCAGTCAGAGTGGAAGGAACATTCACTCACAGACGTTTCTTCCACTCTCAAGTGCGCTCATTTGACCGCAGCCTAAAAAGGTCCATATGCGTAAAACACCGTTTTAAAGGGCAGAAAAACACACACAAAAAAATGAAATGTCCTTATTGTGTTTATTTGGTGTTGCTGATATCTTACATGTGCTTTGTTTTTTTCTTGTATGTTTAAGAAAATATTTTCCTCTATATGTGTCAGCATCCATTGTGTGATATTTTGTGTTGTAAACTGCCCCCCACAGTATCTTTCCATCACTTGCTCCGCACTGTGTGGCTTTGGCCATAGAATGGAGTGAATGGATCAGTCACCGACTCACATCATTGTATTGTGTGGAATGTATTCAAAGGACATCACCAGGGGGTAGATTAGAAGTCTTTAAACTCCATCTTTTTTCATTCCTCCTCCACCCCACTAACAGTTGAATGCTGTAGATTAAAAAACAATGTTGCATCATAGGTAAAAATCTTTGATTGTAAACTTTCGAGCAGGGTCTTCTCTCCTACTGTTCGTGTGTTTCACTTGTACGTATATTTGTTATGCTCTCTCACCCATTGTACAGCGCTACAGAACTTGTTAGCGCTTTATAAATACCTGTAACTAACTTTTTACATGCAAATTACTTCAAATTATGGGGGGGGGGGGGTGGAAGAACAGCATGTGTTTTATAAGGTGTTTGCAGTCATTGCAAATACAAGTGCAAACTGCGGGTATTGCAGTGCCAACAATAATCTATAATGTCACAAAAATAAAATAAAGCAGGAATAGAAGAGGCTGCACTGTTAAGTCTCTCCTGTTGCAATTTTGATTTTAGTTTTGTGAAATGACAGTATATTTCAGCGCTGCATTACGACAAACACCAGCACTTAATGAATAACCTCTTTAGCTTTCGTTACATAGGTCAGAGAGTTGAAAGTACAACCTGCTTGCCTGGATGCTCACCGTTTAGTGAATAAGCCCCCCCGATGCATTATGATACCATTGAAAGTCAGTATACGGATGAATTCAAATGAAAGGATGATGTATTCTGCCGTTCCCGCAAAGCGATGACATCAACAACGAAATGTGACTTAAGCAGGGCTTGACAAATTTGCTTTGCATCTAGGAGCCAGATAAAAAAAGTTAGGAGCCATTTAATTTTTATGGTAATAAGTGAGCAATGGTCCCCACTCTCTGCCTCTGTCACGGTTATTACAGTTTGAAATATACGAAGTTCTTAAGGATCCTAAGAAGGTTATTAGGCAAAGCAAAGAGGCATAAATGTGTGTAAACCTGCAATCTGTAAAGATACACATCAGAGCAACATAAGAGAAGGTGTGCAGTACTGAGCATTCATGTCTCTGTGTGATGCCTGGGGGGAAAGCAGTGGGGGAAACTGGTCCTCTGGCATTTGTCGACAGCAGGAGGTGGAGCCCCCCCCCCCCAGAGCTGCTGGGCAGACACTGCACCAAACTGCAATAAAGATTTCTTATGCCCGTGACAACAGTGAATGGGCTGACAAAAGCCCAGGCGCCAGGACGCAATTTCTAGTCGCCATGGTGACCTGGCGCCTGGGATTTGTCGAGCCCTGACTTAAAAAGGCAAGCAGGTGGCAATGTTCCATATTAGGATCCAGGGAGGTTACAGGGAATTGTGGATAAGGGCATTTCTGACCAAATCCTCAGTGTCACCAGAAGCTGGGATTTTTTAATTTCCCAGCTGCTGGTCACCAGATCTGTCACTAGTGACGGCAGCATTCAGACATTACCCTCTGGAGATCAATCGCTGTAGCGAAGCAGCCGATGAATTGGATCTGTGCATGCGTGTACAGCTCCGATCCATTAGGCTAGTGTCAGATGAGCGCATTTCGTACGGACTGTGCGTCTGTGCAGTACGGACGTACTTACTGGCTGACGACAAGGCAGTGGCCACACAGTCGTTTTTTTTCACGGACGTATTTTTTGACTGATGGAGCAGGGAAAATAAATTAAAATGAGAAAACATTCTGTCCGTCAAAAATGCTGGACGTATAAATGCAGTCCGTCTGGCCACGCTCCATCACGCACACACAAAGCTATGCGGACGTTGCGGACGTGGCGCACTCTGCACATCCGTTCTAGCAGTATTATGTTCTTGCCTAACCTGCGTCCGTTTGCAGCATCCCTCAGCCCCCCGCACTTCTGTGCGGACGTACTTCGTATGTGGGGCTCCATATAACACAATTGTATGCTATCACGGACGTACTTCTGTGCGGGTAACACGGACGTTAACACTGCTCTCGTCTGACCCCAGCCTTATTCTGCGCAAGTGCTACGAAACTTGCATTAGTAAAGCAGATTACTAAAGCAAGTAGCGTAGCAGGCCAAACTGCAAAGAAAAGCGTCGGGGCCTCCCGAGTCCGGGAGTCCCTGAGCCGAAGAGGAGGAACTGTGAGTGGCGAGGGAGAAAAAGCAGAGTAAATTCACCCAAGAAAAAAATAAAATAAATAAAATAATAATAATAATGCAGCATCTGCCCAATTATTTAAGTGCAAGAACGGAACATGAGTACCTTGTTGAACAGCCATTTTATAGCTAATTTTTTGTTTGTCTGGGTTTGTAGATTCTAGTCTGTATATGTGTATTTTGCTTTTAAAAAAATAAAAAAAAAAGAATGAGGTCCGCACGACTTATTGCAGTCCATCAATACTTATGATGCATGACATGTCGCCTCCTGCAGAGTCCTGCGTGACTCTTTTACGTGTGCAACGTATGCTACGGTCATGTTGTCTGTTTATGTGTAATACCTCAATAATAAAAAGATAATAATAAAAAAAAAAAAGAGCAAGGACGGGAACTATTATTCTATAGAAAATCCCTTCAATTAAATCATTTTTATTTTTTTATACAATTTATAAATATATGCTAAAAACACAGCACGTGTGATTTCATTAGGCTTTTATTTATATTTAAAGCACATGGGGAGGGAGGAGTTTGTGTAGGTGTCACAGGCATGTCAAAGGTATTTGTTTTCTTGGGTAATGCTGCCCTCTTCCCTCAGCGCCGCTAACAAATAGTTCCTGGTCAGGCTAAGTGAGTGAATTTAAATCACGTCATACCGGCAGATCCTGAATTTATGATTCAACGCTCCCATAGCTTGGGTTAATTAAGGCCGTCAATACGCCTTTCCTTTACAGGTCCCTGGCAAAGTGCTGCAGACCCAGAGCTTTTTCTTCTAGCAGTCCAATGGGCAGACGGCTTCAAGAGGTGGGGGAGCGCATTCCCTGTTGCACCGCTTACGTGATGTGTGCACAACCCAATTCACTCCTTAACTCTGAAACTGCAGGGGCTCTTGACAAGCAGGGAAAAAAAAAAAAAAAAACAATGGGGGTCTGCACCATGGAAAGCCATCTGTTACCCACCCCAGAACAGGGAGACCAGGGAGAGGTCAGGTAAAATTGAAAATACTGTAGAAAACCAGAGTCACAGATTGTGATACAGGCTACAGGATTGTTACAGGACTGAAAAAAATGTATATATATATTTTTTTACCCTAAAGAATAATTGGGCAGAGGCTGCGGTCAGCCCAATTCCTCCTCCTCAGCTCAGGGACTCCTGAACCTGGTAGTCCCTGAAGTTTTTCTGAGCAAATGCTGCTGACATCCTCTGTCCAATTATTTTCTTCTTTTTTATTTTGGGCGATTTTTACTCATGTTTTGTCGCTCGTCGCGTGCAGCTCCTCCTCTTCGGCTCAAGTGCTCCTGAACCCGGGATACTCCTCACATCCTGGCAACTTCAAAAATATAAAGTGGTCAGGAGGATTAGGGCTGAGACAACGAATCGATTAATCAACAACTATTCTCATTATCGATTAGTTGGTCTGTGCATAGCACACACTATTTAGAGCCAGACTGATTTACGCATTAATAACCCCTGACGCTACTTAGAAGCCAATTGTTTAAGACGCGCCACTACTCTACTCGCTATGATTTAGTTCTAGGGTTATGCCAAACATTACCAGCTTGTTTTTGTTTAGTTTACAACAGTAGCAGATCACACAAACTGAGGTACTACCACTGGGTGGAGGAGCTGTACCGCCAGTGTTTTTCCTTACTTGGAGCTGGAGTCCTGTGCCACCACCCCACCCTCCCTCCCGCTCTGCAGTCGGAGCTGCCATACCTCCCTTTGGACCCTTCCTCCAAACCCTCCCACACAAGTGTACACTCCCTTGCCAAACTCCCTCCCTACCACCTCTGGGTCAATCCCCCACTCATTCGGTTCATAAAATTATTTTAAAGGGACACTCTACGAACCCTGACTACTTTAGCTTCATTAAATGGTCAGGCCCCTCCTTCTCACCGCGCTTTGCGTGCTGACAACATCAGGTCTATCTGAGCGCTCGTAGCAGCGTTCGTTTGGGGAGAAACCAGACATGGCCTTGAGCTGCGAATGCAGCATCAATCCATCACTCTGACCAGGCGCTTGTGTACCTTGTGAATACAAAACTTAAGCGAGATACGCAATTTGCACATGTATGTATGAAAGTTATGTACACTATGCAATTTGCGTAAAGAATAAAATAAAGGGGGGGTTGATTTTTACATAGTGTTCCTTTCTAAAGAAGAGAGATATATTTGTATATGGTTTAATGCGATTAAAAATAATCAAAAAAATAATTGGCCAACTAATCGATTATTAAAATAATCGTTAGTTGCAGCCCTAGTCAGGATGTGTGGAGTGCTCCTTTAATCAACAGCTCTGTCTGCAAGAACGTGCCGTACAATGCAAGTCATCTAGGAAACACAAATTCCGTTTAATATTAAAAAAAAAAAAAAAAACAACGCATTTATGGTTTCAAAGCGCAGGAGAGCTGAAGGAACGGCATATTTAAAATAGCTTAATCAGAAGAACAAAGTAAGATGAAGTAACATGAGGAAATAGTTAGGTCTATCAAGGACAAGCGTTTTCATTTTGGCGTTTCTGTTGGCATTCGAAATCCCACGTGTTATTAAATGACCTTTAAAACAGCACATTCACCACTTTATAGATTACTGAAAATAAACAGCTCTCTGCTCGTTAGAACACAATGCAGACATTTCCGAAAATCCCTTTTTTAGTGCAACTAAGGTCTTATCCTGGTTCACTGGGAGCCGCCATCTTTAGAAAAAAAAAACCCAGCTCTAACCACCATGAGCTTTCGAGCCAATTTAAGGGATTATGGTGACCACTGTCCACCCCCTGCCTCCCAACCAGATATGACATTGAATCAAAGAGGAGGTGCCACTTTCACCTTAACCCTTTCACTGCTGAGGACATGTGGGGAACGTCCTCATTGACTCCTAAGGAAAGATCGGGGTGGAGATCAGGGTTCCTTTTGAACCCCATATCTCCTGACTGTTTTCAGGTAGCAGGGTCATGTTTGGTATCATTAGAAAGGCCAGAGCATGGCCTTTCCAATGCTACCAAACATGAGACCATGTTTAAAGTAAAGAAGAAAAATAATAATAATAATACAAAAAATAATTTTTTATTTTTTTTAAGATGTGAAATGGCTCAGCAGTGAAGGGGTTAAAGGATGCCAGTCATCAGATGCTGGACAGTCTTCCGGGGCATGGGCAAACCAGGGTTCAAAAACTATCAGCGAGCTGGAAGTCTATTCATGTGGAAACGGATTTGCTTCTCTTCGGGCACGCTAGCCGCAAGGTGCCTGTGCCGGTAAAGCTGGGAACGTAACGCACATGAGTTTAGGAGTGAGAAGTCTGTAGACTCCTTTAAAAAGGAGTAACTCATGGAAGGTAGGGCATAAATAATGGATGGAAAGTTTTGAATATGCTGACTGAGTAAATGAAAAAAATGAATCATCAAAAACCACTAACATTCTTTTAGGTCACCTACTGGCAGAAGTTTATTTTATCAGACTACAGGTAAAAAACATCTATTCTTTCAGTAAAGCTTCTTAAAAAGTACAAAATGTACCAAATGTCCCAATTGGATCCATAGGATCGGATCGGGAACTGATCACGGCAATCATCGGGGATAGGGTATTGGCTTCTTCAAGCCGATCTGATCCCCGAGTCTTTGACCTACCGGGCAGCGATTCTCCCACTTAGCGGGAGTCTCACAGCCTCAACAGTGACTCGTGAAGTCTTCCATGCCTGTTCGGGAGTCATGGAGGAGGCAGGGAAGACGCCGTGAGTCTCCCTGCTTGAGCCCAAGCACCTCTGTGCTCACTCCATGTATGCTCCATGACAAGCGAGCAGGCATGGAAGATGCTGCGAGTGAATCCGGAGACCCAACGGATTCACTTTAGTGACCGAGTCTCAGGTCTGACAGGATCGGGTCAAGACTCTGTATCGGCCGATCCCCAGTAGCCGGAACTTGAATTGGATCGGCAGCTCAAAAAGCACATTCCAGACATTCCAAGGAGGTGGAAAGGGAAGAGAAAAATACCCTTGAATTTACCAGAAAGATTTCCTGCTTGCATATACCTGACTTCTCAGACCCCAGGTGTATTTTTGGCTTCCTTGGCAAAGGAGTGCCTCTGTGGTACGGAGCACTGATTTCTCAGAACCTGGTATTGCATTCAACTTACGCAACCCGTTGGCATCCACGCCAGGAGAATGTGGCAAGGTTTGACCTGCGTGCTCTTAAGGACAACAGAAATTTTACAAGGTGCGTTTGCCGCCAAACAGGCCGATCGTACCAGCCAGCGTCTGATTTCTCAATAATAATTACAGGCCCTTAACAATCGGCAGGATGTGCTTTGTGAAACAAAACGTTTCATATGCAATTAAGAAAAAGAAAAACACATCAAATATTTACCTTGCTTAACCACACGGCTAAACACAAAGTCATCAGCAGGAACCGGACAACCTGAAGTCTTCCTGTACCATAATGACCTCGTGTGCAACAAATCTGTACTGCGCCCAGGACTGGAGAAGACTTGTGCCACCGATCGAAGCCCTCTGGAAAATCTAGCCAAAATCATGAGTTTGGGGCTCAATTTAGCCAAGAGTCACCGCTGATATTTACTTATTTTTTTGGTTAAAGTGTTAAATAGAGACACTCTACACATTCTGACCACTTTAGCTTTTTAAGGTGTGCAGAGTTCCTCTATCCGGTGCCGATCTGTCGATATCGTTGGGTGAGGTGGACGAGTTTCCCACACTCATGCCTGCGCCACCAGCAGCCGGGATTTTGAATTTCTCGGTTGCTTATCATCAGGTCACTGGTGAGGTCAGCACGCACTATCTGCTGGCCTCATCCTCTCTGACCACCCGCAATAGCCGGCATCTTGGCAGAATCAGCCGATGGACCCATTCTGCGCATGCGCTATGGAACTTGCATACGTAAAGTGCGTAAGTTTCAAGCTAAGACAAGTTTGCGTTGTCTATGCTACGCAAGTACGCAAAGCTGCAGGGATTTCGGAAGCCTCTGAGCTGAAGAGGAGGAGCTGGACACACCGAGGGAGAAAAGGTGATTTCATCTAAGTCACAGTTTCTTGGAGGGGACAACGAAGGCGTGACACTTCACCTCGATTTGGGATATACCGGATGCCTTTATACTGAGCCACTCACCGTAGAGGCTCAGAAAATTGTGAGTATATCTCCGCTTATTTTTGAGTATATGTCCAAACCAAGGAATATATCTGCGCAATGGAAGCTCTCTCTTTTTCTCTACTTCTAAGTGATATGTCGGGATAACAGGTGAAGTTAAAACATCTGAAGACTCTAGGAGTTGGGTGTGACCCCCCCTCATAAGAGGTCAGAAGGCCCGTCACTTGAGCCAAATTGAGGCTCCCCCTCTGTGAGTGAAAACTTGTAAACCTTCATTGATTATTTTTCTACAAACAATATTGCACCATATGTTTTGTATTTATGTCCCTATACTGCAGGATTTGAGTCCATGACAGTTACACTCTCTGGGAAAAGCACTACCAGATAAGTGTTTTTATAGATCACTGATAGGTGTAGAACACAATTGGGATCAAAAGTGTGCGCTCACACGGGACTGATGTCCGATTGCATTTTGACTTTTATTTCGTGTGTGGGGTGCACGTGGGTGTTGGAGCAGCACAAAACTGTAAAGATTTACATTGTAATTTTAGAACCAACTATTCACTCTTTGCCCTTGCGGGCTACTGTTATAACATTGTTCCATCACAGACTCACCTCCATTTCTTCCCTCTGCTGCCCCAACCCACCCTCCCCATCCACCCGCCCACCCAGGGATGGTCCCTAATTTCAGGCATCCTTTCCAGCTGTCTCCACTTCTCACTAATTACCCTTACTAAACCCAAAAAATCTGGTCCATTTCATGCAATCCCTATGATATTCTACTGGCCACCAGTTTCACCTTCCCTCTGCTCCCATTTGTTTCAGTTACCCTAGTCCCTTAGAGTGTAAGCTCATGGGATGTCTGCCTGAGCTTTTGGTTTAAAGTGATGTATAACCTGGACAGTTATCCGACGACCAGAATTTTATTTCCTCTTGTATCATGTAAGTCTGCTGTTTGTGCTTCCCCATTGTAAAGCGCTATGGAATTTGTTGGCGCTGTATAAGTACTTGTAACTAACTTTGTATTTCTGTAACAATTAAATGTTCTTGAACCCAGGACATACTTGAAAACGAGAAAAATCTCAATGTATCCCAAGGGAACTTACAGTCTATGAGAGGTACAAGTAGCCACGGTTATAGAGCAGTGATGTTACCTCTACTCCATCCAGTCGTTACAGTCGGTCCTATGTTGTAATACATGTTTTTAGCAGCCTTATTCATTCATCACTATAAATACTCAAAAGCAAAAGATCTGACCATTGTATATATTTATACAGCTTTCCCCGAATTTGACACAAAGGCCATTTCTGCCTGTATGCCGATAATGCAGACCCCTTGTAAGATTGTGCAAGATAGGGCACGCCATCTAGAGTTTAAGACCTTTCATCCCAGCAATATTTCTGTGATTGTCCAGGACTAGATGTTCCTTGATGCGTAAACCACCTGCCTTCAGTAATCCAATAAATAATAATTATTCAAAATAAATGACTGAGACATAAATTACCTAGAAATAAAGACAACATCTTATTTAGAATGAATACATTTAAAATAAAAAAAAAGGTCCAAAAAGATGTTTTCCTCTCATTTCCAGTCCAGAGGAAGGCGAAAAAAAAGGGACATATCTTTAGTGGTACGCAAAAATTGCCTTCCTGACCCCACATTTCGTGTTCAGACTTTGGTCCCATCCCCGAGATATCTCATAATTACATGAAAATATCCCAAAAAGCTGAAACTAATATACCTCTGGAGTAAAAGCATTTCAGATAAGGGATACTCTACCAACATGTACCATTGGAAAACCATGGATTCCATCAAAATATCTGGGTTTTTTTGTAAATATAATTTTTATTATTACTTTTAAGGCATAACATAAAGGACACACTGTCAAAGACGGCACGCAGGCCGTTAGGATAAGAAATCAATACAGTAACAGGGTGAGGTTAGCAAAACAAGATCAAAACATATAAAATAAACAGGGCAAAAAGGGAAGAATCGGTCAGGACGGATAATCAAAGCGAAAATTATACGACCGGGGGGGGGGGGCACTCACACATATCACACGAACATCAATATGCCAATACCATCAGTCCTCAGTTAGAGCAAGTTGGTGTAGGGGGTGATGCAGAGAAGGGGGTAATAGGGGCCCGGGGTCCGCAAGTATCGCCAGTACGCTCTGCTCAACGCAACCTAGAGAGTAATTCACAGGTCAACCAATAGTGCTCTGAACTCGGGGCTGGTGGAGATCAGAGTCCATCAAGCCCAAATTATCATATACCTCGAGTTCATAGGATTAGATGAAAAATACAGTTGTTCCACGGAATGTAGCTCTTCCATTTTAGTGAGCCATAAACTCAGGGGAGGGATTGTCGGCATCAGCCAAAACAAGGCTCTTGGCAATATTAAGCATGCGAATGCAGACCGAATGTTTGTATGTTGTGATCGAGTGCGGCACGTGGTGCAACAACATTGGTGGTGGCTCAATAAAAAAAACTGAAATAGCCGATTTATCTTTTCCCAAAATAGCTTAATTAAGGGGCAATCCCACCAAAGATGAAGGTACCGGTCTCAGACCCACATCTCCAGCAAGCGTCACTCCGGGCCGGATACATGCAACATAAAACCTGTGGAGTCCTATACCACATGGATAGCAATTTGTAAGCTGTCTCCTGTGCCTTTGTGGAAATCGAGCAGTGGTGAGTAAGATCACAAATTTGTGTCCGTTGTTCATCAGTAAATGTAGTGTCTAACACGAATTCCCATTTCCCCATAAACCCGGGCGGGGTGGGCCTTGAGGCTCTTTGTAGCAGGGAGTATAAAAGGGAAACCCCATGGGATAAAAATTTCTGCGTATAACACAGGCGTTCAAATTCAGTGAGGGGGCGTTTGAGCATCGGTTGTTGAGGAATGGAGAGCACAAAACTCCGAACTTGGTGGTACCGAAAATAGTGCATGAAAGTGATGGCATCATCCCCCATCAGGGTTTCCAGGTCAACGAGTTTAACGTCCTGGTAGAGATGGTCGATACGGGGAATGTCATGTTTCAGTATGGTGCGGAAGGCTGTGGGGTCGCATCCAGAGGGAAAGTCTGAGCGGTAAGTTAGAGAGGATAAAGGTGCCGGATCAGAAGACCGTTCAAAAGGTCGCATGAGTCGGTGCCAGAGTTGGAGGGTCGCAGACACAAAATACAGGCCTCTTGTTAGTCGTAAGCTCTGCAGTCAGGGTAACCAGGGCAAAATCGCTATTGGGACCCCTACCTCAACACCCTCCACCTCCCCCCAAAATCTAGGAGTTCCACATCTCGTCCACTCCACTATCCTGAGGAGATGACACGCTCTGTGATAAAGGGAAAAGTCAGGGACAGCCAGGCCTCCCCCTGTTTGGGTAAGGACAGAGTCTGAAACTGAATTCTGGGGTGGGCACTACGCCAAATAAAAGAGCGCAATAGTGTACGGAGGGATCGGAAATACAGTGCAGGGATAGCAATGGGGATAGTTTGAAATAGATATAAAAGGCGTGGAAGCCGATTCATTTTGATGAGCTGTACCCGTCCCAACCAGGATATGTGCGGGTAATCCCAGTCTTTTAGGTTTTTAGCGAAGGAATCAAGGATAGGCAAAAAATTATCATGATAAAGGCAGGTGTGGTCCGATGTCAGCCAGATTCCTAGGTATTTAATACGGGTGTCAGTCCATTGGAATGGGAAGCTAGGGCGTAAATGTTGCGCTCTGGTGGGAGACAGGGAGACATTAAGAATATGGGATTTGGAGAAATTTATTTTAAGAATAGAAAGGGAGCCGAAAAGGCGGAATGCTGTAAGTACATTAGGTAAAAAGTGATTTCGGGCTTGGTTATAAAGAACAGAAGGTCGACGACATACGCCGCAACTTTGTGTTCAGTGGGTCCGACCAGTAGGCCCGTTATGTCAGGGTTGGAACGGATAGAGTTAAGGATGGGCTCAAGGGCCAATGCGAACAACAAGGGGGAGAGAGGGCACCCTTGGCGTGTCCCGTTTCGTATACAGAAGGGGGAGGTGTACACCCGGTTAACAGAAATCTGAGCTGTGGGATTAATATACAGCGCCCGGATCCAGGCGCAACGATGAGGGCCCAAGCCAAGGTGGGAAAGGGTGCTAAATAAAAAATCCCAGTTAACCTTGTCAAAAGCTTTTGCTGCGTTCGTAGATAGCAGAATTACGTCCTCCTCTCTGCGCCTAGCCCTGTGAATCAGCGTCAGAGCCCTGATGGTATTGTCCTTCGCCTCGTGGCCTGGGACAAAACTCACTTGGTCTGGGTGCACAAGCGCTGGGACATGCAGAAGCAAACGAGAACCCAAGATTTTGGCAAAAAGTTTTAAATCGCAGTTAAGAAGCGAAATGGGGCAGAAATTCTCACAATGTGTGTGGTGCTTGCCCTCCTTGGGAATCAGGGAGATGTTGGCGGCTAAAGTCTGGGAGGGGATCAAGTGGCCATCAGGGATGGAGTTGAATGCTGCAAGGAAGTGGGCCGATATCTGTGGCTTTTTGGACTCGAGTTTGTGGAGTTTAGCAATGTGCTGGTCACAGAATAAATATTCCCGGTTTCTTGGCCGTCACACCACGTACTGCTGGGAGTTCTTGAACAGCTATAAAACGCCGGATCCTTATCTTGATAACTGGTCTATTACAGAGTTGCCTCACTAGCATGTACTGTGCTTTTCTTGTTCAATATCCGTTTTTATCATCGTTGGGTAGGAAATGTACCGCGGTCAGGATACCTCACGCCTGATCTGTGAAATGTTGGCTCGAGTCCTGCGTTTGTTTGGCGTCCGTGCCGCGATGCAAACTTTCAGTCCGATAAATTATGTCACTCACAGAAAAGATATTTAATCTGTATTCCATCAGCCGCCGCAGCGCAGCGCACAGGGAACCGTAGGACCATTTTCCTGGAATACGTTACAAGATGACTGTTACTTAATGGATTTGGGGTAAAAAGTGTAGCCGTCAGGGAAAGTAGCGGAGATGGAAATGTGTGCGTTTATGCCTTTAATGAATTGATAGGAGGTTCGTCTACGCTTTGTTATTGATTCATTAACAGAAACTGTTTAATCAGCCCTGCGAGATCTCCAGGGAGGAAAGCCAAACAAAGTTTGTGTCACTAACGCTGCCCTGGCTAAACTTTCACTAATTGGCCTTTTCAAACTTTGGAATAAGTCAGGGAAAAACCCAACGTGTCATGTCGATCCTCACGGCACAGGTTCAAGCTGTGGGTTTAGGTAACACATTCCTTTTCTAAAGCAGTTTAGATGAACGGTAACAGCTTCCAAATCCCCAACCCGGGGTTTGATTTTATACTCTTAAACAAAAACAAAACAAAACAAAAAATGACAGGGTTATTCGAAGAGAATCGAAAAGTCACTGCATGTTCGGTGACTTTTAGTCCTCTTCAATTCGGCGCGTTTTGGCGATCCCATTTCGGCGACCCTGCGGTGTATTCAGCAAACACCACTGGGCCATTGTAGTGCAGGGAAAAGCTGTCGCAAACCCAACGAACACTCACAGCAAAACCCGGCGAACGCACACCTAAACCCGCAAAAACATCTGGATTAACCACGCCGAACACGCCGGAGAAACCAGAGCAGCCGCCGATTACAGTGCAGGGCAGCCGCCGGAAAAACACGACACCGCAGACGAATGGAGTGGAAGAAAGAAAAAAAAAACAGTATGCTTGACCATTTGAAAATTGAAACGCTGTTTGCAAAGAAACTACTGAACGAAAATGTCTGAAATTTACATATAAGATCCAATGAATGATAATAAAAAGGGCTGTTACAGAAAAAAACTATTTTAAAAAAAATTCGCAAATAAAATCCCGAAAAATGCTTAAAAGATCCTAAAAAAATAATCTAAAAATGAAACTTTTTGCTGCAGAATATTATAATAAACGGTTTTAGATATTGAATTAAAACGGGAATATTTTTAACATTGAAGCCTATAGGATTCGCCTGAATAAACCTGCCAAATGAAACCACCGGATGGCAGGGCATTTCGGCAGCTTTTCACTGCTGTTTTGTGTTCTCTGAATAGATGAAGCATTGCTTCTCTATGGGGATTTCTCTGCCCTTGAACAGGCACCGTATGTGCAGGCAATTCGCCAACATTTGGCGAACTGCCTGCTCTCTGAATAGCCGAATGGCCAGGAAAGGTAACCGTACGTTGAATTTCACTGTTCGGTTACATTTCGGCCACAATTTGGAGCTTTTTGAATAACCATTTAAATCTACCAATAAATGTAGACAAAAAAAAAGACACTTTTTTATCTAATTTGTCACTAACTTGCTGATCTGGACCCAGCTGTGCTCATTAAATGGGACGATCTGCGACACAGTATTATTGGAAGCAGCCCCTTTGGCATAGGAAAACGCTTCTTTACAGGGATGTTCCAATGGGTATTTTTGAACCGCCGATCCGAGTCGTTCGGTATTCAGGATCGGCCAATACAGAGTCCTGATCCGATACTGCCCCACTGCGGCCGGACTGGCGGCACCATGGTCTAAGTGAGCCCTGGGGGACCTGGGCATTCACACGCTACATCTTCCCTGTCTGCTCGCATCTCATGCAGGGAAGATGCTGCGAGTAAATGCTGAGGCACCGGGAGACCGGCAGCGTCTTCCTCACCTCTCTGTGTCTTGGGATCAGGCAGGGAAAACTATGCAAGTCACTGGCGCAACTGTGGGACTCTAGCTGGGCAGATGGGATTGTTGCTGCCCGTCGGGTACCGGACTCGAGGAATGGATTGAAAGCCTATCTGGAAAAAAACGAAAGATCAGGGGATCGGATCGGGACATCCCTATTTCCTTTTGCGGAATGCAATTCATGCATATTGGTTGTTGGCACGAAGGGGCCGTAGATATTTGCGTGCCCCAGATTGGCGATATCAATGTGGCATGTGTGATATATTTGTCTTTGATGGTTGTTAACGAGGCACTGATTGAAGATTTAGGTTTATTATTGGTGGTTGGACTTGGCATTGGATTATTGAGCGCCATGTTGGTTTGTGGTGGCATACAACGCGCAGACTTTACAGTTACCCCATAGAAGTAAACTATTTAACCGTAGCTTTGCGGGACAAGACGACTCCTCAACAACACGGATTTGTTAAGTTTGACATTTCCATTTCAAATAAATTTTTGCTTGTTATCATGTTATTGGGTGGTGTGCGTACGCGGCGCTCGTGCAGGATTTAAGGCGATTTTCTGTGTTTTGTCATTCTTCCACTCCCAAACCTATGTAATTTCATCTCCTTTTCGGCCAGTTTGCTTCCGCTCACGCTTTTCCCTTCTTTATGAAATGAACAAACCAATACAGGCTGCGAAGCCCTTATTTTTGGATTTTTGGAGTATTTGCATATAATAATGCAATATCCTGGGGGAGGGGCCTGAGCCTAAACATGACATGTATTTGCACACACAGCCTAAAGGGCATTTTATCCAGTATTCTTCATTATTTTATCCCTGTCACATTAGGTCAGGATTGGAATTTTACACTTTTCACGTCATATCAGCTTTCGGATCTTGGATAAAAGGTGCTCTACCTGCAATTGCTTTAAAGGTCAAATAATTCAAAGGTTTATGGTATTCAAACATTAAGTCTTAACAACCCGTCAAGCCCTTCCATTCTTGAAACATAGAAAAATGTTGGCAGATAAGAACCTTTCGGCCCATCTAGTCTGCCCAATTACATGGATACGTTACCTGGATTTATCTTTTGTTTAGGATAGCCTTATGCCTATCCCATGCCTGCTTAAATTCAATCACTGTTTTGGCCTCTACCACTTCAACTGGAAGACTGTTCCATGTATCCACCACCCTCTCAGTAAAATAATGCTTCCTAATGTTACTTTTAAACCTTTGCCCCTCTAATCTAAGACTATGTCCTCTTGTTTTGCTACTTTGTTTCCTTTTAAATATACTCCCTTCCTCTACCTTGTGGATTCCCTTTACGTATTTAAATGTTTCTATCATATCTCCTCTGTCTCGTCTTTTTTCCAAGCTGTACATGTTAAGATCATTAAGCCTTTCCGAAGTGCTTCAAATAGTGTTTTCGGATACCTCATATACCTTATTACTTGGAAATTTTTCTTCTACAAAAAAAACCCTAAAATAAATGTAAAAAAAAAAAAAAACACAGATAAAAGCATAAAACCTATTGCATGTGCTTTTACCTTACGCATGACATCTTCCACCGCATAAATATACTGGTTTAATTCCCGGTCCATTTCTGCATATTCCAGCATCACAGACTCCATGCTGTTCACGTCATCAGCTTCACCTACGAATGATTAAAAAAAAAAAAAAAAAGGTCAGTGGTCAAACCCGAATTAGAATATAGAAAAATAACAAACGCATAAACCAAAATAAAGAATACCAAACATAGAACAATAGGTAGACCGTGCTAAGGATAAAGCCATTGTACCGGCTGGGTGGAGTAGAGGTAATGTCACTGCTTTGCATGGAGAGAGACTGTGGAGACATGGGTTTGATCCCAGCAAGAGCACCTCTCCAGTAAGTGTCCTTGGGCAAGACACCTAACGGTACATACTCGCCACCCAGGACACACTTGAAAACGAGAGAAATCTCAATGTATCCTTCCTGGTAAAATACTGTCTCAAAACAGAAAAAACTAATTGCACCAAACTGCAGGGTCGCCCAAAAAGACACAGCTAGAAGTTTATGAAGCGATATTTTTTGTTTGTTTGTTGTTTATTTTTTTTCGATTGCAATCTGGATAAACGTCGAAGGAGATTCAAATAACGTCAGGAGATGTTGATTTAATGAATCTTCTCCTGCCATCATTTTAGGTCAGAGAAAGAATGTGATCTGGACTAATTGCAAGCGCAAGGACCATATATTTTTTCCATGACTGTATTCTCCTGCCATTGTTTGAATTTCCCAGAAGCCCCTGCAGCTTTTTACACAACTTGCATTGCATACGATGTGCACCGCTCGGAACAAGCATGCCTTTTGTACACAAGCTCCGCAGCGCCTGTGCATAATACGGATGGGAGCTGCGCAGAGGCACAGATCCAACCCATCGACTGCTTCTCTCAGGACGCTCGTTGTTGCGAGTGCTGTGATAGAGGATGATGTTAACATGCAGAGCGCGCGGGCAATCAAAAGAGACCGATTTGTTGGCGGGTAGCCGGGAAATTCAAAATCCCGACTAACCGGTGACGTAAATGGAGGAAACTCCTCTTCACACAGCGATTTCAAGAAAACGGCACCAGACAGAGGGGGCACTCCACATAGCCTGACCACTTTAAAATGCCGAAGTGAACCGGGTGCATAGAGCGTCCCTTTAATATTTATTTATTTATTTATAAAGGATTTTACCAGGAAGGATACATTGAGATTTCTCTCGTTTTCAAGTATGTCCTGTGTTCAAGAACATAGCAGTGACAGCGAGTTACTGTACATCAGCCGATATTTCTGACATACTGTAATTTTATTACATATTCATATTCTGGCGCTCATTTACAAACAAAATAGATCAGCAATTCTACACAAAAAGGTTGACTCAACCTCGGGCACAAGATGATGCTTTAGAAGATTGAGTTCACAGTAGCGAAAGGTTTAAATTATGCAGGTACAGTACGGTTTTTTGACTGTCTTCATATTCATACACAAAAAACCCCGCCACATGCAGTGTAGTGCAGGTGAGAGAAAAAAAGAAAAAGGAAACACATTAGGCTCCATAGCACTTCGGGTCCGGGCACCAATCAACTTCCTTTCAAAACTTTTGTAGCGCTCACTCCCGGAGGAGCCGCTGAATTTAAACCTCGGGTCAGTCTCCCCGCACTAGGGAATAAATATACACCAGCACTGTTGTGGATTTTATAACTTCTATAGTTTACTGATCTCAAATAAACTGGGATATATAGAGCAGCACGGTATACGTATATATTTACAGAAGTTCGTAATGCGAGAACCGCGCAGCGGAAAAGAAAAAGGAATTTTAACCCCTTCGTTGCTGAAATGTGAGTCCCGTACAGGTTGTGTCCCAAGAAGGTGTACGTGTATGCGTGTGTTGGTACCCGGGTACTAGATTCAACTGGCCAGTGAATGATTTCAATGTGTCTTCGACTAGTCACGTTGGGGCCCTGTAGGTTTAGACAAACTGCAGCGTGCTTTATTATTTTCACTGTGGCCGGGAAGGCCTCTCACCCATCCGCCAGATACTCTGCTCGACCCAGGACGTCTTTCCGCTCGACTTGACTGGGACTCTGTGCCACCAGATCCGCTTGTCTTGCTTGTCCGTTTCTGCCACAAGATGCTCAGCTCACCGCCTGCAGTCCCGTTAGATCATCGCGGTCTCCTAACTTGGGGTCCTTCTGCAGCTCTGTATCTTTTAAACTTCTCACCGATAGGTTAATAGGTCTTCTGGCAAGTGATTTGGGCCGATCTCCAGCTCCGCAAAGCAGCACCTGCGCTCCGGCCTGGTCACAATCACTCCTTGTCTCACGTGTGTCTTGCTCTAATCACCCCTTGGCGCGCACTGGCTCTCCTCTGCACGAGGTTGCGGATATCTCTCGGTTCTTCCCACCCACTTCCTGTTCCTGCCCGAAAGCATGCTGGAAAATGTAGTCCGAAAGTGTCCAGTATCAGTTTACATTGCGTTTGCCTCCCCCTGGTGGCCAGAAACAAGTAACTACAGTGGCAGGATTTAAACCAGTGCTACACTTTATTAGAGTGCGCCTTTTCTGCCCTTAAATAATTGGGCAGATGTTGTGGATATCTTCTGCCCAATTTATTATTTTGGGCGATTTAACTCACCTTTTGTCCCTCGCCGCGCGCAGCTCCTCCTCTTCGGCTCAGGGGCGCACGAACCCAGAAGGTCCCTGAAGCTTTACTACACAATTTGTGCTCCTACGCAACATACATAGCAGCCGCAAAATTGCACAGCGCTACGGGACTTTCACACTTTAAATACACAGCTTCCATAGCACCTGCTCAGAGTCATGGATCGGAGCTGCACGCATGCGCAGGTACGATCCATCAGCTGCCTCTCAGAGCGCTCGCTATTGCGGTTTCAGAGGATGATGTCGGCATGCTCTCTGCGAGCCGTCATCACTAGTGACCAGCAGATAGGAAATTCAAAACCCCGGCTGCTGTGTGGGCGTGGAGGAAACTCTTCCACTTAACTTTTCTGCTTGATCAGGGCAGGAGAGAGGGGGCACTACTCACATCCTGACCGCTTTAAAAAGATAACATGATCGACTCACCGTATGATCCTCTTCTATATGTGTGGGCATTCCTTGTAAAGCAGGAGTCAGCAACCTTGGCCCTCCAGATGTTGTGGAACTACATTTCCCACGCTGCTCTGCTAACCTAATGAGTGAATAAGCATCAAGGGAGATGCAGTTCCAAAATAGCTAGAGGGCCAAAATAGCGGACCCTGTTCTAGAGCGTCGCTTGTGTGAATTTACTGTTGCAATGCTAGTATGTACTATACTGGACGGGTGCAATAACATGGTCTGCGCCTCCAGTTTCAGAACAGCCCGGCATACCAGCTATTCAAATAGAAAGCTCATGCGGGTTTAGCACAACCTACAGGTTTTTACCCCACATGAAACTAGTTCCGTTACGATACAGTGTATAACAGCACAGCAGAAGTGAATATAAAGGAGCTCATGATTGCAGTTCCCCTTTAAGTGCCGTCCGCTGTTTATTTGTGAATGAAAGCACAGACTCTGCTCTCATACACAAAATGTAGGTGTTTTCCAAGTTCCATAAAATTCTGCACATTTTGCATTCCGCTTGTTGTGCAACATTAAACAGCTTGCTCGCCATCACACTTCCTCCATCTCCTGATTGTTTGTTTGTGTGTTTCAGTTACCAACACCTACTAATTAGGCAATCACGGTTATTGTAGGACTCGCTGCCAGAGACTCGGCTAATGATATGAAGAAAGAAGAAAAAACACCAACATTGTGCATTTCACCGGAGCGGAGGGACTCCGGCATCAAGAGAATATTATTATACAGCCTGCCTGAAGCATTATGGACACAGAAAACACAGATTGTTTATATTTATGGGATTATTCACTAGCCGCCGTTGTTGCAATTACGGTGAACTTTGGCGAGCCACAGAGGCAAAGGTCAACAACGGCATTATTGCTGATCAACCTTGGACAACGGTATCACCGTTATTCTCCAAAGGGCCACTACCTCCAAAAAAGGAAACGTCCTTATTGTGTTTATGTGATGTTGCTGATATCTTACATGTGATTTGTTTTTCTCTTGTAGGTTTAGTTAAAATATTTTCCTCTATATGTGTCACTGGGTGCAGCCATTGTGTGATATTTTCCTCTATATGTGTCACTGGGTGCATCCATTGTGTGATATTTTCCTCTATATGTGTCACTGGGTGCATCCATTGTGTGATATTTTCCTCTATATGTGTCACTGGGTGCAGCCATTGTGTGACATTTTCCTCTATATGTCACTGGGTGCATCCATTGTGTGATATTTTCCTCTATCAGGGTTATTCAGAGAGCGTGAAAAGCAGGAGAATGACTGGAGAATGAAAAATTCTAGGTCAAAATAGCCAAACCAGAAAAATTCTCCCTTTCATCTCACTTTCCAAATCGGCTATTTTGACCTAGAATTTTTCATTTTCCAGTCATTCTCCTGCTTTTCACGCTCTCTGAATAACCCTGTATGTGTCACTGGGTGCATCCATTGTGTGATATTTTCCTTTTATATGCGTCACTGGGTGCACCAATTGTGTGATATTTTCCTTCTATATGCGTCACTGGGTGCACCAATTGTGTGATATTTTGTGTTGTAAACTGCCCCCCCCCCAAGTATCTTTTCATCATCACTTGCTCCTCACTGTCTGGCTTTGGCCATAGAATGGAGTGAATGGGTCAGTCACCGACTCACATCATTGTGTTGTGTGGGATGTATTCAAAGGACATCATCAGGGGTAGTTAAGTCTTTTAAGCTCTCTGTCTCCCCTCATTCAGCTGCTCTTCTGAAAAAACAAAAGAGCCCTGCAGCCTTATCTAAACATTTCCTCCTCCACCTCATTGACGGTTAAATAATGTAGTTAAAGAAAAACCACAACAGTAAAGTAAAACATTTGCACATATTTTGGTAAATGTTGCATCATAGGAAAAAACCACAAAATGGAAACCGGATATAAAAAAAAAAACTAACTTTATTTTTCACATGCAATACTGCGGCATGTGTTTTAGAAGGTGGTTTTGTTTGTAAAGCACAAGTAATCTAGTTCCAGCTTATGTAAGTGGTCGTGTGCCGCTAAAATTAGTAAACTGCATCTATTCTCCACTCCGTTGGGTTTGCCAAGCTGGGAGTATACTGTATATTGACGATTTTAAAAGTGACCACTATTAAACTTAAATACCAGTAAAATAAGCCCTAGAAAACATTGAAACAGGGGAATCTGCACAAACGAGCCTCGCAAACGGTACGAACCCCAAATGGAATAACAAACAACTTTGTCCGAAATTAGTGATGAGAATGGTGAATGTAAGGCCAACTATGGTGGCAGTTCCCTCAATAGACAATTCCACCTTAGTTTCCCTGAACGTGATCCAACGATGGTTGGACTTTCATGCAGAAGGGATTCTGTTTGAGAAGTCTGGAAAGTTTGGGGGTTTTTTTCGGGGAGGGGGGGGGGGATTGGGGTCAATATCGCTTCACTATTGTCCGCAACGTCCTTCCAGCCCCAGTCGTCTCCACTAGGGATTGGCATTTTCAGTTGTAATGGTCGTTTGTGCCACAGGAACGTTCGTTCACCTTGGAATCAACATCCAGTTCACAGTCCCGAGGAGTCACTGAGGAAAGCAGCCTACATGTTCTTGAAAGGTTGAGTGGGGACAGCAAAATTTGGCGTACCTAGAGCAGAGTCAATCTCAAATACTCCCCCCCCCTTGCGTCTTTATCCCACCATGATTGGGCAGATGCCTTTTCCTTTTCAGAATCAGAAGATTAGGTGTCCTCAAAATACAGCCTTGACCTTTGAGGGTAGAGGACAGCACCTTCAATAGAGAACAGGATCGGAAACATGTTTTTTTGGCAGATTGTGGATTCTGAAGGTTCTACAGAATTTAAAACAACGATTAGGCCATAACTGAGAAGACAAAGAGCAGACTAGATGCTTGGATTTTGAGAAAGTATTTTCCTTTGACAAGGAAAGATCAAAAAGCGACACTAGGAATTGTGACCACTCAAAGTTATTTGAGTAGTCACACTGCCCCGAGTGTCCTCACCCTCACCCCCTCTGGGGAAAAAAGGAAGGGGGGGGGGTCTCTCAGAGGGTCAATTAAGCCCTCCAAACACAGGGGCTTAGGTACACTCAGAATCTGAGATAAGCAAGTGCCGATCGCGGCTTCATGGATTGGGATTCAGGACCTATGTCTGTACAAATGATCTTGCATTGAGAAACAATGGATTGGCTGGACGATCAAGCGAACATACAGGGTCCATGCAATCAGATGACATGCTGTGGTTCATAGGAAGCTGGCAGCATCTGACATCCAGAGGATATCAGAGTCAGCCCAGCAGTTGATACAGGCGAGTTGTAAAATAATGCAATGTAGTGGTTCCCAACCCTGATCTACGGATACCCCACATTTTAAGGATTACTTTGGGGGAATACAGACTGAATCCTGCAATCACTTAGAGCAAATCATATCACCTGTGCGGTGCTTCAGATATCCTGCAAACCTGGCCTGTTAGGAGAACCTGAGGACAGGGATTGGGAACCACTGATTTAAAGGGTTAAAGGAGGGGTGTGTGGTGGTGGTGGCAAGGAGGGGTTAACAGTTTAAGTATCATTAAGATTAACAAAATGGAAATACTACTGAAAGTCCAAAGAGAAAAACCACTGTGGGTCACGTTGGGCCACCACAAACATTCAACCCGTCCCACATCAATAAATAACCAGAGAGCCCTTAACATAAACAGAGCCAACCTGAAAGACCACATGCATGGCATTCTTTCTGCATGCGTCTCTCTCCGAAGGGAGCTGAAAACCTCGAAAGAAGCACGGTTCTACGCACGCAATCCCACATTTCATTAAAACTTCCTTCTCAGATTCATCGAAAGTCGTGTCTTAAAGTCAGAAGCTGTTTCCAATTAATACAGGCCCAATTACATTAGCTATGAAAACCGCATTACCTTCTGTCGAAAAACTCAAACGTGTCCAGAAAAAAACTTCTTCTTAACCAAACATCTGGCCTATGGGTGGTCATCATTTGCGTACCAAGGACTGCGACTCTAACCCACAGGATATATCTCCTGCACAAGTGCATTTCTAACGACAAGCGGTCTGACACTATTGCAAAAATAAATGAAAAATGTAACCCAATGATCACAAACTAATTTTCGTTTTTTATTCTGGTTTAGTTTTCTAAAGGTATTATTTTTGATCTGTTATTTTTTTAAGACAGACACGAACATATTCCCGTTTTTCCACAGGAACCCTCCGAATCCTACATAGCTCAACCAATACTCCGCTAAAATTACTTTTTTATCCTGGTTATAATATAGATGCAAAGGAGGGAAAAAAAGTTATTATGTGATTCTGAAGGTCTGAAAACCTCCCAAACATTCAGCAAGCAGCTGCTAGACCTCAATGTGAAATCACAACACTTCTCAGAGTTTTCCGTCAAACCATGCGGAAGGTTAAGGCCGTATTTATCCCCCCCCCCACACGGTTTGAATGAAACGCGGAACATGTTTCCGAAGACAAAACAATGGCCTCATGTGCTGCATTCTTTCCAAATGACCCGAGAATGCTCCCGTTTCTTGAAAACCTCGGCTGAGGTGCAGGAAATCCACATTTCTGGAATAAATCAAAGTGTGGAAGGAATGCACGGCCAAAAGCGTGAAGTTTCACAAGCAGAATGGATTATTTGACACAAACGAGATGATCCGGCATAGAACTCCCAATTACTTTCTTGGCACAAATCGGCGCAGGGAAGGACACTATGGCCAAAGTTGAGGAAGCGATACGTAAACTGGATGGCGTAGACTTTCAAATCTAAGATCTTGGTAACAAACGTTCGCTGATAATAAAACTGCAGAGGGAGAAGTCAACGTGATTCCGGTATGTGCCACGTCCATCTCTAGATGTGCCACCACTGAAACATTTGGATTGGATGGTTCCAGTTGACTAGTCCAGTTTAACCCTTTCACTGCTGAGGACATGTGAGGAAGGTCCTCATTGTCTGAGGAAAGATAGAGGGTTCCTTTGAAACCCGATATCTCGGCCAGAGCATGGCCTTTCCAATGATACCAAACATGACCATGTTTAACCCCTTAGTGACCGGGCAGTTTTACACAAATCCGTCTTTTAGTGACCGCTGCTGTTTTTACGTTTCTGCGCTGTTAGTGTTTAGGACAATTTTTCCTCTTACTCGTTTATTCGACCCACACATATTATACACCCTTTTTCCCGCCATTAAATGGACTTTCTAGAAATACCATTATTTCCATCATATCGAATAATTTACTATAAAAAAATATATGAAATATGAGGAAAAAAATGGTAAAAACACACTTTTTCGTAATTTAATCCCCAAAATCTACAACCACCCAAAAAGACCCCGGCTAAATAGGTTCAAAATTTTGTCCCGAGACTAGAAATACCCAATTTTAACATGCGTTTGCTTTTTAACCCCTTCACTGCTGAGACAGTTCACCTATGTGCGCTGCGCTCATTCTGACCATTTTGTGCTAATTATTTTTAGATGACAGCCTAGGTCCTATTTAATTAAAAAAAAACATTTTTTTATTTTATTTAATTTTTTTATTATTTTTTTTTATTTAATTTTTTTTTAATTTTTTTTTAAAACCAAACCTGGTCATGTTTGGTATCATTTGAAAGGCCATAATCGGGCCTTTTAAATGATGGCAAATATGACCATCCAGCTGCCATGGATCGGGAGATAAAGGGATCCTTAGGATCCCCTTATCTCTACATGGCAGCTAGAGGGTTAACTGGCCCACTGACATCCTCACACATATGGTGAGGTTGTCAGTGGGTGGGGGGGGACCTGGAGGCTTGGCTGACATCCAAAATGTCAGCCCCCCTCCAGGTTTGAATCGTGTTTTGGCGCCAATTGGCGCCGAAAAGCGATCCGGCGGCGAAACTGTTAATGCCATACACCGCTGGAAAGGGGAGGCTCTCCCCTCTCCAGCGGTGCAAACGGCATCTCCCTAGCTTCAATGGTTGGGGAGATAGAGGGCTCCCAAGGAGCCCCCCTCCCCTCCATTGAAACACATGGGGGCACCTTCTGATGACGTCACCACGCAGCGTGGCGACGTCATCAGCCTCGCCTGCCCATGTAAATCACATGGGCAGGCTTCCTCCCTGCCAGATCGCCGTGGGATCCGACGAGGGAGGGGAGTATCGGGCGGGAGGGGGATTTGGCGCCGCTGACGTACCCTGTACGTCCGCGGGTCTAAGGGAGACCCGAGGACAGGACGTACAGGGTACGTCAGGGGTCATTAAGGGGTTAAAGTAAAGAAAAAAAATAATGGAAATAATAATAAAAAAAAACACGTTTTTCTTTATTTTTTTAAGATGTGAAATGGCTCAGCAGTGAAGGGGTTAACATGAAGGTTATATATATCAAACAATGATCAATATTTGATCAAGAACTAGTGCACATAATAACTCGGCAGGGTATGATTTGGTGCAGAATCCAGGATTACCACTCGAGGCTCGCCGACACTGAGGCAGGTGTAGAAGTGCTTATCCACCAATGATCGAGTCGACGTTAAGTTATTAAACTTGACTGATCAAGCAGCTCTTCATTTCATTTGCAGTTCAGTGGTTTGAAACGAGTTAAACCAGTCCAAGTCTAATAACTTACAAGATTAACCAGGTAGGATTCGGAGAGTGGTAGGTTTTCCGAACAGTCGAAACAAGGACCACAAAATGGAAAAGCACCTAGTTGACCTCAGCTTCAGTTCGACCTTTATTGAACAAGGGCTTGATTTAATTCAGCTCAGTTGTCGAAATAGCCTCCTTTTTCGGTCGAATCTTGGGTTAGGGAAATTCAAAGTTTGGCGAAAGATTTAAAAGGGACAATCTTCACGACCTGACCACTTTAGCTTTTTAACTGGTCAGGATGTGAGGAGTGCCCTCCTTCACCCCCCCTCTCCCTCCCCCAGCAGTCGGGATTTTGAATTTCCGGGCTGCCGGTCACCAGATCGGTCACTATCGATGAAAGCACACAGAGAGTGAGACGACAACACCCTCGGAGACCTCCCGCGATAATGAAAGGTCTCAAAGAGGAAGCCGATGGATCGGATCTACACACGCAGCTCTCTTCATACACGTTGAGTAGGAGCTACGGAACTTGTGTACGTAAAGTGCGCAAGTCCCGTAGCACTGAGCAATTTGCGGTTCCTACGCTACGCAAGTTGTGTAGGAGAGCAAATTGCACAGAAAAACTTCACGAACTTCCGGTTTCGGGTGTCCCTGAGCTGAAGAGCAGGAGCAGCGCTCGGCGATTGAGAAAAGCTTTGTAAAATAACATAAAAGATTAAGAAAATAATTGGGCAGAAGAAGTCAGCAGCCGCCGTCCAATTATTTTAGGACAAAAAAAAGGGGAACTAGGTTTGCGATAAAATATTTCTATAAAAGCAAACCCCCGAACCACAATTATGATTCCACAACTCCAATAGTGCAAGGCTTGAGAAATCCATGCGCCACATAGCTATGTGCGCCTAGAGAATAATATATGCCCCCAAAAGGTCTTTATTATTCTATACAACTATATGATGCGTAGATGGTTTCTAGATTTTACTACTAGTTCCAAAACCCGACTTGATATCTGTCAAACCGCGCAAAAGTGAATTTCACAAGACAATTTAAGCACATGTATCTTATTAGTGGGTAGTCAATGTAATAGAGCAGCAGGAAATGCTAGCAGAATGCTTGGTTGTGTAGGGAGAGGTATTAGCAGTAGGAAAAGGGAAGTGCTCATGCCACTGTACAGAGCACTGGTGAGACCTCACTTGGAATACTGTGTGCAGTACTGGAGACCGTATCTCCAGAAGGATATAGACATCTTAGAGAGAGTTCAGAGAAGGGCTACTAAAATGGTGTACGGCTTGAAGGAGAAAAGTTACCAGGAAAGGCTTAATGATCTTAACAGGTACAGCTTGGAAAAAAGACGAGACAGAGGAGATATGATAGAAACATTTAAATACGTAAAGGGAATCCACAAGGTAGAGGAAGGGAGTATATTTAAAAGGAAACAAAGTAGCAAAACAAGAGGACATAGTCTTAGATTAGAGGGGCAAAGGTTTAAAAGTAACATCAGGAAGCATTATTTTACTGAGAGGGTGGTGGATACATGGAACAGTCTTCCAGTAGAAGTGGTAGAGGCCAAAACAGTAATTGAATTTAAGCAGGCATGGGATAGGCATAAGGCTATCCTAAACAAAAGATAAATCCAGGTAAAGTATCCATGTAATTGGGCAGACTAGATGGGCCGAAAGGTTCTTTTCTGCCGACATTTTTCTATGTTTCTATGTTTCTATTGTAAGGTTTTCTGTGTGTTCTCTTGCGGTTCCCGGTCTTGCGACTGGGGACCAGTCGAGAGGTCAGTTTATTCCAGATTTGCAATTTCTATAAAGTATCCATGTAATTGGGCAGACTAGATGGGCCGAAAGGTTCTTATCTGCCGACAATTTTTCTATGTTTTTACATTGTCCCTAATGGTGTTGCAGAATCTTATCTCTACTTTTCCCTGCCAACACGTCGTGGGATTCTAGCCATTTAGTCATTGAGCTCAGGTCAAAGAAGCCACCTAAGGGTGTCCATACCTCTCAAAGACCTAGTACAAAAAAAATGTTTCTTGTTGTAGCTCTCCATAGCGCCACCATTAATAAGCGCCATCAATTATACTCTCCATCTGTCGTCCAACAGCTTTGGAAAATAGTGAACTTTGAAATTTCCTATAATTGGACTCAATCTTCAAAGAAACGCACAGGGGTTATCAGAGCAGCTCTTTATTATGAGCAGTGATGTGATGTTAGGGGTTTCCCACTGTTATAATTTGAGAACAAATTTTCGATTGTGAGCGTTATTATTGTCATAAAGGACAGACTCCTACTGGACTTTGAGAAAGATCTTTAAAAAAAAAAAAAAATATTCGGATTTAGACTGTGATTTATAAGAATGAATGGAATTTACTCGCCAGCAAGAAAACGGCAAAAAAAATATAAATAACCCTGGTATTAAATACAAAGAAAGTACCTGCATTCTTTTAAATACTTGTAGATGACAATCACAGCAATGACGGAACATCCGACACGCTAGATCTGTCCAACAAAATTTCTTGGGGCCATCTCTAAGCCATATGGAAGGAGGACGTGTCG
The DNA here is from genome assembly GCA_009667805.1 of Leptobrachium leishanense. Lineage (NCBI taxonomy): Eukaryota > Metazoa > Chordata > Amphibia > Anura > Megophryidae > Leptobrachium > Leptobrachium leishanense. The sequence goes on along the minus strand of CM019067.1, from coordinate 33,310,500 downwards.
TGTCTACACAGGTCTTCCTCTATAGTGTTATGCAGCCGCTGACTGCACTTTTTACACATCTTCGACCTAGTACGGAATGTGCAAAAACTGTGGTATTGTAGTGTAAATGGAAATAAACCAATTGACGGGAACTTTCTTTGTACTTCCAGGGATAAGCGATTTGCATCGCCCGACGCCCCAGACACCTTGTTTCTGGTGCCGTGCAAGTATGTGTTAATCAGCCGTCAGCCCGGCAGGCTAGAAGCTGATCGGTACGTCAATCGAAGCCGGTATATGTAACGCATACTGGCTCTGATCGCCGCAACGATCAGCATCTAGCCCACCAGGCTGACAGCGGACGCGGCTAACCAGTAATTGACAGACAAGATTCCGAAGCGCAGCTTCAGCCGGTGCGGCTTTTCCGTGCCCCCCTGGCTTTGGATTGGTCACTGTGTGAGCCAATGAAAATTGAGCTGCCTCCTCGGCACAGGAGCTCCCTCTACTGGTCAAGAGGGAAATTTAAAACTGCATTGCCTGTCAGTGGGAGTTACACAACCCTGCAAGAAGAAAAAAACCTGTTAATTGTGCAAAACAATGTCCCCAGGTAAGAGGAGGATGTAGGAGAGGGCAACTACATATTAGAGAAGAGGGGATGGGGAAATTAAACTTCTGCTTGTATTTTAACATACAACGCTGCAGAATATCTTGGCACGGTAAAATATTCAGCGCTGCGGAATATGCTGGCGCTTTATAAAGAATAATATGCCAACTTAGTCTGCAGTGCTGTACAAATAAAAATACAAGCTAAAGCTGTAGCCCTAATAAAGTGACATTTATTTATAAAGCACCAAAATATTTTCCAGCGCAGTACAATAAAAATACAAGCATAAGCCACAACCCTAATAAAATGACATTTATAAAGTGCCAACATATTCTGCAGCGCAGTACAATATAAATAAATGTCAATTTATTAGGGTTACAGCTTTGGCTTGTATTTTTATTGTACTGTGCTGCAGAATACATTAGTGCTTTATAAATAAATGTCACTTTATAAGGACTACAGCTTCTGCTTGTATTTTTAGAGCGCCAACATATTCTGCAACACAGTACAAAAAAAATCCGGATGTACCGAAATTTCGGCTACCAAAAATTATCGGTCGAAAATGGTGTTTTCGGTTTCGGCCGAAATGGAAATTCAGCAAAAAAAAAAATAAAAAAATCTAATAATAAGACGAAAATTTACATTTAAAAATAGGGCCTGGAGGCCCGGCCAAGCCGGGGGCTCGTCTGAGCCTGGAGGCCGGCCGAGCTGCCTGCTCGGCCGGCATCCAGGCTCAGGCGAGACCCAGGCTTGGCCTGGGCCTAGAGGCCCAGCCGAGCCGGGGGCTTACCTGAGCCTGGAGGCCGGCCGAGCTGCCTGCTCGGCCATCTCCCAAGCTCAGGCGAGCCCCTGGCTTGGCCTGGGCCTTGTTGCCTACACATACTCACCTACATCCTCCTACTTCAGCCCTGAGCTCCAGCGGTGACAGTCCTCCAGCTGTCGCAGGCTGCTAGGCCAGCCTCCAGGCTCAGGCGAGCCCCCGGCTCGGCTGGGCTTTCAAGGACCAGCCGAGCCGGGAGCTCGCCTGAGCCTGGAGAACGGCTGAGCAGCCTGCAACAGCTGGAGGGCCGTCACCGCTGGAGCTCAGGGCCGAATTAGGAGGATGTAGGTGAGTATGTAGGTGCAACCAAAATCAGCCAAAGCAAACCTGGGCCTGGAGGCAAGGCCGAGCAAGCTGCTCGGCCGGCCTCCAGGCTCAGGCGAGCCCCGAGGCTGGCCGAGCAGCTTGCTCGGCTGGCCTTTGGGATCAGGCGAGTCCCAGGTTCTCATGTCTGATTTTTTGGTTTTCAGCCGAACCGATCCCGAATTTTCAGACGAAAATTTCCGTTTCGGTGCGTCCCTAAAAAAAAAAAAAAAAAAAAAAAGTTGTAACCCTAATAAAATGGCATTTATTTATAAAGCGCCAATATATTCTGCAGCGTAGTACAATAAAAATACAAGCACTGACCCTAAAAGCAGAAGCTGTAATATGGTAAAGAGATTTTAATTTTAAAATCAGGATAAGTAGATATTCTTGAGGGACAAGTAGATCAGACACCACTTTAGTCTGTTGGACAAGTAGATATTTTTTTTAATTTCCACACATCTTCTAACAATGGTGATTGTTATAGGCATATGTTGATACCAACTTGTCTCAATGTAGCACCATAAATGTTTTGGTTTCACTCCTAATGTTATGTGCTAATGATGTGTGGCATGTTGTGTTATACTCGTTCCTTAAGATAGCCCCACAAAAAGAAGTCTGGGCGGGTAAGATCGGCAGACTGGTATGGCCACAGAATTCTTGGAAATTACACGGTCCTCAAAAATACTCTGGATTGTCGCCATTGACTCGCAGGATGCGCGCCATGTCACATCATCTTGCTGAAAAGAACCATGAGCTCTTTCAAAGTGTAAGGCAATTTGCTATTCTCGTGGCTGTGCTGCCACCTAGTGCCTACTTCCGGCATGTGATGTGAGGAGATATGCTCAACATAAAAGAAGGCACGTTTCCCGAAACGCACATTGAAAGGAACACTCTACTCATCCTGACCACTACACCTTTATAGAAGTGGTCAGAATGTTAGGTGTGCCCACCTCCCCACAACCCTGATCGGGTGAAAACACTAGGTGAAGTGGAGAAGTTTCCACCTCCCATCCAGCGTCACTAGCACCTGGGGATTTTGAGTCTCGCGACTGCCGGTCACCAGATCGGTTGCTAGTTACGCCAGCACACAGGGAGAGAGAAGCCGACGACACCCTCTCTGAGGCCCACCCACACTAGTGATTGGATCTGCACATGCATGTACATAAAGTGGGCAAGTCCCATAGTGCTGCACTATCTGCGGTTCCTATGCTACACAAATTGCGTAGGATCGCAAGTTGTGCAGAAAAGCCTCAGCCGAAGAGAAGAAGCAGAGCCGGCGACGGACAAAAAGGTAAGTAAATTCACACAAAATAAAAAAAAAATTGGGCAGAAGTTGTCAGCAGCAATTATTAAGGGCCTAAAAGAGGGAACTCTATTTTTAACAGTGTACCTCTATAATTTCTGGTTCTGGTCTATAGGAATCACCCTGATTTAATGAACATTCTTACGTAAAATAAAAATTGCAAGAAAAAAAAAACAAAAAACAAAGTTATTAAATGTATAAAAGCACAGGGTTTTTTTCAAAAAGAATCAGTATTTGCTGCTGTTGCAAACCATAGCGAAAACGCACTAAACTTTGGTGTTATTCAAGCAGTGGCAGAAGACGCTTTTCGGATTACTGTAGATACGAGTATACCGCTAGATTTGTGTGACAAGAAATTACATTAAAATTGGAGGGGGTCGCGTTATATTCGAGACATCTGCATCGCGTGAAAAGAAAAAAAAAAAAAACTTGCCTTGCTCTGGATCCCAAGTCTCCCGGAAGTTCCGGTAGTCTCGCTGAAGTGAATGCGGACTCCCTGATGCTTGCAAACACTTCTGGAACTCCCGGATTCGGGAGAGGTGGGATCCATCACGGCCAGAGGGCACGCTCGGTTTAAGCCAATCATTCACCTCGCTCGTCTCCACAGCCATCTAATCACTAGTAAAGAAGACGGATAGCCAGCAGCTTCATACTTGGTAACAACTGCAATCATTCTAGAGCAGAGCACCCTGGCCTGAGGGGGAGCCTGACTGTGTGAATAGAACCTGGAAGGATTTTAATTGTTTACCGGTACAGTATAATTTTGTTCCTCGCGTTATATTCGAGTCTTGAGTATTCTCTCATTTCCATAACAAATCTCTATCCATCGCGTTATATTCGGGTCGCGCTATACTCGAGTATCTACGGTAAGCTTTTCCTGCCGTTGTTTGAATTTCGCTTTGTGAAACACAAAGGTTTGCTACGGTTGCAACATCAATTTTCACCATTGTTTACAACTACGGAAAACACAGGTGCTATGTGAATAACCATAATAACGAAATTGCAATGGCGAGTCCAATATATTAGGTATTTGGGTGGACAGTAAGAATTGCCAGTGTATGTACATTACGTTGTCTATTTTCATTGTTTGTTTTACCTGAGCAGGTTCATTTTGAATTTTTTAGAACCGAAATAAAAGGTTACTGTTACAGATGCCACCTCTGCCATCAGCCTCTGTCTCCTTGGCAATGTTTGTTTCCAGGCCAGCCATCAGAATGCCCCCCCCCCGATCCCCTCTTCCCGTAGGAAATACAATATTTATTGTGAACCGTGATAACATTACAGAGTGTTAGTCCCAATATCTTAAAACCACACATATTGCTCGCACAACAGCACATTTAACATAAGAAAGTATCTATTTGGTTCAAATAGATAGAATGAAATTGTGATTAAAAAATATGAATCAAGATCGTATTACAGAGTGTTGCTCCTAATACCTTAAAATCACATAAAATGTGTATTCATACAAACAATGTAGCATAAAGTATAATTAGATTAGGTTAAGCATATCAGCACCACAGCAATAGAACTCACGGTAAAGGCAGTGAGTATGAATGTACACAGGATCCACAGCAATAGACCTCCAATGGTAAAGGCGGATATTGTGGTGATTCTAGGAGCAATACCATACTTTTGGATGCAGGGCAAGGGGGCAACGCCGAACTGCGACAAGGACACAGACGCAGACTTTTACACACAGCAGCCTGTTTAGAAACAAATACATGCATTTACTCACTCGTAGCCATACGTTCACATACATAACCATATATCCCCTACACCCTGGGGGTATGTAGCAATAAAACTCACAGCAATGTGCGGTGTGTATGACCGTTTCGCAGAATCCACAGCAATAAAACCCCCAGCAATGCGCAGTGTGTGTGTGAGCATATCAGAATCCACAGCAATAAAACCCCCAGCAATGTGCAGTGTGTGTAAGCATATCAGAATCCACAGCAATAAAATTAAAAAGGCAGCATTGAATATGAACACACAGCAATTATTTATTATATATTTTTCCTGGCCTCCGTCCACGGTAGGGCCGTGTGCAGACTAACACTCGGCTCCTTTCCCTGACGGGTGTATGGGGAGCCCAGAGACAGTCAGCATCAGGAAGTTCCTTCAGGCCGCCTGCAGCTGCCATCTCGGCAGCACCGCAAAGCTGAGAGTCGTGCTGAAGAAAGGGCGGGTGGCTGCATGCGTGCGTGTCACGTGGTCCGGCCAATCAGGTGATACTGAGTCTCAGTAGCACCTGACTGGCCGGACCACGTGACCTGCAAACGCACGCAGCTGCCCGCCCTTATTCAACGCGGCTCTCAGTCACGCATTCCCGACTGGGCACTCCCCAGCAGTGTATATAGATGCACTGGTTGGGAAAAAAAACCCTGGGTGCACCCCCTCTGACATCAGAGGGGGCCCGTCAGCTGCTGGCCGCAAGCTTGGAGTCTCTGCTCGGCGGCCGGGCCCAGGTAGGCCGCAGCACCTCCTCCGAAGCATGCGGCCTAAAGTAAACATACATAGCCTCCGACGGCGGGCCCCCCGGTCCACGGGCCCCTTACCATAGCATGGGCCGTAATGTCCTGATGGCGGCCCTGTTTGTTTCACTGTCAAGATGAGTTATTGCGTATGATGTGATTCGAGTGTGGCTATTGCTCTAGCGTTTGTGTTTACTCTGTGTGTATTGTACCATTACTTAAGTGAAGGGGAATATAAGGGAAGCCCTGGAATCAATAAAGAGTCTTTGATTCTCATTCTATGAATCGTGTGTTTGGATATTCTGCTCTTCTGGGTCACCTCTCTGTAATGCCATGGCTACCAGTCGGTTAGTCTGGAAGGTGAAAGCTGGTCCCTGCGTGGTTCTGGGACAGAGAAGGAAGGGACTAAATAACAGGCTGGTTCTGATCCTGAAGTTTTGGACAGAGACCCCAATGTGTTCCTGTTAAAGGTAAGTTTTAACCACATTAGGGAATCATCTTTAGGATCTTCAATGCACTGCACTGCTGACAAATGGCTGAACATGGGCTGTCGGGTCAAGTCCTACTTCAGCACGAGAGAATAAACTAGTAATCGTTTATACAGGTCTGTCCCCAACTAGACTTTTTTGTGATAATTTGTGGGATCTGAGGAGAGTCTGAAAGGGGTGAGTTTGAAAGACTATTCGTACCAACGAACCAGACATTTGTGGTCAAAGGCGGCAAGTCCAAAATGCTTTCAAAAATTATCCCACTCATCTGCAGAATGATAACCCAGCCGTGAGGTTTCTGAAGAGAAAAAATGCCAGAACAAAAATGGATGACCCAAAAGGGGGTCTTAAATCCAGGCCGACAAAAGGAAGTACAGTCATGAACGGCCTGGAAGTAATATGTGAGACAACCGCACGTCTACAGAATTTACGTCTACAATGAGGTGTCCGTTCAGACAAGCCAACGATGGATCTCGCGTGTCCTTGGAGAGTTGTACCTCCACCAGGATATCTCCAAAATGATGGAATGCAATAGGTTTGATGTTCCAGTTGGAGAAAATGTGTGGTGTTCGGAGCTTGAGTCTGTTCTTATCCAAGATACCTTCTTGGTTCCTCTTTAGTGTTGTTCATGTTTTACATGTCTGTGCAAAAAAACAGCGATGTGTCATGCTCGGTTTGCTGAAATCCAGTTAATCAGCCGTTGTCACACAGAAAAGCGATGACATAATTGATTTGTGTGAAAATCGCCAACGATAAACAGCATGTTTAGTCATGATGTACACGAGTATGAAACCTGACTTCTATTTTTATTTTTTTTAAAGCAACAAATAGGCCCCGTTTTGTAGTCACTGAGCATTCACCACTTGAAAAAGGAAGACAGAGAAATCCTTGGGAGTCCTCAACAGCTGGATGGTTCATGACTACAACTTTGAATCAAACCGAGCAAGGTCCATTTGGTTCCTCAATGGCTTCTCTATGACCATCCTTCACATTAAAAGGAACACTCTACTGAAAAGTAGAGTGTCCTTATACTTGCACTTCAATAATTGGGCCCAAGCTGCTGAAATCCTGACCAATTAATTTTATTTAGGCCCTTTTTACTTACCTTTTGTCCCTCGGCACATGCGGCTTCTCCTCCTCGGCTCAGAAACTCCTGAACCCAGAAGTCCCTGAACCTTTTCAGCAAAATTTCCACTCCTACGCAACTCCCGTACCGTGGAAGTTGCAGATTGCGAAGTGGTACAGGAGTTGCACACTTTACGTACACAAGTTCCGTAGCGCCGCACAGCACAATGGATTGGAGCTGCGTGCATTCATGGATCCAGCCCATCGACTGCCTCTCTGAGGCCGCTCAGTACAGTGGGTGGTCTCAGAGAGCGACGTCGCCATGTTCTCTGCATACTGATATCACTGGTGACCAGCAGCCAGGAAATTCAAAAATGCCGGCTGCAGGTGATGCAGGGTGGGGCGGAGGAAACTCCTCCACTTCACACAGCGATTTCTGCAAGATTGGGGGAGCTGCATTCCTCATATCCCCTGACCACTTTTAGGCTGAACGTTCACTGGGTCCGTATTGGTGCGATCATCAGATATTGACTGAAGTTGTCCGACTGATCCTACAACATGCAGGTGAATCAGCCCTCTTCCACTGCATCTGACCACAGCAACGGATGTGCAATCCAAACGATTTTATCGGACGATGCCAGGATGACCTGCAATAAGTTACAGAGTTGCGGCAGTGTTCAGCTGCACTGGACGGGGGCTGTCCCTGAGGCTCTTTCAGCATCAAAGACAGTTCCCGGAGCGGCTCGGCACCGGCCCTTCAGCAGGGATTTGGCTTTTTTTTTTTAACCCGGTGGCCTGTTCAACGGCTGATCTGGGTCATCCACAGACGCTTCCAGTGGATGACCCTGAACAGTCAATGGCGTTGTCCATAATTGGGTGACCAAGTTGGTCGCCCGATTATGGTGCCAGTGGACACTCAGCCTAAAGTGGTCTCAGGGAAGAGACGTCAGCAAGCTTGAGCGTGTGGACGTCTCGAGTGACCGACGGTTGGGACTTTCAAAACGTCCCAGCTGCATGGTCCTGTGGAGAAGGAATCTCTGAAATTTCATCCTACAATTTAAAGCGTTCGAAGGAGCTGGGAGGGGGAGCACACTGCGCACACCCTGGCGAAAGTGGTCAGGTATGTAGAATATCACTTCAACTGAGCTTGATCCAAAGATTTACCAAATTCTTTGTCAAAAAGAATCCATTATCATGTCGCAGATTTGAACGAAAATATACCTTTTCGGACATGTTTACAGGTTCATTTTTCACCGAATCAGGATCATAAAGGTATGTAACGGCCAAGTGATTTGCCGATTATAGCCCAACATGGCGTCCGCTCGGTGCATTGTGAACAGACCTCTGCGTCTTTAATCAGGCCAGCTGACGGAGATCATTTTTAATGTAATTTCTATTTATTTCATCAAATCGTGATTTCTACGCGCGTCGTAATTGCCTCTCGAGCTCAGCAGAAAATAACCTGTCATATTTGCCGGATCCGCGCTGTGAATATGTACTCCGAGAGAGAAAACACGACAAACGCGTGAACGAGTGTGTCTATGTATAGTCCGTGTGTGGGTGAACGGTTCACTATGTGACTTCGACACATGAGCATCTGTATAAATGGAAGCCTGCATGGGAGCGAGTCTCAACATAAAGCTTTAAGTAATGAGCGGATTAGAACCGTTTCTTGCATAAACAAGTCACTGTGGGTGTTTAAATATGGAACAAGCATGCACAAAAACAGCGCAACACCGTTTTATATATGACATTTTATGGGCGCTGACAAATTAAAATGCAAATGCAATTTTTAGTCATGACTTCCAAGCTTTCTGGACATCGTTCAGCACTTCCCCCAGGTATTAATTCAGCAATAAAAATAAATAAAAATAAGCCGATTCTTTATGGGAACTTTTGGGGTTATCCTGTTTCTTCAATAATAACTAAAACAAGAAAAAACAACAGGTGGAGGTGGAATGTTCACAAAGGTTCTTCACACCATAAACAAAAAAAAATATTAGTTGAGTAATACTTTTCTGAAATGCTCAGGAGCAGAAGGGGGGTTTTGGACTATTTGCATATAATGATGAGATATCTTGGGAACCCAAGTCTCAATATGAAATTAATTTACGTTTCATACCCGTAGCCTGAAGGGCATTTTATATAATATACTTGTAATAATTTGGGGCTTTATTTAATATTATTGGTCCCACAGATTTTTCCAAATTGTCAGCTGATTCAGTTGAAAGAAAATTGGCTGGAGACAATTTTGGTAACTGCCACCTTGCGAATCGATTTTGGGCCAGAAAAATAAATAAAATAAAACAAACTGGAAAAATTATTTATTACGTGAAAGTAGGGCTGAAACAACTAAATCGATAATAGTTGACAACTATTTTCATTGTCAATTAATCGGCCTGTGTATAGCACACACTGTTTAAAGGAAGGCCGAGTTAAACGTTGATAACAGACGCTATGTCAGAGCTGATTGGAGAAGACGCGCCGCTGTTTTACTCGGTATGACTTTGTTCTAGGGTTATGTTAGACATAACCAGTTTGTTTTTACTTCGCTTACAACAGTAACAAAACTATAGTACAGATCCTGTGGTACTGCCACTGTGTGGAGGAGCTGCACCGCTGGTGCTTTTTCCTTACTTGGAGCCTCCTGTGCCACCACCCCACCCTCCCTGTCTCCAGTCTTGAGTTGTCATCCCTCCCTTTGGTCTGGTCCCTTCCCCCCCAAACTCATTCCCAAACTCGCTCCACTCCCCCCCACTCAGTTTGTTCATTAAATTAATTTTAAAGGGACACTATGCGCCCTGACTACTTTAGCTTATTAAAAGGTGGTCAGGCTGGGTGGAATGCCCCTACCCATTCTCACACCACATTTGTGCGGACATCTCTTTTCAAGTGCTCATAGCAATGTCAAAATCAAAATCAATATGTCTGTAACCCTGAATTTTAAACTACCGAACAGAAAAACAGCCGAAAAGCGTCCGGAAGAGGTGCCCGATTGGTTCATTGGGCTGAATTAAATCAAACCCTTTGTATCATGCGGTCAAGCGTGTTACTTCATGTCAGCAGTCAAAATGTTTTCATATTGTGGAATATTTAGGATTTCAGAAAGGGATACCAAACCTGTATTGAGTGACAGAGGTTGCAGTGCCTGGAAGAAGCAAAGCTTAATGGTGCAACAGAACAATATCCATCAATAAACCTGCAATGAAATCCTTCAAATGGACCATCACGCACGTGCAGCCGGCGGTGTGGCCCTCTTCGAACCGCAATTTATGCACGGTGCTTAATAGGTAATGGGGCTTGAAGAGTCCCTTTCATGCTTCCTCCAAACATTGTCAGTCATCTCCGGCTCAGACTACATTACGCATGCCTGGTAACCATGAACGATCCTGGAAGAAGCCCAAAAACGTTGGCCTTTATTTTCCCCAAAGTCAGCCATTTCTGTCATTATGCGGACTGCGAAGAACGGTCGAAGGAATAATTAAATATTCAGCTGGGGGGGGTGAAAATAAATGTGCCCCCTGTATCACAGCCAACATGAACATTAACATAAGAAAAAAGTTTCACAGAAGACAAATCCGATAGTGTTTTATAACTATTTTGAGGTCTTTACCACGTATTTGTGGGGTGTCCTTTCGCTTTTTTTTTTTTTTTTCTTTTTCAAAGTAGAATTAAAAGGGCTTTTATTAAAATTAAATAGAAGGAAAAAAAAAAAACGTAAAACAATACAAGCATTTGACTCCAAACATTTGCCCAGATGTTGAGGGAGACAGACTGGAAGGCCGGGATTCTTGGTCTTGCTTAGGCCACGTTCACACTGTGCGATTTATCACGCGGATTTTGCAGCGACGTCGCACTATGTAGCTTCTCCAATGCATTTCAATGGAGCTGTTCACATCTTGCCGCGCGATGTCGCGCCGCGTCGCAGAAGCATGTCGCTGGTACATGACCCTTTTTTTGCGATTTGCTATCTGCGATTTTGCGATTTGTTGGTGGTGCTTTGCAAAAATCGCACGAAACAGCGATGTCGTGCGACATTAATCGCACCATGTCGCGAATATGAAAATCGCGCGGAAAGTGGCGTGATTTACAAAATCGCACAGTGTGAACGGGGCCTAAAATGAAGATTATTTTTTTTAAACATTGTCGCTTCGTCCCATCTGTGCAGGTTTGCCACGCTGCGGATTTTTATGAATACTAATTAACAGTAGAGACAGAGGCATCCTTCGTTAATATGATGAGCAGCGCATAGAAGAATGTTCCGTGCATGAATCACCGCGTTACCGCAATGGTTTAAGCGGAGAAACTGGCTCAATGTATCAGACACATAAGGGGAATAACTGGAGCCCACACAACAACCCTTCACATAAACAACAAAACTGGTGGAATCTTGGTCTTCGCAATCCTTCGCAACGGAATAAAAACGTAACTTCCACTGAAAAGGGAAAAAAATGCAGAGGAGATGTTTGGAAGTCTTCTGGGAAAGCTGGCCATGTTTACACGGCTTCTCCATAACGGAGAGACGTGGGCACCAAGACAGTCTGCGGATAACAATGGAGCAGTCAGAGAAATGATGGTGACATTAAGAAGGTCTTTCGTGGAATTATGGTTTGCCAAGAATAAACAGAGCTGATCTAAATAGTGTCGAAGCGGAGCGCTCGTCGAGTCGTTCTTACAGGAAGCCCCGTTCATGCATAGAAAACCTTTGTATAAACAATTCCGGTCTTTTATACAATAAGAAGATGAGACGTCAGGGAAAGTTGGCACCTGTTTCCTGTCTGAATGGTGGCACGAGATACAGGACGCTGCTGCAGATCACTGCCACTGCTTAGGTTTGCGGACATGGATTGATTAAAATGAGGGGCTCAGCTCCTGAACCTGGGTCCAAAGGAAAAATAAACTGTTGACCAAGACCTCCACCCGAAGAGACCATTCAGACGGGAGGCACTGTGGTGCGGATCTAGGGCTACATTACATTCTTTGCGCAAAAATGCATTAACGCGAGGGGAAAAACACTTTGCGCTGACCGTCAAATTACGACGTTCGCGTAAAAGATACGCGTTAACGTCTAACGCGATTTACCCTGCGCGAGCGAAAGTTCGGGCGCGCATCCCATACTTAACATTGTGAGCGCAAATGCGTTCGTGCGCTGGTACGCGGCTGGTATTACAATCGATGCGCAACTTTTTACAAACGACGTTTGAAAAGATGGTGGTAACGGCAAATCTGAACGTTCTGGCCGAAACCAAATACACCAGCACGAAAAAAAAAATTACAGCAAAGTATAGTTACACATTCTACACATACCCAAACAATAAATTGGAGAAGTTGTGCGTGTTTTTATTATTGCTGCAGCATATATGGTCAGAATGATTTTGACAGGCGCAAAAACTGAACTGGAGACAATTGTGGTTCTTAATTCTGATTGGCCACCGATTTCTGCGCGCAGCGTTTTTTTGCGCTCGTTTTTGCGTGTCTTTTTTATGCGCGATATTTTCGGACGGATGAAAAAAATGCGCTCGGATCGTAATACCTGCGTTTATTTTCGCGCATTAACATTTAACGCTGTGCGCAGAAAAAATTTGCGCTGCGCGGAGAATGTAATAGAGCCCCTAGTTTTTAATGGGATTTAAAAATAAATAAACATGACGCATTATATGTTCTTCACCTCTCAACATGCCAACTAAGGGTTCAAACAGGGGAAGTGGCTGTGGCAAAGACACAATAGGGTTAGAAGAACTTGGGCAGTTGCACATCTATGGGTAGAAGGATGTGGCACTGGCAGATTGGGGCTTGGGAGGGATGTGGCAATGGCAGATTGGGGTTTGGGAGGGATGTGGCACTGGCAGATTGGGGCTTGGGAGGGATGTGGCAATGGCAGATTGGGGCTTGGGAGGGACGGAGCCTGCTCCACAGAAAAGTGTCGGTATGAGACTGTGGGGGGGGGCGCACAATTGGAGATGAGAAGGTTGAGAAAAAATATATAATTAAGAATTCAGATATCCTGCAAACCTGGCCTGTTAGTGGGTCCTGAGCTGAGAATCACCGCTTTAAAGCACATCTTGACAAATCCTAGAGCCTGGTGAACACGACTGCAAGGGCTAGATTACATACCCAATGTCAACTGTAGCGTTCAGGTGAGTAAGCGTTAACGTCAGGATAATCGACTTTACGCACGCCCCCCGTATTACATTCCTGACGCTAAACAGCTGTTGCTGCATCAGTGATTGCGCATCCTATATAGGGCTGTGCAATTAATTGCAATCGCAATCGAATCGCGATTTCTGACCCTGCAATTTCTAAAATCGCATAAGGCTGCAATTTTCGGCTCCCTGTTAACTTCCGGCGGCATGGTGCTTTGGGCGCTCGCAGGGGGAACCACGTGACGAGCCGCGTTCTCGCGGCTCGTCACATGGTTCCCCCAGGCGAGCGCTCAAGCTCCATGCCGCCGGAAGTTAACAGGGAGCCGAACACGTGGCGCACAGAGGTGAGCTGGGGCAGTATCCATGTGCTGGGGCAGTATATCCATGTGCTGGGGCAGTATATCCATGTGCTGGGGCAGTATATCCATGTGCTGGGGCAGTATATCCATGTGCTGGGGCAGTATATCCATGTGCTGGGGCAGTATATCCATGTGCTGGGGCAGTATATCCATGTGCTGGGGCAGTATATCCATGTGCTGGGGCAGTATATCCATGTGCTGGGGCAGTATTTCCATGTGCTGGGGCAGTATTTCCATGTGCTGGGGCAGTATATCCATGTGCTGGGGCAGTATATCCATGTGCTGGGGCAGTATATCCATGTGCTGGGGCAGTATATCCATGTGCTGGGGCAGTATATCCATGTGCTGGGGCAGTATATCCATGTGCTGGGGCAGTATTTCCATGTGCTGGGGCAGTATTTCCATGTGCTGGGGCAGTATTTCCATGTGCTGGGGCAGTATATCCATGTGCTGGGGCAGTATATCCATGTGCTGGGGCAGTATATCCATGTGCTGGGGCAGTATATCCATGTGCTGGGGCAGTATATCCATGTGCTGGGGCAGTATATCCATGTGCTGGGGCAGTATATCCATGTGCTGGGGCAGTATATCCATGTGCTGGGGCAGTATATCCATGTGCTGGGGCAGTATTTCCATGTGCTGGGGCAGTATTTCCATGTGCTGGGGCAGTATTTCCATGTGCTGGGGCAGTATATCCATGTGCTGGGGCAGTATATCCATGTGCTGGGGCAGTATATCCATGTGCTGGAGCAGTATCCATGTGCTGAATACTGAATACATTTAGAATGTATGTAGCATGTTTGAAAAAGCAAAAACAATTGGCTAAATCGCAAATAAAATCGCAATCGCAATATTCATTCAAGAAATCGCAATAGGATCATTTTGTCAATATTGCACAGCCCTAATCCTATACTTAACATGGGGAGCTCAATCAGTAATTAGCGTTAGGATAAGTAAGGTATTACAAAGTCCTAGCGCTAATTACTGCACCGATGGGCTAAACAAATTTTTACTGTGTCCTAAGGCTAGGGTCAGACCAGCGCACTTTTAACGTGCGTTCTGGCGCACATAATTACGGCCGCACTAGCAGCAGATGACGGGCAATGACGGCCAATATACGATGTACGGCCGCACAAAAGTCGGGCCGCGCAACGCAAGTGGAATTTGAACGCATTTTTTTGAGAACGCTGAACCGCTAGTACGGACGTACTGAGTGCGCAGCTGCGGCATAGCGGCGTGTGTGCGTGATTAGGAGATGTCAGACGCTGCTAATGTCCAGCCTACATAACGTCCAGACGCAAAAAGAGTTTTATTGACGATCCGTACAAAATCACGCCCGAAAATGCGCGTCGTCTGACGGTTTTTGCGCATTCCGTGAAAAAATACGTCAATGCGTTCGGAAGCACTTTTGCGGGGAAAAATGCTTTCGTCTGACCCTAGCCTTAAAGCTGGTGCTAAATTACTCCCCGTTTGGAGAATCATTTAAACACCAGCTAAACACCTCCCCCCCCAATAAATCCCATACTCCCCTCTCATCCTGCGGCTAGAACGGTGGCCTGATCCACTGCTTCTTGCCACTTTCTGCTCCCGGCAGCATGAAGCAGCGGATCGGGCCCCCGTTCTTGCCGCGGGATGAGAGGGGCGTATTGGATTTGGGGGGCGGTGAGGTGGTGCTAAATAATTTTGCAAAAGCAGAACCAGTTAGCACCAGCTTTTAGGACTCACAAAAAATTAGTTTAGCCCATCGGTGCGGTAATTAGTGCTAGCACTTTGTATTGCCGTACAAATCCTAACACTATTTACTGATTGCGCATCCTATACTTAACATGGTGAGCGCAAAGTACAGTAAGCTCGCGCAGGCTAGCGCAATCACTGATGAGCTAACGGATTTTTTTAAGCGGTTTGGCGTAAGGGATATAATATGCGGGGCACACGTTAAAGTCACTTATCGTTTACGCTTACATATTAAAACGCTGCAGTTAGGCTGTTAATTTTGTCAACTTTCAAACGAGACCATCAACAAAAAAAAAAAAAAAAAACACAAAACGGTTTACTAATCATTTTACGATCGAGCGAGTCGACAAAAGCCAAGCAAAACGCAACTCTAGCAGCCGATTTACACCACCTATTCCGACTCACCATTTACTAAACAGGCTTATAAGAAGAAAATAAATGTTCAAATTGGTAGTGACAGACTAGAAGCGCTTGACTTTTTAATTTTTTTATTTATTTTTAACAGTAGGCTCGATGTAACTCTGACTGTACACATAATTTCCTTTCCAAAAAAGCCGTTATCATGTAGGAGTTGTGATGTTTCACAGAGATCACACATTTTTTTCGCCAGAATTTAAAGGTTAAGTGGTGTTATTGCCTCACCATATTCTGCAAGAAAATCCATCCATGTGAAGATGTGTTGGCATCGGTGTCCTGTAAACTGACATTTTTCCCACAAACCTTATGGCAGATCATATCAGTATGCACGGGTCGGATCCCAATTTACATCAGATTTCTGTGCTTAAAATGACAATATCATCAAAAAAATATGAAATCTTACCTTTGCCAATATCCTGCACTATCAGGGTTATTCAGAGAAAGGTGAAAACCAGGAGAAGAGAACAATCTAGACCAGTGATGGCGAACCTATGGCACGCAAGCCATAGTCTTGCCTCACTGCCAAGCAGGCTCCTTCCTCCCAGCGGCTGGGGGCAATATATCCACGTGTGAGCTGGGGGCAATATATCCACGTGTGAGCTGGGGGCAATATATCCACGTGTGAGCTGGGGGTAATATATCCACGTGTGAGCTGGGGGTAATATATCCACGTGTGAGCTGGGGGCAATATATCCACGTGTGAGCTGGGGGCAATATATCCACGTGTGAGCTGGGGGCAATATATCCTCGTGTGAGCTGGGGGCAATATATTCACGTGTGAGCTGGGGGCAATATATCCACGTGTGAGCTGGGGGCAATATATCCACGTGTGAGCTGGGGGCAATATATCCATCTTATACTGTATTTTTCTTTTAAGACTTAAGCACAAACAGATTGGTAGATGCCAGACGATGTGTTAATTTTGACGTTCGCAGGCGGCCGTTCAAATGCGCAGGCGCGCTCATTTGTCGTTCACCACGTGGCCAACGGGGTCAATCTTAGCACAAAAGCCTTGGTGTTAACATGGACGCCTTCAGCACGCGTTATGCGTTGCACGCGTACTACGTGTGTTCTTCTCTATCCACGTAATTATATGCTACAACGGATGTCATAAAGAGCGTCATAACGCACGCTAGTGCGCAGAAGAAAACGCTAGTGTGCACCCGGCCTAATTCGTCAAGTCTGCGCTGAAAGGATCCTCCGAAAGCCGCCGATAGACCGAACATCCGCCAAACGAGGAGATGCATGGAAATAATAAACAAGGTCCTATGAGAAAAAAAAAAAAGGGTCTGTTGCTACAGAATTTATTTTTTCATTCAACCATTTATTCTTTTCATTTGCAGCAAAAATAGGTTTTTGGGCATTTTTCCGGATTTATTTTTTTGGGGAAATTTTTGATTCAGATTTTTTAATGCCTTATTTTTTTTTTATGAAACAAGGCATTAAAAAAATCTGAATAAAAAATTCCCATAAAAAAAAAATAAAAAAATTAATAAAAAACATTTTTGCTGCAAATGAAAAGAATAAATGGTTGAGTGAAAAAAAAAAAAAAAGAACACAACAGGATTTTTTTTTTTACATTGAAACCTATGGTATAATGTATACCTGTTTAAACCTGTATAATGTAAGCCCTGAAAATCAGGCCATTTCGCCAATTTTTCGGTGTTCTCCGAATAGATTAACCATTACATTTCTATGGGGAGTTCACGGACGATGAATCGCACCGTATTTCGCTGGCAATTCGTCAATATTTGGCAAATTGCCAGATTTCTGACTAGCCAAACTCCCCCGAAATTGCACTGTAGGGGGAAAATCACCATTTGGTGCAATTTGGTGGGAAATTCATAACCCCTTAAATTCTTTTGAAGGGCCGATATTTTTGAACAAGGAAGAGAAAACGGAATGGTTGTGAATTACCGTAACATGATGGACGTGCGTGAATAGTTACGGCACAATAAAACTTCTTTAAAAAAAGTTAGACAAAAATAAAAAGACACAAAAAATAGCCGTGACTGTACCGGGATAGAAAATAAGGAAATTCTGGTTTGTGATTCAGACCCAGCCTATATTTAGGACCGATCATTACTGTAATTGATCAAACTGTTCTGCAACAGACGATGAAGCAGCGGGATGTTAAGAGAAGTATGAGTCACGAAAACACAGCACAAGCGCGTCTCTCGAAAAAGAAATCGAACACAGATTCATTTGTACCACGGAGAGAAAAATCAACGTTTTCAGTGGAGTTAGGCTTCGGAAAGCTTGTGGGGCAATCGTGTGACAAAGAACACAAAAGGGACATTTCGCGCACCACAGATATGCGTGACGCAATGAGCTCCCGTTCCCAGTTTATGTCATATTTATTAGAACCGGCCTTCGTGTAGGTACGGTCAGCGTACGCGTATGGTTGTGAGAGGCTTCATCCATATCCAAAAACATGGCTGAACCCACGCTGTAAACTATCCTCTCACAGACACTTGCTGCCAGGCCTATTCACCTCATTGTTATAGGAACACTCCACCACTGAAAAGCAGAGCTTCCTTTCTCCTGCCCTTAAGAAAAATGGCTGTCAGCAGCCTCTGCCCAAATGTTTTCATTATTTCCGAGTGAATTTACTCAAGTTTTCTCCCTCGCCGCGCGTTGCTACTCCTCCTCTTCGGTGCAGGGACTCCCTTAGGCTCGTGTCAGACGTGCGCAGTGTTCGCGTCCGTCATAAGTACGTCTGTGATAGCATACAATTGTGTAAATGGAGCCCCACACGAAGTACGTCCGCACAGAAGTGCGGACGCATGACGGATGCGGCAAACGGACGCAGATTAGGCAGGAACATAATACGGCTAGAACAGACGTGCGGAGTGCGCTGCATCCGCAAGGTCCGCATATTTTTGTGTGTGAGTGATGGAACGTGGTCAGACGGACTGCATTTATACGTCCAGCATTTTTCACAGACAAAATGTTTTTTTATTTTAAAATTATTTTCCCTCCTACATCCGGCAAAAATAACATCAGTCACAAAAACGGACTGTGTGGCCACTACTGCGTCTTCCGTCAAAAAGTGCGTCCGTACTGCAGGGGCGCATAGTCCGTAGAAAACGCGCTCGTCTGACACCAGCCTTACCTGGAAGTCCTTGGAGGCTTTCCTGCGAATTTTCACTCCTATACAACTTGCGTAGTGGTGTTGTTGGTTACAAAGTCGTGTCTGACCCGTCGCGACCCCATGGACAACGTTCCTCCAGGCCTTTCTGTCCACCATCCTCAGGAGTCCATTTAAGCTCAAGCCTACTGCTTCAGTGACACCATCCAGCCACCTCATTCTCTGTCGTCCCCTTCTTTTGCCCTCCATATTTCCCAACATTAGGCTCTTCTCCAGTGAGTCTTTCCTTCTCATTAGGTGACCAAAGTATAGGAGTTTCCTCTTCAGGGTCTGGCCTTCTAAAGAGCAGTCAGGGTTAATCTCCTCTAGGACTGACCGGTTTGATACGCAAATTGCACACCACAAGGTGACGTGTGAACTTTACGTATGTAAGTTCCGCGCTTGGTCTCAGAGATAGCGACGTGGGCATGCTGTGTGTGTGGCGACGTCACTAGTAACCAATGGACGGGAAATTCTAATTCCCTGGCTGCTAGTGATGCTGGGTGGGATGGAGCAAACTTCTCCACTTTCACACAGCTTTATCAACCAGTTTGGCAGGGCTAGGAGGGGGCTCTCCTCAGATCCTGAACACTTCAAAAATTGGTCAGGATGTGTAGAGTGTTCCTTTAAATGAAGATATTGGCAAGGAGTGATGTACAGTTTGTGCACCTCTTATCGAAAATGCTTGGGACTTATTCAGTTGTCCAAATGCCAGTATGTTGGCAGGGCTCAGAACAGCCGAGGGTTCCCGAATTGTGGAATGCACAAGGAAAGACCATGAGGCGCCAACATGTACGGTGGATGACACAGACCAAACCACCCGAGAAGCAAAAAGAAATCAGGGTACTGAGGTCCAACACACACTACAATGGCTTGGGCTGGGGGCACTGTGTTGCCCGTCACCATCACGTGAAGTGCATCTGATGTGAGGGTGAGAGGCTCAAAGAGGGCTCCAAATCCTTCGATTTAGGGGTGCTCAAGCCGTATATACAATCTCTCAGAAGTACAGGAACCACATGTGGACTTGATAACCATCTTCAACCAGTGAAACTACAGATTTCAAGGAAAAGTAAGCAAGAGGAGGTAGACATTTTATCTTTTTTACATTGCATGGCCGGACAACAGATTTTAAAAAGGGATGGGGATAAGCTTCATCCTTGTAAGGGTCTTCCCTTGTGTTTATTTGATGTTGCTGATATCTTACTTGTGTTTTGTTTTACTCCTGTATGTTTAGTTAAGAACATATTTTCCTCTATATGTGTCACTGGGTGCATCCATTGTGTGATATTTTCTAGGGATGCACTGATACCACTTTTTTAAGACCGAGTACGAGTACCGATACTTTTTAAAAGTACTCACCGATACCGAGTACCGATACTTTAATGTCATGTGACGCTTTCCAATAAGAACAGACCATATAAAAATGCCCCCAGCTCACATGTATATCCCCCCGATGTATATATATTCATACTGCCCCAGCTCACACATGGATATGCCCCAGCTCATGGATAATGCCCCAGCTCACACATGGGTATGCCCCCCCCAGCTCACACATGGGTATGCCCCCCCAGCTCACACATGGGTATGCCCCCAGCTCACACATGGGTATGCCCCCGCCAGCTCACACATGGGTATGCCCCCCCAGCTCAACATGGGTATGCCCCCAGCTCACACATGGGTATGCCCCCCCAGCTCACACATGGGTATGCCCCCCCAGCTCACACATGGGTATGCCCCCAGCTCACACATGGGTATGCCCCCCCAGCTCAACTCAGTAATTGAATTTAAGCAGGCATGGGATAGGCATAAGGCTATCCTAAACAAAAGATAAATCCAGGTAAAGTATCCATGTAATTGGGCAGACTAGATGGGCCGAAAGGTTCTTATCTGCCGACATTTTTCTATGTTTCTATGCCCCCCCAGCTTACACAATGGGTATTGCCCCAGCTCACACATGGGTATGCCCCCCCAGCTCACACATGGGTATGCCCCCCAGCTCACACATGGGTATGCCCCCAGCTCACACATGGGTATGCCCCCCCAGCTCACACATGGGTATGCCCCAGCTCATGGATAATGCCCCAGCTCACACATGGGTATGCCCCCCAGCTCACACATGGGTATGCCCCCCCAGCTCAACTCAGTAATTGAATTTAAGCAGGCATGGGATAGGCATAAGGCTATCCTAAACAAAAGATAAATCCAGGTAAAGTATCCATGTAATTGGGCAGACTAGATGGGCCGAAAGGTTCTTATCTGCCGACATTTTTCTATGTTTCTATGCCCCCCCAGCTTACACATGGGTATTGCCCCCAGCTCACACATGGGTATGCCCCCCCCAGCTCACACATGGGTATGCCCCCCCAGCTCACACATGGGTATGCCCCCCCCAGCTCACACATGGGTATGCCCCCCCCAGCTCACACATGGGTATGCCCCCCCCAGCTCACACATGGGTATGCCCCCACAGCTCACACATGGGTATGCCCCCCCAGCTCACACATGGGTATGCCCCCACAGCTCACACATGGGTATGCCCCTCCAGCTCATGGATTCCTCATCCCCCCCCGCGACGATACTTACCTTCCTGAGCGATGAATGTCTCTGCGCGTGCGCTCGTTGGAAGGACCCCAGCCGCGACCACGTGGGACCATGTGATCGGCGGCTGGGGTCCTTCCAACGAGCGCGCGGCGAAACATTCCCGGAGTCGCCCAGGAAGGCAAGTATCATCGCGGAGAGCAGCTGCAGGGCCTGTCCGAATGCTCTATCAGCATTCTGACAGGCCCTGCAGCTGCTCACTGTGTTCATACTTACCTTCCTGAGCGACGCCGGGAAAGTTCCGCGCGCGCGCGCTCGTTGGAAGAACCCCAGCCGCGATCACATGGTCCCACGTGGTCACGGCTGGGGTCCTTCCAACGAGCGCACGCGCGGAGACATTCCCGCGTCGCTCAGGAAGTAAGTATAGCGGAGAGTAGCTCCAGGGGCGGCTGTCCGAATGCCGATGCGGCTGTCCAAATGCTCTATCAGCATTCAGACAGCCGCCCCTGGAGCTGCTCTCCGCGATACTTACCTTCCTGAGCGACGCCGGGAAGGTCTCCGCGCGTGCGCTCGTTGGAAGGACCCCAGCCGTGACCGCGTGGGACCATGTGATCGCGGCTGGGGTCCTCCAACGAGCGCGCGCGCGGAAACTTTCCCGGCGTCGCTCAGGAAGGTAAGTATCGCGGAGAGCAGCTCCAGGGGCGGCTGTCCGAATGCCGATAGAGCATTCGGACAGCCGCCGCAGCCCCTCGGATGCCGGCAAGCCAGCTCAATGCCGGCTTCCGGTATCGGGAAAAATATCGGGGGGGGGGGTACTACACGAGTACCAAGTACTCTTGCAGTACCCAGTATCGGCCCCGATACCGATACTAGTATCGGTGCAACTCTAATATTTTCCTCTATATGCGTCACTGGGTGCATCCATTGTGTGATATTTTCCCCTATATTTGCCACTGGGCGCATCCATTGTGTGATATTTTCCTCTATATGTGTCACTGGGTGCATCCATTGTGTGGTATTTTCTGTTGTAAACTGCCCCCCCCGGATCTTTCCATCACTTGCTCCTCACTGTGTGGCTTTGGCCCTAGAATGGAGTGAATGGGTCAGTCACAGACTTGCATCATTCTATTGTGTGGGATGTATTCAAAGGACATCGCCAGGGGGTAGATTAGAAGTATTTTAAGCTCCCTGTTTTATCTCATTCAGCTGCCAGCTCAGGTAGCAGAAACCGCACAATAGCCTCCTGCAGCCATATCTGAACATTCCCTAGTCCACATCATTAACGGTTAAATACTGTAGCAGATAAACCACAGCAGTAAAGTAAAAGTTTTGCACAGATTTTGGCAACTCTTGCATCACGAGAAAAATCCACAAAATGGAAACAGAATGTAAAAAACTAAAAAGCTGCTTGATCCAAAAGAGAAATTTGATGCCACCTGGGATTCAAGAAGAAACTCCCCCCCCCAGTATGTTGCATATTCGGCGAGCGGTTCAGACTAGGTATTTTGGGATCAACAGCAGTAAGAGTTGTGTCAAAGGCTGAACTCTATGGATGCACGTCTTTTACCCTAATTTTATTTTTCCTTTTTACATGCAATTACTTCAAACAAAGAAAAAAAAACAGCAGCATGTGTTTATAAAGGTGTTTTATAATGTGTTATATAAAGTGTTTATTTGTAATGCACACGGGATCTAGTTACAGCTTATCTCCGTGGTGGTGTCCCTTTAAATAACCTTAGGTCAGAACATGCACTCTATTCCACTTTAGGCACCAAGATCACTACAGCCACAGTGCGCATTGGGGTACTTTCCACTTGCACTACCTAGAGCAGAAGGAAAATACAAAAAGAGAAATGCGTGGGCTTTCATGGATGTGATGCCAAACTTTAGATCCCCAATGCTGACCATAAAGAAAATCATGGGTGGAACTACCAGGCGCGCAGTGAGTGCCAAGGCACCCGGGTCCTTGATAGGGATGAGCTGTTCGGGTTCGGACGGTTCGGGGTTCGACCCGAACTTAGCCTGTTCGAGCAAATCGCAAACATTTCCGGGTGTTCGCCGCATGTTCGACCACAATGGACCACAATGCATTTTCCCACTGCCTGAAGCTCCTAATTGGCTACAGCCTTGCACCTGACCACAGGTCTGGTGCAAGACTGGTTGAACACTATGCCAATCACCGCTCAGAGTCCTGATTGGGCAAATTTTGCCCAATCACGGGCTCACAGAGCTAAGTCCCGCAGCACACTAAGGTTTCAATGCAGCGCTTCTGCACGCATTTCAGAGGAGATTTCAAAGAAGATAGTTGTGTGTGTTGTTACTGCCGGTCTGCCACACTACTGGGAGGTCTGGGGGGGGGGGTCTCATTTCGACCAAATATCAGGGAATTTAGGTGATGTGTGTCTTGTCACTGTGCCAGCAAATCTTTTTGGGGCTCACTAATTTCTTTAAAACACTTGTGAATTAAGGTGATCTGTGTCTCGTCATACAAAAAGTACCACGCTGTATTTTGGGGCTCACTAATTTCTTTAAAACACTTGGGAATTAAGGTGATCTTCTGTGTCTCGTCACACAGCCAGCAATTTTTTTTTGGGGCTCACTAATTTCTTTAAAACACTTGGGAATTAAGGTGATATGTGTCTCGTCATACAAAAAGAACCACACTGTATTTTGGGGCTCACTAATTTCTTTAAATCACTTGGGAATTAAGGTGATATGTGTCTCGTCATACAAAAAGAACCACGCTGTATTTTGGGGCTCACTAATTTCTTTAAAACACTTGGGAATTAAGGTGATCTGTCTCTTGTCACTGGCGGCCAGCTATCAGTGTGTCTCACTGAGTTATACCAGAGTTATTTAAATCTTTATACCAGAGTTGAATCAGAGTTCTGTATATCTATATATCACTCACCATGTCTGAAAGAACAAAAAGGACAGGCAGACGCTCCCAGCCACAGATAAGAGGGCAAGCAGCCCCTGTGTCGGGAGGCTGTGTCTCTGGTCGTGGTGGACGTGGTGCATCCTCTGCAGGGGCACGCTTGTCCTTTCTAACTGGTGCTGGCCGTCTTAAGCAGCAGCAACATACAGAGGACTTGGTGGATTGGCTAACCAGGCCATCCTCATCCTCCGAGTCCTCTGCCAGCCAGACTTCTAGTGCGTTACAGTCCACCTCAGCTGCCAAAGCATCTAATGCAGCCTCCATTTCCACAGCTACTCCTGCCGTAGCCTCGCAATCACACACGGAGGAGTCAGCTGAATTGTTTGACTACAATGAGAGTGACATGCTGCTTGAGGATGCGCAGCAAGTACAGTGCTTTGATTCAATCTCTGAGGTTGAGCAAGGGAGTATAAACAACCTAGAGGAAGGGGGTGCCAGTGATGACACACAAATAACTGGCACTCATGTTGCCCCAGCAGCTGCAGCATACTGCCAAGTTGGCTCCAGTGACGAGGAGATAGGGGGTGAAGATGACATTGATGATGAGGTCACTGACACCACCTGGGTGCCAGATCGAACTGAGGAATCAAGTGAGGAGGAGGGGGAGGAGGAGGATGAGGAGGCACAGCAAACACGAGGCACAGCACACACGAGGCACAGCAAACACGAGGCACAGCAAACACGAGGCACAGCAAACACGAGGCACAGCAAACACGAGGCACAACATCCTCTGTGACCAACCGTAGCACTAGCCAGTCCAAGGCATCACATGTCAGAGCTGCTCCGGTGCAGAGCGCTGTTGTCTCAAAGAACACATGCAGGAACTCTGCTGTCTGGGAGTTCTTTAAGAAATGTGCAGCAGACCCCACCGTTGCCATTTGTAATCTATGTCAGAGGAGGCTGAAGCGTGGGATAAACACCGGACGCTTGGGTACCACGTGCTTGAGGCGACATATGAACAAGTGCCACACATCCCGTTGGGGCAAAACTTTGCGTAGGTCCTCCTCCTCCTCATCTGTCTCTACCCACACTGTATGTCCTGCCATGCAATTGCCTACAACCTCCACCGACAGGGATGATGCTACAGTAATGGATGTACCAGCAGGTCCTTCCTCACAATGTGACATCATCCCAGTAGCTGAAGATTTACACAGTCAGATTAAGTTGCCGCAGCTGCTGCAGTGAAAGAAAAAATATAGTCCCAACCATCCCCAAGCACAGCATCTAAATGTCAGCTTAGCAAAATTACTCGCATTGCAGCTGCTGCCTTTCCAGCTGGTGGACTCTGCTCCCTTCCGTGAATTTGCTGAATGCGCTGTACCACAGTGTCAGGTTCCAAAACGCCATTACTTTTCACGCAAGGCCATTCCAGCACTATACCAGCACGTGGAAGACAGTGTTATCCAGTCATTGGGAAAGGCAGTCAGCAGCAAGGTGCATGTCACTTTAGACACGTGGTTCAGCAAGCATGGACAGGGTCGTTACATTTCCTTCACGGCACACTGGGTAACTATGATTGCGGGCTCTGTGCTGGAGCTTGTTCATCCACCACCCCTCCAGAAAGCTGCTTGTATGAGGTCTGTCTGCTCCACCAGCACCACCTCTTCCTCCTCCTCCTCCTTCTCTGTCTCTGGCGAAGTGGCAGTTAAACCCACGCCTGACAGGGTCTATGCAATGGCTCAAGCAAAAAGATGCCATACTGTGCTTGAGCTGGTTTGTTTAGGGGACAGGAGCCACACCGGGTCAGAAATTTTGTCAGCTCTGCAGGGGCAGGTGCAGAGATGGTTTACACCACGCCAGCTTGAGCTGGGAATGATCGTCTGCAATAATGGCAGCAACCTTCTCTCCGCCCTACGCAAGGGTAAATTGACGCATGTACCATGCCTAGCACACGTCCTAAATCTGGTGGTACAGCATTTTCTTAACCAAGTACCCAGGGCTGCCAGAGCTTCTCATCCAGGCCAGAAAAGTCTGCAGCCACTTCAGACGGTCATTCCCAGCAAGCGTTCGCCTGGCAGAAATTCAAAGAGAATTCCACCTTCCCACAAACCGTCTGATCTGTGACATGCCCACCAGGTGGAACTCGACATTAGCAATGCTGCAGCGTCTGCACAAGCAGCAGAGGGCCATCAACAAGTACCTGTGTGAGTATGGCACAAGGACAGGTTCAGGTCAACTTGTTTCCCCCCCCCCGCAGTGGCTGATGATCAAGGATGCATGCACTGTACTGTCACCATTTGAGGAGGCAACGAGGATGGTGAGCAGGGACAGTGCATGCATCAGTGACACAATTCCTTTAGTGTTCCTGCTGGAGCACACTCTGCGGGGAATTATAGATGTGGTTCTAGAGCAGAGCAGCGGGAGGAAGAGGAGGCCTTCCCTTCTCAAGGCGCCAGTCTTTCCGCAGACAGCATTCCAGCGGGTCCTACTCAGATCAGACAGGAGGAGGAGGAGGACTATTTAAGTAGTGGGGGCATTGAAGGTGGGGATTCCTCAAGGCAGGGTTTTGTGTGCCCAGAACAGAAGGGCTTGTGCGTGGCTGGGAGGAGGAAGTGCACGATACGGTCATCCTCATTGACCAGGAAGACTCGTCAGCTAATTATTATATTATTATTCTTTATTTATAAAGCGCCAGCATATTCCGCAGCGCTGTACAATAAGCACAGTAATAGACAGGGTTACAATACATTGAACAACATTTGACAAACAGTACAGGAGGAGATGAGGGCCCTATTCCCGTAGGAACTCACAATCTGGGAGGGTTGGAAAACAGGAGGAGAGGACTGTAAGGTGAGAGTGATTGATGATTGCGTCAGTGAGTTTGGTGGTAGGCTTCCCTAAATAGGAACGTTTTAAGGGAGCGTTTGAAGGAAGAGAAGTTAGGGGAAAGTCTGACAGTACGAGGGAGAGCGTTCCAGAGAGTGGGGGCTGCGCGTGAGAAATCCTGCAGTCTATCATGGGAAGAGGTGATGCGGGGAGAAGCTAGGCGCAGGTCACTGTTTGACCTTAGGGAGCGGGCTGGGGTGTATTTGGTGATTAGTGAGGACAGGTAGTGGGGAGCTGAGTTAGTGAGGGTTTTGTAGGTAAGGATAAGGATTTTGAACTTAATTCTGCAGTGGATGGGGAGCCAGTGAAGGGACTCGCAGAGGGGAGCGGCAGAGACAGAGCGGCGGGTGAGGTGAATTAGCCTGGCGGAGGCATTCAGGATGGATTGTAGGGGGAGAGGCGGGACAGAGGGAGGCCAGATAAGATTATTGCAATAGTCGAGTCGGGAGATTACCAGGGCGTGTATGAGTTGTTTTGTGGCGACAGCGGTAAGAAATGGCCGAATTCTGGAAATATTACGCAGTTGGTATCGGCAGGAGGAGGAAAGAGACTTGATGTGGGGGATGAAGGAAAGAGCAGAGTCAAGTGTAACTCCAAGACAGCGAACTTGGTTTGATGGGGAAATGGTGATACCCTCCACCGTGATAGAGAAGTCAGGAGGTGGGGAGGCATTGGAGGGAGGAATAAGTAGGAGTTCAGTCTTCGACATGTTGATCTTTAGGTGGTGGGAGGCCATCCAGGAGGAGATGCCAGATAAACAGTCACTGACTTTTGAAAGGACAGGGGGAGAGAGATCAGGGGTAGAGAGGTAGATCTGAGTGTCATCAGCGTAGAGGTGGTAATTGAAGCCAAAGCTGTTGATGATTTTGCCCAGGGAGGAGGTGTAGATGGAAAAGAGCAGAGGACCAAGGACAGAGCCTTGAGGTACACCAACAGATAGAGGCAATGAGGAGGAGGAGTTACCAGCAAAGGACACACAGAAGGACCTGTTGGATAAATAGGATTCGACCCAAGCGAGTGCAGTGTCACCGAGACCCAGAGAGTTGAGGGTCTGTAGAAGGAGGGGGTGGTCAACAGTGTCAAAAGCAGCCGAGAGGTCAAGCAGGATGAGAATAGAATAGTGGCCGTGTTTTTTAGCAGTTAGGAGGTCGTTGGTGACTTTGGTGAGGGCAGTTTCAGTTGAGTGTAGGGGACGGAAGCCAGATTGCAGGGGGTCAAGTAGGGAATTGGAGGACAGGAAGAGGGAGAGGCGGTTGAAGACTAGTTTTTCTAAGAGCTTTGATGTGAAGGAAGCAGGGATACAGGGCGGTAGTTGGATGGAGAGTTGGGATCTAGGGATGGTTTCTTTAGTAAAGGGGTAACTAGCGCGTGTTTGAAGGCGGATGGAAAGGAACCAGTGGAGAGAGAGAGGTTGAAGATGTGTGTGAGAGCAGGGGTGAGGGGGAGGAGGAGAGGGGAGGAATTAGATGCGAGGGAATGGGGTCGAGCGGGCATGTGGTGAGATGTGAGGAGGACAATAAGGAATTGACTTCCTCCTCAGTGGCTGGGAGGAAGCGGCAGAGGGTGGCAGAGGGGACTGTGGGAGTGGAGGTGGCAGATAACTATCTTGTGTTGGGATGTTGCGTCTGATATTTAGAGTTTTACTGAGGAAGTAGTCTGCCAGGTCTTGAGCGCTGAAGGCAGCTGTGGGGGGAGTGCAGGTGGGTAGAGGAGGGTGTTGAAGGTGGACCAGAGCCGTTTAGGGTTGGAGGACAGCGTAGATATAAGAGATGAGAAGAAGGATTGTTTGGCCAAGTGGAGGGCAGAGGTGTATGACCGGAGAATAAACTTGAAGTGAACAAAATCAGCTTCAGAGCGGGATTTCCTCCAGGCACGCTCTGCAGTGCGGGAGCATCTTTGCAGGTAGCGTGTCTGGAGGGTGTGCCAGGGCTGAAGCTGGCGGCGTGGGGCCTTACAGAGTCGAAGAGGAGCAAGAGTGTCTAGAGCAGAGATAAGAGTAGTGTTGTAGTGATTAGTGGCAGCATCAGGGCAGGTGAAGGATGAGGTATGAGGGAGGTGGAGGTAATGCCACCTCCAACCTACGCTGCATGGGCTCCCTAATGATGCAAAGCCTGCTAAAGAACCCCAGGATTCGTGCTATCAAGGAGAGGGATCATTACTGGTTGGCAACCCTTCTTGATCCACGATACAAGGGGAAAGTTGCAGAGCTCATCCTGCCCGCACAGAGGGAGCACAGGATGAAAAAAGTTGAGGACGCTCTAAAGCGACACTTGTGTAACACCTTTCCAGGCACTGGTAGATTACCAAGTGCTGACACACGTGCTTCTGAGGCTGCGGATGATTAGAGGAATAGTGGTGAAGGCCAGGGCCGCTTGACTGATGCATTTTTAATTTTTTTTAGTCCGACGCCCAGGGACGTCAAATGTAGGCACCCATCGCCAGCGTCTTCACAATATGGTGCAGGACTACCTAGGGGCAAGGGCAGACCTGGATACCTTTCCAGCAGATGATCCACTGGCTTACTGGGTATTGAGATTGGATCACTGGCCAGAACTTAGCCAATATGCTATGCAGCTACTAGGTTGCCCTTCATCTAGCGTGCTTTCCGAACGGGTGTTCAGTGCCGCTGGAGGTTTTGTCACAGACAAAAAAGAGTGCGTCTGTCCACCGACTCTGTAGACCGGCTGACATTTATAAAAATGAATCAGTCCTGGATCAGCAGCTATTAATCCCCTGATGCCGAAGTAACGGAATAGATCGGGTATGTCTTCTGCATTCACAAAACCTCCAGCACTGAACTCTTCCACAATACCACAAAAGGGTTACGGTGTGAATGCACTTGCTGCCATGAAAGGCACAATATTTGGCTGCACTGACGCCTGTGCCAGATTTATATATCATTTTAATTTTTTGAACAGCAGGGTCCAACCCTGCACTCTTCCACAATACCACAGAGGGGTTACTGTATGAGGATACTTGATGGCCTGGCATTAAAGGCACAATATCTGGGTGCACGGACGCCCATTAACAGATAAAAAAAAAAACACTTTTCAATATAGGACCACATGGTCTACCCCTGCACTCTTCCACAATACTACAGAGGGGTTACTGTATGATGATACTTGCTGGCCTGGCAGTCTTGCACCAAAGGCAGAATATCTGGGTGCACTGACGCCCATTCCCAGATTCATATCTTTTTAATATAGGACCGCATGGTCCACCCCTGCATTCTTCCACAATACCACAGAGGGGTTACTGTATGATAGTACTTGCATGCCTGGCACTAAAGGCACAATATCTGGGTGCACTGCCATTGACGCCTGTATCAGATTCATATCCTCAGAGGGGTTACGGTGTGACGGCACTGTTGCCGACGCTAAAAGCCCAATTTTAAAGCAGCTATTGTTACTTTCATCCAAAGCCTGCATAAATTTCACAATAATTTAGCCCAAAAAACACTAAACTTTTTCTGCGCGTCCTAAGGCTAGGGTCAGACGAACGCATTTTTCACGTGCGTTTAGCCGCACGAAATCACGGCCGTGCTAGCAGCAAATGACGTCCAATGCCGGGGAACATACGACGAACTGCCGCACGAAAGTTCGTCCGTGCAACGCAAGTGGCCAACGAACGCATTTTTTCGAGAACGTCAAACCGCTACTACTGACGTACAGAGTGCGCTGCGGCCGCATAGCGGCGTGTTTGCGTGATTGGGAGACGTCAGACGCTGCACACGTCCGGCCAACATAACGTCCAGACGCAAAAGGGTTTTATTGATGATCCGTACAAAATCACGGACGAAAATGCGCATCGTATGACCGCTATCGCGTATTCCGTGAAAAAATACGTCCATTCGTTCGAACGCACTTTTTCACGGACAACGTGAAAAATGCGTTCGTCTGACCCTAGCCTAAAATGTCTTTTCATACAGGCTGCCGCCCCAAGCAGTAGATTAAAAGGAAAAGCATTTACCGTCATATGAAACGTCATTTTTTTGTTTTTAAGTGTTTCTATACATCGTAGAAATCCGCCACTTCATGGGCAGGTTATGGGGACCTCCTAGGCACGATATTTGAAGGAATTTTTGGTTTTTATTTTTAACCCTTATTTCAAGGAAAACTCACTGTCCCTTTAAAAACGTTTTTTGTTTTTTTTTTAAACTTTTTGTCCTTGTCTCCTGTCCCCCAGGGCACTACCAGGACCCACATACACCTTTTATGGCAAATATGTAGCATATATGCCCTCTTGGAGGGCACTCTAAAAAAACGAATTTTCAGCCCCATTGACTTGCATGGGGGTTCGTGTTCGGTCCCGAACAAATGGGATGTTCGGGTTCGGGCTCGAACCGAACTCGGGGAGTGTTCGGCTCATCCCTAGTCCTTGAGTCCGGGGCAGCCCACAACGTGCCGCCAGGGCCTCAAAGAGGCCGCTCGGATACCGGGGCCTTGGCTAGATTTTTTCCACTGGATGAAGAGGAATTCAGCCCCCTCCCCGGAAAGGTTACAAGTATATATTTTTTAAAATATAAATAAAAAGTTTTTATAATTTATCTTAATATTTAATTCCTTTAACCATTTACCGCCGGGAGGAAGTTAATGCCGGCGAGACGTATTAATACTATATGTGGGGGGTGCTTTGAGTACAGTGACTATTAATATTGGTGATCTACACATTCTTATTGTGTTTACACCGGACATCCTGGTATGCCCACTGTCCGGGCAGGCCCCTCCTCCAGCCCCCCTATGCAGCTGACGCACCACGCAAGTCATTTGCTGCAACGGGAAAGCTTGAGTTCATGCCATCCTGCGGCAGCCAATGACAGACGCCAGCAGGGCGTGCTATGCCGTCCAAAAGCATTGAGTGCCGCCACTGCGGGGAAGGCATAGTATGACATGCGGCGGAAAAGGACTTAAATACAATTATTTAGGTAATATTTTAGCTTATACTTCTCATCTGAGTGTTATTGCTGTGGAGCTCTGTGATACGCTCGTACACACCGCACATTACGGTGAGCTTTATTGCTGTGGTGCTCTGTGATACGCTCGTACACACCGCACATTACTGTGGGTTTTATTGCTGTGGAGCTCTGATACGCTCATACACACCGCACATTACGGTGAGCTTTATTGCTGTGGTGCTCTGTGATACGCTCATACTCACCACATATTACTGTGAGCTTTATTGCTGTGGAGCTCTGTGATACGCTCACACACACTGCACATTACTGTGTGTTTTATTGCTGTGCAGCTCTGTGATACGCTCATACACTCCGCACATTGTTTATTTATTTGCAAAGTATTTTACCAGGAAGGATACATCTAGATTTCTCTCGTTTTCAAGTATGTCCTGGGTACACATTACTGTGAGTGTTATTGCTGTGCAGCTCTGTGATACGCTTCTACACGCTGCACACTACATTAAAAATGGAAGTGGTCACAGTGGATCTGGGGGGGAAAAAATGGTACACAGTCCAGAGTCGACAATGTGGACCTGAAGGGACCCAGGGCATGGTGATGGTGGGGCATGGGGGCAAAATAGGATTTTGCCTAGGCTGCCAAAATTTCTTGCACCGGCCCTGAGTAAATAATCACTATTCTGAGGGAGCAGTCTACAAGACCTAAAATCCCAAAGTCCCTCTAAATTTACCACCCAAGTATAAATCCAACGACGAAAAAAAATGTCACGAGCAGGAGAATTTTCCACCCGCCTCCTCCTGCTGCGACATGGTAGAACTACCTGCAGATTCACGGACGGATACAGATCATTTCTCGACAGCGTTAAAAATGACTAAAAATCAATCTTGTTTTACAGATCAGCACAAGAACCGAGTCTACACAAATTACATGGAGGTATGAAAGAAATGAAAAACAACGCAGCGACATTGAGCCCGTGACATTTCCGAGAGTACAGAACATTCTCTGCAAATCATTAAACTTCCTCAGAATATCTCCGACAACAACCGCGTCCACAGAAATGACTCACAGCGATGGCAGACAAATCCGTCTTCCTGTATTACAGGTCAGGAAAGTTCCTAATTTAACCTCCCTGGCGGTCTAAATTTTTCAAAATTTCGTGTCTAAAAGGGTCTCAATTTTTTTTTAAAGGAAACGTGTTTTGTACATAGTTAGCCTGTAATAATTAGGAATCACGCACTGAAATCCGGCCAATCAAGAGTCCTTACTGGTAAAATCCTTTATACATAAATAAAAAAATAGTAAATACACGGAGTCCGATAAAGTTTGAAACACAACATAATTTATTATCCCAAAAATAATTATCCAAAATAATGCAAATAAATGATATTCAATAAAATACAACAAAAAACACTGAAATCTGTCTGAAAACAAGGGTAAGAGGATGTATGGTCTATTTCTTATGCTGTACTGCCACCTAGTGGCCGTTCATAAACTTTGCACTTTGTATTCTACAGTGTAATATTATATTTTTCTAAGTGTTCTGCTGGTCCCGCCCCCCCTGCATCATGTGACTCGCAGGGAGCCTTCCAGGAAGCAGCTCGCTGAGATCACACTGCGGGGGACAGCCAGGGAGTGCAGGAGGAGGTGAGTATGCATCCAGCCCGAGTGTGGCTCAGGGTTACCGTTCGCGGTAGTGAAATTTAACCCCGAGTCACACTCGGGAATACCGCCAGGGAGGTTAAAGTGTCACTCGCGCCATATCGACTCGAGATGCACGCCAGCAGGCAACATTCATGATTGGGGAAAGACGCGGGAGTCAAAACACACCTGTAACCCACTCTGTGTCAAAGCACCTGGGGAAGGGTTCAATAGCGAAGTCAAAAATAATTGGATTAGAGGCGATTATTGAAGCTACA
This sequence comes from Leptobrachium leishanense, assembly GCA_009667805.1. Lineage (NCBI taxonomy): Eukaryota > Metazoa > Chordata > Amphibia > Anura > Megophryidae > Leptobrachium > Leptobrachium leishanense. Next base: position 33,276,553 of record CM019067.1, on the reverse strand, counting down.
AAACGAGAAAATCCGACAGGGACAAACCAAGAGCCCGTGCAGACCCCAGCTTAACACCAACTGCAAAGGGGGAAAGATGGTGGATGAACTCAAAGGATGACCAGTCCATGACCATCTGTAGTCCATCAGGTCACAATTGTAAATTACTTGGAGTCATTCTCTAACCCCTGGTCTTTCAATGAAAAGAAATGGAGGATCTAGTTTGGTGAACTTTGCGAAAATACAGTGGTTAAAGTATGGTGAATATTTACGTAACATCGTAGACAGCCGTAGCCATAGTAGTTCAGCGTTTCTTCCACCATAGTTTCTGCTGAAGTCGTTCACCGTAGTTCCCAGAGTTGTTTTCCATGGGGTCTCCACCACAATTACTGCTGAAGTTATTTAGAGTCGGACTGAAACAACTACTGTAGATACTCGAGTATACCGCTAGAGTTTGGTGACAAAAATTTACCTTAAAATTGGAGGGGTCAAAATTGCCTTTCCCTGGATCCCAAGTCTCCTGGAAGTTCCGGTAGTCTCGCTGTAGTGAATGTGGGCTCCCTGAGGCTTGCAAACACTTCAGGAACTCCTGGATTCGGGAGAGGTGGGATCCATCATGGCCAGAGGGCAAGCTCGATTTAAGCCAATCACCTCGCTCGCCTCCGCCGGCCATCTAAATCGCTAGTAAAGAAGACGGATGGGCCAGCGGCTTCATACTTCGTAACAACTGCAATCATTCTAGAGCAGAGCACCCTGGTCTGAGGGACAGCCTAACCGTGGTGAGAGAACCTGGAAAGATTTTAATGGTTTACCAGTACAGTATACTTTTAGAATTTTGCTCCTAGCATTATATTCGAGTCTTTAGTATCCTCATTTCCATAATAAATCTCTATTCATCGCGTTATATTCGGGTCACGCTGAACTTGAGTATCTACGGTAAATCGAGAAGGAGAATTAGAGCTGCAACTAACGATTGTTTCCATAATCGATTAATCGGATTTTTTTACTAAAAAAATTGAGTTTACTTAAAATTTGAACAGGTTACATAACGCTCGTACGTACATACACACATTGCATACTTTTCAAGTTACACAGGCGCCTGGTCACAGTGATGGATTGATGCTGCATGGCCGCTTAAGCCCATGTCTGCTTTCTCCCCAAACGAACGCTGCTACGAGCGCTCATGGAGACATGAGGTCAGAAGGAAAGCAGGGTGAGAAGAAGGGCACTACACGCAGCCTGACCACTTTAACAAGCTAAAGTGAACAGGGTGCGTAGAATGTCCCGTTACAATAATTTCATGAACAAACTGAGCGGGAGGAGGGTCCGGAGGTGGAAGGGAGTGAGTTTGGGCAAGGGACTTGACCCGAGTATGAGAGGGACAGGGTTTGGGCAAAAGACCAGACCTGAGTGTGGAAGGGAGTTTGTAGGAAGGGAACGGACCAAAGGCAGAGAATGGCAGCTCCAGACCAAAGAGGGGGTGGCAGGCAAGTTTTGTTGGTGGCACAGGACTCCAGCTTCAAGTAAGAATAAAACACTAGCGGTAGAGGGCCCATTCCCAGTGGCAGAACCCCAGGGTTTTTGCTAGGAAAGCTACTACAGTTGCAAACTGAATAAAAACAAACTAGTTAGGGCAGACCTAACCATAGAACTAAATCACACAGAGCAATGCAGCGGCGCGTCTTCTCCAATCAGCTTGTACCGGAGACTGAGGATATAATCTTTAGCTCAGTCTGACTATACACAGTGTGTGCTGTACACAAATCGACAACTGATTAAATCGATTTTGAAAATTGTTTCAACCCTAATGAGAATAGTTCCACAGAAATACATTACCTGCATTCACACGCATGCAGTGATCCTCCACAGAAATACATTACCTGCATTCACACGCATGCACAGCGATCCTCCACAGAAATACATTACCTGCATTCACACGCATGCACAGCGATCCTCCACAGAAATACATTACCTGCATTCACACGCATGCACAGCGATCCTCCAGAAATACATTACCTGCATTCACACGCATGCACAACGATCCTCCACAGAAATACATTACCTGCATTCACACGCATGCACAGCGATCCTCCAGAAATACATTACCTGCATTCACACGCATGCAGTGATCCTCCACAGAAATACATTACCTGCATTCACACGCGTGCACAGTGATCCTCCACAGAAATACATTACCTGCATTCACACGCGTGCACAGTGATCCTCCACAGAAATACATTACCTGCATTCACACGCATGCACAGCGATCCTCCACAGAAATACATTACCTGCATTCACACGCATGCACAGCGATCCTCCAGAAATACATTACCTGCATTCACACGCGTGCACAGCGATCCTCCACAGAAATACATTACCTGCATTCACACGCGTGCAGTGATCCTCCACAGAAATACATTACCTGCATTCACACGCGTGCACAGTGATCCTCCACAGAAATACATTACCTGCATTCACACGCATGCACAGCGATCCTCCACAGAAATACATTACCTGCATTCACACGCATGCACAGCGATCCTCCACAGAATTACATTACCTGCATTCACACGCGTGCAGTAATCCTCCACAGAAATACATTACCTGCATTCACACGTGTGCACAGCGATCCTCCACAGAAATACATTACCTGCATTCACACGCATGCACAGCGATCCTCCACAGAAATACATTACCTGCATTCACACGCGTGCACAGCGATCCTCCACAGAAATACATTACCTGCATTCACACGCATGCACAGTGATCCTCCACAGAAATACATTACCTGCATTCACACGCATGCGGGCTTTCATTTAAACCCTCACCAGAAACAATTCCACTTTGAGATTAAAAAGATAAAACATGGAAAAGGGCAGCAGCAATGATGACCTGGCTGAGGATACAACAACTAGACATATATGCAGAAGAAACGGTTTGGCGCCTATTCCCTAACAGGGCGGCTGCGAAGACCAGAAGAATCCAGCAGACGCCCTGCTAGGGAATAGGCACAAAACCATTTTTTTTTCTACACGTATATATATATTTTATCCCCAGCCAGGTCATTAATGCTGCGGCCCTTTTCCATGTTTTTCTTTTTATCCGAAAGTGGAATTGCTTGTGGTGAGGGTATAAATATAAACCCATCAGTCTCTCTCTTGGCTGAGAAGCAGCATGAGGCTATGCCGCTATATGTCTAACCAAACGGTAACGCGCGGCGAGGACGGCTCTATGGAGATATGATCCTCCCCCAGGGCAAAATCAATACTCATTTAAGTTGTGACGGAGGGCAGAAAATTTGGTTTTAAAGCCTCCACAGAGAAGGTCTGTATATACTGTGTGGAGGCTTTTAATCAAATTTTTTGCTCTCCATCACAACTTAAATGAGTGTTGACTTGCCCTGGGGTAAAGCATCAAACTGCAACTGGTCACGGCCTATCTCCTGCTGATGAGGGTACAATAAGCCCGAAACAGCTGTACAGGAGTGGCTGTGACCTGCTGCATAAACCTGACCTTTGCGAGAAAAAAAAAGCCATCTAGTATGGCAAGGCACTGGTTAGAGGGTTCTGTGTTTAAAAAAAAAATGCAGACATCATTTGCATGTTTTACCCAGAGTTCCATGCTGCATATGGGGAATGTAGCAAATGAGCTCTGTGAAGCAGTTCTCCTCTGAATTGCTGGGATGTGTAAAGGACGTCTGCAATAATAAACCTACATGTGAAACAGACCCAGGATGCAAAAAAAGTGAGACATATGTCATTTGCATGTCTTACCCAGAGTTCCTTGCTGCATATGGGGAATGTAGCACAGGAGCTCTGTGATGCAGTTATTTGAATTGCTGGGATGTGCAAATGGCTTCTGCAATAATAAACTTTATTGGTTACTGCGTGGAGGCTTTTTATCTAATTTTTTGCCCTCCACCATAATCCTAGCAAATAATATGTATGTATATAGATTATATACACACACACCAAAAAGTAATGTGTGGCTCATGTTTTCTGTGCCATGGCAATATGATCCGCCAGCCTAGGCTTTAGCTCCCCCTGCTGGATGTCTGTAGACACTACACATTGCATTTGTTATTTGCAGTGTAGGTACAGTTTGTGTAGCCTTTATATTAAAAAAAAACCTTCACAATACGCCAAAGCCAGCATGACATAATGTGGACAGAAGAAGGATTAAATACTGTAGGTGGTGGTGGTGTGTGTCAAAAGAACTTATTTCATGTTTACAATTACCATTAGAAGAATTTATAAAGTGCCAATAAATCCTGTATCGCTGCACAATGGGAACGAATTGAAAACAGAATGAAAACAAACAAGTTAAACATACTGAAAATGACAAGAAAAGAAGACCTGCTCCCATGAGCTTACAATCTAAGAGGACAGGATTGACGCAGAGCGGAGGCTAAATAGAGTGCGAGAAGTGATGGGGACTGTGTGATCGGTACATTGGGAAAGGTACAATGGGGGGTTATGTAGCGATCGGCCGCTCTAAAGCGATGTGTCTTTATAGACGGGAGGTGCAGGGAGAGTTGAATGTTACGAGGGAGATCCATAGAGCGGGGGCAGCACAGGAAAAGTTTAGACTTTGGTCCCATCCCCCAACGTGTCGCATTATGTGCAAATATTCTAAAACCAGAACAAGTATAGAAGAGAAAATAAATAACTGGGCGGGGTTTGCTGACTGACAGCCTCTGCACAATCATTTCTTCACTCCCCTTTTGTCCCTTGCAGCGCGTAGCTCCTCCTCTTCAGCTCAGCGACTCCCGAACTCGGAGTCCGCTTTAAATACGCAAGTTCCGTCGTGCCTGCGCAGAGCGATGGATCGGAGCTGCACGTGTTAGAGAGGACGTTGACATGTGCTTTGCGTCCCAACATCACTAGTGACAGGCAGTCGGGTTTCAGAAATCCCGGCTGCAGGTGATGCTGGTTGGGGGTGGAGGAAATTCTTCCACTTCGCTTTTCTGCCAGTTCGCTTTTCTGCCTTCGCATCCTGACAACTTTGAAACCGTAAAGTGCCCCTTTAAAAGGAATTACAGCTAAAAACCATCTGTAGAGTTACCGGTGCGGCGCCATCTCTGACACTTTACCACGGCTGCCTGGGTTATACTGACCCGATTCACATAAAGAGACGGATTTTATTATTTTTTTGCATTATTTAAGTTTTAATAACCGCACAAAGTCCAGTCTGGGGGTTTAAAGGCTCCAAAGACCTGAATGTAACGAAGTACCTGTATCTGAACTTTAACGTAAGTACTTGTGCTGTATTGATGCAACGCGTTTCGCTAAATTCCTATTTGATTCAAATCGTTTTCTTTCTTTTATTATTCCATTCTTAAAGAGCAAACCCTTTCCTATTATTCATTAACACGATATCCCACAGTATGCGGGCGCTGACGCGGCTCCCTCCGGAAAATCCCCGAGCGTGTTTAAGCTTGTGGCCATTATGCGACGTCGTGGAAAGAGACGATTATTTAAACCTTCTGCACGCGTTACGCCGATTAATTATTCATTGGTCTTTTAGTATTAGCAGAGAGAGTGTGTGTAAAATGTCGCTGTTCTCTGCCTGTTCAATTAACTCTTTCACCACCAAAAACCGTCTAGATTCAATTTTACAATCCATCCTGAACGCCTCCGCCAGGCTAATTCACCTCACCCGCCGCTCTGTCTCTGCCGCTCCCCTCTGCGAGTCCCTTCACTGGCTCCCCATCCACTGCAGAATTAAGTTCAAAATCCTTATCCTTACCTTCAAAACCCTCACTAACTCAGCGCCCCACTACCTGTCCTCACTAATCACCAAATACACCCCAGCCCGCTCCCTAAGGTCAAACAGTGACCTGCGCCTAGCTTCTCACCGCATCACCTCTTCCCATGATAGACTGCAGGATTTCTCACGCGCAGCCCCCACTCTCTGGAACGCTCTCCCTCGTACTGTCAGACTTTCCCCTAACTTCTCTTCCTTCAAACACTCCCTTAAAACATTCCTATTTAGGGAAGCCTACCACCCAACTCACTGACGCAACCATCAAATCACTCTCATCTTACAGTCCTCTCCTCCTGTTTCCAACCCCAACCCTCCCAGATTGTGAGTTCCTACGGGAATAGGGCCTCATCTCCTCCTGTACTGTTTGTCAAATGTTGTTCAATGTATTGTAACCCTGTCTGTACTGTGCTTATTGTACAGCGCTGCGGAATATGCTGGCGCTTTATAAATAAAGAATAATAAATAATAATAATTTTATATTGTAACAATAAAAACAAAAAAAAATAATTATATATATATTCCCATTTGCATAACTATTTAATGCCCCCTGGGGAGAAACAAAATCATCTGCGCAATCTCACTCTTGTCACCTTATGTTACTGAAAAAGAAACTACAAGAGCTGCCCCCACCCTTCCAGTAACAAAAAGCTCAACAACCGTTAATGCTGCGTTACAGCAGCCAGGGATTTGACAGAATACAGCGAGAGCTGTGGTGAAAGGACAATCTCCCAGGAGGTGGTACGCGCTCTCCTTATACAAAAAACACGGGAGTATAATGTCCCAAATAAACAGTGAACGGTGTAGAGATTATAGAGACTGCAGTTTGTTTAAGGCATCCTTAAAATACTCCCGTGGAATAACCAATTCTACCTGGATGTTAGCTTTACTGGTGCGGGTAGAACCACCCTCGGTTACCAGCTGGTTTAGATCTTTAAAAACGTGCCCAATCACAGGAGATCACCACAGTATGCCAAAATAAAAAATTTATTCAGCATACAAAATAAAACAACAAAAGATATTAAAAACGCAATAGCCCGACGCGTTTCGCCTGGAAAACCAGACTTCCTCAGGGGCGATGTATCAACCAGTAAAGGAAAAATCAAATCTAAAATCCATATTCCCCACGATGTCTTTATATTCCCCCAGTTGTCTAATTGACTTATATTTAATTGTCCATTATCCTTAGCGTTTCCCATATATGGCGATCTTCTCCAAGCGATAAGCTTCCATGTGATATCCCGGAGTTCCAGAATTCACCAGATGTGATGTATCGGGACCTTGAGAACGGGCGGCAATTCAGAAGTAACGAGTGGAGAAGGAACTTTTTTGATTGGACTGCGATCCGGAAAGCAGAAGAACGCCATATATGGGAAACGCCAAGGATAATGGACAATTAAAAGACAGCTGGGGGAATATAAAGACATTGCAGGGAATATGGATTTTAGATTTGATTTTTCCTTTACTGGTTGATACACTGCCCCTGAGGAAGACTGGTTTTCCAGGCGAAACGCGTCCGGCTATTGCGTTTTAGATAGCTTTGTTGTTTTATTTTTTGATTTTGGCATCCTGTGGTGATCTCCTGTGATTGGGCACGTTTAAAGATCTAAACCAGCTGGTAACCGAGGGTGGTTCTACCCGCACCAGTAAAGATAACATCCAGGGAGAATTGCTTATTCCATGGGAGTATTTTAAGGATGCCTATTCCACCAGGAATTTCGTGAGTTCATAACAAACTGCAGTCTATATACTATAATCTATACACATTTCATGGTTTATTTGGGACATTATATCTTCTGTGTTTTTTCTACAGCTGTACAGGTATAAGATTCAAGGGGTTATAATGAGTGTAAATGCCTGTACAGTACAGATACAAGGTGTTGCTGTAATTGCCATACACAGGCATTATGCAGCACATACAGATACAAGGTGTTGCTGTAATTGCCACACACGGGCATTATGCAGCACATACAGATACAAGGTGTTGCTGTAATTGCCACACACGGGCATTATGCAGCACATACAGATACAAGGTGTTGCTGTAATTGCCACACACAGGCATTATGCAGCACATACAGATACAAGGTGTTGCTGTAATTGCCATACACAGGCATTATGCAGCACATACAGATATTGCATTGCTAATAATCTCATTATGATCACTACAAACCCCCATAAGCAGGAGATCTCACCATTTTATTATCTGTCTGCAGCACATTTACTGCATCTGACACAAAGGCCATTTCTGCCTGTATGCTGATAATGCAGACCCTGTCTGACATTGTGCAAGATAAGGGACCTCATCTAGAGTTTAGAACCTTTCATCCCAATGATATCCCTGTAAAGGACATGCAAATACATGAAAAATAAAAAGTGAGCAAATGTACATTATAATAATCTTTAATCTACTGTGGAATAATTGAGTAAAACGGACACTGTACCATATGTTTAAATTATTCACGGTTTCATTTTTCAAATAAATATTATTGAGTTGCTTTCAACCAAAAGCAATTAGCAGTGAAGGGGTTAAGTGAGGTTTTAATGCATATCCATTACTCATTAAGACTAGATAGCAGAGGCCTTCAGCTGTGGCGTGTACCTGACATGGGGTGGACATGGTGCTTCTTGCTGAATGTGGCAGTATAGGAAATACAGTTGTGTTCAAAATTATTCAACCCCCACTGAAATTGAGTGTTTTGGCCATTTTGACATTGATTTTGATCATTCAGTCATCTTGCTTACAATTAAATCAAAGAGGCACGTGTAGGTCAGACAAATATAACATAACATTTATAATGAAATAACCACAAATGTCTTTTCTGTGCTCACATCATTATCAGTTTTATTCAACCCCCAAGTGACATTCAATCTTAGTACTTAGTACAACATCCTTTTACAGTTATAACAGCTTTTAAACGTGAAGCATAGCTTGACACAAGTGTCTTGCAGCGATCTACGGGTATCTTCGCCCATTCGTCATGGGCAAAAGCCTCCAGTTCAGTCACATTCTTAGGCTTGCGCACTGCAACTGCTTTCTTTAAGTCCCACCAGAGGTTCTCAATCGGATTTAAATCAGGTGACTGCGATGGCCACTCCAAAATGTTCCAGCCTTTAATCTGCAACCATGCTCTAGTGGACTTGGAGGTATGCTTGGGATCATTGTCCTGTTGAAAGGTCCAACGTCTCCCAAGCCTCAGGTTTGTGACAGACTGCATCACATTGTCATCCAATATCTCCTGGTACTGAAGAGAATTCATGGTACCTTGCACACGCTGAAGCTTCCCTGTACCTACAGAAGCAAAACAGCCCCAAAGCATGATTGACCCCCCGCCATGCTTCACAGTAGGCAAGGTGATCTTTTCTTCATAGGCCTTGTTCTTCCTCCTCCAAACATAGCGTTGATCCATGGGCCCAACAGTTCTAATTTGTTTTCATCAGTCCACAGAACACTATCCCAAAACTTCTGTGGTTTGTCCACATGACTTTTGGCATACTGCAGTCGACTCTTCTTATTCTTTGGAGACAGCAAGGGGGTGCGCCTGGGAGTTCTGGCATGGAGGCCTTCATTACGCAGTGTGCGCCGTATTGTCTGAGCTGAAACTTCAGTACCCACATCTGACAAATCTTTTCTCAGTTCCTCAGCAGTCACACAGGGACTTTTCTCCACTCTACGCTTCAGGTAGCGCACAGCAGTCGAAGTCAGCATCTTCTTTCTGCCACGACCAGGTAGCATTTCAACAGTGCCCTTTGCCTTGAATTTGCGAATGATGCTTCCTATGGTCTCTCTTGGTATGTTTAACATCTTTGCAATCTTCTTATAGCCATTGCCCTTCCTGTGAAGAGTAATCACCTCTTCTCTTGTCTTCCTGGACCATTCTCTTGACTTCACCATGTTTGTAACCACACCAGTAAATGTCTAGAAGGAGCTGAGTATCACAGTCATTTTAAAGCTGCCTAATTGGTGCTTATTATGCTTTATTGCTGCTCCGTGACATCCACAGGTGTTTTCAATACCTGATTGAAAACACTTGAATGAACCTCTGTTCTTCAGAGTGGTAGTCTTTAAGGGGTTGAATAATTGTGTCAATGAAGAATTCACAAAAGAAACATTTACTACTGTATTACAAAACCAATTGATGTCATTTTAGTTGCATATGGTTCTTTAAAAAGTCCTTGTAGGATTTCATTCTGAATACAATTACAAATGTACACTAAATTCCCTAAAACCCTTTACAGCATTGGGGGTTGAATAATTTTGAACACAACTGTATGTGGCTTCCAATCACACAAAGTCCCATACGGACCAGTAAAAAGGTCCCATAAAGATCTTGTACATCCAAACCCAGGGGCCTATAATGTGACCGCAGGGTCCTAGAAGTTTGATTCTGGCCCCGAAAAGGTTTCTTAACTTTATTACCATTTTTTAACCCACGAAGAAAGGTAGACTCCTATGCTTGAGATCCTCTCCTGGTGGGGTCAGGAAGTCGAGGGAATGCACAGCTTTCATACATAAAAATCCAGGAACCGCACCTTCCAAATAGAGATGGTAATCTGGTAATGACAAAAGTGCTGTGACCTGCTGGATCCTCACCTGTGTGGAAATCTGAGCGATCCATCACCTGGATGTGACAGCCGGCGCAATGCACACATCCTGCTTTAACAGAGGAAACTCTAATCCCACCACAGATGGGAAATCCTGAGCTAAAAAGGGACACACAGTAACTATTTCACGAATGGGGGAAGTCCTGGAAGGTGATAACTCTGCAGTATTGATGTATATACTTTATTATTAACCCTTTCACTGCTGAGCCATTTCACCTCTGAGTGCCGAGCTAATTTTTAACGCTTTTACTCATCAGGTTTAAACGCGATTTGAAGTCACGTTTTATTATACGACCAAGACATACTATTTATTTATTTTTCCCAGCAGATTCATAATATATCATTATATGTATACGTCATGTCCTGCCTGAATATTAGAACAAAAAATGCAATAAAATTAGAATTTTCAATAATCTACAGCGTGTAAAGTGTTTTTTTCTCACATTTTATCACCCGACCCTTTGCGGTTATAGATTCTATGGGGTATGTTTGTTACAAAAATTATAAATGGGAACACGTTACATTTTGTGGGGAGGAAACTACGTGATTTTTAGCAAACCCCCGACCATAGAAATAATTGTTAGTGCAGCATCATTGTTCACATCATAATTTCAGGCTAGGGTCAGACGAGCGGGATTTCTACGGACTGTACGTCTGTGCACACGGACGTACGTCAGTACGGAAGACGCAGTAGTGGCCACACAGTCCATTTTTTCACTGACGTATATTTTTTGACGGATGTAGGAGGGAAAATAAATTAAAAAGCAAAACCATTTTGTCCGTGAAAAATGCTGGACGTATAAATGCAGTCCGTCTGACCACGTTCCATCACTCACACACAAAGCTATGCGGACGTTGCGGACGCAGCGCACTTTGTGCGGCCGTTCTAGGGGGTTGTACGTTCTTGCCTGTCTTGCGTCCGTGGGCCGCGGCCGTAGTGCGTCCGTAGTTCAGTGCGGACGTACTTCGCGTGTCGGGCTCCAATGGGCTTTCTGTCATGCTATCACGGACGTACTTTTAGGAGCAATCACGGACGTGAACACTACGCTCGTCTGACCCCAGCCTAGTGGGAACAATATTTCTACATTAATTTAAGAAAAAAAAAAAAAAAACACGTTTTTCTTTATTATATTTTTTTCTATTTTTATGTTAATTTGAACATGGTCATGTTTGGCATCAATGGAAAGGCCATGCTCTGGCCTTTCAAATGACACCAAACATGTCCATCTATCTGCCAACGTTTTGGAGATATGAGGGTTCAAACGAACCCCCTATCTCCACCATGGGATTTCCGGGCAGCTAGGGATTTCTCAGTTAACTGACGTCATCGCGCATGGCGTCAGATGACGAGGGTGGACCCGGAGGTGGAGCTGCCATCTAAGATGGCGGCCCCCACCGGAACTAGGCCGTGATGCGGCATATCAGGGGTTAAAGACAGCATCGCTTGAAATGGCAGACACTGCCCTTTCAAGCGATGCCTGTCTTTACCTTCTACCTCCTCCCGATCGGGAGGGAGAGGGATCCGAAAAGGACCCCCCCCCCTCCCTTCAGGCGATCCGCCGGCGGACGCCTGGAAATGACATCTTCACGGTCAATGCGATGACATTATTACGTCGGGAGGGGCCATAAAAGCGGCGTCTGACTTCAGGGATGTCAGAGCGCCACGGGACCCCGGAGGAGAGAGGAGAGTATTCCAGCGGGCTCCCGGTTAGCGGATGACGTGTGGGGAAGGTCCTCCGCATACAGCGGGAGCCTCCTAGGAAGTACCCCACACGTTATCCGCAGTGAAGGGGTTAAGGGAAAGCAGGGGTTAAGGGAAAGCAGGGGTTAAGGGAAAGCAGGGGTTAAGGGAAAGCAGGGGGGGCAGACATTGACTGACACTCAATACGACTGACTGATAGATCCGGAATACAAGTGAGTCGTCACTTATGGACTATTCAGCATAAAAATGCGAGACTCGATACTCATCTCTTAGCCGGTGTAAGCCGATTGGCTGATGGCCTCCACCCAATTACTTTATTATTATTTGGGTGATTTTTAGGGATAGGCCAATAGAACTTTTTCAGGGCCGATACGACTGATTATCGGCAGCCTTTCTGGCTGATATCTGGTGCCGATACTATGTAAATTTAAAAGTTGACATTATGCCATTAACCCCTTCACACCCAAAGTATCTCGATTTTGCAGTGTAATGCGGTGAAAAGCACTCATTAGCATATCAAAAGACCATTTTCACAACGTTTTAAAGCAGGATTAGTGTGTCCCCTGTGGAGAAACTAAATTCTTTGTTTTATGGCTCTTCAAGCACCCTGGAGAAACCTAAAACCATATGCAAATAAAGCCCCAGCCCTCACAGTAACAAAAAGTTCAAATAGATTATTGTTGCATTACAGCAGCCAGGGAGAGGGCAGAATACAGGGAGAGCTGTGGGGTCACTCACTGCGGCTGTACAGGGATAAGATTCCCTGTACAGTACAGATACAAGGTGTTGCTGTAATTGCCATACACAGGCATTATGCAGCACATACAGATACAAGGTGTTGCTGTAATTGCCATACACAGGCATTATGCAGCACATACAGATACAAGGTGTTGCTGTAATTGCCATACACAGGCATTATGCAGCACATACAGATACAAGATGTTGCAGTAATTGCCATACACAGGCATTATGCAGCACATACAGATACAAGATGTTGCTGTAATTGCCATACACAGGCATTATGCAGCACATACAGATACAAGGTGTTGCTGTAATTGCCATACACAGGCATTATGCAGCACATACAGATACAAGATGTTGCTGTAATTGCCATACACAGGCATTATGCAGCACATACAGATACAAGGTGTTGCTGTAATTGCCATACACAGGCATTATGCAGCACATACAGATACAAGGTGTTACTGTAATTGCCATACACAGGCATTATGCAGCACATACAGATACTGCATTGCTAATAATCTCATTATGATCACTACAAACCCCCATAAGCAGGAGATCTCACCATTTTATTATCTGTCTGCAGCACATTTACTACATCTGACACAAAAGTCTTTACTGCCTGTATGCTGATAATGCAGACCTCGTTTTAAATTGTGTAAGATAAAGGACGCCATCTAGAGCTCAGAATCTTACATTTCAACAAAATTTCTGTAAAAGATAAACGAATACATGAAAAATTAAAAACGAGCAAATTTACATTATTTAAATTTTTAACCATCTCAGAATACTGAAACTTCTATTTTACCCCATATTTAACTGTTAACTTCGCATCTCATGGTTTCAAATAAAATGTTACCTCATTTCATCTTGTACGTAAGGGGTCGGCAATCTTGGCTCTCCAGATGTTTCGGAGCTACATCTCCCATGATGATCCGCTACACATTAGGTTCTTACAGCCTCATGGGAAGTATAGTTCCAAAAGATCTGCAGGGCCATGGTTGCTGACCCCTGCTGTAGGAAACATGTACCAGAAATACAGGGGACCAATAGACCCCCCCCCCTGCGTCTCCCGTATAGGGAATTCCCTGCCAGATGAGAGGGAAGCCCAGTTTCTATCGTCATCACGCTCCTGCATTACGGTCATTGGGCGGGAAAGTCCCACAGCAATAGGTGTCAGCCTGATGTGGGAGAAGCACCGGAACAGCACCGTCCTGTGGGACCACATGTGTTGCAGCTGCAGTGAGCCAGCTTGTCGAATTATCGGCTAATAAGAAACCAATACCAGTAATTTGCCACCAATAACAACGGATAGGAGCTGCTCGCGCATGCACAGATCCGATCCATCGGCTGCCTCTCTGAGACCACTCGCTACAGCGGTTTGACTCAGAGGGTAGTGTTGGCCACTCTCTGCGTGTTGACGTCACTAGTGACCGATCTGGTGACCGGCAACTGGGAAATTTATAAATCTCAACTGCTGGTGACGCTGGGTGGGGTGGAGGAAACTCCTCCACTTCAGCCAGCGAGAATAGGGCAGGGTGGGTGGGGGGGGGTGGAGTGAATGGGGGGCACTCCTCACATCCTGACCACTTAAAGAGAATAAAGTGGTGAGGAGGAGTATGGTGTCCCTTTAGCCAGCCGGTGTTGAATTTTCCTCCTCTGGATCGACAAAGTTCACTGTAATTGTAACAATGGGGATTTTTACGGTTTGCAACCACGGCAAAGCGACGGTGCTTACTAAATAACACCTTCGGTTACGCAAAATTGACGGATTGAGGCTAGTTTGAGGTTGCCCATCATGGTGATGAACGCAGTAGCTATACATGCAGGAAGTACTCACAGCCTGATTCCAGCAGATCTAGGGCCACGTTGGTGGTGGTTTCCATCCCGGTGTTGATGTAAGCTTGGCAGTTCTTCAGGGATGACAGGGAGTTATCCACAGATGTGAAGGACATTAACGGCGCGCCGCTGCGGCCCTGCATCTTGCGGTTATTTTCTGAGAGGGGAAAAAGATGCAGGCGTTTGCTTCTATTGTAAAAATGTTTGTTTGGATAAAAGACAGTGAAGAAATTTATCATCTGGAGGGACGAGGTATTACTAGTTAAAGTGGAACGTAAAGGCCTCGTCGCCCAAATTTTATGATTCTTAACATCTGATGCTGTGATTTAAAGAGACATTACCACATACACAAGCTGTAACTAGATTACCTGTGCATTATAAAATACAATTTAAAAAGCACATGCTGCTGGGTTTTTTAGATGTTTGATACAATTTCATGTGAAAAGGAAAATAAAAAGTTCGTTTTTTTAGCTTATGTTTCCATTTTGTGGATTTTTCCTATTATGCAACATTTGCCAAATTCTAATGGCGAGTTTTAACTTTACAGTTGTGCTTTATTTTCTACAGTATGTAACAGTTAATGAGGTGGAGGTGGGAATGTTTACATAAGGCTGCATGGGGTGTATTGTGTTTTCTAGGCTACCTGAGATAAGAGCTGGCAGCTGAATGCGATAAGACATAGAACTTAAAATACTTCTAATCTACCCCCTGGTGATGTACTTCGAATACATCCCACACAATACAATGATGTGAGTCGGTGACTGACCCATTCACTCCATTCTATGACCAAAGCCACACAGTGAGGAGCAAGTGATGGAAAGATACAACACAAAATATCACACAATGGATGCACCCAGTGACACATATAGAGGAGAATATCACACAAAGGATGCACCCAGTGACACATATAGGAGAATATCACACAAAGGATGCACCCAGTGACACAGAGGAAAATATCACACAATGGATGCACCCAGTGACACATATAGAGGAGAATATCACACAAAGGATGCACCCAGTGATACATATAGAGGAAAATATCACACAATGGATGCACCCAGTGACACATATAGAGGAAAATATCACACAATGGATGCACCCAGTGACACATATAGAGGAAAATATCACTCAATGGATGCGCCCAGTGATACATATAGAGGAAAATATATTCTAAACTAAACATACAAGAGAAAAACAAATCACATGTAAGATATCAGCAACATCAAATAAACACAATAAGGACAT
This sequence comes from Leptobrachium leishanense, assembly GCA_009667805.1. Lineage (NCBI taxonomy): Eukaryota > Metazoa > Chordata > Amphibia > Anura > Megophryidae > Leptobrachium > Leptobrachium leishanense. The sequence continues at coordinate 33,260,682 of CM019067.1, read as the reverse complement.
TTCATTATTTGGGGGTAGCGGCCCTTTAAAAGTCTAAGCTCCAAGTCAATCAGTAGTGTAAGACATCGCATTTATTGCAGGATTTGGAGGCTGCCTATCCACACTAATGATCATTTTAAGAGGAGGAGTTGATTTAGGAGCAGTTAAAGGGATGTTCTATTAAATATGAGCCCCTTTATTCCCCTTATATAATTGTGCAGATGCTGCTGACAGCCTGGGGCCCAAAATTTTTATTCAATGGTGATTTTACTCCCCCCCCCCTCCTCGCCGTGTGCAGCTCCTCATCTTCAGCTCAGGGGCTTCAAAATCCGGACATCCTTGAAGCATGAATACGCAGTTTGCTTACCTATGCAACTTGAGTAGCGTAGGATCCGGAACCTGTGCACATTCCCTAGCGCCTGCGCAGAACGATGGATCAGAGCTACACCCGCATGTGCAGATCCGATCCATTGGCTTCCTCTCTCAGACGCTTGCTATCACAGGAGGCGTCAGAGAGGGTGAGCACGCGGTGAACATACCGATTTCAAAAGTGACCGATCTGGTGGCCGCCAGCCGGGAAATTTAAAGACCTGTCTTTTGGTGACGCTGGGTGGGAGGAAGAAACTCATCCACTTTACCCAGCGTTTTAACCAGAGCCCTGTTCAGTTCCTCAGCAGCTGCGGAATTGCTCCATTGCAGCGGGTCAGTTTGCTGCAGCCATCTCACTGAACGCTTTGGCTGTGAATTTTGAAGCAAAAGGGCAGAGGATTGCTTAATGAAAGGTGCTGTCTCTGAAATGTCCACTGTTCTCCATTTTATTACCACTTAGGCTACTGTCAGATAAATGCACTCTGCGTGCGTGCATAACGGACGTACGTACTGACGGAAGATACTGTAGACACCACACAGTCCAGTTTTTTTTGACGGATGTAGTAAAAAAAATAAAAATTAAGGGAAACAAAATTAATAAAAATTAAAAGTCAGGTACAGTTAGCCAGACCAGAAAAACCTGTGAGCGTCAACGTGATGGACGTCGCAAATGCGCTGCGTCTGACGTCGTGTCATACGCAGACGCAGCGCACTCTGTGCGTGCGTCCGTCCTATCGCTTTTACGTCGAGGTCTATATTGGGTCCGTTGCCACCGCGTTGTGCGTACTTCGTGTGTTGGTCTCTATTGTTCTCAAAATCAATGCTACGACGGATGTTAACCCCTTCGCTGCGGAGGACGCGCTCAGCGCGTCCACCCGCAGGTAACGTTCCTTGCGGAGGACGCGCTCAGCGCGTCCTCCCTTTGGGGCCAGCGATCGGCCGGGTGCGGAGGAGGCGCCTGAAAGGGAGGGGGGCGAGGTCCTTCGGACCGCTCTCCCTCCCGATCACCGGCGTTGCGGGGGTTAATCCAGGCACCATTTGGAAGGGCACAGCCTGCCCTTCCTAACAGTACCTGGAATTAACCCCATGGGGGCTGGATCACGAATCGGCGCCGAAAAGCGCCGGTTCGTGATCCTTTCCCGGAGCTGGCCGACATCTTGGTTCTGTGCTTTCGCAGCACTAATCCATTCTTCTGTAGAGGCACTTTGAAACATACGTACAAATATACGCACTTTCCAAGCAACGCCCAATTTGTACAGCATACGCAACGCATACACGGTTATTCAGAGAGAAGTGAAAACCAGGAGAATGACTGGAGAAGTGAAAATTCTAGGTCAAGATAGATACATGGGAGAATTTTTCTGGTTTGGCTATTTTGACCTAGAATTTTCACTTCTCTAGTCATTCTCCTGAGTTCCACCTTTCTCTGAATAACCCTGTTATTGTGTTAGTTAGCAGCCGGGACTTCAAGGTATCAGGAGCCCCGAGCTGGAGGAGAGGAGCAGCGAATGCTGAGGGGGGGGGGGGGGGTTATTTCAGATACATAATTAGGCAGATACTGTCACAAGCATCTACAAAATTATGTAAGGGAAAATTACATGGGGGGGTGTCAATTTTTAATACAATCCCTTTACAGAAACACCAGAATGTACCTTTAAACCGTTGTCTGGAAGATATATAATGCTTTACACTGTATATTACATAGTGGTGCACCGAAATGGAAATTTCTGGCCCACAATGAAAATTCGGGATCGGTTCAGCTGAAAACCAATACCGAAAATCAGACATAAGAACCTGGGCCTGGAGGCTGGGTCGAGTCGAGCCGGGGACTTGCCTGATCCCGAAAGCCTCCAGGCCCAGGTTCGGATGGCTGATTGCACCTACATACTCACCTACATCCTCCTACTTCGGCCCTGAGCTCCTCCAGCGGTGGCATTCCCATGGTGACAGTCCTCCGGCAGCCGGTTCCCGCTCTCCGTCAGACGCAGGGATGACATTGCGGAGGCGGAAGCCTTTGACCCTGGAGACAGCTGGGTCAAAGGCTTCCGCCTCCGCAACGTCATCCCTGCGTCTGACAGAGCGGGAACCGGCTACCGGAGGACTACCACCGCTAGAGGAGCTCAGGGCCATAGGAGGAGGATGTAGGGGAGTATGTTGCCTACACATACTCACCTACATCAGCCCTGAGCTCCTCCAGCGGTGGGAGCGGAGGAGCTCAGGGCCGATGTAGGTGAATATGTGCAACGCTCTCACCCCCCCCCCCAACAAAATCCGTCACCTGGACCTGGAGGCCCGCCCGAGCCCCCTGTTCGGCCGGGCCTCCAGACCCTATTTTGAATGTAAAATTTTCAGCAGATTTTTTTTGGCTGAAATTTTTCATTTTGGCCGAAAGCACCATTTTTGGCATATAATTTTTTAGGCCAAAATTTCTGTTATTACGTTTATATTGCTATATATTATTATTGTTGTTCTATACTTTATATGTAAAGCGCCAGCAGATTCTGCGTCACTGCACAAGATAAGAAAGCAGAGGGGAAAGGCAAGAAAACATTTAGGGTTGCCAGGACACACATTACTATTTCAGGCAGAGGGGAGCACAGGTAAAGGTGCTGCCCTGCAACGTGTATAATTCATATGCTGCAGGATGGAAACAAAGGCAGGTTACCTGGGATTTCTTACCTGCAGCGTATGGGTTATACATGCTGCAGGGTGGCACTTTTCTTGCACTGCCCATCAGCATGAATAAATTATATGTGGTCGTGATCTGGCAACCCTAGAAACATTACAGAAAGGGTCAGTAACCTTGGATTTCCATCTGTTTTGAAACTACATATCACGTGATACTCAGGTAATCATTCAGCTCGGCAGAGCCTCACGGGAATTGTAGTTCCAAAGCATAGCTGGACACGCTTGCTGACAGCGCAATCCGCATATACATGTTCCTCCTCGGGTCAGTGCCAGTTGGGTTCTCTCTCCCCGCTGCCTAGGTCCATACCTGTCCTAGTCCTTTCAATGTGGCCCCAGCCTGGCTGCTGCCGCGCTTCCTTCCAAACACGCCACGCCCCCACACAGTATCCGCGACTTAGTCTGTGTGACGTCATTACTAGGCGCCGCAGCATCATCACATGACTCGGTGGGGGCGCTGACAGGTCACGTGACTGGGAATGTCTGTCTCCCCTCTGCCTTCTGAGCTAACGGGAGCCCGGGGACCGAGGAGTCTGTGCTAGAGGACATGCCCCGGGGCCGGTGAGCCGCATCCCACCACCACATATAGGCTCCTTATCATTGTTCTGTGTATTAATGCTGCTGTTATTGTTCATTTATTATGAATACAGGTTCCTTATTATGTGTATTTGGGGCCATGCAGGGCTTGGTAAGATTTAAGCAAACCTATGGAGCCAGGCAGAGTATGCTAGATGGGTGGAATAACCCATTAGTTAAGGAGCCAGAGGTTAAATCCTAGGATCCAGTCGCCCTCAGGCCCTTGGATGTGGCAAGCCCTGCTATTTGTTGAGGTTGTTCTTATTTTCGCTTTTCATTATTGCTTTTTCTTCTTCGTTGCTGGGGGGCGCGCTGTCAGTCTCACCGCCGTCTAGGTATGGCATTCCATTTTGTGCTGGAACTTCTAGGAGTTTGCTGGAACTACATTTCCCACGATGCTCAGTCAGTCTGAGTACATAAGCATCATGGAGACGTAGTTTTGAATCATCCTGGGGGGGGGGTATGAGGTTGCAGAATCCCCAGGGGTCAGCAGCCATGGCCCTGCAGCTGTTTTAGAACTACATCTCCCGTGGTGATCAGCAACTTGTTAGTCTGAGCATCATGGGAAATTTTAGTTGCAGAACATCTCGAGGGGCAAAGTTGCCGACCACTGCTCTGAACAAAAAAGTGGAGGAAATCAGATGTAATTATTTTTATTATTAACACCTCTGCCCCTCACCCTGGTTATGAGATTGATATTTCTTAACTTTGCAGCGAGAGAGAGCGAAAAACTAAATCCGATATTCCAATATGTATTCCCTTGTCCTGCAGGATCCCCTCAGCTCATCCAGATCTCAGTCTCTAATATGTATTCCCTTGTCCTGCAGGATCCCCTCGGCTCATCCAGATCTCAGTCTCTAATATGTATTCCCTTGTCCTGCAGGATCCCCTCGGCTCATCCAGATCTCAGTCTCTAATATGTATTCCCTTGTCCTGCAGGATCCCCTCGGCTCATCCAGATCTCAGTCTCTAATATGTATTCCCTTGTCCTGCAGGATCCCCTCGGCTCATCCAGATCTCAGTCTCTAATATGTATTCCCTTGTCCTGCAGGATCCCCTCGGCTCATCCAGATCTCAGTCTCTAATATGTATTCCCTTGTCCTGCAGGATCCCCTCGGCTCATCCAGATCTCAGTCTCTAATATGTATTCCCTTGTCCTGCAGGATCCCCTCGGCTCATCCAGATCTCAGTCTCTAATATGTATTCCCTTGTCCTGCAGGATCCCCTCGGCTCATCCAGATCAGATCAGGTTGCTTAATATGTATTCCCTTGTCCTGCAGGATCCCCTCGGCTCATCCAGATCAGATTGCATAATATGTATTCCCTTGTCCTGCAGGATCCCCTCGGCTCCTCTAGATCAGATCAGATTGCATAATATGTATTCCCTTGTCCTGCAGGATCCCCTCGGCTCATCCAGATCAGATTGCATAATATGTATTCCCTTGTCCTGCAGGATCCCCTCGGCTCATCCAGATCAGATCAGATTGCATAATATGTATTCCCATGTCCTGCAGGATCCCCTCAGCTCATCTAGATCAGATCAGATTGCATAATATGTATTCCCATGTCCTGCAGGATCACACAGAATCTGCTCAGTTCATACAGATCAGGTTGCATAATCTGTATTCCCCTGTCCTGCAGGATCCACTCAGCTCACCCAGATCTCATTCTCTAATATGTATTCTCTTGTTGTGCAGGATCACACAGAATCCACTCAGCTCATCCATTTAGTTCCTGAGATCGAGAGAAAATGGTGGATTTTCTGGCAGAGAATAATCACTGCGGGCAGGCCGTACTGCGGATTGTTTCCCGCGGTAATGCGATCATCGCGGAGCTCTTGAGACTATCGGAGTTTGTCCCCTATGTTTTCAAGCTTAAAGACAAAGCGGATCAGCAAAAATATGGAGAAATTATATTCGATTTCAGCTACTTCAAGGTGAGAAAATGTAAATGTTTTTGCAAGAACCGTCACGTGATCAAAACTTTGCACTTTTCATGCATAACTAGTCCTTAGGTTCTCCTTATGCAACCAGTTTTGGGGACTTGTCCTGTGCACCCAGCACACTGCGTGAGAACAAAAAATGGGTTTCTGGCAGCATGGAGAACGGGCTACGGTGTCTTTGTGTGTGTGTGTGTATATATATATATATATATATATCTATCCATAGGTAATAAAAAAAAATAACCAAGATGCAAAAAATGAGTGTGTATGTGTGTCCTTAAACAATAGCAGACACACTCTGGGACTTATCAAAAAAATAAAGTCCCCCCTCCCAAATTCATAAAGCCTGAAGTTTCAGCTCCTTTTTGAGGATAAAGGTTCAGAATGAGTCGAAGATTCAAGCTTTATGAATCTTAAAAAGATGAGATAAATGTTGTTTGTGTTTTTTTTTCTTTCTTTTTTTGAAAAAGTGCTGGAGTACGTGTTTTGTGTTAATATATCCCCAGAGTATAGCAGTATGTAATGATGCCTGTTTTATTGGACGAACGGTACATTTAAAAGACCAAGCTTTCGAGCGTGTAACCCTCTTCTTCATGTCTAGAAGCTTTACTCTTCTATATAACTTCCCGACCTGAAGAAGATCGTTACACTCTCCAAAGCTTGTCTTTTAAATGTACCGTTGGTCCAATAAAAAATGTATCATTACGTACTGCTATACTCGTGATTTTGGCATCTGAACTAACGTGGCTTATCAAATCGACACATTTTATATATAATTTATACATCTTCGCACAAGTCTATACTGTTATTGATGCTCTCCTTCCCTCTCCATGTCCACCAGTGATCCTTCCTTTCCCACTGTGGTTTAATCCCTTTTAGTCTGTCTCCTTTGTCCTTCTGCTCGGTGATTCTCATTTCCCATGATCTGTTACTCGTTAGGATGGAGGAAAAGACTGTGTGACTGAAGGCATCGGCAACCAAAGGAGGATTCGCCATTTTTCTACGCGTTTATTCATAAGGCTCTGAAAGCCGTGTCTTTCGCAGTCCGTGTTTTAGCTTTAGTCCCTTGAGCTCGTTGAGCAATAATCTAAGAGTCAAACTATTCGGAAAGCTCTCAATTCGCCAAATATTGGTCAAATTGCCAGCGAAACACAGTGCAGATCGCTGCGATTCACTGATCTTTGGTGGCAGTGACATCCCCATAGACAAGTAATGGTTAATCTATTCAGAAAACACCGAAATGTCAGTGATATGCCCTGATTTTCGGTGGTTCAGTTCGACAGGTTTATAGAGGCGAATCCCATAGGATTCAATGTTAAATAATAATAGCGTTGTTTATTATTTTTTATTATTCCATCTTTTTTATTATTTTCATTTGCAGCAAAAAGCCTTTATTTAATTTTTTTTCAGGATTTTTTTAGATGTAAATTTCTTTTTTTCTTTTTTTTTTTTTTTAAAAGTATAAATTTTCATTAACTTTTGGACAAGGGTACAGAAAAAATAGGGGAGGGGAAAGGAACATAAACAGCACGTTGCACTTGAGAAAACATCGCTTAAGGCTGGGGTCAGACGAACGCACTGAACACGTCCGTGTTGCCGCACATCTGTACGTCCGTTGTAGCGTACAATTATGATCAATACAGACCCACACACGAAGTACGTCCGCACAGATGTGCGGACACTCAACGGACGCGGCAAACGGACGCAAAGGATGCAAGAACGTCAAACCGCTAGAACGGACGTGCGGCGTGCGGCACGTCCGCGTAGCGGCCTGTGTGTGCGTGGGGGAGGACGTCAGACACAGGGTCATTGCGGCCTATATAACGGCGATACGCCAGACGTGTCCAGGTGTGGCTGACTGGACCCCTGGTGATACTGCTGCAGAGATGGATGTGGAGAGGCTGATTGACGCTGTTCGCCAGCACCCCGAATTGTGGGACACAGCCTGTGAGCTGTATAAAGACAAGGTCAAGAAGACGGCTGCATGGACAGCAGTTGCTAGAGAGGTGTTCCCAGAGTTCGACACATGGCCAGATCATGAGCAGAAACGCCAAAGTGAGTATATGAGTATTAAATTCATAATCCTAAACATGATGAACATACTGCAATATACTGCATTTGCTGCACATGATGCCGAATGACCATTGCACGTAGCATTGGACTGTGCCACCACTGCCAAGCAAAGGTGTTGGTCTGTGGTTGTTCAGGGTCCCGCTCCCAATCTGTCAGGCACACCTTGCGTACAATCTCCCCAGCTGTCAATCTGCCAATGCGACAATTATGATGCATGTCCTGCAGACTGTAGCAACTACCAAGATACCTAGGACAAAAGGGCAAAGTGTGTTATGATCACATTCAATTAGCCTAACCTATGTCATTCATGTCATGTATTGCAGCACAGGAAGCCCTTGTGAAATGGCGAACTGTTCGCGACAATTATGTCCGAAACCTGCGGAAGAGGCAAGAAGCTGCGCGGTCAGGGTCTGGAGCGAGACAGACCCACAGCTACATATATGGTGAGCAACTCACCTTCCTGCGAAGGACCCTAGAGCCCAGAACCACCACCAGCAGCATGGATCCATCACCATCGGGGTCCCAGGAGCAACAGCCCATGCCGCCAAGTGCATCAGCCAGCTGCTCTGCGGATATGGAGCAATGCGGGCCTGAGTCACAGCAGGAGGAGGAGGATGCTGCAGGACAGGTGCCAGTGACGACAGCTCACACAAGTTTACCGGCGTCCAGACGGAGGAGGGCAGCAGGTGGCACCTTTGAACAGGCCATGCTAAGCTTTATGAATTCGCACCCACCACCGCACCACCACCACACCACCACCGCCACCACCACGATGCATTCTGGCTGAGAGTGACGACATGGCATTCTTCAGCTCATGCTTGCCGATGCTGCAGAGGATGGACCACACCGAAAAACTTGAGTATCGTCGTACAGCATAGACAAGATCAACAGCATCTTGTCCCGGCCTCACCACCAGGCCATGTCTCGTCCTGCTATGCCTGACCCACACTATGCTGGTGGGTACTACCGCCATAGCCATAGCCAGTATCTACACCCACCCTTTCCTCCTGGTGCTGTGCCTCAACCACATCATGCTGGTGGCCACTACCGCTATGGCCAGCCTCAACAGGCACCCATGGCTCCTGGTGCCATGCCCATCCCACACCCCGACACTGACCAGGGCAGGTACATGCAGGATCCTCATGACCCAGATGCACCTAATTATGAGGATTTGTAGGGTTTTCTTATATTTTTATATTTTTATTATGTGTTGTACGGAAACAATATATGCTGTGAATATATTGTTCTATGTTTTCTTTTTTTTATTGATGATAAAAATCTGTTTTCCTTACATTGTTGTTGGTGTCATTATTTACGTGTGCTGGAATGTGATGCCTGTGTATGTGTGTGACGAAGACCAGTTTTCACAAAATGTCTTTTTTCTATCCATATTGTATCTATTATTATCCACTGGCTATTGATTTGGTTGCTCCTCTTCTACTTTTCTTTTACATCCGTCACAAATAACGGACTGTGTGGCCACTACTGCCTCTTCCGTCAGAAAGTGCGTCCGTACTGCACGGACGCACAGTCCGTACAAAATGCGCTCATCTGACCCTAGCCTAAGTCATACACGGAAGGTCCAGGAGTAAATTAAAATAGCATAATTCCCGAAGGGACCGTATCACTTCGTATCGCACCGGATGTCCCCCTTCCCCTGAGTCCTCTCAGAAGTCCCCGACTACCCCTCCTATGCATTTCTAATTAAGTACAAATCCCATAATTCCCAAGGGTCATGCTTGGGAGGTGACAGATCTAGTAATTGAGTGGCGAGCCAATCATATTCCAGAAATTTTTCCAGCTGAGTAGTGAGAACAGAGACAGTGGGTGGATGTACCGTTTTCCAGTTCCTGGCTGTCAGTAATCGTGCCGTGGAGACCACGTGGAACCACAGCCTGTCGAGACACCACTGGGCCTCTCAACCCCACCAATATGAAATCTGGAGTGAAAGGATTCAACATATCTTTTTTAACATTTTCACGCATGTTTTCTTTTATTTCAACGCCCACTTTTTTTTTTTTTTTTTACCAGTTAGGTGGTCTCCGGTCAATCCCTGTCGCCGCACTTCAGGGACTCTGCGTTGAATACTGAATTTATTGCAGGGTCAGCGAACTGAAAATGTCAAAGTGTGCTTAGCGAGAGAGCACAGAAATTTTGGTGCTCTCTGAATAACCCTTTATGTCGCCAGCCACTTAACCCCTTCACTGCTGAGCCATTTCACGTCTTAAAAAAAAAAACACACGTCTTTCTTTTGTTTTTTATTATTTTTTTTCTTTACTTTAAACATGCCCTGGCCTTTCTAATGATTCCAAACATGACCCCGTTAGCTGCCAACAGTCGGGAGATATCGGGGTTCAAAGGAACCTCCTATCTTTCCTTAGGAGTCAATGAGGACGTTCCCCAGACATCCTCAGCAGTGAAAGGGTTAAGTTCTGCCACACTTCATGATTGTGAAAATTTCGCACTTTATCATGCTAACTGTTTTGCTTGTTTCTTAAAGCTGCATGATGTTTGTTGTTGTGGTTTTTGTTTTGGTTTTTGTCAGTGCAATGTGTGATAGTGATATTTTTGCCTTTTTTTTTTTTTTCTTTTTTTTTTTTCAGGGCCCTGAGATCTCGGAGGGTCGACTGGAGACGAAACCCGAACTCCAGGATCTGGATGAAGAATTTCGAGAAAACAACATAGAAATACTAACCCGGTTCTATTTAGCCTTTGAGAGCGTGCACAAATATATTGTGGATTTAAACAGGTACGCCCGGTCACATGTTCACTTCTATCCGGTCTCTGCGAATTCTTATAAAAGTTACTGGATTTGGACGCTTGTTTGTGTTCTCTTAAAACCCCCACAAGTGCCTACCTCCTACGTGTGCCTTTTTTAGGATGGACAGTCTAGTTATGGACCCAAATCTCTTTTCCTGTTTCTCCCATATGTTTAGGGTTTGTTTGTTTATAACAGAAATATAACGCAATAAAATGCACAAAAAGCAAAGTGTCTCTGAAGCCGAGGTCAGCAACCATGGTCCTCTTCTAGACGTTGGAACTACATCTCCCATGATACTCAGCTTCTCATTCGGTCGGCTGCACCTCATGGGTATTGTAGTTGCAAAACTTCTGGAGTGCTAAGGTTGCTGACCCCGGCACTAAACCGCATGAATACAATGTTAGACGTCTTTGGTGTACATAAGATAATGTGCTCTTGTTATAAGTGGCATTTTTAGATCATGGCTTTACGTTTCTATCACAGCTGATTAATACATCATATTTATGTGTATGCAGACTGCCTGGAGCGTTTTGCAACGGGAAGTCGCATTGGGACTCTTTTCTGTTTTATAATAAATGACGAAATGGGTAGTTGTTGTTTTTTTTATTATTATTATTATCATTGAAACAGATTCCTTATTTGTTTTCCCCCTATGCTTTTCTTAAAATGGATTAGTCCACTCTCCCTGTCTAACCCTCAATTAGTTCGGTCCAGCCCCATTTCCTGCTTTTGCAAACTGCTAATCCCCCAACCTGCTGAACCAGAGGCTCAGCAAGCATCTATCTGTACTGGATGATTGCATCCTCTTTTTACCGTCCTCCCATAACAAGGTGCATCTGAGACGCCCTCTCTTTCGACAAGACACCTTTTATTTGCTGTACTTTCACAATAAAGTGAAAGAAGTATAAAGGACTTTGTGTGCTGTCAAATCTAGCTGACTTCAATCATATCCTGCATGTGACATTCACTTCTTGCATGAGACCCTGGGGTTCCAGAATAATTTCTACATTCGCCTGCTTCATATTTTGTATCATGGTTAATAGGGGATACTGGTTATAACTGGCAAGGAGAGGGGGAAACCAAAGGGTCTATACACAAAGCACTGAAATTTTGATTCTTTACCTCTTGGCGATTTCCATTTTGCTGAAAATCCGGTGTATTTACTATTTAGCGAATGGCCACTGAAACCTTTACCGGATTACACCGCACTGGAAAGAAAAGTCTCCTATTCTCCTAACGGGAGTTTCAATCAATAAAAATATTGTAAAAATGTGTCTAAAATAATAAAAAGGTCTGTTACAAAATAAAAAGGGTTTTTGCAAAACAAAAAAAAAAATCAAATAGAATAAATGGTCTTTAAAAAATAAAAAAAATCTATACTTTTTTTTAGATTGAAACCTATGGGATACGCTTGATTGAAACACAGAAAATCAGGGCATTTCAAGTTGGAATTTTGGTACAATTCAGCTTTCTGTGAATAGAACACATGATCGTCTTCTATGGGACAATTTCGGTGAAGCTGAATTGCACCGCAGTTCGACAGCTTAGTGAATAGATTGATTGATCTGAAATTCACCGTTTGGTGCAATTCGGGGTCAATTCGGAGGTTGTTGAATAACCCCTAAAGTGTCCCATGGCGCATGTAGTTTACACATACCCTAATATTTTATATATATATATATATATGTTTGAGATTAGTATTGGGATGACCCCCACCCCCAGCAGAGTTAACCCTTTGTGGATTGTCCAATGGGGAAAGGTTCAGTATCTCTTTGATATTTGAGATGAAGTATTCCGGCAGTATAAAGCCTGTGTTTCATGGTGTGCCGGACCAGCTCCAGCACTGGTTAGTCCGTATTCCGATACTCGATGGTATAGGTGGGTGATTCTTTGGCCCCAATTTAGCAATACTAACTAGGCTTGCTTTTCATTTTACCTTCTGTTCCACGCACGACACATTGACTGGCATGAGGGTCGAATGTTTTCACAGCCGGAGCCCCAGGGATCTCTTAAATTGTCGTCGTTCCCACCCACCACCACCACCATGTAGCCTAAACTTGGAGCAATCCATTGTCTTTGTGCTTTCTGTTCCGGAATTCCTATACATTGTATGGAAGCTGGAAACATTTGATGCCAAGTTGCTCGAATATCCAGACCTCTGAGTTGTGTTTATAGAGTGAAATGGAATTTAATGCTGAATTGTAGTTTTCGCATTGTTTTACATTCACTGCACAGAACATTCCCCCGGGTAGATTTTTTTTTTTTTTTTTTTGTACTCTAGATACCAGTTTTTAAAACTGCCCCGACGTGTTTTGCAGAAGCTGCATGACCCCCTGAAGCGCAAACTCTGCAAACCCGCGTGCTAGTGCTGGCTTCCTTGTGTTTTTATATATAGCAATTTTCCAATTTCTTCATAATCATAAAATTAATGATTTTTATATATATTTTCTCTGAAAGTTTATGCTCCTTTCACGTTATCGACACCTTGCGGTTTTTGCAGGTATCTTGAAGACCTCAATGAAGGCATTTATATTCAGCAGACTCTGGAAACGGTTCTCTTGAACGAGGATGGGAAACAGCTCCTGGTAAGTATAGTCTATAGTATGATCATCCCTATGTGGGATAACACCTGAAGCCAAGGATCAACTTTGACCCTTCAGGTGTTTTGGAACAAGGGGGAAAACTGGAGTGGTTGATTAATGACCCCCTCCTGACACCTACCAGTGTCACTTCTCAGTTCTCCCCTCCTGGATTTTGGCTTTGAGTGCTAAACTCGGTTCTTCTCACACTCCCTGGTCTCCCTCATGCTCTTCCGGGATGATGGCGTCTGATGCAGGTTGTAGCAGAAGCCGTCGCTCATGACGATTGGCGAGTGCATGATTAGCACACAAGCTGTCAGTTGGAGGCCCCTCGATACTACGTGAGAGGTACTGGATGATCAGCTTGACAGTGCTAACCCAAACCCCGGAAGGCTTTCCAGCAGAACAAACACTCTACGTTTTAAAGTTGTCGCGTCCCCCAGGGATTGGGGTAGACACTCAGGATACCATGAAAATCTAAATTAAATGGAAACTCGGGTCACCGTGACCTCTTTTTAATAAATGCACTATTTAACATGGTGTCTGGGTTCTTGTATTCACAGATGTTTCCGAATCTGGGAAATAGTCCAAAGCTGGTGCTAACTTAACCAGAGCCGTTGTAAATGTAACAACCCCAAAGACCAGTGGTTCTCAACCACGGTCCTCGAGTTCCCCCAACAGGCCAGATTTTGAGGATCACTTTGGGGAAATGCAGACTGAATCCTGCAATCACTGAGCAGTAAATCATATCACCTGTGCTGTGCTTCACATATCCTACAAACCTGACCATGTTAGGGATACTTGAGGACCACGGTTGGGAACCACTGCCATAGACTATAATGACTCTGAGTTTACAACCCCTCTGGTTAAGTTACCACCAGCTTTGGAATATTGCCCTCAGAGGGCCACATTACAAACGTTATTGCTCACCTGAGTGAGCGTTAATGTTAGCCCTGGTAGCCCTAACGCAGGCGCACCATATTACAATCCCAATGCTAACGGGTTAAAAAACCCGTTACCGTTTGGTACCTTACGCTTTTCAGCACAAGGTTACTGTACTTTGCGCTTTGTACTTTGTTGCAAATGCCTTTAATAATTATTTTGTTGGGTGCGCCACCACCCTAATTGCTAAGCTAGCAAATGACACACTTACAGAAAGGCCACAAACAGGTCAGGCCCCTCCAACCATTCAGGGACCCCATATCGTAGATAAATTCAACTTTAGATCCGTGCCTGTCAGTGTAGTTACTAAACTGCTCCGTAATCAAAAAATGGAATACCAATCTGGACCTGATCAAATCCCAGCAATGCTGCTGAAAATCAGTGCCCCAGCAATTGCAAAACCTGTCGCAACGCTCCTCAATGAATCCCTGGCAACTGGATACATTCCCAAACTATGGAAGACTGCGAGAGTGGTACCTATCCATAAAAGTGGCGACAGTACTTTCGTATCCAACTACCGTCCAATCTCATTGCTCCCCGTTATGTCAAAAATTTTGGAAAAATGCGTGTACACACAATTACGTGATTATTATCAATCTTCAAACTATTTAACCCCAGATCAATCCGGCTTTCGTCCAAATCACTCAACTACAACCACCCTTTTAAAAGTTTGCAATGATACCCAAGCTGGCATGGAACAAGGAGACCTAACTGGAGCCATATTTCTTGATTTTGCCAAGGCCTTTGACACAGTAGACCATGGCATCTTATTACAAAAACTTAAAAACTCTGGTATTGGTGAACAAACGTTAACCTGGTTTGAATCATATGTATCCAACCGATCGCAACATGTGTCCATCTCTGGCAGCTCCTCCCTCCCCCTCCCAGTCACGTGCGGTGTACCCCAAGGCTCAATACTCGGCCCCCTGCTATTCACATTATTCATAAATGATCTGCCCAATGTCTGCAAAGCCTCAACTGTACACATGCATGCAGATGACACCGCAATCTATACCAGCAAACCATATCTCCCACAGCTGGAGGCCGTGCTGCTAGAACAATTCACAGAGGTAGAAAAGTGGATCACAGATAACAAACTTTTTCTAAATACTGACAAAACTGTAACGATGCTCTTTGGAACAGCACCTAAACTACACAAATCGCAAAATCCCCATCTATGTGTTGGGACAAAATCAAATGGCATGCTGACCACAGTCACTTCTCTCAAATATCTAGGTATGTGGTTGGACCCTAATCTATCCTTTGGCCCCCACATCGAAAAACTCTCATCTAAAATTTACCCCAAACTAGGTGCCCTGTACAGAAACAAATCCTGCCTGAGCCCCACGGTAAGAAAGCAGATTGTACAACAAATGCTTATCCCAGCTATTGATTATGGAGATGTAGTGTATGCAGCCGCCCCGCAAACACACCTTCAGAAACTTACTACATTGTATAACTCATTCTGTCGCTTTGTGCTACAATGTAACTACATGACCCACCATTGTGACATGTTAAAAGAACTGAACTGGCCATCGCTGGAATCTAGACGCACCCTTCACCTTTCCAACCTGGTGTTTAAGAGCTTCTCTGGGAAGCTGCCACCCTACCTGAATAGGCTGCTTCCCCCAGCAGTTCCCTCATCCTATAACCTCCGATCCAGGACCTGCACCTTACTTGCAATACCACAATACAAAAAGAAAGTGTCTTGATCCTCATTTTCCTACAGAGCACCGCAATTATGGAATAACCTCCCAGACGCCATCAAATCTTCCCCCAGTCTTAAGTCACTCGAGCTCCTTACTAACATACCTCGGTACAGAATGCACCTGTAAACATGTAACACAGTGACTATATACAGAATGCACCTGTAAACATGTAACATAGTGACTATATACAGAATGCACCTGTAAGCATGTAACACAGTGACTATATACAGAATGCACCTGTAAGCATGTAACACAGGGACTATATACAGAATGCACCTGTAAACATGTAACAGTGACTATATACAGAATGCACCTGTAAACATGTAACATAGTGACTATATACAGAATGCACCTGTAAACATGTAACACAGTGACTATATACAGAATGCACCTGTAAACATGTAACATAGTGACTATTTTACTTAATATTTATTTTCCGTGTTAATCTATATATTTGTGTTTTGTTTTTGATATCTTGCATTGTATTACTTTGTATTTCTGTAACTGTAACAATTCAATGTCCTTGAACCCAGGAGATACTTGAAAACGAGAGAAATCTCAATGTATCCTTCCTGGTAAAATACTTTGCGCTCCTTATACTTATTTTATTTACAATCTACTAGCGCTAATTAACGTCCGGCTGCGGTCAGCAGAAAGTTAACAACAGCCAGGACTTGGTGCTAACGGATCCCGCTGCTGCAGACTCTGTTAGCACCATCCAGAAACCCCCAAAATCAATCGTATACTCACCACCTATCACACGCCGAGGACCGCGGCTCCAACCGCCTTCTCTGTCCGTCAAGAGTAGGGAGAGACTGGGGGGAAATAGTCCCTCAGTCTCCCCCTGCGGATCACTACGCTGACCTGCCGGATCTCGGGAGGTGAGATCCGGCTGGTCATGTGACCTGGGCTGTCTGCTTCAATGGAGTCCTATGGACTCCATGGAGAGGATGTGCACGGCAGCACTTAGTGCTACCGTGTGCATCCTGGGGCTTAGCGCCCGTTAACAATGCAGCCAGCTTTTTAAGCGCCTGCACTGTAATATCGCACTAAAACGGGGGCGCGTTTTTCTCCTTTGCGTCCTCAGTTTAGCGCGATCAATGTAATGTAGCCCTGAGTCGTGTGAAAACTCAAAGCTCTGGTAAACTTGTCAGCGCCAATAGAGACTGGAGTTTGCAGGTTTACTCCTGACTTGCAATCTTCCCTCTGCTTCTAACCAACTGCCCATAACACATATATATATATATGTCCCCAAGCAAATCATTTTCTTTTAAATATTTACAGATGTCCATTTATCTTTTTTTTTTTTTTTTCACATATCTGGTCCTTGCTGCCTTTTTCAGTGTGAAGCTTTGTACCTGTACGGCGTGATGCTGTTGGTGATCGATCAGAAGATTGAAGGGGAGGTGCGCGAGAGAATGCTGGTCTCCTACTACAGATACAGGTAGGTCCTTGCAACAGGTTCTTCCTCGCCGTTACACAGTATTGTCAAGAAGGTAAAGAGAGCGGCAGGTACTCGGTCTGTAACGTGTGAGCGAGCGGCAAGATTCAACCTCACAAATAACCCCGGGATCGGGTGATCCAAAAAGATGAGCTTGGTGTTATAACACGGTGATATTCACGCGTTACTAGAACCATGTTATTCACTTAATTTCACTTGCAATAAGATGTTACAGCATTTTATTCAGGCAAGTTCATCCTCCTAAGGTAAAAATAAAAGGTAAATAAAATCAATCTCTGCAGTGTGTGTTTATATATTCTGTATCGGTTTACCTGGGTTTTGATTCCCTTTAAAGTATCGGCTCCGTTATCCGCACCGTGACTATACTAGATAATGGCAATATCGACTTTTCAATTCAGGTGTTTTTGTTTTTTAACATTTCCCGTGTAATATCACTCCCTCCAGTTCGAATATAATCTTATATACTTACTAACGATATCTACTTTAATCGGTCGATGTGGTGTAAACACTTTGCTGTCGCCTCCAGCGGGGCGAGATCGTCTGCCGACTCAAACATGGATGATATCTGCAAACTGCTGCGGAGCACGGGTTACTCCAGCCAGCCAGGATCGAAGAGACCCCCAAACTACCCCGAGAGCTACTTCAGCCGCGTGCCCATCAGCGACACCTTCATCAGCATGGTTATCGGAAGGCTGAGATCCGATGACATCTACAACCAGGTCAGATGTGTGTTCCTAGTAGTTATCAGGCTGCAGACGCAGGGACTATATTGTGATGTGATTTCGTAAGCATACAAAGTAATCCTTGGTGCGGGCCTTCCCAGCGAGGTTAAATCAGTGTGAGATTGCTGTATAAAAACCCTCGTTATTAGACGTGTGTCTTGCAGAGATTTTCAGTTCGGACGAACTGATTTGTGCAAAAAAAAAAAAGGAATTTCATCCAAAATGAAATGTCATTTTTGTTTCAGATGAATCAATGCACCAATCTGAAGGAAAAAAGAATTTGCACACGCTCTACTTAAGCATGTGCGTGTTTTAGTAGATTGCCCCCTCCTAATTTATTTTCCTACTTTCGAGCGATTTAATCGTTCTTACATGTGACAGCCACGCAGGGTATATTCCGTCCAAGCTCCTGGAACGTTTTGAGGTCCTCCATGGTGTACAGACTGTTTTTGTTAAACCCCCCCCCCCCCAGCTGTAATAAACTTTTTTCAGCATGGCACTGCCAGGGTTAAATTGGAATAGTTTATTGCCCTTGCAGGACCCCACCAGGCAGATCTCTGGCTGCAGAGAAGCCCGGATTCCAGAGTGATACGCTGCAGCTGCGACGGGAAGAATGGGGCTCAGCTCCCAACGAGTCACGGAAGGACCCAATTGCATTTTGGTTCTTTCGTAATCCATTAAGAGATTTTGCATAAATCCATTAATTCACCTGAATGCAGGGGTCAAGTCGAGAGGAACATGAGGGAACACAGTTCTGCCATTCTTTTTGCAGACAGAACGGAGTTCCCATTGGTCCCATACACTATAAAGCTTGTATTCAGGTGTTCAAAGTCACATATATATATATATATATCTATATCCAGCTGCTCCTGATGGTGAGGACACCTCTGTTTTGTCTTAAAGTAATATTTTTTTTGTATATTTTTCAATAAGAAATTATATGTATTGATGTTTGATCATAAATCATGCATTGTTACAGTAATCCACGAAGTGAGAACCGTCTATTTGTTGTTAGGGAAGCCATGTTGTTGATACATTGCTATGGCAACATTATGGGCTTGTTAAGGGGTTTTAATGTGATCATGTGGTTCATATAAACTTGTCATTATTATATATGCTTTATCCTGATGAAAGTCCCTGCGAGGACTGAAACGTCAAATCAGTTAAGGAAAATCTTTTTCATCACTAAGTCTCCGTGTGGTGGGCTATCGTTTAAGTGTGATATATAGATATATCTATCTAATGCGAAGGGCAAAAAAGTGTGATTTAAAAGCCTAAACACGGCAGATAATAACGTTTATAGCTGCAGAGGACATTTACACATCCAGCAATTCAGAGCACCGCTTACAGAGCTCATGTGCTACATTCCCCATATACAGCAAGGAACCCTGGGTAGGGCATGCAAATGAAGTCCACAACTTCTCACTTTTTTTTGCATCTAGGTATATATATATTACACACAAACCAGGAGAGCATTCTTAATTCATAAATGTAAAGACTTTAACCCTTTGCAGGTTCTAACAACTCTTAACTCTTTCAAGATTTTAGCAACTGGTAACCCTTTGCTGGTTTTATACAAGGTTTTTATAGTACAGAAGTAATTTCCAGGGCGCTCCGTATACAACTGGATTTGCTCCCACCCCAAATGAGTGCTTCCCGTCACCCAAAAAAAGAATCCATGTATAAAACAAAAGGGTGTGGGTCAGCGCGTCACAGAAATCCCAAGGGGAACACAGGGAGTCGAATGTACTTCTGATAAAGGGGTCATACGTCAATGGACAACTTGGATGAGGTGGCAATGCGGTCTTCTTATATGGAAAAACCTCAAAGCACAGAAAACGCATATGGTGCAATATTGTAATACAGGATAGAATTCACAGTTAGTGTAAACGCTTATACTCACACCGAAAGAGCCGCCAGCTCTCAAATGAAGGCGTGCCAGGTGTTTAAAGGGTTACCTGCTTACCCCAGAATGATCCATGTAAGGTACCTCCTCAGCGTACTTCTCGGATAAAGGAATCCGGGGGGGTCATTCAAAATATAACACACCTAGGCATAATAAATGTATATATTAGAACCGAATAAACCCGAGGATATCCCTATTCAGTTGAACACACATGAATAAACAAATGGAAAAGAAAAAAAACACCCTGATCTCCCTCTCTCACTGATGGTCTGCCATTTATTGCCCACTCTGCTTATTGGTGGACCCCCCCCCCCCCGTATTCCTTTATCCGAGAAGTACGCTGAGGAGGTACCTTACATGGATCATTCTGGGGTAAGTAGGTGACCCTTTAACACCTGGCACGCCTTCATTTGAGAGCTGGCGGCTCTTTCTGTGTGAGTAGAAGCGTTTACACTAACTGAATTCTATCCTGTATTCCAATATTGCACCATATGCGTTTTCTGTGCTTTTTTTTTTTTTTTTAAAAGTTTTTCCATATAAGCAGACCGCATTGCCACCTCATCCAAGTTGTCCATTGACGTATGACCCCTTCATCAGAAGTACATTCGACTCCCTGTGTTCCCCTTGGGATTTCTGTGAAGCGCTGACCCACACCCTTTTGTTTTATACAAAGGTTTTAACAATTATGGGAATTTAGTTCACACTAAATGGCCATAAATTGCTTCAGCCTGTCATACCGCCAATGTATCCCATTGTGACAGGTCCTACTGTACATCACCTAATGACCGCCATTATGGGATTAACTCACTGAGGACTGAATTCTTCATGGGGCTTCATGCGATTCAAGGTTAATTAGAACCTGTGGGTGGAACACCTGCGACAGGGAGGGGGCACGCAGAGGGTTGTCAGCCCTTTTCATACATAATACACCAGGGGGGCAGCAGTCAACCTTTACTAAGCACAGAGGGCGGGTGCTTCTCAAGACAAAAATTACAACAAAGCAGGAGGAGATCTGTTAAAGTCTTTTTGAATGTATGAGCCGGTCTGCTCTCCTTTTGGTTTGTTGTATTTTTTGTCTTGAGAGGCACCTGCCCGCTTAGCTTGGTAAAGGTTGAGTGCTGCCCTCCTGGCGTAAAATATATGTATATATTATCCTACTTGAGCGTGTTTGTGTTACATGTGAGATAATTGCTAATGGGGGGGGGGCAGGATCCTTGGTGAGTTCCCACATATATTTAAGGTCTTAATACCTGTTTGAATGTATGTCAAGTTGACCTGTATTTGCATCGCATTGTGTAAGAGGAAGCGGGGCTGAATGCTAGAGGTTCCGGCAGCCGCCCATTCCATATCACGTCTGCGCTCCCCTGCACATGTTGCAGTAACCGGTTCTAGTCGATGGTATATTGTAGTTTTGGTAGCTGGTTATATGATGTAGATTGGATGATCATGCGTGCCAGTGTTCAGTCATCGCTCTCTTCAATCTCTAGGTGTCGGCGTATCCTTTACCGGAGCACCGCAGCACAGCCCTCGCCACCCAGGCCGCCATCTTGTACGTGATTCTTTACTTTCATCCGACCACTCTCCACACACACCAAGCCAAGATGAGAGAAATCGTGGACAAGTATTTCCCAGATAACTGGGTGAGTGCCTAAGCTTCAGCTTCTACCCGCGCTGAGAGCATATCGCTACCTGTCCCAGCACTGCGTGATGTTTCCTGGCATAGTTACATGTTACCCGTCATGGACTAGACTGTTACAGTGCATTTGGTAGGCGTCTCCATGTAGAATTCACGGTCATTTCCCCAGTGCTCAGTGCCCAAATATCTATTATTAAGCTTGTAGCGCCCACCGGTCACACACTTACAGGGTTATTCAAAGAGATTTGAAAAGTCACCGCACGTTCGGTGACTTTTCGTTCCCTGCACTTCGTGGCGATTCGCCGATCCTAGTTTGCCGACCCTATATTTAGCAAGCGCCGCAGGGGCCCCCGTAGTGCAGGGAAAAGTTGCCGCAAACACACCGAACACTCACCGCAAACCCGCAGAAACAGCTGGATTAACAACGCCGAACGTGCCGGAGAAACCCGACGAGCCGCCGATCACAGCGCAGAGCAGCTGCCGGAAAAAGCCGACACGCAGACGAACCAGGTGAAAAAAACCAAACCGTAAGCTTGAAAATTTGAAAAGTGACACGCTGTTTGCAGAGAAACTACAGAACGAAAATGTCTGGAATTTACATATAAGATCCAATGAATGATAAGAAAAAGGGCTGTTACAGAAAGAAAAAAGAAAAAACTATTTAAAAAAAAAACGAAAAAAAATTTGCCTAAGAAGTCTAAAAATAAAGACTTTTTGCTGAAGATTAAAATAATAAACATTTATTAGATATTGAATTAAAACGGGAATATTTTTAACATTGAAGCCTATGGGATTCTCCTGAATAAACCTACCGAATTAAACCACCGAACAGCAGGGCAATTCGGCAACTTTTCACTGCTGGTTTGTGTTCTCTGAATAGATGAAGCATTGGTTCTCTATGGGGATTTCACTGCCCTCGAACAGGCACCGTATGTGCAGGCAATTCGCCAACATTTGGCGAACTGCCTGCTCTCCGAATGGCCTGGAAATGTAGCCGTACGCTGAATTTCAGTGTCCGGATTCATTTCAGGGCCAGATCGGCTCTCTTTGAATAACACTGATAGTGCTCACTAGACTCGTGGACGGCCAAAAAATTTGTTTTGTTTCAGATAATTTTATTCCGTGTTTTTGTTTTTCGTTTCGGGTTGTCCGATATGTTACCGCCATTCGTATTTTCAGACCGATCCGAAAATTCGGATGGCGGTATTTTGTTTTTTGGGTCCATTCATTTTTATTGTTAATTCGTATTTTGTTTTATTATTAGTTATCGGAATATGAAATGGATTAATTAATTCCATTAAATTAGGAAAGAATAAAAAATCCCCGGCTCCGGAGCCCCGCAGAGCTGCTGTCCTGGGTTTTGAATAGGTTTCAGCACTATAGACAGCCCCCGCGCAACACAGCCAGACTGGAGGAAAGAAAAAAAAAAAACGCTGCAAAGAAAAAAAGCCTAATTATGAATCCAAAAATTTAACTGAAGAAATCCTAAAAAATAGAGACTTTTTGCTGCAAGTGAACACAATAAACGGTTGAATAAATATTTAATAAAAATAGTTTTTTTTTTTTTTTTACATTGAAACCTATAGGATTCGCCTGATTTAAACCTGTCGAACAAAACACGAAAATCAGGGTTAGAAATTCTAACCTTAGCGTCTAACCCTAGCCCTGATTTTCGGTGGTTCTTTCGACAGGTTTAATCTGGCGAATCCTATAGGTTTCAATGTAAAAAATAAAAAAATTCCCGTTTTTTTATTTTCGGATCATTTCATTCTGATTTTTCGTTTTTTTTTAGATTTTTCGTCTTTTTACCACGATTTGTGATTTCGGACAGATCCGATTTTTCGTATTTCAGAAACGCACATATCTAGTGCCCACTCTGCACATATCATCATCATGTCTGTATAGAAAGCCCTACTTATCAGAGATACATTAACCCCTCACCCACATAAGGGCCCTAAAGCAGTGTTTCCCAAACCTCTCCTCAGGTTCCCCTAACAGGCCAGGTTTTAAGGATGTCCCTTGGGGAAATGCAGACTGAATCCTGCAATCACTGAGCAGCAAATCATATCACCTGTGCTGTGCTTCACATATCCTGCAAACCTGGCTTGTTTGGACTTGAAGACTGGTGTTGAGAAACACTGCCCTAAAGCGCTGATTAACCCTGTGGTACCTTGGCTAAACCCACACATCAAATCATAATACCATCAACTCCAAAAAAGTGGAGGTGGCCACTAAACACTGTTTTTTTTTCATTGCAAGATTATTGGCAAATAACGCAGGATGAAGAAACTAAAGTGTATTCTCCATGTGGCGAGTGATCACCATTCTTCTCCATCCTTTGCATCGCAGTGTCTCCCAAAATAATTTGGAGTACCATAGGTTTCTCCAGTGTTTCAGTCGCAGTTGATTTTACCATTGTTTTCACCGTTGTTTCTATCGGACTCCAAAGGACATAGCCAGTTGAGGCTCGGGTCAGACGAGCGCATCCTGTGCGTCCGTGCACAACGGACGTACTTTCTGACTGACGACAAGGTAGTGGTCACACAGTCCGTTTTTGTGACTGACGGATGTAGGAGGGAAAATAAATTAAAATGAAAGAACATTTTGTCCGTCAAAAATGTTGGACGTATAAATGCAGTCCGTCTGACCATGCTCCATCACTCACACACAAAGCTATGCGGACGCGGCGCACTCTGTGCGTCCGTTTCTAGCGGATTTACGTTCTTGCCAAACTTATGTCCGTTTGCCACGTCCGTTGTGCGTCCGCACTTCTGTACGGACCTACTTCATGTGTGGGGCTCCATTGATCATAATTGTATGCTATCACGGACGTTAAAATGTGCGGCAACACGGACGTTAAAATGTGCGGCAACACGGACGTTAAAATGTGCGGCAACACGGACGTTAAAATGTGCGGCAACACGGACGTTAAAATGTACGGCAACACGGACGTTAAAATGTGCGCAACACGGACGTTAAAATGTGCGGCAACACGGACGTTAAAATGTGCGGCAACACGGACGTTAAAATGTGCGGCAACACGGACGTTAAAATGTGCGGCAACACGGACGTTAAAATGTGCGGCAACACGGACGTTAAAATGTGCGGCAACACGGACGTTAAAATGTGCGGCAACACGGACGTTAAAATGTGCGGCAACACGGACGTTAAAATGTGCGGCAATACGGACGTTAAAATGTGTGGCAACGTGATAACTGCGCTCGTCTGACACGAATCGTAAGATCACCAAAGTCTATTCACCGCCGTTGGGGAAACACTGAATGGAGAATACAGTACTCGCCTCCTGTGCAATCCGTACAAGCGCACAATTTAGTTCTGGGAACTCTGGTCCCCCCAAACTCTTGTTTTCAAGTATGTCCTGGGTGGTGAGTATGTACCGTTAGGTGTCTTGCCAAGGACACTTACTGGAGAGGTGCTCTTGCCGGGATTCGAACCCGTGTCTCCACGGTTATAGAGCAGTGATGTTACCTCTACTCCACCCAGCCGGTGATTCCCTGGACTTTGCTTAGATTTGCTTGATCCTACAAAAATAGAGGGCAAAATATCATTTTTCTTCATGTTTTAGGTTATCAGTATATACATGGGCATCACCGTGAACCTCATGGAAGCGTGGGAGCCATACAAAGCAGCTAAGACGGCATTGAATTACACACTGGACTTGCCTAACATAAAGGAGCAGGTATAATAACTTGTATGGGGTGATCCTTCTGCCACAGCTGGTCCAGATGAATTTAAAGGGACACTACCACTACCATAAGCTGTAACTAGATTACTTGTACAAAAACACTTTATAAAACACATGCTGCAGTTCTTTGTTTGAAGTAATTGCATATAAAGGGAGGTTAAAAAATCTAGGGGTTTCTTTATCTCTCGTTTCCATTTTGTGGACTTTTCCCATGATGCAACTTTTACCAAAATCTTATGGCGAGGTTTGTGGCTGTGCTTTATCTTATACAGTATGTAACAGTTAATGAGGCGTAGGAGGGAATGTTTAGATAAGGCAGCAGGGGGTTTATTATGTTCTCCAGGCTACATGAGAGAAGAGCTGAATGAGCTAAGACACAGGGAGCTTAAAAGGCTTCTAATCGACCCCATGGTGATGTCCTTTGAATACATCCCACACACAATACAATGATGTGAGTCGGTGACTGACCCATTCACTCCATTCTATGGACAAAGCCACACGGGGAGGAGCAAGTGATGGAAAGATACTGTGTGGGGGGGGGCAGTTTACAACACAAAATATCACACAATGGATGCACCCAGTGACACATATAGAGGAAAATATCACACAATGGATGCACCCAGTGACACATATAGAGGAAAATATCACACAATGGATGCACCCAGTGACACATATAGAGGAAAATATCACACAATGGATGCACCCAGTGACACATATAGAGGAAAATATCACACAATGGATGCACCCAGTGACACATATAGAGGGAAATATTTTATTAACTAAGCATACAAGAGAGAAAAACAAATCACATGTAAGATATCAGCTACATCAAATAAACACAATAAGGACATTGCATTTTTTGGTGTTACTGGCCCTTTAAATGAAGCGCGTATCTCCTCTTCACACTATTGTCTGGCTTTTCCTTCGCAGGCCTCCAGATACTCACACCTGATGGAACGCCTGCACCCTCAGGTCCAGCAGTTTCTGAAGCAGGGCTTCCTACGAGAGGAGTTTGTCCTCGACAACATCCCCAAGCTCCTGAACTGTCTCCGGGATTGTAACGTAACCATTCGGTGGCTGATGCTCCACACAGCAGATTCCGGTAAGGCCGACGCCAAAGTTTAATACAAACGTGTCAAAATGTCTATGTGACTCCAAGACTTACCGACCTCCACTAATACTAAATAACGGTGTCTCTCATGTGGAAAAAATGCTTGTTTTCATATAAACCTTCTATCCATGGAGGAATGTCACAGCTATCACTATTCATGAAGGTCTGTGATACGGCTTGTGGTTTAATGGACGTAATCTCGCTTCTCCTGTGTTGAGGGAGTCCCCTTTAAAGAGGAACACTGTTCATCCTGATCACTTTAAAAAGACAAAGTGGTCAGGATGTTTAGTGTTTCCACCCCCGCCCCACCGCCCTCAGCTGGCAGAAGCCCGGGGTGAATGGAGGAGTTTACTCCACCCCACCCTGCGTCAACAGCAGCCGGGATTTCGATTTCCCCATCTGCCGGTCACTAGTGATGTCAGCACGCAGAGAGCAGCCGATGTCACCCTCTGAGACCAGTTGTGGTATCGAGCGTTCTCAGAGAGGCAGCTGATGGATCAGATTTGTGCATGCGCGTGCAGCTCCGATCCATCGCTCTGGACAGGCGTTACGGAACTTGTGTGCATAAAGTGCACAAGTCCATAGCGCTGTACAATTTGCGGTTCCTACACAACGAGAGGTGGGACACAAACAGTGCCACCGAAGACTGAAACTGGGAACCAAACGAGGTATATGGAATTGTTTGATTTTTCCTGCCGTCAAGCAGCAACCCCGCAGATGTTCCTGAGCTTCAACTCCCATGATTCCCTGGCCATCTGTTGCACTGAAAGAATTCTGGGATTTCTAGGTTATCAACCCGTTGGGGGGGGGCCGAGGCTTGACAGCCCTGATCTACTGGACACAGCTCAGCTGCACATTAGGGCCGTAACGGATTTATTCTTGCGTTTCCAGAGTGGAATATGATTTTGTTTGTATTGTTTTGATGCATTTGTTGTGTAGCCGCACCGGTCTCAAGAAATGGCATGCTTCATACAGATGTCTTTTTGCACTTTTATTCTGTCTGTCACTTTTAGGCGACACTATGAAAACTACAAGAACTAAAACCAAATAATGTTCCCATATGCATAAACACAGTCCTTTACAAGTATCTCTTGCAAAACGAACGTGTCTTTCAAACAGAAATATGATAAATCCAGTTACATCATTAACAGATCACATTGTCCGTGTAAAGCGATATAACCTATCATAATTAACCACTTGGCTGCTATGGACGCGCTCAGTGAGTCCAGCCAAGTGGTTCTCCTGTGCTACGGACGCGCTGAGCGGGTCCTAGCACAGGAGGCAGCAATCAGCCAGGATTCCAGCTGAATGCTTGCCCCCCCCCCCCCCCCGTGCAGGCTGACATCTAGCATGTTAGCCCGGCACTCCGGGTCCCCGGCGGGGACATTAGATGTCATTGCAGCGGCGCCTTCGGACCTCTCTCCCTCCCGATCGCCGGGGGCCACAGGGTTAAGACAGGCACCGTTTCCAAACGGTGGCTAACATTAACCCCTGGGGAGCCGGATCACGATTCGGTGCCGAAAAGCGCCAGATCGTGATCCTCTCCCGCAGCTGGCCGACATCTTGGATGTCGGCCAAGCCTCCGGGAACTACCCTTGAAGACTGGCGTCATCGTGCATAGCACGATGACGCCAGTCCTGGAGTTAACCCCTAGCTGCCAGCAATGGTGGAGATAGGGGGTTCATTGGAACCCCCTATCTCCCAATCCGTGGAAACTAGGGGTTGATGTTTGATATCGTTGGATCAGCCAGAGCATGGCCTTTCCAACGATACCAAACATGACCATGTAGAATGTTTAAAAAAATATATATATATATTTTTTTTTATTTTTTTTTTGTTTTGTTAATGCAGCAATATTGTTCCCATTTCAATTATAATGTGAACAATGATGCTGCACTAACGATTTTTGTTTGGGGTGCATTTGTTAAAAATCGCGTAATTTTCCCCCAAAAAAAATGTACCGAGACCCCATTTCTTATTTTTTGAACAAGCGCAACTCATAGAAAATATAACCGCAATTGCTCGCATGTTAAAATGTGAAAAAAAAAATACTTTACACGTTGTAAATTATTGAAAATTCTAATTTTATTGCATATTTTTGTTATAATATACAGACATGACATAACGTATACATATAATAATGACATATTATGAATCTGCCGAGTCTGACGGAAAGAACGATATATAATATGTCTGGGTCATATACTAAAATAAGCCTTAAAAACACGTTTAAACATGATGAGCAAAACCGGTAAAAATGAGCTCAGCACAGAGGCAGGAAAATGCCTCAGCAGCGAAAGGGATAACCAAATACAGAGGTAAATTACTCTCCTCTTAGACCAAGTGCAGATAAAGTTCTTATGAGGAGTTATGCAACACCCTGAGCCTTCTCCTCCAGCAGCTTTGAAACCAGGAAGTGGCTAGTTCCCATACTCTGGAAGACTAAAATCTAGATTCAGTCTTACCCACTGCATACCCAAAGCCCATTTAACCACTTCAATGCGGAGGACGCGCTCAGCTGCTGTGCGGAGGACGCGCTGAGCGCGTCCTCCCATTGGGGTCAGCGTTCGGCTGGGTTCCGGCCGATCGCTGGCCCCCCCGGTGCGGGCTGACATCCTCGATGTCAGCCCGGCATCCGGAACCGCAGCCGCTGGAATTAGGTGTCATCGCGGCAGCCCCCCCCCGCATGTGCGGAGGAGGCGCCTGAAAGGGAGGGGGGGAGGTCTCTCCCTCCCGATCGGCGGCGTTGCGGGAGTTAACCCAGGCACCATTTGGAAGGGCACAGCCTGCCCTTCCAAATGGTGCCTGGCATTAACCCCTGGGGAGCTGGATCGCGAATCGGCGCTGAAAAGCGCGGTTCGCGATCCTTTCCCGGAGCTGGCCGACATCTTGGATGTCGGCCAAGCCTCCGGGGACTCCCCCTGAGGACTGGCGTCATCGTGCGTAGCACGATGACGCCAGTCCTAGAGTTAACCCCTAACTGCCACCAACGGTGGAGATAGGGAGTTCATTGGAACTCCCTATCTCCCGATCCGTGGCAGCTAGTGGTTAATGTTTGGTATGGTTGGATCGGCCAGAGCATGGCCGTTCCAACGATACCAAACACGAATGTGAAAAAAGTTTTTAAAAAAAAATTTAAATTAAAAATATAGTTAAAAAAAAAATTATAAAAAAATAAACATTTTTTTTTCTTTTTTTGGTTTGTTAGTGTAGCAATATTGTTCCCATTGCAATTATAATGTGAACAATGATGCTGCACTAACGATTTTTGTATGCGGTGCGTTTGTTAAAAATCGCGTAATTTTCCCCCAAAAAAAATGTAACGAGTCCCCATCTCTAATTTTTTTAACAAGCTCACCCCATACAAAATATAACCGCAATTGCTCGCATGTTAAAATGTGAAAAAAAAACACTTTACACGTTGTAAATTATTGAAAATACATATTTTATTGCATTTTTTGTTATAATATACAGACATGACATAACGTATACATATAATAATGACATATTATGAATCTACCGAGTCTGATGGAAAGAACGATATATAATATGTCTGGGTAATATACTAAAATAAGCGTTTAAACAAGATGAGCAAAACCGGTAAAAATGACCTCAGCACAGGGGCGGGAAATGCCTCAGCAGCGAAAGGGTTAAAGGAAACTTTACCTTTTAAACATGCAAGGGACAACACCTCTCTAAAAAAAAAATATGTCCCCTGACAGTTACAGCCTGCATGCTGAATAATGCATAACTTTATTTTGGAGTTTCTGAACCAAAGAATCTGCAATCTGCTATCCTGCAACAATTCCACGTATTCGATGGATTCGTTGGTCCGACTTGTCTTCGTTCGGCTTCCCTTGTGATTTGATGTTCTTGGCCTGAACACTCGATCACCCGGCATCTCTGCTCTCTTACAGCTTATGACGTAAACAATAAGCGCCTTCGCCAAGTGAAAGACCAGGTTCTGACGGACTCCAAGTACAACTCCAAAGTGCTGTTCCAGCTGCTGCTCGACACGGCGCAGTTTGAATTCGTTTTGAAAGAGGTAACGAGGGTTGGGTGTTTTTCTTATCTTCTTTTTCTTCAAAATTGCATTTATTGAGGTAAAGGTGACGCACACCGGGGGGGGTCACAAAATGCCAGTGTTTAGGTTTGCCAGCAGACAACGGTGATTACTGAAGTGTTAGAACCACCTTATACTGTCACGAACCCACCCAATAGGGAAAATCGCAGGAACGGCAGAGGAGGCTTCGTGAATTCAAGCTCAGTCGGCCATCCTTTTATTTTTTTTTCCCATCTCCCGTTCCAGCCATGTATTAACTTCAGCGATCCAGATCCGCTGCAATGCTTAACACCGGCATTTTGTGAATAACCCCCTGTACGCTTTGCCACACGGACTTTCTTCTTTCTAAGACGACTTCACCTTCAGGGATGACCAGCTGTATACCTCTACGTAATAGCTAGGTTTTCCACAGGTATAAGCAGGGCCGGTGCCAGGTTATTTTGCCCCCTCGGCAAGTCCATCTACTTTGCTCCTTTTTATTCCCCGCCTCTTTCTATGCAGTTTCCTCTCCTTTTCGTTGGCATTACGGGCATTCCCTGGCACCATTTGTAGTCTTCTTTCCTCCTGCATGTCTTACTGGAAGGAAGTGGCATGTTATGAGGTCACTTCCTCCCAGCGGTGCCACATAGGAAGGAAGATTGGAGTAGAGGTAACATCACTGCTCTATAACCGTGGAGACCCAGGTTCGAGTCCCAGCCAGAGCACCTCTCCAGTAAGTGTCCTTGGGCAAGACACCTAACGGTACATACTCGCTACCACACAATATCGTCTGTGGAGTCCAGTGGTGGCGTCTCTGCTCTTCGACCATGGAGAAGCAAGTCAAATCCCGTTCAGCCCATTCCTCCAATACAAGATGGAGAAGCAAGTCTCGACTTTACGAGAAGCGGGTTCAACCTAACCACCAGGTCGCTGATCTACAATCATGGAAAGACGACTCGATCCCACTCAGAAGACGCCACCAGCGAGTGTCCTTGGGCAAGACACCCAACGATATGGATGCGCCTACGTCACAAAATACTTGTACCTCTCATAGATTGTAAGTTCCCTTGGGAACAGGGTCCCCCTGAATCAGGCCGTATCATCCATGTGTGGTATTCTAATGTATTAACCCCTTGTACACTGATCTTGTAAAGCGCTGCCGAATATGTGGCGCTATATAAATAAAGGATAATTAATAATAATGAGCACTGGGAGGAAGCTCACAGACGAGACCCTTGGCGTGTTCACAGGGCGCACGGAATGACACTGGCTGGGCTCACTAACACAAGTGTTAAGGCTGCCGCAGTATTTGGGGTGGTCTTAACATTTATTTTGGTGCAGTCGGCCAGTCTCATTCTGTTCTGCACCCTGGGCAGCTGCCTAGTTAGCCTAATGGTAGTTCTGGCCTTGGGTATTCGTTGAAGAGGTTTGCTGTGACAAACTGGGCTTATCGGTGAGCCGGTACACAATGAGCGGTTAGGGTTTGCAGATTAACGCAAACTTCACATTTTAAAGCCGCCTCACTGCTTCCTTCCAGATGTTTAAGCTGATGCTCTCTGAAAAGCAAAACAAGTGGGAGAACTACAAGAAGGAAGGGTCCGAACGAATGACCGAACTGGCCGATGTCTTCTCTGGAGTCAAACCTCTCACCAGGGTGGAGAAAAACGGTAAGGTGTCTTCCCGGTCAGATATGGTGTTGGTAGCGTGGTGAGGAGCAGGCCAGCTTATCTCCACTTTATACAAAGTCTTTAGAGATGAGAAGAGATATAATTTGGATTTTTATAACCATAGATCTTATTCTTGACCCTCAGAAAACCTGCAGGCCTGGTTCCGAGAGATCTCCAAACAAATCCAGTCCTTAAATTATGAGGACTCAACCGCTGCCGGGCGGAAAACCGTGCAGCTCATACAGGCTCTCGAAGAGGTTTGTAAACTTTCCTCCACATCACTAATCTTCTACAACCCCATCAACACCAGTGCTTCCAAACCTTTTACTAACCAGCAACTTTTTCTTTTCTTTTTTTTTGGTCGGGGGGGGGGGGGGTATGTGACATTATTTGTAACATGGGATGCCTAGCAAACACCTAAATGTAGATTATGCCAAAAATTGCTCTAAATTAATAAAAAAATTATAATAACATAAATATTCTAATTTTAATTACTTTAAAGATTCAGGGGGTTCTAATGAGTGTAAATCCCTGTACAGTACAGATACAAGGTGTTGCTGTAATTGCCATACACAGGCATTATGCAGCACATACAGATACAAGGTGTTGCTGTAATTGCTATACACAGGCATTATGCAGCACATACAGATACAAGGTGTTGCTGTAATTGCCATACACAGGCATTATGCAGCACATACAGATACAAGGTGTTGCTGTAATTGCCATACACAGGCATTATGCAGCACATACAGATACAAGGTGTTGCTGTAATTGCCATACACAGGCATTATGCAGCACATACAGATACAAGGTGTTGCTGTAATTTCCATACACAGGCATTATGCAGCACATACAGATACAAGGTGTTGCTGTAATTGTAATACACAGGCATAATGCAGCACATACAGATACAAGGTGTTGCTGTAATTGCCATACACAGGCATTATGCAGCACATACAGATACAAGGTGTTGCTGTAATTGCCATACACAGGCATTATGCAGCACATACAGATACAAGGTGTTGCTGTAATTGTAATACACAGGCATAATGCAGCACATACAGATACAAGGTGTTGCTGTAATTGCCATACACAGGCATTATGCAGCACATACAGATACAAGGTGTTGCTGTAATTGCCATACACAGGCATTATGCAGCACATACAGATACAAGGTGTTGCTGTAATTGCCATACACAGGCATTATGCAGCACATACAGATGCAAGGTGTTGCTGTAATTGCCATACACAGGCATTATGCAGCACATACAGATACAAGGTGCTGCTGTAATTGCCATACACAGGCATTATGCAGCACATACAGATACAAGGTGTTGCTGTAATTGCCATACACAGGCATTATGCAGCACATACAGATACAAGGTGTTGCTGTAATTCCATACACAGGCATTATGCAGCACATACAGATACAAGGTGTTGCTGTAATTTCCATACACAGGCATTATGCAGCACATACAGATATTACATTGCTAATAATATCATTATGATCACTACAAACCCCCATAAGCAGGAGATCTCACCATTTTATTACCTGTCTGCAGCACTGTTGTAGGCACGTAATGCAAAAGCCCATCTGCAATTGTGTGAGATTAGAGACACAATTTAAATCAGGGCCTGTCAAACTCTGGCCGCCAGATGTTTTCTGAACTACGTTTCCCTTGATTCCCTGGCCATCTATTGCGTTGAAGGAATTCTGGGAATTGTAAGCATCAACATCTGGGGGAAGGGGGGGCATGAGTTTGACAGCCCTAATCTAGAGCATAGAACCTTTCATCCCAGCAATATTTCTGTGAAGGACAAAGGAGTCAATTTTTAAATGCGCAAACTTACATTATTTTATTCTTTTTAAATGTCTCCGAGGAACCTTCTCGAATCAGAATTGCTGTTTTCCCCCATATTTAATTGTTGGATAAATATCCCAGGTTATAAATAAATGTTTTATAGTTCAAAAAGCTCTTGTTGGTGAAACCCATTTTACTTTAGTCTTTTTTACATATTCATAACTTGAGGAGATGCCACATGCAGAGATATCCTTTACGTGATTTAGTTTTCTTTTTTTAAAGAGGCCAGTACCACCAAAAAAATGAAATGTCCTTATTGTGTTTATTTGATGTTGCTGATATCTTACATGTGTTTTGTTTTTCTCTTGTATGTTTAGTTTAGAAAATATTTTCCTCTATATGTGTCTCTGGGTGCATCCATTGTGTGATATTTTCCTCTATATGTGTCACTGGGCGCATCCATTGTGTGATATTTTCCTCTATATGTGTCTCTGGGTGCATCCATTGTGTGATATTTTCCTCTGTGTCACTGGGCGCATCCATTGCGTGATATTTTCCTCTACCTGTCACTGGGTGCATCCATTGTGTGATATTTCCCTCTATATGTGTCTCTGGACGCATCCATTGTGTGATATTTTCCTCTCTAGGTGTCACTGGGCGCATCCATTGTGTGATATTTTCCTCTATATGTGTCTCTGGGTGCATCCATTGTGTGATATTTTCCTCTGTGTCACTGGGCGCATCCATTGCGTGATATTTTCCTCTACCTGTCACTGGGTGCATCCATTGTGTGATATTTTCCTCTATATGTGTCTCTGGACGCATCCATTGTGTGATATTTTCCTCTCTAGGTGTCACTGGGCGCATCCATTGTGTGATATTTTCCTCTCTAGGTGTCACTGGGCGCATCCATTGCGTGATATTTTCCTCTACCTGTCACTGGGTGCATCCATTGTGTGGTATTTTGTGTTGTAAACTGCCCCCCCCCCTCCCGGTATCTTTCCAACACTTGCTCCTCACTGTGTGGCTTTGGCCATGGAATGGAGTGAATGGGTCAGTCACCGACACATCATTTGTATTGTATGGGATGTATTCAAAGGACATCACCAGGGGTAGATTAGAAGTCTTTTAAGTGCCCTGTCTTATCTCCTGCAGCTGCCAGCTCTTATCTGGAGAACACAATACACCCCCTGCTGCCTTATCTAAACATTCCCTCCTCCACCTCATTAACTGTTAAATACTGTATGCGATAAAGCACAGCTGTAAAGTAAAACTCAACATTAGATTTTGGTAAATATTGCTTCATGGGAAAGATCCACAAAACTAATTTTATTTTTATTTTTGACATGCAATTACTTCAAAGAAAAAAACACAGCAGCGTGTGTTTTGTAATGTGTGTTTTTCTAATGCGGTTTCATTTGTATTGCACATGTAATCTAGTTACAGCTTATGTGAATTGTCGTGTTGATTTGTCGTTGTGTTTTTTTCTGTTCATTCAGGTCCAAGAGTTCCACCAGCTGGAGAGCAATCTTCAGGTTTGTCAGTTCCTGGCGGACACTCGGAGGTTCCTGCATCAGATGATCCGGACAATCAATATCAAAGAGGAGTTCCTGATCACGATGCAGATTGTGGGCGACTTGTCCTACGCCTGGCAGCTGATCGACAGGTTAGAACATACAGACCTTCTTATCAGGTTTACAATGTTACGGCCTGGAATGTTTGTCTCCTTTCGCCAATGTTTTCCTGCGAGCGTTAATGGGGGCTTCAACCACGATATTACAATAGGCAGCAGGTGTTTACCGTGGCAATTCAGACGTTACGGGTAGACAAGGGATAACGAGACGTAACGGGGGTGGGGGGTGGTGTTAAACCAACGTGGATTGTCCGAGAAGACAACAGAAATGGAAACCTGCTAAATGGAAGGCATTGGTGATGAGAAGGGGCCGCCTTGATTGAGGAGTGTCCCACAAACAAAATGGAAATAAGGCTGATTGGGGTAAAATCAATTGGACGTTAGGGCCTAAAAGAGGATCAAAGCTGGTAACCGGGTGCAGGGGGGGCTCAGCAGTGGGGGTTGAATTTGCTTTTTTGAGGTATATGGACGTGTGCTGATGTAAAAGAAATAAATACATATTATGTATACATGTATCGCTGCTCAGAAACGCGAGGGCGCTGTAACGCGGGTTGAGCATCCCCCATCCAAAATGCTCAGGACCAGGAGTGTTTGGATTTGGGTTTTATGGGGGATTCTGGAATACTTTCATATAATAATGAGAGATTTCAGGGATCGGATCAGATCGGAAGTTTAAACCCCATTTATGTTTCATATACACCTTTATACACACTGCCTGAAGGGAGTTTTATTACAGGATTTTTACTAATTTTCTCCCCCGTCGCATGAGGTCAGGGGTGGAATGTTACGCTCTTGGCATCATTTTTTTGCATAAGAGACACTTATACGTCCATACTGTGAAATCTGTTTTCTGTGTATGACCCACAGGGTGTACAGAGCATTTGTTTGCTGAACAGGACTTTTGAACAAACTTTTTATATATGTTTATTTATTTTATTCCAAGCTTTACATTCATCATGCAAGAGAGCATTCGAGCCAATCCATCCATGGTCACCAAGCTGAGATCTACGTTCCTGAAGGTGAGAACCTGCCGAGGGTCTAGTCTAGCTATATAATACACGTTCACATCCTGCGGGACATTGCGAGCGTCTCTTTTTTTTTCAGTCTGCTGCTGGATTGTTTTTTGAAGAGTTCTTTCAGCCAATTTCTGCTCTCGCTTTGAATCCACAGGAACGAGCCTAAAGGGGTTATTCAAAAAGCACCGAACTTTACACCGAAAGGTGCAATTTCGGGGCAGTTCAGCTATCAATTCTCCAAATACAGGCAAAATGCGGTGCAGTTCGATAATCTTCGGTTCGGCGGCAGTGAAATTGTCCCATAGAGAAGTAATGGTTAATCTGTTCCCAGAACGCCGAACTGCGCCGACATGTCAGTGAAATGCCCTGATTTTTGGTTGTTACGGAAACTAGTACCCTAGTTCGTACTTCCATCCTCGCTGGTGCCGCTTCCGCTGTACTGGGAGGTGAGTGTGTAGGTGATCATAGCTCCACAGGCTAGACGACACGTAGTACTGTGACCAAAGAGTTGAAGCTGACCCTTGCATTGCCTTTTTTTCTGGGTTTTCAGGCCAGAAAATTTTAAAGTAAAAGCACACCCCAGCGTTTCCATGCTGCAAAACACACACACACACACACACACACACACACACACGTTCAAACCAGTTACTGGGGGTTGGGTGGAAGCAGAGCAAATGGTTAGATTGTAAACTCTCGAGCAGGCTCCGCTCTCCTCCTGTTCTGCGTATTGTTATTCTGTCTCCCCATTGTACAGAACTTGTTAGAGCTTTATAAAAACTTGTAACTGTAACATACGGATACACACAGGGAAAACCGCTCTGTATGTCACACAACACTCTACCCTAAATACAGGGGCAACGGAATCTTAGAAAATTAAGCGCAAATAAACATTGTGGCGGCCGTTCCGTCACATCAGTGATTCAGTTCGACAGGTTTAAACGAGCAAATCCCATAGGATTCAATGCAAAACAATATTATCGTTTTTAAATATATATGTTTATTTTTTTTCATTTTCAACAAAAAAGCCTTTTAATTTATTCAACCGTTTATACTATTCATTTTCTGCAAACCGCCTTTTTTTTTCTTTAACACCTTTTTATAATTTGTTTGTATTTGTTAGGCGAAATTTTTGTTTGGCAATTCTTATTGTCTTTTTTTAAACTGATTCAATGATGGAAACCAGGTGCGTATAAAACCATGTGCATAGAGTCTCAGTTGTTTTTTATGCTACAATAAATTTGGAATTATTTTATCAATTTGATTATTTTTTCTATTTAACTAAAAAAATAAATAGTTTCCATATCGATCAACAGAGGATGGAAAGAGTGGAGGCAACATGGTGATTGCAGGAGACGTGACTCGCTGAAGTGGTGAAATTCCATTTAATTACTTTGGGGTTTTTGATTCCTATATAAGTGAGACTCTATGCACATGGTTTTTCAACTCTAAACTTGTGGAGTTACTTCTATGCACCTGGATTCCATCAATGAATTGACTCCCCTCTGTATTTTTTATACATTTCTATTTGGAGTGCACCAGGACTCTCAGAGGGAAGACCACCAAACAGAGAGAAGTTCAGTAGTGCGGTGTTTTTTTTACATATATTGATCTTTTTTTTTCTTAAGGACAGTTTTTTTTTATTATTCAGACACTTTTTTTTTTACATTTTTATTGGCTTAAACACCTACTAGAAGAATAGGAGAGTTCCCTTTTTTTTTATTTTTAAACGCAGTTCGGTGGAATTCGCCAAGGCAACTTCTGTGACGTTCGCCAACTTTTTCATGAGGCTTTGGCGATTGCATCTTCACTGCACTATGTCGACTAGTGAATTCACTGTAGTTTCGGCATAAAGGAATCGTTGAACTGTGCCAACGTGAAAAGCGCCGAAATTCTGATGCTTTGTGAATTACCCCGCTCAAATTAACGTCTACGGGGAAGTGTTTTGCTTCTACGCCCTAAGTCGTAAGAGTGGACATGGTACAGCAGTATCCAGAAGACCTGCTTGTTGTCCCCGATCGGCAAGTTTAACCCCCGATAAACTTACACTACTGGAAAGCGGCATTTGTGTGTCTGTGAATAGCTTTGGAGGAATGACAATGCAGTGTAATACACATTATCTGCAGAACAGATCACTTTTCCATAGTCTTGTTTGTATCTTTAACCCCTTTACTACTGTGATAAAGTTTAAATTGGCTTCTAAAGCCTGTTCAGGTGCCGGAGAGGAAGTTCACTCGATCTGGACGTATTCGAGAGGAATGCAAAATAATTTTAATTAATTACAAACAGGCTTTGGAATATGTCTTTAAAGTTACAGTGTATCGGACGTGTCGGCCAATGCCATAATATCACACTCTAAAAACGTCAAAGGAAAAATCTGACACTTTCCCCACGGTGTTTCGTTCTGCAGTTGACCATCAGAGGAAGTGTGTGTGTTAGTGTTAGTGTTATAAGAGGAAAAGTAAAGTGGATTTCCATAAAACCATTGGTTCCGGACGGTGTTTTTCTGGAAAGCCACT
This sequence comes from Leptobrachium leishanense, assembly GCA_009667805.1. Taxonomy (NCBI): domain Eukaryota; kingdom Metazoa; phylum Chordata; class Amphibia; order Anura; family Megophryidae; genus Leptobrachium; species Leptobrachium leishanense. The sequence goes on along the minus strand of CM019067.1, from coordinate 33,221,848 downwards.
TGGTAGTGAAGGGTTTAAAACGGGCATTGGCAACCTCGGCCCTCCAAGATTTTTTGGTACTACATCTCTGATTAGGTTCAGCCAATCCAAAGAAGGACTGCGTATCATGGGATAGTTCCATAATATCTGAGGTGGGGGCAAGTTTGCTGACCCCTGGGTTAAAACATCAGCCTGTATTATTGGTGCATGTAGTACAGGGCTCAAAGTTTCAAGTCCCAAGCTACTAACCAGGCCATAAGAGTTACTCGCCACCATTTGCTCCACCTAACCCCTACCCAGACCTTAACTCTGCCCCTAAACACACCCCCTTAAATTCTCTTATGAATTTACATTGTTAAAGGTTTTATTTAGAATAAAGCTACAAAAATAACATTAATACCCAGACATCAGACCCCAGTGTGCGCAGAGTGAGGAGGCAGGGAAGCCAGTGACAGACGAGCTGGGTAAGGTTAGGCAGCTGATCCCTGCCACCGAGCAGCCTGGGGAAGGAGGGGGGTTGCACAGTGGCACCACCGGAATACGCAGCACCAAATAATTTATTGTGCTGCCTGCGTGTGCATTTCCACTCTCCCTCACTTAATTTCTACTCGCCAAATGCGAGTAGGCGAGTGGAAATTTTGAGCCCTGATGTAGTAGATCATGAATGCATTTTGTCTGCTGTCACTGCTGGTGATTTGTAGCCGTTTAGACATTCATATCTGATGTCTGGACCTTCATCATTTGTCATTGCATCTGTTTACCTGTGCGGGGGGGGGCCTTGGAGTCTCTGATACAATGTTACATGCAGAAGACATTAACTCCTTCAATACCAGTATCCAGATATCTCGGGTTTCAAAGGCCCCCGATATCGAGACATCTTGGTATGGTGTTCTGCAGCCCAAAAGCAAATGAATTTCGTTTGCTTTTTGGCTGCAGAAGGTGCCTCCAAAGTTTTAGCCCAAAGAGTTAAAACCGTGTAAAATCAGCAAGCTGACTGTCAGACCAGAATTCAGCAAGTTGATACAGTGTTACAGTAAAAAATGGAATGGCAACTGTAACTCAATTAGGTTCAGTAGATGGCCCCATCTACTGGTCAACTATGTTAGTACAGTAAATAAAATCATTGGGAGTATTTTTAAATGTCTTTTAAAGAGTATAATTAAACTTATTTTTTTTTAAAAAAAACACTGGTTCCTGACCATGGTTTTTTGGAAAATCACTTGGTAGCAAAGGGGTTAAACCACAGCCACTGAGCACTCAGTATATATAACATATACTATAATGCAGAGAACGATGACATAGAAAATGTCGGCAGATAAGAACCTTTCGGCCCATCTAGTCTGCCCAATTACATGGATACTTTACCTGGATTTATCTTTTGTTTAGGATAGCCTTATGCCTATCCCATGCCTGCTTAAATTCAATTACTGTTTTGGCCTCTACCACTTCAACTGGAAGACTGTTCCATGTATCCACCACCCTCTCAGTAAAATAATGCTTCCTGATGTTACTTTTAAACCTTTGCCCCTCTAATCTAAGACTATGTCCTCTTGTTTTGCTACTTTGTTTCCTTTTAAATATACTCCCTTCCTCTACCTTGTGGATTCCCTTTACGTATTTAAATGTTTCTATCATATCTCCTCTGTCTCGTCTTTTTTCCAAGCTGTACATGTTAAGATCATTAAGCCTTTCCTGGTAACTTTTCTCCTTCAAGCCGTACACCATTTTAGTAGCCCTTCTCTGAACTCTCTCTAAGATGTCTATATCCTTCTGGAGATACGGTCTCCAGTACTGCACACAGTACTCCAAGTGAGGTCTCACCAGTGCTCTGTACAGTGGCATGAGCACTTCCCTTTTCCTACTGCTAATACCTCTCCCTACACAACCAAGCATTCTGCTAGCATTGCCTGCTGCTCTATTACATTGACTACTTACCCTTAGATCCTCTGAAATAATAACCCCTAAATCCCAACCCTCAGATGTATCAAATATTCTATATTCAGCCCTTGGGTTTTTACGTCCCAGGTGCATTATCTTGCACTTATCCACATTAAAACTCAATTGCCACAGCTCCGACCATTTTTTTAGTTTACCTAAATCATTTGTCATTTGGCTGATCCCTCCAGGAACGTCAACCCTGTTGCAAATCTTTGTGTCATCAGCAAAAATACATACTTTACCATTAATACCTTCTGCATGCAATATCACTAATAAAAATATTAAATAGAATGGGTCCAAGTACTGACCCCTGAGGTACCCCACTGGTAACAAGACCTTGCGCCGAATAAACTCCATTTACCACAACCCTCTGTTGCCTGTCACTCAGCCACTGCCTAATCCATTCAACAATATTGGAATCCAAGCTCAAAGATTGCAATTTATTGATAAGCCTTCTATGCGGAACAGTAACAAAAGCCTTACTGAAATCTAAATAAGCAATGTCTACTGCACCACCTGTGTCTATTATTTTTGTTACCCAATCAAAAAAGTCAATAAGATTAGTTTGGCATGATCTCCCTGAGGTAAACCCATGTTGTTTCTGATCCTGTAATCTATGTGTTTTTAGATGTTCAACAATCCTTTCCTTTAACATGGTTTCCATTAATTTCCCCACTACTGACGTAAGACTAACTGGCCTATAGTTCCCCGATTCCTCCCTACTACCCTTCTTGTAAATGGCACAACATTTGCTAATTTCCAGTCTTCTGGGACGACTCCCGTTAACAGATTTATTTAACCAATCCTTGTTAACGTTTTTGCTATTACATCACTGAGCTCTTTTAATATCTTAGGGTGGATCCCATCAGGCCCCATTGACTTATTTGTCTTTACTTTAGACAGCTGCTGTAGAACCTCCTCCTCTGTAAACTCATATGTAAATGTCTCTTTAGTGTTTCCTCCTAACTGAGGTTCCTTTTCTTCCGTCTTATCTCGCTGTTCTTTCAGTTGGCATCTGCCCTGGATTTGCCCTTACTGCGTATCAATCAGGCGAACAGCCCCGACCTCCTCAGCGTGTCGCAGTACTACTCCGGGGAGCTGGTATCATACGTCCGGAAGGTAAGAACAAGGCAAATACGCATGAAGCTACTCAGAGGGATACACTTATGGGGTTATTCAGAAAGCACCGAAATTTTGGTGCTTTCTCATTCGGCACACCTTGGTTAAACATTAACCTCTCCCGTCTCCCACCCCATGTGATTTTTACCTTTTTAAAATAACATTAAAACCTTCCCGGTGAAGCAGGGCGCTTTTGTGGCTGCATTCATCCAGCCAATTCAATGACTGCCAATGCTAAAGCCCTGGAAGGCTGTCCTGCATGAGCCGATTGACAGCTTTCCCGGCATGTAAATGAATGCCGGGCTGTATAGAGCTACAGGTGCTAAATGGACTGGGAGTTCCATGTAAAAGAAGGATCTGTACAGACATTGAATAATATTAGACTTAAAAGGTCTCTCCATCCACCATGACTGTGTAAGCTGATTTAATTGGTGAGGGTAAATGGAGCAGCCCCCCCCCCCCCGGTTACTTTCTGATTGCTGTGATCTACCCCTGACTGTCGCTGTAACCTCCTTTTACTATCCGTCCAGGTGTTACAGATCATCCCTGAAAGCATGTTCACGTCACTGGCCAAGATCATCAAGCTGCAGACCCATGATATTGTGGAAGTGCCGACGCGTTTGGACAAAGACAAACTCCGAGATTACGCGCAGTTGGGCGCAAGATACGAGGTGGGATGATACCGGATGCATCATGGGGCGCCTGTGAAGTCACATCAGAGAAATGTTTTAAGCGTTGCCACATTATAATTATTTATATTTATCACTTGTGAAAATTAGCCTAATTTATATGTCTCGTCACTTCAGATTTAAAGGGCCACTAGCGCCAGAAAATCACATATCCTTATTGTGTTTATTTGATGTTGCTGATATCTTACATGTGTTTGTTTTTTCTCTTGTATGTTTAGTTAAGAAAATATTTTCCTCTATGTCACTGGGTGCATCCGTTGTGTGATATTTTCCTCTATATGTGTCACTGGGTGCATCCATTGTGTGATATTTTTCACTGTGTCACTGGGTGCATCCACTGTTTGGCCATTAGAATGGAGTGAATGGGTCAGTCATCGAATCACATCATTGTATTGTGTGGGATGTATTCAAAGGACATCACCAGGGGTAGATTAGAAGCCTTTTAAGCTCCCTTTCTTCTCTCATTCAGCTGCCAGCTCTTATCTGGAGTAAAATAATGGGTAGAGTCCTCGCGCTTACGCCAAGTGTCCAGTGAGTAATACTTCAAGATAATCTAGAAAACATAATAGGAGACATACATTGCGCAGTACATCCTAATGACACCTGGTTTCCAGAGAGAAAGTATTCAACTCACTTTTTTCTGAGCCCCATAAAGTCGACTCTGGACTATATAGGCATATATCTGTGGATATGATCTCACCAGCCCGTCCTACCAGCAACCATCCGTGGTGATAACCTGGTCCATAGATGAAATATTGGATCCCGGGATATGTCACAGACGAAAAGTCAGCAGGATAAAATGAAGTAAAATTTATTGCTGCAATAAATTTTACTTCATTTTATCCTGCTGACTTTTCGTCTGTGACATATCCCGGGGATCCAATATTTCATCTATGGACCAGGTTATCACCACGGATGGTTGCTGGTAGGACGGGCTGGTGAGATCATATCCACAGATATATGCCTATATAGTCCAGAGTCGACTTTATGGGGCTCAGAAAAAAGTGAGTTGAATACTTTCTCTCTGGAAACCAGGTGTCATTAGGATGTACTGCGCAATGTATGTCTCCTATTATGTTTTCTAGATTATCTTGAAGTATTACTCACTGGACACTTGGCGTAAGCGCGAGGACTCTACCCATTATTTTATCCATTGACTATTCGCACTTGGGAGTGTGCGTTTGTGCCCTTGCTGCTACCCAAGACCGACCATCTACACATTATCTGCGCCATTTTTTCCACCTTATTGTTTTTTCTTATCTGGAGTAGCCTGGAGAACACTATAGCCTTATCTAAACATTCCCTCCTTCACCTCATTAACTATTAAATACTGTAGATTACCTTTGGTAAATGTTGCCTCATGGGAAAAATCATCAAAGTGGTAGGAGATAGAAAAAAAAAACCTGACTGTACTTTTCCTTTTTACATGCTGAACACGTGGATGTAGGACTGTTTTAAGAATCCCCATTTTTAATAGTCTATTATATTAGGGATACACTGATAAAAGCATTTCCTCGAGTACTTTGTACTTGGGCAATTACCCCCATACCCAGAGGCCAGCGCTGGGCTGGCTTGCCAGTATCCAAGGGGCAGCTGGCAGAATGCATTAAAGCATTTTGTCAGCATTCCCCTCCGGCTGGTTGCAATCCACCGAGCGGCTACCGGCCTGTGAGGGCTGTCACGCGGCCTCCAGCCGTGATCTTGCGGGAATCGTGTGATCTCGCGAGCGCACGTCTCAGCCTTCACAAGCCGGTGGCCACTCGGTGGATTGCGGCCAGCCGGAGGGGAATGCTGGCGGAATGCTTTTTAATGCAGTCTGACCGCAGCCCCGGTGTCTGTGGTCTGTGAGTATACATGTATCTGAAGTCTGAGTATGTGTGGGTATACATGTATGTGTGGGTATACATGTATCTGAGGTCGGAGTATGTGTGGGTATACATGTATATCTGAGGTGTGGTAAACAGGACCGGCTTTCTGCGAAATCCTAATTTATTTATTGGAAAGCGTCACATGACATTAAATAAAAGTATCGGTGCATCCCTTCTATATATAATATCCTCTACATGACATTTTCCTGAATAAAGTTCCCCTGTGGATCCACAATGTCAGCAGCGATATTCTACCTTTTTAATTAATGGAGTAAAAGTTCCGTTTGGTTACAGCTCTGGGAGTGCTGGTGTTTTAAGGAAATGGAATTGCGCTGGCACGGGGCACTAAACTTTGGCCATGAATGCAGGATGAGCAACGGATACATTATGGTGTATTGTGGTTTTAAAAAAAATAATAATAAATGTAGGCGCTCAGGCACCCAGGGAGCGCCTAAAAATGACTTTTGTGGTTTCTTTTCAGGTTGCCAGACTGACTCACGCCATCTCCATCTTTACTGAGGGCATTCTAATGATGAAAACCACGCTTGTTGGCATAATCAAAGTAAGATTGCATAAAGAAAGCATGTCACTCGCTATGATTTATAAACGGTGATAGAAATGGTACAAGTGGAAAAACCACTTGGGCAGAGACGTTTAACCCCATGACTTCCTTCAGATGCTGCACACCATGCCAAAAAAAATGTCCTTTTGATTTGCAGCGAGCAGAGTCGTGTCCCAGAGTTCCTGTATATTTATTTTTTTGCCGTAAGGTGTTGCCCGTCATGTCACATCATAAAACAAACAAACACAAAAATATGGGCATATGTGATCTTTCCAAAATAAGGGAACCTTGAAGAATGTGTCCGCTGTGTTTCTGCCACATAGTTTGTTTTTCTTTAGCTGCACTAGTTACAGTTGCGCATATTTATAAAACGCTAACAAGTTCCATAGCGCTGTACAATGGGTGAGACAGAATAACAAATGTACATACACGTTAAACACAGAACAGTGGGACAGAGGACCCTGCTCAGGAGCTCACAATCTAAAAGGAGAGAAGTTACACACTAGGTGTGGGTAAATGGAGAAGAAGTAGCGGGTTGCATGTGGGCTGAATGGGAAGATGGAGCAAGAAATGTGCAGTTGGGGAATCATGGAGTGAGCCGATGGGCTTCTCTAAAGTAATGTGTTTTCAGAGACTTCTTGAAGGACTGGAGAGACGGGGAGAATCTGATGTTGCGGGGTAGGGAGTTCCATAGAAAGGGGGCAGCTCGGGAGAAGTCATGAAGGCGAGCATTGGGGGTGCGGGTACATAATACAAGAATAATGGGAGATTACATTTTTTTAATTATTATTTTATCCATATTAAATAATACAGGGTATGTAAATATTTCATATTCTACGAAAGCTTAGTTTCTCATTTTATAAAATGATACGTAACATATGTTACAGTTAAACACAGGGCTCAGTTTAATTTTATCAGCCACATTTTTTTTGGGGGTATATATATATATACATACACACCGATTCAGTTGAAAAAATTCCACTGAGCTGCTAGTTGAAAAGTGCTGCTGGTCAGTAATTACGCCCATAACAGCTTCTTTTCGTCCAGCATTATACAGATTTATGCCTTTTTTTTTTTTTTTTTTTTTTTTTTTTAAACCTGAGTATAATAAAAATCCGATGTTTAAAATATTATTTCCGTCTAATTCCCTCTTTCCCTGCATGAAATTCCGAGTATCGGTTCCTTTTCAGCATTTGAAATCTTTTCGGAAATGGTCTTCATAATACATTGGAATCCAATCAATAAAGCCCATATTTCCTTTGAAAAGTCCAGCCGCGAGAGCCGATATTCCAACCAAATTTTATATCGGGAATCGAAATGTCGATAAACCCCCAATTCTCCTGAACCAAAAAGGTCCTGATTTTTGCCATTGAGCCCATAGTTTGTTGTGGCTCTGAAGTGGGCTGTGACAGATCTCAGTACCCCGACAGGGTCAATGCCGCTTCCTTGCTGGACCCCCGTGTTCTCTTCATGACTCTCGTGCCTTTCTCCCGGTCTTTAGCCGCAGTTTAAAGACAGGTACACGTAGAGAGCCTTGCTAGTGTCCCCCAGAAATAAGCCGTGGCTGTAGTTTTGGTGATTTGCATTGGAACAGTGAACAGAATATAACTGCTACCCAAACCATGAGTCGTGACTGCATGTGGGGTCAGAATAGCACTGTTTTATCATTAACACACACACACACACACACACACACCACACCACACCACACACACACCACACACACTTATACGGTCACACATGGGTCATTTACATATACAAAACCTCCCCTAGAAAATGTTGGGGGTCCTAATTAGACTGAAACAGTTAATGGGTCACATTTGCTTCTTGGAATGTGAATCCTAAGCATTACGTAACACTTCTAAACGAGGCAGGACAATGGGAATCGTGATGATAAACAGAGTACAGTTTAAAACAATTTATAACAGGGCAGCAGAGTGTTTGCCTGATAAAGCAGATTACCCAACTCAATGTAACAGACTCAAATATAAACAGATATCAACACATTCCTGAGACAAGGTAGCCTGGGAGTCTAATCCTCTCTCGGCATAACAAGGTACACCTGGCCCAGACAATAGACAGTGGCATTCTTACATAACACAGATTACACAAACATTCTGCACGAAAGAGAGGCCAGTGAAATAATGTTGAACACAGGCTTGCACCCCAAGTTCAAAGTGACTTGCGTCACATGGGCCTTTATGATCCTTTATCCCCTTAAAGACTACAGTTTAAAGAGATCCTTTTTGTTCTATATAAGAGTCTGCAGACGCCCCCCCAACAATATAACTGCATGTGAGGTATGTAACCCCTAATATGGTAATGCTGAACTGCTCCCCCCCCCCCCGAATGAAACGCTGTAGTTGGAGCACTAACCACTGATCTATCTCACAGGCTTTGTAGTGGGGGAGTGTGCTGTGCGGCCCATTTCCGCTAAACGCAGTAAAGTTCTGATCTCCTCCAGTGACATTGTTGAATAACATCTGGTGTGTGTGATCTAGCGCGTGCGCCTGTCTGTCATTCCAGGTTGACCCAAAACAGCTCCTGGAAGATGGGATCCGCAAGGAACTGGTTCGGCGAGTGGCCCTGGCGCTTCACAAGGGTCTCATCTTTAACCCCAGAGTCAAGGTACGCTTATACAGTAATGATTTCTACCGCCGCATGCTGCACTCTCCTCAGATAGCATGACTCGAAAATATTAGCCACGTGTCATCGATTACACCTCGTTACACCTTAACCCCTTCATTTCAAGGATCGAGGTGACTCAATCCGTGCATAATGTGGAGGAATGCAAAGAAATTGCACTTTATTTATTACATCCTAAATATTATTCTGGTAAATGGGTTCCAGGACATCGAACATAAAAGACGGACGTGTCTCCTGTCTCCCATAAGAGATTCCCTGCAGTACCACAATCTGGCCAGCAGAGGTCACACTGCCTGTAAATGTGAATTGGGAACGTTGCATTGTCTGGTTTTCCACAAAGCCACTAGTCCCTGCCAGTGATTTCATGGAATACCAATTGGTATTTACGGGGTTAAAAGTCACAGAATAACAAAAAAAAACACTCTTTCCGTCTCCATAAAGGCTCAGCTGGGTGATTTTTATCCTGTTTTGTTGCTGTGCTTTCATTACCATCTTTTACCCTCTCACAGCCCAGCGAGCTGCTGCCCAAGCTGAAGGAAATGGCAGCTACAATGGACGGCTTCCATCGCTCGTTCGAGTATATCCAGGATTATGTCAGTATTTATGGATTGAAGATCTGGCAGGAGGAAGTGTCCCGCATCGTAAATTACAACGTGGAGCAGGAGTGCAACAACTTCCTCAGGACAAAGGTCACACGAGAGGCTGGGGGTTTCCTGTCTTGTTTGTTTTTACGCCTCTTTTCGTGTCGTATCACTCTGACCAGACACACCTTGAGTTTCACACGGATCTATTGATACATTTCAGCAAATATTATTTAAAGTTCCAGTCAGTGACCTACCCCCTTTATCCATCCCTGTGGTTACACACCCCCTTGTGCCAATGCACCGCAAACCGCAAGATTTTTGGAAGCACAGTGTTTGAAATTAATAGGTTTATGTAAAATATATAAAACACAGGACGGCGGCCGTCAACCTGAACTTGTATATCTCATAACAAAGCACTAAAATTGCTTACAACTTTGGCCCATTTCGACTCACTTCGGCGATTTTTTTTTTTTTTTTTTTTTTTTATTTTATTTTTTTTCATTTTGCCGAAACTACGCTGAATTCGTTATTTAACAAATGGTCACTGTATTTTTTTCTGAAATTTGAAGTCGCCAAAGCAGTTACTGGACGTGGGAGAAAACCGCCGAATTGCATCAATAACTGCCAAATTGCACCAATAACCGTCGAATTGCACCAATAACTGCTGAATTGCACCAATAACCGCCGAAATGCACCAATAACCGCCAAATTGCACCAATAACTGCCGAATTGCACCAATAACCGCCAAATTGCACCAATAACTGCCAAATTGCACCAATAACTGCCGAATTGCACAATAACTGCCGAATTGCACAATAACTGCCGAATTGCACCAATAACTGCCGAATTGCACCAATAACTGCCGAATTGCACCAATAACCGCCAAATTGCAGCAATAACCGCCGAATTGCACCAATAACTGCCGAAATGCACCAATAACCGCCAAATTGCACCAATAACTGCTGAATTGCACCAATAACCGCCGAAATGCACCCATAACTGCCGAATTGCACCAATAGCTGCCGAATTGGATCAGTGAATTCCATACAACTGGAATAAACAAGTCTCCTATTCTCCCGACAGGTGTTTAAATCAGTAAAAATGTGTCTAAATAGTAAAAAAAGTCCTTTTTAAAAAAAAAAAAAAAATGGGTCATTTTAACCCTTTTACTGCTGAGGACGTGTGGGGAACGTCCTCATTGACTCCTAAGGAAAGATTGGGGTGGAGATCAGGGTTCCTTTGAACCCAGATATCTCCCGACTGTTTTCAGCTAGCAGGGTCATGTTTGGTATCATTAGAAAGGCCTGAGTATGATACCACACATGATCATGTTTAAAGTAAAGAAAAAAAATAATAAACAATAATAATACAGAAAAGAAAAAAATGTTTTTTTAAGACGTGAAATGGCTCGGCAGTGAAGGGGTTAAAAAAACAAAAATGTTGTCTATTAATATAAAAAGGTTTTATAAGGATAAAAAGGGTTTTGCAAAAATTTAAAAAAATTAATTACTTTGTTTTACAATGAATCCTATGGGATTCAACCTGTTTAAACCTGTCGCGTCGGAACACCGAAAATCAGGGCATTTCACTGAAATTTCGGTGCAATTTGGTGTTCTCTGAATAGAAGACACGATAGCCTTGTATGGGACGATTTTGCTGCTGCTGCCGAACTGCACCGTATTTTGTGGTCATTTCTCCTGTGTTTGGTGAATTGACGGCTTAGTGAACAGACGAATTGAACCGACATTGCACCGAACAGTGAAATTGACCATTCGGTGCAATTCTGGATTTGGTGAATAACTCCTATAGTGTTCCATGGCCTATTCTGTTAAAGATCTAAAACCAAACATATATAAAGTCCATATAGTCCTTTCAGCTGGAACGAGCCGGATCCTCCTGGAGGATGACGACGTGTAGAATCGCTGCATATCAGGAGAAAAGATTGTAACTTCTGTAAATATATATATATATCTGTATAGCAACGTGTTTTTTCCACTTTGTGTCTATTTCCATCAGATCCAAGACTGGCAAAGTATGTATCAGTCAACCCACATCCCCATCCCCAAATTCCCTCCGGTGGATGAATCGGTCACGTTCATCGGAAGGTTGTGCCGAGAAATATTACGAATCACAGATCCAAAGTGAGTAGATCCGGAAGTCACCGGAACACGGACTCTACGTCTATACGTTGTGTTTTTTTATTAATTAAAATGGATTGGTTAGGGGGTCTCCCTCTCGTGGGAGGGTCACCCGGTCAGAGCAGTCCAAGCCGCAGCCTCTCAGTCTTGCACCAGGCCAACGTGTCCCTTCATGTTGCAGGGTGACGTGTTACATAGACCAGATGAACACGTGGTATGACGTGAGAACTCACCAGGAAGTTACAAATAATCGCTTGTTCTCGGAGATCCAGGAGTCGCTCGGGACCTTCGGGCTGAATGGTTTGGACAGGTTACTCTGCTTCATGATCGTAAAGGAGCTGCAGGTAATGGCGTCGGCACCCGGTGACAGACACCCGCTACTGTACATGTCGGCTTCTAATCCCATCCTGTTCATGCATGTGCTGCATATGTAGGGCTCTGCTCCCAGTAAGGCCTCTGTAAATCACAGACCCCCGCTAACATGACACACTGGGGGGGCTGCTGGCCGCATTGATTGCAGCGCCCAGCGTTTCTTGCCTGGCGTTAATGCTCGCAGTGATACTGTCAGATATATTCTCTGCACGTGACTACAACACGTCATATATTGGACTTCTCAGCAGCTGGCCTCCAATATGTGTTTGGACTTACTGGACCTATCTCGGCAGTTGCCTCCAATATGGCAGGGGTTATTATTCCATAAGAAACTTATACGAGACACAAATATCAATCGTTTATATTTCCTAGAAATTCTCCTAAATTCTTTTAATTGTCTGTGTTTTGCTTTGAAGAAAACACTAATCGGATAAAAACATATATATATTTATTACGTATACAAAAAAGTTTCAAATCTCATATCATAAACAAAGATTTATAAACCACAATCCATCAGCACATAAAAACTAGCTTCACAATATATGTATCTCCTGTTAGTAACTGCATATATCATTAATATAATTTACCTTATCAGTTAGTAACTAATACACAAATGGTTAATAATCATTTCTGCTTAAGAAAACATGCATTTCCCAGCAATCAATGTTTAACCAGCTAGATCTTATAGAGATACAGTGGCAAGAAAAAGTATGTGAACCCTTTGGGATTACGTGGAGTTTTGCATGAATTGGTCATAAAATGTGCTCTGATCTTCATCTAAGTCACAACAATTTGAAAAACACAGTCTGCTTAAAATAATACAACACAAACCTTATATGTTTTCATGTTTTTATTGAACAGAACATGTAAACATTCACAGTGCAGAGTGGGAAAAGTATGTGAACCTTTGGACTTAATAACTGGTTGACCCTCCTTTGGCAGCAATAACCTCAACCAAATGTTTCCTGTAGTTGCAGCTCAGACCTGCACAACGATCTGGAGTAATTTTGGACCACTCCTCTTCACAAAACTGTTTCAGTGTAGCAATATTCTTGGGATGTCTGGTGTGAATCGCTCTCTTAAGGTCATGCCACAGCATTTCAATCGGGTTGAGGTCAGGACTATGACTGGGCCACTCCAGAAGGCGTATTTTGTTTTGTAGAAGCCATTCTTTTGTTGACTTACTTGTATGCTTTGGGTCATTGTCCTGTTGCATCACCCATCCTCTGCGGAGCTTCAGTTGGCGGACAGATGGTCTTACGTTTTCCTGCAAAATGTCTTGATAAACTCTGGAATTCATTTTTCCATTAATAACAACAATCCGTCCAGGCCCTGAGGCAGCAAAGAAGCCCAAAACCATGATGCTCCCTCTGCCATGTTTTACAGTGGGGATGAGGTTTTGATGTTGGTGTGCTGTGCCTTTTTTTCTCCACACATAGTGTTGTTTTCCAAACAACTCAATTTTGGTTTCATCTGTCCACAGAATATTTTGCCAGTAGTGCTGTGGAACATCCAGGTGCTCTTTTGCAAACTTCAAACGTGCTGCAATATTCTTTTTGGACAGCAATGGCTCCTCCGTGGTGTCCTCCCATGTACTCCATTCTTGTTTAATGTTTTCCTTATTGTAGATGTGTCAACAAAAAATGTTAGCATGTGCCAGAGATTTCTGTAAGTCTTTAGCTGACACTCTAGGATTCTTCTTTACCTCATTAAGCATTCTGCGCTGTGCTCTTGCAGTCATCTTTACAGGACGACCACACCTAGGGAGAGTAGCAGCAGTGCTGAACTTTCTCCATTTGTAGACAGTCTGTCTTACCGTGGACACATGAACATCAAGGCTTTTGGAGATACTTTCGTAACCCTTTCCAGCTTCATGCAAGTCAACAATTCTTGATCGTAGGTCTTCTGAGAGCTCTTTTCTGCGAGGCATGGTTCACATCAGGCAGTGCTTCTTGAAACCAGTAAACCCAAAACTGGTGTGTGTTTTTAAAGGGCAGGACAGCTTTCAGCAACACATCCAATAATATCACACTGATTGGACTCAAGGTTGACTCACTCCTGGCTCCAATTAGCTCTTGGAGAAGTCATTAGGCTAGGGGTTCACATACTTTTTCCACCCTGCACTGTGAATGTTTACATGTTATGTTCAATAAACACATGAAAACATATGTTTGTGTTGTATTATTTTAAGCAGACTGTGTTTTTCAAATTGTTGTGACTTGGATGAAGATCAGAGTACATTTTATGACCAATTCATGCAAAACTCCATGTAATCCCAAAGGGTTCACATACTTTTTCTTGCCACTGTATATATATCTATCTATACTACATGGATCAACAAAAGATGAGCTAATTTAGAATGATAAGTAATAAAACTTATTTAGTGAATCCTCCCCTAATCTTGAGAATCAAACTTCTAATCTTTTGCTTTTTATTAATTTCAATCACAGTAATATCCAAATTATATATATAATATATATATATATATATATATATATATATAATTTATTATCAATCTTACAACAGTTACTTTTAGGATAAATCCTTATCTAACAATCTGAGAAATCTCAGTCTATCTGTTGCAAGAAATACTACAAATATATATAATTACATTAATTCCTTAATTTAAATAGCTCTCATACATTACCTCTCCAATCTGGATATTGATGAGTTACTGCCTTGGAATTCTTTATGTAATGTTTTTGGAATATGTGAAAATTATCTATATTAGATAATCAATGCATGTGAGTTAGAGATTTGGTGAGAGTCTTGAGTGCATTGTCCTGGAATGGTCTGCTAGCGATTGTGTGTAAGTCTCTGAATGCCTCATGTCCTGGACTCTGCTTCGATGGTCTGCGTGAATGCCGGAATGCCTCATTGTGTACTCCAATTATAGTCAATTTGACGTCACTGGCAATATCCTTATTATATCAAATATAATATTTACTATCCTCTAGAGGGCAGTATTGCACTTCTTAATTAATTCCACCTTTTAATTTTTATTATTCTTATCTCGTGTCAGAGGTCAATCTGCACACAAAGACTTTCTTCTCTCCCAGTGTAGACATTTAGTCTCTCCTGCCAAAATTTAAATTTATTTTCCACTCCTCTCAAAGTTTTACATTCCTCTCTAGTTAACTCACAGAATCTCTTCTTTAGTAATTATCTATTTACCAATTATATACTCATACAATATTTATTGGAGCATATATTTTCTACTGTAAATATAATAAAATATACCTTGCTTATAAAAATATATTTTGTGTATATAAATCTACATTACTTAATTTAAATTTTTATTCTCCTATACCCAAAGACAAAATATCTTTTTGTTTTAAAGACTTAAAACAGACCAATAAATTTAATTATGACTGGTCTAGCACTTAGCTTGGGCATTATATCACACAAAGACATTTTAAGGTTCCTTCATGTCTGGTATTTCTAAAAAAAAAATAAGATTTCACCTAGCCATGAACTCTGTAAAAAAAAATCTCGGTTCATTCCTAAAACTAGGGAAAATTGAAAAAGAAAAGACTGTCTTAAAAAAAAAAAAAAAATGGCTACAGGCATCCATTTTAATTTTTCCCTTCCAATATACCTGACAATACTGTGCCACAGCGAGACGATTAGGAAGTAATGCAAACCCGCTGACGATCGCTTTCCTGCGTCCTTCCAAAACCAGCGAGAACACGTGCTCTTCCCAATACTGTGCTTCCCAAGCTAAAACCCCTTTATATTTTTTAAAAGATCTTTTTGTATTTAGATATATATATATTTCTTTAATTTATTTTTTAATCGTTTTTTCTTTTTTCTGTAACAGCCCTTTTTATTATCATTCATTGGATCATATGTAAATTTCAGACATTTTCGCTCAGTAGTTTCTTTGGAAACAGCGTTTCACTTTTCAAACATTCAAGCGAACTTGTTTTTTAATTTATTCACTCCATTCGTCTGCGGTGTCGGCTTTTTCCGGCGGCTGCTCTGCACTCTGTTAGGCTCCTGCTCGGGTTTCTCCGGCGTGTTCGGCGGGGTTAATCCAGATGTTTTTGTGGGTTTCGGTGTGCCTTCGTCGGGTATTGAGTTGAGTGTTCGTCGGGTTTTCGGCGGCTTTTCCCTGCATTACGGCGGCCCTGTGGTGCTTGCGGAATACACCGCAGGGTCGCCAAAATGGGATCGCCAAATCGCACCGAATTGAAGAGAACGAAAAGTCACCGAACGTGTGGTGACTTTTCGATTCTCTTTGAATAACCCTGTCAAACTCCAGCCTGTTAGTGAGATCTGGGGACCGGGGATGGGAAATGCTGTTTCTTAGGATCAGAGGGGATTTGTTTTTTCCTTTTTATGTATTTTTGTATTACATTGTTTCCCATTTCCCTAAATGTTTTTATAATAACATTGCTCCTTTTTGTTCCCCCCCAGAACTTTCTGCGTTTGTATCAGAGGCTCATCTTGAGGGACCGGGCTGCCCAGGAGACGCTGCGAGCCCTGCAGAAAGTCGTCACTCCTGTCAAAGGCATTATAGGTTGGCATTCATCAAGCGTGGCCTGTAATTCATTCTCCTGAGAGGGACCGTCACATCGTACCGCACCCGTCACACTATGACCTGCTAGCACTGTAACCGTAAAACAGTACCTGTATATTGCATGTTACGCCGAGGCCGCTGTGTATATTATATAGAAGTATACAACGTGCAACACTCTCCACTTTAATTTAAAAACACCTGACTTGGGCACAACCAAAAAGATCACTGTGTGAGTGTGTGTGTGTGAGTGTGTGTGTGAGTGTGAGCGCGTCTCCAGAGAGCACACCAATTCATACATTTGAAGACTTTAACAGTAGCTTTTACATCCCAGAGCTCCTATGCTACATTCCCCATGTGCAGCACAGAACTCTGGGTAAGACATGCAAATGACATCTCTCTCACTTTTTTGCATCCTGGCTCTGTTTGAATTGCTGTGATGTGCAAATGGCTTCTGCAATAACATATATATATATATATCTCGGGTCCCTGCCCTCGCTGTCTCCAACATATATATTGCCCCATGTGTACTCCGGCCACGTAGATATCCAAATTTAAAGGGACACTAACCCTTCCATAAGCTGTAACTAGATTACTTATACATTACAATATAAAACACCTTATAAAATACCTGCTGCTGTTTTTTTTTGTTTTTTTTAAGTAATTGCATGTAAAAAGGAAAAATAAAGCTAGGTATTTTATCGCCGGGTTACAGTTTATGGATTTTTCCCATGATGCACCATTTTCCAAAAGCTTTGCGGCTCTTCTTTAACGCTTTGCTGCCGGGAGGGAGTTAACACCAGCAGGGCGTACTAGTAAACCCCTTTTGCTGGCCACTGCACTCAGGCCGAGTTCAAGCTGTCTCGCAGCAGCTAACATCATGTGCCGACTGTGACTTCAAGGCCCACCCACCGCAGGGACTTCTTAGTACGCCCTGCGGCAGAAAAGGGTTAATGTACAACATTTACCCGTTAATGAGGTGAAGGAGGGAATATTTAAATAAGGCAGCAGGAAGCTATTGTTCTCCAGGCTACCTGAGATGAGAGCTGGCAGCTGATTTGAGATAAGACAGGGATCTTAAAAGACTTCTAATCTCCTCCCTGGTGATGTCCTTTGATGGGAAGATACTGGGGGGGAGGGGGGTTTACAAAACAAAATAACACACAATGGATGCACCCAGTGACACATGTAGAGGAAAATATCACACAATGGATGCACCCAGTGACACATGTAGAGGAAAATATCACACAATGGATGCACCCAGTGACACATATAGAGGAAAATATCACACAATGGATGCACCCAGTGACACATATAGAGGAAAATATCACACAATGGATGCATCCAGTGACACATATAGAGGAAAATATCACACAATGGATGCACCCAGTGACACATATAGAGGAAAATATCACACAATGGATGCACCCAGTGACACATATAGAGGAAAATATCACACAATGGATGCACCCAGTGACACATAGAGAGGAAAATATTTTCTTAACTAAACATACAAGAGAAAAACAAATCACATGTAAAATATCAGTAACATCAAATAAACACAATAAGGACGTTTCAGCTTTTGGTGGTCGTGTCCCTTTAAAGGAAGTGGGACAAAGATCTTAACTTGCAACAGTTTAATGTATCGATGGCAATACATATATACAATCTATACATTCCTGTAGAAGAGGGTGAGGTCAACACGCACACCTTTTCATCGGCTTGTGAAGTGATCCATCATTTAGAGAGCAGCTGGTTGTCCATTGGACGCGCTGCCTCTCCTGGTTTGTCTATTCTACAGTACATGCTCTGCTTTAGGGTTTCTATTATTTATTTATTTTACTTTTTCCGAAACGTTTTATAAAGATGTAATTGATTAATCGTGTGTTTCAGATTTGCCGACATTCTCGCACCCTTCATAGAGAGATTTTTTTTCTGAAGATTTTCCTCCAGGTTTTTATCACTTTTGTTTTTTATTTCTTCTTCAGCCAATTCTGCCAAAATCTATTCTTCAGCCGTGGCAAAAACACAGAAGATCTGGACGGTTTACCTTGACGCCATAATGAAGGTACGGACATTATAGGGGGTTATTCAGAGAGCAGCAGAATGTCACCCACCTTTTGCTGCACTTCTGCGAGTTAAATCCATCGACTCTGCGTTGAATTCAGCATTCACTGCAGAGTCCCCAAAGTGCAGCGTATCGGCGCGCCAAACAGCCAGAAAACCACCAAACGTATCCGCGAACCACTGCAAAACTGCCGAATCGATCACATAAACTGACGAAAAATCACAGAATGCAAAGCTTTGTCATGTAGCAGCGCAGGAGCTTTATCTCTATACGCCTCATGTTTTCCAGCTCTGTTTTATTGTCTCATTGATGTAGCCAGGTGGGGGCTGTTAAACCCATCTTGTTTTCGGGGAGGCAATGCCATTACCTTTCTAACATATAGAGCAATTACACACACACACACACACACACACACACACACACACACACACACACACACACACACACACACACACACACACACACACACACACAGAATAAATGGTCTTTAAAAGAATATTAAGTTGTTTTTTTTTTACATTAAAACCTATGGATTTCGCCTGTTTAAACCTGTCGAACTGAAACACCGAAAATCAGGGCATTTCACCAAACGTTCGATACAATTCCGTGTTCTGTGAATAGAAGATACTATTGTCTTCTATGGGACAATTTTGGTGCTGCCGAACTGCGCCTGTTTTTGGCAAATTGACAGCCTAGTGAATGGGTGCAATTTGGGGCCATTTTCATTTTTCGGGGCCAGTTTGGAGGTTGGTGAATAACTCCTAAAGTGAGATATATATATATATCTTTGTTTAACCCTTTCCATGCGGAGGACGCGCTGAGCGTGTCCTACTGCATGGCCACTTCGCTGCGGAGGACGCGCTGAGCGCGTCCTCCCTTTGCGGCGGCGATCGGCCGGGATTACGGATGCGCGATGACGTCTAATACAGGCACCCCCACCAGTGCGGAGAAGGTGCCTGAAGGGGAGGTCCTTTGGACCCATCCGTGCGGGCCACCGGGAAAAGGCAGGCACCGTCTGGAAGGGCACAGCCTGCCCTTCCAAGCAGCGGCTGTCTTTAACGCCTAGGGGGCTGGGTCGCGATATGGCGCTAACAGGCGCCGTTTCGCAGTCCCCTCCCAGAGCTGGCCAACATCTTGGATGTCAGCCAAGCTTCCGGGATATCCCCCTGATGGCTGGCGTCATCGCACATAGCGCGAGAACGTCAGTTCTGCAATTAACCCCTAGCTGCCACCTATGGTGGAGATGGGGGGTTCATTGGAACCCCCATCTCCCAATCCGTGTCAGCTAGGGGTTAATGTTTGATATCTTTGGAACGGCCAGAGCGTGGCAATATTGTTCCCATTTAAATTATAATGTGAACAATGATGCTGCACTAACTATTATTTCTAGGGGGCGTTTGCTAAAAAACACGTAATTTTCCCCAAATAAATGTAACGAGTCCCCATTTCTAATTTTTTTTAACAAGCGCAACTCATAGAAAATATAACCGCAAAGGCTCGGATGATAAAATGTGAAAAAAAAACACTTTACACGCTGTAGATAATTGAAAATACAATTTTTATTGCATTTTTTGTTATAATATACAGACAGGACATGACGTATACATATAATAATGATATATTATGAATCTGCCGAGTCTGCCGGAAAGAAAGATATATATATATATGTCTGGGTCGTTTAATAAAACGTGACTTCAAATCTCGTTTAAACATGATGAGCGAAAGCGGTAAAAATGAGCTCAGCACACAGGCGTGAAATGCCTCAGCAGCGAAAGGGTTAAATACTATGAAGTTAAACGATTTGTATCCTCTAGCTGTAACACTTGGCGCAGGGCTCAGTGACCTTGGCCCTTGGGATGTTTTGCAGCTGTATCTTCCATGATGCTCAGTCAACCTCATAAGAGGCTGAGCATCATGGGATATGTAGTTTCAAAAGGAAGGGTGGGTCAAAGTTGCTAGCTTCAGTATTAGGGGGTTATTCAATAAGCACTGGTGTTTGCCGAAGTTGCAAACGCCACGGTGGTTTCTATAGTGACAATCACAGAGTTAGGAAATCTTTCCACTTGGGAAAAACTCAAAACCGCAGCAGGAGAAGCTTCACAGAGAAGCTCCTTCTTTCGGCTGTTTGGGCTTTTCTTTTGTTGCCGTTGAAACAATGTCCGGTGCTTGCCCAAGTTGCTCTTTGCCGATCCCCCATCGAGTGGCTGCCGGCCCATGTCACAGAGTAAATGAAGAGGACGTGACGCTCTAGTTTTGTCACACAATGAGAAATTTTATGTTTCGTTTAAAACATGGGGTCAGCAACCGCGGCCCTCCAGATGTTTTAGAACTACATCTCCCATGATGCTCAGGTACTCATTAGATTGGTTGAACATAGAGGGAGATGTGGTTCCAAAGCATCTGGAAGGTCAAGATTCCTGACCCCAGGTTTTAAGGGACGTTCTAGGTTTGTTCAATTGTACCAAAAGTTTGTTTTATCTTCTCCGGGTCACATGGTGACCTTTGGGAAGACTTACCGAAAAATGACGTGTTTACCTTTTTAGAGAGGACGTTGCCTTCATCCTAATAATTCTTCTGAAATCAGACTTCTGCCCAGTGTAGCGTGCACTTCCTGAGTCAATGAATGGGGAGGAGGATTGAGGGCCTTTCTGCCGAGGTGGGGAGGGGGGCTCAGCTGACAGAGGGATAGAGGAAGGCACACGGCTGTTGTAAAACACAAGGAAAAAATGCACCATTTTTCATCTTAAAAGGAGAAGAAATTCGGTTCTTTGAAAAGCCTGTTTTAAAAGGTTTAACCCCTTCACTACCAAGTGATTTTTCCAAAAATCCACTGCCAGGAACCAGGGAATTTTTGGAAAATCATTTTTAATGTAATGATAGAGTAAGGAATATTTTGGAATCTGCCCCATTTGGCAGGGAGATGTCGCCATCTGCTGGTGAAAAGGAGTTACTGCAGCTCGGGTCTCTGTATCAGCTGGGGAATGACCAATATGTCAGGACATTCTTTAGCTGGTTTTAACCAGTTTAAGCATCTTGGGCATTGTGCCCACAAGGGCAAAACTTTGGGGGGACCTTCTGAAACCCAAAATCAAACGAAATTCGTGTGCAACAAATTAATTTCATTTGGAATCCCATGGCACAGCCCCGGATTGTGTTAACACGATCTCGGGCTGCTGTGTCTGCTACTGCTGATTGTGTATACACGATCGTGCCATCATGGTAGGGAAGGGGATAAAGATCGACGTGTTGCATCTCCCGTTGTTCGACCCTCTTGTTGCTTACGCGCCTTGCAGTTTGTACACATTGCACAATCTGCTGGCATTCTGCTAATAATGACACTTGCTCTCAGGTGGGTCAGATGCAGATCCTGAGACGCCAGATTGCCAACGAACTGAACTATTCCTGTAAATTTGACTCCAAGCACCTGGCGGGGGCTCTGGAAAACTTTAACGAGTAAGTCACCTGACCTTTAACTCTTCGCAACCTGCTTAATATGTGCTTGTGAATTTGCATATTTTGTGTTCTGGTTATTTCTTTTATAATCCTTTTTAAATTCATTCATTGTTCCATTAACACCTCCACTACCAGGCACCCTTTGTTGAAACAAATACTATCATGACATTAATCGGAAGCATATGGTGAAATGTAGGGTAAAACAGCAATTCTGCACATAAATTGCTTTTCCAAGATAAAGGATAAAAAATGTAAATTAACTTGTTTATCCAGTACAGACATATTGCTGGGATGAAAGGTTCTAAACTCTAGATGGTGTCCCTTATCTCGCTCAATGTCAAACGGGGTCTGCATTATCAGCATACAGGCAGAAATGGCCTTTGTGTCAGTAAATGTGCTACAGACAGATAATAAAATGGTGAGATCTCCTGCTTATGGGGGTTTGTAGTGATCATAATGAGATTATTAGCAATGCAATATCTGTATGTGCTACATAATGCCTGTGTATGGCAATTACAGCAACACCATGTATCTGTATGTGCTGCATAATGCCTGTGTATGGCAATTACAGCAACACCTTGTATCTGTATGTGCTGCATAATGCCTGTGTATGGCAATTACAGCAACACCTTGTATCTGTATGTGCCGCATAATGCCTGTGTATGGCAATTACAGCAACACCTTGTATCTGTATGTGCTGCATAATGCCTGTGTATGGCAATTACAGCAACACCTTGTATCTGTATGTGCCGCATAATGCCTGTGTATGGAAATTACAGTAACACCTTGTATCTGTATGTGCTGCATAACGCCTGTGTATGGCAATTACAGCAACACCTTGTATCTGTATGTGCTGCATAACGCCTGTGTATGGCAATTACAGCAACACCTTGTATCTGTATGTGCTGCATAATGCCTGTGTATGGCAATTACAGCAACACCTTGTATCTGTATGTGCTGCATAATGCCTGTGTATGGCAATTACAGCAACACCTTGTATCTGTATGTGCTGCATAATGCCTGTGTATGGCAATTACAGTAACACCTTGTATCTGTATGTGCTGCATAATGCCTGTGTATGGCAATTACAGTAACACCTTGTATCTGTACTGTACAGGGATTTACACTCATTATAACCCCCTGAATCTTATCCCTGTACAGCAGCGAGTGACCCCACAGCTCTCCCTGTATTCTGCCCCCTCCCTGGCTGCTGTAATGCTGCAGAAAAGTTTGTTGCGCTTTTTGTTACAGTGAGTGTATTAAAGTAATAAGGGGGGGCAGGAACGTGATCTCTCAGAATTTTGTTTCTTTCCAGGGAACACGCTACCCCTATATTAAAATTGCCTTCACCTGGGGTTTTGTTTGCTACTTTTAGTTGTTCATTGTGTTACAATGCACGATCTTGGTGGTAAAAGGGTTAAATGGAGCATCATGATGTTTCATTGTCCCCATGCGGCATCTTGAGCACCATGAGATGTGCGGGTCTAAAGCAGCTGGGGCAGAGCTTAACCATCAAAGTCCTACAAGAACACATGACGGATCATCACATGACTGATGCATTGGTTATATTTTCAGGCCGTGTGGGGGGGGGGTTATGAATCTGCATGTAGATCCAATCAGGGCACAGGATCCAGAATTTGTCTGGCTTCTCAGTCTTTCAGATCCCTCATCACTTAATCGACCCCGCTCGCCCAGTTTTCCACCCATGATTTATTTACGTTTATTTTAATGAACCCCTCGGACGCCCTGAGATGTAACATTAGACGGACGCCCTCGGGGCCTGCAGGTGGCGCTCCTCCTCGCTGCTGGCTCCGCCGTCCCGATGGCGTCTCTTAATTCCTTCCAAAAGTAAATATTTCAGCGGAGATCAAACCTTGAAGTGAAGATGAGAGGTGAAAAGATTGATCAAATATTTACCTGTGGAAAATATGTGGTTTAACCCCTTCACCACCATACTTTATTATATAAAGCCACTGACAGAAACAAAAGGTTTTATGGAAAACCACTTTCCATATCTGATGGTATGTGCGCCGCATTACCTTTTAGAGTGATCACTCTTTAACCTGCCATATATAAGGACTTAAAACTTAACCCTTGACTGCCAGGCCTTTTCTCCAGTTTCCCAATGCCGCAGGAACGGAGTTCAATTAACCACAACACGTTGAGGTGCAGATTTAGATTCTGTTATTTTCTCTATTGTTTTAAGTGGTTATATAGTATAAGACTAAGGTGGTTACAGAATGTCAAACCGCGGCACTTTCCAGCCAATCATAGTTCCGGTAAAGGAGGCGTGGATCTTAATACAGCGGAAATCACATACAAGGCACTTCTGAACATATAGTAAGGATCGCGTCATAGAATTCCCAGAAATGAGGTAAAATCTAGTAAATGAAACTTAACTAGCCAATAGAGTTTCAGGCACATATCTTTGCGGTATGCTCAAGCTTTGCATAGAGGTGTGCATTTTTAACTTGGCCAAGCCTACTTTAAATTCCTGCCAAGCTTTGCGTACCCAGCCAACACAGATAAGGAGGGTGTAACAGATCTCTGTACCCCGACAGGGTCACATCTGTCAAAGGCCTCTTCCTCGCTGGACACCCAGGTTCCCCTCGTGTCTCCCGTGTCTTTCTCCCATTCCTTAGCCGCAACTTAAAGCCGGGTACATGCAGAGAGCCTGGCTAGCAACCCCCAGAAAGGGCTTTTCGTTGGCACAGTGAGCAGAATATAGCTGCTACCCAAACCAAGAGTCGTGGCTACTTGTAGGGTCAGAGGAGAACTCATTTTATTGGGAACAAACACAGATTTTTATGTGGTCAAACAGGGGTCATTTACATATAAAAAAAAATCACAACCTCTTCTAGGGGATCTAATCACACTGATACATATAATTGCACAAACATTGACTTCTTGGAATGAGAAATCTAATCGCAATGGGTAGACAGTTACAGTAAACACGACTTAACATTTCTTAACGAATTAAGACAATGGGCGACAGTGATTGACAAATAGATTACAGACAGCAGGTTACAACCTATTCAAATATAAACCGATACACATACATACAATAGACAGATAGTGAGGCAGTATTCTTGTATTATCCAGTTTACACAAAACTAATTACATTCTAGAAATGCCAAGCACCCAAAGTCTGTCACCATCCCTTTTAAACCCATATTTTTCCAGAGGGAAACAGTCACTGTCTGCAAAGAAATTATATATTAAGCTGGGCTAATATGAAAACGTAGCCCATAATAGTTCCAGATGCTCGGCTACAAAAGCCATGTTCGCCTGGTTCAGAGGACTTGGCGACCGCGGACATACTTAGCTCTGTGTGCCGTGCGTCTGATGGTTACGGGAGACGGCCCCAAAATTTCTCGTTTAACTGCTGGGCCGTAGGCAGGAGGCAAGCCCACAGCCCCCTCCAAGTCGCACAGTGACCGTGTGTTCTGTCACAAAAGGATTTGAGTTAACCCTTTCAATATCTCCGCATCAACATCGCACATACACACAAACAAATCTAGACACATTGACACAAGCGGTGTAAATGCATGGTAGTATCCTTACAGACTGTATGCATGATTTCCCAGGCTGATGGCTCCCTCCACTGGTCACTCACGGTAATGCGTTTCTCATGGAATGCTGCGCAGTATGATCGCGGATATAGAAATAACCTTTTCCTGTCTCCCTCCAGAGCCCTTTTAGCAGACATTGAAGCCCATTACCTGGATCCGTCCCTGCCCTGCCCGAAAGAGGACAACTCCCTCCTGTATGAAATCACAGCGTACCTGGAAGCAGCCGGCATGCATAACCCCCTCAATAAAGTAAGGTTCTGCCCTCCCACCCACTGCTCGTATCTGACATTACATAATAATTCTGTGCAACGTGTTCAGTCTGGCCATCAGGCTCCATGCTTTCCATTAGTACAATCCACTACTAGACACCGCACCCTCTATCCCTAATCTACACCTCGATCTGTCCCATCTGCTGCCAAAATTACCAAAATTCTCGCCTTCTCTCCACTGCATGGACCACCCACCTGCGTTACATGGAGAGAGTTCCTTCTGAATTCAGGTTTTGGTTTTTGCTTCTGAAATTCCTTCTGTTCTATAATAAAATGGAGTTTCTCCAGGGATCCCTCCTGTCCTCGTTCCTCTCTTCCCGAGACCCCCTTCTGTCCTCATTCCTTTTCCCGAGACCCCCTTCTGTCCTCATTCCTCTCCTCTTCCCGAGACCCCTTCTGTCCTCATTCCTCTCCTCTTCCCGAGACCCCCTTCTGTCCTCATTCCTCTCCTCTTCCCGAGACCCCCTTCTGTCCTCATTCCTCTCCTCTTCCCGAGACCCCTTCTGTCCTCATTCCTCTCCTCTTCCGAGACCCCCTTCTGTCCTCATTCCTCTTCCCGAGACCCCCTTCTGTCCTCATTCCTCTTCCCGAGACCCCCTTCTGTCCTCATTCCTCTTCCCGAGACCCCCTTCTGTCCTCATTCCTCTTCCCGAGACCCCCTTCTGTCCTCATTCCTCTTCCCGAGACCCCCTTCTGTCCTCATTCCTCTTCCCGAGACCCCCTTCTGTCCTCATTCCTCTTCCCGAGACCCCTTTCTGTCCTCATTCCTCTCCTCTTCCCGAGACCCCTTTCTGTCCTCATTCCTCTCCTCTTCCCGAGACCCCCTTCTGTCCTCATTCCTCTTCCCGAGATCCCCTTCTGTCCTCATTCCTCTTCCCGAGATCCCCTTCTGTCCTCATTCCTCTTCCCGAGATCCCCTTCTGTCCTTGTTCCTCTCCTCTTCCCTGCCGGGATGCCTCTTGTGCTCGTTCCTCTCCTCTTCCCTGCCGGGATGCCTCCTGTGCTCGTTCCTCTCCTCTTCCCTGCCGGGATGCCTCCTGTGCTCGTTCCTCCTCTCTTCCCTGCCGGGATGCCTCCTGCCCTCGCTCCTCTCTTCCCTGCCGGGATGCCTCCTGCCCTCGCTCCTCTTCCCTGCTGGGATGCCTCCTGTCCTCGCTCCTCTCCTCTTCCAGGGATCCCTCCTGCCCTCGTTCCTCTCCTCTTCCCTGCTGGGATGCCTTCTGTCCTCGCTCCTCTGTCGTTTCTGTGATGGTGACTGGCCATGTTTTATGTTTACAGATTTATATTACCACCAAGCAGTTGTCCTTCTTTCCGGTTGTGAACTTCCTGTTTCTGATCGCTCAGCTGCCGAAACTGCAATACAACAAGAACCTGGGTACAGTGTCACGTAATGTTTCAGAACAAAAAAACGGGTCACTGTATTTTTACAAGCGGTGTGAGGTACTATGGGAGACGCCAGAACCAGGGCACATGGTCAAACTATACAGAGCTGCTTTTACTGTAACTTTATGTGGAGTTTTATTGCTGTGATTCTAGAGCGTTCTGATGCTGAGGAGCTCTGTGATACACTCAAACACTAAACAATACAGCCTTTTATTGCTGTGGAGCTCTGTGATACGCTCATACACACCGCACATTCCTGTGAGTTTTATAGCTGTGGAGCTCTGATAAACTCATACACACTGCACATTACTGTGAGTGTTATTGCCGGGGAGCTCTGTGATACGTTCATATACACCACACATTACTGTGAGTTTTATTGTTGTGGAGCTCTG
The DNA here is from genome assembly GCA_009667805.1 of Leptobrachium leishanense. NCBI lineage: Eukaryota > Metazoa > Chordata > Amphibia > Anura > Megophryidae > Leptobrachium > Leptobrachium leishanense. The sequence continues at coordinate 33,194,297 of CM019067.1, read as the reverse complement.
TGACACACTCATACACACTACTGAGTTTTATTTCTGTGGAGCTCTGATATGCTCACACACAGCACATTATTATTGTAGAGCTCCACAGCAATAAAACTCACAGTAAACTACTCATACACACAGCACATTACTGTGAGTTTTATTACTGTGGAGCTCTGATATGCTCACACACAGCACATTATTATTGTAGAGCTCCACAGCAATAAAACTCACAGTAAACTACTCATACACACAGCACATTACTGTGAGTTTTATTACTGTGGAGCTCTGTGATACAGGAATGTGTGGTGTGTATGAGCGTATCACAGAGCTCCACAACAATAAAACTCACAGTAATGTGTGGTGTGTATGAGCGTTTATAGAGCTCCACAGCAATAAAACTCACGCTCAAACGCACAGCACATTACTGTGAGTTTTATTGCTGTGGAGCTCTGTGATACGCTCGTACACACTGCACATTACTGTGAGTTTTATTGCTGTGGAACTCTAAACGCTCATACACACCACACATTCCTGCGACTTTTATTGCTGTGGAGCTCTGTGATACGCTCGTACACACTGCACATTATTGTGAGTTTTATTGCTGTGGAGCTCTGTGATACGCTCGTACACACTGCACATTACTGTGAGTTTTATTGCTGTGGAGCTCTATAAACGCTCATACACACCACACATTACTGTGAGTTTTATTGCTGTGGAGCTCTGTGATACGCTCATACACACCACACATTCCTGCGACTTTTATTGCTGTGGAGCTCTGTGATACGCTCGTACACACTGCACATTACTGTGAGTTTTATTGCTGTGGAGCTCTGTGATACGCTCGTACACACTGCACATTACTGTGAGTTTTATTGCTGTGGAGCTCTATAAACGCTCATACACACCACACATTACTGTGAGTTTTATTGCTGTGGAGCTCTGTGATACGCTCATACACACTGCACATTACTGTGAGTTTTATTGCTGTGGAGCTCTATAAACGCTCATACACACCGCACATTACTGTGAGTTTTATTGCTGTGGAGCTCTGTGATACGCTCATACACACCACACATTCCTGCGACTTTTATTGCTGTGGAGCTCTGTGATACGCTCGTACACACTGCACATTACTGTGAGTTTTATTGCTGTGGAGCTCTATAAACGCTCATACACACCACACATTACTGTGAGTTTTATTGCTGTGGAGCTCTGTGATACGCTCATACACACTGCACATTACTGCGACTTTTATTGCTGTGGAGCTCTGTGATACGCTCGTACACACTGCACATTATTGTGAGTTTTATTGCTGTGGAGCTCTGTGATACGCTCGTACACACTGCACATTACTGTGAGTTTTATTGCTGTGGAGCTCTGTGATACGCTCATACACACCACACATTCCTGCGACTTTTATTGCTGTGGAGCTCTGTGATACGCTCGTACACACTGCACATTACTGTGAGTTTTATTGCTGTGGAGCTCTGTGATACGCTCATACACACTGCACATTACTGCGACTTTTATTGCTGTGGAGCTCTGTGATACGCTCGTACACACTGCACATTACTGTGAGTGTTATTGCTGCGGAGCTAAACGCAGAAAGTTGAGACTCGTTGCTTGGTTATAGGGTTATCTGATTCTCCAGATCTTTTAAGTAATGTTAGGGAATGCTTTGTTTTCGTTAGGGATGACCTGCCGGAAGCCTGCTGACGCGGTGGATTGGCCTCCGTTGGTGTTGGGAATGCTCACCCTGCTTAAACAGTTCCACTCCCGCTATACCGAGCAGTTTCTAGCCCTCATAGGGCAATTTATTCGGTCTTCAATGGAGCAGAGTACAAGGTAAGTGTGTGACATGTACTTCCTAAATACAACCGCTCCCCCCCCCCTCCTGCATTTAAGCAGAATGGGGCTTGGGAGGCTGAGGCCCATAAACCCAAAATGAACCTAGTAATATACCAACAAAAGTGCTTAAAGTACAAGAAATGGCAAAACGCACCAGGAATGGATCTTTTATCTCCCAGACAGTGATTATTATCATTTCTGTAGCAACTTTTCCTGCAGGGATTTACCCGATATATGTAAAATTGGCCAAAGCTGACAGGTTTCCATTAACAGAAGAAAGACGTGTAAAGGGCCCGGCGCACAAGCACATACCATGCAGAGGTACAATGCCTCTGCAGGCTGTAAATATACATATTAAAAGACATTGTCCACTGTAGCAGACGAGGAAAGAGGAGGCGAAAAAGGGACAATGGTCACCTTTATGGGCCAGAGGGGCGAAAAAGAGTGAGCCAGATAATATCTAAGGCTCCCGTCCACGTGCGTTGGAAATTGTTGTCATTATACACCAAACTTTATCTGTGCTACAGTGTGCGCTATGTATGTTTTTTCTGCTCATTCCCACGAGGTAAAGAACAACAGCGAATTGTTTTTTATACAGCTATCAGCATACCACACTTCAAACTTTGGCCACAGGGAGGCAGCAGCACATAAGGAATATATAACTTTCTATTATTCTCCCATACAAAGACTACTTAAAACATATTTGTACGGCGAATAAAACCTGACATACCGTGTAGATCTACGCAGTATTTATTCTTCTGCGTTCTATATATACGTATGAATCTCGAATTACACACCATCTGAACGTACTCTGTATTTCTCTTGTAAAGCACCATTTATGAGGATTATTGCCGTTTAAAATACACTGATCTATTTTCAGCTAGTGAGATCCTACTATCTCATTCGTGTATACCGATCCACATTCAGTCAATGAGATTCACCATCCCATATGTGTAAGCAGCGCCCAACCAGGGATAAACCTCACTTTTTTATTTATATATCTCTCTCCAGTTATAACGAGCACTCCAGGTCTTTCATAAAACATCAGCTTTACTTGTGTATAGTTGATCTTTGAAGGGGTTAATAGTACATCTGCAAGACACCTCCTGGTGCCCTGACATGGAGTATAGTCAATATGGTGTTCCATGTGAGTAATGCAAAGGAATATTCTGTTTAATGCAAACTAGGTGGAAAGCCGGCCCAGAGGGCAGTCTAATTGTTGTTGTCGCCAGCTCAGAATTCATGTCCACATATTTTTTTTTCAATGTCCTATCCAAGAGTATCTCTCTAATATAAATGCGTTTGTGAGGTGTCCATCGCCATCCCATCCGCAACAGGAGGGCCAACTGAGCAGCTGTGATGGGTGCGCGCACAGCTGACAGCACATTACAAAGGAATTTATATATTAGAGCAGGTTCCTCTTCCCTCTTAGAGTGTAAACTCACGGGAACACGGCCCTCTTAGATTGTAAACTCACGGGAACAGGACACTCAGATTGTAAGCTCACGGGAACAGGACACTCAGATTGTAAACTCACGGGAACAGGACCCTCTTAGATTGTAAACTCACAGGAACAGGACCCCTTAGATTGTAAACTCGTGAGACCCCTTAGATTGTAAACTCATGGGGCCCCTTAGATTGTGTTGGGCTTGGGCGGGCATTTTTTTGTAGCGTATACATTATGCGTATATTTAATGGCACGTGGTATGCATGGCATGTCAGGCTGGTATTTAGGCACTCTGGTATTATGGCTGGCAGACTGGTATTGTGCATGGCAGACTAGTAATATGGCTGGCAGACTGGTATTGTGCATGGCAGACTGGTAATCTGTCTGGCAGACTGGTATTGTGCATGGCAGACTGGTAATGTGGCTGGCAGACTGGTATTGTGCATGGCAGACTGGTATTGTGCATGGCAGACTGGTAATGTGTCTGGCAGACTGGTATTGTGCATGGCAGACTGGTAATATGTCTGGCAGACTGGTATTGTGCATGGCAGACTAGTAATATGGCTGGCAAACTGGTATTGTGCATGGCAGACTAGTAATATGGCTGGCAGACTGGTATTGTGCATGGCAGACTGGTAATATGTCTGGCAGACTGGTATTGTGCATGGCAGACTGGTAATATGGCTGGCAGACTGGTATTGTGCATGGCAGACTGGTAATATGGCTGGCAGACTGGTATTGTGCATGGCAGACTGGTAATATGGCTGGCAGAGCATGGCCTTTCCAATGATATCAAACCTAACCATGTTAAAAGTAAAAAAATAAGGGTTTTTTTTTTTTTTTTGTTAATGCAGCAATATTGTTCCCATTTCAATTATAATGTGAACAATGATGCCGCACTAACGATTTTTCTATGGGGTGCGTTTGTTAAAAATCACGTAATTTTCCCCCCAAAAAAAATGTAACAAGTCCCCATTTCAAATTTTTTTAACAAGCGAACTCATAGAAAATATAACCACAAATGCTCGCATGTTAAAATGTGGAAAAAAAAAACACTTTGCACACTGTAGATTGAAAATTCTGATTTCATTGCATTTTTTATGATATTCAGGCAGGACGTATACATATATACATGATATATATATGATTATATACATATGATATATATATATGATATATTATGAGTTTGCCGGAAAGAAAGATATATAATATGTCTGGGTTGCATAATAAAATGTGACTTCAAAACGCGTTTAAACATAATGAGCGAAACCGGGAAAAATTAGCTCAGCACACAGACGTGAAAAGGCTTGGCAGCGAAGGGGTTAAAACCATCTGGGGAATGTGTCGGAACTGACCTCTTCCAGACTGATCCTGCACAAAGCCCTGAACTGCAGTACCTCCTTTTGGCCAGTAGATGGCGACCTCTCCCTGCCAAATAGGTTATTACAGTGAGGAATACACTGGAAATATTCACAAATATTTCTTACTGTATAATTAAATGATTTTTCTAAAAGAAAACACTGGTTCCTGACAGTTTTTTAAAAAAAAAAAAAATCCCTTGGTAGTGAAGAGGTTAAAATAGTCAATATTTAAATTCCATTGCAGAATGGAAAAATATATATATATATATATCTCTATATCTCTCCTGAGTATAGCGGTACGTGGTGATACCTTTGTATTGGACTAACACTAACGTTACATTTATATGATGTAAACCATAATAGTTTGTGTTATTTGGGAGATATATACCTTTTTATAAATGGATGTATATAAACACACTTGTTTTTGCCTCATTCTACCATAAATTTGTTTTGCTGCTGTTTCTTTCTCCTTCCAGCCAGAAAATCCCTGAAATGCCGGCAGATGTTGTGGGTGCCCTTATGTTCCTTGAAAATTATGTTCACTTTGCTAATTTGCCTCGGAGGGTGAGTGTCAGAACGGAATGGGGTGTTTACACACACATAACTGCACAAATATTTCTACAAATTGCCTAGCACCGAAAGTGAGGGGGAGGCCGTGCCGCTCAGTGCAAGGGGAGTGTAAACCATTTAAATGTCAGATAGGGCTATATATACACTATATTGCCAAAAGTATTCGCTCACCTGCCTTGACTCGCATATGAATTTAAGTGACATCCCATTCCTAATCCATAGGGTTCAATATGACGTTGGTCCACCCTTTGCAGCTATAACAGCTTCAACTCTTCTGGGAAGGCTGTCACAAGGTTTAGGAGTGTGTTTATGGGAATTTTTGACCATTCTTCCAGAAGCGCATTTGTGAGGTCACACACTGATGTTGGACGAGAAGGCCTGGCTCTCAGTCTACGCTCTAATTCATCCCAAAGGTGTTCTATGGGGTTGAGGTCAGGACTCTGTGCAGGCCAGTCAAGTTCATCCGCACCAGACTCTGTCATCCATGTCTTTATGGACCTTGCTTTGTGCACTGGTACACAGTCATGTTGGAAGAGGAAGGGGCCAGCTCCACACTGTTCCCACAAAGTTGGGAGCATGGAATTGTCCAAAATGTCTTGGTATGCTGAAGCATTCAGATGGAGAAGCGCAATTCGTCACTCCAGAGAGTGCTTTACACCACCGCATCCGACGCTTTGCATTGCACTTGGTGATGTATGGCTTGGATGCAGCTGCTCGGCCATGGAAACCCATTCCATGAAGCTCTCTGCACCCTGTTCTTGAGCTAATCTGAAGGCCACATGAAGTTTGGAGGTCTGTAGCGATTGACACTGCATAAAGTTGGCGACCTCTTCACACTATGCACCTCAGCATCCACTGACCCCGCTCCGTCAGTTTACGTGGCCTACCACTTCGTGGCTGAGTTGCTGTCGTTCCCAAACACTTCCACGTTCTTATAATACAGCTGACAGTTGACTGTGGAATATTTAGGAGCGAGGAAATTTCACAACTGGATTTGTTGCACAGGTGGCATCCTATCACAGTTCCACGCTGGAATTCACTGAGCTCCTCAGAGCGACCCATTCTTTCACAAATGTTTGTAAAAACAGTCTGCATGCCTAGGTGCTTGATTTTATACACCTGTGGCCATGGAAGTGATTGGAACACCTGATTCTGATTATTTGGATGGGTGAGTGCATACTTTTGGCAATATAGTGTATGTATGTGTGTGTGTGTGTGTGATGTGCATTGCTGTCAAACTCACCCCCCAGATGTTGATGCCTACAGTTCCCAGAATTCCTTCAATAAAATAGATTGTCCAAGGAATCATGGCAGTTGTAGTTCAGAAACATCAGGGGGGGCTGGGGGTTTGACAGCCCTGGTGTAGTGTGTTCCTTCAAACATTACATTTTCTTGGCCAGGACTGGGTGACCTTTTCATTTAAAGGGACTCTACCACCATAAGCGGTAACTAGATCACTTGTGCATTATAAATAAAACCACCTTATAAAACACCTGGTGCGGGTAAGTAATTACATGTAAAAAGGAAAAATAAAGCTGGTTTTTATCACTTGTTTTCATCTTGTGGAGTTTTTCCTTAATGCAACGTTTACCAAAATATGTACAAACGTTTTACTGTGTGACTGTTAATGAGGTGGATGAGGGAATGTTTAGATAAGGCTGTAGGGGGTTTATTATTCTCCAGACTAAGAGCTGGCAGCTGCATGAGATAAAGTAGGGAGTTTAAAAGACTTCTAATCTACCCCCTAGTGATGCACTTTGAATACATCCCACACTATACAATGATGTGAGTCGGTGACTGACCCATTCACTCAATTCTAAGGCCAAAGCCACACAGTGAAGAGCAAGTGATGGAAAGATACCGGGGGGGGGGGGTGTAACAACACATATATAGAGGAAAATATCACACAATGGATGCACCCAGTGACACATATAGAGGAAAATTGTCATATATAATCTCTGCACGTGAATACAACACGTTTATATATATTGGACTTATCAGCCAAGCCTCCAATATGTCTATATTGGACTTACTGGACCTACCTCGGCAGTTGCCTCCAATATATCAGGGATTATTATTTCATAAGAAACCTATACGAGACACATATCAATCGTCTATATTTCTTAGAAATTATCCTGAATTCTTTTAATTGTCTGTGTTTTGCTTTAAAAAATACAATAATCAATAATCGGATAAAAATATATATATATTTATTACGTATACAAAACTAATTTCAAATCTCATATCATAAACAACAATTTATAAACCACAATCCATCAGCATATAAAAACTAGCTTCACAATATATGTATCTCCGGTTAGTAACTGCATATATGATTAATATCATTTACCTTATCAGTTAGTAACTAATACACAAATGGTTAATAAACATTTCTGCTTAATACAACATGCATTTCCCAGCAAACAATGTTTAACCAGCCAGCTCTTATAGATATATATATATATCTCTATGCTACATGGATCAACAAAAGATGAGCTAATTTAATGATAAGTAATAAAAACTTATTTAGTGAATCCTCCCCTAATCTTGAGAAATAAACTTCTAATCTTTTGCTTTTTATTTTGTAGTTATATAATTCCTTGCTTATTAATTTTAATCACAGTAATTTCCAAATTCAATATATATATTGGTATCAATCTTACAACATTTCTTTTAGGAATAAATCCTTATATCCACTTCTTTATATCTTTATCTGCAGAATAAAGATATTTAGAATTTGGATTTAACCGTATCCGAGAAGTCTCAGTCTACGTTGCAAGAATCTCTACAAATATATATTTACATTAATTCCTTATTTCATACATTACCTGTCCAATTTGGATGTTGATAAGTCTGCCTTGGAATTCCTGATAGATAATTTTCACACATTCCAAAAATTACTACATCAGATAATCAATGCATATGAGTTAGAGAGTTGGTGAGAGTCAGAAATTTAGTGAGAATCTTGATTGCCTCATGTCTTGGGATCTGCCTGCATCGTAGTGTGAGTCTGAGTGTTGGAATCTTGGACTCTCAGAGTGTCATGTCTATTCTAATGCATTGCAGTGTGAGTCTCTGAATGCTGGAATCTCCGACTCGGAGTGTCATGTGTATTGGACGTCTGAATGCATTGCGATGTGAGTCTGTCTGCTGGAATCTCCGACTGCCTCACAAAGAGCCTTGCCGCTTATTATAGCCAATTTGACGTCACAGTTAATTAATGGTAATATAAATCATTATATTTACTATCCTCTAGAGGGCAGTATTACACTTCTTAAATTAATTCCACCACTTCTTTTTAATTCTTATCTCGGGTCAAAAAGGTCAGACTGACTTAATAAATACCTTCTCTTCTCCCAACTAGACACAGTGTCTCCATCTGTCATCTTTGATTTATATCCTCACTCCCTTTTGACTCAGAGTCCTATCAGCTGAATTCTTTTCTGGTTCTCAACAGAATCTATTCTTTAGTAATTTTTATTATTTACCAATTATATACTTTCTACAATATTTATTGGAGTATATTTCATACTGTAAATATAATAAAATATACCTTGATTATAAACATATATTTAGTAAATATAAATCTATATTAGAAATATTAACTCTTATTCCTATACCCAAAAGACAAAATATCTTTTGTTTTAAAAACTTAAGACAGACCAATAAATTTAATTATGACACGTCTTCACATTATCTCACAAAAACATTCATTCTAGGTTCCTTCATGTCTGGCACTTCTTAAAAAAATATATAAAAGACTTCACCCAGGAATGAACTCTGTAAAAAAAAATCTCGTTCATTTCTAAACCTAGAGAAATTTTGAAAGAAAAACGGTCTTTAAAAACAAAATGGCTACAGGCATCCATTTTAAATCCTTTCCTCTCTAATATACCCGACAGGACCTATCTCGGCAGTTGCCTCCAATATGGCAGGGGTTATTATTCCATAAGAAACTTATACGAGACACAAATATCAATCGTTTAGGAGAATTTCTAGGAAATATAAATTCTTTTAATTGTCTGTGTTTTGCTTTGAAGAATACAATAATCGGATAAAAACATATATATTTATTACGTATACAAAAAAGTTTCAAATCGCATATCATAAAAATTTATAAACCACAATCCATCAGCATATAAAAACTAGCTTCACAATATATGTATCTCCTGTTAGTAACTGCATATATGATTAATATCATTTATCAGTTAGTAACTAATACACCAATGGTTAATAAACATTTCTGCTTAATACAGCATGCATTTCCCAGCAAACAATGTTTAACCAGCTAGATCTTCTAGAGATATATATATATATCTCTATACTACATAGATCAACAAAAGATGAGCTAATTTAAAATAAGTAATAAAACTTATTTAGTGAATCCTCCCCTAATCTCGAGAATTAAACTTCTGATCTTTTGCTTTTTATTTTTAGTTATATAATTCCTTGCTTATTAATTTCAATCACAGTAATTTCCAAATTCAATATATATATTTATATCAATCTTACAACAGTTTCTTTTAGGATAAATCCTTATATCCACTTCTTCATATTTCTATCTGCAGAATAGAAATATTTAGACTTTTGGAGCTACCAAGAATCTGAGAAATCTCAGTCTATCTGTTGCAAAAATCTACAGATATATATATTTACATTAATTCCTTAATTTAAATAGCTCTCATACATTACCTCTCCAATCTGGATTTTGATGAGTCTGCCTTGGAATTCCTTATGTAATATTGTTTTTGGAATGTGTGAAGATTATCAATATCAGATAATCAATGCATGTGAGTTAGAGATTTGGTGAGAGTCAGATTTGGTGAGAGTCTTGAGTGCATTGTCCCGGAATGGTCTGCTAGCGATGTGTGTTAGCCTCGGAGTGTCTCATGTCCTGGAATCTGCATGCATTGTGGTGTGTCTCTGACTGAATGCAACCAACATTGCCGCTTCAATTATAGTCAATTTGACGTCACTAGCAATATTTTTACCATATCAAATATAATATTTACTATCCTCTAGAGGGCAGCATTGCACTTCTCAATTAATTCCACCATTTCTTTTTAATATTCCTATCTCGGGTCAGAGGTCAATCTGACTTAACAAAGACCTTCTCTCTCACCAGTATAGACATTATGTCTCTACATGTCATATCAAATTTATATCCTCACTCCTTTCAAAGTTTTACATTCCTCTCTAACTCACAGAATCTCTTCAGTAATCATCTATTTATCAATTATATACTTATACAATATAAATTGGAGCGTCTATTTTCTACAGTAAATATAATAAAATATACCTTGATTTATAAACATATATTTTGTGAATATATTTTACCTTACGAAGATATTAACTCTTATATTCCTATACCCAAAAGACAAAATATCTTTTTGTTTTAAAAACTTAAAACAGACCAATAAATTTAATTATGACAGGTCTTAGCACTTAGCCTGGCATTATTTCACACAAAGACATTTTAAAATTCCTTCATGTCTGGTATTTTTAAAAAAATATATAAGATCTCACCCAGCCATGAACTCTGTAAAAAAAATCTCGGTTCATTTCTAACTAGGGAAATTTGGAGAAAGAAAAAGACGGTCTTTAAAAGCAAAATGGCTACAGGCATCCATTTTACCTTTTTTCCCTTCCAATATACCTGACAAAATATCACACAACGGATGCACCCAGTGACACATATAGAGGAAAATATCACACAATGGATGCACCCAGTGACACATATAGAGGAAAATATCACACAATGGATGCACCCAGTGACACATATAGAGGAAAATATCACACAATGGATGCACCCAGTGACACATATAGAGGAAAATATCACACAATGGATGCAGCCAGTGACACATATAGAGGAAAATATCACACAATGGATGCAGCCAGTGACACATATAGAGGAAAATATCACACAATGGATGCAGCCAGTGACACATATAGAGGAAAATATCACACAATGGCTGCACCCAGTGACACATATAGAGGAAAATATCACACAATGGATGCAGCCAGTGACACATATAGAGGAAAATATCACACAATGGATGCAGCCAGTGACACATATAGAGGAAAATATCACACAATGGCTGCAGCCAGTGACACATATAGAGGAAAATATCACACAATAGCTGCAGCCAGTGACACATATAGAGGAAAATATTGTCTTAACTAAACAAACGAGAAAAACAAAACACATGTAAGATATCAGCAACATCAAATAAACACAATAAGGACATTGCATTTTTTGGGGGTGTCTCTTTAAAGTAGAGGTGTCAGGTTATTAATGTAACTTTTCTCTGAATTTTCTTTCGTTTCAGACATCACCTGATATTACGTGTCAGATCTGCTGCACAAATTATTTTATCTCTAACTCCTAATGTTGGTTTTTCCCTGTTCTTTCCTTTTCTCCAGGTGGTCGAGTCGCACGTGCCTAATTACATTTTTGATGAGTTCAGGACCATCCTGTGAGTCACCCGTTGGTCTCAAAGCGCGCAGACACCTCCGAGGCGCGAGGCTGGCTTTCCACAGCAGCGGCATCTCTCTGGGATCTTCTAGAGCGGTGAAGTGAACCTTGCTACACCAGATGTTTCTGAACCACGTGTCCCATGATGCTCAGCTAGCCCATGGTGTGACTAAGCATTATGGGACATGTAGTTCTGAAACCTGGGGTGCTGAGGTTCACCCTTACTGTTTTAGATGCTGAATGGAAGTCTCAGTCGTCCAGTGACGCGGCTGCAGGATGCAAACCGATGCTCATTCACTGCGCCCTTTGGAAACATTAGACGAACCGCGCACTTTTCTGTAGTAACATGCATTCCTGTAATAAAAATAGAACTTCTTGACGTTTGCCTTCAGTTCTGTCTGTGTGTTACTGCCGGCGGCACAGAGAAGCCTTCCATTATTATCATACTTTATATGGCGCCAGCATATTCTGCAGTGCTGTACAAAACATGCAGGCAAGACATGGCTTTACTAACAAACACCAAAAACCCACTGTAGCTTGTACTGCAGGTCTGAGGGCACTTGGCGTATGTTTTACAAAACACCACAAAGAAAAGTAAACAGGATTATTTCTTTTTGCTACACGACCCCTTTAAATGAACAGTTTAGGTATAAATGTATAGCATAAACCTATTCTTTTTGGTGTATTGTCTATACCCATTGTACCTTTTGTACAGCGCTGCAGATTGTGTTGGCGCTTTAATAAATAATCATTTTAAAACACGACCTGAGTATTCGCTGTCTCTTTCCTTTATTACTTCTCACAAGAGTTAAAGATAAAAAAAAACAACTATCAACCTATCCCCAACACAGGCATGTCCTCTCCCCGGTAGCCACAAGCCACCTCTTCAGTCTCTCCATAAAAGGCCACGCATGGAGCAGCAGATCCTTTATTTCTTGCTGCTCCTCAGCCAGATCAATAAAAAGCTACACAAGAAACCCGGTGAATACTTCTCTGTTAGTCGTGCGTGTGTAATGTACATGTTTTTTGCCCAAAGACTGATTCGTCTGGCTTAACACCGCGGGAATCGGTACCTTGGGTTTTTTTGCTGGGCCCCTCTTGTGCTCAGCACTTCTGCGCACACGATTTATTTACCAGCTCTCCCTGTGGATGTCTGTGGGCACATTACAGATCAGAGTTAATGATCTGCTGACCCACTTGTTTAGGCTGCGTCGCCCGCCTGTTTCCTGCTCCCACGATATCTGCTCACGTGACCCAAGATCAGCACCATCTTGGTTTTCCGGTGATCACTCAGTTTGTGCCCCTCAGGGTATTTTCTCATTCTGTCCAAACCCTCCATGCGGAGCCCCTCCAGGTCTCCCAGGGACTCTGACTTCACCGGGAGCTCCCTTCAGTTGGCCGAGCTTTATGATGAGGCTCACTGTTCCCCTCTGTGGCAGCAAAGCTATTCCAAGACCTCGTCCCGCTTTGCTGCCATGGAGGGCTCTCTCAGGACCTCCTTTGTGGACACTATATCCTCCGCAGTCAGCTCCCTCACAACCACTTTCCAAAAATTTATGGACGAGGTAGAGGCCACTGTGAAGTCCTTTTCTGCATCCACTACTCCTGTGGTGGTACCTCCTAAGCCTCCCACGCTCCCTCTACATGTTATTGACCCCACTCTGGTGGTTCCCACTTGACATGATTCCATTGGGGTCTAAAGCCAGTGCCAAGACCAGGCATGCAGATTCTGATCGAGGGGCTGGCATCTCCACATCATTGCAAGTCCATCGCGCATAAACGAGCGCCTGATAAACTCAAGCCCATGGGTCAGAGCCTACTCCCCGAATACAGTGACTCAGAGGGTGAGGAGCCAGAGCCAGGGGAGGATAATGAAGTCCTTGAACTTCACGTCCCAGATGCTGGCCTCTTGGTCAAGGAGTACATACCCGCCTGATTCTGTAGTCATTTGCAATCCCCATGGTCAAGCCATTTTTGACTCCACGGAGGTGTTGCACCATCATTCTACGGCTTGGACCCCACAACTTCACGTGGTTGCCTATGGACCAAGGAATTAGGCTTAATGAGGGCACCGTGTCTTCGTCCAACTACATCTGGCAAGTGGTGGACATGGACTTCCAGAAATACATGGCCAGGAAAAGGTGGTTTGCTAGAAGGGGCATGGTCCATGCGCTTAGAGCATGTGAAGACTAGGTGCTTGGCGGCACCTCTAATCCATTTGTTTGTTGCAGAGGAGGTACGTTTGAATTGCACCACCCTGGACCCCACTATGGTCAGGGGCTGGGTCCGAAGATGCTTGTGTTTATTATAGGGTGCGAATACGGCCATCGCGGCTGAATGCCAAAAAAATATTCTACTTAAGATGGATCCAATTGTTGGCTATGGCTGACAGATTTGGGTGTTACAGCTCAAGGCCTGCTTTTTGGGGAGAAATTCTCCCGCATATCTCCATTCTACCTCCACTTGGTATCAAGAATCCAGTACATCCGGACAGTCTCTTGCATCCCGTTCTAGATCCTGGCATGGACAAGGTTATCATGGCAGAGGTTTGTTCGTGTCTAGATGACCGCCGCGTAAGATTACTTTGCCTTGATTCAGATCAGTCTGTGCGTAGCGGGCTGCTTGCATCTGTTTTACCATGCTTGGGTCCAGCTCACATTGGACCCTTGGGTCCTTCACACAGTTCATGGTTTTGAGATTGATTTTGTATCCGTGCCACCATTGCTCCTGCATCCTCCCAGACCGCTGCGTTTCTCTGCCGACCAGATAGCTTTGGCCCATTTCAAGGTGGCTGCCCTCATGTGCAAGGGGGGGGGACCAATAGAAGAGGTTTCAGGGTCCTTCCCCAAATTTATCAGCAATCTGTTTCTGGTGGCCAAGAAAGGTGGCAGAATGAGACCTGCAATAAACTTGAGGGATCTCAGTGCATGCATTTCCAAATTGAGCATCTCCTTCAGTATATGAATGGATGGTGAAGCTAAATTTAAAGATGTTTACCTGAAGGTATCGATGGCAAGGGCATGCCGCGACTATCTCGGTTTTCCGTAGAAAAAACTACATGTGATGGTTCTGGTGTTTCCCATTCGGCCTGTAATCCTCTTCATGGGGTTTCACAAAGCTGATGAAGCCAGTAGTGGCTCACTGCAGGGCTCGAGGTGTGAGAATGCCATGTCGACCTCCAGGTCGGTGGCCTTCATTCATTTGAGTTGGACGATTTCCCTGTTGCAGGAGCTGGGGTTTTTGATAAACGTAGAGAAGTCTCTGATGGTACCAACTCGACAGATTGAGTTCTTGGGGTTTTCTCTAGATTCTCTGACAGTGTCCCTCCCAGCGTTCCAGAATCTAAGGTGAAGTTCATCAGGAAGGCAGGTTGATGCGACATTCCTTTTAGTTAAACACACTTCCCTGACGCTCCAGACAGGTCCTGGTTTTGGCGATGTGGTTGCAATCCCTGCAGAACAGCGTGGCATATGCTTGAAGCCTTTGCAGCCCCAGCATGTGACATGTTGCATGGAGACATGCAGGCTCTGTGTTAAGGATGCATCCAAATTTCAGCCACTGAAATTATCGGCCGAAAATGGTGCTTTCGATTTCAGCTGACATGGAAAATTCAGCCGGGGGGGAAAAAAATAATTGGCCGACAATTTTCCATTCAAAATAGGGCCTTGAGGCCCGGCCGAGCTGGGGGCTTGTCTGAGCACGGAGGCCGGCCGAGCTGCCTGGAGGCCGGCATCCAGGCTCAGTTGAGCCCCCAGCTTGGCCTGGGCCAGGGTCTCGCCTGAGTTTGGAGGCCGGCTCAGAGGACAGCTCGGCTGGTATCCAGGCTCAGGCGAACCCCCGGCTTGGCCTGGAGGCCCAGCCGAGCAGGGGGCTTGTCGGAGTCTGCAGGCCAGCCGAGCAGGGGGCTCTGGCGGGTCTCCAGGCTCAGGAGACAGATTTTGTTGGGGTGAGAGTGTTGCACATACCTGCATCAGCCCTGAGCTCCTCAAGCGGTGGCAGTCCTCCTGCATCCAGTGTCCGGCCTGGTCTTAATCTCTGGCAGTCTCACGTGCGTCTTCCACCTTTCGCTGCTTGGCTCACACTGGCTCCTTCCACGAGGCTGCGGATGTCCTTCGCTCCCTCCCACCCACTTCCTGTCTCCGCCGCAAAGCATGATGGAAAACGTAGTCCTGTTATGTCCAGTATACTCTACATTGCGCTTGTCTCCCCCTGGTGGCCAAACCCGAGCAATACATCAGAGTTTTAAACAGCGCTACACTCTCCCCCTCCTAGAACTCTTGGGTCTCTCCAAGGAGGTGTAACATTTACATAACATTCCAACATTACATTATGCAATATACACAGGCTCAGCAGCAAACATACAATGGGTCAGATATACGTCTTCAAGTTGACTCATGCTCCTGACTACCTCGGCTAACAGCAGACACTTCGGGCAACCTTCGCACTGTGGTGACAGCCTCTTCAGTGCTATGTCCTGGTGAGTCATAGGTAAGTCTCTGAGGGGGTCGGATAGAACGTTTTGACTCTGGCTCAATCATCTCTTCTTCAGGTGGAAGTACTACAGGTACGGGTTCAGTTCTTTCGTCCACAACTGGAACAGACATCTCTTCGGAATATGATCCTTCCAGTGAAGGCATAGAACTATAGTCTATAGACACATTTTCAAGAACTACAGGAATTTCCAAAGTTTCAGGAACTTCCAATTGAAATTCAGGAGCCTCAGGCCTCAGGTTACTTTCCCACCGTTCGGAAACTGGAATGACCTCTTCAGGCTCAGGCGAGCGCACCCAGTCCAGACAAAAACTTCCTTCCTCACTATCCCCTTCACTCTCTTCAACAACCCGTGTCTGCTGAGACCGAGTAACTGGAGTCCAACGTGGAGCAGGCGGGTTCGGGAGAGGAAGTTCGTCTCCAACTGGTATCCTCACTGCTTCCCTCAAAGGCAACAGATGATTTCGGTGCCAGTTTTTAAGAGGCCCGGCCTTTCCATCCGGTCGGATTTGGTAAACTGGCAGACCCGGCAGTTGCTTGCAGACAATGTAGACTTGAGAACTCCATCTATCCGCCAACTTATGCCTTGCAGAAACACCCAAATTCTTCAACAAAACCCTATCACCGGGTTGTAAATCCTGTATCCGAACTCTCAAGTCATAGTTTCGCTTATTTCTCTGTTTCCTGAGGTCAAACGGGCCTGTTCAAACGCAGAGGCCAAATTCTTCCGAAGTCTATCCACATAATTTCTATGAGAGGCTACAGACGTCTGATCCAGAGATAGCCCAAACGCCAAATCAACCGGCTGTCGAGCTTCTCTTCCGAACCTAAGACGGTACGGTGAGTATCCAGTAGCGTCACTCTCCGTACTGTTGTACGCATGCATCAGCGTAGCTATGTGACGACTCCAGCTCTGCTTTACTCTGTTCGACAATGTCCCCAACATATTTAGCAGCGTGCAATTAAACCTTTCTGGTTGAGCATCACCTTAGAAACATAGAAAAATTTCGGCAGATAAGAACCTTTTGGACCATCTAGTCTGCCCAATTACATGGATACTTAACCTGGATTTATCTTTTGTTTAGGATAGCCTTATGCCTACCCCATGCTTGCTTAAATTCAATTACTGTTTTGGCCTCAACCACTTCAATTGGAAGGCTGTTCCATGTATCCACCACCCTCTCAGTAAAATAATGCTTTCTGATGTTATTTTTAAACCTTTGCCCCTCTAATCTAAGACTACGTCCTCTTGTTTTGCTACTTTGTTTCCTTTTAAATATACTCCCTTCCTCTACCTTGTGGATTCCCTTTACGTATTTAAATGTTTCTATCATATCTCCTCTCTCGTCTTTTTTCCAAGCTGTACATGTTAAGATCATTAAGCCTTTCCTGGTAACTTTTCTCCTTCAAGCCGTACACCATTTTAGTAGCCCTTCTCTGAACTCTCTCTAAGATGTCTATATCCTTCTGGAGATACGGTCTCCAGTACTGCACACACAGTACTCCAAGTGAGGTCTCACCAGTGCTCTGTACAGTGGCATGAGCACTTCCCTTTTCCTACTGCTAATACCTCTCCCTACACAACCAAGCATTCTGCTAGCATTTCCTGCTGCTCTATTACATTGACTACTTACCCTTAGGTAATATCACCTTGAGGGTGATATGGTGTAGTTCGGGTCTTCTGAATTCCTAGCAGTTCCAACAATTGCCCAACAAGCCTGCTCTCAAAGTCTCTGCCCTGATCCGAGTGTATTCTCCTTGGTAGGCCATAGTGAACAAAAAACTTTTCCATCAAAACCTTCGCCACCATAGGAGCACGTTGGTCTTTCGTAGAAAAATCTTGGGCATAACGCGTGAAATGATCAGTCACCACTAGAATATTTCCCTGACCACTAGCGTCCGGCACTAAGCACAGGAAATCAATGCACACCAAATCCATGGGTCCTTGACTTTGTAGGTGGCTCATTGGAGCAGTTCGGGTTGGTAGGGTTTTCCTCTGGATACACCTCAAACACGAATGACAGTAACTTTCAACTTCAGATCTCATACAGGGCCAATAAAATCTGTCTCGCACTAGCTTAAAAGTTCTCTCTGCACCCAAATGTCCATGTTCATCGTGTAATGACCGCAGCACACCCTCTCTGTGTTTGGTGGGAAGGAACAACTGTTGGGTCTCTTCAGCATTATTTGAGGGGCCCCTTCGGTAAACCACCCCATCCAACATCTTCAACCGTTCCCACTCTTTGTATACCAATCGGGCTCCTTCTGGGGAATTTGTCAGTAGAATTTCCTGTTGGTTCGCGTTTAGGGCCTTCACGGTTAGCGCAATCAAAGGGTCTCTAGCCTGATTGGCTCTTAGGTCCTGTTTCGAGAAAGTAGGCAGGCTTTCATCCCTCAGCTGTGTAGGATTACAGTAGAACTCTGGAACAGCCGCAGCCATAACTCCTATAGCTTCTGCTTCAACTCCTCCCTTGACCCGGCGCTCCGCTCCTTGACATAAGGCTTGCACCCCATCTGGAGTTAACGGAGTCCATTCTGTAGTGTAGGGCCTTCTTGACAAAGCATCCGCATCTCGATTATTCACTCCAGGGCGATACTTCAGGCTGAACCGAAACCCTGACAGAGCGGCGAACCACCGATGTCCCGTTGCATCCAGCTTCGCAGTAGTAAGGACGTACGTAAGAGGATTGTTGTCAGTCTTTATCACAAATTCGGCTCCATACAGATAATCTTTCAGCTTGTCTACTACCACCCACTTCAAGGCTAGGAACTCTAATTTGTGGGTAGGATAGTTCCTTTCTGAAGGCGTAAGGCTTTGGCTTACATACGCTACAGGCCTCAACAATCCACCATATTGGTATAGGACTTGGTATAGGACTCCTCCTAGACCTTCTCTGCTGGCATCCACATGCAATTCGTATGGCTTATGAGGATCAGCGTAAGCCAGGACAGGAGCTAGAGTTAGACTCTCTTTCAGTTTCATGAAAGCACTTTCGCATTGATTAGTCCACTCCTATTGCATGGATTCTCGAGCCTTTCTTGGCCCCGGAGCCGGCGAACTTCGATCAGAGGCCTTCGGGCCTTCTCCTGCGTCTTCCTTCTGTAGGAGATTGTTCAGAGGTTGAGCTATCTTGGCAAATCCTCCTACGAATCTTCGGTAATATGAGCAGAACCCTAGGAAAGATCTAAGTTCAGTAACGTTTCAGGGTCTAGGCCAGGAAGCTACGGCTTTCAACTTTCGCGGATCCGTCGAAATGCCTTCCGCTGAAACATGTCCCAGATACGTAACGGAAGGTAAACAAAATTGACACTTCTCCAGAGACAGTTTCAACCCCTCTTCATGGAGCCACTTCAAGACCTTCTCTAACCGTTGCTCATGTTCTTCCAAAGTCTTCCCGAACACAATAATATCTTCCAGATACACGAACACTTCAATCAGGTTCATGTCCCCAACTGTCTTCTCCATTAACCGTCGGAACGTGGCGGGAGCCCCCGTAAGGCCTTGAG
Source organism: Leptobrachium leishanense (assembly GCA_009667805.1). Lineage (NCBI taxonomy): Eukaryota > Metazoa > Chordata > Amphibia > Anura > Megophryidae > Leptobrachium > Leptobrachium leishanense. The sequence goes on along the minus strand of CM019067.1, from coordinate 33,174,616 downwards.
GCATTCTGTTGAATTCGAAGAACCCCAATGGGCAGATGAACGCAGTCTTCTCTTTGTCTTCAGGATGCATTGGTATCTGATGATACCCACTTCGCAGGTCTAGTACACTAAACCATTTTGCTCCAGACAAACACTGTAAGGCATCTTCTATCCGAGGAGTGGCATATTGATCCGGAATGGTTCTCTGATTTAGCGTGCGATAGTCTATACAAAGACGAATAGAACCATTCTTCTTCCGAACCATCACTATTGGAGAGGCGTACGGACTCCTGGACTCTTGAATCACCTTAGTCCTTTGTAGTTCATTCAGCTGTTCTCGTAGATCATCCAAGTCTCCCAGCGGAACTCGTCTTGACCTTTCTCGAAACGGCTTATCTTCCTGTAGTCGAATGCGATGCGCAGTACTCTTAGCTAGGCCCACGTCGAACTCATCCTTCGAGAACAAGTCCCTCCATTTTAGGATCTGGGACTGAAGACGTTTCTTCCATTCAGGTGAGATGGGTGCGTCCTTAGGATAGAACCTTTCAGCTGGAATCTCTTTGTTCACTCCCCCTCCTAAATCAGTAGGGGAGAGAGGCGTAGCAGACGCTACTTGCCCGATAGGCATTCGTGCTTTCAGAATCACTGGAGAATCAGACACATTACATACACTGAGACTCTTCCTCGTGTCCGTTTCAAACCTCTTGTGGAGATTATTTCAGGAATTACTTCTACTCCGGCTTCACTCCCATGATTGAAATCAGTTTCCAGTACCACATAGGGGCCTGGCTGTGATCCGTTCAACTTAACTGAAGCCCGGAAACTCGCCACTTCTCCTGCTTGCAGAACCTTCTCTGTTCCTCCCAATCTCCACAGGCGTCCCACTTCGGCAGGTGCCTTCTGTTCTTCGACCATTCGCTGATAGACCGGACGTAACATCAGGTGTACTCCTCTGGTAGAACCTTCCATTACTAATTGAGCTTGGGAAGCCTTCAAAGTGAGCACTTAGATATATCCTGGAGATACTCTGGAGGTAGTCTGAGGTTAGACAGGAGGTAGAAAACCTACAAAAAGGTAAGATTTGTTGGTTTAAATCCATTCTTTTATAATGGCAGGCTTGGTCCAGTGTAAGAGCTGTCATGCATTTGTTTTTAGATCCAATTTTTGGAGGTTTGGAGTGTGCCTGATATGTAGGCAGCTCTTTATTGCAGCAGGAAATTGCCTGTTTGAAGTCTGAGATTTGTAAATTTATCTGTTAGACAAACTCAGGCTATGGCTATGACTGTTACAAAGCCACTGCCACAGAGGCCTCCTAGGAGCGGCAGATGGACTACTGTAGGATCTGGTAGACTTAGAGTTGTGGATAGAAGGCATGTCCCACAGTCTGTGGCTCTTCTTAATTCTTTTGAGGCACTTTCAGAGTGTAGTGGTGAGACGAAAGTAGGCTCAGACACCATAGTTGAGGAACCACCATCCCCTATGCCTAAGGTATGCAGGACTGCAACCAAGAACAATAAGGTAAAGGTGGGACATGATAGAAGGCAATTGTTGCTGGGTGATTCTATCATTAGAGGTGTTGAGCTGGAGAGTAGTGGTTTGGTGAGATGTCTTCCTGGGGCTACTGCTCGTAGAGACAAGAGACGTATTCTCAACACAAGATAGTTATCTGCCACCTCCACTCCCACAGGTCCCATCTGCCACCCTCTGCCGCTTCCTCCCAACCACTGAGGAGGAAGTCAATTCCTTATTGTCCTCCTCACATCTCACCACGTGCCCGCTCGACCCCATTCCCTCACATCTAATTCCTCCCCTCTCCTCCTCCCTCACCCCTGCTCTCACACACATCTTCAACCTATCTCTCTCCACTGGCTCCTTTCCATCCGCCTTCAAACACGCGCTAGTTACCCCTTTACTAAAGAACCATCCCTAGATCCCAACTCTCCATCCAACTACCGTCCTGTATCCCTGCTTCCCTTTACCTCTAAGCTCTTAGAAAAACTAGTCTTCAACCGCCTCTCCATCTTCCTGTCCTCCAATTCCCTACTTGACCCCCTGCAATCTGGCTTCCGTCCCCTACACTCAACTGAAACTGCCCTCACCAAAGTCACCAACGACCTCCTAACTGCTAAAAAACACGGCCACTATTCTATTCTCATCCTGCTTGACCTCTCGGCTGCTTTTGACACAGTTGACCACCCCCTCCTTCTGCTGACCCTCAACTCTCTGGGTCTCGGTGACACTGCACTTGCTTGGGTTGACTCCTATTTATCCAACAGGTCCTTCTGTGTGTCCTTTGCTGGTAACTCCTCCTCCTCATTGCCTCTATCTGTTGGTGTACCTCAAGGCTCTGTCCTTGGTCCTCTGCTCTTTTCCATCTACACCTCCTCCCTGGGCAAAATCATCAACAGCTTTGGCTTTAATTACCACCTCTACGCTGATGACACTCAGATCTACCTCTCTACCCCTGATCTCTCTCCCCCTGTCCTTTCCAAAGTCAGTGACTGTTTATCTGGCATCTCCTCCTGGATGGCCTCCCACCACCTAAAGATCAACATGTCAAAGACTGAGCTCCTACTTATTCCTCCCTCTAATGCCGCCCCACCTCCTGACTTCTCTATCACAGTGGAGGGTATCACCATCTCCCCATCAAACCAAGTTCGCTGTCTTGGAGTTACACTTGACTCTGCTCTTTCCTTCATCCCCCACATCAAGTCTCTTTCCTCCTCCTGCCGATACCAACTGCGTAATATTTCCAGAATTCGGCCATTTCTTACCGCTGTCGCCACAAAACAACTCATACACGCCCTGGTAATCTCCCGACTCGACTATTGCAATAATCTCTTATCTGGCCTCCCTCTGTCCCACCTCTCCCCCCTACAATCCATCCTGAACGCCTCCGCCAGGCTAATTCACCTCACCCGCCGCTCTGTCTCTGCCGCTCCCCTCTGCGAGTCCCTTCACTGGCTCCCCATCCACTGCAGAATTAAGTTCAAAATCCTTATCCTTACCTACAAAAGCCTCACTAACTCAGCTCCCCACTACCTGTCCTCACTAATCACCAAATACACCCCAGCCCGCTCCCTAAGGTCAAACAGTGACCTGCGCCTAGCTTCTCCTCGCATCACCTCTTCCCATGATAGACTGCAGGATTTCTCACGCGCAGCCCACTCTCTGGAACGCTCTCCCTCGTACTGTCAGACTTTCCCCTAACTTCTCTTCCTTCAAACGCTCCCTTAAAACGTTCCTATTTAGGGAAGCCTACCACCCAACTCACTGACGCAACCATCAATCACTCTCACCTTACAGTCCTCTCCTCCTGTTTCCAACCCCAACCCTCCCAGATTGTGAGTTCCTACGGGAATAGGGCCCTCATCTCCTCCTGTACTGTTTGTCAAATGTTGTTCAATGTATTGTAACCCTGTCTATACTGTGCTTATTGTACAGCGCTGCGGAATATGCTGGCGCTTTATAAATAAAGAATAATAATAATAATATTGTCAAACAAGCAAAGCAGCAAGGGGAAGTGGATGTTCTAGTCCATCTAGGGACAAATGACTTGGCTAGCAATGAGGTTTCTGAGATTAAAGGAACACTCCAACAAAAAAATCACCCCCCGTTTTTTTTTCCTAACCTATCCCTATTCCCTTAATAAAACCTTCTTTTTTTTTTCTTTTCTTGTAACTGCAATACTTACCTTAAAATCCTCTGGTTTCCAGCGGCGTTTTTTTTTTTTACTACCTCCCTCCCTCTTCCGCTCCCGTCGTCCTTCTTGCTGCGTCTTGGCTTCTGGTTTACGTGAGAAGCGCGCATGCGCGCCTCTCACGTAAGCCAGCCAATCGGCAGGCTTCCTCCCGGCTCCCTCTGAGGATTAGTGTTGCGCGCAAGAGGATGCGCGCAACACTAACCCGAAGAGGGAGCGCCAGCTTCTGCGGGGAGTAGGAGACGTCATCGCGCTGAAGCGCGATGACGTCTCCTACTCGGCAAAAGTCGCAGAAGCGGGAAATATGATTCCCGCTCTGCTGACTGACAGCTGGGAGGGCGGAGTAAACTTCTCCGCCTCTCTCAGCTGTTTTCAGCATTTTCAGCTGATCGGCTGAGCGGAGGGAGGGGGGACAAAGGGCGGCATACTCCGGCATCATGACCACCTAAAATAGCTTAGGTGTCATGTTGCTTAGAGATCCCTTTAAGGATGATTTTTGTGTTCTTGGAGGTGAAATACAGCAGATTACGTCCACTGTGTCATTCTCTGAAGTTTTGCCTGTGCATAACATTCAGGATAGGCAGATGCGCAATAGGGAATTTAATTTGTGGCTTCGGGAATGGTGTCGAGAGCAAGGATTTGGCTTTGTGTCCCATGATAGCTCTAATTGGAGCAGAAAGGAACTGTATAAAAAGATGGTTTGCATCTTACTCATAGGGGAACATATGTTCTCAGTGAGAAGTTCAAAGGTTTCGCAAAGAAATATTTAAACTAGGAGGGGGGGACAAAAGGGTAAAAAACAATCTGCCTGATTGTCCCCCAAAACTAAATCGGAGGGTGCAAGCAACATGCGGGGAAAAAATGACAAGCTCAGAGTCGTGTCTATAAATGCTCGCAGTTTAGTCAATAAAATCAATGAACTGGAGGCAATGATGGCAGCTGAAAAAGTAGATTTAGTTGCGGTTACTGAGACATGGTTCAGTGAGAAAAATAACTGGGACATAACAATACCGGGGTACTCTTTATATAGAAAAGACAGAGAAGGTAGGAAAGGAGGAGGAGTGGCCTGTATGTGAAAAACAACATAAAAACGAACCAAATAAAAGTGAGCGAGGTGAACATAGAGTCAGTTTGGGTTACGCTAACATTTGGCAATCATACAGTAGCTCGTGTAGGTGTGATCTATAGACCCCCTGGACAAGTAGAAGAGCTAGATAATCTGCTGCTTGAGGAAATAGCCAAAATGGCAATGAAGGGGGAAGTTATTATCATGGGGGACTTTAATCTTCCTGATGTGAACTGGAAAACCAAAACAGCTGGGTGCACCAGGAGTACAAATATTCTAAACTCCCTACTGGGATTATCTCCACAAGGTAGAGGAAGGGAGTATATTTAAAAGGAAACAAAGTAGCAAAACAAGAGGACATAGTCTTAGATTAGAGGGGCAAAGATTTAAAAGTAACATCAGAAAGCATTATTTTACTGAGAGGGTGGTGGATACATGGAACAGTCTTCCAGTTGAAGTGGTAGAGGCCAAAACAGTAATTGAATTTAAGCAAGCATGGGATAGGCATAAGGCTATCCTAAACAAAAGATAAATCCAGGTAAAGTATCCATGTAATTGGGCAGACTAGATGGGCCGAAAGGTTCTTATCTGCCGACATTTTTCTATGTTTCTACTATAGGAGTCAGGAGACGTCGAACCAGATCCGTATTTGTCCCCACTATCATAGAACTTCGGTTGGCCCCTGAAGGCCGAGGACACACAATGGCCAATGCATCACAACCTCCAGACTGTCCGTTAACTTCAGATCCGATTTCTAGCTTCACCTGTAGATATCCGTCATAGGGAAGTTTCTCGGTTCCAATACCCCAGATCTCAAGGTCCTTTATTTTCTGTAGAGGTATGTGCCTCAAGTGCTTCTCGTAGAAGTCTCGATAGATCAACGTCACTTGAGCCCCTGAGTCTAACAGAGCTTTAGTGTAGACGCCCTCTACTTGGATTGGAACGATGGGAGAAGGACCTATCAGCTGGTCAGGAAACTTTGTCGTAGCAGCAGGGAGTTTAGATCCGGTTCGCTGTACCCTGGCCTTCTTTTTGAACCATGCAGGTTTTGGGTGTACATTGCTTCCCCATGACATAGGACCGGACACTAAGGGAGTAACTTTCAGTCCTGGCAGGCTCAGCAGTTGACAAGACTTTGGGCCTTCTCTGCCGTTCGGTTCTGGTTTTAATTTTGGAGCGGTTTTGTCACGTTCCCACGTTCCAACCCTGTCTCCCTGCCCTCTGTATTCCTTATGTCTGTGTTTCCCTGTGCTGCTTTCCCTGACATGCAGCTCAGGGGTTAAGTTCTTTGCTCGTTGAGCTTCTGCTGGTGATATGGGCTGATTACTCCCCTATATAAAGCCATGGGCCCATATCACCATGCTCTTGCATCCTGGTTCACTTCAGCTACAGATTTGTTCCTGAGAGCTCCCTGTTATTCTATCCTAGTGCTTTCTCAGTGTTTCCCCCTTGTCTGAGTTCTAGGTTTCTGATTGACTTCCTGGTATTGACCCTCTGGCCTGGCTGACGGATTTTCTCTGGTGCTATATCCCCGCTTTGGCTCAAGGTATACGTTTTGGTTTTGACCCCTGGCTTATTCATTGACCACTCTTCTGGACATCCCTAGCGGTTCTGTGCTTATCGTATTATATGTTGTGTATCCCTGTAGACCACGGCTTTAGTTTATTGAAGTCCTTCCCTGCAAGTTATTGAGTATATCTCCTTTAGGTGTCTGTGTTTTTCCCAGGACTCTGCACGGCTACAAGGTATCCTTTTTCCATTAGTGCAGATTCGGCCACTCTAAGGACCGATCTATCAGTATAGGGCTCCTTCGGTATTAGCCGTGCAGAGGTCCCCAGTGTCTTCTGTGGTTTATTTCCTTATCCTGATTGTTGTGTCACGCATCTCTGCGTATAGCGGCTTTTCCTCTTACCTGGGCCCTACTTGGCGCATGCCAGGTACCGCCATTGTGGCTGAACGTGACAGGTTTTCAACCATTGGGCACCTAGTTTGCTCCTTCACTTGGGCCCCCTGGCGTTTCCCGCCTGTGAGGTAGATAGAAGAGTTCTTAAAAGCCTTGGAAGGGCTGCTATCCTATTTCCTTCAGGCCTTTGGCTTTTGCATTGTGCTCAGAAATGACCCATTTCCCCACAGTTGAAACATCTCATCTTTGAAGACGGAGACGCACTTGTTTGTGGTGACTCGGTTGAAGGACCCTGGCCAGACGAGATAGCAACTCCTGTTGTCCGCATATCCGTGAGGAACTTCTGCATATCGGTCTGTGTCTCTGCCACCTTCAAAAGTACTCGGCACAGATCAGTGTGTGCTTGTTTCAGCTCCGCTTGAGCTTCTTGTACCTTCTGAACGGTTTTGTGTAACTCACTATATGCATTGAGGGTTGGTTCTTTGGCAGCATTCTCTTGTTCGTCATCTTCAGATCCATAGGCGTCCAACAAATCATCTTCAGTTTGCAGATATTCGTTATGCCTTACTGGTTGTGTGTGAGCTCTTTCACCTCTCCTAAAAGACTTTTCTTCTAGCAGAACCTCTTCCTCTCTAACAGCTCGAATCAGCTCCAGGTATTTCAACTCTTGCTTACCTTCTTTGATTCTCACCTGTAGCATCACAGGATCTAGGGGTTGAGCGCCCCTCAATATCTGCTGCATTCGGATTTTATCTATTGTGGCTGGTTCGGCCCCTTTCTTAAGGAGTATCTGGTGCAGAATCTTATCTAGGCGCCTCATATATTCAGTCATTCTCTCACCTTTTCGCTGGTAGGTATGTTCATACTGGTACATGAGCTCAGCAGCCTTTTCTGTTCGCCCAAAGACTTCCTGTAATACGTTTAGGTAATCTAAAGCAGTGCAGTCTTGCTTACTCCATTTCAGGTTTCTGACAGCCTCTGACGCAGGTCTCTTTAAGCTCTCAGTGATTCTTTGCTTCTTCTGCGCTTCAGGGACGTCCCACTCATCCAGAGCCTGCATCGCCTGTTCTACCCATTCTTCAAAAGTTTCTTCTCCCGCCGGAGTTGATACGTTTCCTGTAAAATTCCTCAACCGTCGATAACCAAAGTTAGTGTGTGGAGGGCTTGTTCTTTGACATTTAGCCAGCAAATCTCCGATAGCCACTATGAATTCAGGTCCGATCATGGCCAGCGGACTGGTCGCGGGAACATTCGCGGGATCGCCACGTGACGCACTTGGCTGAATCAGTTGAACTTCCACCTCATCAGTCAGCTTCACGCTTGCGCCCTGAAAACATACTGGAACACCCTTTCTCCACTCAAAAAGAACATATGTGTGAGAAGTATCCGGGTTCGTTTTAATGTCCAGGATTAACCCCCGATGATCTGGTGTCAGCGCAGCCACGGCCCGGCGAATCTGATCTTCGGCCCAAGTGTCTGCAGGAATATCCATGACTATGCTTAACTCTGGCTATTTTGCTCCTCACAGCATTTGGCAGCAGTGTCTGGATCCATATTTAACCCTTTAAATGCGGTTTAATCTAGAGACTAAATCCCGGAAACGAGCCCCCACGTGTAGCGCTCACTCCCGGAGGAGCCGCTGAATAAACCTCGGGTTAGTCTCTCCACACTAGGGAATAAATATACACCAGCACTGTTGTGGATTTTATAAATTATATACTTTACTGATCCCAATAAAGTGACACATAGAACACAATTACAGTATAGGAACAACAGGATTTTCGTAATGCGGGAAACACGCGGCGGCAAAAAGAAAAGATTAACCCCCTTCGTTTCTGGAGTGTAAGTCCCATAAGAGTAGTGTCCCAAAAAGGTGTGTGTGTGTGCTCAGGAACCCGGGTACTATATTCAACTGGCCAGTGAATGGATTTAGCAAATCTTCGACTAGTCACGTTAGGGCCCTGTAGATTTAAACAATACTGCAGCGTGCTTGGTTTAAACCTTGACTGTGGCCTGGAAGGCCTCACCCATCCGCCAGACAATCTGTTCCGCTGTCCGATCAAGGATCTCTCTCCGCTTGGTCATACTGGAACTCTGTGCCACTGGATCCTCTTCTCCTGCTTGTCCGATTTCGGTAATGAGAATTACGGCCTACCGCCTGCACTCCCAGTGGATCATCGCGGTCTCCTAACTCGGGGTCCAAACTGGAACGTTGTGTCTACGCAAAAACCTCTCAGCGATGTGTGGATAGATCTCCGCCAGCACTGTCTCTGATTATCAACACCCGCAAGGCAGCTCCTGCTCTCCGGCCTGGTCTTAATCTCTGGCAGTCTCACGTGCGTCTTCCACCTTTCGTCGCTCGGCTCACACTGGCTCTCCTTCGTGCGAGGCTGCGGATGTCCTTCGCTCTCTCCCACCCACTTCCTGCTTCCGCCGCAAAGCATGATGGAAAACGTAGTCCTGTTATGTCCAGTATACTCTACATTGCGCTTGTCTCCCCCTGGTGGCCAAACCTGAGCAATACATTAACAGAGTTTTAAACAGCGCTACAATAGCATCACACAGTTGCTGCAGATTTGTCTGCTGCACATCCATGATGTGAATCTTATTCCACCACATCTCAAAGGTGCTCCATTGGCTTGAGATCTGGGGGACTGTGGAGGCCATAGGTGAATAGTGAACTCATTGTCACGTTCAAGAAACCAGTTGAGGTGATTTTGACTTTTGTGACATGGTGCATTATCCTGCTGGAAGTAGCCGTCAGGAGATACAGGGTGCACTGGTCATAAAGGATGGACGTGGTCAGCAACAACACTCAGGTAGGCTGTGGTGTTTAAATGATGCTCAATTTGTACTAAGGGGCCCAAAGTGTGCCCAAGAAAATACCCCCACACCATTACACCACCACTACCAACCTGAACGTTGATACAAGGCAGGATGGATTCATGTTTACGCCAAATTCTGACCCTACCATCTGAATGTCACAACCGAAATCGAGACTCATCAGAACAGGCAACGTTTTTCCAGTCTTCTATTGTAGTCTCAGTTTCCTGTTCTTAGCTGGCAGGAGTGGCACCTGGTGTGGTCTGCTGCTGCTGTAGCCCATCTGCTTCAAGGTTGGACATGTTGATCGTTCAGAGATGGTATTCTGCAGAACTTGGCTGTAATGTGTGGTTGAGTTACCGTTGCCTTTCTATTAGGGTTGCACCGATACTGATACTAGTATCGGTATCAAGTGCCGATACCGGGTACTGCAGGAGTACTTGGTACTCGTGCAGTACCCCCGATATTTTCCCCGATACTGGAAGCCGGCTTCGAGGGGCTGGGGCAGCTGTCCGAATGCTCTATCCGCATTCGGACAGGCCCTGCAGCTGCTCTCCGCATTGTTTCATACTTACCTTCCTGGGTGAAGCCGGGAAAGTTTCTGCACGTGCGCTCGTTGGAAGGCCCCCAGCCGCGATCACGTGGTCCCACGTGGTCGCGGCTGGGGCCTTCCAACGAGCGCATGCGCGGAAACTTTCCCGGCGTCGCTCAGGAAGGTAAGTATGAAACATGCGGAGAGTGCCAGGTAAGCTGGGGGGCATTATCCACGAGCTGGGGGGCATTATCCACGAGCTGGGGGGCATTATCCACGAGCTGGGGGCAATATCTATGAGAGCTGGGGGGCAAATCCATGATCTGGGGGGGCATAATCCATGAGCTGGAGGGGGGAATCCATGAAAGCTGGGGCATAATCCATGAGAGCTGGGGGCATTTTTATATATGGTCTGTTCTTATTGGAAAGCGGTCACATGACTTAAAATAAAAGTATCGGTACTCGGTATCGGAGTACTTGAACAAAAGTATCGGTACTCGGTCTTAAAAAAGTGGTACCGGTGCATCCCTACTTTATATCATCTCAAACCAGTCTGCCCATTATCCTCTGACCTCACAAGGCAGTTTCATCCACACAGCTGCCGCTCAATGGATTTTTTTTCCCTTTTTCGGACCATTCTCCGTAAACCCTAGAGAGGTTTGTGCGTGAAAATCCCAGATCAGCAGTTTTTGAAATACTTAGACCAGCCCGTCTGGCACCAACAACCAGGTCACGATCCAAGTCACTTAAATCCCCATTCTGATGCTCGGTTTGAACTTCAGCAAGTTGTCTTCGCCACGTCTAGATCCATTGAGTTGCTGCCATGTGATTGGCTGATTAGCAATTTGTTAACAAGCAACTGAAAAGGTGTACTATACACTCACCGGCTACTTTATTAGGTACAACTAAAAAAATACCATAGAAGATACTTTCACATAACGTAACTTTATTTCAAATGTTTTATTGTACATTCTTCATGAAAGTTTTAAAATATATATAAAAACAATGCACTTTTACAATACCTGTGATACTATATACAAAAATGTGCATATAGACAGTACAATTTATTCCTTTTAAAAAGGAAAACATTTTCCTTCCCCCCCCCCCAGTGGAATTTAAATTGAGGGAACATTTATACAAATTATTTTACATTTCGGTCACATATTTTTCTTTAGTCGTGCTTTTTTTGCAGATAAATTAATTCTGTGTAATATGAGCTTAGATTTTCTGTCACCCAGCCTGTGAATATCAAGAACAAATGGGAATTTGCTTCCATTTCTCCCCCCACCCCACCACCACAGTAACAGTAAAGGTTGAACCAGAGGGATTAGAGTATTTTTTAAAAAAAGTCTTCACCCTGTATTATGTAGGCTGGGGTCAGACTAACGTATTTTTAACGTGCGCTTAGGCGCACTTAATCATGGCCGCAGTGGCAGCAAATGACAGCCAATATACTAGGTACGGCCGCACGAAAGTGCGGCCGCACAACGCAAGCGGCAAACCAACGCATTTTTTCGACAATGCAGAACCGCTAGTACTGACGTACAGAGTGAGCTGTGTCCGCTAGCGGCGTGTTTGCGTGATTAGGTGACGTCAGACGCTGCTCATGTCCGGCCAACATAACGTCCAGACGCAAAAAGTGTTTTATTGATGATCTGTACAAAATCACGGCCAAAAATGCGCATCATCTGACCGCTATCGCGTCTTCCGTGAAAAAATAAGTCAATGCGTTCGGACGCACTTTTTTGACGGTCGCTGCAAATAATGCATTTGTTTGACCCTAGCCTTAAGTGAACAAGTCATTTTGTAGAACGATGGATTAAGCCCTGTGATGACAGACCCTTCAAAATAACTACTATTCTATACAAGTCTGCCGTCACAATACACGGATTATTTTCTGCTCTCCGTATTCATACTCTAAATAGTTTACAGGCACCTTTGATATGGGGGGGGGGGGGGGAAATCGGCAGCTCTCTGCCATCATTCCCTTCATGAAACCATTCACCATAGTGGCGCTGGTTTGCGGAAGTCCGGAAGCGAACGCGTCGCTTTCACAGGGCGAAACCAGACTAGTTTATTTTAACACTGTTTTTTTCTCCTTCCCTTTGGATAAATAAAATTAAAAAAAATTACAAATAGTGTATAAGGTGAGGTTCACAAACTGGCGTCCAGATTGGCGGGGTCCTGAAGCAGACCCAGCTGTGGCTGCGTTGGTGCAGCTGCACTTGCTCTGTTGAGGTTCAAATTCCACCGGCCAGGACAGCTACTTTAATCAGTGAAATTTCCAAAGATTTTTTCCTAAGATGCAGCTACGTGACCGAGCGGCTGCATCTTAGCTACGCCGAGATGGTTAGACTCCCCGCCTCTGGTCTCTGTGTCATGTGTTGGTTTAGGCCCCGTTCACACCTCAGCGTTTTACAGCGCATTCCTGCGCGCTGTAAAACGCTCCACCCCGGAAATCCCATGATTCACACCTGGACGTTTTACAGCACGTAGGAACGTGCTGTAAAACGTCCAACGCCCAAATAAGTACGGGAGCTTCTTTGGGGCATATTGCAGCGCGTTCACTGCTGCAGTCTATGGCCGTGAACGCACTGCAATGCGCATTCGCGTGTTTTTTTTTACGTTTGCAGGATACACGCGTAAAAAAAACGTGCTTATTGGCGCCTGTAAAAAACGCTGAGGTGTGAACCCAGCCTTAGTCCTGGCCATTGTGGAGCATCGCTGCACGCTAAGTCCACCTTAGTGAACAGACCCCAGTTACAGCCCATAGGCGCCTGCTGGTAACACATCTTGGATGTACCGTCCTGCTCACTGACTCATTTGAGTTAAGCTCAACCCAAAAATGCAAATCCGGACCTTTAAGAATAATTCCATTTTCCGCTTTATAACATACTATTGCATCTGATATTTTTTGTTGACCGCTCTACTGAGTCTCTCTTTCTTAAATGACATGTCCTGGTTAATGTCATCTTCCAATCATCCTCCTGGGACCACAAAGGCCATCAGCTCGAATAGGTACATTAACCTGCCAAGGACTCTCTTCCAGAAATCTAGCCTTTAACATTCCATGCAGCGCGTGAAGCCTGAAGGCACCTTCGTGTCTACTGGTATTGATGAACAGGTCGGAATGTATCATCTTAATAACAATGGCCAAACGGTACCATTTTACACTCAAACCATGGCATCACACATGGCATGGATCCTAAAACATACCAAGCCTTGCAGGAGGCCTTCACATGGTCTGTGCTCTTGGCTCCAGCGTGGAGGAACTTATTGGGTTCTTCAGTGCATGGATTGGTCAGATTTGAAGCTGCTCTGGAAAAACTCCCTTTTGAATCCACTTTACAGTGTTTTCGCGATTTAAAGGAATTTATAATTATATTTCTAGCTGGTTAGAAGTTTAATATTACACTAAATTTCCATGTTTACTGTATCTTCTGCTCTCAGGTGGTGAACCTTCCTCCAGGGAGATCCTCGGGAGGACCTACAGTAAAATACCATCGTCCAATTCTATTGTCACAAACCAGAATATAAATCAGATTTTTGCTCCGCTTGATTTAGATTTTACTGGCCGCACCATAACGGATAATCATTCGTCTTTTAATTATCGAAGTCTACAAGTCCGTAGAGCCCATTTGGTCACCAGCAGGTAGATGGTGTGTCTCCATGTGGGTTAGCTTCCTCCTCATTCTTTAGGTCATTTCCAGCACAGGAATTAGTAAACTAAGTATTTCATTTCAGAGTATATCAGAGGGAATATCACAGAACAAGCTCTGTACAGGACGGCAGTGCTCTTCACCACCGCGCGAGGCTTTGTCAACCAGGGCTCTGTCTTGAAGCAGAAATAAATGGCATAAAATGCAACAGCGAAGAAGTGGCCAATGAGTAACATAGGTTTGGGAGACAACCTGTGGATGAACAAAATTTATTAATTGTGTGAAACTCATTTAAAATATCACAAGCATTTTTTTTTGATAAAGCATTCTGATGTAACATATAGTAATGACATTTTATGAATCTGCTGTAAAAAACGTTCTATAATTTCTCTGGGTTCTGCAATAAAACAGGATTTCAAATCCCGTTTAAATGTGACGTGCAAAATAATCGTCAAAATGACTCAACAGCCAAGGGGTTAATGACAGCTATTGCTCAAACTTCAGTTCAGTGTATATAGAAGAGAGTTTGGCGAGTGCGTCCAGACAACCTGGAATTGAGGGGATATAGAAATAATCCACAATGAAAAAATAGCAAGCACTCACGGGTCTCCATTAAAAAGTATCCTGCTTCCACTTTTATTCCAAAACCGAAACAGTGTCAATGTTTCCGCTCCACCAAGCCTTTATCAAGTCTCAGGGGAGCCGAACCATTGATGCGCAAATTTTCTTGCTATACAGCTTGCTGCTAAGCGAATGCTCTTGATGACGCTGGCGTACAGCGAAACGCGTAGAGCTATGCAACACAACTGATTTCCTGACAATCGGCTCCCCCCGAGGCATAGTGGAAGGCACGGTTAGATATGGCACTTTTTACGTCTGTCGAGCGCTCACAGACATTGTATCACATGCAGTATTTTCTGCTACATGTTCATGTGGAGATGTGATATAAGCAACACTGGGATACAAAGTAGCATTTATTTATAGACTATTTCCTTTTTCATTCTTTACTAAACCCACAGACCCACCAAGGCCTGTTTCCTCCTGCTACTGTAGTATCTGTACAGCATTACTAGCACTATCGTGCTCCACTGTATCCTCCCATGATGCCTCAGTAACGGGGGGATCTCTTGATTGTACAAGACCAATACAGAGCCTATGCTCTACGGGTCTTGCAACTGTCCTTTTTGTTGTTGTTCCTTTTTGTCCAAACCTTTGGCCTGGCTATTCCTTTTATTTGTTTTGTGGTTCCTTGGTATCCGTTCCCTACACCTTGAGATCTTCTTGGTTTTATGGTAAACGTTGGGTCCATACACCATTTTTTTTTATAGCATTTCCCATTAAAAGCTACGTTTATAGACTCACATCCGGTCTCTCAGGAGATTTGATCCTTTGCAACCTCAAACAATTAATAAATATATATTTTTAATGACTGTGAGTGCTTGCTATTTTTTCATTGTGGATTATAATTATGGGAGGTGTATATACACACAAAATTCTGGAATTCAATTCATTTAAAATCTGGGATCTAAACCTCTGACCCAGATGTTTCTGAACTACAACTCCCATGAGTCTTTGCCAATTTATTGCAGTCAAAGAATTTGGTAACTTTAGGAATTAAACATCATGGGGGTCAGAGTTTGAGCTGCCTGATCTAAATAGTCTGCTATTTGGGCCTAAATACACTATCTGGGTATGTAACCGACATGGAGATTTTTAGCACCTCCCCTCTTTACAGCATAGGCTATGGTCAGACGAGTGCACTTGGCACGTACACCTGACCACACTGGTTGCTTTATGTCGTAGCTTTCCAAAGGAGTCAATTAAGAACAACACTCAAAGCAAGTGCGCACTTGTTCATGCACGGGCAATGCATGTTGCAACGGATGCCAAAATGGCAAAGATGTGAAAAAGCTATGACAGGTGTAGATACACCCCTGCACATACACCCCCCCCCCCAAATCCATCATAACTGACAGGATGAGATTGTGGTTAACATCCTCTCTAAAGTGTATCTGTTTCAATGGACGCATTGTGTGCAATCACTTCACTCGTCTGACCCGCAGCTTTAGTGTTCAGACTAGAGATTTAAAATTTCCACAAATTTTGAAGCCATGGAAAAAATACGTTTTGTTCTGGAAAAATTGGAAATCTGCACCATGGAGTAGGTTTACAAATTCTAATTAATTTTGTCACTTGAAATAAAAGTTCTGTTTATTTAGTAACTTGAATTTACTTTTTACAAATTTTATCTTTTGTTTCAAATGGAATAACAAGCAAGGATTGTATGTGATGTTTTTACTTATTCTCATACCATGAGAACAAGTAACCAGCCGTCCGTTTCCTGAAGAGCAACAATAAAAGCAAGAAGCCATCAACATAAATATATATTACTATATCAAATTTGCCCTTTAGCACCAATAGCAAAAGGAAGTAACTGCATTATTTGTGCCTGTAGGATCTGGATACATCAATGTTTAAGCTCCATGTTGGGGTTTAACTTTCGAGCGGTGCTTTAAAAAAATAGAGAAAAGGAAACAAAAGACACAACATATACAATACACGCAATTTAATCTCATTTTCTGATCATTTTCTGTTTCTTCTTCCTCTCCTACATATTTGTCTCATTGACATCTAAAAATGTAAGGTTTGCACGCACTGAAACAAGCGTTTCTCCCCTGTCACAGGTTAGTTTATTTCTGGATTTGGTTTGAATATTAGCTAACAGGGCAGATTCTTTCACAGCAGCAGAAGATGCAGAATCTGAAGTAAGCAAGATGCAGGTGTCAGAGGTCATGTTGTGTAGAAACCTTGCCACCATGTTGCAGAAGGGATATGTTTTGTAGAATCCCAGACTGTACTGGGGAGAACATTTAATAGGTAAGAGGTTAAATTTGTCCCTATCTCAACAACCACTGTAGGAGGTACAAGATGGAGCTCCCAATCATGATAAACTGAAGCCTTTTCCCTGCAGTGCCACCTAGAGGCTGAAATGTATATTTTTGTTGTCGGAGTATTGCACTGAGACGTGTTACTTGTATTCCAGGATTTACTCGTCTTCAGCAGAGTTAACTTGTAATGATTTAAGACTTTAAAGTCTCAGAATTCTTTCATTAAAGGTCCTAATGTTATGGCATTAAATCTATATTAGACATATTATATATCATTATAAAAGAACATATCACACACTTGGTTTTTTTTAACAGTTTTCCGGGGAAAAAAAAATTACTTGGGAAAAAACTGTTTTTCCCCCCAATTTTTCTGGGGGGTTTTTCAGGCATTCGCAACTCTAGTTCAGACCATACGTGTATGATCAATTTTCTTTGAATCCTGTTTTCTGGGCCTTGTAAAGAATTCCGTGGCTGTTTGTCAGATCTACACATAGGCGCTTCCCATGCAGTCTGAATAAACAGCCACGTTGGGTTACACCTGAATGTGTAATTAATGAGACTCTTAACTCTGTGCATGGCTCGTATGAAACACTGAAAGCCAAAAATACAGGTCAAAATCCTATCCATTACACCAGTGTTTCCCAAACCTGTCCTCAGGACCCTCCGCCTCGCCAGGTTTGCAGATATCTGAAGCACAATACAGGTGATATGATTTGCTGCTCAGTGATTGCAGGATTCAGTCAGGTGATCTGCAAAATCTGGCCTGGTTGGGAGTCCCGAGGACAGGTTTGGAAAACACTGCATTACACCATATGTTAAAACGAGATGTTCAATGATGCAGCAATGACCCAGGGTCTTTTTGAGCATCCTGGGACAGGCAGCTCTGGAGCGTAGGTGCTGTGGTTAGGTGTCATGGTTTAAAGAGTAAGCAATGTTTTCACTCACACAGACAGGAGTCCTATGGGACCGGCAACACATTCTCCTCCAAGCTTGAAATAGTTAAAGCAGGCTTTTCTCAGCTGGTACAAGGAATCTGTGGATAAATAGAGATGCAATGTATAGTCTGAAAATACCATATGGCACCTTGGATGATATATACGCAAGAGTAGAAATATATATATATATATATATAACACGAAAAAGGAGCACTCCGTACCAATGACCACCTTCATCCACCATTTTGTGCAAGAAAAAAAACACATTTCAAAAAACCTACTGAGGTAAAATGATGGGGATTCAGTTAACAAAGTATGATCATAGTTTGCGTAAGCCTGTCACAGACGCCTGTCACAATCACTTGTGTTGTAAGTTTAGGTTGAGTGCAACCCACCCTGTGGTTTGCTTTTTATATATGGAGAGCTGACTACTTTCCCGGGTATGCACCCCTCCCTGTTCAGAGGTGTGTCCCACAGTGACAACCTATAAAGGCTAGTGCCTGCTGGGAAGCTCTAAGGTGAGTTAATTCTGTAAATGCAGATACAGTCAAGTAAGATAGGACCTGTCAACGATGGGGTACATTGGCGATTGTGACAGGCTTACGCAAACTATGATCATACTTTGTTAACTGAATCCCCATCATTTTACCTCAGTAGGTTTTTTGAAATGTGTTTTTTTTCTTGCACAAAATGGTGGATGAAGGTGGTCATTGGTACGGAGTGCTCCTTTTTCGTGTTTTGTATTTTTGGTCTTGGATGCACCCACTTGTGTTGCAAGTTTAGGTTGAGTGCAACCCACCCTGTGGTTTGCTATATATATATATATAATATATATATAATATATTAAATCAATTAGAAAGGTTGCACTCAACTTAAACAAGCAACAAAAGCGGGTGCATCCAAGACAAATAATACAATAATAATAATACAGTATACATCAATAACCACACTCCATCAGATCATTCCATTTTAAAAAAGATCAGCATTGTTTAGAAATAGTCAATCACCTGAGGGTATAAATTATGGGGATTTAGTTCACAAAATATGATCATAGTTTGCTTAAGCCTGTCACAGTCTCCAATGTACCGTACCCCATCGTTGACAGGTCCTATCTAACTTGACTGAAATAAATAAATATATATACATATATACCGATGAATTGCCTGTTGGAAGCCAGCCCGCTGTTGCATATGTGCCTGCGTGCAGATATCCCAAAGTGAACCGGAAACGGATGGAGGGCTGCACTTGGAGGTCTTGAGATTAAAAGCAAATTTCCTTTGTCTGGGATTCTTTTTATGGGTATTGAATAAAGGAAATTTGCTTTTAATCTCAAGACCTCCAGTGCATCCCTCCATCCATTTAACCCTTTCGCTGCTGAGGCATTTCCCGCCTCTGTGCTGAGGTCATTTTTACCGATTTTGCTCATCATGTTTAAACGCGTTTTGAAGGCTTATTTTAGTATATGACCCAGACATATTATATATCGTTCTTTCCGTCAGACTCGGCAGATTCATAATATGTCATTATTATATGTATACATCATGTCCTGTCTGTATATTATAACAAAAAAATGCAATAAAATATGAATTTTCAATAATTTACAACATGTAAAGTGTTTTTTTTCACATTTTAACATGCGAGCAATTGCGGTTATATTTTGTATGGGGTGCGCTTGTTAAAAAAATTAGAAATGGGGTCTCGTTACATTTTTTTTTGGTGAAAATTACGCGATTTTTAACAAACGCACCGCATACAAAAATCGTTAGTGCAGCATTATTGTTCACATTATAATTGAAATGGGAACAATATTGCTGCATTAACGAACCAAAAAAAGAAAAAAAAAACTTGTTTATTTTTTTTTTTATAATTATTTTTTTTTAATATTTGTTTACTATTTTTTTAAAAAAAAAAAAAAAAAAAATTTTTCATACTTATGTTTGGTATTGTTGGAACGGCCATGCTCTGGCCGATCCAACAATACCAAACATTAACCCGTAACTGCCACGGAATCGGGAGATAGGGGGTTCCAATGAACCCACTATCTCCACCATTGGTGGCAGCTAGGGGTTAACTCCAGGACTGGCGTCATCGTGCTATGCACGATGACGCCAGTCCTCAGGGGGCATTCCCGGAAGCTTGGCCGACATCCAAGATGTCGGGCAGCTGCGGGAAAGGATCACGAACCGGCGCTTTTTGGCGCCGATTCGTGATCCGGCCCCCATGGGGTTAATGCCAGGTACCATTTGGAAGGGCAGGCTGTGCCCTTCCAAACGATGCCTGGGTTAACCCCCTGCACGCCGCCGATCGGGAGGGAGAGAGGTCCCCCCCCCTCCCTTTCAGGCGCCTCCTCCGCACATGCGGGGGGGCGCCTGAATTAGGTGTCATCGCGCCCCCGCGATGACACCTAATTACTCCGGCGGCGGTTCCGGGTGCTGGGCTGACATCGAGGATGTCAGCCCGCACCGGGGGGGCCAGCGATCGGCCGGAACCCGGCCGAACGCTGGCCCCAAAGGGAGGACGCGCTCAGTGCGTCCTCCGCAAGGAACGATACTGCGGGTGGACGCGCTGAGCGCGTCCTCCGCAGTGAAGTGGTTAAGCTATATATCATTTTTTATTATATATATATATATATATATATATATATAAGTCTCACTTTCAAGCAGTGTTAATTTCGTCAACTAATAATTTTCATCAAAGACTTCACTGACTATATTTTTCTGTCACCAAGACCAGACTAAAACTAAATAAAAACGGATTAAAACTATGACCAAAAGCCATTGACATGTTAGTTGACTAATAAAAACTAGATTAGATGTTAGGGGCGGGGCTATTTGGGCAGAGATCCAATCAGAAGTAATCTCAATTAAGAGAGAAATTATAAATTTTCTATATTCGGATAAGACGTTACTCCAGGAGTGTATAAGGAGCGCGGAAATTCTAAAGAAATGCTTAAATGCAGAATACACTTTAAACCCGTTAGATTTCATTTGTCACAAGTTCTAGAGTAGATTTAATCATTTAGTCAACTAAAACAATTCTGACGAATAAAATATGACTAAAACTAAATAAAAACCTTGATTTGAGCCTAAATGTTTCCAGTAGAGGGAAATTCAGATCAGTTTCTGGGTCTTCGCGTGTGTTTTCTATGGGATTAACTGCTCTAGACCACATGGCTTTGGTTCATCTGATACCTCATAATAAACACGATTCATTTCGATATCAAAATAAAATTAGGCTGAGATATGTATGTCTGTATATATAGATTAGTCTTTCTAGTCAACAATTTTCGCATACTTCAATGGTCATACAAACAATGTCAATGCTCATTGATTTCCTACTGACACGTTTGGCGTACATATGTACATATATTGTAAGTAATATTTGTGACCCTTTATTGTATAAATGTATGTTTGAATAACACCTCTGCGTTACACTCTGGAGCCTATAAACCTTTATTTCAGTATTTTCTGTGCTTACTCACCATCTGTAGCTGCAAACAGTTCATACAGTGCCTGGGCCAGGACATTGACCACAAAGGAATGAGACTTCTTCCGAGCCCAATAAAACGTCTTCTTGGCCTGTTTGAAAGAGTAACACAGATCATCAATATTTTTGGGGTGTTGTGTTTCATTGTTGGGGTGTATGATGGCACCAATATGCTTTGTGACTCGTCTGGCTAAGCAATCCGGGCGTTTGGTCCAAAGATCCGTGAATTCGGGTTCACTTTCATTCTATGAACCAAAAGGCCCTTACTACAAACCTAAACCCACCAAACCCACCTAAACCCACCCACATCCTTCCCAACCATAAATCCAAACCACAAAAAATGCAACAGATTCTGCAACAATATCACATGCTGTCTGGTGGATCAATGTTTTATTAACCAAGTATGGTGCAGGGAGCTGCATACAGTATGTCTAGACCAGGTGTGGGCAACTACGGCCCTCCAGATGTTTTGAAACTACATTTCCTGTGATGCTCGGCCGCTCATCAGGTTTGCAGAGCCTCAAGGGAAATACAGTTCCAAAACATTTGGAGGGCCAGGGTTGCTGAGCCCTGATTTATAGGAATATTTAATATTACAATATGTAATTTTGTTGCCCTGTCCTGGGATACTTGGAATTCATAGAAATCCTGGTGTAATTTGTTTCTGATAGATCTTTAAAAAACATTTATCAGAACTGTGTTTGTATACTTGGGAGTATACGTGTGTAGAAGTGTACTTGTGAATGTGTTTATACGTGTGTGCGTGACATACATACCCACTAATATATATATAATTACATAGGCCGTGTTAGTCCAGATGCCAAAATCACGAGTAGAAGCAGTACGTGGTGATACCTTTTTTATTGGAGTAAGGTTACATTTATAAAACAAGCTTTCGAGAGTGATCCTCTCTTCTTCAGGTCTGGAAGCTTACTGATCAGTATCTCAGAATTGAACATTAAGGGGCACATGGTTGGGGGTAGGTGTCATAAATGGTGAGAGTCAAATGGTTTGGTCAAAATGGGAAAATAAGATAGTATGAATTATTATACTAAGGCAGGGTGATGTTTGTAAACAAGTGATATACTTTGATATGATGTGCATTCAATAAACTATGTTGAAAAAAAAAATGGGAAAATAACCACATGAGCGATCTTAGGCCCATAAAACCGTGATATAAAGCAACAGTGATAAGATCATGAAAACTTGAAAGAAGAAAAAAAAAAAGAAACCGCAAGAAAGAAAATTTAGCTTAAAGCATAGGAAGGGTTATTTTACGGTGAGAACAATAAAGCTGTGGAATTCTCTGCCTGTTGAGGTGGTTGGGTCAGAGTCTGTACAGACTTTTAAAAAACGACTGGATGACTTCCTGCAGACACAGAATATTAAGGGTTATAATATTTAATATGTGGGTAAAAGCTTCTTGATCCAAGGAGAAATCTGACTGCCATTCTGGGGTCAAGAAGGAATTTTTTCCCGGTATGTTGCATATTTCAGACTGGGTTTTTTGCCTTCTTTTGGATCAACAGCAGTAGGTTATGTGGGAGAGGCTGAACCCGATGGACGCATGTCTTTTTTCAGCCTATATAACTATGTAAGTCACTGAAGTTTGAAAAAGACAAAAAAAGGGAAAAGAAAAACAGAAAAAAGAACCAAGCACCAGTCAGAACTCTGAATGTTATGTGACATTATGGTAATGGATTAAATAGACAGAATCCACATTGAGTCCTTCTTTTATGGTGTTAAATTATGTGAACATTTTCATTTCAAATGTCTTGCGTTCACGATCGCCTTTAAAATTTCCTTTGAGGAATTTAATTCTGAGGTTTTGGATGAAGTGACCTGTTAGTTGTCTATATAAAAATCACATGTTTGTCAGCCTATACATGCATGGTGAATGTGTAAGTATACATACATGTGAGTGCTTCTGTATTTATCTACCCATCCTTACATGTGAATATATATGTACGAGAGTATATGTATGTGTGAGAGTAAGGTACTTCATTTGGAGCGAGTTTGGGGCTCTGCCAGGTTGTTTTCCCAGAGCCCCACAAATGCAAAGGGCGGCCCTACCCGAGGAAGGTATGGGTTTACATGTGAACTATAAAAATCAAAAGTTGTCCTGCACACTGTAACACAAGGGTGCACTATCTATAGGAGGCTCCCCATAAACCTCTAAAACACATAAGAAATAATCAAAATAGAATGCACTCCAATAGAAAAATACAATTTATTGGTATCCAGTAAAGTAAAATATGACATATAAATATATAACCAATTACTACAAGATCACAATGAGTGAAGAAATATCCAAACATGAAACCAACATGTAACAAATACAAAAAAAGTTACCAGGCACTTTAGGAAAAAAACAGCCAATGGAGAGCAGAGCTAGGGATCCCAACGTTTCGACCTCAGACTGAGGTCGAAACGTTGGGATCCCTAGCTCTGCTCTCCATTGGCTGTTTTTTTCCTAAAGTGCCTGGTAACTTTTTTTGTATTTGTTACATGTTGGTTTCATGTTTGGATATTTCTTCACTCATTGTGATCTTGTAGTAATTGGTTATATATTTATATGTCATATTTTACTTTACTGGATACCAATAAATTGTATTTTTCTATTGGAGTGCATTCTATTTTGATTATTTCTTATGGGTTTACATGTGGCAATATAGTTCTCTCATCTCCGGCTTTTTCACGTGTTGAGTCCTCCTAATACAGAGGTGTTTTTCTGCTCCGTTGAGTGTTTGCTGCACTTTGCCAGGCGTCACCTTACATTCTTGCTCCCTAACTCAATCACTGACCAACAGTTCAGAAACTAAACATAATCACAGCTCAGCTCCTCACTTGAAGGACGTCTGAATGTTCGTAGAGGTCCGGCAGGTCCTGAAGCAGCTCCCTCCAAATCTTCACATCATTCAGTACCACGCTCATCCCTCCGCCTGTCAGCGGGTGCCTCATGTTGTACGCGTCTCCCAAAAGCAAAACTCCTGTTCCCCAAAGAGAAGAAAAGCAATGAATACTGTCTGATTATACCATCAAAATATACACTTATATTATGTGGATAGTAAAGGTTAACACTGACCCCTAGTAAATAATATGCAGCGATTTAACACGGACGCTTAGTAAATAATATGCAGCGATTTAACACGGACCCTTAATAAATAATATGCAGAGATTTGTACCTTTTTTGTTTACTGGTGATGGAGGAAGGAAACTCGCTGGCATTGTCCTTAGTCGGTCATTCTCCACCGCAAACAGGAATGGGTCTTTCAAATGATCTGCGAGAATAAACGTTAGGTTGTACACAAGTCTTTCCATACTCTGTTCCGTCCACATGTCACCTCACTAATGGTTTCTCACTTCCACTATTTTATTACTGTGCTGTTACTAGACAGAATGGAAAATCTTTTTGAGCATCAGCCAACAATGAGTTACAGTCCAAACCTGGAGTAAACGTAACCAGAGCTCAGATAAACATAGAAACTCCACAAACTTCAACCAGAGAGGTGATAAACCTACCAGAGACGTTACGTTTACACCAAGCTTGGAATCTGACCCACACAGTCTTATCCCTGGATGAAGATGTAGTGATAGCACAAGCCTCTCCCCTTCAGTGCTGTGTGTATAGACAGCCATTGCACCTCACACTGTATTTAGTCACAAGAAGCACAGTGCTGGCCCACAAACCATGTATGCCAGTATCTAGGGTGCATGTCTCCTCCTGCCCCATCTTGCCAGCCCTCCCTCGACTAGAAGTGAACCTCTAGATTGTAAATAGCGCAAACCTGCTTTTCGATTTGCAAGAAAACATTGGTGGCTTGGTATTAAAAGGAAGGTTGAATTGCAAAGAGAAGGTGGGCATTAGGGGGGGGGGCATCATATTAAAATTACTACATTTTCTAATTATAACGGAAATTTAGAATTTTAATAATGAGTCGGAGGTTGAGTATTTGCACTCCACTTCCTTTACCATCTCCTCGTAACAGCAACAAGGAAAATTGTACACAAGGCCGTGATTAGACGGCATCATATTAAAATGAATTCCCATGTCATATAATTGCATTTTGCCGTGCTGCCTCAGTAATTTAAGTAAAAGGTGGCTCTCTAAAGTTCTGCGGTGATCCTTACTCCTGTAAACCTTAGATGGCTAAAATCTAGTGGGCCCATCATATCAGATCCCCTTCATCCTGCTCAGATATGTTTCTGTGCTCACCTGGGAGTTGGGGCAGGATGTTTTGCAGCATATACTCCTTTAGGTTCTTTGGCATTTCCCCTCTGATGTCTACAAGGACTCGTGTCTCAGTGGAAGAAATCTGGTAGATAAGCACAGGGCTCGGGTTTGCCAGGACCAGTTCCGCGTGATTGGCTTTAAACTGTGGGGAATTCTATCAGGAGAGAGCGTAAAAATAAATGATATATTGAGACAGAGATTCTGCAAACTGCAGGGGCTTTCTTTAAAAAAAACAACAACAATTACAGGGTTATTCAGAGAGCAGTGAAAAGTAGGAGAATGACTGGAGAATGGAAAATTCTAGGTCAAAATAGCCGATTTGGAAAGTGAGATGAATGGGAGATTTTTTCTGGTTTGGCTATTTTTACCTAGAATTTTCCATTCTCCAGTCATTCTCCTGGTTTTCACCACTCTCTGAATAACCCACATGGCAAGTTTCACAAAAACATAATGACATAAATGCACAAACCAGTAACAACAGATGGGGGTTTAGCACTGAAAAGGAACCTATGCATGAATGACAAACTTTAACCACTTGAATGCTAAGGACGCGCTCAGCGCGTCCTCAGCATTCCCGCTGGTGTGCTGAGGACGCGCTGAGCGCGTCCTCACTTTGGGGTCAGCGTTCGGCCGGGTTCCGGCCGATCGCTGGCCCCTCCGGTGCGGGCTGACATCCTGGATGTCAGCCCGGCATCCGGACCAGCAGCCGCCATTATTAGGTGTCATCGCGGGGGCGCGATGACACCTAATTCAGGCGCCCCCCCCGCATGTGCGGAGGAGGCGCCTGAAAGGGGGGGGGGGGAGGTCCTTCGGACCTCTCTCCCTCCCGATCGGTGGCTCTGCGGGGCTTAACCCAGGCATCATTTGGAAGGGCACAGCCTGCCCTTCCAAATGATGCCTGGCATTAACCTCTGGGGAGCTGGATCGCGAATCGGCGCTGAAAAGCGCCGGTTCGCGATCCTTTCCCGGAGCTGGCCGACATCTTGGATGTCGGCCAAGCTTCCGGGAACTCCCCCAGAGGACTGGCGTCATCGTGCGTAGCACGATGACGCCAGTCCTACAGTTAACCCCTAACTGCCACCAAGTGTGGAGATAGGGAGTTCCAATGAACTCCCTATCTCCCGATCCGTGGCAGTTAGGGGTTAAATTTTGATATGGTTGGATCGGCCAGAGCATGGCCGTTCCAACGATACCAAACATGAAAGTTAAAAATTTTGTAAAAATAAAAAAAAAAAAAATAAAAAAAAAAAAATTAAAAAAAAAAATTAAAAAAAAAAATAAAGACTTTTTTTTATTTTTTTTGGTTTGTTAGTGTAGCAATATTGTTCCCATTTCAATTATAATGTGAACAATGATGCTGCACTAACGATTTTTGTATGCGGTGCGTTTGTTAAAAATAGTGTCATTTTCCCCAAAAAAAATGTAACGAGACCCCATCTCTAATTTTTTTAACAAGCGCACCCCATACAAAATATAACCGCAATTGCTCGCATGTTAAAATGTGGAAAAAACACTTTACACATTGTAAATTATTGAAAATACATATTTTATTGCATTTTTTGTTATAATATACAGACATGACATAACGTATACATATAATAATGACATATTATGAATCTACCGAGTCTGACGGAAAGAACGATATATAATATGTCGGTGTCATATACTAAAATAAGCCTTAAAAACACGTTTAAACATGATGCGCAAAACAGGTAAAAAATGACCTCAGCACAGGGGCGGGAAAAGCCTCAGCAGCGAAAGGGTTAAAGGGACACTCTAGCCACCATGACCACCTAAGCTCCCTCCATCCCATTCCTATCCACTGTGACAGCTGTGCAAAGCGGAGGTGTTTCTTCAGCCTTCACAGCTGTCAGTCAGCATCACGTCCTCTGTACTTCCTGCATTAGGTCGGGGATGAAGCGGTGATGGCAGCATGCTTCGATGGGCCGATGCCATTACCAGTCTGCAGAAGTAATAACTTACAATCCAGGGTGACCTGCATGCGCAGTGCTGCTGAAAACAATTCTACTGAGGAATCATTTCAAAGGCAGGATGTGTGTAAGCAGCGCATGTGCTGTTCAGACGTGAAATGCTCCAGCGACTTATTCCCCCCCTCTCAAACACACACATAGAATTGGCACTATATACTATTGTTATATAGAGGAAAGGGGCGTTAAATTATTTACTTGATACGTCACTGCACTGGTAGATAACATTTAAAATTTAATTATTGAACCAAAATATATGGTAAGTGTATTTTAACACAATTATAGTATTGTTATTTTTTATTTACCAAGCGCCAACACCTTCTACAGCGCTGTGCAAAAGGTACAATGGGTAAAGACGAAACAATTCAAACGATACACCAAAGAGGCAAGTCGATGTTTCACCAGCAGACACAGGAGGTCCTATACCCGTGGGAACTAACGTGGCACATCTTTAAAGACATACAACACAAAGCCTTACCTGTAAAATACAGCCGACAAAATGAGAGGATACGGTGACGTTGCCGGAGATTAGGTCTTTTCGAAACTTTGAGAACAATCCATCAGCAACAACTGTTAAAGGTGCTCGGAGCTCCTGCAATGTGAATGTGGATAGAGTCAGCGGGAGATGTCCGGAATGACCATTTTTATGGGTTTTTTAGTTTTTTTTATAGGAGTATTATAAGCTGCTCATTTATGATTTCTGGGGACGATGAAACAAATTACAGTATTTTCTGGTGTATAAGACTACTTTTTATACTTAAAAACATGGGAGTCGTCTTATACGCGGGATATACAATACAATATGACAAGTATAGCCCAAAACCTATTTTTTAACTGGAAAATTAGGGGGTCATCTTATACACCCGGTCGTCTTATACTCCAGAAAATACGGTAGTTTGCTTTGCCATCCCTTGTCAGACATAGCAGTGCAGAGTTTATCCAAAGGCAATAAATTACCCTGATATATCGCCATCCTCCTCCATCATCTCTGCCTTTGCCATGTCAGTCCAGCCTTTACACATTATAACACGAATATACTATCAGGGTTATTCAGAGAGCGGTGAACAGCAGGAGAATGAATGGAGAATGGAAAATTCTAGGTCAAAATAGCCAAACCAGAAAGATTCTCCCATTTATCTCACCAAATCGACTATTTTGACCTAGAATTTTCTGTTCTCCAGTCATTCTCCTGCTTTTCACCGCTCTCTGAATAACCCTGTATGTATACATTATCTATGATCTAAATGAAAGATGGTGGCCGTCACACTGGACACGGATACTGACTGCTAAGCTTACTATATAGTCTGGCTAGGCCGGGGAATAATATCAATACATCTGTGTTATGGTTTTAATTTGTAGGGCTGAAACAATTATTCGCATTGTCGATTAAATCGGCGTGTGCACAGCACACACTGTTTAGAGTCAGACTGAGTTAAACATTAATAACCTCAGATTATACTCTGGAGCTGATTGAAGACGCGCCGCTGTTTTACGCTGTATGGCTTAGTTCTAGGGTCGTGTTAGACATATCCAGCTTGATTTTAAATGGTTTAAAACAGTAGCAGACCGATCAAACAGGCCATGGGGTGCTGCCACTGGGTGGAGGGGCTGTACCGCTGTTGTTTAATCCTTACTTAGAGCTTAGGTCCTGTGCCACCACCCCACCCTTCCTGTCTCCGGTCGGAGCTGCCATCCCTCACTTTGGACCAGTCCCTTCCCCCAAACCCTCTCCCACTTGGGTCGGTCCCTTACCCAAACTCACTCCCTCCCACCTTTGGACCCTCTCCCACTCAGTTTGTTCATGTAATTATTGTAAAGGGACACTCTACCAACCCTGACCACTTAAGCTTCAAAAGTGGTCAGGGTGCGTGGAGTGCCCACCTTCTCACCACACTTTGCGTGTTGACATCATGTCTATCTGAACACTCGTAGCAGCATTCATTTGGGGAGAAACCAGCCATGACCTTGAGCTGCGCACGCAGCATCAATCCATCAATCTGACAGGCGCTTGCGTACCTTTGTGAGAAACATACGCGAGATATGCAATTTGCGCATGTACAGTATGTATGAAAGTTATGTACACTACGCAAATTGGGTAAAAAATTAAATAAAGGGATGGGTTGATTTTTTTATATAGTGTTGCTTTCTAAGTAAACAGAAAAATTTGTATATTTTTTAATCCAATGAAATCAATTAATTGAAAAGAAAAAAAAAAAAAAATCGGCCAACTAATCGATTATGAAAGCAATCATTAGTTACAGGCCTATAAATGGGATAGCACTGTCCATGTTAATTTGCATGTTTATGTTAAAGTAAATCCCATATAGCGTAACTGTTAAGATATTTTAACTAGACCTGTTTGCACTCCAAAATTGCCATATCTTTACCAGTCCTGTTTGCACTCCAAAATTGCCATATCTTTAACAGTCCTGTTTGCACTCCAAAATTGCCATCTTTTACCAGTTATATTTATTTCCTCTCAGCCATGGGCCTGGTATTCTGTGCCCCCCCCCCCCCGGTCATGATTCACTGCATTAGAGAATTTATTGCCCCAACATCCCCCAAAGATGCAATGTAATCCTGTATTTCTGTTTTTTCAGCATTTTCAACTCCATACAGCTTCCAGGGCAAGCCTCATTCACAGTGTCCTACTAGCTCCCACCCCACAGTTCCCATTTCATTTATACCCAACTAATTTGGTCATGTGATATTTTCAGCTACCAACCTACACCACTCTGGAATTTCACCTACCACACTCCTATCTTCTGCTTTCCTTATCAATTCCCTGCCTGTCTTCTACCTTTCCTTTTTTTCCCTCCCCTTCTCCCACACCACCTTTCTCTAGAAATGTTTTTCCCTCTCTTCCCCCTCTTGCTGCTTCTTTCCACCATCTCCCTTCTCTCTAAATCTACCCTCCCTCCCTATACACCCTACAAATTACAGCAAGCTGGAAAAGAAACCCAAATACACCATAGCTTGCTCAGCTCCTTTAACTTATCAGCTGAGTGCTGGTGGAGAGTGTTAAAATCCAGCCCTCCCACCCCCACACAACAGAGCTTTAAAACCTTTCAATCACTATTTACCAAAAAGAAAAACCTGTCCAAATTCCTTTTTATTCTGCTGCTTGCACTTGCAAATGATGTTGAATCCAACCCTGGTCCAATAGCTGACACCATATTTAATCTCCCCACTAAAAAAGGCCTCTCCTTTGTGCATTGCAACATCCGCAGTTTACTCCCTAAACTGGATGAGCTTAAAGCTTGGTGCTTCTATTACAAACCTAAAGTCATTGTGCTGACAGAATCATGGTTAACCCCTAAAGTGCCAGAAACTGCCATAGCAATACAAGGGTATTCATGCTCTAGAAAGGACAGAGCTAAGAGAGGAGGGGGAATTGTTATCTATGTTGACAACTCCATAAAGTTCACCCCATTGCAGAATCCTAGCTCCCCGGCCACATTTGATTTCCTTTCTGGTACTATTGAGATCCCATTCAGTAAAACAATTATTGTTGCTGGATTCTACCGCCCACCAAGTTCCCCAGTGCAATCCCTTTCTGACATAACCCAAATTCTTAGTAAATTAGTCGCTCAAAACCAAAAAAGCGAACTGCTGGTCCTCGGCGACTTTAATGTTGATTGGCTGAATCCTAAAAACAATAAACACTGCTCACTGTTTAAGGCTTTGCAGCTAACACAATTAATCTCCTCCCCACTCGCATTAATATGAAAAGCCCTAACCACACCTTGCTGGACTGGATTCTCTCCTCATGTCCTGATCGAATACAGGAGGCAGGCGTTCTCGCTAACAGTTTCAGTGATCACTGCCTAGTGTACTGTGTGCGCAAAATAAGGGCCATAAAATGTCCACCAAAGGTAATAATCACCAGGTTTTTCAAGAAATTTAATCTTGAATCCTTCCTAAATGATCTCAAACAGCTCCCATGGTACAGACTAAACCTAATCTCAGACCTGGACTGTGCAATTGAATACTTTCAAGCCGAGCTCCTGAAAGTCTGGAACACCCATACCCCACTGCGCAAAGTGCGAGTAAAAGGGGCCCATCTCCCCTGGGTTACAGCTGACCTCACGCATATGTACCAGCTTAGAGACTCCCTGTGGTCAAAGTTTAAGAGTACTGGATCCATGAACGATCACTGTGAATACCGAAAATGCCGGAATGAATGCACAAAAGAAACAAAAATGGCTAAAGCCCAATACTTCAATGAAAATTTAAACAATAACATATCAAACCCCAGAAATTTTTGGAAAATCATAAGTAACATACAAGCACCCCCAGCCACTCCCAACCAGCTGCTTTAAAAGTAAACAACCAAACTGTACAACACCCCCTAGATGTAGCAAATGCTTTTAATAATTATTTTGTTGGATGCGCCACCACCCTGATTGCTAAGTTAGGAAATGACACGCAATCAGAAAGGCCGCACGCAGGTCAGGACCCACCAACAGTGCAAAGACCCCGTAACCCAGAGAAATTCAGTTTTAGGCCAGTGCCTGTCAGTGCCATCACTAAACTTCTCCGTAACCAAAAAATGAAATACCAGTCTGGACCTGATCAAATCCCAGCAATGCTGCTGAAAATCAGTGCACCAGCAATTGCAAAACCTGTCGCAACCCTGATTAATGAATCACTGGCGACTGGATACATACCCCCAACTCTGGAAGACTGCAAGGGTGGTACCTATCCATAAAAGTGGAGACAATACTTTGGTATCCAACTACCGCCCAATATCACTGCTCCCTGTAATGTCAAAAATTCTGGAAAAATGTGTCTACACTCAATTACGTGATTATTATCAGTATCAGAACTATTTAACCCCAGATCAATCAGGCTTTCGTCAAAACCATTCAACTACAACTGCCCTTTTAAAAGTTTGTAATGATATCCAAGCTGGCATGGAACAAGGAAATCTAACTGGAGCCATCTTCCTTGATTTTGCCAAGGCTTTTGACACAGTAGACCATGGCATCCTATTACAAAAACTTAAGAACTCTGGTATTGGTGATAGTACGTTAACCTGGTTCCAATCATATGTGTCTGATAGGTCTCAATTTGTGTCCATTTCTGACAGCACTTCCTCCCCCTCCCAGTCACGTGCGGTGTACCACAAGGCTCGATACTTGGCCCCCTGCTATTCACAATATTCATAAACGATCTGCCCAATGTCTGCAAAGCTTCAACTGTACACATGTATGCAGACGACACTGTAATCTATACCAGCAAACCAAATCTCCCACAGCTGGAGGCTGTGCTGCAAGAACAATTCACAGGGGTAGAAAAGTGGATCGCAAATAACAAACTT
This sequence comes from Leptobrachium leishanense, assembly GCA_009667805.1. Classification (NCBI taxonomy): domain Eukaryota; kingdom Metazoa; phylum Chordata; class Amphibia; order Anura; family Megophryidae; genus Leptobrachium; species Leptobrachium leishanense. The sequence goes on along the minus strand of CM019067.1, from coordinate 33,142,100 downwards.
TTTCTAAATACTGACAAAACTGTTACAATGCTCTTTGGAACCGCACCTAAACTACACAAATTGCAAACACCCCATCTATGTGTTGGGACAAAATCAAATAGCACGCTGACCACAGTCACTTCTCTCAAATACCTAGGTATGTGGTTAGACCCAAATCTATCTTTTGGCCCCCACATCGAAAAACTCTCATCTAAACTCTACCCCAAACTAGGTGCCCTGTACAGAAACAAATCCTGCCTGAGCCCCGCGGTAAGAAAGCAGATTGTACAACAAATGCTTATGCCAGCCATTGAATACGGAGATGTAGTGTATGCAGCCGCCCTGCAAACACACCTTCAGAAACTTACTACATTGTATAACTCATTCTGTCGCTTTGTGCTACAATGTAACTACATGACACACCATTGTGACATGTTAAAAGAACTAAACTGGCCATCACTGGACTCTAGACGCACCCTCCACCTTTCCAACCTGGTGTTTAAGAGCTTTTCTGGGAAGCTACCACCCTACCTGAATATGCTGCTTCCCCCGGCAGTTCCCTCATCCTATAACCTCAGATCCAAGACCAGCACCTTACTTGCAATACCGCAATACAAAAAGAAAATGGCTTGATCCTCATTTTCCTACAGAGCACCGCAAATATGGAATAACCACCCAGACACCGTCAAATCTTCCCCCAGTCTAAAGTCCCTTAAGACTTCCCTATTAACATACCTCAATATGGAATGCACCTGTAAACATGTAACATAATGACTTTATTTCCTCCATATTTATTTTTCTGTTAATCTGTATATTTGGTCTTGTGTTAATTTCTTGCATTTTACTATTTTGTATTTCTGTAACCAATCAATGTTCTCGAACCCAGGACATACTTGAAAACGAGAGAAATCTCAATGTATCCTTCCTGGTAAAATCCTTTTATAAATAAAATAAATAAATAATTTAGAGATTTCCAGCTGACGGAAACACTTTAACAGAATAATATGAACACAGATTCTGTTTGCACATTCAGTGAGACGAGGACGGCGGCTCTAGAGGTTTGCATGAGTTGCACAGCGTGATGTTACCTTCACGTCCCCCGTTTCCTTGTCTCTGTATTGCACCCCCAGGATCGTGTTATCTTCTTCCAGTAGCTGCATCACTGTTCCTTCAATGTATTGAGTGCTGGAAGACAAGGAGCAACAAACGCACAACATCACTTAGCGATCAAACACATATCACAGAAGTGGCAGGATGCGTAAATACAAGGATATCAAGAATACTCTGGCAAAACAACGGGAGTTTACAATGACGGCCAGGTCAGCAAAGGGGCGAATCAAACAGCCTGTACAGGGGGATGGGCTGAAAGGTTCAGACCAGCAACAGGAATCTTTTTGGTCTCCTTACCATCCTTTACTGTGATGGTACCAGCTTTGCATGGATAAGAAAGAGCAATTGCCTGGTCTCTCGTATGATCCATATATGCCTGGAGATATTGATTCATGTCATACGGAGAGCCAAAAAAAAATAAAAAAATAGCACCTTCTAAAAGCTGGTGCTAAATGATTCTGAATATGCAAGATCATTTAGCACCCCCTGAAACCCCCCCCCTTAAATCCGATACTCACTTCTCATCCCACAGCGAGAAGGGTGGCCCGATCCGTTGCTTCTTCTCCCCAGGACCAGAGTGAGACTGGGAATAAATAGTTCCCAGTTTCACTCTGCGGTGCTGTGCGATCTCGTGACAGCGATATCGCCCAGAGCTTGACGGGCCGGAAGCGCAACCCTCCAGGGAGTCCTATGAACTGCAGGAGCTGATAGTCACGGCGGCGCTGAAGCGCTACCACGATTAGTGCTGTGTTGCGAGCGTGGTGGCGAGGTAGCGCCTGCCGCAGATTACCACATTACCATGGGGGCGCTATGGGAAAATCTGCAGACACAGACTCCATGTTAGCGTTAACTATGGAATACAGCCCTTAATGAATATACCGTAGTTTTAGCAGTTTTCACAGGGTTTCAATTTAGCGGACGTACTTTGACTCCGCCATGGCAATCTTCCGGAGACCCATGATAAAGCGGCCGTGGTGGAAAGCCCTTCCGCACTGGAGCTGGTTGTCTTTGTTCATCGGGTACGGGATCTCCACCTCCGCTTTACTCTCAATATCGTGGACAACATATCCATGAACCACGTGGGCGTCGACGCCTTCCACAGCATCTAGAAGCACACAGATGGATAACAACATGTTGATTTATTAAGCTTTTCACACCATGAGGGACAGAGAAAGAGAACATGTCTAGAATAGGAGATCTTTATTAGATATTTGTACGGGGACAGGAATTCGGAGGTGCCAGGATATCCGGTTTCAGATTTTTTTTAATAATTCCAAAACACCTCTTAAGATTGCTTTGTATGAAAGGGAAGAAGAAGCAGGGCATGGTGCCATGTTTGACTTAGGCCCCGTTCACACCTGGGCATTTTACAGCGCGTTCCTACGCGCTGTAAAACGCCCAAACACGGAAATCCCATGAGTTCCTATGGGGCCTGTTCACACCTGGACGTAGGAATGTGCTGTAAAACGCCCTACACGCCAAGAAGTAAAGGAGTTTCTTTGGGGCGTATTACAGCGCGTTCACGGCCATAGACATGGACGTGAACGCGCTGTTATCGGCGTTTGCGCTTTTTCGTTATCGAAAACGCATGTATGAACGCTGGGTTCAAACCCCGGGAAAAAAGGAGTGTATGAAATACGCTCAGGTGCACACATGAGCGTATCTCATATGCGTGTTTTACGTGCATTTTTGTTGGGCGTTTTATGAGCGTATTAACTGGCAATTTCGACAATTAGAAACGCGCATCGTACGCGTGTTTTTTGATTGACTATGGAGGCGTCCAATGAAAAATACTTCCTGTCTTACGGAGTCCTGTTGCCATGTACGGAACGGAACGCGCATTCATACGTGCGTTTTTGATGACGAAAACGCGAAACGCCCGTTTCAGCGCGTTCACGTTGAAGTCTATGGCCGCGAACGCGCTGTAATACCTCCAAAGAGGTTCCTGTACTTCTTTGGGCGTAGGGTGTTTTACAGAGCGTTCCTACGTGCTGTAATACACCCAAGTGTGAACCAGGCCCATAGGAAATAATGGGAATTCAGTGTTTGAGTGTTTTACAGCGAGTAGGAACGCGCTGTAAAACGCCCAGGTGTGAACCAGGCCTTACAGATCCACTAGTCACTAGTGTAACCGTGTAAATCTTAGGAGGTCGACACTCTGGTGTTTAAAGTGAGAGAAGTTACTGGGCTAAAAGGGCCTAAACTGGCATAAAAATGAGAGCGTCACGTCAGTTGACCTTGGATTTCAATTCCCAAACTTCCTTCCAATCTGTATAGCAAGAAGAACGCAATCCAACAGGTATAGGAGATCACTCATACCACGTTAATCTGTTGTTTGGACCCTCTCTTTCTTTTAGGTAGGGATCAATCAGCGTGCTCATGACATCACGCCACGTTCAATAATCGAGACTTACAGACAAGTTGACTTACCACCAAGGCCGAGATCCTTCAAGGCTTGATACCCTCCAGGTTGAAGCAGTTCTCCTACTATACGATCTGGTTCCTTCAAGTCTCTTTCGATTACAGCCACCTTCCTTCCATCTCTCGATAGCACGGCGGCCAATGCAGAGCCAAGGACGCCCGACCCTACAATGATGATCTCGGGCTCTTCACTGGAAGTCTTGGAACCAGTGGCGACTCCATTCATTTCTGCCGTGGAGTCCAGCTGGTGTTTCCCGCCATTGACCTGTATGGCCATAAAGTAGAGTTTTGAGCCGTTTCTTCCAAACTTTTTGATTTATTTCCAGTCACGTCGTTACGGGTGTAAATAAACTTCACATATTCTCAAACCTGACCGAGAGCTTAATAATGAAGTAGAGATGTGCACAAGGTGGAGGTACAATGATGTGCACCCCAAAACTGACATAGGGGAATATAAGCAATGAATTCTGCTGTATTGGCGGGTGGGGGTCAGTAGTGGCGAGCAGCATTTTAAACTGATTGTTGTGATCACCTCCCACCCTGCGGCTGCCGGACTATAAAGGGAATCAGACATAAAGAGTCTGTAAAGCCAGGAATATAACCCTGACTGCTTTGGCCCTCGCCGCGGTAATCCTGGCTTTACTCGTCCAATAAAATCTTGTATGAATGGAAACGCAAAGTCAGATGTGAAAACTCAAATAATCACATCTGTATCAACATACTTTAGCAAGTCCCCACAAGCGCCTCTGTGGGCTCTGCATAACGGGTCGCGCGCGCCTCTGCGGGCTCTGCATAACGGGTCGCGCGCGCCTCTGCGGGCTCTGCATAACGGGTCTCGCACGCCTCTGCGGGCTCTGTATAACGGGTCTCGCACGCCTCTGCGGGCTCTGTATAAACGGGTCTCGCACGCCTCTGCGGGCTCTGTATAACGCGTGTCGCACGCCTCTGCGGGCTCTGTATAACACGTGTCGCGCGCCTCTATGCAGGGCCACATTGAGATCTTTATGGGCCTGAAGCTGAAGATTTGGGTGAGCTGATTTTTGGAATTTGCCACAGACACGCACACATCGCATCGGCGCCACAGACACACACATCCAATCAGCGCCACATGGAGACACAGATACATATCAGGGCCTTAAAGCACGGCGCGGCTTTTCTGTTTTAACTGATCAGAGATTTAGAAACTTTGTAAAATATTTGAAGAAATCCTGAAGTAAACTCTTTCGGGAAACTCAGATATGATGAAGAACGCCATCTGTATCAACTACCACCAGAGTGCCGCATTCAGAGCAATCACCATGGAAACCAAAACGCTGTATGCTCAACTTTTAGAAAATCAGCCTCAAATAAAATATCACATTTATTAACACAAAAAGAAATACAGGGATCATTCACTAAGCACATTACATCACTGAAATTCCAAAAGGTAAAAATCACCATTGTTGCAACTTCGGTGAACTTCAGCAATCCAGGAGAAGCAAAATTCAACAACAGCAGGCAACGCTAAACAACAATACCACGTTATCCTACCATAAAATGAGAGAACTCCGGTTATTCTCCACTCAGAGTTACTCTATTGTCGCTCGTAACTAGGGGTGAAACAACTAATCGATTAATCTACAACTAAATCGATAATGAGAATAGTTGTCAACTATTCTCATTATCGATTATTCGGTTGGCTGATTAATCAACTTACATTCAGTACACACTGTTTAGAGCCAGACTGAGTCAAACATTAATCATTTCCAGCACTACTGTAGAGCTGGTTGGTGACGCCATGCCGCTGCTTTACTTCATATGATTTAGTTTGAGGGTTATGTCAGACAAACACTTTGTTTTTATTTAGTTTAGAACTGTTGCAGAAATAAAAGAACAGACCCTGATGTGCTGCCACTGGGTGGAGGAGCTGTAATATCTGTGATTTCTTGTTACTTGGAGCTGGAGTCCTGTTCCACCACCCCACCCTCCCTCTCTCTGGAGCCGCCATTCCTTCCTTTGGTCTGGCTCCTTCCCCCAACCTCTCTCCCACACTCTGTCCAGTCCAAACTTACTCCATCCCACCTCTGGTCCCTCCCCTCACTCAGATTACTCATGAAATTATATTGAAAGGACAAAGTGGTCGGGCAGTATGGAGTCAGTGGCCTACTCCCCTTACCCTGCTTTGCGTATCATTAGGTCTAACCTAGCAATCATTGCAGCGTTTGTTTGGAGAGAAAGCAGACATGGGCTTGAGCTGCGCAGGCAGCACCAATCCATCACTCTGACCAGGCGCTTGCATACCTTGTGTGGAAAAGTACACAAGTTACCGGTGAAACGCAATTTAGAGGAAACCTGTAGTTTGATAATCCTCTGGGTACTCCACTAAGGGGTCCGCCATCCCGTACCAGACTTTCACAAAAATGATGGGCCACACCAATGTAACCATAAAAGAAACCTGTATTCACCTCCCAAGGGGGGCTAAAACTGCGACATTTTGGCTCAAGACCTTAGTCAGGGCTTGAGGAATTTGCTTTGAATCTAGGAATCAGCTACAAAAGTTAGGAGCCAACTTTTCGCCTTTATCAAGGGTTTTTTGAAACTAGAATTGTAGACCGCTGCTTCAAATATCAGTTTGGACGTACGTACAAACCTGATACTAGAAGCAACGGTCTACACTTCTAGGCTCAAAAAAGTAGCCAAAAGACCACACGCACAAAAAAATACCGAACAGCAAAAAGCACCAGGTAACAAAGTGATAAGTAAATAGAAGCAGCTAAAATCATAATTTGGGACAGTACAAACCAACTCCCAGATGCAGAGGCAAGGTTCCCAACGTTTCGGATAGATAATAATATAATAGATAATATATATATACCTGTTTTAACATCTGTACATTGGGACGTTGTGATTTATTTTTTATTTGTTTACTTTTCATTGACACCCTATTTACCCACGGCAGGCAGGCACACACACACACCCCTATAAATACATACACCAGGGCTGGTGGTGGCACAGGACTCCAGCATCAAGTAAGAATAAAACAGCGGTACAGCGCCCACACCCAGTGACAGTATCCCAGGTTTGTGTTATATCGCTACTCAGTTGTAAACTGAATAAAAACAAACTGGTTAGGTCTGATGTAACCCTAGAACTAAATCATACCGAGTAAAGCAGCGGCGCGTCTTCTCCAATCAGCTCCGAAACTGACAGGGTTATTCAGAGAGCGGTGAAAAGCAGGAGAATGACTGGAGAATGGAAAATTCTAGGTCAAAATACCCAAACCAGAAAAATTCTTCCATTCATCTCACTTTCCAAATCGGCTATTTTGACCTAGAATTTTCCATTCTCCAGTCATTCTCCTGCTTTTCACCGCTCTCTGAATAACCCTGTAAGTCTGAGGTCATAACGTTTAACTCAGTCTAACTCTACACAGTGTGCGCTGTACACAAATCGATTAGTCCATAATGAAAATAGTCGTCAACTATTCTCATTATCGATTAGTTGTTTCAGCCCTAGTAAAAACAACACTGGATAACTTCACCTGAAGCTATGGTGGAGACCACATTTAAACCTATTCTGAACAACTATTGTAGATAGTCAATGGAGCTCCAGCGAACTGGGTGTACGGTTAATCATTACACATGTCCAATCAACGTCTTCTAATCCATTCAGAAGAAACCCCTACTCCAGATGAGAGAAATTTCTGCAGAAGAGAGGAAATATAATCGCGCAGTATATCGATCCACCATCAGAGGAAAATAAAACAATTGTAATCCTACTCACATTCTATTGAGCCCAACCTTGGCTCTAGGATGGATAACAATTATGGGTCTTTAAAAGATGTTCAGGTGCCCATATACCCGCAACGGAATTCTTCAAATGCTTTCCCCTGCAGTGGATCAGAAGAAATACCAACGCACTTTCTGGTGCAATATCATTTAAATATAATGGTGAAGTTGGTACTTATTGGTACCAACCTTGTACTTGTTGGTACCAACTTCACCATTATATTTAAATGATATTGCACCAGAAAGTGCGTTGGTATTTCTTCTGATCCACTGCAGGGGAAAGCATTTGAAGAATTCCGTTGCGGGTATATGGGCACCTGAACATCTTTTAAAGACCCATAATTGTTATCCATCCTAGAGCCAAGGTTGGGCTCAATAGAATGTGAGTAGGATTACAATTGTTTTATTTTCCTCTGATGGTGGATCGATATACTGCGCGATTATATTTCCTCTCTTCTGCAGAAATTTCTCTCATCTGGAGTAGGGGTTTCTTCTGAATGGATTAGAAGACGTTGATTGGACATGTGTAATGATTAACCGTACATCCAGTTCGCTGGCGCTCCATTGACTATCTACAATACTTGTTTTCAGGTTTTTAGGAGAACCCCCATGATCAATGTGTAGCGTGTACGTTTAATCCTTTTTTCTGAAGGCGCTTCACTGTTTCTTTCTTTCACTATTCTGAACAACTTTGGTAGAAATTATGGTGGACAGAAAAGATAAAAGTAGCGAGAGCGATGGAGTCAGTACTCTAGTGCATTCACTGTAGTTTCCCCCCTTACTTGATCCACCATTGTTCATTGAAGTAAAAGCGCCATTATTCAAATGAATGAGCATTGGTTAGTGAATAAGCCCCTATGTACACAGTAAGCAGTCACACGTACGACCCATGATACTTATCCACTATAAAAGGACGGAGAGCAACACAATAAAAGGAATAAAACTACAAAAATATGCCAATATTCTCACTCCCACGCTGTAATATTTAAACAATGCTGTCCCTTTAAATTCTACGTTTAAAAACTCATTGAAGGCTGAAAAAGAAAAAAAAAACGTTGAAAGGAATCCGGTAGCGAGCAGGAACAAACATGACATTAGTATAAAGTTATACCGCTCCTGTTTTTAATGGTTTCAGGATTTAAGCATTGAATCGGTCCAACCAGATCTGGATGGTTTGTTTTAATGGGTTTTTTGGGGGGAAATAAATGGAAAATTCAGTGATGTCATTGAAATCATATGTGATGTCAGCAGGTTGTAATCTGATCGTCTTTATAGAGGGAAAACGGGATTTGTATGGCTTTTTGCTCCATGATAAGCAATATTCTTTTAACCTGGGGTCAGCAACCTTGCCAGCCCCCCAGATGATTTGGAACTACATCTCCCATGATGCCTAGTCAGCTCAAAGAGTGTCCTAGCATTATGGGAACTGTAGAGTTTTAAAACATGTGGGGGTCAAGGTTGCTTTAAACTGTTCTTAAGATCGATAGAATAGAATGGACCGGATGGACCAGAGTCTCTTCTTACCCGAAATCACACCCAGGTGTCTAATCAAAAGGTAATTAATCCATGATGCCAGATCCTCACCACTCCAGATGTTTTGGGACCACAATTCTCAGTCACCTTTCAGTCTGGATGAAGAATTGTGGCCCCCAAACAACCAAAGTGCCATGAATAACACATGACGTGGGTATGCCGATACCTCTACATACCTTTTTGTCCCCCAGGGTCCCTTTGTCTCCTCGATGGGCTGGACCATTTCTGTTTTGGACCTTGGAGAGAGTACCCTTTGCTTGGCCTTGTTTCTTGGAGCCCAGGTGGCCCCGGTAGTGCAGCAAGGACAGCACCAGGCCCAATGAGCAGCACACGAGGGCCCCCAGGATGAGCTCCAGATGTGGGGAGGCCAGGAGATCATCGCACTTTTTGTACACGTAGGTGAAGGTGGCCACACCGAGAAATGTCCACATCTTGACAGACCTTAGGAGATTTCACTCTATAAAAAAGGAAACCGCAGAGGCAGAGGGCACCAACACCAGCAGCTATATACCCGACACACAGGAATATATATATATATATATATATATACGCAACCCTCTCCAAATGTATGTGGCAGGGATAGTGAGAAAGCTGCTGGGAGAAATGGGCAGTGTGTTATCCCTGTGCCAATATGCAGTAAGGGCTATGCCAGTCCAGGAGTCCTGTGAGTTGGGTCTGAGCTGGGTGCAGGCAGGGCTGTCACAGGATAAGGTGCGGAGTGCATGTGATGAGCTGCTGGGGGTGAACTAGTTACAGGCAGAGGTGATGAGCTGCTGGGTATGAGCTGGGTTCAGGTGATGAGCTGCTGGGAGCAGGTTGGGTATGAGCTGCTGGGTATAAGCTGCTGGGTATGAGCTGGGTTCAGGTGATGAGCTGCTGGGTACGAGCTGGGTGCAGGTGATAAGCTGCTGGGAGCAGGTTGGGTATGAGCTGCTGGGTATAAGCTGCTGGGTATGAGCTGGGTGCAGGTGATGAGCTGCTGGGTATAAGCTGCTGGGTATGAGCTGGGTGCAGGTGATGAGCTGCTGGGTATGTGCTGCTGGGTATGAGCTGGGTGCAGGTGATGAGCTGCTGGGTATAAGCTGCTGGGTATGAGCTGGGTGCAGGTGATGAGCTGCTGGGTATGTGCTGCTGGGTATGAGCTGGGTGCAGGTGATGAGCTGCTGGGAGCAGGCTGGGTATGAGCTGCTGGGTGCAGGTGATGAGCTGCTGGGTATGAGCTGGGTGCAGGTGATGAGCTGCTGGGTATGTGCTGCTGGGTATGAGTTGGGTGCAGGTGATGAGCTGCTGGGAGCAGGCTGGGTATGAGTTTCTGGGTGCAGGACAGGTGATGAGCTGCTGGGTGCAGGTGATGAGCTGCTGGGAGCAGGCTGGGTATGAGTTTCTGGGTGCAGGACAGGTGATGAGCTGCTGGGTGCAGGTGATGAGCTGCTGGGAGCAGGCTGGGTATGAGTTTCTGGGTGCAGGACAGGTGGTGAGCTGGGCGGATGGGATCCCCGGGCCTCCCACTCGTGTCTGGTTTCATGCAGGGGGTGTGTGCTCCTCACACAGGGGGTGTGCGCTGTGTGTGTCAGGTCAGATCACCAGTTCTCAGGCTCCATGCCCCCTCAGCCCCGCTTCTCCGTTATGCAGTAGGCCTGTGTGCAGGTGCTGGGTCCCCCCTCGGCACGCCTCCCCCGGTTACCCCGCGCTGTGTGGCAGTGTGAGCCCTCAGGGCAGCACAGGATGGGTAACAGGCACAGGGAAGGATGCAGCATGACAGGGGCGGGGCCGCCTCTCAGGCTCAGCAGCATCCGCCTGTGGTTACCAAGCAACCGTCTCTTGCCGGCCGGGTGGGCGGGGATTTTTCAGTGAGGCAACCTGCAATGGAGAAGCACGCGGGCTGGCAGCTCCGCCCGCCGGCGGCTCCACCAATGGGAGCGCGAACCGACGTGAGCAGAGCTCACGCTATGGATGTGCCAGCCAATGGGATAGAGCAGGCTCCTCACTTCAGACATCTGTACTAGAGCTAGGCCGATGTGGCGTCATTGAGCGAGTGGGGTTAGTCTACCTGTGTAGGTGGGCGGGGTTATGGCAGCAGTATCTTCCCTCAGTGCAATATATTGGGCGGGAACACTCTGAGGAATCATCCAGGTGTCGCGTGCCCGCTTCGTGTAATGATGAAGCCCATGATCCATATACTGCAATCTCCAAATAAAACCCAAATAAATCCCCCAGGCTGAAATGAAAGTGTAAAAAGCCAGGATAGAGCTGACCTGGAAGATTTATGCGTCATATTACACCATGGGTCGGCAAACCCTGCCCCGCCCTCTACACATATTTTGTAACTACATTTCCCATGAGACTCACCCAACTTAATCAGTGACTGAGCATCATGGGAGATGTAGTTCCACAACACCTACAGGGTCAAGGTTGCTGACCACAGTATGACACCAATGTGTGATAGTTTAGTAATTTTATGGGATAAGTGTGAGTGGAAACCCTCATACAGAGCTTTATAAGAATAAAAAAATCAATATATATTAATTTTGTAATTGTGGAGGGAAATATATATATATATATAAAATAACTGAAATCCTACATAGAGCCGCTGTATCAAAAAGCGAAGTCCAGGTGTCTCAAGAAATATTAAATAGTAACACGCATGAATGGAGGCACTAAGGGGCTTAACCCTTTCGCTGCTGAGGCTTTTCCCGCCCCTGTGCTGAGCTCATTTTTACCTGTTTTGCTCATCATGTTTAAACGTGTTTTGAAGGCTTATTTTATTATATGACCCAGACATATTATATATCGTTCTTTCCGGCAGACTCGGCAGATTCATAATATGTCATTATTATATGTATACGTCATGAACAGTCTGTATATTATAACAAAAAATGCAATAAAATATGAATTTTCAATAATTTACAACGTGTAAAGTGTTTTTTTTCACATTTTAAGATGCGAGCAATTGCGGTTATATTTTGTATGGGGTGCGCTTGTTAAAAAAATTAGAAATGGGGTCTCGTTACATATTTTTTTGGGGAAAATTACGCGATTTTTAACAAACGCACCGCATACAAAAATCGTTAGTGCAGCATCATTGTTCACATTATAATTGAAATGGGAACAATATTGCTGCATTAACAAACCAAAAAATGGTTATTTTTTTTTTTTACTTTTTTCATAGTCATGTTTGGCCGATCCAACAGTACCAAACTTTAACCCCTAGCTGCCACGAATCGGGAGATAGGGGGTTCCAATGAACCCCCTATCTCCACCATTGGTGGCAGCTAGGGGTTAACTCCAGGACTGGCATCATCGTGCTATGCACGATGACGCCAGTCCTCAGGTGGAGTTCCCGGAGGCTTGGCCGACATCCAAGATGTTGGCCAGCTCCGGGAAAGGATCACGAACCGGCGCTTTTCAGCGCCGATTCGTGATCCGGCCCCCCAGGGGTTAATGACAGCCACCGTTTGGAAGGGCAGGCTGTGCCCTTCCAAGCGGTGCCTGTATTAACTCCCTGCTCCCCGGCGATCGGGAGGGAGAGAGGTCCGAAGGACCCCCCTCCCTTTCAGGCGCCTCCTCCGCACACGCGGGGGGGGTGCCTGAAATACATGTCATCGTGCCGCCGCCATCCAAGATGTCAGCCCGCACCGGGGGACACAGCGATTGGCCGGAATTCGGCCGATCGCAGGCTGCTTCGGGAGGACACGCTCAGTGCGTCTTCCGCAGCCAACCCTTCCTGCGGCAGGACGCGCTGAGCGCGTCCTCCGCAGCGAAGTGGTTAAATCAAAAAATAAAAGGTGATGCTTTATTTAAATCATTAAAAAGTAGCTGTATCCAAGTACTGACGTTTCGGACCCCTCAGAGCCTTTCTCAAGGTTGACCCCAACTTTGAGAAAGGCTCTGAGGGAGGGGGCCAAAACGTTGGTACTTTGAATGGATACAGCTGCTTTTTAATGATTTAAATAAAGCATCACCTTTTATTTTTTGATTTAAGCCCCTTAGTGCGTCCATTCATGAGTGATTCTATCATATGTATATATATATATAAAAATCACGAGTATAGCAGTCTGTAGTGATACCTTTTTTATTGGACTAACGTTACATTTAAAGTACAAGCTTTCGAGAGTGTAACCTCTCTTCGTCAGGTATAGAAGCTAACTGATCAGAATAATAGAATTAAACATTGGGACAGTCACAGGGCTCACAGTTGGGGGTGTTAGATGTTGTACATCGCCAAATGGCATGGTCAGAGGGGGAAAAAAAAAATAGAAGCATTAATTGTCTCAGGCAAGATGCAATCATGTCCACTTCAAAGGGAATGTGAAAGGACAGAACGAAAGAAAGAAGAAAAAAAAAACACAAAAAAACACAACACAGTGAGTATGGGGAAGACACAGAAAAATAGGAATTATGAATATTACGTGACGTTATTATAGTGGGTTAGAAAACCCGAATCTATATTAAGTCCTTGTTTTATATTGTTGAAATATGTGATCATTTTCATTTCATATGTTTTGCGTTCCCGGTGATCTTTAAAATGTCCTTTGAGGATTTTGATTCTGAGGTTTTGGATGGAGTGGCCTGCTAGATTGAAGTGTTGTCCCACTGGGGTACAATATGTGTTTTCCTGGTGGTTCCTGATGGAGTGTCTGTGCTGGTTCATCCTGAGATTTAGTTTAAGGCTGGTCTCACCAATATAGCAGCCCTTATCACACGCCGTGCACTGGATCATATATACCACATTTGCTGACGTGCACAGGAATGATCCCTTGATGTTGTGAGTGGCCTTGTTGTGCAGCGCAGTGCTGCTGTCACATATATGTTGGCACAGTTTGCAGCGGGGTTTGTTACAGCGTTTGGTCCCATTCTGTATGTCATCCTGTTCCTGAGCGAGTTTGCTGCGGACCAGTTTTTGCCTCAGGTTTGGGGGTTGCTTGAATGCCAGTAAGGGGGGCTGTGGGAATATTTCTTTGAGCGCAGGGTCTTCTGTGACCAGTGGCTGCAGATCTTTGATGATTTTGCGAATTCCCTCTAGAGTTGGGTTGTTGGAAACAACTAGAGGGATCCGTGTGGTGTTTTTCTTTTCTTTGTAGCGCAACAGCTGTTCGCGCGGTATTTTCAGGGCAGATTTGATTTTTTCAGAGATTGTCCTTTCCTTGTAGCCCTTCCGCTGGAATGATGCAGACAGTTTGCTCAGGTGTTTATCCCTGTCCCCAGTGTCCGAGCAGATTCGGTGGTACCTGATGGCCTGGCTATAGATGATGCCTTGTTTGGTGTGGTTGGGATGAAAGCTGGTGTTGTGGAGGTAGCTGGGTCTGTCTGTGGGTTTCCTGTACACAGATGAGTGCAGCGTGTCATTGGCAGCTGATATGGTACAGTCCAGGATGCTCACACTGTGCTTGGAAAAATCCATCTTGAGTTTGATCAATGGGTGGAACGTATTAAATGCCTTGTGAAAGTCTAGAAGGCGTTCCTCTCCTTCTGTCCATATGATGAAAATATCATCAATGTATCGTAGATATTTGTGTGGTTTGTGAGGGTGAGTGTTCAGGAACCTCTGTTCTAGATCTGCCATGAAAAGATTGGCGTATTGTGGTGACATTTTACTACCCATAGCGGTCCCAGTCATTTGTAGGTAGCAGTTGTTGTTGAAGCTGAAGCAGTTGTGTGTGAGAATAAATTCAATCAGCTTGGTAATAATGTCACCGCTATATTTATGTGGAGTATTGTAGGAGGAGAGAGATTGGAGACAGGCATTGATTCCATCTTTGTGTGGGATGTTACTGTATAGGGATTCTAGTTCATTCATCCACAGTAACTAATATAGTGTCGGCCGGTAGTGTCTGGATATCTCTGAGTTTGTTGAGAAAGTCTATGGTGTCCTGTATATAACTGGCAGTGTTGGTTACTAAGGGTTTCAGGATACCCTCTATAAGGCCAGAAATAAGTTCTGTAAGTGTGTCCATATATATATATATATATATATATATATATATATATATATATATATACGTTCAAGGGTTGTGGTGGAGGACAAAAAGGGAAATAAAAAGCCTCCGTGCAATAATTACATAGTTACATAGTTATATAGGCTGAAAAAAGACATGCGTCCATCGGGTTCAGCCTCTCCCACATAACCTACTGCCATTGATCCAAAAGAAGGCAAAAAACCCAGTCTGAAATATGCAACATACCGGGAAAAAATTCCTTCTTGACCCCAGAATGGCAGTCAGATTTCTCCTTGGATCAAGAAGCTTTTACCCACATATTAAATATTATAACTCTTAATATTCTGTGTCTGCAGGAAGTCATCCAGTCGTTTTTTAAAAGTCTGTACAGACTCTGACCCAACCACCTCAACAGGCAGAGAATTCCACAGAATTGAGTTTATTATCGCAGAAGCCATTTGCACATCACAGCAATTCAAAGAACTGCATCCATGCAGTTCTTTGAATTGCTGTGATGTGCAAATGGCTTATGCAATAATAAACTATGTATATACACATAAATCCAAGGAGTGGCCACACTCAAAAATATAAAAATACAAAATTTATTATTATCCAGAATTAAAACATAGTTACCAACGTTTCGGCTCTCTTATGAGCCATTTTCAAGGTATATATATATATACAGTCAGGTCCAGAAATATTGGGACATCGACACAATTCTAACATCTTTGGCTCTATACACCACCACAATGGAGTTGGAATGAAACAAACACAATGTGCTTTAACTGCAAACTGTCAGCTTTAATTCGAGGGTATGTACATCCAACTCAGGTGAACGGTGTAGGACTTACAGCAGTTTGCAAATGTGCCTCCCACTTGTTAAGGGACCAAAAGTAATGGGACAATTGGCTTCTCAGCTGTTCCATGGCCAGGTGTGTGATATTCCCTCATTACCCCAATTACAATGTGCAGATAAAAGGCCCAGAGTTCATTTCAAGTGTGCTATTTGCATTTGGAATCTGTTGCTGTCAACTCTCAAGATGAGATCCAAAGAACTGTCACTATCAGTGAAGCAAGCCATCATTAGGCTGAAGAAACAAAACAAACCCATCAGAGAGATAGCAAGAACATTAGGCGTGGCCAAAACAACTGGAAGCAGTCTCAAAAAGAAGGAACGCACCGCTGAGCTCAGCAACACCAAAAGACCCGGGAGACCACGGAAAACAACTGTGGTGGATGACCGAAGAATTCTTTCCCTGGTGACTGAAGAAAACACCCTTCACAACAGTTGGCCAGATCAAGAACACTCTCCAGGAGGTAGGTGTATGTGTGTCAAAGTCAACAATCAAGAGAAGACTTCACCAGAGTGAATACAGAGGGTTCACCACAAGATGTAAACCATTGGTGAGCCTCAAATACAGGAAGGCCAGATTAGAGTTTGCCAAACAACACCTAACAAAGCCTTCACAGTTCTGGAACAAGATCCTATGGACAGATGAGACCAAGATCAACTTGTACCAGATTGATGGGACGAGAAGAGTATGGAGAAGGAAAGGAACTGCTCATGATCCTGAGCATACCACCTAATCAGTGAAGCATGGTGGTGGTAGTGTCATGGCGTGGGCATGTATGGCTGCCAATGGAACTGGTTCTCTTGTATTTATTGATGATGTGACTGCTGACAAAAGCAGCAGGATGAATTCTGAAGTGTTTCGGGCAATATTATCTGCTCACATTCAGCCAAATGCTGCAGAACTCATTGGACCGCGCTTCACAGTGCAGATGGACAATGACTCAAAGCATACTGCAAAAGCAACCAAAGAGTTTTTGAAGGGACAGAAGTGGAATGTTATGCAATGGCCAAGTCAATCACCTGACCTGAATTCCATTGAGCATGCATTTCACTTGCTGAAGACAAAACTGAAGGGAAAATGCCCCAAGAACAAGCAGGAACTGAAGACCGTTGCAGTAGAGGCCTGGCAGAGCATGACCAGGGATGAAACCCAGCGTCTGGTGATCAGGCTTCAGGCTGTGATTGTCTGCAAAGTATTTGCAACCAAGTATTAAGAAGGGAAAGTTTGATTTATCATTATTATTCTGTCCCATTACGTTTGGTCCCTTAACAAGTGGGAGACACATCTGCAAACTGCTGTAAGTCCTACACCGTTCACCTGAGTTGGATGTACATACCCTCAAATTAAAGCTGACAGTCTGCAGCTAAAGCACATTGTGTTTGTTTTATTCCAACTCCATTGTGATGGTGTATAGAGCCAACATAGAAGCGCCACGAACAACGCCACGGTGGGAAACCTGATAAACCAACCGTCTCCACGAGATTCCAATCAGATGGGGATGCCACCAGCCCCCTGGATAAGTAGAAATGGAAGAAATGATGGATCTCCAGTGGATAAGAAGTGCCAAACGGTTTATTCATGGAACAGCAACCTTCAAAAAATCAGTGACGTTTCGACCCTGAGGTCTTAATCATACATGTATGATTAAGACCTCAGGGTCGAAACGTCACTGATTTTTTGAAGGTTGCTGTTCCATGAATAAACCGTTTGGCACTTCTTATCCACTGGAGATCCATCATTTCTTCCATTTCGGTGTATAGAGCCAAAGATGTTAGAATTGTGTCGACGTCCCAATATTTCTGGACCTGACTGTATATATATATATATTTTATAAGGGTTGTGGTAGAGGACAAAAAGTGAGATAAAAAAGCCTCTACGCTATAATTAGTATGTTTATTATTGCAGAAGTCACTTGCACATCACAGCAATTCTGTGATGTGCAAGTGGCTTCTGCAATAATAAATATATATATATATATATAAATTCGATAGGCCGTGTTAGTTCAGATACCAAAATCACGAGTATAGCAGTACTTAGTGATACCTTTTTTTATAGGACTAACGTTACATTTAAAAGACAAGCTTTCGAGAGTATATCCTCTCTTCCTCAGGTCTGGACGCTTACTGATCAGTTCCTAGAATTGAACATTAGGACATTAAGGGTCACATGGGTTGGAGTATTAGATGTCGTAAAAAGTGAGAGTCAAATGGTATGTTCAAAATGGGAAAATAAATACATAAGGGATCTTGGGCCCATAATAAAACAACAGAGATCTTTTTTTCATTCTAGGTTGTATGGTCTTATCTCTGTTGTTTTATTATGGGCCCAAGATCCCTCATGCGTTTATTTTCCCATTTTGAACATACCGTTTGACTCTCACTTTTTACGACATCTAATACTCCAACCCATGTGACCCTTAATGTCCTAATGTTCAATTCTAGGAACTGATCAGTAAGCGTCCAGACCTGAGGAAGAGAGGATATACTCTCGAAAGCTTGTCTTTTAAATGTAACGTTAGTCCACTAAAAAAGGTATCAGTACGTACTGCTATACTCGTGATATATATATATATATATATGTCCATCAAATTTGAACCAGCACTCTCTTTGCCATCAATGTTGGTTAAATTCACTGCCTGGGTGCAAAAATCCAGAATGCAAAAATGTAAACAATCCAAATTGATGCACTCCAGGGCTTAATTAAAAGCGACTTTTATTCAAAATTGCATTAAAAAATGACTGACGTTTCGACCCTGCACCGGGTCTTTTTCAAAGTAACTAACGAAGCAACTATACAACATATAAATAGATAAAATGTACTGTACACTTACCAATAGCACCATCGCTGCACACCTTGGCCCTGTCTTCCCAAAACTGGAAGTGACGTATCAGTGGCTGTAGGTGTTGCTAAGCTTGGTAGGTGTACAGCACATTTTATCTATTTATATGTTGTACAGTTGCTTTGATAGTTACTTTGAAAAAGACCCGGTGCAGGGTCGAAACGTCAGTAATTTTTTAATGCAATTTTGAATAAAAGATGCTTTTAGTTAAGCCCTGGAGTGCATCCATTTGGATTGTTTACATATACTTACAACGGTTGTGGTGGAGGACAAAAAGTGAGATAAAAAGCCTCCACGCTTAAATGGTTATGTTTATTATTATTGCAGAAGCCATCTGCACATCACAGCAATTCAAAGAACTGCTTCCTAGAGCTCCTGTGCTACATTCCCCACATGCAGCAAGTAAATCTGGGTAAGCTATGCAAATGACATCTGTCTCGCTTTTATTGCATCCTGGGTCTGTTATATATATTTACATATCTACCAAACGACCATGTACAGCACTCACAAGACCTTAAAGAACATGCCTGGTGCAAAATAATCCTGTAATATATACAGATTGCCAATGCAGGATGCATATATGAGTCCTGGAGTGCATCCTGCATTGGCAATCTATATACATATCTATATACATATCAAGAAGTATTGGTAATGTGAAATATATATACGGTATATATGCGGCAATGTAACTACATGACCCACCATTGTGACATGTTAAAAGAACTAAACTGGCCGTCACTGGAATCCAGACGCACCCTTCACCTTTCCAACCTGGTGTTTAAGAGCTTTTCTGGGAAGCTGCCACCCTACCTGAATAGGCTGCTTCCCTCAGCAGTTCCCTCATCCTATAACCTCCGATCCAGGACCTGCACCTTACTTGGAATACCACAATACAAAAAGAAAGTGTCTCGATCCTCATTTTCCTACAGAGCACCGCAATTATGGAATAACCTCCCAGACACCATCAAATCTTCCCACAGTCTAAAGTCCCTTAAGAGCTCCCTATTAACATACCTCAATAAGGAATGCACCTGTAAACATGTAACACAGTGACTATATACGGAATGCGCCTGTAAACATGTAACACAGTGACTATATACAGAATGCACCTGTAAACATGTAACATAGTGACTATATACGGAATGCGCCTGTAAACATGTAACACAGTGACTATATACAGAATGCACCTGTAAACATGTAACATAGTGACTATATACAGAATGCGCCTGTAAACATGTAACATAGTGACTATATACAGAATGCGCCTGTAAACATGTAACATAGTGACTATATACAGAATGCACCTGTAAACATGTAACATAGTGACTATATACAGAATGCACCTGTAAACATGTAACATAGTGACTATATACAGAATGCGCCTGTAAACATGTAACATAGTGACTATATACAGAATGCACCTGTAAACATGTAACATAGTGACTATATACAGAATGCACCTGTAAACATGTAACACAGTGACTATATACAGAATGCACCTGTAAACATGTAACACAGTGACTATATACAGAATGCACCTGTAAACATGTAACACAGTGACTATATACAGAATGCACCTGTAAACATGTAACATAGTGACTATATACAGAATGCACCTGTAAACATGTAACACAGTGACTATATACAGAATGCACCTGTAAACATGTAACACAATGACTATATACAGAATGCACCTGTAAACATGTAACACAATGACTATATACAGAATGCACCTGTAAACATGTAACATAGTGACTATATTTCCTACATATTTATTTTCTGTTAATCTGTATTTGTTTTGTGTTAATATCTTGCATTTTTCTGTAACACTTCAATGTTCTTGAACCCAGGACATACTTGAAAACGAGAGAAATCTCAATGTATCCTTCCTGGTAAAATCCTTTATAAATAAAATAAATAAATAAATATATACACAGGTATATATGCCATCGAATAATGGTATTGTTAAATGTGTATGTATTTGACAATATTATTTTATGGAAAATAAATAATATTTTGTTGATTCTTGTTCAGGCAGAAGACTTAAAGGGACACTGCACACCATGACCACTTCAGCATTTTAAAGTGGTCAGGGTGTATATAGTCAACACCCCCTTCCATTCAGCCCCGATCATCTGTAAGCACTGGGTGAATTGGAGGCCTTTCCTCCCACCCAGGCAGACAACATTTTGAATGTCCTGGCTGCTGCACGTGGGTGGAGTGGAGGAAACTCCTCCAATTCAGGTCAGTAACTGGTGACGTCACCACACTTTGTGTATTGTTGACATCATCCTCTCTCAAGAAAAGGTGGGTTCCTAATGTTGCAGCAGTTTGATACATAAATAAACACTTAAGTACGTTTCTGTGGACACTTACAGGGTTATTCAGAGAGAGGTGAAAACCAGGAGAATGACTGGAGAATTGAAAAGTCTAGGTCAAAATAGCCAAACCAGAAAAATTCTCCCATTTATCTCCCTTTCCAAATCAGCTATTTGGTCTAGATTGTTCATTCTCCTGGCAATTCTCCTGGTTTTCACCGCTCTCTGAATAACCCTGAATAATATGTTCAAATCACACAAGCCACACATAGCAGCCTATTAATAGCGAATCGCTCCTGTCACACTTGTTAAAAGCAGAGATGAGTCAGTAAGGCGATACAGAATAAATAAAGTGCACTGCAGACAATATCAAATGAATAAACTGATAAAATACATATAGCAGCCTATTAGTAACAAAGTGCTCCTGTCACAATTGTTAGAAGCAGGGATGAATCACTAAAGTGATGCAACATGAATGAATAAAGTTCACTGCAAGCAATGTCAAACAAATAGGAAAATTAAGTTTGTATAGTGACAAAAAGTGCAGTTTAATAAGTGCCTGCCGAAACTGATCTCATATTGTCCAGCTCTGGTTATAATTAGGGATGAGCTGTTCGGTTCGATCGGTTCGGAGTTCGATTCGAACATTGCCGTTCGAAAGTTCGCGAACTTCGAACATTTCCGCGTGTTTGGTTCTAGTTCGAATTTTTTTTTTTTTTTTAAAAAGTATAAAAAATGCTTAAAAAATCTAAAAATAAAGAGACTCTTTATTGCAGAATATTATAAGCAATGGTTTATTAGATATTGAATTAAAACGGGAATATTGTTAACATTGAAGCCTATGGGATAAAACATTCTCGTTGCTAAAACATCAAGCAGACGAGGCCCTCTAATCAGGCACTGTAGAGGGCAGCCCGCCGGAGCCTCCCTCCCAAGGACCCCTTGAGGACTCATAGCATGCGGCCGCAAGATTACAGAGCTGCGACTGTGCGGGCTGGCCAGCCGGGTGCATGTGGCAGAGAGGTGGCGCAGGGACTCCAGGGAGGGAGCCACGGCAGACCCCCCTTCCCCACAACCAGGATCCAGGGAGCCCCCACTGACCACCAGGCTAAGGTAAGGTGACACATTTTTAAAAAAAAAAAAAATCCGAGGACATTTTTAAATGTCCCCAGCAACATAAAATAAAACCTTTTTTTTTTTTCTTTCTAATACTCACCTGATTCCTGGATCCACAAACTGTAGAGGTGCTGCCCGGCAGTGTGCGGAAACATATGCTGCATTAATTATACGGTAAGGCTTCCTTCCTGGTAAAAATCCTTTATAAATAAATAAAATAAAATAAATAAATAAATAAGGATGGGTTCACACCTGCGTTTTTTTTACGCACGCAATGTGTGCGTTTTTAACGCGCATATCGTGCAAACGTAAAAAACATGCGAACGCGCATTGCAGCGCGTTCACAGCCATAGACTGCAGAGTGAATGCGCTGCAATAATTATTCATCTTACAAATTTGGTTACTTAACCCGTTTGCGTTTGGATTGTAATATTGTGACATCCAGGGCCCCGGGTGGTGATCGGGGGGGCCCCGGACGCATGGTGCCATGCAAGTGTATAATTATATTCACGAAATATAGTCTTATAAATCAATATATATTTTATTATATTTACCGTAGGAAATAGATGCTCCAAATATTTGTAGAGTATAACTGGTAAACGGTATAATTACTGAAGAATAGAATTTCTGTTGATTTTATCTAGAAAGGAATTTAGCTGATAAAAAAAGTACCCAGTAAAAATTTTGAGAGGAGTAGAGATATTAATTAAATTTTGACAGGAGAGACCCTAAGTCTAGGATTGAATATAGGGTCTTTGTTAAGACAGATTGATCTTTGACCTGACATAAGATATATTAAAATTAAATTGTGGAATTAATTTGAAGAGTAACACTGCCCTCTTGAGGCATAGTAAATATTATATTAATATAGAGAGAGTAATATTTAAATGAAAGGGGTAGATTGTCAGTGACGTCAAATTGACTATAATTGGAGCTGTACTGTTCGTTGCAAGGCATTCCGATCATCCCAGGAAACGAAATGCATTGATTCAGATTGCAGATCATTCCAACACCCAATGCATTCAAGATATTACATATCACTTAATTAGGACCACACCTCTAACTCACATGCATTGATTATCTGACATTGATAATTTTCACATATTCCAAAAACAATATATTATAGGGATGCACCGATACCACTTTTTTAAGACCGAGTACGAGTACCGATACTTTTTAAAAGTACTCACGATACCGAGTACCGATACTTTTCTTTAATGTCATGTGACGCTTTCCAATAAGAACAGACCATATAAAAATGCCCCCAGCTCACATGTATATATCCCCCAGCTCATGGATATGCCCCCAGCTCATAGATATGCCCTCAGCTCACACATGGATATGCCCCAGCTCACACATGGATATGCCCCAGCTCACACATGGATATGCTCCAGCTCACACATGGATATGCTCCAGCTCACACATGGATTTGCCCCAGCTCACACATGGATATGCCCCAGCTCACACATGGATATGCCCCAGCTCACACATGGATATGCCCCAGCTCACACATGGATTTGCCCCAGCTCACACATGGATATGCCCCAGCTCATGGATATGCCCCAGCTCACACATGGATTTGCCCCAGCTCACACATGGATTTGCCCCAGCTCACACATGGATTTGCCCCAGCTCACTCATGGATATGCCCCCCAGATCATGGATTTGCCCCAGCTCACACATGGATTTGCCCCAGCTCATGGATATGCCCCAGCTCACACATGGATTTGCCCCAGCTCACACATGGATTTGCCCCAGCTCACACATGGATATGCCCCAGCTCACACATGGATACTGCCCCAGCTCACACATGGATTTGCCCCAGCTCACACATGGATATGCCCCCCAGCTCACACATGGATATTGCTCCCCAGCTCACACATGGATATGCCCCCCAGCTCACACATGGATATGCCCCCCAGCTCACACATGGATATTGCCCCCCAGCTTATGGATATGCCCCCACAGCTCACACATGGATATGCCCCCCCAGCTCATGGATCCCCCACCGCGACGATACTTACCTTCCTGGGCGCCGCCGGGAATGTCTCCGCGCGTGCGCTCGTTGGAAGGACCCCAGCCGCGACCACGTGGGACCATGTGATCACGGCTGGGGTCCATCCAACGAGCGCGCGCGGGGAAACTTTCCCAGCCTCGCCCAGGAAGGTAAGTATCGTCGCGGAGAGCAGCTGCAGAGTCTGTCCGAATGCTCTATCTGCATTCGGACAGGCCCTGCAGCTGCTCACTGTGTTCATACTTACCTTCCTGGGCGCCGCCGGGAAAGTTTCCGTGCACGCGCGCTCGTTGGAAGGACCCCAGCCGTGATCACATGGTCCCACGTGGTCGCGGCTGGGGTCCTTCCAACGAGCGCATGCGCGGAGACATTCTCGGCGGCGCCCAGGAAGGTAAGTATTGTGTGAGCAGCTCCAGGGGTGGCTGTCTCAATGCCGATAGAGCATTCGGACAGCCGCCGCAGCCCCTCGGATGCCGGAAAGCAGGCTCAATGCCGGCTTCCGGTATCGGTAAAAATATCGGGGGGTACTGCAGGAGTACCAAGTACTCCTGCAGTACCCAGTATCGGCTCCGATACTGATACTAGTATCGGTATCGGTGGAACCCTAATATATTACATAAAGAATATTCAAAGGCTGTAACTCATTGAATCCAGATTGGACAGGTAATGTATGAAAGCTATTTAAATTAAGGAATTAATGTAATTATATATATCTGGAGTATTTCTTGCAACAGATAGACTGAGATATCTCAGATTACTGTTAGATCCAGAGTCTTCAAAATATTTTTAAATCTGCAGATAGAGATATGAAGAAGAATCGGATACAAGGAAAATGAAATACAGAGATATATATACAGTTGTGTTCAAAATTATTCAACCCCCAATGCTGTAAAGGGTTTTAGGGAATTTAGTGTACATTTGTAATTGTATTCAGAATGAAATCCTACAAGGACTTTTTAAAGAACCATATGCAACTAAAATGACATCAATTGGTTTTGTAATACAGTAGTAAATGTTTCTTTTGGGAATTCTTCATTGACACAATTATTCAACCCCTTAAAGACTACCACTCTGAAGAACAGAGGTTCATTCAAGTGTTTTCAATCAGGTATTGAAAACACCTGTGGATGTCACGGAGCAGCAATAAAGCATAATAAGCACCAATTAGGCAGCTTTAAAATGACTGTGATACTCAGCTCCTTCTAGACATTTACTGGTGTGGTTACAAACATGGTGAAGTCAAGAGAATGGTCCAGGAAGACAAGAGAAGAGGTGATTACTCTTCACAGGAAGGGCAATGGCTATAAGAAGATTGCAAAGATGTTAAACATACCAAGAGAGACCATAGGAAGCATCATTCGCAAATTCAAGGCAAAGGGCACTGTTGAAACGCTACCTGGTCTTGGCAGAAAGAAGATGCTGACTTCGACTGCTGTGCGCTACCTGAAGCGTAGAGTGGAGAAAAGTCCCCGTGTGACTGCTGAGGAACTGAGAAAAGATTTGTCAGATGTGGGTACTGAAGTTTCAGCTCAGACAATACGGCGCACACTGCGTAATGAAGGCCTCCATGCCAGAACTCCCAGGCGCACCCCCTTGCTGTCTCCAAAGAATAAGAAGAATCGACTGCAGTATGCCAAAAGTCATGTGGACAAACCACAGAAGTTTTGGGATAGTGTTCTGTGGACTGATGAAACAAAATTAGAACTGTTTGGGCCCATGGATCAACGCTATGTTTGGAGGAGGAAGAACAAGGCCTATGAAGAAAAGAACACCTTGCCTACTGTGAAGCATGGCGGGGGGTCAATCATGCTTTGGGGCTTCTTTGCTTCTGCAGGTACAGGGAAGCTTCAGCATGTGCAAGGTACCATGAATTCTCTTCAGTACCAGGAGATATTGGATGGCAATGTGATGCAATCCGTGACAAACCTGAGGCTTGGGAGACGTTGGACCTTTCAACAGGACAATGATCCCAAGCATACCTCCAAGTCCACTAGAGCATGGTTGCAGATTAAAGGCTGGAACATTTTGGAGTGGCCATCGCAGTCACCTGACTTAAATCCGATTGAGAACCTCTGGTGGGATTTAAAGAAAGCAGTTGCAGTGCGCAAGCCTAAGAATGTGACTGAACTGGAGGCTTTTGCCCATGACGAATGGGCGAAGATACCCGTAGATCGCTGCAAGACACTTGTGTCAAGCTATGCTTCACGTTTAAAAGCTGTTATAACTGTAAAAGGATGTTGTACTAAGTACTAAGATTGAATGTCACTTGGGGGTTGAATAAAACTGATAATGATGTGAGCACAGAAAAGACATTTGTGGTTATTTCATTATAAATGTTATGTTATATTTGTCTGACCTACACGTGCCTCTTTGATTTAATTGTAAGCAAGATGACTGAATGATCAAAATCAATGTCAAACTCGCCAAAACACTCAATTTCAGTGGGGGTTGAATAATTTTGAACACAACTGTATATATATATTGAATTTGGAAATTACTGTGATTGAAATTAATAAGCAAGGAATTATATAACTACAATATAAAAAGCAGAAGATTAGAAGCTTAATTCTCGATAATAGGGGAGGATTCACTAAATAAGTTTTTATTACTTATCATTCTAGAAATAGAATAAGTGAGAGCTCATCTTTTGTTGATCCACGTTGCATAGAGAGATACATATATCTCTACAAGATCTAGCTTGTTAAACATTGGTTTGCTGGGAAATATAGGTTAATTGTTTTCGTTAAGCAGAAATGTTTATTAACCATTTGTGTATAGTTACTAACTGGTAAAGTAAATGATATGAGATTTGAAACTTTTTTGTATACGTAATAAATATATATATATTTTTATCCGATTATTGATTAGTGTATTCTTCAAAGCAAAACACAGACAATTAAAAGAATTTAAGAGTATTTCTAGGAAATATAAACGATTGATACTTGTATCTCGTATAAGTTTCTTATTGAATATAAATCTCAACAGCACAAACGCATATGCGCTCACAATGTTAAGTATAGGACGCGCACAGTACAGTAAGCTCGCAAAGGGTTCACGCAGGTTCACCCGCGGTAGACGACTACGCGCGTTTGTTGCGCTGACTTTGTAATACGGCATTTGGCGCAAAGAGTTTTACCCCCCGCGTTAATGCGTTTTTGCGCCAGCGCAAACGTTTCCCCGAAGATTGTAATTTAGCCCATTGTGTCCACAGAAACATACTTAACCACTTGGCTGCTATGGACGCGCTCAGCGCGTCCAGCCAAGTGGTTCTCCTGTGCTACGGACGCGCTCAGCGCGTCCGAGCACAGGAGGCAGCAATCCGCCGGATTCCGGCGGATTGCTGCGCCCCCCCGGTGCGGGCTGACATCTTGGATGTCAGCCCAGCACTCTGGGACCCCGGCGGGGACATTAGATGTCATCGCGGCTACGCGATGACATGTAATTCAGGTGCCCCCCCCGCATGTGCGGAGGAGGCGCCTGCAAGGGAGGGGGGGGAGGTCCTTCAGACCTCTCTCCCTCCCAATCGCCGGGGAGCAGGGGGTTAAGACAGGCACCGCTTGGAAGGGCACAGCCTGCCCTTCCAAACGGTGGCTCTCATTAACTCCTGGGGAGCCGGATTTCAGCGCCGATTCGTGATCCTTTCTCGGAGCTGGCCGACATCTTGGATGTCGGCCAAGCCTCCGGGAACTCCCCCTGAGGACTGGCGTCATCGTGCATAGCACGATGATGCCAGTCCTGGAGTTAACCCCTAGCTGCCACCAACGGTGGAGATAGGGGATTCCAATGAATCCCCTATCTCCCGATCCGTGGCAGCTAGGGGTTAATGTTTGGTACTGTTGGATCGGCCAGAGTATGGCCGTTCCAACGATACCAAACACCACTGTGAAAAAGTTTTTTTAAAAAAAAATTACAAATAAAAATAAAAAAATAAACAAGTTTTTTTTTTTTTTTTTTGTTAATGCAGCAATATTGTTCCCATTTCAATTATAATGTGAACAATGATGCTGCACTAACGATTTTTGTATGCGGTGCGTTTGTTAAAAATCGCGTAATTTCCCCCAAAATAAAATGTAACGAGACCCCATCTCTAATTTTTTTAACAAGCGCACCCCATACAAAATATAACCGCAATTGCTCGCATGTTAAAATGTGAAAAAAACCCACTTTACACGTTGTAAATTATTGAAAATTCATATTTTATTGCATTTTTTGTTATAATATACAGACAGGTCATGACGTATACATATAATAATGACATATTATTAATCTGCCGAGTCTGACGGAAAGAACGATATATAATATGTCTGGGTCATATACTAAAATAAGCCTTCAAAACGCCTTTAAACATGATGAGCAAAACCGGTAAATATGACCTCAGCACAGAGGCGTGAAACGCCTCAGCAGCGAAAGGGTTAAGTATTTATATATATATATATCAAACTGATGCGCCACTAGGAACCCACCTTTTCTTTCATACATTCTAGCACATTTTTGTTGAGTTTTATGTGCTCATCCTGGTAGACAGCAGACCCTATAAATATCCCAGTAGTACACACCAATAGCACCTCCGCAGACCTCACTCCTTTCTACAATCATCCTCTCTCAGACCACCCACGACAGCAAGTGGTCTCAGAGTCGCTGGATCAGTTCTGCACATGCACGCGCAGCTTCACTTCATCGTTCTAGTAGCGATGCGCCATTAGCACATATTGTGTTCCAGTGACTTTTTGTTATATTTGTTTCTGAAGAGGAGGACTGAAAATTAAAAAAAATAACGAGTAAGGCTAGGGTCAGACTGAGGCAGTGCGAACGCGCGTTCTGGCGCACATAATCACGGCCGCACTAGCAGCAGATGCCGGGCAATGACAGCCAATATACGAAGTACGGTCGCACAAAAGTCCGGCCGCGCAACGCAAGTGGAAAATGAACGCATTTTTATCAGAACGTGAAACCGCTGCTACTGACGTACAAAGTGCGCTGCGGCCGCATAGCAGCGTGTGTGCGTGATTAGGAGATGTCAGACGCTGCTAGTGTGCGGCCAACATAACGTTCAAACAGCCGGATTTCCCTAGACTTCTTTTCACCCCATCGTCATGAAATACGTCCAGAATTGCGCATCGTCTGACCACTTAAGCGTATTCCGTGAAAAAATGCGTGCGCACGCATCGACGTACATTTTGACGGTGGCCGCAGAAAATGCGCTCATCTGTCCCTAGCCTTCGATGTAAGTTGTTTTTTTTTAGCATATCATTTATTGACGAAGAACAATTAAAACCTCAACTGTAGTCAAAGGGCAAAAAGAAACTATAAGATGGATAAATAAACTAAAGGTATTTTTTCCAATAAAGCCCCAAGTTTCTCTCTGTAATGACTTATAGCAACAATGTGTGAAGTTATTATTAACCCCTTCCATACCAACCGCTTTTTGTTGAAAAGCGGGGCAGAGAGCCCTTGTCCAATTATTTTGTAAAAAAACTTTTCTCATCCTCATATAAAATAATCACCTTTTGGTACCGAACGCCTGCAATGTTGGCCTCATTTAACATCACCGTCTCTCCGAATTGTTGGAGATGCAACACTGAAATTGGCA
This sequence comes from Leptobrachium leishanense, assembly GCA_009667805.1. Lineage (NCBI taxonomy): Eukaryota > Metazoa > Chordata > Amphibia > Anura > Megophryidae > Leptobrachium > Leptobrachium leishanense. The sequence goes on along the minus strand of CM019067.1, from coordinate 33,112,623 downwards.
CGTATATCCATATCTGGTGGGAATGCGCACTTCTCCGACCATTTTGGAAGACGGTCCAGAACCTTGTACGCGTTACTACGGACACAACCCTGGATTTCACACCTCACACTTTTTTGTTACTCCAATTACCGTTCTCAGTTGCGACCTTGAAGAAATCTCTGCTACTCCGCATTTTATTGGTGGCTAGATCACTAATTCCGGTTTGCTGGAAATCGACTTCAGCGCCTACCCTGAAGCTATTGGTGGATAGATTGGAAGTACTAAGATCGAATGAGGAACTTGCCCTCGCGCCCGCAAAGGCAGCCCAACATTTTCTAGATGTGTGGTTTCATTGGTCGTCCTATTGCGCTTCGGCGAGCTTTAGGGAGGCTCTGGGGGGGGGGAGACGGAGGTACCGGGGGACCTTGAGTGAAGGAACCTAAAACACGTTATGTTAACGCATAGTAATACAGCAATTTGTAACGGAGGGGAAAATGATAGGCGTCTGGCTGACCCCTCCCCTTTTTTTTTTTTTTTTTTTCTTCTCTCCCCTCTCTCTCCCCCGCTCTTCTTTCTCTTTCAATCATCCCTTTTCATACTTTCCTCTCTATTGCCTCCTTCTACATATTCAATTCTTTCGCAGCATTAACCATTTAGCACATACATTAACTGTTTTTTCTGCGTACATAGGTCTTTCCATTCCTACCATCACCTTTCTATTTCTTGAAGACCTCATAAGGACTTCTCTTAGTATAAACTGGCTAGTTTTACGCGAACATCTCCATTCTAAAAAGGCGGCGTGTATAAGCGCTGTCGGTGTTACAGATGAAAGCCATTTTAGGAAGATGGAGAGACAGAGAACCTAATCGTATCAAGGGGTAGGATTGCTCTTTTGTTAATCTCTGGTGACATGTTGAGAAACATTTCCATGCTGGGCGCTCAATATATACAAGATGCCATGTTATTCACAACTTTGGCAATAGCCGTTAACGTTATCTGTAGGCAGAGTTGCCTTACGCATCCCCGCATTCGCAGCGTGGAAATAGAGATTACATAACGTTATAAAACTGTAAAGGATAGTGTTTCCAATTTATCTGCTGACTTATGGAAATCTTGTATTGCTTTTCGTTTCTGTATTCTTGTATTACTGAAATAAAAATAAATCATTTAAAAAAAAATAAAAAAAATTTCTCCTTTTTAGGTTATTTTACTTATCTTTTGCCCCTTGCCACGTGCAGCTCCTCTTCTTTGGCTCAGGAACTCACGATCCTGTATGGTACCCGTAGGCAGCTTTGAACTGCTGAGGTATAGATAGCTGGTGGTCTAATTGGCGTGCCGTTAGCTGCAGAGAGACGGCCTGAACTCAGGCTATCCCCCTGCAGCCAATGACGTGCATCGCCTGTCGGCTGCGGGGCGGGCTGAAATCAGCGTCTCGAGCAGCACCTGTCGGCGAGGCGTACCTGTACGCCTCACCAGCCTTAACTCACCCCCATCGGACGACACCCACCCATCCTTAACATCCTTGGCGGTTTTCCCTAGTGTGGCTCGGGGTTAACTTTCAATGCTGAAAGCAGTAACCCCGAGCAACATTCGGACTGGTTACATACTTTTACCTGCGCTCCCTTGATGAGCTCCGCGATCGCATTCTCCTCCAGCCGTTCACAGCATTCTGCTTCCTGGTTCCCTTCTTGCGAGAAGGGAACCAGGAAGCGTGATGTCACAATCGTCTGGAGTGTGACTGTGGGGGACAGTGAGGGAGCATAGGGACAGGTATGTATCCAGCCCGAGTGTGGCTTGGGGTTACCGCTTTCAACATTGAAAGTTAACCCCCGAGCCACACTTGAGAATACCGCTAGGGGGATTTTAAAATTGTAACGATTCTGACATATAAAATATGTCAGAATCGTAACGCCAGGGAGGTTAATGGGTTAAATCATATACAGGGTTATTCAGAGAGGGGTGAAAAGCAGGAGAATGACTGGAGAATGGAAATTTCTAGGTCAAAATAGCCAATTTGGAAAGTGAGATGAATGGGAGAATTTTTCTGGTTTGGCTACTTTGACCTCGAATTTTCCATTCTCCAGTCATTCTCCTGCTTTTCACCTCTCTCTAAATAACCCTGATAGTGTAGAATCCCTTCATAGTTGGTATACAATAGGTATAACAAAACGGAAGAAGACCACACCAACTAGCACCAAGACTTCAACAGTATCTTATACATTCAAACATTTAACGATTTTACCATATTTTAACCCTTTAAAGAGTCTAACAACTCTTAACCCTTTTAGGATTTCAACAGTTTTTAACCCATTCACGTTTTTTTTAATATGTTTTTAACCCTAAGCACTGTTTAAAAAATTATGGGAATTTAGTTCACAATATATGGCCATAAATTGCTTAAGCCTGTCACACCGCCAATATATCCCATTGTGACAGGGCCTACAGTACATCACCTAATGAACGCCATTATGGGATCTTTAAATGTATAAGCTGCTGTTGAAGTCTTTGTTTTAGTTGGTGCACTCTCCTTCTGGTTTGTTTTATTTTTTTTGGTCTTGAGAAGCACCTGCCCTCTGTGCTTAGTAAAGGTTGATTGCTGCCCTCCTGGTGTATTTGGTATACAATAGGGGAATATTCAAGTTGCCTACTGAACACCAGAAGGACATAACTCTAAACACAGAGCTATACTCCTACCGACACATGTAGCCGATACCAAGATAAATTACCAGCTCCCATACACAGAATATAAAGTACAGGAGCTGTTAATGTACAGCAAACAGCTGCTAATTCCAAGCCACAAGCTTAGCTTTAGACAAGGTCGGAATAGAAATTCCAGCCGTTATGTTAACGTCGAGATCGAACTAAGGCTCAGAAAACTCAAAGCTCCCAGTCATGAAAGGGTTGAAAGGGCACCACAATGGCCTCTGCACTGCTAGTGTAAAGTCAATCATCATCTGCATTTTGATGTTATCAGCATGTGAGTATAAAGTGCAGGGCAAAGTGTGACAGATGTTCCCGAAGGATCTCTGATTGGCGATGGCCTTGTGTGATCGGAAATTTGCGGAAGCGTTAATCTTTCAAATCTGTGAAGAAAGCGTTACTTTGTTGCGCATCCCGTTCACACCTGAAAACACTCGTTGAAGCCTTTTACGGACCATTCGCTGGATAATAGCATCCAATATATTCCTGGGATATGCGATAAGGACATGATGGAGGAAGACATGATTTGTCCCGTCTGCCAAGGCCTCTTCGAGCCTCTCACACAGTTTCTGCAAAGAGTGCTTGGAAAAGCTCATTCGGAACAAGACAAGGAATATGCGTTTGCGATCATCCATTACAAAATGTTCTGTTTGCACAAAGGAGAACATCCCGGTGGGCCCAAACAGACTCACGTCCAACCACATGCTGAAAGAGATCATTGAGAACTACAACAAGATGAACAAAGGAAACAGAAAAAACAAAAAAAGGTTGAGGCCAATGGGTACTCAATTAAGGATTGAACCTTAGAGACAAGTTTACACTGAAAAAAATCTGAACAGAATGTTCAGAAAAAAGTACCGTAATAACCATAAGAGGCTTCGAAGCATCTTGTCAAAAAACCTCCAACTAAACTTTATTAGACACAAAAGAACATAACTATACATTTAAAAAACATTGACAAAGTGATGATATGGGCGATGTTGTAATGGTCTGATGTAATAACCTTGCTTAGGGTGAAGACCTGTACTAAAAGAAAAAATATTCTAAATGAGCATAGTACCATGCAGTCAAATCTGCCGCTAAACCACAGATGGACTGAATTTGGAAGGTGTTACTTGACTCAAAAGCCTAACATATATATATATGTGTGTGTGAACACAAATAGAGGAAACCACAACTGTGTATGAATGAACCATAAATAAATTGCTCATAAATAGGTATCAATCATCAGACAATTGTCTTATAGAGATGTAATAATGTCCTTCAGAATGACATTCTATAATTACCAGAATTCGATCGATCTTGGTTACACCATTCTGGGTTCAATTGGCAGTTTGAATTGATTCTCTTATTGATATATTGCAGATCAGATGAAAGAGTAAAAACTATTATAACAATTTATATTGCAGTGATCGTTGAAGTGATAGGTGTACCAGTCATGAATTGTTTGCACCCACTCTACATAGAGTATGCTGCCGGAAGATTGAACCTAACTAACCATAATATCGTACAGTCAAGTCTGCTGAGCCATACTTCAGATAATTTTAAACCAACTAAGAGAGGATATACACATATATACATATATACACTTTATAGTGAGTGGAAAAAGATGTAGTTTTCCTTTAGCAGTTTGGGTGCCATTAAGTTGAGACGCCCTAACTAATCACTGTTGTAGTGGTTAACCGAATATACTCGCAGAACGCTTCAACTACTCTGCAGAATTGCTCATTGTGAACAAGAGAGACTAATTTATCTATTGTCAATAAATAATTTGAAGTATACATTTTGCTCTTCTAACATTATCGTGGTGCAACACTAGACTATCAGGAATTAAGAATCGGATTCATTGTTTGCTTCGGATTCATTTTCGGTTCCTCCTCTCGATCCCCTCACTATATCGAGTCCTAATTGCAAGGAAAACTACATCTTTTTCCACTCACTATAAAGTGTATATATGTATATATGTGTATCGGGAAAAACATAATGTCTGACACATCTACCAATTTAACAACTGATGTAATATAATTGATGCAATTGATGCCATAACAATCTCTTTATCTTTGTAGCAGTTGATGTGCTATATATTACGAGCTGCTCAGAGTATTTAATAATTGTGATCATACTGTCTATATCATAGGAATCCTCTCTTAGTTGGTTTAAAATTATCTGAAGTATGGCTCAGCAGACTTGACTGTACGATATTATGGTTAGTTAGGTTCAATCTTCCGGCAGCATACTCTATGTAGAGTGGGTGCAAACAATTCATGACTGGTACACCTATCACTTCAACGATCACTGCAATATAAATTGTTATAATAGTTTTTACTCTTTCACCTGATCTGCAATATATCAATAAGAGAATCAATTCAAACTGCCAATTGAACCCAGAATGGTGTAACCAAGATCGATCGAATTCTGGTAATTATAGAATGTCATTCTGAAGGACATTATTACATCTCTATAAGACAATTGTCTGATGATTGATACCTATTTATGAGCAATTTATTTATGGTTCATTCATACACAGTTGTGGTTTCCTCTATTTGTGTTCACACACATATATATATATATGTTAGGCTTTTGAGTCAAGTAACACCTTCCAAATTCAGTCCATCTGTGGTTTAGCGGCAGATTTGACTGCATGGTACTATGCTCATTTAGAATATTTTTTCTTTTAGTACAGGTCTTCACCCTAAGCAAGGTTATTACATCAGACCATTACAACATCGCCCATATCATCACTTTGTCAATGTTTTTTAAATGTATAGTTATGTTCTTTTGTGTCTAATAAAGTTTAGTTGGAGGTTTTTTGACAAGATGCTTTGAAGCCTCTTATGGTTATTACGGTACTTTTTTCTGAACATTCTGTTCAGATTTTTTTCAGTGTACAACAAGATGAAGTCTGGTCCAAGACCTTCGATATACAAGGTGTACGGTGGGTGTTCAAGGAACATGTTCTGTGCCACTGACAGGAAGCGGATCCAAGGCATTAAAATCACAGTGAACCAGGGGTCTAAATGAGCAGCTGCTTCTCTCAAGAGTAAACTTCAGCAGTGCTTACAATTTAGATTACGCAGTGTGTCGTATCCTCCACAACTGCTACTGGCATGGGAAATGAAAAGATCAGTAATGGTAGGGACATTGTTTGCTTTAAAAGTGGAAAATGGACATTGATGTCTCGCTAGAACAAAAAAAGGAAACTGGGTTTTATTTCTCCTCATTTTTAGACATGATATGACCATGTATGGAATCATTGGAAAGGACAGATTGTAACCTGTCTAGCGACACCTCACATGACCTTGTGGAATGTATAGAATGAAGTATCCGGGGGTCCAAAGTACCCCACCTCTCCTCCTATCAGTGCAACACTAAACATTTTTATTCCAATGCAAAACCATTATGTGCCACGAGTCTGAGCCATCAATTGTAATGTCACCAAGCATTCCAAAGGTTTGATGATCGATGTCCAATCAAATGCTTTTCATCGGGAGACATCTCCTTTACTGCAGATGACGATATGCAGATGTCTTCAATTTTCTAACTACGGTGAGGAAGATGTCTGTATATCGTTGTCTGTTTCCCTGCTGCGTCAGGTTCTCCAGGTTTCCCACGACCAACCACTTACTGAAAGATGTCATTGAGACATACAAGATGAAGACTGTTCCAAGAACTCCAATATACAAAGTGCATGCAGGGTGTTCAAGGAACATGTTTTGGGCCGCCAACATGCAGCTGATCCTAGGTATTAAAATAACAGGGAAACCGGGGTCTAAATGAGCCGCTGCTTCTCTGCAGAGTAAACTTCGGCGGTGCTTACATTTTAGATTGTGCAGTGCGTCATATCCTCCACAACTGCTCCTGGAACAGGAAATGAAAATGTCAGTAATGGCTTTGAAGATTGGACAATGATGTTGCAATACAACAAAAAATAAAATGGAAATTTAGTTCTAAGATTTTTATTTTTAACACATTACATGGCCATGTTTGGTATCATTGGAAAGGCCAGACTGTAACCTGTCCAATAACACCAAAGATGACCTTGTGAGATGTATAGATGGAGACACAGGCGTCCAAAGTACCCCCGCCTCTCCTCCCTGCAGCACAGCACATGTTCTTTTTTCCACAAAGGCACCAGTCTGAGCCAACCATTGTAATGTCACGAGTGTTCCCAAGGCTTCATGACCAGTGCCCACCCAAATGCTTTTCATGGAAAGACATTAAAGGAACACTCTAGGCTAAAACCCCTCTTTTTCTTACATTAAAATATAACCTATTTCCTACCTAGTTATTGAGTATATATATGTTTTTTTTTTACTGTAATACTTACCCTAAAAACCACTTGTTTCCAACGGCGTCTTTTTTTTTTATATACTCACCTCCCTCCTCTTCCGCTCCCGTCCTGAAAATCTTTAACTTGGCTATTGGTTTACGTGAGAAGCGCACATGCGCGCCTCTCACGTAAACCAGCCAATCAGCAGGCTTCCTCCCGGCTCCATCTTCTTGGATTAGTGTTGCGCGCAAGAGGATGCGCGCAACACTAATCTCAGCCGCTGCCACCAGCTACTGCGGCGAATTGGAGACGTCATCGCGCTGAAAGCGCGATGACGTCTCCTTCTCGGCAATAGTCGGCAGAAGCGGGAAAAATGCATCCCGCTCTGCTGACTGACAGCTGGGAGGGCGGAGTAAAGTCCTCCGTGTCTCTCAGCTGTTTTAGGGATCGGCTGAGCGGAGGGAGGGGGGAAAGACAAGGGCATAATCAGGGCACCATGACCACCTAAAAAAGCTTAGGTGGTCATGTTGCCTAGAGTATCCCTTTAAAGTGCACCTGCCATGTTTTGCACATTTGACAGGGCACCACACCCTTTATATAGAGCAACCTTTCATAACTGACCATGTTGCAGGGGAGAGAGGCCACTGCGAGCAAAAAGCCATCCTCCAGGACACCGGACAGCCCCCCCCACTCAGTCAATGTAGTGCTTATGACTGACAGCTAGCACAGCACACTGACTGAGAAGGAGTCGCTCCGGTTCCTGCTGGGGGATGTGGAACATGGCGCCAGTAGCTCGGAGCCTGGCCTCTCGTGGCAGGAGCCAGCGGTAGCTGGGGCACGCATAGTCTTTTTAAGGGGGTATGCCTTCTGATGGGAATGACCAGTGAGTGGCTGCCATGGCAACCAGACTCTCTTTTGCCTGTAGACGCTCTGGCTGGAGGCTGGAGTCCCTTCCCATGGAGGATGTGCACCATACCTGCTCCCTGTGTGTTCCTAGCTACTGTGCGCTTCGTGTTACCACACCCCCAGCTTTGTTTCCGGATCTTGTGGAATTCTGCCTGCCCCGACATCTGTACCCCTTTGACCACAATTATTGGACTGTGGTTCGGATTAGAAGCCTTGGATTTATACCTTTACCTCTGCTTCACATCCCACATAACGATCTCCAACCATGGCGAGCATGAGTTAGAGCAATATCCCGTTAAATGGGCAAAACAGTCGCGTTTTATGTGGACACACACTTTTTCAGTTCGGCGTCGTTCGATGGCTGATCGGCTTTTTTCAGAGGCTGATCGATGGTGTTTGGCGGCCTGCGCTGGTCAGTTCGGCAGATGGGCTGTCTTCAGTGGGGTTCGGCACACTTCACAGCAGGGTCGGCGAATTGAAATCGCCGAAGCGCATCGAAGTGTGCCGTACGAGAGAACAACGACATTTTGGTGAAATTCCTGGTGCCTTCTGAATAGCCCCCTTAGTGAATAGACGAATTGCACAAAAACAGTGAAATTCATCGTTCGGTGCAATACGGGGCCAATTCGGAGGTTAGTGAATAACCCATATCATATATGTTTGTTTTTCACCTTGCAGAAAGAAAACACGAATGACAGACAAGCTGCACAAGGAAAACAAGACAAGCAACTATTTTCAGGAAGTTTTACCTAATGAGTTTTATTTTACAAGAAATTCCAATGCATCTTATTTTTTGCACGAGAATCAGTAGGTGACATTCGATAATTTGAGAATACTTAAGCACATAATGGTTTTATAATTATACCTGTCATCCCTAGTGACTTAATACTCAGATTTGGTGGCATTTAAATTGAAAGACTTCATCTTCTGTTGCCGTGAGTAAATTGGGGTTTGATCACATCCTGTCGCAATGGCCAGACAATCGTCTAGGGATCTCATTTAGCAATAGCAGACAGTCAGAGCTGAAAAGGTCGCTCTGTTAACCTCCTGGATATAGATCTCAGCTGGGGACACTCATAGATGGGTTGCCGGGTAAGTACTTTCTATATTTGCAATGGTTTGGTAATGTTTCTTGTTAATATTAGCGGCCTCTTCACTACTGAACTCTTTTTGCAGAGAAACGTGTTTGCATAACATTTGTTTGGAATGTTGGATGCGTAGGTAGCACTTAAATGTAGGATAAAACAGATGATTTTGCTTACAGATTGCTAATCTGAGATAAAAAGTAAACTTTATTACTGTAAATTTGTAACTTTATAATTTTTTATTTTTGTTCATTCATCATTGTACATGCACATGTAGATGTACATGTTCCCTGTGCATTGGCACTGCGTCAAGGCGCATGCACAAAGCATCAAGTGCCTGCTGCCGCTCCTCCTGACATGCCACTTGGTACGGTCGACCTCATGGCATTTCCCTCGATGTTCTACTGATTCTCTGGTAGTGTCAGGATAGAGAGTGACCCAGCATGCAGATAAAATCCATTTAAGCAAGGAAACCCCTTAACTGACAGGCTTGCCCTTAGGATGGCCAGTAGGGATGAGCCGAACACTCCCCGAGTTTGGTTCGAGCCCGAACCCGAACTTCCCATTTGTTCGGGACCGAACCCGAAGCCGAACCCCCATGCAAGTCAATGGGGCTGAAAATTCGGTTTTTTAGAGTGCCCTCCAAGAGGGCATATATGCTACATATTTGCCATAAAAGGTGTATGGGGTGTCCGGGTAGTGCCCTGGGGGACAGGAAACAAGGACAAAAAGGTTTTAAAAAAACGTTTTTAAAGGGACAGTGAGTTTTCCATGAAATAAGGGATAAAAATAAAAACAAAAAATTCCTTCAAATATTCTGCCTAGGAGGTCCCCATAACCTACCCGTGAAGTGGCGGATTTCTAGGATGTATAGAAACACTTAAAAACAAAAAAATGACGTTTCATATGACGGTAAATGCTTTTCCTTTAATCTATCCATAAAGAACTGCTTTGGGCGGCAGCCTGTATGAAAAGACATTTTAGGACGCGCAGAAAAAGTTTAGTGTTTTTTTTGGTTAAATTATTGTGAAACTTATGCAGGCTTTGGATGAAAGTAACAATAGGTGCTTTAAAATTGGGCTTTTAGCGTCGGCAACAGTGCCGTCACACCGTAACCCCTCTGAGGATATGAATCTGATACAGGCGTCAATGGCAGTGCACCCAGATATTGTGCCTTTAGTGCCAGGCATGCAAGTACTATCATACAGTAACCCCTCTGTGGTATTGTGGAAGAGTGCAGGGGTGGACCATGCGGTCCTATATTAAAAAGATATGAATCTGGGAATGGGCGTCAGTGCACCCAGATATTCTGCCTTTGGTGCAAGACTGCCAGGCCAGCAAGTACTATCATACAGTAACCCCTCTGTAGTATTGTGGAAGAGTGCAGGGGTGGACCATGTGGTCCTATATTGAAAAGTGTTTTTTTTATCTGTTAATGGGCGTCAATGCACCTAGATATTGTGCCTTTAATGCCAGGCCAGCAAGTATCATCATACAGTAACCCCTCTGTGGTATTGTGGAAGAGTGCAGGGGTGGACCATGTGGTCCTATATTGAAAAGTGTTTTTTTTATCTGTTAATGGGCGTCAATGCACCTAGATATTGTGCCTTTAATGCCAGGCCAGCAAGTATCATCATACAGTAACCCCTCTGTGGTATTGTGGAAGAGTGCAGGGGTGGACCATGTGGTCCTATATTGAAAAGTGTTTTTTTTATCTGTTAATGGGCGTCAGTGCACCCAGATATTGTGCCTTTCATGGCAGCAAGTGCTTTCACACCGTAACCCTTTTGTGGTATTGTGGAAGAGTTCAGTGCTGGAGGTTTTGTGAATGCAGAAGAGGACATCCCCTATCTATTCCATTACTTCAGCATCAGGGGATTGATAGCTGCTGATCCAGGACTGATTCATTTTTATAAATGTCAGCCGGTCTACAGAGTCGGTGGACAGACGCACTCTTTTGTCTGTGACAAAACCTCCAGCGGCACTGAACGTCCTTTCGGAAAGCACGCTAGATGAAGGGCAACCTAGTAGCTGCATAGCATATTGGCTAAGTTCTGGCCAGTGATCCAATCTCAACACCCAGTAAGCCAGTGGATCATCTGCTGGAAAGGTATCCAGGTCTGCCCTTGCCCCTAGGTAGTCCTGCACCATATGGTGAAGACGCTGGCAATGGGTGCCTACATTTGACGTCCTTGGGCGTCATGGACTAAAAAAGTTTAAAAAAGCATCAGTCAAGCGGCCCTGGCCTTCACCGCTATTCCTCCGATCACCTGCAGCCTCAGAAGCACGTGTGTCAGCACTTGGTAATCTAACAGTGCCTGGAAAGGTGTTACACAAGTTTCGCTTTAGAGCGTCCTCAAGTTTTGTCATCCTGTGCTCCCTCTGTGCGGGCAGGATGAGCTCTGCAACTTTCCCCTTGTATCGTGGATCAAGAAGGGTTGCCAACCAGTAATGATCCCTCTCCTTGATAGCACGAATCCTGGGGTCCTTTAGCAGGCTTTGCATCATTAGGGAGTCCATGCAGCGTAGGTTTGAGGTGGCATTAGCTGCCGAGTCTTCCTGGTCAATGAGGATGACTGTATTGTGCACTTCCTCCTCCCAGCCACGCACAAGCCCTTCTGTTTCTGTGCACACAAAACCCTGCCGTGAGGAATCCCCACCTTCAATGCCCCCACTACTTAAATAGTCCTCCTCCTCATCCTCCTCCTGTCTGATCTGAGTAGGACCTGCTGGAATGCTGTCTGTGGAAAGACTGGGGCCTTGAGAGCTAGGGAAGGCCTCCTCTTCCTCCCGCTGCTCTGCCTCTGGAGCCACATCTATAATTCCATGCAGAGTGTGCTCCAGCAGGAACACTAAAGGAATTGTGTCACTGATGCATGCACTGTCCCTGCTCACCATCCTCGTTGCCTCCTCAAATGGTGACAGTACAGTGCATGCATCCTTGATCATCAGCCACTGCGGGGGGGGGGGGGAAACAAGTTGACCTGAACCTGTCCTTGTGCCATACTCACACAGGTACTCGTTGATGGCCCTCTGCTGCTTGTGCAGACGCTGCAGCATTGCTAATGTCGAGTTCCACCTGGTGGGCATGTCACAGATCAGACGGTTTGTGGGAAGGTGGAATTCTCTATGAATTTCTGCCAGGCGAACGCTTGCTGGGAATGACCGTCTGAAGTGGCTGCAGACTTTTCTGGCCTGGATGAGAAGCTCTGGCAGCCCTGGGTACTTGGTTAGGAAACGCTGTACCACCAGATTTAGGACGTGTGCTAGGCATGGTACATGTGTCAATTTACCCTTGCGTAGGGCAGAGAGAAGGTTGCTGCCATTATCGCAGACGATCATTCCCAGCTCAAGCTGGCGACGTGTTAACCATCTCTGCACCTGCCCCTGCAGAGCTGACAAAATTTCTGACCCAGTGTGGCTCCTGTCCCCTAAACAAACCAGCTCAAGCACAGTATGGCATATTTTTGCTTGAGCCATTGCGTAGACCCTGTCAGGCGTCGGTTTAACTGCCACTTCGCCAGAGACAGAGAAGGAGGAGGAGGAGGAGGAAGAGGTGGTGGTGGTGGAGCAGACAGACCTCATACAAGCAGCTTTCTGGAGGTGTGGTGGATGAACAAGCTCCAGCACAGAGCCCCATCTTGGATCCCCTTTCAGCTGCAATCAGAGTTACCCAGTGTGCCGTGAAGGAAATGTAACGACCCTGTCCATGCTTGCTGGACCACATGTCTAAAGTGACATGCACCATGCTGCTGACTGCCTTTCCCAATGACTGGATAACATTGTCTTCCACATGCTAGTATAGTGCTGGAATGGCCTTGCGTGAAAAGTAATGGTGTTTTGGAACCTGCCACTTTGGTACAGCGCATTCAGCAAATTCACGGAAGGGAGCAGAGTCCACCAGCTGGAAAGGCAGCAGCTGCAATGTGAGTAATTTTGCTAAACTGACATTTAGATGCTGTGCTTGGGGATGGTTGGGACTATATTTTTTCTTACGCTGCAGCAGCTGCGGCAACGTAATCTGACTGCGTAAATCTTCAGCTGATGGGGATACTGTCACATTGTGAAGGAGCTGGTACATCCATTACTGTAGCATCATCCCTGTCAGTGGAGGTTGTAGGCTATGACATGGCAGGACATACAGTGGGGGTAGAGACAGATGAGGAGGAGGAGGAGGACCTACGCAAAGTTTTGTGCCAAAAGGGATGTGTGGCAGGTGGTCATATGTCGCCTCAAGCACGTGGTACTCAAGCATCCGGTGTCTTTCCCACACTTCAGCCTCATCTGACCTAGATTACAAATAGCAACGGTGCGGTCTGCTGCACATTTCTTAAAGAACTCCCAGACAGCAGAGTTCCTGCGTGTGTGCTTTGAGACAACAGCGCTCTGCATCTGAGCAGCTCTGACATCTGATGCCTTGGACTGGCTAGTGCTACGGTTGGTCATAGAGGATGTTGTGCCTCGTGTTTGCTGTGCCTCCTCCCCTCCTCCTCCCCTCCTCCTCCTCACTTGATTCCTCTGTTCGATCAGGGACCCAGGTGGAGTCAGTGACCTCATCATCATTGTCATCATAATCACCCCCTATCTCCTCGTCACTGGAGCCAACTTGGCAGCATGCTGCAGCTGCTGGGGCAACATGAGTGCCAGTTATTTGTGTGTCATCACTGGCACCCCCTTCCTCTAGGTTGATTATACTCCCTTCCTCAACCTCAGAGATTGAATCAGAGCACTGTACTTGCTGCGCATCCTGAAGCAGCATGTCACTCTCATTGTAGACAAACAATTCAGCTGACTCCTCCGTGTGTGATAGCGAGGCTATGGCTGAAGTAGCTGTGGACATGGAGGCTGCATTAGATGCTTTGGCAGCTGAGGTGGACTGTAAAGCACTAGAAGCCTGGCTGGCAGAGGACTCGGAGGATGAGGATGGCCTGGTTAGCCAATCCACCAAGTCCTCTGTATGTTGCTGCTGCTTAAGACGGCCAGCACCAGTTAGAAAGGACAAGCGTGCCCCTGCAGAGGATGCACCACGTCCACCACGACCAGAGACACAGCCTCCCGACACAGGGGCTGCTTGCCCTCTTATCTGTGGCTGGGAGCGTCTGCCTGTCCTTTTTGTTCTTTCAGACATGGTGAGTGATATATAGATTAATATATACAGAACTCTGATTCAACTCTGGTATAAAGATTTAAATAACTCTGGTATAACTCAGTGAGACACACTGATAGCTGGCAGCCAGTGACAAGAGACAGATCACCTTAATTCACAAATGTTTTAAAGAAATTAGTGAGCCCCAAAATACAGCGTGGTACTGTTTGTATGACGAGACACAGATCACCTTAATTCACAAGTGTTTTAAAGAAATTAGTGAGCCCCAAAAAAATTGCTGGCTGTGTGACGAGACACAGAAGATCACCTTGATTCACAAGTGTTTTAAAGAAATTAGTGAGCCCCAAAATACAGCGTGGTACTGTTTGTATGACGAGACACAGATCACCTTAATTCACAAGTGTTTTAAAGAAATTAGTGAGCCCCAAAATACAGCGTGGTACTGTTTGTATGACGAGACACAGATCACCTTAATTCACAAGTGTTTTAAAGAAATTAGTGAGCCCCAAAAAAACTTGCTGGCTGTGTGACGAGACAAAGAAGATCACCTTAATTCACAAGTGTTTTAAAGAAATTAGTGAGCCCCAAAATACAGCGTGGTACTGTTTGTGTGACAAGACACAGATCACTTTAATTCACAAGTGTTTAAAGAAATTAGTGAGCCCCAAAATACATCATGGTACTGGTTGTGTGACGAGACACAGATCACCTCAATTCACAAATGTTTTAAAGAAATTAGTGAGCCCCAAAAAGATTTGCTGGCAGAGTGACAAGACCCAGAAGATCACCTCAATTCACAAATGTTTTAAATAAAGTTGTAAACCCCAAAAAAACTTGCTGGCACAGTGAAAAAGACACACATCACCTAAATTCCCTGATATTTGGTATAAATGAGACCCAAAAAACTTGCTGGCACAGTGACAAGACACACATCACCTAAATTCCCTGATATTTGGTATAAATGAGACCCAAAAAGACTTGCTGGCACAGTGTGACAAGACCCAGAAAATCACCTTAATTCACAAATGTTTTAAATAAAGTTGTAAACCACAAAAAAACTTGCTGGCACAGTGACAAGACACATCACCTAAACTCCCTGATATTTGGTCGAAATGAGACCCCCCAGACCCCCTCAGTAGCGTGGCAGACCGGCAGTAACAACACACACAACTATCTCCTTTGAAATCTCCTCTGAAATGCGTGCAGAAAGCGCTGCGTGGAAACCTTATATAGTGTGCTGCGGGACTTAGCTCTGTGAGCCCATGATTGGGCAAAATTTGCCCAATCAGGACTCTGAGCGGTGATTGGCATAGTGTTCAACCAGTCTTGCACCAGACCTGTGGTCAGGTGCAAGGCTGTAGCCAATTAGGAGCTTCAGGCAGTGGGAAAATGCATTGTGGTCCATTGTGGTCGAACATGCGGCGAACACCCGGAAATGTTCGGTGTTCGCGATCTGCTCGAACAGGCTAAGTTCGGGTCGAACCCCGAACCGTCCGAACCCAAACAGCTCATCCCTAATGGCCAGTACTAAACTGAATAGATTATACGAACAATACATAGAAGTAATGAACCCACAGGGACAAGAGAGATATCGCAGAACAAACACAAAGCCAGAGGTCGATACAGGGAATCAGTATAATATATAACCATACTGGGAATATAGAGCAAAAACAAAATCCAGATACCATAGCCAGGGTCAGTACACAGAATAAATATAAACCACACAGGGACAAGAGCAGAAATCAGAACAAAGAATACTTAGCCAGAATCAAACCAGGAGATGAGGAACGCACTGAGGGGTCACTAGAAACCATAGCCGGGCACAGAGTTCATTCAGTTGCCATTCAGCAGTCCCATATCCTAGAATGCCAGAATGGCGCCCTCTATGTCCAGGAAACCTCACTGCAGCACCAGCAGGTGGCATGACAGGTAGCCCTTTATTCTATTGTTCACGAAGAGATGAATACCTAGTAGGAGACACCGGGGTTAAATGATTTTGATTTTGTAAACTACCATGACAAGTAAAGGTAAATTCACCAATAAGGTCCATCATTTACCTCTGGTCCCGCAGTGCAGATGGTGGTGTTTTCCACTGTGCAGCAAAACACTGGGAATAAATGCTCATCGACATAGATCAGGAGATCAGGGGTTTTAACCCCTTTCCTCCCAAGATAGAGATAACACAGATTTTCAAAGGCACGATAGGGTGCCAATATCAAGTTTTCTCGATCTGAAGCTGAGCAGGACAAAAAGCAAATGAAATACCGTATTTTCTGGAGTATAAGACGACCAGGTGTATAAGACGACCCCCTAATTTTCCATTAAAAAAAATAGGTTTTGGGCTATACTTGTCATATTGTATTGTATATCCCGCGTATAACGACCCCCAATTTTTGGGGGATGTTTTTAAGTATAAAAAGTAGTCTTATACACCAGGAAATACTGTATGTTTGATGCAAATTAATTTTGGTTGCATTTGTGCTCCAGAACATGCCTCTAACGTTTTATCCTTATAGGTATGATGCTCAAGGTGCTAGCACTTTATAAAACCAGCTGGGGAATGTCTCTGATGGACGTTTCTCAAGCTGATCCTGCACGGAGCCCTGAATTGTAACAATTTCTTTTGGCTAACAGGTGGTGACATCTGCCTGTCAAATCACGCTAACCCCTTCACTACTGTGCTTGTGTATACAGGATTAGCAGGAGCAGACACAGCAGCCTGAGATTGTGTTAATACGATCTGGGGCTGTGCTGCATGATTGCAAATTAAATGTCTTTGTTGCAAAGAAATTTCTTTTGCTTTTTGTCTCCAAAAGGTGCCCTCAAAGTTTTAGCCCTGTGGGCATAATACCCAAGGTGCTAAAACCAGGGCTTTTTTTCATGGGGTACTCGCCGATACTCAGTACCGGCACCTCACCATCAACCCGAACTAACAGGAGAGAGTGTGCTGCTCCTCCCTCCTGAGAATTTGAAGCGTTCGGCAGCTCATATTGCTCCTGAACGCTTCAGATTGTCAGGAGTGTATGCAGGGACCGATAACCCCCCTCTTCTCCCAGTAAGTGACAAGGGAGGGCTGGTTAAATAAAATCTCCCCGTGTTTCTTCAGTGCCCCAGCTCTGGCAAATATGTGTAAACATGCTGCACCCCCTCTCTCTGCAGCTGCTGAAACTTTGAACAGCATGGGGAGGGGGCGGTGCAGCATGTTTACACACATCTGCCAGAGCTGCGGATTGGCTGGCAAGCGGTGTGATCAGAGGAGCTTGCACTGTAAGGCGGTACAGGTGGCCGTCTAATAGCGCAAGACCAGGAGGGTCTCATCCTGGAAGGTGAGAAGGTGGAAATTTAAGTTTTGGCTGTATTGATCTGCAGGGACTCAGTGACAGGCAGGCCTCAGAACAAACAAAAAAAACTGCTGCTGCTTCTTCCAAATACACTTCAAAACAGCATTTAAAAATATCAGCTCTGGCAACACAGGTATGTTCACCTGGTCCTGCTGTTACCACCATATGGGGGTGTTCTCAAGGTCAAACACCATCTCATTAGAGTCCCCTAATATTATTCAAACAGTACTTTGTGGATAATGGAGTTTCATTGCTGTGGAGCCCATACACACTGCGCATTACTGTGAGTTTCATTGCTGTGAAGCTCATACACACTGCGCATTACTGTGAATTTTATTACTGTGGAGCTCATACACACTGCGCATTACTGTGAGTTTCATTGCCTGGAGCTCATACATACTCAGCAAAACTGAGTTTCATTGCTGTGGAGCTCAAACACACTGCGCATTACTGTGAGTTTTATTGCTGTGGAGCTCATACACACTGCGCATTACTGTGAGCTTCATTTCTATGGAGCTCATACACACTGCACATTACTGTGAGTTTCATTGCTGTGAAGCTCATACACACTGCGCATTACTGTCAATTTAATTACTGTGGAGCTCATACACACTGCGCATTACTGTGAGTTTCATTACTGTGGAGCTCAAACACACTGTGCATTACTGTGAGTTTCACTGCTGTGGAGCTCATACACACTGTGCATTGCTGTGAGTTTCACTGCTGTGGAGCTCATACACACTGTGCATTACTGTGAGTTTCACTGCTGTGGAGCTCATACACACTGTGCATTACTGTGAGTTTCATTGCTGTGGAGCTCATACATACTCAGCAAAACTGTGAGTTTCAGTGCTGTAGTGCTCACAAATGCTAGGGATTATCCACTCAGTGCCAGCATTGCAAAAAACAAACAGCTAACTGCACTGCAATAAAGACTTTTCTTGCAATAGAGGCACTTAGTGGATAACCCCCATAGGGTTACAACAATAGTTGTAGTTCATTTAAAAGAACACAATATTAAAAAAATATGTTTCTCTTTTATAGTGTCTTCCTTTAAGTGAACTGCAACTATTGTTTATTAGGACATGAAAATACTCATAATAATCAGTTTTTTTTTTATTTATAATAATATTTATTTTAGAATTTTTGCATAGTGAGACAAAAAAACAGTGTTGAGAAAATGGCCACGTAGGGCCACATAAAGCCATCTACGTAGATATATTACAGCAATACAAGTAAAACAACATCTATTAAATGTCATAGCAAGTCACCAGCAATAACACGTTTAAGGGTAAACATGTCCTTTATGGGATACAGACTCATCAGAAAAATAAAAGCGTACCCAAGAAGTGTCCAAAACGTCTCAGAATAGGAGGGAGGGAACAGGAGAAGGACATCAAAAAAGAACTACGGTGCACACCGTACTGGAGGGGAAAAAAAAAGGGAGGGGAGGGGGAAGAAAAATTAAGTGTCCTCTGGAGTGAAAAACATCTCTATAAAACAAAAGCCGTCTCTGGGTTTGTCAGAAACGTCGCTGATTATGGGGATGCAAAAACGTTCTCATGGGAGTTAAATGAAAATCAAAAATAAGGATGGGATTCAACAAAAAGCAGAGGGCCCCAGCGTCTCAACCCGCCTCCAGCCATATGATGCGGCGGGTGGCTCCTCTCCAAAGGGACCATCGGATGAATAGTCCCCATGGTGGGGCAATCTCAGCCAAAATCATGCCGCGTTATCCAGGCACACACCGCAGCCCACCTAAGGCGCGATCTCCAACGCCCGGCAGCTTCTCCGGGCCAGCCTGCATCAGTGAGCACGCAGGAGGCACCCCGGGAACCACAATCCCTGCTGTCTCCTCCACAGGTACCGGCTCGTCTCCGTCAGAGCGGTCTGCATCTTCGACAGGGGAGGCCATCTCACGGTCAGCAGGCAAGACCAATCCCGCCGGGTGTTCAGTCAGGGGCCTCCTCTACTCTTTCCCAGCCTCCACGTAGTACCTACATCAACTTGTGCCAGGAACCGTTCATCAGCAGACTCCCATCGTCCTCCAGTAGCGTCTGCATTACACTCCTCCAGGTCATTGAACACAGCCTCCAGGCCTCTAACAGGAGGAGGGCATGGCAGCTGCCGTTCCACATCCTCCCACAGCAGCCCCGCTGCAGGGACAGTCGCATCAGCCAGGAGATGTGGGCCCACCATCCTCCGATCTCTCAACAACTGATCGCCTGGGTCCTGGAGCCACACAGGGAGAAGCTTAGGTGACGAGGGGTAGGCCGCAAACAGCCAGATATTAGGCCTCAAAATGGCCACCGCAATCGTTGGGAAAAGGGGTCTTGATCTCAGCTGAGCTCTGGAGGGGGGAGCAGATCAGGCTCCAGAGCACTCCTCCTGATGTCCAACAGTGCAGGCACTCCCAAAAGGGGTAAACAAAACGAGAGGAAACCGGGTGAAATCTACCCCACAGCAATAACACCCAGAGCTCTGTTAGCACGCGTCTGTTCCCTTACACAGCCGGACACGCCCCCCATAATAATCAGTTTTTCCCCGGACGTGTGAGTATCCCCACCTATTTTTCCAGAAAACAAAGCACTGGTTAAAACTATGGTTAAAATCAGCTGTCGAATGTCGTTATTGGGCATTCCCCAGCCTAAAGACACGGAGCCACAAGCAGCACTTCTAACTGCAGTGATTCTATTTTGCCAGCAGATGGCGACATCTCCCTGCCAAATAGTTTATTACAGCAAGGAATACATTAGGAATATTCCCAGATATTTCTTACTGTATAATTAATTAAAAATGATTTTACAAGAAACTACTGGTTCCTGACAATGTTCTTTTGGAAAATCACTTGATAGTGAAGGTGATAAGGATGGTTTCGCGCCGGGGCACACTCTAGCTGCCATGACCATTTAAATTAAATTAAACATGGCAATATGAATGGATTCCCAGCATGCATTAGTTATAAAAGCACAGTAAACTTTACTTAGTAAATGGAAAGAAAACAAATCATAAATTGTTATATTTCCATTGATATGTAAAAAAAATTAAAAATTAGCACACACTTCCATTTCTTAACAAGACTCGATATTTGATAAAATATCACTAAAAACACATTTCTGAATGTTATACCGTGCATTCAGAAGGTGTTCAGACAGCTAAAAGTGTTTAAATTCATTTTTTTATCACATCAATCTACACTTTATATGCCATAACGACAAAGTAAGGAACAGACATCTTTCTATCATTTTAAATTAAAAAGAAAAAAATTATATTTCACATTGACACATGTATTCATACCCTTTGCTATGTCACATGAAGTTTAACGCAGATGCATCCTATTTCTCTGGATCATCTTTGAGATGTTTCTACACTTTGCTTGGATCCACCTTTGGAAAAAGCAATTGATTGGACGTGATTTGGGAGGGCGCACACCTGGCTATATAAGGTCTCTCTGCTGTAAATGCAGATCAGAGCAAAAACCAAGCCATGAGGTCAACGAAGAGACCTGCAGAGCTTGGAGACAGTATGATGTCCAGGCACAGATCTGCAGAATTGATTAGAAAATGTGTATACGGATATACACTGTACAGTGTGGGCGCTTATTGGTTCAGAAAATTGATTAAAGTGCTATGTGGATCACTAATAAATAGTTAAGTGCAGCCTAAGGTATGGTAAAAACACATAAAAAACAACCAAAATATGTGTCAAGACTAAGACAAAGAGATAAACAACACCATACGGCGCATAAATGGTATAGCAATAGTGAACAGTTGATTGATAGACAACTGATTAATATTGAATAAAATGTAAAGTTAAAAATAAATAAAAGTGTCCTTTAAAAATGCCAAATGGAAAAGGGTAAAAATGTGCAAAAAATACGAATATAGGTGCACTTTATGGACACTAAACACACCGACTGAGGAAGGCTTTTTAGCCGAAACGCGTCTCGGTATAACTTGTCCAGGATTTTATTATTTCCAATAAATTTACTATTTTATATCTTGCATTCGCCACTTTTTCTCCATCTCCCTACTTTTTTGGACATCTGGATCAACTGCTGCTACACCAAAGGGGTTTGGGCCTCCACCTTAAGAGAGCCCAAGGCGGTATTCCTTGAGCCTGGTATTGAGAGGCTCTATACTCGGTGAGTGTGACTAACTTTATTTCAATTTTCCAAATATACGCACAGAGTTACGCCATGGGAGTGCCGTCTCCCGATTCTTTCTGCTTTATCTAGTAACCACCATAAACGAAAGGAGGGACGTGCCACCCTATATTTGGCCGCAAGTTATCTTCCTTGAGCCTGGATTCCCTTAGGCTCCAATAAATGTGAGTGGTACATACATCGATTCTATTGAATTACTCCATTTTTAGTACGACCATCTGCACTATTATTGCTTTTATGTTTTATTCCTTTTGAGGGACACCTTAAAGAGAAGATCTGGTATACATACCACAGAGAAGATTGACACACTTGTCTTCTATCAACAACACTCTTTTGAGTATTGAATTGCTGCACTTTTGAATACTCATTTGCACTAATTGACCTATATTCGTATTTTTTGCACATTTTTACCCTTTTCCATTTGGCATTTTTAAAGGACACTTTTATTTATTTTTAACTTTACATTTTATTCAATATTAATCAGTTGTCTATCAATCAACTGTTCACTATTGCTATACCATTTATGCGCCGTATGGTGTTGTTTATCTCTTTGTCACAGATCTGCAGAAGGCCACATATATTTTTGATTGCATTGCAGGTTCCCCAGAGCCCAGTGGCCTCCATAATACTTTGGTAGAAGAAGTTGGAACAGACAGGACTCTTCCTAGAGCTGCCATACAGCCAAGCAGTTCCACCGGGAGAAAAGTATGGAAGGTGACCATGGATCTGATGGACACTCTGGGTTAGCCCCAGAGATTATGCATGGAGATGGGAGAAACTTGCAGATGGACAACAACCACTGCAACACTCCACCGGTCTCGCCTTCATAGTAGACTGGCCAGACGGAAGCCTCTCTTCACTGCGAGACACATGAAAGCCCACTTAGTATTTGCAAGCAAAGCATATAAAGTCCTCTCAGACTGTAAGAAACAAGATTATCTGGTCTGGTGAAACAAAGATTTAACTGTTTGGCCTCAACTCAAAGCGTCATGTCTGGTGGAAACCAGGAACCAATTCTCACCTGCCTAAAACCATCCCAATGCTGACGTATTGTGGTGTTGGTAGTACCATGCTTTGGGGGTTGTTTTTCAGTAGAAGGAACTGGGAGGTTGGATTTTCCTCAACCCTAACCAACCACAGCAAAATAAAGATATTGTTAATGAAACCATGACCCAGAGAGCTCAGGACCTCGGACTTGGCCAAAGGTTCACCTTCCAACAGGACAACAACTCTAAGCAAATAGGCAAGACAACTCCGTGAATGACTATGCGAAGTCCGTACACAGTCAGGTATTGGACCCAGTCAAACCTCTCTGGAGAGACCTAAAAATTGCAGTCCACCAGAGATATCCATCCAACCTGACAGATCCGAAGATGAATGGCAGAAACCACCTAAATCCCGGTGTGCAAAGTTTGTCATGTTGTACCCAAAAAGGCTGTAATCTCTGCCAAAGGTGCTTCAACTAAGTACTGATCTTACGGGGTAGGCAATTTAACTCATTCAGGGTCTGAATACTTATGCCATTGTGAAATTTCCGATTATTTTTTTTATAATTCTTTATTTTAGAATTTGCACATGTAAACAGAAAACATATTCAGCAGTAGGTGTTCACGCAAGGCCACAGTAAGTCATCAATAGAGTCTCAAACGGAAAATACAACAAGAGTCTGCTGCGAGGAGTATCTCAGATAAAACAAAAAAGGGGGAAGGGGGTGACGGGTAAGTCATCAAAGGTGTCTCAAAAGTACATCAAAAGTCTGCTGTGAGGAAAAATCTCAAAAAAGGTGGGGGTGAGGGGGCTGTCCGGGTGGTGCACAAAAAGAGGTAGGGAAGGACTGCCAGTGGACGTCAGAAAAAAAAAAAAAATGGGCAGGGAAAAGGGATGAGGGATGGGCAAGTAAGGGGGGACATTCCCGGCTCACCCCAACAACCCGAAGGAAAGTTGGGGGCCATGGAAGGGGTCCCAAGGCCGGGAGACCTGGGGCCAAAAGCACGCCCAGAGCCATGGTTGCCGCGCTGGTGGCTCACCCAAGGCAACCCAGTATCCCGCACGCCAAAAAAAAAAAAAAAGGGGGGTAATGGGGGAAGGGAGTCCCGACGTCCCTACAGGTGTACAGAAAACAAAGGCCCCAGAGACCTCAAGGGAAGGTCCTCGACAAAAGGTATCGCCCGGACATAAAGAAAAAAGAGGACAAACACCACAACACTGCATATCTCTTTAAATGGGGAGGGGGAATCACTGCTCAGGTAAAGCCGGCAAGGTAAAATAGGGAAGGCAGGGGTCATCTCAACATGGGTAGAAGGAATGCCAATTCTGTAGTGGGGTCGCCAAAACAGTCAGCGAGGGACATCCGATCTGCGGGAGCCCCCTCAGCCGGTTACACAGCAGCGGGGCCAGCCATCTCAGCCAGAGTCAATATGTGGCACAGAGCCTATAGTCCCCACGAGGACAGACCGAGGAAGAAGGGTCTGCCATCTAGAAAGCTTCCCAACCGCATCTCCAGTTCCAGGCACCGCACCACAGCCCAGATCCAATCTCCGCTGCACCCCAGGAAACAGCCAGGCCGATGACAGCAGCTCACAAGGGGGATCCACCACCGTCCCGAAGTCTGCAGGAACAACCAGGAGTCTGCAATCCATTCGTAAATTCTCAGCTAGGGGCCGACAGACAGCGGGTAAGTAGATCTTCCGTGACAAAGGGATCGCTTGCAGAGAAGAGGCTGGCCTGGGTACTTCAAGCAGGTCATCACTGTCAGCCCTCAGGAGATCACGACCAGGGACACCACCTCCGGTACTCCACCTCTCCTCGCCCAACTTATCCGAGCCAGCGACCGAGCCGGGCAGGGGATCCACCGGCACAGCACCAAACGGAGCGGCCGTCTCCTGGCATGCCCGCAACGCATTCACGAGGCACCGTACATCTCCCCGTGTAATCGGCTGATCCTCTTCCTCAGACAGCCATCCATCTAAGTCCGCCATCTCGGCCCCGCTGCTCCCAAAGGGAGGCCGGATCATCATCCTGCCGCAGGAAAGGATCCAAAAATTGCCGCCCGAGGTAGGCCGCAATCTCAGGCCTGAGTCTGGAAAGTGCCCCAAAGTGAGTTAAAGGGCTTCGTTAACGTCCGGTTGCAGGGCAGCAGGTCACCCAACGTATTCCCCTCCACACCAGTCACTGTAGCCGACGGTAGGTCGCGATAAGCAGCAGGTAACACTGCAAGTCATCAGGAGCTCAGCAAAGTGCGACCATCTCCACCGGCAGTCAGCTCCGCCCCCACACTGGACACTTCCAGCACATGAGCAGGGGAGGCTCAGATTTTATCTTTTTAATTAGTTTGCAATTTTGTCAAAGATCAGTTTTTTGCTTAGTCATTATTGAGTATTTAATGTAAATTGACGTGAAAAAAAATGTGATCAAAATTTTAAAAAAGCAGCAACACAAAAAATGTGAAGAACTGAAGCGGTCCTGATAATTTGTCAGTGCACTGCATAGAATATTATAGATTTTCCCTGAGATAGTTTGTCTTTTTATTCCGTTTCAATACCCCGATGAAAACTTACAGCTACCAGCTCAACATTTTGTACAGAAAATAATAATTACAATTATTTATAAGAAGCCCTGGAGTGCGCAACAGACGTGAACAAAGACTGAGGATATTTTCTCGGAAGGTTCGTCACCCCTAGCAGTCTTGGGTTACATGCTGTAGATTCATCGCATTAAATCCTAATTTAGTTTATGGTGTTAACACCCTGTGTTAGTCACTGGCGCTGCAGCCGATCTGAAATCATTCCTCAGATAATACAGTATAACGATGGCCATGTGCCTCATAATCGTGGAATTCAGCCAGAACACCCGGCGTGGAGCCAGACAACATATGGTTAAATATAAAGCATGCAACAAATCAACAAAATGTCGCTTGTAGGGTGCCAACATATACCAGGAACAAACGATTCCCAAGTGATCATCCAAGAAAAAGTTACAGGCACTCCGAACACCTGATTCATGAAGACTTTTACTGCAGTAACATCTTGAAGTGAGACAACGTTTCGACTCTTGATGAGTCCTTGTCAAGTCTTTAATCAAAAATCAGAATAAGTGGCTCCGCCCCAATGTAATCCATAAATGTGGGTGCCAACACGTACCAGGAAAGGCCAAGCATACTTATCCAGACAGAAGATGATGCGGGCATTCCAATTTGAATTCAAAATAGATTTATGGAGTTTTCATAAGGACGAGTTTTCTTCAGGTCTTGAGAAAGATCCGATGCAAAATGTTTGTGTTTTGTTAACCTGTTTTGTATTTAAAATGACATTTCCTATTGAACAAGGAGTTCGGCCAAATATGGTGGAGCAAGTAGCGGCAAACTGCAGTGAACTCACCGTTTGGGTATCTGCCACCATAGTTCAATGTACTTTTCACCATTCTTTCCTCCGTAGCTTCTCCTGAAGTTCTTCATCGTACGTTTTTAATTGTGTTCCTATGGTGTTTTCCATGTAGTTTCTGCCGTAGTAGCTTAGCACAGATGTCCTTTCCACAAGTGTTTAAGTTGACATTGTCCAGCGTTGTTTTTACAGTTGCTTCCACCATAGTGTGTATGGGAGGTCTATAGAGAACGCAACTTTCAAGGTTATTCGGAGAGAGGTGAAAACCAGGAGAATGACCAGAGGAGTGAAAATTCTAGGTCATAATAGCCAAACCAGAAAAATTCTCCCATTTATCTTACTTTCCAAATAGGCTATTTGGTCTGGATTGTTCTCTTCTCCTGCCAATTCTCCTTATTTTCATCTCTCTCTGAATAACCCTGTGTATAATAGGGATGCACAAAAATTTCAGCCACCAAAATTATCAGCTGAAAATGGTGCTTTAGGCCGAAAGGGAAAAAAAACGGGCAAAAAAATAATCTGCTGAAAATTAGTCATCCGAACCTGGGCCTGGAGGCCTGGCCAAGCTGGGAGCTTGCCTGAGCCTTGAGGCTGGCCAAGCCGGGGACTCAGCCAGCCTCCAAGCCTAGGCTGAGCCCCTGGTTCGGCCGGCCTCCAGGGCCTGGGTTGAGATGATTGATTTTGGGGGTGACATCATGAATAAATGGGGATTGAATTACGTACATTCACATATTTCGGCCATGAGCAGCTCCATTGCAGTTCTCCTGTATCACTCGTATACACAGGCTCACTTTTTCTCGCTCTCTCCTTGCACGCACAGCATGTGGCGTCAGAGATGCAAGTTGTGGGATGACATCACGGAGGCGGAAGCCTTTGACCCTGCCAACGGCTGGACCGGTGACAGCTTTTTAGGGGCACGGATCATCAAGCAGGCTCTCCGTGAATGCTTCGCACAGGGGAGACCAGCCAGAGGCAAAGCTGTCACCGGTCTGGCCGTTGGCTAGGCCTCCAGGACCAGGTTCGGATGACTGATTTTCGGTATCGGTTTTTGTTTTTGGCTGAGCTCAGCCTGCATTTTCGGTTTCAATCCGAAATTTTAATTTTGTGCATCACTACTTTATAATCGACCAAGTATAGACAACGGTGAAACAACGGCACATTGACAATAGCCAGTTAACCCATATTACAATCCCCCCTACAATCCATCCTGAACGCCTCCGCCAGGCTAATTCACCTCACCCGCCGCTCTGTCTCTGCTGCTCCCCTCTGCGAGTCCCTTCACTGGCTCCCCATCCACTGCAGAATTAAGTTCAAAATCCTTATCCTTACCTACAAAACCCTCACTAACTCAGCTCCCCACTACCTGTCCTCACTAATCACCAAATACACCCCAGCCCGCTCCCTAAGGTCAAACAGTGACCTGCGCCTAGCTTCTCCCCGCATCACCTCTTCCCATGATAGACTGCAGGATTTCTCACGCGCAGCCCCCATCCTCTGGAACGCTCTCCCTCGTACTGTCAGACTTTCCCCTAACTTCTCTTCCTTCAAACGCTCCCTTAAAACGTTCCTATTTAGGGAAGCCTACCACCCAACTCACTGACGCAACCATCAATCACTCTCACCTTACAGTCCTCTCCTCCTGTTTCCAACCCCAACCCTCCCAGATTGTGAGTTCCTACGGGAATAGGGCCCTCATCTCCTCCTGTACTGTTTGTCAAATGTTGTTCAATGTATTGTAACCCTGTCTATACTGTGCTTATTGTACAGCGCTGCGGAATATGCTGGCGCTTTATAAATAAAGAATAATAATAATAATAATTACAGAACAATAACCGTGGTAATATTGATCTCCATTGTTTGCAGCAACTTCATAAGATTTTCCTTCACTGGATAAAGGTAGTTCACCCTAGTTGCAATAACAGCAATTTTTACAATTGTTAGTAACACTAGTGAAGATCGGCATTTAAGGGGTTATTCAAAGAGCACCGAAATTTCAAATTGTGTCATGTGACCGGCATGTGACCGGCAGAGCAGAAACTCAATGGAGTGACTCCATCGAGGGGATGCTCCTGGCGGCACTTAGCTCTAGCTCTGAGTATCCCGCGGATTAGCACCGTGTTACAGTGCAGGCAGCTTTTCTAGCGCCTGCACCGTAATATAACGCTAAGGCTAGGGTCAGACGAAAGCATTTTTCCCCGCGAGCGTGAAAAAGTGCGTCCGAACGCATTGACGTATTTTTTCACGGAATGCGCAAAAACGGTCAGACGACGCGCATTTTCTGGCGTGATTTTGTACGGATCGTCAATAAAACTCTTTTTGCGTCTGGACATTATGTAGGCTGGACATTAGCAGCGTCTGACATCTCCTAATCACGCAAACACGCCGCTATGCCGCAGCTGCGCACTCAGTACGTCAGTACTAGCGGTTCAGCGTTCTCAGAAAAATGCGTTCAAATTCCACTTGCGTTGCACGGCCGGACTTTTGTGCGGCCGTACATCGTATATTGGCCGTCATTGCCCATCATCTGCTGCTAGTGCGGCCGTAATTATGTGCGCCAGAACGCACGTTAAAAGTGCGCTGGTCTGACCCCAGCCTAAAACAGGGACACTAAGGAGAAACCTGCAGGTGCTGATTTTTCTCCTTAGCGTTTTAGCGTGATTTATGTAATATGGCCCAATGTTTTTGCAGCCATTAAAACATAACCTGTAAACTGAGACTAGGCTGACATCTAGTGGACAGTGACTGGCACATGTATATGTAATAACAGCTACTAATAATAATAGCAAAAAATAATATATACAAAAATAGCTAAACACCTGCAGTATGAATTATTACATATATATATATAAAAATACATCTACATGCTCCTCTGGATGGCTCCTTATCTTCATCAGTACCGATAAAAGACACAAAGAATAAAACATGGGGTGCACAAAGCAGTAAAAGAGTCTTTAGGGATCGTATTGTAATGACAGCATTATAGGAATATCACAGGCAGAGCAGGGTTTTGCTTTGTGCACCTCATATTTTATTCTTTGCGTCTCAAAATAACAATTGTTATAATAATAATCTATTCACAGACATTAATTAACAGTCATAACTGCAAATATATACATTAATAAAACAGTCTAAATAATCGCAAAAATGATCTGTATATCTTACTGACTGGTGATTTGTTCATTCATACAGGGTTATTCAAAGAGATCCGAATTGTGGCCGAAAGGTAACCGACGAACAGTGAAATTCAGCGTACGGTTACCTTTCCTGGCCATTCGGCTATTCAGAGAGCAGGCAGTTTGTCAAATCCTGGTGAATTGCCTGCACATACGGTGCCTGTTCGGTGCCTGTTCGAGGGCAGTGAAATCCCCATAGAGAATCAATGCTTCGTCTATTCAGAGAACACAAACCAGCAGTGAAAGGTTCCCCTAATGCCCTGCCATTCGGTGGTTTCATTCGACAGGTTTATTCAGGCGAATCCCATAGGCTTCAACGTTAAAAATATTCCTAGAAACATAGAAAAATGTCGGCAGATAAGAACCTTTCGGCCCATCTAGTCTGCCCAAATTCCTGTTTTAATTCAATATCTAATAAACCGTTTATTATAATATTCTGCAGTAAAAAGTCTCTTTATTTATAGATTTTTTTTAGGATCTTTTAGACATTTTTCTGGATTTTTTTGCCAAAAATTTTTTCCCTTTTTTTTTTTTAATGTTTCTCTTTTTTCTGTAACAGCCCTTTTTATTATCATTCATTGGATTTTATATGTAAATTTCAGACATTTTCGTTCAGTAGTTTCTTTGCAAACAGCGTTTCACTTTTCAAACATTCAAGCGTACTGTTTTTTTTCTTTTCACTCCATTCGTCTGCGGTGTCGGCTTTTTCCGGCGGCTGCTCTGCGCTCGGGTTCTTCCGGCGTATTCGGCGGGGTTAATCCATCTGTTTTGCGGGTTTTAGTGAGTGCTCGGCGGGTTTTGCGGTGAGTGTTCGGCGGGTTGGCGGTGAGTGTTCGTTGGGTTTGCGGTGGGTTTTCCTTGCACTTCGGGGACCCTGTGGTGCTTGCTGAATACATTGCAGGGTTGCCGAAATAGGATCGCTGAATCGCGCCGAATTGAAGAGAACGAAAAGTCACTGAACGTACAGTGTCTTTTCGATTCTCTTTGAATAACCCTTACAATGTAGAAAAACAGACCCGGGCTACTGGGACTTCTTCTTATAATCCAAAATTTATTGTGTAAAATTCAAAAAGTCTACGTTTACCTTTCAGTTACTGTTGTAACTTTCTTCAGGGATAACAGTAACTGAAAGGTAAACATTGACTCTTTGATTTCTCCACAATAAATTTTGGATTTTAAGGAGTCCCAGTAGCCCAGCTCTATTTTTCTTCATTATATAAATATATTGATCAAAATATTTCTTGGCTATGAAAGAAATTACAGACAGCAGATTTCAGCTCTTAGTTTTTACAGGGAAACCTACGAGACGTCTCATGTTTCTCACGCGATGCCTCTTCATTGACAATAGGAACGTTGCATTCCCGTTGTCAGCCAATAGGCATGACGTGACAAGCATTACATGTTTTATTCTTAGATAATCATACGGGTGTCACGGTCTGGTGTGTAAACCATGCCATTATAATACAAGAAAAAGAAGATAAAACCTGAAAGTGCGTCCTCAAACAACTCACCGGATAGAGATAACCGACCCAAATCATTAAAAACTCATATCCTGTCGCTAACAGTAACGTGTATTTAGCAATTTATTCATATCTCGCAGGAGTTGCCTGCAGCGAGCATACAGTAATCATAACACAATAGCCGCGAGCTTTAGCCGCACAATAACGGCTCCTGCAGCTGGCGCACGCATACTGTAAATAATACGGCTATTGCTATTTATAATCTGCATATATTCACTGTAAACAGCTCCTGCCTCATAATAAATATTTAATTATGAATTACGGTGAACGGCAAAAATCGAGGTTATTAAAATTCTTTTATTTCCTTTCCTTTATACTGACAACCATATTATTTGTTCAAATCAGCCATCACTTGCAAGAAATTTAACCCCTTCGCTACCAAGTGAGTTTCCAAAAAAAGCATTGTCAAAAAACAGTTTTTTTTTTAGTAAAATCATTTTTAATTAACCCTTTCGCTGCTGAGGCGTTTCACGCCTGTGTGCTGAGCTCATTTTTACCGGTTTTGCTCATCATGTTTAAACACGTTTTGAAGGCTTATTTTAATATATGACCCAGACATATTATATATCGTTCTTTCCAGCAGACTCGGCAGATTCATAATATGTCATTACTATATGTATACGTCATGTCCTGTCTGTATATTATAACAAAAAATGCAATAAAATATAAATTTTCAATAATTTACAACGTGTAAAGTGTTTTTTTTCACATTTTAACATGCGAGCAATTGCGGTTATAGTTTGTATGGGGTGCGCTTGTTAACAAAATTAGAAATGGGGTCTCGTTATATTTTTTTTGGGCAAAATTACGCGATTTTTAACCTCCCCCCTCCCTTTCAGGCGCCTCCTCCGCACACGCGGGGGGGGGTGCCTGAATTAGATGTCATCGCGCCGCCGCGATGACATCTAATTGTGCCGGCGGCGGTTCCGGGTGCTGGGCTGACATTGAGGATGTCAGCCGGCACCGGGGGACACAGCGATCGGCCAGAATCCGGCCGATCACTGGCCCCAAAGGGAGGACGCGGTCAGCGCGTCCTCCGCATGCAACCCTACCTGCGGATGGACGCGCTGAGCGCGTCCTCCGCAGCGAAAGGGTTAATTAGAAAGTAAGAAACATTGTATTTCTTACTGTAAATAACCTATATGGCCAATAGGTGGCGCCATCTACTGCCAAATTGAGTTAGAGGTTTGAGCGGCCGGTCTATTTTCTTCTTTTTTATCCTGTATCGGCTGCTGAGATCCTCATTATTTCACAGCATTCAGCAGCTGATATTTACAGTTTTAGCTCATTGGGCATTATGCCCACAGGGCTAAAACTTTGGGGGCACCTTCTGCAGCCCCAAAAGCAAACAAAATTAGTTTGCAGCCAACAAATTTAATTTGCTTTTGGGCTGCAGATCAGTATATCGAGATATCTCGATATCGGGGCACCAGATGGTGCCTTTGAAGCCTGAGATATCTCGATCTAGGTAATGAAGGGGTTAAAGGGACACTGTACTGATCCTGGCCGCTTTCCTGTTTTAAAGTGGTGAGGATGTGAGGAGTGCCCCCCCTCCTTGCTGCCCTAATTTAGTGAAATCGCTGGATGCAGTGGAGGAGTTCCTCCACCCCACGTCACTAGATCGGTCACTAGTGACATCAGCACACACCGGAGCATGCCGTCGTCAACCTCTCTGAGACCATCCATGAAAGCAGGTGGTCTCATAGAGGCAGCCAATGGATTGGCACTGGGTATTCGCGCCCAGCTCCGTTCCGTTGCTCTGCGCAGGCACTACGGAACTTGCGTACGGAAAGTGTGTCTTGTAGCCATTTGTCTCCCATGTTGATAAAACAGTCTTGGTTAACAAAGCTCCATAACTGGCGAAGGTTGTCACTTTGTTGGTTTTATTGCTGTTGGAATTGATAGGCGGAAAACTCAGATTCCATAATTCCTGCCAAACTCGATCTGCTGCTTCTAATATACAGTATATGATGATCCTGACAAAGTGCACATTCCTGAAGTGGATGTGTCACTATGAGCTGTCAACCGCGGCCATGACCCCTTTTAATCTCTCGGCATTACTATTTGTCTTTCTAAGAAGCAGCCCGTTTAAGAAACCTTAATCTCCCCATCCGGAATGCAAAATACAAACATGATCTCATTATTACTCGACAGCAAGTACTGTGTTAAGGTGAAATATAGCTCCGCCCCTCCTTTGGAGAGTCAAATTCACAAGAAAATCTGTATATATACATACTGTATGTATATACACTATATTGCCAAAAGTATTCGCTCGCCTGCCTTGACTCGCATATGAATTTAAGTGACATCCCATTCCCAATCCATATGGTTCAATATGACGTCGGTCCAGGGGCGGACTGGGCCGGCGGGCAGGGTGTAAACCGTCCCCCGGGCCGCCGCATGATTGCTTCGGTAATTGAATGAAATGAATGATGTGTAACTATTTCACATTCGACTACTCGCGTCTCGCAGGCCGCGGCCTCCACGTGATGCCGCCGCGCATCTTCATCCACGTGATGGTTGACAGATAGTGACGTCGTCGGGGGAGCCTCAGCCTGCCTGCGTGCTGCGCAAGCGCGCAGCATCCACCGAACTGCGTGGAGGAGGGCTGTGTGGCCAAGGAGGGAGCACAGCGGAAGCCAGCCCAGCACAGCCGCTGCCCAGGACACAGTGACTCACGTCATCCATCTGGGTTTTAAGGGCTTCCAGGTGAGATTGGCCTAAAGAAAGCGCTTTAGGGTGTAGAATACCGAATGATAACATAAGAGGCTGTTAAAATACCCCATCTGCTTTTAATACAGATATTTTCTTTTTCTGTTACTTTCTTAGAAGTAGTTTCAAAACAGGTCAAAGGAAAACTTAATGTTTGAATTAATGATCCCTGGCATTAGACCAATTTGGAGGAAGAATACGTGCAATTTCAGGGGGGTGGTAGCCAGAAATATGTGTTGTCTAATGCCTATATTAACCGTAATAAATCTATGTCGCTACTGGTGCTGGTCGGCCCTGTTTTAGATAATACAGGGGGTTATTCAAAGCTCCCGGTTCAAATCCCGTTACCATGTAGGGGGTCTGTGATGTTATATGAGGTTTCAAAACCCTCCTTGCGTCATAGTGGAGGTGGTGGTGGTTGTGGGGGGGGGGTAGCATGATATTTATTTAAATGATGTCAAATAAAGCCAAGAATTGACTCCACCATTATTGAATGATAAAAATAGAAATACATGGGTGGAAAACCTATGCGGGGGGTATAAATATTAAATATTTATATTTAATATTTATTAATATTAAATATAGTATTAAAAAATATTTAAAAATTGCTGGTGGTTCAGAGTATAATTCCTTTTTTTATATATAGTTTATAGTTGGGCCAAAATGTAGGCTTTATTTTAGTGCGTCTTTGATTAAAAATGGTATTTTTTACAAGACCCTGAGTGTATCCATAGGGTTTTGTATAAATGTCCGCTGGATTTTCACCCCGGGGCATTTACATCATTTATTTTTTGCATTTTGTTGGATGGAGCGCTGGCATTTGGCAGATTTATTTAAACACATAAATTCATTTATTTATTTTATTTATTTGCAAAGTATTTTACCAGGAAGGATACATTGAGTATGTCCTGAGTTCAATAATATACAGTTGTGTTCAAAATTATTCAACCCCCACTGAAATTGAGTGTTTTGGCCAGTTTGACATTGATTTTGATCATTCAGTCATCTTGCTTACAATTAAATCAAAGAGGCACGTGTAGGTCAGACAAATATAACATAACATTTATAATGAAATAACCACAAATGTCTTTTCTGTGCTCACATCATTATCAGTTTTATTCAACCCCCAAGTGACATTCAATCTTAGTACTTAGTACAACATCCTTTTACAGTTATAACAGCTTTTAAACGTGAAGCATAGCTTGACACAAGTGTCTTGCAGCGATCTACGGGTATCTTCGCCCATTCATCATGGGCAAAAGCCTCCAGTTCAGTCACATTCTTAGGCTTGCGCACTGCAACTGCTTTCTTTAAGTCCCACCAGAGGTTTTCAATCGGATTTAAGTCAGGTGACTGCAATGGCCACTCCAAAATGTTCCAGCCTTTAATCTGCAACCATGCTCTAGTGGACTTGGAGGTATGCTTGGGATCATTGTCCTGTTGAAAGGTCCAACGTCTCCCAAGCCTCAGGTTTGTGACGGACTGCATCACATTGTCATCCAATATCTCCTGGTACTGAAGAGAATTCATGGTACCTTGCACACGCTGAAGCTTCCCTGTACCTGCAGAAGCAAAACAGCCCCAAAGCATGATTGACCCCCCGCCATGCTTCACAGTAGGCAAGGTGTTCTTTTCTTCATAGGCCTTGTTCTTCCTCCTCCAAACATAGCGTTGATCCATGGGCCCAAACAGTTCTAATTTTGTTTCATCAGTCCACAGAATACTATCCCCAAACTTCTGTGGTTTGTCCACATGACTTTTGGCATACTGCAGTCGACTCTTCTTATTCTTTGGAGACAGCAAGGGGGTGCGCCTGGGAGTTCTGGCATGGAGGCCTTCATTACACAGTGTGCGCCGTATTGTCTGAGCTGAAACTTCAGTACCCACATCTGACAAATCTTTTCTCAGTTCCTCAGCAGTCACATGGGGACTTTTCTCCACTCTACGCTTCAGGTAGCGCACAGCAGTCGAAGTCAGCATCTTCTTTCTGCCACGACCAGGTAGCGTTTCAACAGTGCCCTTTGCCGTTAATTTGCGAATGATGCTTCCTATGGTCTCTCTTGGTATGTTTAACATCTTTGCATTCTTCTTATAGCCATTGCCCTTCCTGTGAAGAGTAATCACCTCTTCTCTTGTCTTCCTGGACCATTCTCTTGACTTCACCATGTTTGTAACCACACCAGTAAATGTCTAGAAGGAGCTGAGTATCACAGTCATTTTAAAGCTGCCTAATTGGTGCTTATTATGCTTTATTGCTGCTCCGTGACATCCACAGGTGTTTTCAATACCTGATTGAAAACACTTGAATGAACCTCTGTTCTTCAGAGTGGTAGTCTTTAAGGGGTTGAATAATTGTGTCAATGAAGAATTCACAAAAGAAACATTTACTACTGTATTACAAAACCAATTGATGTCATTTTAGTTGCATATGGTTCTTTAAAAAGTCCTTGTAGGATTTCATTCTGAATACAATTACAAATGTACACTAAATTCCCTAAAACCCTTTACAGCATTGGGGGTTGAATAATTTTGAACACAACTGTATATATATATAGATGATGTTTCTCCTCTAGATGTTGAAGCGGCGGCCCAGCAAGGCCCAGATAATACAGTAGTAGTGATTTCCGTTGGTGAAACAATCACTTCTCGGAATGTTATGACTTTATAATAGTAAGGGGCAGAGAAGGTGTAACTCTACCTGCACTATATAATTAAGACTTTGTCAACAATAGATGAAGAAAAAAAAGATTACCAGGCATTATGGTATCTATAGAAACGACAGTCACCAAGGGAGAAAATCTGATGCAGGTGCTGAAAACCTCACGCTCGTGCGCCGATCTTCCAGGTATTATGTTGCGACAGTGAACTGTTGAAATAAGTAGTAAAGCTCGTGTTTTCTTGGCAGATAAGGAGGATTTTTAGCAAACTTTGCCGTGCTCAGGACTAAGTAAAATCCATCAACGCAACAGGGAACAGGTGAGCTAAAAAGATGCCGTTCTGTCTTCTGCATTTTCTATGAATTTATTATTATTATTACTCTATCATTGTTATTATTATGACCATTTGCACAGCACAAACAACATTAAGCAGGGAGATAAACTACGAAACTGAAAAAACATCATTTTAGACTACTGGAAAAATAGGTGGTGTAGCTCCAATGTATTTATTATTATGATGATGATGATTATTATTATTATTATTATTACTCTATCATTGTTATTATTATGACCATTTGCACAACACAAACTACATTAAGCAGGGAAATAAAACTACGAAACTAAAAAAAAACCATAATTTTAGTCTACTGGAAAAATAGGTGTTGTAGTACCAATGTATCTATTATGATGATGATTATTATTAACACAGCACAAACAATATTTAGTGGGGACATAAAGCGACCAAGCTGAAAAAAAAAAAATTTTTTAGATGACTGAAAAAATAGATGGTGTAGCCCCATTGTATTTATTTTTATTATTGTTTTATTACTATTATTATTTTTCTTAATATTATTAATTATTTACATATCACCAACAATATTACACTGGAACATAAAGCTACAAAACTGAGAAAATATTTTTTTTTAGATGGCTAGAAAAATAGGTAGTGTATTCCCAATGTAATTATTATTATTTTATTATTAGTTTTATTAATATTATTAATTATTTACATAGCACAGACAGTATTAAGCTGGGACGTAAAGCTATGAAATTGAAAAAAAAATTTTTTTTACATGACTGGAAAAATAGGTAGTGTATTCCCAATGTAATTATTATTTATTTTTATTATTTTAGTTTTATTATATTATTAATTATTTACATAGCACAGACAATATTAAGCTGGGACGTAAAGCTATGAAATTGACAAAAAAAAAATATTTAGATGACTGGAAAAATAGGTAGTGTATTCCCAATGTAATTATTATTATTTTATTATTAGTTTTATTAATATTATTAATTATATACATAGCACAGACAGTATTAAGCTGGGACGTAAAGCTATGAAATTGAAATAAAAATATTTTTTTAGATGGCTAGAAAAATAGGTAGTGTATTCCCAATGTAATTATTATTATTTTATTATTAGTTTTATTAATATTATTAATTATATACATAGCACAGACAGTATTAAGCTGGAACGTAAAGCTATGAAATTGAAATAAAAATATTTTTTTAAATGACTGGAAAAATAGATGGTGTATTTCCAATGTATTAATATTATTATCTTCAATTATCATAATTTTTATGTATATTAACATTATTTGGTACATAGCACAAACAATATTAAGCGGCTACATAAAACTACCTAACTGAAAAATCATCATTTTAGACTGGAAAAACAGGTGATGTAGTTCCGAAATATTTATTATTATTATTTTTTTATGAATATTATTATTGACATGACACAAACAATATTAAGCAAGGGAAAAAAAACTATCAAACGGAAAAATCATCATTTTAGATGACTGGAAAAACAGGTGGCATAGTCTTACAAATGGTATAGTCAGGCGGTATAGTTCCAAAAGTCAGAACAATATAGATTTTAGTTGTTCTTGTACTTCCGACATGTGAGCATTATTTTATGGATTCCAGGTCCCCTGACACTATTACCAAGACCATCAGGGTTATACAGAGAGAGACGATCTGGCCCCGAAATGTAACCGGACACTGAAATTCAGCGTACAGCTACATTTCCTGGCCATTCGGCTATTCAGAGAGGAGGTGGTTCGCCAAATGTTGGCCAATTTCCTGCACATACGGTGCCTGTTCGGTGCCTGTGGGAGGGCAGTGAAATCCCCATAGAGATGCAATGCTTCGTATTTTCAGAGAACACCAGAACACCGAACAGCGGTGAAAAGTTGCCGAAATGCCCTGCTGTTCGGTGTTTTCATTCGTCAGGTTTATTCAGGAGGAGAATGCTTCAATGTTAAAAATATTCCTGTTTTTATCCAATATCTAATAAACCGTTTATTATTTTATTCTGCAGTAAAAGAGTTTCTTTATTTTTAGATTTTTTTAGGATCTTTTAGGCATTTTTTGGCAAACTTTTTTTTCGGTTTTTTTCTTTTACATTTTTTTTAAATTTTTAAGATTTTTCTTTTTTCTGTAACAGCCCTTTTTATTATCATTCATTGGATCTTATATGTTAATTCCAGACATTTTCGCTTAGTAGGTTTTTTGCTAACGTAGTGTATGCAGCCGCCCCACAAACACACCTCCAGAAACTTACTACATTGTATAACTCATTCTGTCGCTTTGTGCTACAATGTGACTACATGACACACCATTGTGACATGTTAAAAGAACTAAACTGGCCATCACTGGACTCTAGACGCACCCTTCACCTTTCCAACCTGGTGTTTAAGAGCTTTTCTGGGAAGCTGCCACCCTACCTGAATATGCTGCTTCCCCCAGCAGTTCCCTCATCCTATAACCTCCGATCCAGGACCTGCACCTTACTTGCTATACCACAATACAAAAAGAAAGTGTCTCGATCCTCATTTTCTTATAGAGCACCGCAAATATGGAATAACCTCCCAGACACCGTCAAATCTTCCCCCAGTCTAAAGTCCCTTAAGACTTCCCTATTAACATACCTCAATACGAAATGCACCTGTAAACATGTAACATAATGACTTTATTTCCTCCATATTTATTTTTCTGTTAATCTGTATATTTGGTCTTGTGTTAATATCTTGCATTTTACTATTTTGTATTTCTGTAACCACTCAATGTTCTTGAACCCAGGACATACTTGAAGTCGAGAGAAATCTCAATGTATCCTTCCTGGTAAAATCCTTTATAAATAAATAAATAAATAAACAGCGTTTCACTTTTCAAACTTTCAAGCATACTGTTTTTTTTTTTTCACCTCCTTCGTCTGTGTGTCGGCTTTTTCCGGCGGCTGCTTTGCGCTGTGATCAGCGGCTCGTCGGGTTTCTCCGGCGTGTTCGGCGTGGTTAATCCAGCTGTTTCTGCAGATTTCGGTGAGTGTTCGGCGGGTTTGCGGCGGGTTTTCCCTGCAATACAGGGGCCCTGCGGTGCTTGCTGAATACACTGCAGGGTAGGCAAACTAGGATAGTCAAATCACCCCGAAGTGCGGGGAACGAAAAGTCACCGAACGTGCGGTGACTTTTCGAATCTCTTTGAATAACCCTGCATGTCCATCCCCTCTATGCCACTTCTTCTCACTGAAACGTTTAATGTCATTACAAATGCAGGTAAAGAAATGTAATTAAAGGCTTAGAGGCGTCTGATTTATATACAACAGCAAAATAACCTGAAGAATCGTCCTTTATTTAATTGGCCTATCTATTCCTATAAAATACCAGATATTATTATATAGGTTATATATTCCTGAATTCAGGACAAATCCAGTCATTAAAGTGCATCTGTCATGGGCAATATGACTTAGGCTAGGGTCAGACTGAGGCAGTGCGAACGCGCGTTCTGGCGCACTTAATCACGGCCGTGCTAGCAGCAGATGCCGGGCAATGACAGCAAATATACGAAGTACGGTCGCACAAAAGTCCGGCTGCGCAACGCAAGTGGAAAATGAACGCATTTTTTCGAGAACGTGAAACCGCAGGTAGTGACGTACAGAGTGCGCTGCGTCTGCTAGAGGCGTGTGTGCGTGATTAGGAGACGTCAGACGCTGCTAATGTCCGGCCAACATAACGTCCAGACACAAAAAGTGTTTTATTGATGATCCGTACAAAATCACGGACGAAAATGCGCATCGTATGACCGCTATCGCGTATTCCGTGAAAAAATGCGTCCATTCGTTCGAACGCACTTTTTCACAGACAACATAAAAATGCGTTCGTCTGACCCTAGCCTCAAGCCCAGGAGACAGGGCACCTCTCCTTTTATAGAGATAAGCATTTTTTCCCTGACCTATACCGATACAATGTATAAAAAAAAGAAGATAATACGTTTTAAAGATTCCCCTCGTCCCCCATGTGACCGCGGCATGCCGCAGTGTGGAGGAAGGACTGCTCGCTGTGAGTGCTGCGCTATCTGCCTGTCACATTCTGAGTGACAGCCAGCGCAGCACAGCGGACGACAACCCTCTGGTCGCAGCAGGCCCTCTTTCCCCCCCGGAAACTTGGCGCCGGCTCCGGGTAGAGGGAGAAAGTCTCAAACGGAAATATCTGTTTTGTACATTATGGGCTCTATTACATTCTTCGCGCAAACGTTAACGCAGGTGCAAAAACGCATTAATGCGAGGGGCAAAACCCTTTGTGCTGAACGTCGTATTACAATGCCTGCGCAAAATATGCGCGTTAACGTCTACCGCGGGTGAACCTGCGCGAACCCTTTGCGAGCGTAATGTACTGCGCGCATCCTATACTTAACATTGTGAGCGCAAATGCGTTTGTGCGCTGGTACGCGGATGGTATTACAATCTATGCGCAAAATTTAACGGACAGCGTTTGCACGCATAATTTTAACGTCTTTTAAAAGCTGGTGGTAACTGCAAATCTGAACGTTCTGGCCGAAACCAAATACACCAGCACGAAAAAAAACAATAGAGCACAGTATAGTTACACATTCTACACATACCCAAACAATAAAATGGAGAAGTTGTGCGTGTTTTTATTATTGCTGCAGCATATATACTCAGATTGATTTTGACAGGCGCAAAAACTTAACGGGAGACAATTGTGGTTCTTAATTCTGATTGGCTGAATCGCGTGAAAAAACAGTCCGCCCACCGATTTCTGCGCGCAACGTTAATGTGCGCGCGTTTTTGCGCATCTTTTTTTACGCGCGATATTTTTTGATGGCCGAAAAAATGCGCGCGGATTGTAGTATCAGCGTTAATTTACGCACGTTAACGTTTAACGCTTGGCGCACAAATTAACGCGCTGCGCGAGCTTTTTTGCGCAAGGAATGTAATAGTGCCCTATATCGGTCAGCGAATAAACGCTGCCCTGTCACATTCGCAATCGTCATTTTACTCATGACACTTTAATTATGTGTTATTTTTATTCTATTATTAGTAAATAGCAAGAAAAATGCTTTTTGATACTTTTTCACCACCTCACCCCCATTTTGCCATTTTTTTTTTGTGTTATACCCGTGTACACACAATTAAAAACAAATGTGTGGGTGCAACGGTAGAGCATTAAAACATGGTGAAACGAATTATTCACCGCAGGAAAAGTCATAGCGCTATTGTCCCTTATGTGCAGGAAACCAGAAATCATGTCTGCGTGACCTCAAAATAAATTACTGAACTTAATTAAATAAATAACATTTTGGATTCTCAAGTCTGTTCTGCTCAAACTCCTAAAGCGTCACAACAAGGTTACATGATGAAGAAGTGTGTTTAGGACCGTGACGATGAAAAGCATTTCTTCGGCACCATTTCTCAAAGTCTGCCTCTAACAAGCCTTTAATTCTAGGATCTGAAACTGCCCCCCCCCCCAGGGCCGGATTTACAATTAGGTACAGTATGCATATGCCTATAGGCGCCCACTGCAGGGGGTGCTTTGCTCTGTATTATTTAAAGAAAATCCTTTTTTTTTTTTCAGTTTTACAGAGCCTCCCGTGGGGGCCACCTTTTTCTCTAAAAGTAGGGGGGGGTTAAATAAAAAAATAATATATATAAAATTATTATTATTATTTTTTTTTAAAAAAAAAATGTGTAATAAATTAAATGGTATCTGCCCCAATTATTTTTGCATTTTTTTTAAGTGGAGGGTGGCACTTCAGATTTCTGAGTCTACAGTCTCCTGATATGTAAATCTAGCCCTGAGCCCCCCGAATGTTGTTTGCCTACATTTCCCAGAATTCTGTGAATGCTATAGATGGCCAAAGTATCAAGGGAGTTGTAGTTCAGAAACCTCTGGAAGGACAGGGAAGCAGGGCCGGTGCTCCCACTAGGCAAGCTAGGCAACCGCCTAGGGCGCACTGCCGCTTAGGGGCGCAGCCAGCCCCAACCCGGGTTCCATTGTTGTACCCATTCCTCATTGTGTGGCTCGTGTAGCCGGCAGTTGTCGACTTGTGGACCCCCGCTAGTGGGGCAGAAGGTGGGCATCTTATGGTGAGGCGCTGATGCCACCAGATGACGTGTGAGCACCACCAAAGGAAGATTAAAGAAAGGGACAGAAGAAAGAGAGGAAGGTTTTCAACAGTTAATAATTTATTTCTGGGGGGCGTGCAAGTAGCTGGTCTTGCCTAGGGCGCATAATAGTATAGCACTGGCCCTGCAGGGAAGTTCCCTGGTTTAAATGCTCACCTTAACCTTTCATTTTACTTCTGGAAATATATTAAAGGGAATTTATTTTGTCAATGGCTATTACGGAACACGTAGAGGTACGTACGTCGTCAGGATGGGATACGGTAGCTCGGCGACAGCTCTCCAATTCATCACACACTGTGTGAAAATTCCCCAGCGCGAGGTGTATTTTTATCCTACTACTTTCAAGGGATTTTAACATGGGAATAAACGACGCATTGTGATGTGAGTTCCCACAACATGCCACTAGCGACGTGGCAAATTTTACATTTTTTTTTTTTAAAGTTGTCAGAAAAGAAGGAATATGTATAAAAAATATAACACACAGAAATGTTACAATAAACACACGGAATGTTTCTGTTAGATCTTTTCGCTTCACGTGTCATGGAGCATTATACTGCGGTTCTAGTAACAGAAAGTCAGTGCTGCGTTCGTATGTACTGTGTTACCAATGGAAACTGCGCAATGTTGATCAAAATAATCATTATCTGCAAATTAAAGAATAAAAATCCACAGTGCTTCCTGTGTAATATATAAAATACATGAATAAGGGCTTTATTCAAAAGCACTCACAAAACTGGAAGTGACCTTGGCCACTTGACATGAACGGTTGAATATCCTGAGGATCAGATCCCTGGTAGGGATGAGCTGTTCGGTTCGATCAGTTCGGAGTTCGATTCGAACTTTGGCCGTTCGCAAGTTCGCGAACTTCGATCTTTTTGGCGTGTTCGGTTCGAGTTCGAAAAAAAAAAAAATTGTGAAAAAAGTATAAAAAAATGCTTAAAAAATACCAAAAAATCTAGAAATAAAGAGACTCTTTACTGCAGAATATTATAAGCAACGGTTTATTAGATATTGAATTAAAAAATAATGTCTACGTGCAAAGATTCTCACCTCTAAATGACCTGTGCTCTCAAACG
Source organism: Leptobrachium leishanense (assembly GCA_009667805.1). Classification (NCBI taxonomy): domain Eukaryota; kingdom Metazoa; phylum Chordata; class Amphibia; order Anura; family Megophryidae; genus Leptobrachium; species Leptobrachium leishanense. Next base: position 33,069,123 of record CM019067.1, on the reverse strand, counting down.
GCTTAAACAACAGGTGTTTAATTAGTGTTTGGAAATAACATGTGCTTCTAATTAGTCCGTCTCATGAATTTGATACATTGTATGCAGACTGGAGGTGCCAGGTGTCGTGTGTGGTCTGCGCTGTGATGGCGATGTTTCCATACATCCTACAAATCCGCCACTTCACGGGCAGGTTATGGGGACCTCCTAGGCACGATATTTGAAGGAATTTTTTGTTTTTATTTTTAACCCTTATTTTATGGAAAACTCACTGTTCCTTTAACCCTTTCACTGCTGAAGCATTTCACCGCTGTGTGCTGAGCTCATTTTTACCGCTTTCGCTCATCATGTTTAAACGCGATTTGAAGCCACATTTTATTATACGACCCAGACATATTATATATCGTTCTTTCCGGCAGACTCGGCAGATTCATAATATATCATTTTTATATGTATACCTCATGTTCTGCCTGTATATTATAACAAAAAATGCACTAAAACTTGAATTTTTAATCATCTGCAGCGTGTAAAGTGTTTTTTTTACCTTTCATCACATGAACATTGCGGTTATATTTTCTATGGGGGGCGCTTGTACAAAAATTTAAAATGGGGACTTATTAAATTTTTTGGGGGGAATTATGTGATTTTTAGCAAACGCACACCATAGAAAAAAATCATTAGTGTAGCATCATTGTTCACATTATAATTGAAATGTGAACAATATTGCTGCATTAATAAAAATAACACACAAAAAAAATACATGTTTTTTTTTATTATTATTATTTTTTTACTTTATACCTGGTCATGTTGGGTATCATTCGAAAGGCCATGCTCAGGCCTTTCGATTGGCACCCTGCATGACCTCCTAGCTGCCACGGTTCTGGAGATATGAACCCCTATCTCCACCAGGGGATTCCAGGCAGCTAGGTGTTCCCCGGCTATCTGACGTCATCACGCTATGTGTGAGGACGTCAGGCAGTGAGGGGGGACCCGGGGGTGGAGCCGCCATCCAAGATGGTGGCCCCCACCGGAGTTGGGCCGGAGCTAGGACGCACTTCGGCGCCGCAAGGTGCTGAAGTGCGACCCGGTGCCTAAGGGGTTAAAGCCAGTCACCGCTTAAAAGGGGAGACTCTCCCCTTTTAAGCAGTGCCTGGCTTTTTTTTGTGGGACCTCCCAATCGGGAGGGAGAGGGATCTGAACGGATCCCCCCTCCCGTCCAGGCGATCTCCCGGCATTGCCGGGGGCAGAGTCGACGCTAGCGTAAGGCGGCACAGGTGGCCGCCTTACTATCTGGCTTCCTGCCAGTTTGTGGGGGCAGAGTTCCCCGGCCCCGAGCGCCACCATCTTGGTCGGCCGGGGAGACCCAGCGCAGCTCTAGGGGCCGAACCACCTGACCAGCGCTGCGCGCGATCTCGCGAGAACTCGGCTGCGCTGGTCATGTGGTTCCCGCCCGGCGAGCGGCAAAGCTGCATCATGTCATCGGCCGCTCGCCACCATGAGGAACGCCGGCAGAGCCTGGGTGGCCTGGTAGCAGGTGAGAGCTGGTGGCAGATATATCCATTTGTGAGCTGGGGGCAAATATCTCCATATCAGCTGGGGCAATATATGAGGACACTGAAGTCAGAATGCCGCAGGACCCCAGACAAAGAGGTGAGTATCTCCGCGGGGGTCCCGCAAAGCTGATGACGTGTGGGACACGTCCTCCTCAGCATACAGCGGGAGTAACTGAGGACGTGTCCCACACGTCGTCAGCAGTGAAGGGGTTAAAAACGTTTTTTTTTTAAAACTTTTTGTCCTTGTTTCCTGTCCCCCCCCCGGGCACAACCCGGACCCGGACATTGTTTTTAAATGTTTATATACATCCTACAAATCTGCCATTTCACGGGCAGGTTATGGGGACCTCCTAGGCACCATATTTGAAGGAATTTTTCGTTTTTATTTTTAACCCTTATTTCATGGAAAACTCACTGTCCCTTTTAAAAACTTTTTTTAACTTTTTGTCCTTGTTTCCTGTCCCTGAGGGCACTACCCGGACCCCCATACACCTTTTATGGCAAATATCTAGCATATATGCCCTCTTGGAGGGCACTCTAAAAACCGAACTTTTGAGTCCCATTGACTTGTATTGAGTTTGTGTTCGAGTTCGAATTCGAACTTTTGAAAATTTCGAGTTCGAATGCGAACCGAACTCGGGGGTGTTCGGCTCATCCCTAATCCCTGGTATGTGTAGGATGTGTAGATATAATGTTCTCTTTTAACCCCTTAGTGACCGGGCGGTTTTACACAAATCCGTCCTTTAGTGCCCACTGCTGTTTTTACGTTTCTGCGATGTTCGTGTTTAGGTCAAATTTTCCTCTTACTCATTTATGCAACCCACACATATTAAACACAGTTTTTCCCGCCATTAAATGGACTTTCTAAAAATACCATTATTTCTATCATATCCTATAATTTACTATAAAACAAAATATGAAATATGATGAAAAAATGGTAAAAACACACTTTTTCGTAATTTAATCCCCAAAATCTACAACCGCCAAAACAAGGCCCTGGCTAAGTAGTTTCAAAATTTTGTCCCAAGAATAGAAATATGCAATTTTTGCTTTTTAACCCCTTCACTGCTGAGCCAGTTCACCTGTGTGCGCTGAGCTCATTCTGACCGTTTTATGCTCATTATTTTTAGATGACAGCCTAGGTACTATTTAACTAAAAAAAAAACAGACAAAAATGTTTTTTTAATAAAACCCAAATATGTGATCATGATCAGGCCTTTCCATTGTTGTCCAACATGACCCTCTAGCTGCCACGGATTGAGAGATAAGGGGATCCAAAGGATCCCCCTATCTCACCTTGACAGTTAGGGGGTTAACTGGCCCACTGACATCCTCACACATATGTGAAAAGTTGTGCCCGAATGCAAACCCAAGGTGGATAATAGGAGTGAGGGTCTCTTGCTCCACAGCCCCAGCAGTCACAAGTGAATAAAGAAACTCCAGAGTCCACGATAAATTTCAATGGATTTAATCCAACAACAGGAAAAAAGGCAACGTTTCGACCATGACTGGTCTTTGTCAAGCCTAAAACACAATGACAGAACAGGGAATAAATAGCACCACAGACTGGTTAAGCAATCAAACAATCATTGCAACCAGTCCGTGTATGCCAACCCAACAATTAAAAACAATAGTCTACAATTGGATACATCAATTAACATATTAACTTATGTAATTATATATACAATGCTTATTAACATACAATAATTGGCGATGAATTGTAGAACAATGCCTATGAGAGAAAGAAGCGACTTAGTAATTATAAATGTGAGGGAAGAGGATTACCCCTCTACTACAAAGGGTCTAGGTTGACCCCATAGTGAAGATTTTCTACCCTGCGAGCCAAAGAGCATGATGTATTCGATCTAAGAGTCTGACTCATAATAGAGGACTAGTCCATCCACAAACCCATAAGTTACCTATCCCATAAACACTATTATCTGACACAGATAGGTAAGGGATACGGACTGTTCATCTAGGGAAGGGAGAAGAACCAATCTATACGTCATAGAGAGGTACTACCGTAGCGTATTTATAAAAAAGGTGAGAGATCTGATTCTCTATTAAGGCCATGTGGAAAGAGAGTATTAAGATGATGGATCCAATATAATTCTCTCCTTTTAAGTAATTTTTCTCTGTCCCCGCCTCTTGTTAACTTAGGCACCTCATCGATTACCTGGTAACGTAGCTGTGAGATATCATGTCCACAACGTATAAAATGTTCAGGGACCGGGAATTCAATCTTTTTAGTTCTAATGTCTGACCTATGTTTAATAAAGCGATTTTTAACTTTCTGAGTGGTCTCGCCCACATATATCAACCCACACGGGCATTTCAATAGATACACCACGTATGTAGAATTACAGGTAAAATAACCTTTAATTTTAGACTTCCTCCCAGAGTGTGGATGGACAAAAGAATCACCACGTATAACTGCATTACAGCAAGAGCAACTTAAACATGGAAAGGTTCCATTCCTGGGTAAACCCAGGAATGGAACCTTTCCATGTTTAAGTTGCTCTTGCTGTAATGCAGTTATACGTGGTGATTCTTTTGTCCATCCACACTCTGGGAGGAAGTCTAAAATTAAAGGTTATTTTACCTGTAATTCTACATACGTGGTGTATCTATTGAAATGCCCGTGTGGGTTGATATATGTGGGCGAGACCACTCAGAAAGTTAAAAATCGCTTTATTAAACATAGGTCAGACATTAGAACTAAAAAGATTGAATTCCCGGTCCCTGAACATTTTATACGTTGTGGACATGATATCTCACAGCTACGTTACCAGGTAATCGATGAGGTGCCTAAGTTAACAAGAGGCGGGGACAGAGAAAAATTACTTAAAAGGAGAGAATTATATTGGATCCATCATCTTAATACTCTCTTTCCACATGGCCTTAATAGAGAATCAGATCTCTCACCTTTTTTATAAATACGCTACGGTAGTACCTCTCTATGACGTATAGATTGGTTCTTCTCCCTTCCCTAGATGAACAGTCCGTATCCCTTACCTATCTGTGTCAGATAATAGTGTTTATGGGATAGGTAACTTATGGGTTTGTGGATGGACTAGTCCTCTATTATGAGTCAGACTCTTAGATCGAATACATCATGCTCTTTGGCTCGCAGGGTAGAAAATCTTCACTATGGGGTCAACCTAGACCCTTTGTAGTAGAGGGGTAATCCTCTTCCCTCACATTTATAATTACTAAGTCGCTTCTTTCTCTCATAGGCATTGTTCTACAATTCATCGCCAATTATTGTATGTTAATAAGCATTGTATATATAATTACATAAGTTAATATGTTAATTGATGTATCCAATTGTAGACTATTGTTTTTAATTGTTGGGTTGGCATACACGGACTGGTTGCAATGATTGTTTGATTGCTTAACCAGTCTGTGGTGCTATTTATTCCCTGTTCTGTCATTGTGTTTTAGGCTTGACAAAGACCAGTCATGGTCGAAACGTTGCCTTTTTTCCTGTTGTTGGATTAAATCCATTGAAATTTATCGTGGACTCTGGAGTTTCTTTATTCACTTGTGATCCTCACACATATGGTGGGATGTCAGTGGGTGGGGGTGACCTGGAGGCTTGGCTGACACAGCGATACGTCCGCGGATCTAAGGGAGACCCGTGGGCAGGACGTACATGGTACGTCAGTGGTCGGGAAGGGGTTAAAAGGATTCTCTATTAACGCCTTCACTACCGAGATCGAGATAACTCAGGACTTCAAAGGCACCATCGTGTCCCGATATCAAGTTATCTCGATCTGTAGCTCTGAAGTACAAAAGCAAATGATATTTGTGTGCTGCAAACTAATTTAGTTTGCTTTTGGGCTGCAGAAGGTGCCCCCAAAGGTTTAGCCTTGTGGGCATAATGCCAAAGGTGCTAAAACTGTTTAAAATCAGCTGATGAATGCCCTGGCATATCGGATATTCAGCAACCGATGCAGGGAACCACGAGCTGCAGCTCAAACACAGTAACTCCATTTGGCCAGTAGATGGCGCCATCTGCCTCCCAAATTGATTATTACAGTAAGAAACACACTGGGAATATTCCCAAATATTTCTTACTGTATAATTAACTATAAATGATTTTTCAAAAAACTACTGGTTCCTGACAATGTTTTTTTGGAAAATCACTTTCAGTGAAGGGGTTAAAAATAGAGTTCCCCTTTTTTGCCCTTAATTAATTGGGCAAATGCTGCTGACAGCCATAAAATTCAAAATACCGGCTTCTTTGACCATGGGGTGGGATTAAACTCCTCCACTTCACCCAGCGTTTCCACCAGATCGGAGCCGCCGTGGGGGTGGGGTGGGGCAAGAAGGGGATAGACTCTACACTCTAGACGCTAGAGCTTATAATGGGTTATTCAGAGAAGGTGCTCTCTACTTTGGCGTACTTCGGCACCCTTAATCCGCTGACTCTGCGGTGAATGCAGCCATCACCGCAGGGTCCCAGAAGTGCGCTGAATCGATGCACCGAACTCCGCTGAAAAAGCTCACCGAACGCAGCCGCAAACAGCCGAAAAACCACTGAATGAATTGAAAAAACGCTGAATCGATACGAAAACCACCAAAAAACAATGAATCGATCCGAAAACCGCTGAATCGATCCGACGATCCACTGAACAGACCTCTGAATGCATCCGAAAAAAGCAAACTAGCCATTGAACAGGTGTAAAAAAAACACAAAAAAATTCCACAACTTTTAAAAGCCGTTTTAAAAAGAAACGAGTGCATGAAAATACATGGAAATAATAGACAACATCCTATGAATAATAATAAAAAGGTCTGCTACAGAATAAATAAAAAAAGCCATGTAAAAAAAATTGGATTCAAAAATTTTGCAGAAAAAATCCAGAAGAATGCCTAAAAATCCTAATAAATAAATGAATAAAGAGACTTGTCGCTGCAAATGAAAAGAATAAACGATTGAATAAATATTTAATAAAAATGGGGAAATTTTCTTTACATTGAAACCTATGGGATTTGCCTGCTTAACCCCTTAGTGACTGGGCGTTTTTTTTCTGATTGTCAGTCCGAAAGTGCCCGCTGCTGTTATTACGTTTCTGCGCTGTTTGTGTTTAGGTCAAATTTTCCTCTTACTCGATTATGCAACCCACACATATTATATACCATTTTTTTCGCCATTAAATGTACTTTCTAAAGATACCATTATTTCCATCATATCGTATAATTTATGGCCGCTTCAGCTAGGCCGCAGGACCATGTAGAAAACAGGCATAAATAGCGTGCGATAACGGCACGGGAATCAACCGCAAACAATCCCCACAGTCTCTCACCCTTCCGGGGGGAACAGGAAAGTCTGCCACGCAGGCAGTGGTCACTCAAATATTAGCAGAAATTATAGTCAGCTCACGGAGCTCGTCAAAGTACCGGCTGGGTGGAGTAGAGGTAATGTCACTGCTCTGCATGGAGAGAGCCTGTGGAGTCATGGGTTCGATCCCAGCGAGCAACCTCTCCAGTAAGTGACATTGGCAAGACACCTAACGGTACATACTCGCCACCCAGGACATACTTGAAAACGAGAGAAATCTCAATGTATCCTTCCTGGTAAAATCCTTTCTCAAAAAAAAAAAAATCCCACCATCCACCATGCCGCTCAGCTCTGCCCCCCAATTGCCAGCCTTTAAATCGCCAAATGGCCACAAAATATCACTGTATGGTGCAATTTGGTGGCCAAGTTGGTGTTCTCTGAATAACCCCTACCCCTATAGAATCCTTTCTATGCCCAATGCTACACAGTGAGGAACAAGTGATGGAAAGATACCGTGGTTGTGATTACAACATATCACACAATGGATGCACCCAGTGACACATATAGAGGAAAATATCACACAATGGATGCACCCAGTGACACATATAGAGGGAAATATCACACAATGGATGCACCCAGTGACACATATAGAGGAAAATATCACACAATGGATGCACCCAGTGACACATAGAGGAAAATATCACACAATGGATGCACCCAGTGACTCATATATTTTCTTAACTAAACAAACAAGAGAAAAACAAAGCACATGTAAGATATCAGCAACATCAAATAAACACAATAAGGACATTTACCACTCAATGTTCTCGAACCCAGGACATACTTGAAAACGAGAGAAATTTCAATGTATCCTTCCTGGTAAAATCCTTTATAAATAAATTTACATTTTTTTGGTGGTAGTGGCCCTTTAAATGATCATGGGCATGTGTTTTCTTTTTTCTTTTTTCTTTTTTTGAACACTTAATAGTTTGTTAACTTAGTCCATTGTGTCTGTGTCGTCATTGAACCTGCATTTCATTATGTGCTGAACACCTTCTCAGGCAATTTCTGCAGCTAGAGTCAGAGTGTATAAAACCTTTGAAGCCGGAGTGAGCCCAGAGTGTCTATGAAGGTTCAATCCCATCCTCATCGAAACTCTCCCTTATCAAACTAAATGCTTAACTTTCCAGCCAAGATGTGGCGCTAAGAGCTCGTTGGGTGGAAAGCAACCTTTGAGGTATATTTGTTTTGCAACATTTTACTCCCTTTATTGTATTTGAAAACGTTTGGGAATGTACTTCACTAAATTCTTGTGAAAGGCGAAAGCATCTTCAAATCTCAAATCTTCAAGACGACCATATGACCTCTGCTTGTTTACCCCTGGGATGGGTCGTTTGGCACAAGTCTCACCCTTTCTTTGCAAGACCTGTACTGAAAATAGATCTTGTCTTGTGTGTAACCCTTTCACTACCAAAGGATTTCCCAGAAAACCACTTTCAGCAACCAGGTTTTTTTTGTTTTTTGGAAAAACATTTTTATTTATACATTAAGAAATAGTTGGTAATGTTTCCAATTTATTCCTTACTTTAATGACATATTTGTCAGGGAGATGTCACCATCTGCTGGCCTAAAGGAGTTACTGCAGTTCAGGTCTCTGTGCAGGTTCAGCTGGGGAGAGGTCATTTCAGACACATTCCCAGCATGTTTCTAAAAGTGTTACAACCTTGGGTATCATGTCCACAGTGCTAAAACTTTAGGGGCACCTTCTGAAGCCCAAATGCAAACAAATATATTTTGCATTAAACAAAATTCCTTTGCGTTGTTCCTGTGGAACCTCTACCACAACACCCTGCTATGTCTGGTTTCTAAGCTCATGGTTTCTACCGATAGATAGTTACAGCTTTTAATGTTTGCCAATTGTTGGTCCTTTCTCATGCAGACCTAGAAACACAGAAAAATGTCGGCAGATAAGAACCTTTCGGCCCATCTAGTCTGCCCAATTACATGGATACTTAAGGCTAGGGTCAGACTGGAGCAGTGCGAACGCGCGTGCAGGCGCACTAAATCACGGCCGTAGTAGCAGCACATGACGGGCAATGACGGCCAATATACGCAGTACGGGCGTACAAAAGTGCGTCCACGCCACGCACCGGCAAATGAACGCATTTTTCGTACAACGTGATACCGCTAGTACAGACGTACAGAGTGCGCTGCGGCCGCATAGCAGCGTGTGTGCGTGATTAGGAGACGTCAGACGCTGCTATTGTGCGGCCTACAAAACGTCCAAACAGCCAAAGTTTCCAGGTTTTGTTGGAGCGTACCTGCGTACCTGCGACTGTCGAAAATGTCTGCTGGACCAGAGATCGACGTGGAGAGGCTGATCAGCGCTGTGGGGAGAGCATCCTGAGATATGGGACACGGCCTGCGACAGGTATAAAGACAAGGGGAAGAAGGCCAGCGCATGGTTGTGGTGTCCCGTGTCGTGTACTCTGATTATGATACGTGGTCCGAGAAAGAGCAGCATATCCAGAGTGAGTATTTGATTATTTTATTCATAATCCCATACATGTAAATCACAATAATAATAACAAAAACAAATATGTAATCATTGAGGTGAAATCTCAAATGCTCCCCAGCTGCCAGGGCACCTGCCCTGCATCACTCGTAAAATAATTAGACAGAGCATCGCGAAACCTGTTGCTGTATCTATTCACAGCTATGATGTCATCGTTCACATCATCTTCAAGACCGACAACTGTGAGGGTATCATCAAAATAAAACCATCCCTGGCCGCACATAATTATGTAGGATGCAACAGCATTTGACTATATCCACACAGAAATCAACCTGTACATCCAGCGGTCTATGTAAAATCCTCCACTTGTTGGTCAGTATGCCAAAGCTACACTCCACATACCGTCTCGCCCGCGACAGCCTATAATTAAAAACCCGCTTCTTCACATTCAGGTGTGTCCCTGAGTAGGGCCTTAGGAGGTGTGTGGATAGTCCGAATGCTTCATCACCCACGAAGGCATAGGGGACTGCCACGTCACTGCCAGGCAATGGTGCGGGTCTGGGGATGTTCAGGGTCCCACTCTCAATTTCATTCCACAGTGTGGAGTTCCTGAACAGTGTGGAGTCAGAGTCCTTGCCGTATGAACCGACATCCACATAGACGAAACTATAGTTGGCATCTGACACCGCCAGTAGGCCTATAGAAAAGTAATGTTTATAATTCTGATACAGTGAGCCACTGTGCGGTGGCTTCACTATGCGGACATGTTTGCCATCCACGGCTCCCAGGCAGTTTGGAAAGTTGGCTCTCTCCCAGAATCCTGCTGCAATTTCTAGACATGCCTTGTGTGTCGGTTTTGGCAAACATTGGTCCTTCATGGTTTCCCATATGGTTTGGCACACCTTGCGGACGATCTCACCAGCTGTTGATCTGCCAACGCGGAAGTTATAATGCAGATCCTTCAAACTGCATCCACTAGCGAGATACCTAGAAGACAAAACAAAACTGTTTGAATATGATCACATACCATGAACACAAGCTAATGTCACACTCATCATGTTTTGCAGCACAAGAGGCGATGAACAAATGGCGCACAGTACGTGACAATTATATGCGGGTGCAGAAGAAGCAAGCCATGGCTGCGCGCTCTGGAGCTGGCTCCAAGAAGGTCCGTGGATATATCTACACGGAGCAACTGTCATTCCTCTGAAGGACCCAGGAGCCGCGCAGTAGCGTCAGCAGCATCGACCAGCCATCGACCTCCGGCTCACGGGTCCAACACACGGTGCCAGGAGGTTCTGCCAGCTGCCAGGAGGAGGTGAACCGGGGTGGTGCAGAGTCGCACCTGGAGGAGGATGTGGAGACAGGACAGGTGGCAGGTACCGCAACAACGGTCAGCACCAGACCTGCACAGAGGAGAAGGGCACCAGCTACAGACCTGGAGCAGGCCATGGTTACCTTCATGGAGGCTCAAACCAACCATCCACACCAACGCTGCATGCTTGCGGACTCCATGGACATGTCATTCTTCAATTCCTGTATGATCCTCCTCAACAAGATGAGCGAGGCTGAGAAGGTGGAGTACCGGCGCAGATCTCTGGCTATATTTGACGACATCCTTTCGCGTCCCCATCACGCAGCCGGTTACAATGCTGTGCCACAATCCACCAATGCCAGTGGATCTTCCCTCCCCAGTGAGGTGCTGTCCACCCACCCAGCCATGCCCCCTGGAGCCAGGCCACACACAGAGTCGGAGTACTGCTCTAGCCACACCACCGGCCCTCATGACCCAGATGCTCGGCGGTATCATGATCTGTGATACATGTCATGAATATGTTTAAGTTTTGTTTGTCATGTGTTATTTGGTTTCATGTTTAATATATCATGACCTACAGTTAACAAGGTATATATATATGTCGAGAATATATTACTGTTATTTTATTTCATGTTTCATATTATATTATTATTTTGGTCTACATTGTTGTCGGAGTCATTTATGATTATGTACGTGTGATGTGATGCCTGTGTGTGTGTGTGTATGCATGTGACAGTGGGCATGTGACTACAGACATGATGCACTCATGTCAGGTGACTGGCAGCGATGTCATGTATGCAGGTGTTTGACAGTACGTACCGCAAAGTGATGACCAGCATCTCCTCCGGTGGTATGGCGGCCCTCATGTTGCTGTCCCTCTTGGTCAGTGGCTCGCGTACCTGCGACAACAGTTCATCAAAGGAGGGGATGGACATCCGCATGTAGTTGAAAAACTTCACGGGGTCCCTCTCTAGCAGTGGCCTGTACAGCGTCACAAAGTGTCCATGCGTGGGTCTGGCAGCGTTAATTTGATGAACCCAGGTTCGCCGCTTTCTCTTCCTCTTAAGGTACAGGTACCCCATTGCAGCAAACACAAAGACTTGTACTGGATCCATCTTTGAAAAACGCCACCATACCCAAAATGGATTTTTATAACCCTACCCCTTATTTTTTCATTCATCAATTAATTGGATTCATCGGTTTTTTCTCTTTTTTTTACAGCTCCGTCATGAAATACGTCCAGAATTGCGCATCGTCTGACCGCTTTCGCGTATTCCGTGAAAAAATGCGTTCGCACGCACCAACGTACGTTTTGACGCTGGACGTCAGAAATGCGTTCGTCTGACCCTAGCCTTACCTGGATTTATCTTTTCTTTAGGATAGCCGTATGCCTATCCCATGCTTGCTTAAATTCAATTACTGTTTTGGCCTCTACCACTTCTACTGGAAGACTGTTCCATGTATCCACCACCCTCTCAGTAAAATAATGCTTCCTGATGTTACTTTTAAACCTTTGCCCCTCTAATCTAAGACTATGTCCTCTTGTTTTGCTACTTTGTTTCCTTTTAAATATACTCCCTTCCTCTACCTTGTGGATTCCCTTTACGTATTTAAATGTTTCTATCATATCTCCTCTGTCTCGTCTTTTTTCCAAGCTGTACATGTTAAGATCATTAAGCCTTTCCTGGTAACTTTTCTCCTTCAAGCCGTACACCATTTTACATAGAATGACAATGCTCCCCGTTGGACTCAGGGGAAAGGAATTGCTTGAAGCACATTACCCCTGGGACTGGTCCTACATGTTATGTTAGACACATGGGTCTCGGTAACATTGTTTTCTGCTTTCTGTGTCTCACAATGCCTCAAGCATGCATCTTACAGCACGGAACCCCAAATACCTTAATAATGTTCAGTACCAAACACAAAGAGGTACACCCCATAAAATACATACGCTCTGGACAGTCCAGTAAATTTGAAACATTTGTTATAACAAAGGGAAACATTGTGTTTATCACTTTTCTTATGGATTAAATAAAAGTGTTCATAGATTCTTTCCTTCAGTTTACGCTTTGTTTTATCCACATATTGAGCCCCACACCCACACTGTGAGACATAAATCACATTGGTAGTGATACAGTTAAAAAAATACTGTGTAGTAAATATCTCATTTGTCCTTGTACCCCTAAAACATTTTACTTTAGTTTTGAAGGTCCACTACCCCAATTTAATGCAATGTCCTTATTGTGTTTATTTGATGTTGCTGATATCTTACATGTGTTTGTTTTTCTCTTCTATGTTTAGTTAAGAGAATATTTTCCTCTATATGTGTCACTGTGTGCATCCATTGTGTGATATTTTCCTCTATATGTGTCACTGTGTGCATCCATTGTGTGATATTTTCCTCTATATGTGTCACTGGGTGCATCCATTGTGTGATATTTTCCTCTATATGTGTCACTGGGTGCATCCATTGTGTGATATTTTCCTCTATATGTGTCACTGGGTGCATCCATTGTGTGATATTTTCCTCTATATGTGTCACTGGGTGCATCCATTGTGTGATATTTTCCTCTATATGTGTCACTGGTGCATCCATTGTGTGATATTTTCCTCTATATGTGTCACGGTGTGCATCCATTGTGTGATATTTTCCTCTATGTGTCACTGGGTGCATCCATAGTGTGATATTTTCCACTATATGTGTCACTGGGCGCATCCATTGTGTGATATTTTCCTCTATATGTGTCACTATGTCCCAGTTTGCTGAAATTCAGTGTCCGCCTACATTTTGGCCACATTTCGAACCTCTCTGAATAACCCCTACTGTGGGGGGTGGGGGGCAGTTTGCAACACAAAAAAATATCACACAATGGATGCACCCAGTGACACATATAGAGGGAAATATCACACTATGGATGCATTGTGGCCATTCGGCTATTCATAGAGCAGGCAATTCGCCAAATTATCCCCCATAGAGAAGCAAATGGTTAATCTATTAAGAGAACACAAAACAGCAGTGAAAAGTTGCCGAAATGCCCTGCTGTTCGGTGGTTTCATTCGATAGGTTTATTCAGGGGAATCCCATAGGCTTCAATGTTAAAAATATTCCCGTTTTAATTCAATATTTAATAAACCGTTTATTATTTTATTCTGCAGTAAAAAGCTTCTTCATTCATTGATTTTTTTAGGATCTGCGCTGTGATCAGCGGCTCGTTGGGTTTTTCCGGCGTGTCCGGCAGGGTCTTTGCGGTGGTTTCTGCGGGTTTTCGGCGAGTGTTCGGCAGGTTTGTGGTGAGTCTTCGGTGTATTTGCGGCGAGTTTTCCCTGCACTACAGGGGCCCTGCAGTGCTTGCTGAATACACCGCAGGGTCGGCGAACTAGAAATTACCAAATCGCCCCGAAGTGCGGGAAACGAAAGGTTACCAATCGTACGGTGACTTTTCAAATCTCTCTGAATAACCCCTAGTATCTTCACATCACTTGCTCGTCTCACTGTCTGGCTTTGGTCATAGAATGGAGTGAATGGGTCAGTCACCGACTTACATCATTGTATTGTGTGGGATGTATTCAAAGGATGTCACAAGTGTCACAAGTGTCAAAAGATGTCAAAAGTCTTTAAAGCTCCCTGTCTTATCTCATTCTGCTTCCATCTATTATCTCAGGTAGCCTGGAGAACAATAGCCCCCTGCTTCCTTATCTAAACATTCCCTCCTCCATCTCATTAGCTGTTAAATACTGTATAAGATAAACCACAGCAGTAAAGTAAAACGTTTGCACATATCTTGGTAAATGTTGCATCACGAGAAAAATCCACAAAATGGAACCCGGACATAAAGAAAACCTAACTTTATTTTTCCTTTTTAGATGAAATTACTTCAAAGAAAGGAAAAAAACAGCAGCATGTGTTTTATAACATGTTTTTATACGGTGGTTTTGTTTGTAATGTAGAAGTAATCTAGTTACAGCTTATGTAAGTGGTAGTGTCCCTTTAAGATCCTTACTAACAGAACACAATTCACATTTAAAAAAACCTTAACGTTTTTCCCTAATTCTCAAGTGGGCGGAGATCTTTATATCTTTCTTAACCCCTTCACTACCAAGTGATTTTCCAAACAAACATTGTCGGAAACCAGTGTTTTTTTTTGTAAAATCATTAATTAATTATACTTTAATAAATAGCTATTACTGTAAACAGTGGTGTATTTTGGCCTAGGCAAACAAGGCCTAGGCCGGCACTTTCCAGGGGGCGGCGGACCGTACTGGAGGCCCCACCCCTAAAAAAAGAAAAAAAATATATATTTTTTTTTACTTTTGCAAAGTATTTTGCCAGGAAGGATACATTGAGATTTCACAAATTTTCAAGCATGTCCTGGGTAGGTAAGGCCTAGGCTTTCACTTTCCAGGGGGTAGCAAAAAACCTCACCACTAAATGGGTTACTCACAGAACATCGAAATGACGCCAACATTTTGGTGTTCTGTAGTTCCCTGCACTTCGGGGAATAAAATTTCCCCACCCTGCAGTGAATTCACCATTCACCGCAGGGTGCCCAAAGTGCATGTAGTCGGCCGCTGTATGCTGCCACCGCAAACCCGTGGCCTGCTGTTTTCAGAAGAACTACTGAATGAAAATGTCTGGAATTTACATATAAGATCCTATGATTGATAATAAAAAGTTCTGTTACAGAAAAAAGAAAAACCGCTATTAAAAAAAAGGGGGGGAAAGTTTGCTGAAAAATTACTAAAAGGTACTAAAAAAAAAAAAAAAAAATCAATAAAGACTTTTTACTGCAGATTAAAATAATAAATGGTTTATTAGATACTAGTTGTAAAGCCTGCCCAGAGGGCAGTCTATTGTGGATATACTGCCCCTGCTCATGTATACTGCCCCAGCTCGTGGATACTGCCCCAGCTCGTGGATACTGCCCCAGCACGTGGATATTGCCCCAGCACGTGGATATTGCCCCAGCACGTGGATATTGCCCCAGCTCGTGGATACTGCCCCAGCACGTGGATACTGCCCCAGCACGTGGATATTGCCCCAGCACGTGGATATTGCCGCAGCACGTGGATACTGCCCCAGCTCGTGGATACTGCCCTAGCACGTGGATATTGCCCCAGCACGTGGATATTGCCCCAGCTCGTGGATATTGCCGCAGCACGTGGATACTGCCCCAGCTCGTGGATACTGCCCTAGCACGTGGATATTGCCCCAGCACGTGGATATTGCCCCAGCTCGTGGATACTGCCCCAGCTCGTGGATACTGCCCTAGCACGTGGATATTGCTCCAGCACGTGGATGGATACTGCCCCAGCACGTGGATATTGCCACAGCTCGTGGATACTGCCCCAGCTCCTGGATATTGCCCCAGCACGTGGATATTGACCCAGCACGTGGATATTGACCCAGCACGTGGATATGCCCCAGCACGTGGATATTGCCCCAGCACGTGGATATTGCCCCAGCACGTGGATACTGCCCCAGCACGTGGATACTGCCCCAGCACGTGGATACTGCCCCAGCACGTGGATACTGCCCCAGCACGTGGATACTGCCCCCAGCTCATGGATACTGCCCCAGCTCGTGGATACTGCCCCAGCACATGGATATTGCCCCAGCACGTGGATTGATACTGCCCCAGCACGTGGATACTGCCCCAGCACACGTGGATGGATACTGCCCCAGCACGTGGATGATACTGCCCCAGCACGTGGATGGATACTGCCCCAGCACGTGGATGGATACTGCCCCAGCACGTGGATGGATACTGCCCCAGCCACGTGGATGGATACTGCCCCCAGCTCGTGGATACTGCCCCCAGCTCGTGGATATACTGCCCCCAGCTCGTGGATATTGGCCCAGCTCGTGGATACTGCCCCAGCTCGTGGATATCGCCCCAGCACGTGGATATGGCCCCCCGCTCGTGGATATGGCCCCCCCGCTCGTGGATATGGCCCCCCCGCTCGTGGATATGGCCCCCCCGCTCGTGGATATGGCCCCCCCGCTCGTGGATATACTCACCTACATCTGCCCTCCAGCGATGGCGGTCCCGCGTCCCGCTTCCAGCATCCTCTCTCGCTCCGTTGGTCGCCGGGATGACGTCACGAAAGCCTTTGACCCCCGGGGTCAAAGGCTTTCGTGACGTCATTCCGGCGAACAACGGAGCGAGAGAGGACGCTGGAAGCGGGACCGCCATCGCTGGAGGAGCTAAGGGCCGATGTAGGTGAGTATGTGTAGGCAACATCCCCCTACATTGGCCCGGAGCCTCAGCGGTGGCTGTCGTAGGCTGCTCGGCCGGCCTCCAGGCTTAGGCGAGCCCCCGGCTCGGCTGGGCCTGTAGGCCCAAGCCAAGCCGGGGGCTCGCCTGAGCCTGGAGGCCGGCCGAGCAGCCTGCGACAGCCGGAGGACAGTCACCGCTGGAGCTCAGGGCTAATGTAGGTGAGTATGTGCTCTCCACACCCACCCTGCTTACTCGGCCGGTATCCAAGCTTAGGCGAGCCCCCGGCTTGGGCCTAGAGGCCCAGCAGAGCCGGGGACTCGCCTGAGCATGGAGGCCGGTCGAGTTGCATGCTCGGCCGTCCTCCAGGCTCAGGTGAGTCCCTGGCTCGGCTGGGCCTCTAGGCCCAAGCCAAGCCGGGGGCTCGCCTGAGCCTGGATGCCGACCAAGCTTAGGCGAGCCCCCGGCTTGGCGTGGGCCTAGAGGCCCAGCCGAGCCGGGGACTCGCCTGAGCCTGGAGGACGCCCGAGCATGCAACTCGACCGGCCTCCATGCTCAGGCGAGTCCCTGGCTCGGCAGGGCCTCTAGGCCCAAGCCAAGCCGGGGGCTCGCCTAAGCTTGGATACCGGCCGAGCAAGCAGGGTGTGTGTGTGTGTGTGTAGAGCACATACTCACCTACATCGGCCTCGAGTCCTCCACCGGTTCCACACATACTCACCGACATCGGCCCTTAGCTCCTCCAGCGATGGCGGTCCCGCTTGCAGCATCCTCTCTCTCTCCGTTGCTCGCCAGGATGACGTCACAAAAGCCTTTGACCCCCGGGGTCAAAGGCTTTCGTGACGTCATTCCGGCGAGCAACGGAGAGAGAGAGGATGCTGCAAGCGGGACCGCCATCGCTGGAGGAGCTAAGGGCCGATGTCGGTGAGTATGTGTTAGGCAACATCGGCCCTGAGCTCCAGCGGTGACCTCCTCCGGCCGAGCAGGCTGCTCGGCCGGCCTCTACGCTTAGGCGAGTCCCCGGCTCGGCTGGGCCTGTAGGCCAAAGCCAAGCCGGGGGCTCGCCTAAGCCTAGAGGCCCGCCGAGCAGCCAGCGGCAGCTGGAGGAGGTCTCCGCTGGAGCTCAGGGCCGATTTTGGGGTGTATTTTTTGGGAACTTCGGCCCCGATCCTCCAGCGGTGACCTTCTCCGGCTGCCGCTGGCTGCTCGGCGGGCCTCTAGGCTTAGGCGAGTCCCCGGCTCGGCTGGGCCTGTAGGCCTAAACCGAGCCGGGGGCTCGCCTAAGCCTAGAGGGCCGCCGAGCAGCCAGCGGCAGCCGGAGGAGGTCTCCGCTGGAGCTCAGGGCCGATTTTGGGGTGTATTTGTTTGGGAACTTCGGCCCCGATCCTCCAGCGGTGACCTTCTCCGGCTGCCGCTGGCTGCTCGGCGGGCCTCTAGGCTTAGGCGAGTCCCGGCTCGGCTGGGCCTGTAGGCCCAAACCGAGCCGGGGGCTCGCCTAAGCCTAGAGGCCCGCCGAGCAGCCAGCGGCAGCCGGAGGAGGTCTCCGCTGGAGCTCAGGGCCGATTTTGGGGTGTGTTTGTTTGGGAACTTCGGCCCCGATCCTCCAGCGGTGACCTTCTCCGGCTGCCGCTGGCTGCTCGGCGGGCCTCTAGGCTTAGGCGAGTCCCCGGCTCGGCTGGGCCTGTAGGCCCAAACCGAGCCGGGGGCTCGCCTGAGCCTGGAGGCCCGCCGGCAGCCGGAGGACGGTCACCGCTGGAGGATCGGGGCATCTGGCCGTGTAAACACACGGGTAGCTGCGCGCGGCTCGTGCCGTTTTTTTTTTTTTTTTTTTTTCACGCGGCCAGCACGCGCAGCTACCTGTGTGTTCTAACGGCCGCTTTCAAATGTCCGTCGCGCATGCGCAGTAGGGTTTTGGCGACAGACAGTTTTTAGCTTATCCTTTTATAGTATAGATTGCATAAAAACGGGAATATTTTTAACATTGAAACCTATGGGGTTCGCCTGAATAAACCTGCTGATTGAAACCACCGAACATCAGGGCATTTCACTGCCATTTCTCTGAATAGATTAACCATTACTTCTCTATGGGGATTTGCAATGCCTTCAAACAGCACCGTACTTGCTGGCAGTTCGCCAAACTTGTGTGTGAGCACATCACTGAGCAGTGGTGTACTTAGGGGAGTGGCGGAGGGCGGGCCGCCCCATTATTGGGGTGTCATTATGGGGTACTAGGAGGTGCCACTGTCACTGTGTGTCAGCTTTGAGCTGTGTTCTCAAACAACGAGCAGCGGAGCAGGGCGTTTGCATACGGAATAATATCGAATAGAATAAAAATCTGATGCACTCATACACGCCGCACATTGCATTGCTGGGAGTTTTATTGCTGTGGATTCTGATACGCTGACACACACACCACACATTGCATTACTGGGAGTTTTATTGCTGCGAATTCTAATACACTCATACACACTGCACATTGCATTGCTGGGAGTTTTATTACTGTGGATTCAGTGATACACACTGCATATTACTGTGAGTTTTATTGTCCTGGAGCTCTGGGATACGCTCATACACATTGCACATTACTGTGAGTTTTATTGCTGTGCAGTTCTGATATGCTCATACACAGTGCCCATTTCTGTGGGTTTTATTGCTGTGCAGCTCTGCGATCCACAGAAACGTGCACTGCATATGAGTGTATTTTATTGTTCAACCAATTAGACCGGCTGTGATCCAGTATACTTGACATGAGTGGCTGTTCTTTGTAAAAATGCTTGAATTTAAACATTTCAGAATTTTCTTTATCTCAATAGATACATTTGAAATGGTATACAAAATATACAAGTAGGCACTTGGTATCCACTTTTAAAATAGAGACGAAAAGGCGGAGCTCTAAGAGGAAAAGGTGGAGCTTAAAGAGGAAGGGTGGATATTAACCAGGAAGAGGTGTGCCCTTGACAGGAAGGGGTGCCTCAAATTTAAATTAGTGGGTGCACGAGTTTAGTCAGGCCTAGGGCAGCACAAAACCTAAATACAAAACTGACTGTAAATAACCTATTTTGGACAGTAGATGGCGCCATCTACTGCCAAATTGAGTTAGAGGTTTGAGCAGCAGGTCTATGTTTTTTTTCTCCCTGCATCGGCTGCTGAAAGCCCGATATTTCACAGATTTCAACAGCTGATTTTACAGTTTTAACTTTTTGGGCTTTATGCCCGCAGGGCTAAAACTATGAGGGTTTCTTCTGCAGCCCAAAAGGAAACAAAATTCCTTTGCAGCAAAGGAATTTCATTACCTTTTGGGCTGCAGATCGAGATATCTCGATACCGGGGCATCAGATGTGCCTTTGAAGCACGAGATATCTCGATCTCGGTAGTGAAGGGGTTAATAACCAGCAATTCGCTTGGAGTCAATATATTCTTAATTGAACTAGCTTTCCCAAAAATAACCTGAGGAACTGCTGGCAAATGTCTCCCCAAAATGTTATCATGTTTCAAATTGGGCCAAAATTTATTAAACAAACTTTTAATCTCTTTAAGTCTATTATTAAATTGGGCCAAAAATCCAAAATCCCAAATTTTATTTTCATCATTATTATTAAATAGCTCCTCTCTATTCATCCTAGTTACACACTCCCTACTTTCCTCCACCAATTTAGCCGAGATTGCTTATCCAACTTTTGTTTCTGGAAAGCACTTTGTTAACGGAAATCTTCGAAATCAGAACAATTATGGCATAACGAATTAACTGATATTTAGGGATATTGTCAAGCCATTTTTTCTAAAGGCATCCCCTATAATTAATAAAAGAGTTCTTATCAGTTGGCTTAAAAATGTTTTAGAACAAATTTCACCCTCCTTAATAAAAATATTCAAATCCAAAAAATTATTCTGAGATCCTCCCACCTCTGCTAAGAACAAAGTAATAATTAGTATCAACATAATCCCACCCTCACTGTAACAAAAAGCTCAAACTTTACTGTTGCATTACAGCAGCCAGGGATTTGGCAGAATACAGGGAGAGCTGTGGGGTCAGTCACTGCTGTACAGGGATAAGATTCAGGGGGGTTATAATGACTGTAAATCCCTGTACAGTACAGATACAAGGTGTTGGTGTAATTGGCATACACAGGCATTATGCGGCACAGATACAAGGTGTTGGTGTACTTGCCATACACAGGCATTATGCAGCACATACAGATACACAGTGTTGCTGTAATTGCCATACACAGGCATTATGCAGCACATACAGATACAAGGTGTTGCTGTAATTGCCATACACAGGCATTATGTGTCACGTTCAGCCACAATGGCGGTACCTGGCATGCGCCAAGTAGGGCCTAGCTATGAGGAAAAGCCGCTATATGCAGAGATGCGTGACACAACAATCAGGATAAGGAAATAAACCACAGAAGACACTGGGGACCTCTGCACGGCTAATACCGAAGGAGCCCTATACTGATAGATCGGTCCTTAGAGTGGCCGAATCTGCACTAATAGAAAAAGGTTACCTTGTAGCCGTGCAGAGTCCTGGGGAAAACACAGACACCTGAGATATACTCAACAACTTGCAGGGAAGAACTTCAATATACAAAAGCCGTGGTCAACAGGGATACACAACATATAATTCAATATGCACAGAACAGCTAGGGATGTCCAGAAGAGTCGTCAATAAATAAGCCAGGAGTCAAAACCAAAACGTATACCTTGAGCCAAAGTGGGGATATAGCACCAGAGAAAATCCGTCAGCCAGGCCAGAGGGTCAATACCAGGAAGTCAATCAGAAACCTAGAACTCAGACAAGGGGGAAACACTGAGAAAGCACTAGGATAGAATGACAGGGAGCTCTCAGGAACAAATCTGTAGCTGAAGTGAACCAGGATGCAAGAGCATGGTGATATGGGCCCATGGCTTTAAATAGGGGAGTAATCAGCCCATATCACCAGCAGAAGCTCAACGAGCAGAGAACTTAACCCCTGAGCTGCATGTCAGGGAAAGCAGCACAGGGAAACACAGACATAAGGAATACAGAGGGCAGGGATACAGGGTTGGAACGTGGGAACGTGACAGTAGCCCCCTCCAAAAAAGGTGACCTCAGGGCACCGAAAACAACAAACATGACAGACAGAATCAGGAAACCAGATCACGAACACCAGTCACCACAGTCCTTTGAGGTCCCACTCAGAGTCGTCATCCTCCTCCACTAGACGCCGCCGTCTATGAGGGTTCCTTTGAATGGCAACCCAGTGGTCCTTCCTGAACACCAGTCCAAAGGGCGACTGCACATAGCCCTCAGGGACATAACGGGGTAGGGAGATCTTGGCATCAGTTAGACTGGACATAGAATCAGTGGGACTAGGGTTAGACACCTTTTCCCGTCTTCTCCTTGAACGAGATCTAGAACTGGTAGAATGGAGGTTTGGTATCGGACGTTGTTGTAGGTGAAAATTTGGGATCTAGTGATCACCAGTCAGTATGGTTTAATATAAGAAGAGATGGAGCCGCACCACACAAAAACAAAAGTTTTAGACTTTAAAAAAACAGATTTTTCTAAAATGAGACTTTGTGTGAAGGAGTCATTATCAGACTGGAGGAGTTTAAAGGGAGTCCAGGAGAAATGGGATTATTTAAAGGAAGCATTATTGAAGGCCACAGGCAATTGCATTCGACTTGTTAGCAAAAACAAAAAAGGGAAGAAACCACTGTGGTACTCTGCAGAAGTGGCCAAAATAGTGAAGAACAAAAAGACAGCATTCAATAATTATAAAACAACTCAGAGTGAAGAGGATAGGCAAACCTATAAAATTAGGCAGAAAGAGGCAAAGCAATTTATAAGAGCTTCCAAAGTACACGCAGAAGAGAAAATAGCTCAGTCAGTAAAAAAGGGGGACAAAACAATTTTTAGATACATAAACGAGAAAAGAAAAGTAAAACAAGGATTAGTTAGATTAAAAACAAAGGAAGGAAGGTATGTAGAAGAGGATAAAAGTCTCGCTGACTGCCTCAATGAATATTTTTGTTCAGTCTTTGCAGAAGAAAAGGAAGGAAAGGGACCTCAGTTAGGAGGAAACACTAACGAGACAATTACATATCAGTTTACAGAGGAGGAGGTTCTACAGCAGCTGTCTGAAGTAAAGACAAATAAGTCAATGGGGCCTGATGGGATCCACCCTAAATTATTAAAAGAGCTCAGTGATGTAATAGCAAAACCATTAACAGATTTATTTAACCAATCCTTGCTAACGGGAGTCGTCCCAGAAGACTGGAAATTAGCAAATGTTGTGCCCATTCACAAGAAGGGTAGTAGGGGAGGAATCTGGGAACTATAGGCCAGTTAGTCTTACGTCAGTAGTGGGGAAATTAATGGAAACCATGTTAAAGGAAAGGATTATTGACCATCTAAAAACACATAGATTACAGGATCAGAAACAACATGGGTTTACCTCAGGGAGATCATGCCAAACTAATCTTATTGATTTTTTTGATTGGGTAACAAAAATAATAGACACAGGTGGTGCAGTAGACATTGCTTATTTAGATTTCAGTAAGGCTTTTGATACTGTTCCGCATAGAAGGCTTATCAATAAATTGCAATCTTTGAGCTTGGATTCCAATATTGTTGAATGGATTAGGCAGTGGCTGAGTGACAGGCAACAGAGGGTTGTGGTAAATGGAGTTTATTCGGCGCAAGGTCTTGTTACCAGTGGGGTACCTCAGGGGTCAGTACTTGGACCCATTCTATTTAATATTTTTATTAGTGATATTGCAGAAGGTATTAATGGAAAAGTATGTCTTTTTGCTGATGACACAAAGATTTGCAACAGGGTTGACGTTCCTGGAGGGATCAGCCAAATGACAAATGATTTAGGTAAACTAAAAAAATGGTCGGAACTGTGGCAATTGAGTTTTAATGTGGATAAGTGCAAGATAATGCACCTGGGACGTAAAAACCCAAGGGCTGAATATAGAATATTTGATACAGTCCTAACCTCAACATCTGAGGAAAGGGATTTAGGGGTTATTATTGCAGAGGATCTAAAGGTAAGTAGTCAATGTAATAGAGCAGCAGGAAATGCTGGCAGAATGCTTGGTTGTGTAGGGAGAGGTATTAGCAGTAGGAAAAGGGAAGTGCTCATGCCACTGTACAGAGCACTGGTGAGACCTCACTTGGAGTACTGTGTGCAGTACTGGAGACCGTATCTCCAGAAGGATATAGACATCTTAGAGAGAGTTCAGAGAAGGGCTACTAAAATGGTGTACGGCTTGAAGGAGAAAAGTTACCAGGAAAGGCTTAATGATCTTAACATGTACAGCTTGGAAAAAAGACGAGACAGAGGAGATATGATAGAAACATTTAAATACGTAAAGGGAATCCACAGGGTAGAGGAAGGGAGTATATTTAAAAGGAAACAAAGTAGCAAAACAAGAGGACATAGTCTTAGATTAGAGGGGCAAAGGTTTAAAAGTAACATCAGAAAGCATTATTTTACTGAGAGGGTGGTGGATACATGGAACAGTCTTCCAGTTGAAGTGGTAGAGGCCAAAACAGTAATTGAATTTAAGCAGGCATGGGATAGGCATACGGCTATCCTAAACAAAAGATAAATCCAGGTAAAGTATCCATGTAATTGGGCAGACTAGATGGGCCGAAAGGTTCTTATCTGCCGACATTTTTCTATGTTTCTATGTTTCTATGGTGACCCCCCCACACGACACGGCAACAGTGGGAGTAGGCTCGCCTACCCGTGCCTTACCATGAGGTTTGGAAACCTCGGACTCTCTGTGGGGCATGGGTACAGTGGTGTTGCAATGTAGCTCTGGCACTGCTGACACACAGCTTGACTGGGTTTCTGGAACCGCTGACACACAGCTTGACTGGGTTTCTGGCACCGCTGACACACAGCTTGGGACTGGCACTGCTGACACACAGCTTGATACTGGCACACAGCTTGGGACTGGCACCGCTGGCACACAGCTTGGGACTGGCACCGCTGGCACACAGCTTGGGACTGGCACCGCTGACACACAGCTTGGGACTGGCACCGCTGACACACAGCTTGACTGGGTTTCTGGCACTGCTGACACACAGCTTGGGACTGGCACCGCTGACACACAGCTTGACTGGGTTTCTGGCACTGCTGACACACAGCTTGGTACTGGCACACAGCTCGGGACTGGCACCGCTGGCACACAGCTTGGGACTGGCACCGCTGACACACAGCTTGGACTGGCACCGCTGACACACAGCTTGGGACTGGCACCGCTGACACACAGCTTGACTGGGTTTCTGGCACTGCTGACACACAGCTTGGGACTGGCACCGCTGACACACAGCTTGACTGGGTTTCTGGCACTGCTGACACACAGCTTGGTACTGGCACACAGCTCGGGACTGGCACCGCTGGCACACAGCTTGGGACTGGCACCGCTGACACACAGCTTGGGACTGGCACCGCTGACACACAGCTTGGGACTGGCACCGCTGACACACAGCTTGACTGGGTTTCTGGCACTGCTGACACACAGCTTGGGACTGGCACCGCTGACACACAGCTTGACTGGGTTTCTGGCACTGCTGACACACAGCTTGGTACTGGCACACAGCTCGGGACTGGCACCGCTGGCACATAGCTTGGGACTGGCACACAGCTTGGGACTGGCACCGCTGACACGCAGCTTGGGACTGGCACCGCTGACACACAGCTTGGCTGGGTTTCTGGCACCGCTGACACACAGCTTGGGACTGGCACCGCAGACACACAGCTTGACTGGGTTTCTGGAACCGCTGACACACAGCTTGACTGGGTTTCTGGCACCGCTGACACACAGCTTGGGACTGGCACTGCTGACACACAGCTTGGGACTGGCACTGCTGACACACAGCTTGGGACTGGCACTGCTGACACACAGCTTGGGACTGGCACTGCTGACACACAGCTTGGGACTGGCACTGCTGACACACAGCTTGGGACTGGCACTGCTGACACACAGCTTGGGACTGGCACCGTTGGCACACAGCTTGGGACTGGCACCGCTGGCACACAGCTTGACTGGGTTTCTGGCACTGCTGACACACAGCTTGGGACTGGCACACAGCTTGGGACTGGCACACAGCTTGGGACTGATTTAACTGGAAGCTTGCCAGCCACAGGCGTGACAACTTCACTGCCAGAAAAAGGCAACATGATTGCGGTCTCCCTACCAAACTCCTTGGTTGTGACCCCATCGCCAGACCCCATAATAGTGGCCTTGCCACCTGGCACTATGAGTGCGGTGGGTGATGCAGATAAGCGTACAGCACCGCAGGTAATACAGCCTCTAACAATCTTACGCCCTGGACCACCCTTAGGGTGTCTGGCCGTTTGGCGAGGCCACATACGAGAGGCATTAATGGGAATAACCTCCATGGCTTCATCCTTTGACTCCTTCTCGGCCAGGGAGTCAAAGTCCATTTGTGCCTCGGGATCAAAAGGGGAATACTCGACTGGGTCTGAGATGTCAGTTACCCCCTCCACAGACCTGGTTGCCCCTGGAAGGGTTCTCCTAGGCCTGGACGGTAAAGGGGGTCTGACCTTGGATACATGGCAGGGTCTGATGCCATCTGACCCAGTACAGGGCCTGGCACCATCTGACCCATCGTCAGAATATTCAGCAAGGTCAGTAACATCAGTTGCCCCCTCCACAGGTCTGGTTGCCCTAGGAAGGGCTCTCCTAAACCTGGACGGTACAAGGGGTCTGATTACTTTAGTTTTATAATGGGAACTGGCCTTGGTGACTCGACTGTGGGTCGCGGGCACCTTGCCAGTTTCGGCATGCACTGGTGTCTTGCCCGTCCCAGTGCGCACTGGCTGCTTGCCAGTCTCGGCATGCACTGGCTGCTTGCCAGTCTCGGCATGCACTGGCTGCTTGCCAGTCTCGGCATGCACTGGCTGCTTGCCTGTCTCGGCATGCACTGGCTGCTTGCCAGCCTCGGCGCACGCTGGCATCTTGCCAGCCTCGGCGCGCGCTGGCATCTTGCCAGCCTCGGCGCGCACTGGCATCTTGCCAGCCTTGGCGCGCACTGGCATCTTGCCAGCCTCGGCGCGCACTGGCTTGAGCGGGCACCATGAAATAAAATGCAATGGACTGGCACAATAGATACAGAGCTTGTCAGTTCGCCTTCTAATCATTTCCTCAGGGGAAAGCGGACCACGTACCCTGCTTTCTAGAACAGCTTGATCATTAGAAGGGAGAAAAGCTGTGTCCATTAACCCCCTCCACTTAGACATGAAATCATCAAACAGGTGCAGCATGGATTCAAACAATTTACGCAGCTCTGCGGGCTTTATGGTTGGCTCTTGCATTATGTCACGTTCAGCCACAATGGCGGTACCTGGCATGCGCCAAGTAGGGCCCAGGTATGAGGAAAAGCCGCTATATGCAGAGATGCGTGACACAACAATCAGGATAAGGAAATAAACCACAGAAGACACTGGGGACCTCTGCACGGCTAATACCGAAGGAGCCCTATACTGATAGATCGGTCCTTAGAGTGGCCGAATCTGCACTAATGGAAAAAGGATACCTTGTAGCCGTGCAGAGTCCTGGGGAAAACACAGACACCTGAAGGAGTTATACTCAACAACTTGCAGGGAAGGACTTCAATATACAAAAGCCGTGGTCAACATGGATACACAACATATAATTCAATATGCACAGAACAGCTAGGGATGTCCAGAAGAGTCGTCAATAAATAAGCCAGGAGTCAAAACCAAAACGTATACCTTGAGCCAAAGTGGGGATATAGCACCAGAGAAAATCCGTCAGCCAGGCCAGAGGGTCAATACCAGGAAGTCAATCAGAAACCTAGAACTCAGACAAGGGGGAAACACTGAGAAAGCACTAGGATAGAATAACAGGGAGCTCTCAGGAACAAATCTGTAGCTGAAGTGAACCAGGATGCAAGAGCATGGTGATATGGGCCCATGGCTTTAAATAGGGGAGTAATTAGCACATATCACCAGCAGAAGCTCAACGAGCAAAGAACTTAACCCCTGAGCTGCATGTCAGGGAAAGCAGCACAGGGAAACACAGACATAAGGAATACAGAGGGCAGGGAGACAGGGTTGGAATGTGGGAACGTGACATTATGCAGCACATACAGATACAAGGTGTTGCTGTAATTACCATACACAGGCATTATGCAGCACATACAGATATACAGTGTTGCTGTAATTGCCATACACAGGTATTATGCAGCACATACAGATACAAGGTGTTGCTGTAATTGCCATACACAGGCATTATGCAGCACATACAGATACAAGGTGTTGCTGTAATTGCCATACACAGGTATTATGCAGCACATACAGATACAAGGTGTTGCTGTAATTGCCATATACAGGCATTATGCAGCACATACAGATACAAGGTGTTGCTGTAATTGCCATACACAGGCATTATGCAGCACATACAGATACAAGGTGTTGCTGTAATTGCCATACACAGGCATTAGGGCTGTGCAATATTGACAAAATAATCATATTGCGATTTCTTGAATGAATATTGCGATTGCGATTTTATTTGCGATTTAGCCAATTGTTTTTGCTTTTTCAAACATGCTACATACATTCTAAATGTATTCAGTATTCAGCACATGGATACTGCCCCAGCACATGGAAATACTGCCCCAGCACATGGATATACTGCCCCAGCACATGGATATACTGCCCCAGCACATGGATATACTGCCCCAGCACATGGATATACTGCCCCAGCACATGGATATACTGCCCCAGCACATGGATATACTGCCCCAGCTCATGGATATACTGCCCCAGCTCATGGATATACTGCCCCAGCACATGGATATACTGCCCCAGCACATGGAAACGCTGCCCCAGAACATGGATATACTGCCCCAGCACATGGATATACTGCCCCAGCACATGGAAATACTGCCCCAGCTCATGGATATACTGCCCCAGCTCATGGATATTCTGCCCCAGCTCATGGATATTCTGACCCAGCTCATGGATATACTGCCCCAGCTCATGGATATACTGCCCCAGCTCACCTCTGTGCGCCACGTGTTCGGCTCCCTGTTAACTTCTGGCGGCATGGAGCTTGGGCGCTCGCCTGGGGGAACCATGTGACGAGCCGCGAGAACGTGGCTCGTCACGTGGTTCCCCCTGCGAGTGCCCAAAGCACCATGCCGCCGGAAGTTAACAGGGAGCCGAAAATTGCAGCCTTATGCGATTTATTAATTGCATGGTCGGAAATCGCGATTCGATTGCGATTGCAATTAATTGCACAGCCCTAACAGGCATTATGCAGCACATACAGATATTGCATTGCAAATAATCTCATTATGATCACTACAAACCCCCATAAGCAGGAGATCTCACCATTTTATTATCTATCTGCAGCACATTTACTTAATCTGACATAAAGGCCACTTCTGCCTGTATGCTGATAATGCAGACCCCGTATGACATTGTGCAAGATTAGGTACGCCACCTAGAGTTTAGAACTTTTCATCCCAGCAATATTTCTGTAAAGGTTAAACGAATGCATAAAAAACTTAAAATGGGCAAATTTTCATTGTTTTTCTGAGACTGTTAAAAAGAATCTTTATGAATATATTGCTACTTTTACCCCATATTTAAGTGTTAAGTGTGCCTCCCACATGTCAACTAAATTTATTTTTAAAAAAATTTTTTCCCACATAAAGCACTTGGCAGTGAAAGTGTTAAAGTATGTTCTGATTCTCGGGTCTTAGACCTCTGCTTGTGGTTTAATCAGCCTATGATTTGTAAATCTAAGTGGATTTAACGCTCGCTTCCGACTTCCTACATTGTGTTACTTTGTTTCAACCCTGGGTTTGTTTGCGTTTCCTCTTGATGAATGGAGATAAACCGTTCATGGCAGAGCAGACTCCAGTCTCCAGGCTGTGCCTCTGGTCTGGTGGCAGCAGATGGCAGCAGAATTCTTTATCATTCGAGCACACCACCCAGAAACTCAGCGGGTTCACATATATGCCCCCCCCCCTGGAAAAATAAGATGCAATGCAGTGCTTGTAGCCTATTTTTAGGAAACCATCAGAACGGATTTATAAAGCGCAACCTCTGATATCTTTACTATCCTCATCCCTTTGATACACATTAGTTTTCGGATTTTTTGTCCAGGTTGCGTAATATTGTTTCACACATTTCTTAACTAACAATGTTTTGTTTTATTTATGTTTTGGGTTTTTTGGGGGGGCTGGAGGTTGCCTGAATTTGGAAAATGGTAATTTAACAATCATGCTTTTGTTGTGGGCACCTTTTGAAAATGTAGATCCAAGGCAATTCAGTGAAATCCAGATTCAGTGTCAGATCAGGGTAGAAATTATATTTTAAATAGAGTTTGGATGTTTATTACAGTGAATAAATCATGACGCCCCAGTTTGCCGATGACGTGGTTTGAGAATTGAATTTCCCATGAAGGCTTCCAAACCTAGAGCCGGATCACAACTCAGACTTCATTAAAGGCAAGACACAAATGGAAAACGTTTACGTCAGTCCTTTTTTCCTTTAGCCCTTTTACGCTGTCCCTGCGGCGGGTGGAACTGAACGCCACGGGGCGACATAGCATGCCCCAATGGCGTCTATGAGCTGCATGTCATTTGCTGTCACGAGACTGGTTTAACTCATGCCACTCCCCTGCAACCAATGACGAGTGCGACACGTCAGCTACGTAGGCAGGCCGGCGGAGCGGCCCGCTGCAGCAGCCGGACAGTGTGGCGTACTAGTACGCCCCCACCATCATTAACAACCTCTCGCCAGGCACAACCTGCTCGGCGGTAAGGGGTTAATGCTAGCATTACGACTGAGCTGCTGTGTCAGCAGCTGAAGTCGTAATACTTTCAAGCCGCAATAACACCGGCGGTGCGCAACAGTTGTTACCAGCTGATGAAGCTGTTCTGATATGGCGAAACGCGTCCTGGAAATGTAATTTTATTGTTTTTTACTCATTTTCTTTTTACCTATGTTTTAATAAATGTACTTTTAAGGCCACATCCCAGAATCCTTGGTGGTTTTATGGATTTTACCCAGTTGAGTGAAAAATCCACATGCGCCCATCTTTGAGCTATGGTAGCGCCATCAACAGAAAGTTGAAAATTGGCAAATAATGCTCTGAACAGAGAATACTCAGATTTACACTAGGGGAGTATTCATGTGCTTTTCTCGTCTCCTTATCTTTTGTATATGAACGGTGGTTCAAAGGAATTCTCGTTAAAGGTCTGGTAAAGGAGAAAATAACTGTAGTGTTCTGAGCTCCGTTCAATACCTCAGCAGCTGCTGAATTGCTGCAGCGCAGCAATTCAGTTTGCTGCAGCAGGGTCATTGAACGCTTTGGATGGGAATTCTGAATCCAAAATGGCCGACAATTTTTTAATTAAAGATTCAGATTGTTTTTCATGTCACTCGGACAAAATATGATAAAGGAAAGCAGTCAGCACAATTCCGTTATGTATGCACACACCACAAATTATAGTTTTTATTGAATAAACGTTATGTTTACTTCTGAAACAAAATATAATTGAGCTGTAATATATGTCTATGTGCGGGGTAAATAATAAATAAATATTTTGTGCTTTGGTGGACAAAAACCTCAAAATTAACATTGCTGCACGGAATTGTTACTTGCTTCATGGCGGCGGCCATCTTTAATACGTCACACTCAGCTACTCGCAGCATCTCCTCGGGTTGCTGCAAGTGCTAAGTTAGCAGTGCTGAGCGCTGAGCGGCGTTCAATGGCAAGTTGCTAACTTAGCACTTGCAGCGGCTGAGGTATTGAATGCTCCTCTGGATAATACGAGACGTCTTGGGTTTTCATTAGTAGGTTTATTAACAACTAAGCATACAGGTTTCCTATAACAGCAACTGGCTGCGTCTCTAGTCAGCCTCAACTGGCAGACAAAATGGACGACTAACTGTCAACAGCCAATCGCCAAAAGAAACACCCAACTCCCCCCCATTGGCAGCCAGCGCAACTACACCACAATAACAAACCAAAGTCGCATATCCATTCAGAGCCAGTGTTGGGGCTCTTTATTTGTGAGTGAATATCTACACCTATAGAGAGTTCCTTGTGTTAAAGACGATCTGCACTATGATGTTTTATATTTAGTTTTATATGTTCATCCATTCTATGGGCTGCCGGTTGTGCGAGACACAAAAACCTCATACGCAGCTTTGCGCTTTATCAGATTATTATTATTATTATTTATTTATAAAGCGCCAGCATATTCCACAGCGCTGTACAATGGGCACAATATAGACAAGGTTACAATACATTGAACAACATTTTAACAAACCAGTTCAGGAGGAAACGAGGCCCTATTCCCATGGGAACTCACAATCTAGAAGGGTTGGGGGGTGGAAACAGGAGGAGTGGATTGCGAGGTGAGAGTGATGGAGTGCAAGGTGAGAGTGATGGAGTGCAAGGTGAGAGTGATGGAGTGCAAGGTGAGAGTGATGGACTGCAAGGTGAGAGTGATGGACTGCAAGGTGGGAGTGATGGGAAGCAAGGTGAAAGTGATGGACTGCAAGGTGGGAGTGATGGACTGCAAGGTGAAAGTGATGGACTGCAAGGCGAGAGTGATGGACTGCTAGGTGAGAGTGATGAACTGCAAGGTGAAAGTTATGGACTGCAAGGTGAGAGTGATGGGCTGCAAGGTGAGAGTGATGGACTGCAAGGTGAGAGTGCTGGACTGCAAGGTGGGAGTTACAGGCTGCAAGGTGAGCGTGATGGACTGGTTGGGGCAGTGAGGTGTATCAGTGAGTCGGGTGGTCGGCTTCCCTTAATAGGAATGTCTTAAGGGAGCGTTTGAAGGAAGAGAAACTAGGGGAAAGTCTGACCGTACGAGGGAGAGCGTTCCAGAGGTGGGGGCTGCATGTGAGAAATCCTGCAGTCTATCATGGGAAGAGGTGATGCAGGGAGAAGCTAGTTAGTGAGAGCTTTGTAGGACAGGGCAAAGATTTTAAATTTAATTCTGCAGTGGATGGGGAGCCAGTGAAGGGATTCGCAGAGAAGAGCGGCAGAGATCGAGCAGCGGGTGAGGTGGATGAGCCTGGCAGAGACGTTCAGAATGGATTGTAGGGGGAGAGGTGGGAGAGAGGGAGGCCAGATAAGAGATTACTACAATAGTCAAATCGGGAGATTACAAGGGCGTGGATGAGTTGCTTTGTGGTGTCAGCGGTACTGGTCTTGAAGTTTTGGTGGAGGTATATACAGTGTGGCGCTACACCATTTTTTTCGGTGTATCCTCTACTATTTTTGCAGGGTGGAACTCAGTTCCCATTTGGTTCAAACACTGAAAAGCTTTATTTTTTTATGTTTCAGTTACAGCTTTTCATTTAAGTCACAAGAAAAGCAATATATTTATAATAAGTATCATAATACCCTGGCCGGATAGTTTTATTATCATTTTCAAATCTCTGTGTGGACTAAAGGTGAAATGAAAAGGATTATGGGGGAGGGGGGGGGTAGGCAGAACTCTTGGTGGATTTCCCTGCTTTTTTATGTTGGTCTTGACCCTTGCGTTTATGTATATCCATACCTATACGTGTCCTATCCACCCCAGCAATACTCATTTCTGCTTTCCGTCCCCAATTCACCCTCATGCTGGTCTCCCTCTCTGGCCGCATCAATAAACGCATTCCAGACTATCTGGCAGATCGGTCTCTTCTCTGCTGATTTTGCATTTGCGTGAGCTGCAGTTATGTTGTGTTTTATTTACACTAAAAATAATAGAATCTATAAAACACATGAGCGAGAGATAAATAATGCAAAATATTGCAGCAGGTTGTGCTCCCCATAGCGATAACCCTTCTGGCAGTGAAACCCTGTGTCCGTCTGGTGAAAATGAACAACCAATATGGGAATTCATCCAAGTTACACCAGGTCAGATGCTTCTCACTCCCTCAGGGCACATCTACCCTTGCGAACAGTGTGTGTCTCTATTGTGATAAATCAGATTAGAACAGATATGCCCCAATGAAGAATAGGAAAACAGGCCATTTAAAGGGCCAGTAACACCGAAAATGAAATGTCCTTATTGTGTTTATTTAACCCTTTCGCTGCTGAGGCATTTCCCGCCCCTGTGCTGAGGTCATTTTTACCGGTTTTGCTCATCATGTTTAAACGTGTTTTGAAGGCTTATTTTAGTATATGACCCAGACATATTATATATCGTTCTTTCCGTCAGACTCGGCAGATTCATAATATGTCATTATTATATGTATACGTCATGTCCTGTCTGTATATTATAACAAAAAATGCAATAAAATATGATTTTTCAATAATTTACAATGTGTAAAGTGTATTTTTTTCACATTTTAACATGCAAGCAATTGCGGTTATATTTTGTATGGGGTGCGCTTGTTAAAAAAATTAGAGATGGGGTCTCGTTACATTTTTTTTGGGGGAAATTACACGATTTTTAACAAACGCACCGCATACAAAAATCGTTAGTGCAGCATCATTGTTCACATTATAATTGAAATGGGAACAATATTGCTGCATTAACAAACCAAAAAAAAAAAAAAAACTTGTTTATTTTTTTTTAATAATTTTTTTTAATTTTTTTTTTTTACAAACTTTTTTCACATTCGTGTTTGGTATCGTTGGAACGGCCATGCTCTGGCCGATCCAAATATCCCAACTTTAACCCCTAGCTGCCACGGATCGGGAGATAGGGGGTTCACTGGAACCCCCTATCTCCACCATTGGTGGCAGTTAGGGGTTAACTCCAGGACTGGCATCATCGTGCTATGCACAATGACGCCAGTCCTCAGGGGGAGTTCCAAGATGTCGGCCAGCTCCGGGAAAGGATCACGAACCGGCGCTTTTCAGCGCCGATTCGTGATCCGGCTCGCCAGGGGTTAATGCCAGGTACCATTTGGAAGGGCAGGCTGTGCCCTTCCAAACGGTGCCTGGGTTAACCCCCGCAACACCGCCAATCGGGAGGGAGAGAGGTCCGAAGGACCTCCCCCCCTCCCTTTCAGGCGCCTCCTCCGCACATGCAGGGGGGGCACCTGAATTAGGTGTCATCGCGCCCCCGCGATGACACCTAATTACTCCGGCGGTGGTTCCGGATGCTGGGCTGACATCGAGGATGTCAGCCCGCACCGGGGGGGCCAGCGATCGGCCGGAACCCGGCCGAACGCTGACCCCAAAGGCAGGACGCGCTCAGCTCGTCCACCGCATGGAACGTGACATGCGGTTGGATGCGCTGAGCGCGTCCGCCGCAGCGAAGGGGTTATTGTTGCTGATATCTTACACGTGCTTTTTCTTTTCTCTTGTATGTTTAGATAAGAAAATATTTTTCTCTATATGTGTCACTGGGTGCATCCATTGTGTGATATTTTCCTCTATATGTGTCACTGGGTGCATCCATTGTGTGATATTTTCCTCTATATGTGTCACTGGGAGCATCCATTGTGTGATATTTTCCTCTATATATGTCATTGGGTGCATCCATTGTGTGATATTTTCCTCTATATGTGTCACTGGGCGCATCCATTGTGTGATATTTTCCTCTATATGTGTCACTGGGTGCATCCATTGTGTGATATTTTCCTCTATATGTGTCACTGGGCGCATCCATTGTGTGATATTTTCCTCTATATGTGTCACTGGGTGCATCCATTGTGTGATATTTTCCTATGTGTCACTGGGCGCATCCATTGTGTGATATTTTCCTATGTATCACTGGGTGCATCCATTGTCTGATATTTTGTGTTGTAAACTGCCCCACCCCCACAGTATTTTTCCATCACTTGCTCCTCACTGTGTGACATTGACTTTATAGGGGTTATTCAAAGAGACCCGAACTTGTCTGGAAATTCGTCAAATATTGGCAAATTGACAGCGAAATATGGTGCAGTTCACCGCAGATCACCACAATTCGGTGACCTTCAGCAGCAGTGAAATTGTCCCATAGAGAAGTAATGGTTAATCTATTCAGAGACCGTTGAACTGCACCGAAATGTCCAGATTTTTTTATTCATCCTTTTATTCTTTTCATTTGCAGCAAAAAGTCTTTTTATTCATTTATTTTTTTTAGGCAGTTTTCTGGATTTTTTTGGGCAAAATTTTTGATTCCAATTTTTTTTTATTATTGTAATTTTTCCTATTCTCTAACAGACCTTTTTATTGTTATTCTTAGGACCTTATATGTTAATTCCATGCATTATGTTCTTTCGTTTTTTTTACCAATGTGCGGTGGCTGGTCAGCTTTTTCGGCGGCTGATCCGAGGTATTCGACGGTCTGTTCAGCAGATCGTCGGCTGCATTCGGCGGTTTGCGGATGCATTCAGAGGCTTATTGGCGGTGTACGGCGGATCCATTCTGCACACTTTAGAGACCCTGCGGTGAATGCTGAATTCACCATAGGGTTGGTGAATTGAGCTAGCCGAAGGGTGCCGAATGTAAGAGCACAGAATTTTCGGTGCTCTTTGAATTACCCCTTATGAGTTTAATCGCATAAAATCTGACTCATAAGAATAACATCATTGTGTGGGATGTAAGTAAAGGAAATCACTGGGGGGGGGTGTACAAATGAGTGTTGTTAACCCACTGTCAGATCTCATTCAGCTGTCACCTCTTATCTCACAATAGACCCCATGCAGCCTTGTCTAAACATTCCTCCCCTACCCCATTACCTCTTAACTACTGATTTAACCTATACCACAGCTGTAAAGGGAGACTCGCCATACATTTTTGGTAAATGTTGCAACATGGGATAAATCCGCATAATGGAAACACAAGATAAAAAAAACTAACTTTATTTTTCTTTTTTACTTCAAACAAAGAAAAAAACAGCAGCATGTGTTTTATAATGTGTTTTATTGGCTGTTTTTTTTGTAATGCACAAGTGATCTAGTTACAGCTCATGTTAGTGGTAGTGTCCCTTTAACAGAATAATAATATTATAATAACAATTATTATTTATATACATTATATAAGCGCACTTAGTATTCTGCTGTATCTAAAGTTATTTTTTCCTACATTCAACATCATTTAAAGCAAGGTTGCCCAATCTTGACTCTCCAGATGCTTTGGAACTACATTTCCCATGATACTCAGCCACCCATTAGGTCAATAGAGCCTTGTGTGACGTGTAGGGAGAGGACACCTAATTTAAGCAAAAAATTTTAGCACACTCTGAGGGCAAATTATCCTTGTTGGCCGGACATGATGATGTTGTGTTGCTGTAACTGGACATTGAGGACCGGGTTATCCGTAATCGATTTGATGCTACAGTAAGATTTACTGAGATTTAGAGACTGTCTGTCCCATCCCCCTTCATCCACATACATGGCTCTCAGCGCCTCTACCCACAGCTGGGCTAATATTGATTTGGATATAAATACCCCCACCCCATAACGTCGACCTTTTCTTCACGCAATGCTCTGTGTTTACGTAAAAGCGTGAGAAAAAAGATCCGCCAAAATGCCTTTCTGTGTACTGTTTGTGGAGTCGGCAGTTAACCGGGTCTCCCAGACATGTCATTTAATCCCCTCGTCATTATACCATTGTTTGCCTAAAGAAAAGAGAACCAAAAAAAGCCTTACGGAATCAACAGTATCAGTGACAGATTACTGGGTGATCTAGCAGAGGATAATGGAAATGTTACAGGACAGCAACAGAGCTCGAACATGGCAACAAAGTATCGGTCCTGGTGGATAACAATGAGGTTATTCATTAGAACATGAGTTGTGAGGATGTAACAATGGTATTGGTAATTATAGACTTGTTTTAAACAGTTTAAAGGGACACGCTAATAAAAAAATTAGAGTTCCCTTTCGTGGCCCTCAAATAACTGGGCCGAGGCTACTGGCAGTGTCTGTTCAATTATTTATTTATTTATTGGGGGGTTTACTCACCTTTTCTCCCTCACCGAGCACAGCTCCTCTTCTTCAGCTCAGGGACTCCTGAACCCGGGATGCCCTGAAGTTTTTCTGCGGAACTTGCGCTTTCATGCTACTTGTGTAGCGCAGGAACCGCAAATTACACAGCGCTACGTGACTTGCGGACTTTACATGCGCAAGTCCCGTAGTGTCTGCACAGAACGATAAATCAGAGTTGTGCACATAGACCGATCAGATCCATGGGCTCCCTGTCAAGAACGCTCGTTACATCGATTGGTCTCAGAGAGGGTGATGTGTGTGGCGTCGCTAGTGACCAATCTGCTGACCGTCAGCCGGGAAATTCAAAACCTTGGCTGCTGGTGACGCTGGGTGGGGTGGGGTGGAGGAAAATTGGTTGTTGTGCATTGCCCATCTGAAAAATCCGATGTTTTTAAAAAGATTTCAGTCAGATTTTTTCTTGTTTCACTGACTTAAAAATACATTTACAAAAAACATAAACTAAAATACAAATACAAATTCAGCTCCTGAAATCTTTCAGCATCAGGTTACCAACATTTTGGAATTGAATTGCTCAAACCAAAACTTTCCATTAAAAAGTATAGCCTTGAGAGCTCATATTCCAACCAAATTTTTGTCGGGAATTGGAATGCCTGTAAACCCAAATTTAAAACTCCTGAATTGATCACTCCGTGGCTCCATGCGATCTCATGAGAGACAAGATTACACAGAGCTCGCGGACTGGAAGCGCAACCCTCCATGGAGTCCTATAGATAATACTTGAGGCACAGCGGAAGCGCTACCGCAAGTATCCCAGTGATTAGTGCAGTGTTCTGGGTCGAGGTGCTGAGCTAGCACCTGCCCTGTAATATCACGTTAACATGGTGACGCTACAGGGAAATCTTCAGGCGCATCAAAAAATTAGCCACAATATATACTGTACATAAAACATTATTCGGTATTAAAAAAATTAAAAGAAAAAAATCCCGTTAACAATTGCACATTTAGGCAAATGCTTCGGTGCATTTTCTGTCATTAAGGGGTTAAGGCAGGCACCCGGTGTGTGAAGCAGATAACATCTCCATTGAAGCCTCAGACAACCTTGCTTTGGCTGGGTTTGTTTGACATCCGAGTTCAAATATCCAACTGCAGGGAAATTATTAAGCAACCCTTGTTGTGCATGAATTAGAGATGTGCATTCTTTTCGGAAAAATTCGGAATTTGAAACGAAATTTGATAATTCGTTTTTCGGAAGTACTTCCGAATAACGAATCGATACGAATTCAAAACGGTATATAACAAATTTATTTTGTTTTACACTGTGTCATCATCATAAAATATGAATTTGAATAATTGATATCAACTATCGAATTTGAAATTAACTATCAAATGGATATCAACAACTATCGAATCGATTCGAAATTTCAAATAAATCAGAAACGAAATACGGAACAAAATTAGTTACGAAATTCCAAAAACGAAATTATTTAAAAACGTAACGAAACTAAACAAAACAAATTTTTCAGCCATGCACATCCCTAATGATAAAGAAGACCTCCCATAGAGCCCTTATTAGATTTCTGGACCCTGTCCAAGACAAAGGATCAGATTTTTTTTCTCTCTCTGACTAGCAACAGTTGAGGTGGTCAGAAAGCTGTGTAAAGAAACATAAAACATTTTATGAATCAGGCACATGTTGAATGACACAAAAAAAACAACAGCAAAAAATTATGGGCTCTATTACATTCTGCAATCGTTAACGCGTGCTCAAAAACGCATTAACGCGAGGGGAAAAACCCTTTACAACGTCCGAGCAAAAAATGCACGTTAACGTCTAACGCGGGTGAACCTGCGCGAACCGTTTGCGAGCGTACTGTACTGCGCGCGTCCTATACTTAACATTGGGAGCGCAAATGCGTTTGTGCGCTGGTACGCGGATGGTATTACAATCTATGCGCAAATTTTAACAGACAGCGTTTGCGCACATAATTTTAACGTCTTTTAAAAGCTGGTGGTAACGGCAAATCTGAACGTCCTGGCCGAAACCAAATACACCAGCACGAAAAAAAATACAACAAAGTATAGTTACACATTCTACGCATACCCAAACAATAAAATTGAGAGGGTGTGCGTTTTTTATTATTGCTGCAGCATATATACTCAGATTGATTTTGACAGGCGCAAAAACTGAACAGGAGACAATTGTGGTTCTTAATTCTGATTGGCTGAATCGCGTGAAAAAACAGTCCGCACACCAATTTCTGCGCGCAGCGCTAAAGCGCATGCATTTTTGCACGTCTTTTTTACGCACGTTATTTTTTGACGGACGGAAAAATGCACGCGGATTGTAATACCAGCATTAATTTACGTGCGTTAACGCTTCGCGCACAAATTAACGCACTGCGCGAGCGTTTCTGCGCAAAGAATGTAATAGAGCCCTATATCGTTTCAGTTTAATGCAAAAAAAATAATAATGGTGGGGCGCTGCCCCATCTGACCATTTGGAGGAGCCACCACTGGAGACATTAACGTACCTGGCGCAGCATCCGATATGCAAGTTGAGTCATGGTCTAGGATGGAATAAGACGACTGAAAATTAAGTACAGTGCTCCAGCCTGCTTGCCATATGACTCGAGCGCTGTGCATAGTGTTGAAGTTGTGATCTAGCCGGCACATTCTCTGTAGTTGCAACAACAGTGAATATTGGTGTTTAGTGAATAACCCTTTTATATGTAGTTTGTAATGCACTCTCTGCAGTATAGCAGGGTCTGAAAACATCATCCTGAAGAAAAAGACAATACAGAGAACATTAACAATATTAATAAAATGCATTTGAATTGTATTAAGAAATCGAAATGAAAAGGCCTCCACACACACACTGGATTGCTTCTATATATCTATATAAAGCCAGTACAAAAAGACTGTGATAGTAATATAATGCTGGCCTAAGTACAAAAGTGTCCTTGTTCAGTGCTTTTAGTTTACCTAGTAACTGATTAACCATAAATCATGAAGGAGGTGAGGGGGCACAATCCATGTAAATACTGATAGGAGAAGATTCAATATTAGCAGGTAAAGGAGAGGAAAATAACAAAAACACCACTTACCAAACAAAAAATATCAGCTGGTTATAATAACAGGTCCCGCATCACATCACATCATGGCCCTCCAGTAGGTCCTGGGTTGATCTTGATTGTACCAACCATTGTTAGGGATTTTATTGGCATATTGATTGACATCTGGCCTATTAATTACTTTTTGGGAAATTGAAATTGTCTGCCAATGACCTAAAAGTAACTGTTAGAGGTGTGCACAGCTGGAAAATTTGTTTTGTTTAGTTTCAAAATTCTTTAGTTTCTGTTATTTTGTTTTGTAATTTTGTTTCGTTTGGTATACCGGATCACTATAAAACCCATTGTAATTTGGTATCGATTCAATTCGATTCGATTCAATCCCAAAGTGGAATTTTTCTGGGGAGGGTATAAAAGAAAACTCACCAGTTTCTCTCATGACTGAGGAGCAGCATGAGCGTATGTGGTTGCTCAGAGAGCAGATTTTGGTTTCATTAGGTAGGACTCGCCTCACTAGAGGTGCCATGAGGCGGCAGGTGGGCTTACACTTCAATGGCCATTCAAGTAAACCAAAACCTTTAATTGTGTTTCGTTTCACATGGAGTTATAGGGATAAGCAGAGATGAAATTTTTTCTTGTTATATTTTATACATGTTACTTGGCTGGATACGTCTGGTAGTTGCAGCCACCCCGGTAGGGCTCAGGCGCGATACTGTTTTCTTGTATCCACTAAATAAAACCCCAATAAATCAAATCCTGCTGTTAAAAGGCAAGCTACGGATAAATATTGAGCTGTCCATTGGCCTTTGGTGCTGAATACAGATTCAGCACCACAGACCAATTTACATGGACAGGGTGCTTTGTGAACCAGTCAAACAAATCTGATTTGTTTCATAATGTTGTTTGTTTTATACTGACTTGTATTGTAAGTTGGGATCGATTAGATATTTGATATTGAGTCGAATTTCGGATCACTAAATAAAACCCCAATAAATCCAGTCCTGCTCAGGAATGATTTATATAACGAATCAATTTCGTTATATATACTGTTTCATTTTAGTTTAAATTTGGATGAAATCAATTCGTTATTTCGGTAGAACTTTCCGAAATACAAATTAACGAATTTTCAAACGAATTGCAATTTATTGCAAAACAAATGCACACCTCTAGTAACCATATCACATCATAAAGATTACCTGTTCATCTAGCTCTAACGAACTATATTAGAAATAAGGGCTTATTTACAAACAGGGTTATTCAGAGAGCGGTGAAAAGCAGGAGAATGACTGGAGAATGGAAAATTCTAGGTAAAAATACCCAAACCAGAAAAATACTCCCATTCATCTCACTTTCCAAATCGGCTATTTTGACCTAGAATTTTCCATTCTCCAGCCATTCTCCTGCTTTTCACCTCTCTCTGAATAACGCTGAAAGTGCTGCTGATGTTGTAAATGCTGGCAAAAGTTGGCGGTATTGCAGCACTAACATTACACAATAATAAAATCCGAAAAGCAACAGGTGAAGCGTTACTGTGAAGTGCCTCCAGTCGCTTTTTTCCTAGATTTTCTGTTGGATTTGTTGTTGCTGCGAGACCGTCAAACACTGGCACTTTCTAAATAACTCCTTAAAAACACTTTCACAAACATTACACATAATAACCACCTGACCAGCGTTATCAGCTTTTTATTAACCCCTTAACGCCAGGGCAGTGTGGGAGGCAGGTAGCGTGAGTGCCGCGGGGCGGAATAGCACGCCCCGCGTCTTTCCAGAAAATCCCCTGGCCTGCTGCCCTTCCCTGTGGCTGATCGCCACAATCGGCTTAAGGCAGGACTGTCTGAACGTGAGTAGCCAACTGCGGCAGTCGGCAAAAAGGTCAGGGCAGAGAAGTAGCCGGAGAGCTGCAGGGCACGCTATGCCATCCCTCGGTGTTCAGGCCCAACAGCCGCCGCGATGGCATAGCAAACCTGGCAGCGTTAAGGGGTTAAATAAGAATACATTCCACCTGCTGACTGCATGGGACTGACCCCAGCCGACAGTTATGATAAGTCCCTGAGTTCAGATCCTACAAAGAATCATCTGAATCTCTCCAAAGCTCCCTTTGCGGAGTTCCGCCGTCCTGAAGCTCTGGCCAGGGGCTTCCAAACCACCAGTTACAGTGATAATCCTGAAAGAGAGGAAGATAAACATAAAAGTGACATTAGGATTGGGAAAATCATATGTCTAACTGACTCTTGGTGGAAATGTGTCACCGGTCCCCTCCTCTTCGTTATGTACTGCCTTACAGTGCAATATCTGAAAATAGTTACTGACCAGTTGTGCAACCCTTTACATAACCCCACCGTCAACCTTGATGTGCATTGCAGCAGTCATGGCCCATTAACCCATTAATTCATAGCAATGGCATGTCTTTCTGGTGTTGATTTTAAAGATCAAGTCTCGAGATCTGTTGACACAGGTTGCAGGTCTATGATATCATTGCCGGAAGACCACACATGCTGTTAGCCCACACTGTTAGGTTCACAGTATGTCGCAGTGTCTTATCCATACTTGTGTAGGCACCAAGATGGGCTTTTTGCCTTCTTTTGGATCAACAGCAGCAATAGGGATATGTGGAAGGTTGAGCTTGATGGATATTGGTCTTTTTTCAACCTATATTAATATGTATCTACTGTATGTCTATGTAACTATATCATTTAGTTAGTGTGCATTTTTTGACTCCTTGCTTTTGCGGCTCTGCTGCCACCTAGCAGCTGCACCGAGCGGTTATAGGATGTTTTCAACATAAGAGGTACATTTCCTGACATTCTGTCATTCACTTATGATGTGTAGAGGTCGGCAGGGCTGGGTCCTGGATGGACAATATGTTTCACCCCTATTTGGGTTGTGGACCCTTTAAGGGCAACCACAGGGTTAATCTTCCTGTCCAGGAAGAGTTTTAAAGCCAGCAACTCCCAGATAGGATTGTGGGAGTTTAGGAAACGTAATCAGTGGAAGCTGTGTTTTTGTGTTCCAAAAGCAGGAGACGTGCTGTGCCTTGCTGGAGAGGCTTCTACATACTGGGGAAAGGATTCCCCAGGTTTGGGACTGTTTAAAGCGTTGGTGAGCCACTATTATTTCTCTGTTTATTTGTGCTGAAGATCAGGACTTTGCTTTAATTTCGCTGAACCCAAGCGTGTACTTATTATGTTGCCTTTTTGACTGCCCTGAAAGGGTGAATAAAACTGTTTTGTTTGTGAAAGACATTGTGCACGTGCTCTGTGGGCCCCCAAACATCACAGATGTATAACGAAAAATGTTGGCTCAGGTCTAGATGAACCACCCCGTATAAGCCCACCCTATAG
Source organism: Leptobrachium leishanense (assembly GCA_009667805.1). Classification (NCBI taxonomy): domain Eukaryota; kingdom Metazoa; phylum Chordata; class Amphibia; order Anura; family Megophryidae; genus Leptobrachium; species Leptobrachium leishanense. Next base: position 33,024,956 of record CM019067.1, on the reverse strand, counting down.
TAAGTTACAAGCATATCTGATTTTCTAATGCAGTGGTCCCCAACCCTAGTCCTCAGGACCCACCAACAGGCCAGGTTTGCAGGATATCTGAAGCACAGCACAGGTGATATGATCTGCTGCTCAGTGATTGCAGGATTCAGTCTGCATTTCCCCAAGATGACCCTTAAAATCCGGCCTGTTAGTGGGCCCTTGGGACCAGGGTTGGGGACCACTGCTCTAATGCATGGGGGTCTTTCCGTGTGAAAGCTCTTGCTTAGTGACAACCCACATATTTGGTCATCCCTGTTGCAAAGATCAAATGTAAAGTTGTCATACTTGGGCTGAAGAAACCTAAACCTAAACATCAGCTACATGAGGGTGGTGGACTTTGAGCGTAATGCTTCCATGAGGTCCCTATAGTTATGAATTATGGATTCTTTTCAAAAGTGCCAAGTTCTGCTTAAACTGATCTTATATGGTCCCATTTCCCATAAAGGGACACTCTACTCATCCTGGCCACTTTATAGTTTTAAAGTAGTCAGGTGTGAGGAGCGCCCCTCCCCATCCACTGCCGCTGCCCTGATCAGGCAGAAAATGCTGAGTGAAGTGGAGGTGTTTCCTCCGCCCACCCAGCGTCACCAGCAGCTGGGATTTTATGATTTCCTGGTTGCCGGTCACCAGATCGGTCACTAGTGACGTCAGCACCTAGAGAGCATGCCGACGTCATCCTCTCGCTGTAGCAAGTGGTCATAGAGTGGCAATCGATGGATCGGATCAGCACACGCACGCACCTCCGATCCATCGCTCTCAGAAGGTGGTACGGAACTTGCGTACATAAAGTTTGCAAGTCCCGCAATTTGCGGTTCCTATGCTACGTAATTGCGTAGGAGCGCAAAATGCACAGGAAAGCGAACCCAGATGTTCCTGAAGCTGAAGGGGAAGAGCAGCGCGCGGCAAGGGACAAAAGGTGAGTAAAACCACCAAAAATAAAAAGAATATAGAAATTATTGGGCAGAGGCTATCGCCCGGCTCTGCCCATTTATTTACGGACAGAAAAAGGGAACTCCATTTACAATAGTCTTTCAGAGTTATTCAAAGAGCACTGAATTGGCCGGGAAATTGCACCGAACAGTGAATTTCCACATACGGCGCCATTTTGTGTCCATTCGACTCGTCAAAAGCTGACAATTCACCAAATATTGGCGAATTGACAGCGAAATACGGTGATCTTCGACGGCAATTAAATCTAGAGGTGTGCATTCGTTTCGCAACATAATGGAATTCGTAGCGAATTTCGTTAATTCGGATTTCGGAAGTACTTCCGAAACCACAAATCGATTTGATCCGAAATCGAAACGAAATGGTATATAACGAATTTAATTTGGTATACGGTTTCAACATAAAAGAAAAATTAGATTCATTGGGGTTTTATTTAGTAATCCGAAATTCGAATTGATATTTCAACTATTGAATCAATATCAAATCAATCCGAAATGAAACAAAATACAAAACAAAATTCCGAAAACGAAATTATTTTAACTAAACAAATTTTTCAGTCGTGCACACCTCTAGTGAAATTCCCCATAGAGAAGCAATCTATTCAGAGACATCAAACAGCAGAGAAATGTCAGTGACGTGCCCTGATTTTCGGTGGTTTCATTCGACAGGTTTAAGGCTGGGGTCAGACTAACGCATTTTTAACGTGCGTTTAGGCGCACTTAATCACGGCCGCAGTAGCAGCAAATGACGGGCAATAACGGCCAATATACGCAGTACGGCCGCACGAAAGTCTGGCCGCGCAATGCAAGTGGAAAATGAACGCATTTTTTCGAGAATGCAGAACCGCTAGTACTGACGTACAGAATGCGCTGCGGCGGCATAGCGGCATGTGTGCGTGATTAGGAGACGTCAGACGCTACTCATGTCCAGCCTACATAACGTCCACATGCAAAAAGTGTTATATTGACGATCCGTAAAAAAATCACGCACGAAAATGCGTGTCTGACCATTTTCGCGCATTCCGTGAAAAAATAGGTCAATGCGTTCGGACACACTTTTTGACGGCCGCTGTGAATAATGCGTTCGTTTGACCCTAGCCTAAACAGGCGAATCCCGTAGGCTTCAATGGGAAAAAAATCCCATTTTACTTTAAATATTCATTCAACTGTTTATTCTTTTCATTTGCAGCAAAAAGTCACTTTATTTATTAGGATTTTTTTAGGCATTTTTTGTGATTTTTTTTTTTTTTTTTTCTCCGGACTTTTCTTTTCCATATTTTTGAAATCAGTTTTTTTTTGTTCCTGTAACAGACCTTTTTATTATTATTCATAGGACCTCATATATTATTTCCAGGCATTTTCATGCAGTATTTTTATTTTAAAAAAACGTCTTTTAACCCATTCGCTGCTGAGGGTTTTCACACCTCTGTGCTGAGGTAATTTTTACCGCTTTCGCTCATCATGTTTAACCGCGTTTTGTAGCCATATTTTGATATATGACGTTCTTTCCGGCAGACTCGGCAGATTCATAATATGTCATTATTAGATGTATACGTCATGACCTGTCTGTATATTATAACAAAAAATGCAATAAAATTTGAATTTTCAATAATTTATTATGTGTAAAGTGTTTTTTTCACATTTTAACATGCGATCGTTTGCGGTTATATTTTGTATGGGGTGCGCTTGTTAAAAAAATTAGAAATGGGGTCTCGTTACATTTTTTTGGGGAAAATGTTGCTTTTTTTAACAAACGCACCGCATACAAAAATCGTTAGTGCAGCATTATTGTGCACATTATAATTGAAATGGGAACAATATTGCTGCATTAACAAAACCAAACAAAAAAAAAAAACTTGTTTATTTTTTTTTAGAATTTTTTTATAAAATATATATATATTTTTTTTTTTTAAAAAACATTTTTCATTTTCATGTTTGGTATCGTTGGAACGGCCATGCTCTGGCCGATCCAACGATATCAAATATTAACCCCTAGCTGCCACAGATCGGGAGATAGGGGGTTCCAATGAACCCCCTATCTCCACCATTGGTGGCAGCTAGGGGTTAGCTCCAGGACTGGCGTCATCGTGCTATGCACGATGACGCCAGTCCTCAGGGGGAGTTCCTGGAGGCTTAGCCGACATCCAAGATGTCGGCCAGCTCCAGGAGAGGATCACGATCGGGCGCTTTTCAGCGCCGATTCGTGATCCGGCTCCCCAGGGGTTAATCACAGTGCCTGTATTAACCCCCTGCCCCCCCCGGCGATCGGGAGGGAGAGAGGTCCGAAGGACGTCCCCCTCCCTTTCAGGCGCTTCCTCCGCGCTTCCTCAGGTGCTTCCTTCCTCCGGGGGGGCGCCTGAATTAGATGTCATCGCGCCGCCGCAATGACATCTAATTGCTCCGCCGGGGTCCCGAGTGCTGGGCTGACATCCAAGATGTCAGCCCGCACCGGGGGGCGCAGCAATCCACCGGAATCCGGCGGATTGCTGCCTCCTGTGCATGGATGCGCTCAGCGTGTCCATAGCACAGGAGAACCACTTGGCTGGACGCGCTTGGCGCATCCATAGCAGCCAAGTGGTTAAAAGTTGTTTTTTTCACCCTTGCTTGTTGGCTTGTCGGCTTTTTCCGGCGGTTGGTCGGCTGTCTGTTCGGCAGGTCATCGGATGCACTTCGATTTTCGGCGTTTTTTTGGATCGATTCGGCGGTTTTTCGATTCCTTCGGCAGGTCGATTCGCCACACTTCTGTGGTGAAAGCTGAATTCACCGTAGGTTCAATGAATTTAACTCACCGAACTGTGGCGAATGGGAGAGCACCGAAATGTTGGTGACATTTCAGTTCTCTCTGAATAACCCTGTTAAAGTTTTACCTCCTATACCTAACTCAATAAAACTCGGTGCACAGTGACCAGTCCCTGCAAACAAGGGCGTCACAAGGGGGGCAGGGGGCGGCCCGCACCGGGTGACACCACCCCCTAGGGTGACACCCTAAAAAATTTATTTATTTATTTATACACAATAATATTTTACCAGGAAGGATACATTAAGAATTCTCTCATTTTCAATTATGTCCTGGGTAGGCAAGGCCTAGGCTGGCACTTTCCAGGGGCTGGCAAAAAAAACACCACAATGAGGATATTCACAGAGCACCGAAATGACGCAGACGTTTCAGTGTTCTGTTGTTCCCCGCACTTTGGGGAATCAAATTTCCTCGGTGAATTCACCACAGGGTCCCTGAAGTGCAGGGAATCAGCCACCGAATGCCGCCGCAAACTCGTCGCCTGCTGTTTTAAAAAGAACTACTGAACGAAAACGTCTGGAATTAACATATAAGATCCTATTAATGATAATAAAAAGGTCTGTTAAAGAAAAAAAAGAAAAACCACTATTAGAAAATTTAAAAAAAAAATATTTTTGTTTGATAAGTGCCTAAAAGATGCTAAAAAAATAATAAAAAAATAAAGAGATTTTTTACTAATGGATCAAAGGAATAAACGGTTTATTAGATATTGGATAAAAACAGGAATATTTTTAACATTGAAACCTATGGTGTTCGTTCGCCTGAATAAACCTGACGAATGAAAACACCAGACATCAGTACATTTCTTTGCTGTTCGGTGTCTCTGAACAGATTAACCATTACTTCTCTATGGGGACTTTCACTGCCTTCGAACAGGCACCGTACTTGCTTTCAGTTCGCCAAAATTTGTGTATGAGCGTATCACAGAGCTCCACAGCAATAAACCTCACAGTAATGTGCACCGTGTATTATGAGCATTCAGTGTTATATGGGAGTTACTGATTTATGCGTAAAAGTAGTTTAAAAAAAACGCAAAACTCGGGGGGGGGGGGTGACACCATAAGTTACCGCACCGGGTGACACCATAAGTTACCGCACCGGGTGACACCAACCCTAGTGACGCCACTGCCCGCGAATGCTCTTATCATTTTATGTCAAAAAAACTTTTCATGTATGCACAATGTGACAAACTGTGTTGTTGTGTTTTGCAGGGTGAGCCCATGGCCTCAGATGAAAATATTTCTTGGTTCCAAGATAAATATACCAAATACTTATCCACTCACAAGCGAACGAAGCAGAATAAAGTTAAAGCAGGTACTCATCCTATGAATATCATTCAGTTACGTATTGTTATATTTTAAGATTTCTTTATAAATGTACAGCGCTGCGGAATATGCTGGCGCTTTATAAATAAAGAATAATAATAAATAATAATAATCCAACAACTGGTGCTATTTAGCCCTTTCACATCCAAGTGATTTATGTTTAAACAAATGTTATGAAACTTGTATGAAGTGCTGTTTTAGCAGGACAATTATCCTACGGGCAGGGCCGCCTGTTCCTTATGTTTTATTATTTATTACGTCACCTGTTCGTCCTCCCCCATTGTAAAGTGCTACGGAATCTGTTGGCGCTGTGTAAGTACTTGTAACTGTTATCATAACAGTTATTTTGAAACATCACGATAACAATTAAACATAGGGTAAAAGAGAAGTTTCAAATAGATATTGTTATTCTGAGACAGTTAAAAAATTTAAATAATGTTAATTTTCTCATTTTTAGCTTAACCCTTTCGCTGCTGAGCCATTTCACGTCTGTGTGTTGAGTTCATTTTTACCGCTTTCGCTCATGTTGAAACGCAATTTGAAGTCACGTTTTATTATACAACCCAGACAAATTATATATCGTTCTTTCCGACAGACTCGGCAGATTCATAATATATCATTATTATATGTATACGTCATGTCCTGCCTGAATAGTATAACAAAAAAGATTTTTAAATAATCTACATCGTGCGTAAAGTGGGTTTTTTCACATTTTAACATGCGAGCTTTGGCGGTTATATTTTCTATGAGTTGTGCTTGTTAAAAAAATTAGAAATGGGAACCTGTTACATTTTTTTGGGGTGAAATTACGTGATTTTTAGCAAACCTACCCATAGAAAAAATCGTTAGTGCAGCATCATTGTTCACATTATAATTGAAATGGGAACAAGATTGCTGCATTAATAAACCCAAAAAACAAAAACACTTTTTAAAAAAAATGTAATTAAATTTTTTACTTATATTTTTATTTCTACACTTTTTTCTTTTAGTTTAACATAGTCATGTTTGCTATCATTTGAAAGGCCATGCTCTGGCCGTTCCAACAATACGAAACACTAACCCCTAGCTGCCACGGATCGGGAGGTAGCGGGTTCATTGGAACCCCCTATCGCTAGGGGTTAACTCCAGAACTGAGGTCATCGCGCTATACGCGATGACGCCAGTCGTCGGGAGAACCCCGGAAGCTTGGCCGACATCCAAGATGTTGGCCAGTTCCGGGAGGGGACCGCGGTCCGGCGCCTGCTGGCGCCGAATTGCAATCCACGCTTCAAGGGGTTAAAGGCAGCCACCACTTGGAAGGGCAGGCTGTGCCCTTCAAAGCAGTGCCTGCCTTTTTCCTGTGCCCCATACGGATGGGGAGGGAGAGAGGTCCAAAGGAAGGATACATTGAGATTTCTCTCGTTTTCAAGTATGTCCTGGGTTCAAGAACATTGAAGTGTTACAGTTACAGAAATACAAAGTAATACAATGCAAGATATTAAAAAAAAAAAACACCACAAATATATACAGATTAACAGAAAAATATGTAGGAAATATAGTCACTAGGTTACATGTTTACAGGTGCATTCTGTATTGAGGTATGTTAGTAAGGAGCTTTTGAGTGACTTAAGACTGGGGGAAGATTTGATGGTGTCTGGGAGGTTATTCCATAATTGTGGTGCTCTGTAGGAAAATGAGGACCGAGCCACTGTCTTTTTGTATTGTGGTATAGCAAGTAAGGTGCTGGTCATGGATCGGAGGTTATAGGATGAGGGAGCTGCTGGGGAAGCAGTCTATTCAGGTAGGGTGGCAGCTTCCCAGAGATGCTCTTAAACACCAGGCTGGAAAGGTGAAGGGTGCGTCTGGATTCCAGCGATGGCCAGTTTAGCTCTTTTAACATGTCACAATGGTGGGTCATGTAGTTACATTGTAGCGCAAAGCGGCACAATGAGTTATACAATGTAGTAAGTTTATGAAGGTGTGTTTGCGGGGCGGCTGCATACACTCCATCTCCGTAATCAATAGCCGGCATAAGCATTTGCTGTACAATCTGCTTTCTTACCGCGGGACTCAGGCAGGATTTGTTTCTGTACAGGGCACCTAGTTTGGGGTAAAGTTTAGATGAGAGTTTTTCGATGTGGGGGCCAAAGGATAGATTAGGGTCCAACCACATACCTAGATATTTGAGAGAAGTGACTGTGGTCAGCGTGCCATTTGATTTTGTCCCAACACATAGATGGGGATTTTGCAATTTGTGTAGTTTAGGTGCGGTTCCAAAGAGCATCGTTACAGTTTTGTCAGTATTTAAAAAAAGTTTGTTTTTGATCCACTTTTCTACCTCTGTGAATTGTTCTTGCAGCACGGCCTCCAGCTGCGGGAGATTTGGTTTGCTGGTATAGATCACAGTGTCGTCTGCGTACATATGTACAGTTGAGGCTTTGCAGACGTAGGGCAGATCATTTATGAATATTGTGAACAGCAGAGGGCCTAGTATTGAGCCTTGGGGTACACCGCAAGTGACTGGGAGCAGGAGGGAGGAGCTGCCAGAAATTGACACATATTGGGATCGGTCGGATACATATGATTGAAACCAGGTTAGCGTGCGATCACCAATGCCAGAGTTTTTAAGTTTTTCTAACAAGATGCCATGGTCTACCGTGTCAAAGGCCTTGGCAAAATCAAGGAAGATGGCTCCAGTTAGGTTTCCTTGTTCCATTCCAGCCTGGATATCATTGCAGACTTTTAAAAGGGCGGTTGTAGTTGAGTGATTTGGACGAAAGCCTGATTGATCCGGGGTTAAGTAGTTCCAATATTGATAATAATCACGTAATTGTGTGTAGACACATTTTTCCAAGACTTTTGACATTACAGGGAGCAACGATATCGGACGGTAGTTGGATACCAAAGTACTGTCACCACTTTTATGGATAGGTACCACTCTCGCAGTCTTCCAGAGTTTGGGTATGTATCCAGTCGCCAGTGACTCATTTATTAGGGTTGCAACAGGATTTGCAATTGCAGGCGCACTGATTTTCAGCAGCATTGCTGGTATTTGATCAGGTCCAGACTGGTATTTCATTTTTTGCTTACGGAGAAGTTTAGTAACGACACTGACAGGCACTGGTCTAAAACTGAATTCCTGTCTGATACAGGGACTTTGCACAGTTGGGGGGGCCTGACCTGCATGAGGCCTCTCTGATTGCATGTCATTTCCTAGCTTGGCAATCAAAGTGGTGGCACATCCAACAAAATAATCATTAAAGGCATTTGCTACATCTAGGGGGTGTTCCAGGGTTTGGTTGTTTACTTTGACAGCAGCTGGCTGGGAGTGGACTGGGGGTGCTTGTATGTTACTTATGGTTCTCCAAACGTTTCTAGGGTTTGATATGTTATTGTTTAGATTTTCATTGAAGTAATGGGCTTTGGCCATTTTTGTTTGTTTTGTGCATTCATTCCGGCATTTTCGGTATTCGTAGTGATCGTTCATGGAACCAGTACTCTTGAAATTTGACCACCGTGAATCTCTAAGCTGGTACATTAGTGTAAGATCAGCTGTAACCCAGGGGAGATGAGTCCCTTTTACTCGCACTTTACGCAGCGGGGCATGGGAATTCCAGACTTGCAGGAGCTCAGACTGAAAGTATTCAACTGCACAGTCTAGGTCTGGGATTAGGTTTAGCCTGTACCAGGGGAGCTGTTTGAGATCACTTAGGAAGGATTCAAGAATAAATTTCTTGAAAGACCTGGTGGTTATTACCTTTGGGGGAGATTTCAAGGCCTTAATTTTGCGCACGCAGTACACTAGACAATGGTCACTAAAGCTATTAGCAAGAACACCTGCCTCCTGTATTCTATCAGGAGATGAGGAGAGAATCCAGTCCAACAAGGTATGGTTAGGGCTTTTCATATTAATGCGAGTGGGGGAGGAGATTAATTGAGTTAGCTGCAAAGTTTTAAACAGCGAGCAGTGTTTATTGTTTTTAGGATTTAGCCAATCTGTATTAAAATCGCCGAGGACCAGCAGTTCACTTTTTTGGTTTTGGGCAAGTAGCTTATTAAGGATTTGAGATATGTCAGAGAGGGAGTGCACTGGAGAGCTCGGTGGACGATAGAACCCAGCGACAATGATTGATTTACTGAATGGGATCTCAATTATACCAGAGAGGAAATCAAAGGTGACAGGAGAGGTAGAAGTCTGTAAGGGGGTGAACTTTATGGACTCCTCAACATAAATAACAATTCCCCCTCCTCTCTTTGCTCTGTCTTTTCTATAAAATGAAAACCCCTGTATTGATATGGCAGAGTCTGGTACTTTTGGGGTTAACCATGACTCTGTGAGCACAATGATTTTGGGTTTGTAATAGCAACACCAAGCCTGAAGCTCATCCAATTTAGGGAGTAAACTTCGGATGTTACAGTGCACGAATGAGAGGCCTTTATTAGTGGGGAGACTAAAGGTTGTGTCAGCTATAGGACCAGGATTAGTTTCCACATCGTTTGCCAAGGAAAGTAGCAGAATAAATAGAAATTTGGACAGAGTTTTCTTTTGATAATAAAGTGGTTGCAGAGTTTTAAGTCTTTGTGTGGGGGTAGGAGGGCTGGATTTTAACACTCTCCACCAGCACTCAGCTGATAGGTTAAAAGAACTGAGCAGGCTGTGGTGTATTGGCACTGGTTTTCCATCCTGGGGCAATTGGAAAGGTGTATAGAAGGAGAGAGTAGCTTTAGAGAGAAGGGTTGAGAAAGAAAAGAGAAGCAATAGTGGCATAAACAAGTGTGTGCACTTGTGTGCGGACATACTTCGTGTGTGGGTCTATTGATCATAATTTTATGCTACGACGGACGTTAAAATGTGCGGCAACAAGGACGTGATCACTGCGTTCGTCTGACACAGGCCTAAGGCACAGTACGTGCATTAAAGAAAATACAATGCACCACCGTCCAGTCGACTTCCACCTCCACCCCCCCGTCGATGCGCATCCTAGCGCATAATCACCGTCGTCGTGCTAGGATGCGTGTCGACGGGGCTGCGCAATCCTCCTGCACTCAACAAGTGCGCATGCGCAATGAATTTGACGCCCGACGTCGCGTTAATCCTAGCACTACAGCCTTTGTGTTCTGAAGATGGACGTCTTCAGCGCACGTTAGGCGTAGTGCGCGTTATGCGTGTGCGCGTGCGGATCCCGCCTAAATGATACGCAGCGACGCGCGTTACTAACGCGTGTCACTGCGCATAAAAAACATCCTGTGTGCACCCCGCCTAAAAGGTAAATACATCCGGTGCGTATATATTTTTCCTATTTCTTTCATACACACAATGTAATCATTCAGAGACTGGGACTCATGGTACGGCGTGCTTTGGTTTCAGTGAGACAAGGGGCTCTAAGCAGTAACCAGGCTGCTTCGCGACTTCTAGATAATATGTTCTTATTTTAATAGAGCTCTATTAAGGTACCAGAGACTCCGCCGCGGCTCTGAGCAATTTTCTAGGACACTTGCACATCTGCTGTCCAGGGGAAAAGCAGACTATTTGTATAGCTCTCATATTAGATAAAAAAATGAGATGAGTGGAAGTCGGTTTAATAACCTCCTCTGCGCCAGAAGGCTTTTGCATGCATTAACCCTTTTTTAGTCCCTGTAGACGAATGAGAAACTCTTTAAATGGCGCCTGAGCTTTTCCCCTTCTAACACAGAACAGAATACACTCTTTTTCTTATTTTTGCAACTGAAAAATAAATGGTTTGCACTGTGTAAGTATTAACCCATTCACTCAGTGCTGAAGGTGCTGGGAATACATGGAGGTACACTGGGTGGAAGTAACGTCTACTCGATCGCAAATATGATAACCGTGGAAAGTGGAAGAAATAAAATCTGGTCTCTAGAATCTTGTGTGTCTTTTGTTATTACGGAGACTTGATCAGCCGCTGTCGTTTCTATCTGGAGAGATGAGATCACTGCACCCTCAAGAATTATTAACCTGTCAAACGCCACACAGAAGTGAGAGGCAACAAAGTTTAAAGGCAAATTCTTTTAACCCTTTCACTGCTGAGGACGTGTGGGGAACGTCCTCATTGAATCCTAAGGAAAGATAGAGGGATCATTTGAACCCCGATATCTCCCAACTGTTGGCGGCTAGCAGGGTTATGTTTGGTATCATTAGAAAGGCCAGAGCATGGCCTTTCCAATGATACCAAACATAACCATGCTTAATGTAAACCAAAAATAATAATAATAAAAAAAAGACAAAAGTGTTTTTTTTAGACGTGAAATGGCTCAGCAGTGAAGGGGTTAAAAATAGATTTTAAAGAAATTTTTTTGTCCTTTAGTAACTGGGCACATGCTGCTGACGGCCTCTGTCTAATTATTTTTTACGTTTTATATATTTTTTTGGGGTGATTTTACTCACCATTACCTCTTCAGCTCAGGGACTCCTGAACCTGGATGTCACTGAAGCTTTTCTGCGCAGTGTACGCTCCTATGCAACTTGCTTGGTGTAGGAAGTGTAAATTGCGCACCACTGGTCGTACGCAAGTTCAGTAGCGCCTCCGCAGGATGACCTCTCTGACCTCTTTGAGGGTGACGTCGGCTTGCTGACATCACTAGTGACTGATCTGGGGAATGGCAGCCGGGAAATTAAAAAATCCCGGCTGCTGTTGACGCTAGGCGGAGTGGAGGAAACTCCTCCACTTCACCCAGAATTTCTGCCATTTCAGGTCAGCAGAGAGGAGGAGGGAAAGAGGGGAGACCGTAGGATCCCTTATCTGAAATCCAAAAGGTTTCAAAATCCTAAAACGCTTTCAATGCCAACATGGATAATCCTACACCTCACCTCATGTTACGGGAACAATGTGATTAAAAATACTGTGTAAAATGTCCTTCAGGCGGTGTGTATAAAGTGCGTATGAAACATAAATTAATTTCGTGTTGAGACTTGAGGGGTTATTCAAAGAGCACCGAATTTGCCACTGAATTTCACCGTACGGCGATTGACAGTGAAATGCAGTGTAATTCGCATCAGATTGACGCAATTCTGCGATCTTCGGCGGCAGCGAAATTGTCCCATAGAGAAGCAATGGTTAATCTATTCAGAGGGCGCCGAACAGCACCAAAATGTAAGTGAAATGCCCTGGTTTTTGGTGCTTCTGTTCGACCGGTTTAAACAGGCAAATCCCATAGGCTTCAATGAAAAAAATATGTTTTTAAAACATTTTGTTCAACCATTTATTTTTTTCATTAACAGCAAAAATCCTTTTTATCTATTTTTAACATTTTTTGTGCATTTTTCTGCAAAATTTTTGATTTCGATTGGCGTATCCCTCTGTGAAATGTACATTCAATCCCTCGAGGAGCCATCAACATCTGAAAGTGTGGCAGACACCATAAGGGGTTATTCACTAACTTCCGAATTGACCCCGAATTGAACCGAATGGTGAATTTGACCATTTGGTGCAATTTTGGGTCAGTTTGCCTATTCACTAAGCTGTCAATTGGCCAAATACAGACGAATTAACAGCGAAACACAGTGCAATTTGTCAGCACCAAAATTGTCTCATAGAACATTCACAGAACACCAAATTCCACCAAAATTCTGGCGACATTCCCTGATTTTTGGTGTCACAGTTCGCCAGGTTTAAATAGGCGAATCCCTTAGGATTCAACGTAAAAAAAAAGTAATATCTTTTTTAATTAAATTTTTTTTTAAAGACCAGTTATACTTTTTATTGTTTGCAAAAATTCTTTTTATTTTTCAAAAGATCTTTTTGGCTTTTTTTAAAAGACTTTTTTATTTTGTAACGGTCTTTATTTTTTAATGGGATTTTATTTTTATACATTTTTACTGGTTGAAACTCCTATTGGGAGAATAGGAGATTTTTTTTCAGTTCAGTGGATTTCATTTAACTGATGCCAATTCGGCAGTGGTCACTGTTACCCGATAACTGCTTGGGCGACTCAATTTTTGGCAAAATTTAGTGACCATTTTGCTAAATAATGAATTTACCATATTTTCATCATAATGGAATCGTTGAACTGGGCCGAAATGGATGCAATTTCGGTGCTTTGTGAATGGACCCTATAATCACAAGAGGAAGATTACAGAACAGCATCTGTATCCCATCAATTAAACTAGAAAATGATAGAAGGCTGATCTGGTCATAAACCCTTTTATTTCTCATGGGTTTGCCTGTAACTTGCTTTCATTCCTCAGTTTTCCTTTCTCAAAGGTCGAACATCCTCAGAAACCTACAGTGGATTGGTAGATGTGACCCACGAGGACGTCGAAGGCATCGTTCACCTTCCGGGGGAAGTGGCACCAGAAGGGTATCCATCAACCATTCTGAAATATTTCATTCACCTGGCCAAACATGAAGAAGAACAGGTATCTATATGATGTCAATATGCTGTCAGTCATAGACCCCAATGGCAAAATTTCCAGAAGGATTTCTCTCATTACCCAAATTAATTACACTGGTCGAACTATTAAGAGGTGAAAGATGTCCTTGGATGTCAATAGGTGTGACAATGGTTGGCCATGTGTACACAAGTGGCAACAGGGATTCTGATTGGCCAAAAGCAATTTTTATGACCATTCTACTTCAGCCAATTAATGGTGCTCAGTTCCGGGGTGGGGTGGCAGGAACCAATTTGCTCTGGCAGGAGAGGGAGTCCAAGACTAGGTAGAAAAGGGCGACATAAAAGGGGTAAATCGAATACAGTCTGGGCTGGGGTAGGCGAGCAACTCATACACAGTTCAGAGTTTAAGGGTAACAATGCTGTAGCAAAGGTTGAAGAGAACTGGTGCGCATTATACAGGCAAGTGAGTGACTTCACCTGCTTCCAACTATACCTGCCTCCTTCTATTGGTCCTCACCTGAGGGAAGGGGGACCTCCCCTCTATGAGCCCTGTGTTTCTCTGGTCAGGCACAGCCCATGCTGGCATCATAGGGAGTCTCCAGTTCAGGTGCCATCGTAGACACACTTCCTTAACCCGTTAGCAACTTACCTCTTCCGGGAACCTAGCTGCGGATGGAGAACTAGACATTCGGGGGGCATCCACCACCTAGCCGGGAGGAGGCACCAAGCAGCGGCGAGACACTTGGAGCCCCTCAGCTGGTTTAGCTTGGCTGATGTTATACCAGAGGCCTCCCAAGTCCATGAGCAGCCCCCAGTAAGTGCCGGAAGCAGTGTCGTGTGGAAGCATACCGTGACACGCTCCTTCTCTGGAGCTCTTTCATTGGATGAATACATTTTTAACAAGGAATACTATTTGACAGCATTCCGTTTTAAATAAATCTGAGACAATGAGTCCCATTCATCAACAATCCCCGGCCTGGAAGGACCTCTCTGGTGTCACCGATTACCAGATGGTAAGTATAATTTACTAACAAGATTTTGATAATTTTAGATTTATCTTATTTTAAAGGGTTAGTTTTAGGTATAGAGAGGGTAGGGGTCTTTGACCATAATTAGAGTTATTAGAGGTGGGGGACTCATATAAATTTAGGGGGTTTATATTTAGTTTAAGGGGGGGTAACCACATTAAATCTTATCAGGTTTGGGGGGGTGTCGTGTTTTAATTTTCTTATTTATGTGGGATTCGTTGACATGGGGGGGACCTAGAGTCCCTCTTATGTATTGACTCTCTTAGAGGCCATGGATTTTTCGATGGGGAGAGAGTGGACTGGAGATCCTCCTATGCCAGCAACCCAACGTCCTTGGCAGGATCTCGTAACATTGCGGCCATGTAATGCATTGTGATGTTATGCTGTGACTCTGGCCTTATGGCTGAGCTGGTCCGGCCTTCGAAGCCGGAAAGCCGCACTGCAAGGACTCGGAAGGCGCTGCACTGTGGATAGGCCGCATCACCATCCGAGTGCTTTGTGCCTGAGGTGGGATGCTTTGCGGCAATATCGAGCACATCACACCCATATTGCCGCTTAGTGAATCCCGTCCTTTGACGTCTACTTGAACCTTCACACATTATTTTCTTATATGCAGGTGAGTATGTATGTGCGTTTGAGTAGGTGCACCTAAGCATATAAATAGGAATACAGCATACATATGAGGGATGTTATATGCATGTGTGTGTTTTTCTACAGTCTAAGATCTAAGCTAAAACAAAATGTTTGCATGGGAAGGCTCACTTATCTGGAGCTATAAAATGTGATTAGAAGCAACCCACTAAATAATATGTATGTACTAGGAGGCTTAAAAGGAATTTCAAAAATGTCGTAATCCTCTTTAACTGTAAACCCAGCCTGGAGAGCAGCTTTTTCTCGCATGCGGATGCCAAAATGAATAATTTTATATATTCCTGATTGCTGTATTCCTAGAAACGAGAGGAGCATCTGGAAGAATTTCATAATCTCTCCGCAGCCCTCCGCTGTCAGTGTCTCCGATGTTGTAAGGGAGCAGGAACATACTCGTCACTTTAGCGTCAAAGGAATTTATTTTTTACATTCAAGTGTCAAAAAATATTTGGAGGGTTTTTAATGAGTGTGTACATGTACGAGCTCGAGTGTATCCGGGATCTAGGATACAAGTGGGCTTATTCAAGATGTGATTTTTTTTTTCTTCAAAATTAAGAGGTTTTTTTTCCCACCAAAATAACGAGTCGTTTGATAATCTTCCCAAGGTAGTGAATAAACCGGCAGCTATTGGGAAAAGCTGGTAATTCCAGGTCTCTAGCTTTTAGTTTATGCTACATATAGGGATAAAAATATAAATTGAGATGTATTCTGTAGGGATGAGCGAACACCCCCCGTGTTCGGTTCGCATTCGAACTCGAATAATTTCAAAAGTTCGAACTCGAACTCGAACCGAACTCAATGCAAGTCAATGGGACTGAAAAGTTTGATTTTTAGAGTGCCCTGCAAGAGGGCATATATGCTAGATATTTGCCATAAAAGGTGTATGGGGGTCCGGGTAGTGCCCTGGGGACAGGAAACAAGGACAAGAAGTAAAAAAAAAAGTTTTTAAAGGAACAGTGAGTTTTCCATAAAATAAGGGTTAAAAATAAAAACGAAAAATTCCTTCAGATATCGTGCCTAGGAGGTCCCCATAACCTGCCTGTGAAGTGCCGGATTTGTAGGATGTATAGAAACATTTAAAAAACAAAAAAAATTACATTTCAAATGACGGTAAACGGTTTTCCTTTAATCTATTCATAAACAACTGCTTGGGGCGGCAGCCTGTATGAAACGAGGAGACATTTTAGGACACGCAGAACAAGTTTAGTGATTTTTTGGCTAAATTATGGTGAAACTTATGCAGGCTTTAGATGAAAGTAACAATAGGTGCTTTAAAATTGGGCCTTTAGCATCGGCAACAGTGCCTTCACACCGTAACCACCGTTTTGTGGTATTGTGGAAGAGTATATTAAAATTATATGAATCTGGTACAGGCATCAGTGGCAGTGCACCCAAATATTTTGCCTTTGGTGGCAGCAAGTGCCTTCACACCGTCAGTGGCATCACTAGGGTTGGTGTCACCCGGTGCGGTAACTCATGGTGTCACCCCCCCCCCGAGTTTTACGTTTATTTTTATTTTTTTAACTACTCTTACTCATAAAGCAGTACTCCCATACAATACTGAATGCTCATGATACACGGTGCACATTATTGTGAGGTTTAAAAAATCTAGAAATAAAGAGACTCTTTACTACAGAATATAATAAATGGTTTATTAGATATTGAATTAAAATGGGAATATTTTTAACATTGAAGTCTATGGGGCAAAACATTTCCAAAACCCTGTGGCTCAGAATTCCTTTTTTTCAAAAAATGCTTAAAATATCCTAAAAAATCTAGAAATAAAGAGGCTCTTTACTACAGAATATAATAATAAACGGTTTATTAGATATTGAATTAAAAAACGGGAATATTTTTAACATTGAAGTCTATGGGGCAAAACATTTCCCACACCGAATACACGAAAATGTCCAAAATCACGAAAAAAAGTCGATATGAAAAACGAGCCGAAACAAAACGAACTGAAACGGAAATCGTCCGAAAGATCCGAAATGAAAATTGTCGAATTACGAACTAAACGAGCCGAAACAATTTTTTTTTATCAACACGCAGACCTATATATACGTATATATCAACACGTATATATGTATATATATATATATATATGCACCCACAGACCTCAGACCATATATACACATACGCACATGGGGAGGTGGCATGTGGACAATCTCAATTAAATGCCCCGCCACCCCATTTGGCTGATCCCTCCAGAAGAAATGTTGAACCCAACAGAGCAGAGAATATATATATTATTCTCTGCTCTATCAGGTTCAACATTTCTTCTGGAGGGATCAGCCAAATGGGGGGGGAATTAGTTGCCAAAATGTGTGTGTAATACAAGTCTGGATATATATATTTATGAGAATATAGATATATATCTTATCTATATATATATCATACCTGCCGTTACCTTCCACTATAAATTTGCTAAAAATATACACACAAAAAAATCAAACCACTGCTTGAGACCCCGCGCAGCCCACATGCCACCCCCCTCTAACTGGCTGAATGTATCTAATATATATAATTAAATACATTTAGCCAGGTAGAGAAAGAAAAAAAAAAGGTTTTATTTTATGTTCCTGGGAACAGTTAATAATGTCCTCGGATTTTACTTTTTTTAGAAATGTGTCGCCTTACCTTAGCCTGGTGTTCAGTGGGGGCTCCCTGGATCCTGGTGGGGGCTGGGGGGGGGGTCTTCCGTGGCCGCAGGTGCAGTGGCTCCCTCCCTGCGCTGCCTGTCTCTGCCACATGCACCCGGGCGGCTAGCCCGCACAGTCGCAGCTTTGTCATCCGGCGGCCGCATGCTCCTTGCTCCTCAATGGGATCCTTGGGAGGCCCCTGCAGGCTGCCCTCTACAGTGCCTGATTAGAGGGCCGTGTCTGCCTGATGTTTTAGTAACAAGAATGTTTTATCCCATAGGCTTCAATGTTAAAAATATTCCCGTTTTAAGTCAATATCTAATAAACAGTTGCTTATAATATTCTGCAGTAAAGAGTCTCTTTATTTCTAGATTTTTTAGAATTTTTTAAGGATTTTTTATACTTTTTCCAAAAAAATTGTTTTTTCGAACGTTTGGCGAACATCCCAAAAAGTTTGAAGTTCGCAAACTTTCGGACTGCCAATGTTCGAATCGAACTCCGAACTGATCGAACCGAACAGCTCATCCCTAGTCTTCTGTTGAAAATATACCAATTTCAGTTCCGTCCATCCTACATTTATTTATATAAATATTTAAAGTGCACCCACCGTCTGTTATAGAGATTTTTGACATGTGTTTTGTTGTAGTTTAATTAACCCAGTAAACATTTTTATTTCACAGCTTCCAATGGATTTTTGTGAGTTTTTGTAGTTCATAATCTGTCTGCTCTTCTCGTGGAGGCGGCCATGTTTTTTATTTGTTCCCTTTCGTGGGAGGGACTAAACATCTAGGCTGTGCGAATGACAACTCAGTGCAGGGTGGCACAAGGAGGGATTCAGATAGCAAGGATGTTTCTAATATTAACTCTGGAAGGCTGAAAAGTTTTTTTTTTTCCCATCCCACTGCTGAGCTGAAGTGCACACACACACACACATACACATACACATACACACACACACACACATAAACAAGTATATTTATATACTTCCCTCCCTTCCCCACAAAAAAATATATTATTTTTTCTGGCACTTGCAGGGGAATCACAGCACTGTGGGGAAGGGTTAACAGTTCAAACTTATCTTACTGATTTTGGTGAAATAAGGATACTATCAGTGTTATTCAAAGAGAATCGAAAAGTCACCGCACGTTCAGTGACTTTTCGTTCTCTTCAATTCGGTTCGATTTGCCGATCCCATTTCGGCCACCCTGCGGTATATTCAGCAAGCACCACAGGGCCGCCGAAACGCAGGGAAAAGTCGCCGCAAACCCGCCGAAAACTCAGTGGAAAACGAGGGCGAACACACACCGAAACCCGCAGAAACAGCAGAATTGACAGCTCTCTGGATAGCCGAATGGCCAAGAAAGGTAACCGTACGCTGATTTTCAGCGTTCGGTTCCCTTTCGGCAGCCATTTGGATCCCATTGAATAACCCTGTAAGGTAAAAATGCTGTTATTTTTTTATCAGTATCTGCCCTTGTGAGGCACCTTATACGAAGGTGGGAACCTTCCTGTCCTGTCATCGATATAAGGAGGAAGAGTTGTTATTCTGCTTAGGATTTACATTTGAGAATGTAAAAAAAAGGAATTGTGTGGTAACTTTTCTGAAGAAATACTTTTGAAAAACGAGCCTTTACCGAAGAAAAATATGAACTCTACATATGTTGGAGATAACAAAATCCCCATTATTTGGTTCAATCAAAAGGAGAACAGGGAGCTGTCTAATATCTGTCCTTCAGCATGGCTATGAGTAATGTAACTGTGAACAGTATTAAGACCCGAAGCATAAACTCACTCTATTTTCTTTATTTTAGATTAATTTCCACATAATTGATAAGTTGATTACTGAAGGATCCGATGTGAATGAGGTGGACCGTTATGGCCAAACAGTGATGCACGAGGTAACACACTTTCCTTGAAATGCCCCTATGCTGTCTTCTGGCTTATGGCAAATTATGGGGAAGGTGGGACAACAGAAGGTGGAAGGTCTAACCCGGATGCAGCCATAACAGATTTCGACTTACAGGTTTAAATTTAGCGATAAAAGGGATGTTTGCCCCCAACAGGTCGCTAAGAGCTGGCACACAGAGGTCGCACAGTTTTTACTGGAGAGGCACGTAGACATCAATAAATCTGACAACTTTGGAGTTACCCCATTACACGTGGCAGCTGCCGTGGATTACCCAGAAATGGTGACATTTTTATTAACAAACAAAGGTGAGTAGATACCATTTAATGGCTCTATAGATCAATGTTGTACTTTGCTTGAGGTTGGTCTCTGAGTGGTGAATTGGTGGAGAATTCGGAGGTAATCGTACAGTCAAATAAACCAGCTTAACAGCTCAAATGAGACTGTCAACTGATAATCGAGGAGTGGCAAAAAAAGACTGTTACCTTTATTGAATCGATAATAGACACTCCCAGAAACTAAACTTAAAAACATACATAAACAACAGGCATCATCGGGTATATTGGAGACATAAGTAGTATAATGAGGCTGTGGAAAGAGTGGTTTAAATAAAAATCGCAATGATAGTATTACCCCTGCTTAGTGAAATCTCACAGTCAAGGGTGTAATTACGCCGGAATTGCAATCAGCGAAAAAAAACCATTCACAATAGGCACGCCAAAACTAGCCCTAAGCTTATAGAGCTCATGCTCAAAGATTCTGTCCTAACCCTACAGATGCGACACCACACTCACAACTTAAAATCAAAGTTGTACATTAGCTCGACATATGTTTCGCCGGCTGCACGTCGGCTTCATCTGGAGCAAAAAAGCAGTTGGTCAACCGGTTTATTGGTCTGTATAATACTTAGGTCAGGTTTAATCCTGTTTGAGGGTGTGCTGTCCTTACTCTACCTTTAGGGACAGTTGATTGTCTACTGGTGGGATCCAACCCTCATGGGGATCCCCCTTTTTCTTTGGAAATCATATAGTCAAGTCAAGAATTTGTCCAAAAAAGACACCACCAACTCATTAGTTGGTGTCAAACCCCTTTGTTGTTTGGCATTGAAGACATTAAAGAACCTTGCAGTGGTGTATTTAGATTTTGTGCTGCCCTAGGCCTGACAAAACTCATGCACCCCTAATTTAAATTTGATGAATCCCTTCCTGTAAAGGTCACACCTCTTCCTGTTTAAACCCCACCCTTCATCTTTATGCTCCACCTTCTCTTAGAGCTCCGCCTCCTCCCCTCCGTATATTGTATAAACCCACAATAATGTACGCTGTGTATGAGCGTATCACAGAGCTCAACAGCAATAAAACTCACAGTAATGTGTGGTGTGTATGAGCGCATCACAGAGCACCACAGCAATAAAACCCACAGAAATGTGCGCCGTGTATGAGCATATCACAGAGCTCCACAGCAATAAAACCAACAGAAATGGGCGCTGTGTATGAACGTATCACAGAGCTCCACAGCAATAAAACTCACAGTAATGTGCGGTGTGTATGAGAATATCACAGAGCACCAAGCAATGAAACTCACAGAAATGTGCTGTGGGGGAATAAAGTTCTGACTGCGGAGCTGAGGGAGAGGATTTTTAAAGTGACAGGGCAGCTTTTTTCGTGCGGAGGGTGACTTTTTTCACCACCCCCTCAAAAGTGCAGCAAAAGTGCCACCCTAGGCCTTGTCGGCCTAGGCCAAGATACATCACTGGAACCTTGAGGTGGAAAATGGCACATCCTGGTTTATTTTGGCTGAAATATTTGGGGTATAGCAAGGAAAAAAGATTATGTAAGATTTCAAGATGAACGGTAACAACAGGAGCACCTTAATTACCACCAAGCCTTGCTCAGTCTGCATGGCGCAACTTGGCATGAAAACCTATGCTGTAAAAAATGACATAGTAGCTACTGAATTTTTGCTTGTCCTATGCTCTACGTATGACATGCAAAGCAATAATCATGCTGCAAATAGCCCTAGATCAAAAGACACCCTTTATTGTGCCTCCAGCACTTATAGGAATAGCACTGAGCTGTATTTATTCCCCCTATCATATGGGCGGTACTTTAGGGGTATCGTAATCACAAAGGATATTTTTAGTCATATCTGAATGTTGGAATATTTAGAAGATAAATAAATGTGTACCAATGCATGCAACTGTTTAATTTTCCACCATTTCCGAAAGAGTGGAGAGTTACATGGCAGGAGAAATCAGAGGTAAAAATCCGGTTAGGATATTCTGTAATCAAAAAATATTGGATTCTGAAATAATTGTAACCAGCTGGCTCAGAATATAGAAAGCTTCCAATATTTTGATATCGTGCCTATTTGGAATACTGAATGTGTCCCATTTATTTGGCCGTGTCTGATACAGGGGTATTATTAAGGTTGCTGTTAGAATTCAGATTACTGTTAAAGGGCCACTGCCACCAAAAAATGAAATGTCCTTATTGTGCTTGTTTGATGTTGCTGATATCTTACATGTGATTTGTTTTTCTCTTGTAAGTTTAGTTAAGAAAATATTTTAGTCTATATGTGTCACTGGGTACATCCATTGTGTGATATTTTGTGTTGTAAATTGCCCCCCCATAGCATCTTTACATCACTTATGTCTCACTCTGCAGCTTTGGCCATAGAATGGAGTCTATTGGCCAATCACTGTCTCACATCATTGTATTGTGTGGGATGTATACAAAGGACATCATCAGGATAAAGATTAGAAGTGTCATGTAATTTAAGATATATATCCTACACTGCTGGTCCTTTTAGTGGTCAGAATCTCTACCCATTACCAGAGGTACTGTACATACCTACAGAACAGAACAACAGACACAAGGAATACCAGGGTTACTCGTGAGCCAGATACCAGGGGTTAATACCAGTCGGATTGTCAGAAATATTCCAGAGGTCGGATGCCAGATCGAAGTCAGAGGATTGCCAGCGGTCGATTATCAGATTGGGAAATCAAAGGATTGCCAGGGGTCGGTTACCAGATTGGGAAATCAGAGGATTGCCAGGAGTCGGTTACCAGATTGGGAAATCAGAGGATTGCCTGTGGTCGGTTACCAGGTCGGGAAGTCAGTGGATTGCCCTGGCATATCTCATTCAGCTGCCTGAAGAACAATACCCTCCTGCAGCATTATCTACATTCCCTCATCCACCTCATTAACTGTTAAATAATGTAAATTAAATAAACAAGCTACACAAAGCAAAGCTTTTGGTAAATGTTGCATCATGGGAAAAATGTTAAAGGTAAAACCATCCATAAATGCTTATGTTAAACATGAGGTCATCCTGAGGTCCAGGTTTGTAAGATATGAGTGAGGTCTCTTGCCTTGGAGAATAGATGGGCCACTGAGTTCCTATATGCTATTACAGTCATTTAGTCCATGTTAAGCAAATCTATATGCTTTTATGTCCGTTACATTTTATTGCAATCTCTTTAATCAGAAGTCAAGCAGTTTATTTTACCCCGTGTTTAGCTATTATTAATATGAACACAAACGCGAAGCAGACGCCGTTGCACTACGCAGCCAAGTATGATGCAGTGAACTCGCTCAAAGTCCTGCTGAAGAACGAAGCCGACACCAACGTACGAGATCACAAGCAACGCACACCCTTACAACTGGCGGCAGAACTCGGTAGGACATCAAACGATCTTCGTTTTTTTAAATGTTAATAACTATATGTTGGGTTTTATAAAAGGTGGACACAATGGTGGTAACATCATTCATCTATTGGTCGGAAGTCACGAAACTCAACAACTGAATCCATATGCTTCGATAAATTTAAAAAAAAAAAATGTTGATCTGACGGTGAGATGAAGCTTTTTTTCAAACAAAAGTCATACAGGGAGAAGCAGGAGAATGACTGGAGAATGACTGGAGAATGAAAAATTCTAGGTCAAAATAGCCAAACCAGAAAAATTCTCCCTTTCATCTCACTTTCCAAATCGGCTATTTTGACCTAGAATTTTCCATTCTCCAGTTATTCTCCAGTCATTCTCCTGCTTTTCACGCTCTCTGAATAACCCTGATAGTAACTTTGTGTGTTTTTAGTAGAAGTCAATACTTCTGTGCTTTGCACAGTAAGTAAGCACACTGCAGATGACCTCTTCACTCCTGTGGAACATCGAGAGTTATCACAGTCACGTAATTACAAAATAATACAGGTTGTGAAAGACACGTCCGACAGGTTCCACCTTCCTATGCCTGTCGTTGCTGGTATTCCAAAATAAAGCAAACAAACCCAATTTGACGCAATTTCCAGTTCCTAAAAAAGAGGGAAAGATCCTTCTTGACTCCATAAAGCCAGTCATGTTTCTCTTTCTCCTTAGAGGCTTAGATCATTAAGCTGTTGTTGCATTATAACTATTATAGAAACATAGAAACATAGAAAAATGTCGGCAGATAAGAACCTTTCGGCCCATCTAGTCTGCCCAATTACATGGATACTTTACCTGGATTTATCTTTTGTTTAGGATAGCCTTATGCCTATCCCATGCCTGCTTAAATTCAATTACTGTTTTGGCCTCTACCACTTCAACTGGAAGGCTGTTCCATGTATCCACCACCCTCTCAGTAAAATAATGCTTCCTGATGTTACTTTTAAACCTTTGCCCCTCTAATCTAAGACTATGTCCTCTTGTTTTGCTACTTTGTTTCCTTTTAAATATACTCCCTTCCTCTACCCTGTGGATTCCCTTTACGTATTTAAATGTTTCTATCATATCTCCTCTGTCTCGTCTTTTTTCCAAGCTGTACATGTTAAGATCATTAAGCCTTTCCTGGTAACTTTTCTCCTTCAAGCCGTACACCATTTTAGTAGCCCTTCTCTGAACTCTCTCTAAGATGTCTATATCCTTCTGGAGATACGGTCTCCAGTACTGCACACAGTACTCCAAGTGAGGTCTCACCAGTGCTCTGTACAGTGGCATGAGCACTTTCCTTTTCCTACTGCTAATACCTCTCCCTACACAACCAAGCATTCTGCCAGCATTTCCTGCTGCTCTATTACATTGACTACTTACCCTTAGATCCTCTGAAATAATAACCCCTAAATCCCTTTCCTCAGATGTTGAGGTTAGGACTGTATCAAATATTCTATATTCAGCCCTTGGGTTTTTATGTCCCAGGTGCATTATCTTGCACTTATCCACATTAAAACTCAATTGCCACAGCTCCGACCATTTTTTTAGTTTACCTAAATCATTTGTCATTTGGCTGATCCCTCCAGGAACGTCAACCCTGTTGCAAATCTTTGTGTCATCAGCAAAAAGACATACTTTTCCATTAATACCTTCTGCAATATCACTAATACAAATATTAAAGAGAATGGGTCCAAGTACTGACCCCTGAGGTACCCCACTGGTAACAAGACCTTGCTCCGAATAAACTCCATTTACCACAACCCTCTGTTGCCTGTCACTCAGCCACTGCCTAATCCATTCAACAATATTGGAATCCAAGCTCAAAGATTGCAATTTATTGATAAGCCTTCTATGCGGAACAGTATCAAAAGCCTTACTGAAATCTAAATAAGCAAAGTCTACTGCACCACCTGTGTCTATTATTTTTGTTACCCAATCAAAAAAATCAATAAGATTAGTTTGGCATGATCTCCCTGAGGTAAACCCAAGTTGTTTCTGATCCTGTAATCTATGTGTTTTTAGATGTTCAACAATCCTTTCCTTTAACATGGTTTCCATTAATTTTCCCACTACTGACGTAAGACTAACTGGCCTATAGTTCCCCGATTCCTCCCTACTACCCTTCTTGTAAATGGGCACAACATTTGCTAATTTCCAGTCTTCTGGGACGACTCCCGTTAGCAAGAATTGGTTAAATAAATCTGTTAACGGTTTTGCTATTACATCACTGAGCTCTTTTAATAATTTAGGGTGGATCCCATCAGGCCCCATTGACTTATTTGTCTTTACTTTAGACAGCTGCTGTAGAACCTCCTCCTCTGTAAACTGATATGTAAATGTCTCGTTAGTGTTTCCTCCTAACGGAGGTCCCTTTCCTTCCTTTGCTTCTGCAAAGACTGAACAAAAATATTCATTGAGGCAGTCAGCGAGACTTGTATCCTCTTCTACATACCTTCCTTCCTTTGTTTTTAATCTAACTAATCCTTGTTTTACTTTTCTTTTCTCGTTTATGTATCTAAAAAATGTTTTGTCCCCCTTTTTTACTGACTGAGCTATTTTCTCTTCTGCGTGTGCTTTGGAAGCTCTAATAAATTGTTTTGCCTCTTTCTGCCTAATCTTATAGGTTTGCCTATCTTCTTCACTCTGAGTTTTTTTTATAATTATTGAATGCTGTCTTTTTGTTCTTCACTATTTTGGCCACTTCTGCAGAGTACCACAGTGGTTTCTTCCCTTTTTTGTTTTTGCTAACAAGCCGAATGCAATTGCCTGTGGCCTTCAATAATACTTCCTTTAAATAATCCCATTTCTCCTGGACTCCCTTTAAACCTTATATCCTACGTTATTCTCATTTTTTTTTTTTAAAAAAAAGGCATCCGAACAATAAGGGATGCAATCTGCAAAAAACATAGGAGAGAAACAATGGGTGATATCCCACACAATAATGGCAGTGAGTGAATACAATTGGCCACTCACTTGTACCAAATAGACCCAGTGCTCATCGTCCCCTTGGGGATCCTCAGTAAAGCCGCAGCTCCTCAATCAGACAATGGAGAAATCACGAACACTTTGCATAAAAAGAACTGGAAAAAAAACCAAAAAATAGTGCAGACTGTAAGCAATTTATAAATAAAAAGCTCTTTTATTGCACTCACAAAACAAGAATTGATAGAAACACATCAGATCATACCAATCCAAATCAGAGAGAAAGGATGAAGATGACACACAACCTAGGATAGGATCGGGATGGAATTATCTGCTTCATTTTGTTGGATTCGGCAATGTTTGAGCTTGCAAATGATTGAGCCACTGGTGGATCCAGAGAGGGGGCACAAGTGGCACACCCCCCAGCTGCAATCCCATTGTAAGAGATACAGGGCCTTTGGACAATTCAAACCTTTGTATCTCTTGTTTCCTATAATATATATGGTCTTGTGAGGTGTCAGTGAAGAGGTCAGAGTCCGGCTTTTCCAATGATATCAAAATTGACCATGTAAAATGAACAAAAAACTACAAAATAGAAAATATAAATTACATAAGATTTTCTTTAAATGTGGTTAAAATAGAAATGTAATTTTGTTATATATTTTGAAATCGCATTCTGGCGTGACAAGTCACGAAAATGTGCCAGAATGCAGACTGCAGAACATTACTGTGCGGGGTCTGTCAGGTGTCCCCTGAGCGGCAGGAGGACAGACCCTGCGCGGCAATGTCCTGGGGAAAGTGAATGTGAGCACAACGTGTGTTCTAGCACGGCTCTACCAATTTTGGCTAAGAACTAGTGTAAGGTCCGCAGTAACCATGGCAGGCAGAGTGTCCCTCCCGAGATCTGTGTCTGGATCCGGCCCTGGATTGAGAACTAAAGATAATGTTTTGTCTTTATTCCCCTTTATAACTAGATCGCAGTGAGGCGGCGCGTCTACTGCTAAACTTTAAATGCGATGCCAGTGTCCAGGATGATACGGGACTCTCCTGTCTGACCCTGATGGTTGTGAACATGCCTCCTGTTGTAAGTCACGTAACAATGTAACTATATGTCCTGTGGTTCGGTAAGGCTGTCGTATTTGCTATAGCATTTCTGTTCTTCTAGTATTTAATTTCTGTTCTTCTAGTATTTCTTTGACCATTATCCTTAAGAAATTATTATATTAGCTCAATAAAAAAATAACTGCCACGTGGCGAAATACGGTGTAATTCTACGACCTTCCCCTTAGAGAAGTAATGGTTAATCGATTCCGAGAACGCCGTACAGCACCAGAATGTTGGCAAAATTCCCAGATTTTCGGTGCTTCCGTTTGACAGGTTTAACCAGGTGAATCCCATAGGTTTTATTATGAAAACAAATTCCCCATTTATTATTTAGTTTTATTCTTTTCATCGGCAGCAAAAAGTCTTATTTATTTATTTTAGAATTTTTTAGGCATTTTTCTGGATTTGTTTGGGCGAAATTTTTTATTCAGGTTTTTTTTTTAATGGCAATTTTTTATTCTGTAACATGCCTTTTAATTGTTATTCATAGGACCTTATATGTTATTTCCAGGCATTTTAATGCATATTTTTTTGGTTTAAACGCCTTTTAAAAATTGCATTTTTTTTTTACCTGTTCGGCAGCTGATGGGTGGCATTCAACCGTCTGTTCGGTGACATTCAGCAGATCGTCGTCTGCGTTCTGTGGTTTTCAGCTGTGTTCGGTGGTCTGTTCGGCAGATGGTCGGCTGTGTTCGGCGGTTTGCGGCTGCGTTTGGTGGGTTTATCGGCAGCATTCGACGGATCCATTCAGCGCACTTTGGGGACCCTGCAGTGAATACTAAATTCACCCAAAATGGGGGATGTGCAAACTATAAAACAAGAAAACATCTCACGGTGCAGAGGGTAGCAACTTTCTACTTTAAAAGCCCCAACGCTATCATAGCACTCACAAAATATTGAATATTAGTAGGCATATAGTATTGCTTGTTACTAGGGATGAGCTGTTCGGGTTCGGACGGTTCAGAGTTCAGCCCGAACTTTGGCAGTTCGAAAGTTCGCGAACTTCGAACTTTTTGGGTGTGTTCGGTTCGAGTTTGGAAAAAAAAAAGAAATTTTGAAAAAAGTATAAAAAATGCTTAAAAAATACAAAAAAATCTAGAAATAAAGAGACTCTTTACTGCAGAATATTATAAGCAATGGTTTATTAGATATTGAATTAAAAACTAATGTCTAGGTGCAAAGATTGTCACCTCTAAATTAACTTTTTTTTTTAAAACGGCATAACAACAACAGATGTTTTAGTCTGATCTAATCAATTTGATACATTTTATGTAGAATGAAGGTGTGGGGTGTCTGCTTCTGTTCTGAGTGAGTAATTTCCCTCCTAAAACTTTATAATATGCTGCATTTAACTGCTGTGGGAAAAAATACAAAATTTCCTCATTGCCCGCTTTTAACATCTAAAGCAATGTTATTTTTCATTTCGGGATTAAACATTCACAGGGTTATTCAGAGAGCGGTGAAAAGCAGGAGAATAACTGAAGAATGGAAAATTCTAGGTCAAAATAGCCAAACCAGAAAAATTCTCCCATTTATCTCACTTTCCAAATCGGCTATTTGGTCTAGATTGTTCTCTTCTCCTGCCAGTTTTCCTGGCTTTCACCTCTCTCTCAGGGTTGTTCAGAGAAAGGTGAAAACCAGGAGAATGGCAGGAAAAGAGAACAATCTGGACCAAATAGCCGATTTGGAAAGTGAGATAAGGCTAGGGTCAGACTAACGCATTTTTCACAGCGACCGTCAAAAAGTGCGTCCGAACGCATTGCCGTATTTTTTCATACGATGCGCATTTTTGTGCGTGATTTTTTATGGATCCAAACCAGGAGACTTTGGGTGTCTGGACGTTATGTTGGCCGGACATGAGCAGGGTCTGACATCTCCAAATCACGCACACACGCCGCTAGTGGACGCAGCGCACTCTGTACGTCCATACTAGCGGTTCTGCGTTCTCGAAAAAATGCGTTCATTTTCCACTTGCGTTGCGCAGCCGGACTTTTGTGCGACCGTACTTCGTATATTGGCTGTCATTGCCCTGTCATTTGCTGCTAGTGCGGCCGTGATTAAGTACGCCTAAACGCACGTTAAAAATTCGCTAGTTGGAGGGAGCTCAACTACGTAAGGGCCGGGAGAGAGATATTGGACGCTCCTTGGATCCACAGGAATGGCTTGATATCTGGGAGGCTTCTAGAAGGGTGACTGTGTGCACTTCCCTGCAGGAACAATCCTTTAAGACTCTAATGCGATGGTATCTCACTCCTCAGCAACTATCCCAAATGCAACGAACCTCCACGGGTCTCTGTTGGCGAGGTTGTGGGAGGGACGGTACGATATACCATATGTGGTGGACGTGTCCCCACATTCGAGACTTCTGGTCCATGGCTCTGCAATTATGTTCCGATGTTCTGGGAGTTCGGATACCCCGGGACCCCTGGTCGTGCCTCTTATCCAAACCCGTAGACGATCTGACCATCCCAGCCAACAAGCTACTTGCAAAACTTTTTCTGGCAGCGAGGCTGGTACTGGCGACCCATTGGCGGTCTCCTACTGGCCCGCCTCATGGTCAGGTGAAAAGCAAAATAAGGGAGATTAGAACCATGGACGAAATGACCGCCACTACACATGACTGTTTCTCTTCGTACTTGAAGGTGTGGTTGCCATGGCTCGCATTTGATGTGTAGGCGGGTCGTCGCGTGCCCTTGAGACATATTACAGGTTTCACACTGGGGTCCTACCTGACAGGAGTACCATCCCCCTCCCCCCTGTTTTTTTTTTCTTTTTCCCCCCCTTTTAAAGGAACACTCCAACAAAAAAATCACCCCCCGTTTTTTTTTCCTAACCTATCCCTATTCCCTTAATAAAACCTTCTTTTTTTTTTCTTTTCTTGTAACTGCAATACTTACCTTAAAATCCTCTGGTTTCCAGCGGCGTTTTTTTTTTTTATACTCACCTCCCTCCTCTTCCGCTCCCGTCCTTCTTCTTGCTGCGTCTTGGCTTCTGGTTTACGTGAGAAGCGCGCATGCGCGCCTCTCACGTAAGCCAGCCAATCGGCAGGCTTCCTCCCGGCTCCCTCTGAGGATTAGTGTTGCGCGCAAGAGGATGCGCGCAACACTAACCCGAAGAGGGAGCCGCCAGCTTCTGCGGGGAGTAGGAGACGTCATCGCGCTGAAAGCGCGATGACGTCTCCTACTCGGCAAAAGTCGGCAGAAGCGGGAAATATGATTCCCGCTCTGCTGACTGACAGCTGGGAGGGCGGAGTAAAGTCCTCCGCCTCTCTCAGCTGTTTTCAGCCTTTTCTGCAGATCGGCTGAGCGGAGGGAGGGGGGACAAAGGGCAGGATACTCCGGGCATCATGACCACCTAAAATAGCTTAGGTGGTCATGTTGCTTAGAGTATCCCTTTAATTCTCCTCCTTTTCTTCCCCCCTCCATCTTCCCTTTTCTTTCACCCCCCCCTCTCTTCTTCTTCTCCTTCCTCTTCTTTTTCCTCCACTTTTTCTTCTGGTTTGTTTCTATGGCCTTATTTTAGTCTTCCTAAGCTTCTACAAAAATAGGACCCTGATACTGTTTATCCTTGGAAATGGCTATCCTTTACTCGGTCCTTAAAATCTGGGAACCTGGCTCTGCTTGGCAGCTTTGGTTGTTGATGACTGTATATTGCTACCTGCTTGGTATTTTTTGTACTATGTGCTTGGTTCCTTCAATAAAGAAAATTCGCTAGTCTGACCCTAGCCTAAATGGGAGAATTTTTCTGGTTTGGCTATTTTGACCTAGAATTTTCCATTCTCCAGTCATTCTCCTGCTCTTCACCGCTCTCTGAATAACCCTGACAGGGTTATTCAGAGAAAGGTAAAACTCAGGAGAATGACTGAAGAAAAAATTCTAGGTCAAAATAGCCGAACCAGAAAAATTCTCCCATTTATCTCACTTTCCAAATCGGCTATTTGGTCTAGAATTTTCCATTCTCCTGCTTTTCACCGCCAAAAAATCAGTAAACTTTTTCTGCGTGTCCGAAAATGTCTCCTCTTTTCATACAGACTGCCGCCCCAAGCAGTTCTTTATGGATAGATTGAAGGAAAACTGTTTACCATCATTTTAAACGTCATTTTTTTGCTTTTAAGTGTTTCTATACATCCTAGAAATCCGCCACTTCACGGGCAGGTTATGGGGACCTCCTAGGCACGATATTTGAAGGAATTTTTGGTTTTTATTTTTAACCCTTATTTCATGGAAAACTCACTGTCCCTTTAAAAACTTTTTTTTAAAACTTTTTGTCCTTTTTTCCTGTCCCCCAGGGCACTACCCGGACCCCCATACACCTTTTATGGCAAATATCTAGCATATATGCCCTCTTGGAGGGCACTCTAAAAACCGAATTGTCAGCCCCATTGACTTGCATGGAGTTCGAGTTCGTGTTCGGGCCCGAACCGAACTCGGGCGGTGTTCGGCTCATCCCTACTTGTTACCACTCCCAAAGGAAGATCTTCGTCTAGTTTACCCTCCACCACAGGAAGCAACCACGAGGAAATTTCCAAAAGAGGATTTATTGTAAACAGCATACATTCAAATAAAATACCAACCAACCACCAACTTGTTATAAAACAAGCAGATAAGGGTGGGGGAACAGTAGTCATGTCCAGAGCTTATTATCTGCAGGAATCTCTGAGAATTTTGGGAGATAGAGAGACTTACCAACTAATAAATGACAACCCCACGGGATTGTATTTGAAAGAATTCGAGGTTTTTCTACTAAATGGACAGGAAAAGGAATAATAAAAGATGAAGAGTATAAATTCCTGTTTAATGAAAATTGCAAAATAGCGATTTTTTTTTATTTTCTCCCAAAGATACATAAAAATGCTCAAACTCCCCCTAGGAGACCCATAATAAACGGAATTGATTCCCTGACATGTAATTTATCGCAATACATAGATGGTTATTTACAACCTATAGTAAAAAAGACTAAATCTTATGTTAGAGATACGGGCCATATACTGGAAGAGTTAGAAAGTATCGAATGGGAAGAGGAATTCTGCTTAGCTACTGTAGATGTGGTTTCATTATACACCTCAATCCCTCATGACAAAGGAGTACAAGAAGTCACAGAATGTCTGAGAAATGAAAGTAGTTTGCCTCAGAGCCAAATTGACTTTTTGTCAGAAGCCATGATGTTTGTTTTAAAACATAATTATTTTTATTTTGAAAATAAGTTTTATCTTCTGTCATGTGGCACTACCATGGGGACGAAGTCTGCCCTGGCTATGCAACCTATACATGCATAGATGGGAGGGTAAACAGGTGTGGTCTGGCATGGCCGGGGCGAACTAGTCCTATAGCGGAGATTCATAGACGATGTTTTGATCATATGGAGAGGTGATAAGGAATCTTTGGCAAGTTATATTGACTCTCTAAATTGTAACAATTTTAATTTGTCCTTCACCTCCAAAGTTGATAAATATTCAGATGACTACCTAGATTTAACCATTTATGTAAAAAAATGGTAAATTAGAAACAACAACTTTTTTACGGAAACTAATGTCAATACGGCAATAGATAGAGATAGTTCACATGCTAAATGTTGGTTGGATAACATACCCAAAAGCCAGCTAACAAGGCTAAAGAGAAATTGTACTGAAATAAATGTCTTTCAAGATGAGGCACAAACCTTGATGTTAAAATATAAACAAAAAGGGTATACGGAAGACATTATTAAAAGAGACTGGAAAATTATTAAATATAAAGACAGGAAAGAATTTTTTGAAAAGAAAAAGCACTCCACCGAGAAGGCTTTGATTTCACATTTATCACCCAGTTCAATCCCCATGCGACACAAATAAGAAAAATTTTAAAAAAACATTGGCATGTCTTGAAAATTGATCCAGTATTAAAAGATTATATCCCTAACTCACCAACAGTTATTTTTAGGAAAGCAGCAAATCTGAAAGATACTTTGGCACCAAGCCAATTGCCGAAGTTGAAAATGGAAAAACGAGGAATTTTTAATTCTGAAAAACCCATTGGTTTCTTTAAATGTAGGAATTGTAGGGCATGTGTGCACCAAACTAGGAAAACAGTTCTTTTTAAAAGCAATCTCCTAAATAAAGAATTTGAGATAAAAACCTTCATTAACTATACCTCTAAAGGGGTTATTTACCTATTAGAATGTCCATGCGGGGCCCAATATATAGGAAGAACTAGTCGGGAATTAAGAGTGAGAATTTTAGAGCATTTAGGCAATATTAGGAGGAATAAATTAGACCACATTGTTCCTATACATTGTAATAATTGTCCTAAATTTAATATTGCAAATTTTAAATGCATTGGGATTGATATAGCTCACAAACATTCGAGAGGAGGTGATTTTACTAGAGTTCTGGCAAGAAAAGAAACCAAATGGATTTTTAGGATGGGCACATGGAGGAAAGAAGGTCTCAATATGGAAATAGACATAAAGGGATGTCTTTAGAAACGTTTAACTTGGAAGTTATATTTTATAGTTGTTTTTATTTTTGTTTTTATTTTCGTTTTTATTATATGGTTGTGAGTATTGAATTATTAAGGAGCCGCCACTGTAAGAAGACATTTGAGCGCCGCCATCCGGGGGATTCTCTGGAGTTCGCTTGTCTTCAATATATCTAATCGCCGGCTATCCTGTCATGCGCATTAGAACTGTGATGCTCAAGCCTCGCTTCCGGATCTAGGACAGCCAAGTCTCGTTTTGGATCCGGGATATATGCATCGCTGCGTGAAAAGAAACAAAGACATCCAAGCCTCTTTTCAAATCTGGGACAGCCAAGCCTATTTTTGGATCCGGGATATATGCATCGCTGCGTGAAAAGAAACAAAGACATCCAAGCCTCTTTTCAAATCTGGGACAGCCAAGCCTCGTTTTGGATGCAGGATATACACATTGCTGTGTGAAGTGAAAACAGATGAGACCAATTAAGAGACACTATTTAAGCCGGCGATTATGCTGGTTGTTTATTCCTTTTATTTTTGGCATCTTTCTCCCTGATGAAGTTTGACGAACGAAACGCGTTGGAGATTTTATTTTATTTGAATGTATGTTGTTTACAATAAATCCTCTTTTGGAGATTTCCTCGTGGTTCCTTCCTGTGGCGGCAGGTGAACTAGACGAAGATCTTCCTTTGGGAGTGGTAACAAGCAATACTATATGCCTACTAATGTTCAATATTTTGTGAGTGCTATGATAGCGGGGCCTTTTAACCCCTTTGCTGCGGTGGACGCGCTCCGGCCGGGTTCCGGCCGATCGCTGGCCCCCCCGGTGCGGGCTGACATCCTCGATGTCAGCCCAGCATCCGGAACCGCCGCCGGGCTAATTAGGTGTCATCGCGGCGGCGCGATGACACCTAATTCAGGCGCCCCCCGCATGTGCGGAGGAGGCGCCTGAAAGGGAGGGGGTGAGGTCCTTCAGACCTCTCTCCCTCCCGATCGGCGGCGTTGCGGGGGTTAACCCAGGCACCATTTGGAAGGGCACAGCCTGCCCTTCCAAATGGTACCTGGCATTAACCCCTGGGGAGCCGGATCACGAATCGGCGCTGAAAAGCACCGGTTCGTGATCCTTTCCCGGAGCTGGCCGACATCTTGGATGTCAGCCAAGCCTCCGGGAACTCCCCCTGAGGACTGGCGTCATCGTGCATAGCACGATGACGCCAGTCCTGGAGTTAACCCCTAGCTGCCACCAATGGTGGAGATAGGGAGTTCATTGGAACTCCCTATCTCCCGATCCGTGGCAGCTAGGGGTTAAAGTTTGGTATTGTTGGATCAGCCAGAGCATGGCCGTTCCAACGATACCAAACTCGAATGTGAAAAAAGTTAGTAAAAAATAAAATAAAATAAAAAAATAATAAATAAAAAAAAAAAAATTTATAAAAAAAATAAACAAGTTTTTTTTCTTTTTTTTGGTTTGATAATGCAGCAATATTGTTCCCATTTCAATTATAATGTGAACAATGATGCTGCACTAACGATTTTTGTATGCGGTGCGTTTGTTAAAATTCGTGTAATTTTCCCCAAAAAAAAATGTAACGAGACCCCATCTCTAATTTTTTTAACAAGCGCACCCCATACAAAATATAACCGCAATTGCTCGCATCATAAAATGTGAAAAAAAACACTTTACACATTGCAAATTATTGAAAAATCATATTTTATTGCATTTTTTGTTATAATATACAGACAGGTCATGACGTATACATATAATAATGACATATTATGAATCTGCCGAGTCTGACGGAAAGAACGATATATAATATGTCTGGGTCATATACTAAAATAAGCCTTCAAAACGCGTTTAAACATGATGAGCAAAACCGGTAAAAATGACCTCAGCACAGGGGCGGGAAAAGCCTCAGCAGCGAAAGGGTTAAAGTAGAAAGTTGCTACCCTCTGCACCATGAGATGTTTTCTTGTTTTATAGATCGCACATCCCCCATTTTGGATTGATATTTCTGTATGTGGCGTTAAGAGGAAGAAACGTTGAAGGGGATTTGCGATAAGATACGTTTTTATGTATATTTTAATCCTCAGTGGTGACATCACAATTGTTTGATTAAATACTAAATTCACCGCAGGTTCGGTGAACTTGAATCGCCGAATCGTACCGAAGTGCGCCGAATGAAAGAGCACCGAAATTTCGGTGCTGTTTGAATACTATAATTAATCACAAACTGCTAGATTCTTGATAGAGAACATGAGATGACAATAATAATGAAAGCCAGGGGTCAGGTTGAGGAGAAACGGGTGGGAATGCAGTTCCTCCACTCTTTTTGCAGAGGGAACTGAGTTCCCATTGGTCCCACGCACTATAAAGGTTGTATTCATTTGTTTAATCATATTTGTCCCTGTTAAGTCACAATAAATATTTACTTTTCGTAAATTTTCACTAAAATCCACATATATATGTATACATATCCAAATTCACATATATACGTATACATATATCACATTTGAGCATATGTATGTGTTACGTGTGAGATGCTAATTGATTACTAGGAGACAGGAATCTTTGTGAGTTCCTACACTTAGGGCTTTACTCCCTAGTTCGCACTAAAATGGGGACATTAATGAGGAAAACCTGCACCTACAGATTTCCATGTATCGTCCCCATGTTTCCGTGATATTGCATTGCAGGCGCTACCTCAGCACCTTGCCTCAGAACAGAGCACTAACCGCCAGGATACTCGTGGTAGTGCTTCCGCGACGCCACGAGTATCAACTCCTGGAGTAAGTAGGACTCCATGGAGGGTTGCACTTCCGAACCGCGAGCCTTGCGCGACCTCGCTCTCGCGAGAGTGTGCAGCGTCGCGGAGTGATCCTGGAGGGAGACTGGGAACTATTTGTTCCTAGTCTCCCACTACACCTGAGTAGAAGAAGCAGCGGATCAGGCCACCGTTCTCTCTGCGAGATGGATTGGGAGGCGAGTATGGGATTTATTGGGGGGGTTTAGGGGACGTTAAATGATTTTGCATTTGCAGATTCATTTAGCTCCAGGTTTTAGAAGTTGCTAACTTTTGGCTCTTTGCACCCTGCGGTAATTAGCGCTACAACGTTGTAATACATTACTTATCGAAACTCTATTGTACGTTTGCGCTCCACATGTAAAATCTAGGATGTGCAAAGTACAGTAAGCTTGCGCAAAAAACGATGCTTATCGGATCACTAATGGTGTAGTGCAGGGCTCAAAATTTTCACTCGCCTACTAGCATTTGGCGAGTGCAAATTAAGTGAGGGCGAGTGAAAATGCACCCGCTGGCAGCACAATAAATTATTTTGTTCTGCCTGTGCTGCGTATACTGGTGGCAGCGGTGTTTCTTTTTAGGCCTGGCAACCAGACGGAGAATCCAAGATGGCGACCAGCTGCCTGTCCCATTTGATAACGTCAGAGAGGGCACGCCAGATGTCTGCCACCCATACCTGCCCCATCCTGGTGGTTCTCTTACGGCCGCACCCTGCCTGCCTGTTACCTCAAGTCAACAATCTCTCGCTTTGCTCACAGTGGGGTCTGATGTCTGGGTATACATGTATCTTGAGTTTGTCTGATGTCTGGGTATTTATCTATCTTGGATCTTATTATTATTATTGTCATCTTTTATATAGCGCCAACAGTTTCTGCGCACTTTACAGGATCTGATGTCTGTGTATACATGTATCTGGGGTCTGTGAGTGTTCATGTATCATGGGTCTGATGTCTGGGTATTCATGTATGTGGAGTGATTGCAGTGATGAAAAAAATGCACTTAGTTTATTAAAAGTTGAGCACTTACACGTAATTTGTTTTGCATCCCCATTGATGTAAAGCACTTATTTTCCTTTATGTTTACAATGCTTTAAACATGCTTTAACGTGGATAAGTGCAAGATAATGCACCTGGGACGTAAAAACCCAAGGGCTGAATATAGAATATTTGATACAGTCCTAACCTCAACATCTGAGGGTTGGGATTTAGGGGTTATTATTGCAGAGGATCTAAAGGTAAGTAGTCAATGTAATAGAGCAGCAGGAAATGCTGGCAGAATGCTTGGTTGTGTAGGGAGAGGTATTAGCAGTAGGAAAAGGGAAGTGCTCATGCCACTGTACAGAGCACTGAGACCTCACTTGGAGTACTGTGTGCAGTACTGGAGACCGTATCTCCAGAAGGATATAGACATCTTAGAGAGAGTTCAGAGAAGGGCTACTAAAATGGTGTACGGCTTGAAGGAGAAAAGTTACCAGGAAAGGCTTAATGATCTTAACATGTACAGCTTGGAAAAAAGACGAGACAGAGGAGATATGATAGAAACATTTAAATACGTAAAGGGAATCCACAAGGTAGAGGAAGGGAGTATATTTAAAAGGAAACAAAGTAGCAAAACAAGAGGACATAGTCTTAGATTAGAGGGGCAAAGGTTTAAAAGTAACATCAGGAAGCATTATTTTACTGAGAGGGTGGTGGATACACGGAACAGTCTTCCAGTTGAAGTGGTAGAGGCCAAAACAGTAATTGAATTTAAGCAAGCATGGGATAGGCATAAGGCTATCCTAAACAAAAGATAAATCCAGGTAAAGTATCCATGTAATTGGGCAGACTAGATGGGCCGAAAGGTTCTTATCTCCCGACATTTTTCTATGTTTCTATGTTTATGTTAACCCCTTAACGCCGCAGGGCGTTCCATGCCGTCCTGCATTTGGCGGGCTTTAATGCCGCAGGACGGCATGGAACGTCCTCGGCATTAGGAGCCCAGCCGGCGGTAATACTTACCTCCCCGGCGGCTCCCACGCTGATCTGGCTTCGATGAAGCCTGATCTGCGTATTTTCAAGCCTCCCGGCGCACTGACGTCATCGCGCTGGCGCGATGACGTCAGTTTCAGGCGCCCCCCCCCCCCCCCCCGCCGGAGCATGGGGAAGCGCCTGGAGGGGAGGAGAGGGATCCTTCGGATCCCTCTATCTCCCCATCACCGGGTGCTACAAGGCTGTGGCCAGCATCGCTGGAAGGGTCACAGCCTGACCTTTCCAGCGATGTATGGGGTTAACCCATGAGTTGCCAGGTCGCGACCGGGCACTAATTTGTGCCCGATCGCGGCCTATTTCCGGTGGGGGCCGCCATCTTGGATGGCAGCCCCCACCTCTGGGTCCCCCCCGCGTCAACTGACTCATCGCGCCATGCGCGATGATGTCAGTTAACTGGGGAAGCCCTAGCTGCAAAGGGATTTCCTATGGAAATCCCTTGCAGGAGATAGGGGGGTTCTTTGAACCCCTTTATCTCCTGATCGGTGGCAGCTAGGGGGTCATGCCTGATATCGATGGAAAGGTCTGAGCATGGCCTTTCCAACGATATCAAACATGACAATGAAAAAAGTAAAATAAAAGTGTAAAAAATAAAAATTAAAAAACAATTAATTAATTAATAAAAAAATAAAAACGTGCTTTTTTTTTTTTTTTGATGCAGCATTATTGTTCACATTTCAATTATAATGTGAACAATGATGCTTCACCAATGATTTTTTTTTGGGGGGGGGGTTTAGCTAAAATCCCGTAATCCCCCCCCCCCAAAAAATAAAATGGGTTCCCAAGTCTACCCCATAGAATATAACCGCAAAGGATCGGATAATAAAATGTGAAAAAAAAAACACTTTACACACTGTGGATGATTGAAATTTTATTGAAAATTCACATTTTTTTACATTTTTTGTTATAGCATTCTGGCGGGACATGACGTATATATATAATTATGATATATTATTAATCTGCCGAGTCTGCCGGAAAGAACGATATATAATTTGTCTGGGTGGTATAATAATACGTTACTTAAAACTGCGTTTAAACATGATGAGCAAAAACATCAGCAAACTTCACTTCCGAAAGAGCGCCAAAGTCGTAAAATTACTCCCGTCCTTAAGGGGTTAATATTGGTAATGTTATTTATTTTTGTAACTTTATTCTGAATAAAACATTTAACAGTGTAATTTCATAAGATAATTTAAGACGGTGTGTTTAGGGTCAGAGATAAGAGCAGGGTATGGGTTAGGTGGGGCAACTAGTGGCGAGTAACTCTTAAGGCCTGGCTAGTAGCTTGGGACTTGAAATTTTGAGCCCTGGTGTAGTGTCAGGAATGTAATATGGGGGGCATGCGTTAAACACACTTACCCTGGCACTGATGCTTACACATCTAGATGCTAACATTAGCGCCAACTATGGAATAGTGCCCTTATTTTTATAGGGTTTGATTCCAAATGAAAACTGACAAGAAAACCCCAAAAAAGTGTCCAAAGAGAGCTAAAAAGTTGTAAGTTGTATGCTGATGAGATATGTGCGGTCCGGCCCAGGCGTTGTGCCAGTCATGTATACGCACATTGTGTGTGCCCGGGTTTGTTTATCTGGGCACAAAATAACGTGGACGCTTGTAAAAATATAATATAAGGATATTTTATTTTTCCCTGGCAAAATGCAAACGTTGCGTGTCCATAGCTACTTAGAAGAGGTAAAACCATTACATTAAATCAACGTTAAATTGAATCTGCAAGGCAAATTATCAACCTACACTCTCCATATGCTGAAGAAATGACATCCTGCCCTCTATGACATCCTTACGGTCAGGACGGAGACCTTGTGCTCGGAGTTTCCCCCCAGGTCACTGACTGCGAACGCAGCATATCACACTACATGCATGAAAAACAAAGCGATGCATGGCTACACCGTGAAAGCCAGAAATTTCGGCAGACATGAATCCGGGTGCACCATCAAAGGATCCGCCTTCTCATAATACCTTTCAATAAAGGATGAGCCACTCCAAATCTTTTTCTCGCCAAACAAATTCTAATTCTTTATTTAATTTATTTATTAATTATATTGAGGGGAAAAAATATCTGTTTTATTCACTAAACTGTTAAATTGAAGTCACGCAATAGGGCAGGGGTCGCAAACCTAAGGTGGAGCTACCTGACCTTTAAATCTTCCGATATTTACAATTCAATCTCTTTTTGGTCTAAAGCTTGCATCAATTTAGTCATTTTTTAACAGATCTTCCGTTAGTGATTATCGCTTTCAAGCAACACCAGGGTAAATGTGATTAAACCTACAAGAACTAGTTCCTGTGGCCTGACGTTCCTCGTATAACCCAAAATAGACCTACAGGTCT
Source organism: Leptobrachium leishanense (assembly GCA_009667805.1). Taxonomy (NCBI): domain Eukaryota; kingdom Metazoa; phylum Chordata; class Amphibia; order Anura; family Megophryidae; genus Leptobrachium; species Leptobrachium leishanense. The sequence goes on along the minus strand of CM019067.1, from coordinate 32,983,955 downwards.
ATTCAAAGAAAGGTGAAACTCAGGAGAATGACTGAAGAAGTGAAAATTCTAGGTCAAAAGCGAATCCAGAAAAATTCTCCCATTTATCTCACTTTCCAAATCAGCTATTTGGTCTAGAGATTGTTCTCTTCTCCTGCCAGTTCTCCTGGTTTTCACCTTTCTCTGAATAACCCTGATTGTTAAATGGTTTTTTTTCAGGATCACGTGTCTCCAACACTCTCACCTCCATTTTGACTATTATTCTGAGATAGTTAAAAGATTAAAATAATGTAATTTTTTCGTGTATTAGTTTATCCATTACAGAAATATTATTGGGATGAAAGGTTCTAAACTCTAGATGAAGTCCCTTATTTCACACAATGTCACACGGGGTCTGCATTATCAGCATACAGGTAGAAATGGCCTTTGTGTCAGATGCAGTAAATGTGCTGCAGACAGATAATAAAATGGTGAGATCTCCTGCTTATGGGGATTTGTAGTGATCATAATGAGATTATTAGCAATGCAATATCTGTATGTGCTGCATAATGCCTGTGTGTGGCAATTACAGCAACACCTTGTATCTGTATGTGCTGCATAATGCCTGTGTATGGCAATTACAGTAACACCTTGTATCTGTATGTGCTGCATAATGCCTGTGTATGGCAATTACAGCAACACCTTGTATCTGTATGTGCTGCATAATGCCTGTGTAAGGCAATTACAGCAACACCTTGTATCTGTATGTGATGCATAATGCCTGTGTATGGCAATTACAGCAACACCTTGTATCTGTATGTGCTGCATAATGCCTGTGTATGGCAATTACAGCAAAACCTTGTATCTGTATGTGCTGCATAATGCCTGTGTAGGGCAATTACAGCAACACCTTGAATCTGTATGTGCTGCATAATGCCTGTGTATGGCAATTACAGCAACACCTTGTATCTGTATGTGCTGCATAATGCCCGTGTATGGGAATTACAGTAACACCTTGTATCTGTATGTGTTGCATAATGCCTGTGTATGGGAATTACAGCAACACCTTGTATCTGTATGTGCTGCATAATGCCTGTGTATGGCAATTACAGCAAAACCTTGTATCTGTATGTGCTGCATAATGCCTGTGTAGGGCAATTACAGCAACACCTTGTATCTGTATGTGCTGCATAATGCCTGTGTATGGTAATTACAGCAACACCTTGTATCTGTATGTGCTGCATAATGCCTGTGTATGGCAATTACAGCAACACCTTGTATCTGTATGTGCTACATAATGCCTGTGTATGGCAATTACAGCAACAACTTGTATCTGTACTGTACAGGGATTTACAGTCATTATAACCCCCCTGAATCTTATCCCTGTACAGCAGTGACTGACCCCACAGCTCTCCCTGTGTTCTGCCAAATCCCTGGCTGCTGTAATGCAACAGTAAAGTTTTTTGAGATTTGTGTTACAGTGAGGATTTAAGGCTGCTCCTTTAAGCTTCTTTACAATTTTTCAGGGTGACAGGAGAGGTCACTGAAAATGTTGTTTCTCCAAAAGGAGCACACTAATTTTGTATTAAAACAGTGTGAAAAAGTGGTATTACATGCAAACTTTATTTTCTCATTGTATTGCAATACAAATTTGAGTTATTCACATTTTTAGTCGTGACAGGGTTAGTTAAGGGCACACCTGTACATGTTTTCATGATTTTATAAAAAATCCATGGCTGAATATGATTGCACTGTCACCTGACAAAAGTGAGCATGTTCTGATATGTTCTGCTATTTTCCTGCTTTCCAGGCCGCCCTTGCTCTAGATCAGTTCCACATTAAAGACCGGGCAAACAGAAGACAACATTTCTTTCTGAACCACGTGGAGCCGCAGATATCAGGTTAATATGCTAATTCAGTCAATCAATATTAGTTAACCCTTTCACTGCTGAGGACGTGTGGGGAAAGTCCTCATTGACTCCTAAGGAAAGATAGGGGTGGAGATAGGGGGTTCCTTTGAACCACGATATCTCCCCACTGTTGGCAGCTAGAGGGTCATGTTTGTTATCAGTAGAAAGACCAGAGCATGGCCTTTCCAATGATACCAAACATGACCATGTTTAAAGTAAAGAAGAAAAATTAGACCCGAAATGGCTCAGCAGTGAAGGGGTTAATTAATGCAGTCATGTCACCATAACTAATAAGTGGAACCAAGATTGTTTATTTCCCCAGTGCTTATAGCATTGGGTAGAGAAAAAAAACTGTAATTCAGGTCCTTACAGACAGTAATTGATTACTATAGGGTTTATTCAGAAAGAGCCAGTCTGGCCCCGAAATTGCACCGAACAGTGAATTTGCCCGCACGGTGCAATTTCGTGGTCATTCGGCTACTCAGAAAGCAGGACGTTCGCCAAATTTTTGCCAATTGCCAAAAAAATACGGTGCCTGTTTGACGGCAGTGAAATCCCCCATAGAGAATCAATGGTTAATCTATTCACAGACACCAAACAGCAGAGAAATGTCAGTGAAATGCCCTGCTGTTCGGTGGTATCATTTGGCAGGTTTATTCAGGCGAATCCCATAGGCTTCAATGTTAAAAAATATTCCCGTTTTTATCCAATATCTAATAAACCGTTTATTATTTTGATCTGAAGTAAAAAATCTCTTTATTTTTCTTATGGATTTTTTTAGAAATTTTTGGGCAAATTTGTTTTCCGATTTTTTTATTTTATTTTTTTTAATAGCGTGTTTTCTTTTTTCTGTAACAGACCTTTCTATTATTATTCATAGGATCTTATGTTAATTGCAGACATTTTTGTCCAGTAAATTTTTTTGCAAACAGCGTTTGCCATTTTTTGAGGTTCAATTGTTTTTTGTTTTTATTACCACGTTCGTTGGCTTGTCGGCTTTTTCCGGCGGCTGGTCGGTGCTGTTTTCGGCGGATCATCGACTTTTTTTGGGTGTGTTTGACGGGTTTGCGGTAGATCGTCGGGTACGTTCGGCAGGTTTTCTGCGACGTTTTGGATCGATCCGTTTTTTCGGCAATTTGTCGGCTGCACTCGGTGGGTTTATCAGCGGCGTTCGGCGGCAGATTTGCAGCACTTCCGGGACCCTCAGGATCTGCGAATCGGACTCGCTGAAATGCGGCGAATCAAAGAGCAACGAAATGTCGGTGCTCTCTGAATAACCCAGTTAGCATATTTCTCGGTCTCAAAATATTTCACATCCTATTTGATAGATTTTACTGTATATATCATTAAATGTTTTTTTTCTATCCCCATCTAGACGAGCTAGATATGTATATGTCACTATGTTAAATACATCTTTTTTTTTTAAATATAGGTTTCCAAGGGACGCAGGCCAAATCCCCGGTACGTTTCTCTGAATAATAAGTTAATAAATAAATTACATTTTTTAAGGAGGCGATCGCTAAAATTTTGACATTTAGATGCATCATAATTTTGCAGACCACAGAGACCAAGTTTAAGGTTTAACACAATATATTATATTGCAGACACTGTCAAATTATATGAAAAACAAAAACACATCATAGAAAAAGGTATCCTGCTCGGAGAAAAGTAGTATAATTTGGAACACAGGCGCTTGTCTTTCTATGCAGGCTCAGTCACCTAGATGATCCAAGCAGCTCTCTCGCCAGCATCTCCTGAAAGGAAGAAAGCAGGTCATCCCCGTGCCTGTAGGGAACAACAGAATGACCTATTTAAGGATGTTTTAAGGCTACACTCTGTATAAATGATTAAATGCATCAAAGCACATGAGATTCGGCTTGTGAGACCTAGATAAAAATAGCTTTTAGGAAAAAGCAGGTTGCAAGAGCTCCCTGACAAGCCAAAACGTACTACGAGCATAACGATACATTACAGACATACTGTATGTGCAGGGGAAATACATGAATAAAAAATGGAGAAGAAGGCATGGCTGCTGATGTCTGTGACCTGTAATAAACTACCCGTGCCCCCCATTTAAGCAAAAACACACAACACCATTTCTTTATTTGGAAGGGCATACGTAGGGGTCAGGTCGAGGGGGAATGTGAAGAAACACGGTTCGTGCACTATTTTTGCTGAGGGAACGTAGTTCCTGTTAGTTCCATATACTGTAAAGCTTGTATGCAGGTGTTCAATCATATGAAATTTGCAGGATACAGCATAAACGGCAAAATAAACAAATACAAAACAAATGCCTACTCCTTGATGCGGAGGCTAACTAAACATTTCAGAATACCTATCTGACACGTTGGACGGCTAAGCCGCTTACCAATCTGTATAAACAAGATTTAATGTAACTTCCTTCTGGGCTCAGGATTGCGCTTCCTTTCCTTCTGCACCCTGTACCAAGACTGCCCTCTCAGAGGGAACCACATCTCCTTTAAAGGGCAGGGCAGGCCTAATTAGGCAGCTGCTGTTGGTTAACCCTATAGGGGAAAAGGGAGTCCTCCATCCGCCTGCTGATGAACCTGTGGTATACCACACTGCCTCTAATACCACTGTCACACAGCTTTGAGTGTGTATTGTTATTAAGTGTGAGATGATAATTGTTAATTGGGGACAGAAATCATGGTGACTTCCCACACTTTGGGCACTATTACAATCCCCGCGCTAAAACGGGGGCGGTAGGGAGAAAAAACTGCGCCTGCAGTTTTCCCCCTACCGTCCCCGTTTTAACGGGGGATTACAATGCAGGCGCAAAAAATGCTGCCTGCATTGTTTGCGCCCGCTAAGTGCAGCAGCGTGCATCCTCTCAATGGATTCCATAGGACTCCATTGAAGCAGACGCCGGCGGTCACATGACCAGCCAGATCTCGCCTCGTGAGATCCGCCGGTCAGCGTAGTGATACGCAGGGAGAGACTGGGGGGACTTTTTCCCCCAGTCTTTCCCTGCTCCCGCCGGCCAGAGGAGGCGGATAGAGCCGTGGTCCTCACCGCGGGACAGAGGGTGAGTATAGGCTTCCGTTTTTTTTATTGCTGGTGTTAACGGATTCTGCAGAAGCGGAATCCGTTAACACCAGGTTCTGGCTCTGGTTAACTTTTCGCTAACCAGAGCCAGACGTTAATCAGTGCTGGGACTTTGTAATCCAGCGCTGATTAACACTTTGCGCTCCCCATGTTAAGCATAGGGAGCACAAAGTACAGTGACCTCACGCTGTAAACCCGTTTGCGTTTGGATTGTAATATGCGGTAGATACCGCAGCTAACGGTAGTGCTCACGCAGGTGAGCGCTACCGTTAGCGTTAGGAATGTAATAGAGCCCTTATATTTTTAGGACTTGACCCCTGGGCATAGGCTCAGCTTTATTTAATAACATCAATAAAAATCTATTTTAACCATAACGTGTATTCTTTTTGAACATCTGTCTGTTGTACGGGTTGCAGTTTCTCCGTCTGCTTAAACCATAAAAAACAAGAGAAATCTCAATGTATCCATCCTGGTAAAATACTTTGAAAATAAATAAATAAACCTGTGGCACCATAAGCCATCCACCGGGCGGTCGGCGGTCTTCCCGTCAGTCAATCGGGGTTGTCCATATTCGTTTCCAGTGGACGACCGCGATCGTTCAAAAAAGTTGTCCGTAGTAGGACGGCCAAGTTATTCGTCCGACTACAGACCCAGTGGATGACCTGCCTAAAACACATGAGTCGCTGAACCATTTGAGTCAAAATGACATGTGCTTATGAAATAGAGCTCGCAGTTCTTGCACTACAAGTGGCAAAGCTTCAGCTTCCTCTGGTTCTGCCTCTCGTACAGGATTTTGAAATAATATCCATAATTAAGTATCTATTTTTTTTATTTGCTCTAATGTGTCGCCTCAAAGCTTGAAGTGATTGTACAGTCCCGCCAGCTGGACATTACCATGCATCCAGTTATTCAGAAATTAATTGAAGCAAAGTGGATATTCTTTGGCAGGTAAGATATGAACTTTTCCATTACCCTAATTGTCAGAGCCGGCAGGGAAAAACACAGATGTATGACGTCATAGAGTTTCATTTCAGGAAGAATATTGCCATCATGCTGTCTCTGAACCTTCTGTTCATCATATCTTGGACGGCACTTGGCATTGCGTCATCATTACCGAGGACCGAAGAAGTCCCTTACAAGTTTCCTGAGGTAAATGGGAAATGATGCAGCAGTCAAATGTTTCAGTGAAACCAAGAGATCCAGATGAAAGTCCTCAATTAGGTTTTTTTTGCAAGTGGAAATGGTGTTAGAGGTCCACCCAGGCGGCCCAAACTGGGGCAAAAAACAGGCCCGGGCCTTTTAAATTGAGCAGTCCACTTTAGTCTATCATTGTACATAAACACATACACACATACAGGCACTCCAATATACATCCACATATTATTTATACACACCTCTATATGTAACCCTATACACACCCCTGTACGTGTGCCTATACACCCTAATTAAATACCTTCATGGGCACTTGAACCTCCCATTATATACCTACACAGGTGCCTACACACACCCATTATATACCTAAACGTGTGCCTACACACCCACCTATACACCCATACCCATACACCTAAAAACACACACACCTAACTACTCCCATACACACCTAACTAGTTAAACATATAGCTTAAAGATATACAGGGTGTCCATAAAGTCTCTTTACAATTTCAAAAATGTATTAAAAAGGCAAATGAAAAGACAGATAAGTGACAATTATTACAAAATGAGACGTATATATTTAAGTTTTTTTGCCTCATTTAATTCACCTCTATATGGGCACCATTAGTTGCACGAAGCACATCAAGACGGTACTCAATTTCTTACCATGTTGGCTGTAGTATCAATGGTGGCAATGGCATCAGTGATCCTCTGCTTTAGATTAGTAATGTCCCGTACCTTTGTTCAATGCACGATATCTTTAACATAACCCCCATAGAAAGAAGTCGAGGGCCGTGATATCTGGTGAACGAGGTGGCCAGGGAAATGGGCCACCCCTTCCAATCCACCGCTCTGGAAATGTTTCCTTTAGGAACACACGAACATGCAGTCCCCGACAGTGGCGTCACTAGGGTTGGTGTCACCCGGTGCGGTAACTCATGGTGTCACCCCCCCCCCCAGTTTTGCGGTTTCTTTTTTTAACTACTCTTACTCATAAATCAGTACTCCCAAATAACACTGAATGCTCATACACACAGCGCACATTACTGTGAGGTTTATTGCTGTGGAGCGCTCTCATATGCTCACACACAAATTTTGGCCAACTGCCAGCAAGTACGGTGCCTGTTTCGAAGGCTGTGAAAGTGATGGCACACATGGATATATATTGCCCCCAGCAGCTCTGGATATATTGCCCCAGCTCACAATTATATATTGCCTCCAGCAGCTCACCCATGGATATATATTGCCCCAGCTCACATATGGATATATTGCCCCTAGCTCACATATGGATATATTGCCCCAGACCAGCTCACACATGGAATATATTGCCCCAGACCAGCTCACACATGAAATATATTGCCCTAGACCAGCTCACACATGGATATATTGCCCCAGACCAGCTCACACATGGATATATTGCCCCAGCTCACATATGGATATATTTCCCCAGACCAGCTCACACGTGGAATATATTGCCCCAGATCAGCTCACACATGGAATATATTGCTCAGTCCAGCTCACACGTGGTTATATATTGCCCCAGACCAGCTCACACATGGATATATTGCCCCAGAACAGCTCACACATGGTTATATTTGCCTCCCAGCTCATATGGATATATTTGCCCACCAGCTCATACGAGTATATTTGCCCTCCTGCTCTCACATCCTGTCTGGTACACTGGGAGGATGCCTGTCTGCTCCCCTGAGGAGATCCTGCCGGCGGCCGCGTGCTTTTTTCTCTTATGTGCGTCTGCCACCATGAATATCTGCCACTCATCTGGTGTTCTATACACCAGCCAGCCGCGAGATCGCGGCTGGCTGGTGTATAGAACACCAGACGAGCGGCAGATATTCATGCTGGCGGCCGCACATAAGAGAAAAAAGCACGCGGCCACTGGCAGGATCTTCTCGGGGGGAGCGCTTGGGTGCCCCCCCAACTGGATGCTTGGGGCCACCGCCCTGCCGCCCCCCTCTGCATGCCGCGCTTTGGTGTCACCCTTAGGGCGGGTGACACCTGGTGCGGGCCGCATCCCCCGCCCCCACGTAGCGGCGCCACTGGTCCCCGATGTGGTGGTGCACCATCTGTAACGTTGGGGGCTTCCAGCCTCTCCAGTGTGCTTGAAAGCAGCATGTCTGATGCTGCTCGCTGACAAACACCCGGTTTAAATAGAGACAGGCAGGGAGGTGGCTGCATGAGGCGCAGCTTGAGAGGGGGGCGCGGTCTGGTGAAGGTCTTTAAAAACCCACAGTTCCTTCTCAGCAGTGCCAGATCGTGGTTATCCATACCTGAGCTCCTTGTACCTGAATTCTCTCGAGATTTAACCTGTTATTGACCTCCGCTTGTTTACTGACTATTCTGCCTTCCGTTGCCCTAGACTATTTTCCTTGTACCACGCTACTGCACTGATATCGACCCGGCTATTCCATTTGACTATTCTATTCTCTGTATTCCTGACTCTGGCTCGTCTGACTAACCCCGTGTTGCTGACCTGGTTTTGTATTACGACATTGTCTTTGATTAACCCTTTCTGTCTAGCTAGTATACTTATACTTAGACAGTTAGGGATTGTTCTACGGCTACTCTGTTGGTAGCTTTTTGGCTCTGTGGAGTGTTGGGCTTTAAGGGCTGCGTGGTGGGATCCGGGAACCGTGACATTACGATCTGGCCAAAATGGATCCCGCAGACTTAACACAACATTTGAGTAACTTTGTATCCAGACAGGACGAGCAGGACCATAGGATGGATCAGTTTGCTCTCGCCTTACAAACTATCCTGACTCGTACGGTTCACCTGGAACCAGCTGGGGTTGCACCTCCGCCTGCTATACCTGTGTCCCCTGTCTTTCAGACATCCCAGGTACACATTACCGCTCCTATGAGGTTTGACGGTACTCCCTCGGAGTGCCGGGGATTTTTGGTCCATGTGGATATTCATTTTAAATTAAATCCACAAATGTTTATCACTGACATAGCCAAAGTGGGGTTCATTATTAACCATCTGTCTGGCAGAGCGTTGACATGGGCGAATCCTTTATGGGAGGCAGAGAAGCCTATCGTACGGAACTATAAAGAATTCATAGCCGAGTTAAAACGTACATTTAATCCTACCAGAAAGGCCAAGGTAGCTGGCAAATCCTTGTTCCGCATACGTCAAGGGAACAGGACTGTGTCTGATTATGCCATAGAATTTAAAACGTTGGTTTCTGACGTGAACTGGACTGATGAGGCTCTGGTTCTGGCTTTTATGGAGGGGTTATCAGAGTCATTGATGCATGAGTTGGCTCCTCGTAAATTACCTGAGGTATTGAGCCAACTCATTGATTATTGTATAAATCTGGATGATCAGATAAGCCAGTGGTCCCCAACCATGGTCCTCAGGGCCCACTAACAGGCCAGGTTTGCCAGATATCTGAAGCACAGCACAGGTGTTATGATTTGCTGCTCAGTGATTGCAGGATTCAGTCTGCTTTTCCCCATGGTGATCTACAAAATCTGGCCTGTTAGTGGCCCTGAGGACCAGGGTTGGGACCACTGAGATAAGCGACAGAAGAACTCCAAGAGAGAAACCTAAGAGACCGTTACCAAGGTTGGCTCCTGTCTTTCAGGCACCACCCAGAGAGTTATCTCCTCCCTCTGAGCCTATGCAACTAGGCCATACTAGGCTTACAGAGGAAGCGAGAACAAGGCGTCTTCGTGAGGGATTATGCCTGTATTGTAGTTTAAAAGGACATTTACGACTTCAATGTCCCACTCACCCTAGAATGCATAAGTCGGAAAATTACCGCACCTAAGGCAGCTGAGGAGACAGACCTTGGGTGTGACGTGCATGTCTCCTGTCAAAGACACTAAACTTTTATTACCAGTATCCGTGGCTTGGGAGACCAAGACCAGGCATACTACCGCTTTTGTTGATTCTGGGGCTGCTGGTAATTTTATCGATGTTCAATACGCTTCTTCCATTTCTCGCCCTCTGTTTGTGAGAGAGACACCCTTAGCCGTCGAAGCCATAGACGGTAGGCCGTTATCCTGCCCTAGGATTACTCACGATACGGTTACAGTGGTTCTTACCACTGGTCTCTTACATATAGAAGAGATCATATTTCAGGTTATCCGTTCACCTTCCAATCCTGTTGTGCCTTGTTTCCCTTGGTTGGTGGAACATAATCCTGTTATTGATTGGGCTAAGGGAGAGATACTATCTTGGAGTCCTACTTGTTTTGGGACTTGTTTAATACCCATTTAACCTATTGGTGCCCTGAACACACCTACAGCTCCCCCATTGTCTACAGAGGTTCCTGACCAATATGCCGACCTCAGAGCTGTATTTGATAAAAGCGAGGCAGAGAAACTACCTCCACATAGACCGAATGATTGCGCCATAGATATTCATCCAGGTACCAAGCCACCTCGAGGAAAAGTATATCCTCTATCCATAAAAGAGAACCAAATCATGGAGGAGTACATAAAAGAAAATTTGGAGAGAGGTTTTATCAGACGTTCCTCTTCTCCAGCAGGGGCAGGGTTCTTTTTTGTGTCTGAAAAAGGAGATTTACGCCCGTGTATTGATTATAGGGGGCTTAACAAGATCACCATCAAGAATGTGTACCCTATCCCTCTTATATCAGAACTGTTCGACAGGTTAAGGGGATCAGCAGTATACACAAAACACGATTTAAGAGGGGCTTACAACCTGATACGTATAAAAGAAGGGCATGAGTGGAAAACAGCATTTAACACCAGGAGTGGGCATTATGAATATCTGGTCATGCCTTTTGGTCTTTGTAATGCTCCAGCTGTATTCCAAGATTTTGTTAATGATGTGCTCAGAGATTTTTTGCAATCCTTTGTTATAGTATACCTAGACGATATACTGATTTACTCTTCCGATCTGAAAACCCACCATGAACATGTCAGACAGGTATTAGTAAAATTACTAGATAACGGTCTTTATTGAAAACTGGAGAAGTGTTTATTCGACATTACCACTGTAAAATTTCTTGGGTACATTATCACTCCAGAAGGTTTTGAGATGGATCCTTCCAAACTCATGGCCATCTCAGAATGGCCTCTCCCTCAAGGCCTCAAAGCCATACAGAGGTTTCTGGGGTTTTCCAACTATTATAGGAGATTTATCAAGAATTATTCCACTGTAGCCTCTCCTATCAATAATATGACACGTAAAGGTCTGAAGAATCAGGTCTGGTCTTCACAATCCAAACAGGCATTCGAAGCTCTTAAGCAGGCTTTCACTTCCGCTACCGTGTTACGGCATCCTGATCCCAGACTTCCATTTGTCCTTGAGGTTGATGCTTCCGAGATAGGCATTGGGGCTGTCCTATCTCAAAGAGAGTCTCCAGGGTAGCCTCTACATCCTTGTGGGTTCTTTTCAAGAAAATTCTCACCAGCAGAACGCAATTATGATATCGGTAACAGAGAATTGCTTGCTATTGTGTCTGCCCTGTCAGAGTGGAGACATTTGTTGGAGGGTACTCTTGAGTCTTGACCCTTTGTTGATAATCACTGATCATAAGAACCTTACGTACATCGGGGATGCTAAACGTTTGAACTCGAGACAGGCCAGGTGGTCATTACTAGGGATGAGCTGTTCGGGTTCGGACGGTTCGGGGTTCGACCCGAACTTAGCCTGTTCGAGCAGATCGCGAACACCGAACATTTCCGGGTGTTCGCCGCATGTTCGACCACAATGGACCACAATGCATTTTCCCACTGGCCTGAAGCTCGTAAATGGCTACAGCCTTGCACCTGACCACAGGTCTGGTGCAAGACTGGTTCAACACTATGCCAATCAACGCTCACAGAGCTAAGTCCCGCAGCACACTATATAACGTTTCCACGCAGCGCTTCTGCACGCATTTCAGAGGAGATTTCAGAGGAGATAGTTGTGTCTTGTTACTGCCGGTCTGCCACGCTACTGGGGGGGTCTGGGGGGGTCTCATTTCTACCAAATATCAGGGAATTTAGGTGATGTGTGTCTTGTCACTGTGCCAGCAATTTTTTTGGGGGTTTACAACTTTCTTTAAAACATTTGTGAATTAAGGTGATCTTCTGGGTCTTGTCACTGTGCTAGCAAGTCTTTTTGGGTCTCATTTCTACCAAATATCAGGGAATTTATGTGATGTGTGTCTTGTCACTGTGCCAGCAACTTTTTGGGGGTTTACAACTTTCTTTAAAACATTTGTGAATTAAGGTGATCTTCTGGGTCTTCTCACTGTGCCAGCAAGTTTTTGGGTCTCATTTCTACCAATATCAGGGAATTTATGTGATGTGTGTCTTGTCACTGTGCCAGCAAGTTTTTGGGGGTTTACAACTTTCTTTAAAACATTTGTGAATTAAGGTGATCTTCTGGGTCTTGTCACTGTGCCAGCAAATCTTTTTGGGGCTCACTAATTTCTTTAAAACATTTGTGAATTAAGGTGATCTGTGTCTCGTCACACAGCCAGCAAGTTTTTTTGGGGCTCACTAATTTCTTTAAAACATTTGTGAATTAAGGTGATCTGTGTCTTGTCACACAAACAGTACCACACATTATTTTGGGGCTCACTAATTTCTTTAAAACATTTGTGAATTAAGGTGATCTGTGTCTGTCACACAAACAGTACCACGCATTATTTTGGGGCTCACTAATTTCTTTAAAACATTTGTGAATTAAGGTGATCTGTGTCTTGTCACACAAACAGTACCACGCATTATTTTGGGGCTCACTAATTTCTTTAAAACATTTGTGAATTAAGGTGATCTGTGTCTGTCACACAAACAGTACCACGCATTATTTTGGGGCTCACTAATTTCTTTAAAACATTTGTGAATTAAGGTGATCTGTGTCTTGTCACACAAACAGTACCACGCATTATTTTGGGGCTCACTAATTTCTTTAAAACATTTGTGAATTAAGGTGATCTGTGTCTCGTCACACAGCCAGCAAGTTTTCTTGGGCTCACTAATTTCTTTAAAACATTTGTGAATTAAGGTGATCTGTGTTCTTGTCACACAAACAGTACCAGCATTATTTTGGGGCTCACTAATTTCTTTAAAACATTTGTGAATTAAGGTGATCTGTGTCTTGTCACACAAACAGTACCACGCATTATTTTGGGGCTCACGAATTTCTTTAAAACATTTGTGAATAAAGGTGATCTGTGTCTCGTCACACATCCAGTACCACGCTGTATTTCGGGGCTCACTAATTTCTACAAAACATTTGTGAATTGAGGTGATCTGTCTCTTGTCACTGGCTGCCAGCTATCAGTGTGTCTCACTGAGTTATACCAGAGTTATTTAAATCTTTATACCAGAGTTGAATCAGAGTTCTGTATATATTAATCTATATATCACTCACCATGTCTGAAAGAACAAAAAGGACAGGCAGACGCTCCTAGACACAGATAAGAGGCCAAGCAGCCCCTGTGTCGGGAGGCTGTGCCTCTGGTCGTGGTGGACGTGGTGCATCCTCTGCAGGGGCACGCTTGTCCTTTATAACTGGTGCTGGCCGTCTTCTTAACCTGCAGCAACATAGAGAGGATTTGGTGGATTGGCTAGCCAGGCCATCCTCATCCTCCGAGTCCTCTGCCAGCCAGGCTTCTAGTGCTTTACAGTCCACCTCAGCTGCCAAAGCATCTAATGCAGCCTCCATGTCCACAGCTACTCCTGCCGTAGCCTCGCTATCACACACGGAAGAGTCAGCTGAATTGTTTGACAACAATGAGAGTGACATGTTGCTTGAGGATGTGCAGCAAGTACAGTGCTCTGATTCAATCTCTGAGGTTGAGCAAGGGAGTATAATCAACCTAGAGGAAGGGGGTGCCAGTGATGAACACAAATATAACTGGCACTCATTGTTGCCCCAGCAGCTGCAGCATACTGCCAAGTTGGCTCCAGTGACGAGGAGATAGGGGGTGAAGATGACATTGATGATGAGGTCACTGACTCCACCTGGGTGCCAGATCAAACTGAGGAATCAAGTGAGGAGTAGGGGGAGGAGGAGTAGGCGCAGCAAACACGAGACACAACATCCTCTGTGACCAACCGTAGCACTAGGCAGTCCAAGGCATCAGATGTCAGAGCTGCTCCGGTGCAGAGCGCTGTTGTCTCAAAGATCACATGCAGGAACTCTGCTGTCTGGGAGTTCTTTAAGAAATGTGCAGCAGACCCCACCGTTGCTATTTGTAATCTATGTCAGAGGAGGCTGAAGCGTGGGATAAACACCGGACATTGGGTACCACATGCTTGAGGACATATGAACAAGTGCCACACATACCGTTGGCGCAAAACTTTGCATAGGTCCTCCTCCTCCTCATCTGTCTCTACCCACACTGTATGTCCTGCCATGTCATTGCCTACAACCTCCACCGACAGGGATGATGCTACAGTAATGGATGTACCAGCAGGTCCTTCCTCACAATGTGACATCATCCCAGTAGCGGAAGATTTACGCAGTCAGATTACGTTGCCGCAGCTGCTGCAGCGAAAGAAAAAATATAGTCCCAACCATCCCCAAGCACAGCGTCTAAATGCCAGCTTAGCAAAATTACTTGCATTGCAGCTGCTGCCTTTCCAGCTGGTGGACTCTGTTCCCTTCCGTGAATTTGCTGAATGTACTGTACCACAGTGGCAGGTTCCAAAACGCCATTACTTTTCACGCAAGGCCATTCCAGCACTATACCAGCACGTGGAAGACAATGTTATCCAGTCATTGGGAAAGGCAGTCAGCAGCAAGGTGCATGTCACTTTAGACACGTGGTCCAGCAAGCATGGACAGGGTCATTACATTTCCTTCACGGCACACTGGGTAACTCTGATTGCAGCTGGGAGGGATCCAAGACGGGGCTCTGTGCTAGAGCTTGTTCATCCACCACGCCTCCAGAAAGCTGCTTGTATGAGGTCTGTCGGCTCCACCACCACCACCTCTTCCTCCTCCTCCTCCTTCTCTGTCTCTGGCGAAGTGGCAGTTAAACCGACGCCTGACAGGGTCTACGCAATGGCTCAAGCAAAAAGATGCCATACTGTGCTTGAGCTGGTTTGTTTAGGGGGACAGGAGCCACACCGGGTCAGAAATGTTGTCAGCTCTGCAGGGGCAGGTGCAGAGATGGTTAACACCACGCCAGCTTGAGCTGGGAATGATCGTCTGCGATAATGGCAGCAACCTTCTCTCTGCCCTATGCAAGGGTAAATTGACGCATGTACCATGCCTAGCACACGTCCTAAATCTGGTGGTACAGCGTTTCCTAACCAAGTACCCAGGGCTGCCAGAGCTTCTCATCCAGGCTAGAAAAGTCTGCAGCCACTTCAGACGGTCATTCCCAGCAAGTTTTCGTCTGGCAGAAATTCAAAGAGAATTCCACCTTCCCACAAACCGCCTGATCTGTGACATGCCCACCATGTGGAACTCGACATTAGCAATGCTGCAGCGTCTGCACAAGCAGCAGTGGGCCATCAACGAGTACCTGTGTGAGTATGGCACAAGGACAGGTTAGGTCAACTTGTTTTTTTTTTTCCCCCCGCAGTGGCTGATGATCAAGGATGCATGCACTGTACTGTCACCATTTGAGGAGGCAACGAGGATGGTGAGCAGGGACAGTGCATGCATCAGTGACACAATTCCTTTAGTGTTCCTGCTGGAGCACACTCTGCGGGGAATTATAGATGTGGCTCTAGAGGCAGAGCAGCGGGAGGAAGAGGAGGCCTTCCCTAGCTCTCAAGGCCCCAGTCTTTCCGCAGACAGCATTCCAGCGGGTCCTACTCAGATCAGACAGGAGGAGGATGAGGAGGAGGAGGACTATTTAAGTAGTGGGGGCATTGAAGGTGGGGATTCCTCAAGGGAGGGTTTGTGTGCCCAGAAACAGAAGGCTTGTGCGTGGCTGGGAGGAGGAAGTGCACGATACGGTCATCCTCATTGACCAGGAAGACTCGGCAGCAAATGCCACCTCCACCCTACGCTGCATGGGCTCCCTAATGATGCAAAGCCTGCTAAAGGACCCCAGGATTCGTGCAATCAAGGAGAGGGATCATTACTGGTTGGCAACCCTTCTTGATCCACGATACAAGGGGAAAGTTGCAGAGCTCATCCTGCCCGCACAGAGGGAGCACAGGATGAAAAAACTTGAGGACGCTCTAAAGCGACACTTGTGTAACACCTTTCCAGGCACTGGTAGATTACCAAGTGCTGACACACATGCTTCTGAGGCTGCGGGTGATCAGAGGAATAGCGGTGAAGGCCAGGGCCGCTTGACTGATGCTTTTTTAAATTTTTTAGTCCACGACGGCCAAGGACGTCAAATGTAGGCACCCATTGCCTGCGTCTTCACCATATGGTGCAGGACTACCTTGGGGCAAGGGCAGACCTGGATACCTACCTTTGCAGATGATCCACTGGCTTACTGGGTGTTGAAATTGGATCACTGGCCAGAACTTAGCCAATATGCTATGGCAGCTACTAGGTTGCCCTTCATCTAGCGTGCTTTCCGAAAGGACGTTCAGTGCCGCTGGAGGTTTTGTCACAGACAAAAGAGTGCGTCTGTCCACCGACTCTGTAGACCGGCTGACATTTATAAAAATTAATCAGTCCTGGATCAGCAGCTATCAATCCCCTGATGCTGAAGTAATGGAATAGATAGGGGATGTCCTCTTCTGCATTCACAAAACCTCCAGCACTGAACTCTTCTACAATACCACTAAAGGGTTACGGTGTGAAGGCACTTGCTGCCATGAAAGGCACAATATTTGACTGCACTGACGCCTGTGCCAGATTTATATCATTTTATTTTTTTGAACCGCAAGGTCCAACCCTGCACTCTTCCACAATACCACAGAGGGGTTACTGTATGATGATACCTGCTGGCCTGGCATTAAAGGCACAATATCTGGGAGCACTGACGCCCATTAACAGATAAAAAAAACAACTTTTCAACATAGGACCACATGGTCCACCTCTGCACTCTTCCACAATACCACAGAGGGGTTAGGCTAGGATCAGATGAGCGCATTTTCTACGGACTGTGCGTCCGTGCAGTACGGACGTACTTACTGACTGACGACAAGGTAGTGGCCACACAGTCGGTTTTTTTCACTGACGTATTTTTTGACTGATGTAGCATGGAAAATAATTTACAATGAAAGAACTTTCTGTCCGTCAAAAATGCTGGACGTATAAATGCAGTCCGTCTGACCTTGTTGCATCACTCACACACAAAGCTATGCGGACGTTGTGGATGTGGCGCACTCTGCACGTCCGTTCTAGCAGTATTACGTTCTTGCCTAACCTGCATCCGTTTGCAGCGTCCGTCAGCCCCCGCACTTCTGTGCGGACGTACTTCGTGTGTGGGGCTCCATTTAACACAATTGTATGCTATCACGTACAGTGATGGCCGAAATTGTTGGCACCCCAGACATTTTTCCAGAAAATCAAGTATTTCTCACAGAAAAGTATTGCAGTAACACATGTTTTGCTATACACATGTTAATTCCCTTTGTATGTATTGGAACAAAACAAAAAAAGGGAGGAAAAAAGCAAATTGGACATAATGTCACACAAAACTCCAAAAATGGGCTGGACAAAATACTTGGCACCTTTTAAAAATTGTGGATAAATAAGATTGGTTCAATCATGTGATGCTCCTGTAAACTCACCTGGGGCAAGTAACAGGTGTGGGCAATATAAAAATCACACCTGAAAGCCGATAAAAAGGAGAGAAGTTCACTTAGTCTTTGCATTGTGTGTCTGTGTGTACCACACTAAGCATGGACAATAGAAAGAGGAGAAGAGAAATGTCTGAGGACTTGAGAACCAAAATTGGGGAAAAATATCAACAATCTCAAGGTTACAAGTCCATCTCCAGAGATCTAGATTTGCCTTTGTCCACGGTGTGCAACATTATCAAGAGGTTTGCAACCCATGGCACTGTAGCTAATCTCTCTTTCTCACAGAAAAGTATTGCAGTAACACATGTTTTGCTATACACATGTTAATTCCCTTTGTATGTATTGGAACAAAACAAAAAAAGGGAGGAAAAAAGCAAATTGGACATAATGTCACACAAAACTCCAAAAATGGGCTGGACAAAATACTTGGCACCTTTTAAAAATTGTGGATAAATAAGATTGGTTCAATCATGTGATGCTCCTGTAAACTCACCTGGGGCAAGTAACAGGTGTGGGCAATATAAAAATCACACCTGAAAGCCGATAAAAAGGAGAGAAGTTCACTTAGTCTTTGCATTGTGTGTCTGTGTGTACCACACTAAGCATGGACAATAGAAAGAGGAGAAGAGAAATGTCTGAGGACTTGAGAACCAAAATTGGGGAAAAATATCAACAATCTCAAGGTTACAAGTCCATCTCCAGAGATCTAGATTTGCCTTTGTCCACGGTGTGCAACATTATCAAGAGGTTTGCAACCCATGGCACTGTAGCTAATCTCTCTGGGTGTGGACGGAAGAGAAAAATTGATGAAAGGTTGAAACGCAGGATAGTCCGGATGGTGGATAAGCTGACCCAAACAAGTTCCAAAGAAATTCAAGCTGTCGTGCAGGCTCAGGGAGCATCAGTGTCAGCGCGAACTATCCGTCGACTTTTAAATGAAATGAAACGCTACGACAGGAGACCCAGAAGTTCCCCACTGCTAACACAGAGGCATAAAAAAGCAAGACTACAGTTTGCCAAAATGTACTTGAGTAAGCCAAAATCCTTCTGGGAAAACATATTGTGGACAGATGAGACCAAGATAGCTGTTTGGTAAAGCACATCATTCTACAAAACAGAATGAGGCCTACAAAGAAAAGAACACAGTACCTACAGTCAAATATGGTGGAGGTTCAATGATGTTTTGGGGTTGTTTTGCTGACTCTGGCACTGGGTGCCTTGAATGTGTGCAAGACATCATGAAATCTGAGGATTACCAAAGGATTTTGGGTCGCACTGTAGAGCCCAGTGTCAGAAAGCTTGGTTTGCGTCCGAGATCTTGGGTCTTCCAGCAGGATAATGACCCCAAACATATGTCAAAAAGCAGCCAGAAATGGATGGCAGCAAAGCGCTGGAGAGTTCTGAAGTGGCCAGCAATGAGTCCAGATCTAAATCCCATTGAACACCTGTGGAGAGATCTTAAAAGTGCTGTTGGGAAAAGGCGCCCTTCCAATAAGAGAGACCTGGAGCAGTTTGCAAAGGAAGAGTGGTCTAAAATTCCGGGTGAGAGGTGTAAGAAGCTTATTGATGGTTATAGGAAGCGACTGATTTCAGTTATTTTTTCCAAAGGGTGTGCAACCAAATATTTAGTTAAGGGTGCCCAGTATTTTGTCCAGCCCATTTTTGGAGTTTTGTGTGACCTTATGTCCAATTTGCTTTTTTTCCTCCCTTTTTTTGTTTTGTTCCAATACTCACAAAGGGAATAAACATGTGTATAGCAAAACATGTCTTACTGCAATACTTTTCTGTGAGAAATACTTGATTTTCTGGAAAAATGTCTGGGGTGCCAACAATTTCGGCCATGACTGTACTTATGTGCGGGCAACACGGACGTTAACACTGCGTTCGTCTGACCCCAGCCTTACTGTATGATGATACTTGCTGGCCTGGCAGTCTTGCACCAAAGGCACAATATCTGGGTGCACTGACGCCCATTACCAGATAAAAAACTTTTCAATATAGGACCGCAAGGTTCACCCCTGCACTCTTCCACAATAACACAGAGGGGTTACTGTATGATGATACCTGCTGGCCTGGCATTAAAGGCACAATATCTGGGTGCACTGACGCCCACTACCAGATCAAAAACTTTTCAATATAGGACCACATTGTCCACCCCTGCATTCTTCCACAATACTACAGAGGGGTTACTGTATGATGATACTTGCTGGCCTGGCATTAAAGGCACAATATCTGGGTGCACTGACGCCCATTACCAGATCAAAAACTTTTCAATATAGGACCACATGGTCACCCCTGCACTCTTCCACCATACCACAGAGGGGTTACTGTATGATGATACTTGCTGCCCTGGCAGTCTTGCACCAAAGGCAGAATATCTGGGTGCACTGACGCCCATTCCAGATTCATATCTTTTTAATATAGGACCGCATGGTCCACCCCTGCATTCTTCCACAATACCACAGAGGGGTTACTGTATGATAGTACTTGCATGCCTGGCACTAAAGGCACAATATCTGGGTGCACTGCCACTGACGCTTGTATCAGATTCATATCCTCAGAGGGGTTACGGTGTGACGGCACTGTTGCCGACGCTAAAAGCCCAATTTTAAAGCACCTATTGTTACTTTCATCCAAAGCCTGCATAAGTTTCACAATAATTTAGCCAAAAAAATCACTTAACTTTTTCTGCGCGTCCTAAAATGTCTTTTCATACAGGCTGCCGCCCCAAGCAGTTGTTTATGGATAGATTAAAGGAAAAGCATTTACCGTCATATGAAACGTCATTTTTTTGTTTTAAGTGTTTCTATACATCCTAGAAATCCGCCACTTCACGGGCAGGTTATGGGGACCTCCTAGGCACGATATTTGAAGGAATTTTTGGTTTTTATTTTCAACCCTTATTTCATGGAAAACTCACTGTCCCTTTAAAAATGTTTTTTTTAAACTTTTTGTCTTTGTTTCCTGTCATCCAGGGCACTACCCGGACCCCCATACACCTTTTATGGCAAATATGTAGCATATATGCCCTCTTGGAGGGCACTCTAAAAAACCGAATTTTCAGCCCCATTGACTTGCATGGGGTGTGGGTTCGGGTTCGGTCCCGAACAAATGGGAAGTTCGGGCTCAAACCGAACTCGGGGAGTGTTCGGCTCATCCCTAGTCATTACTACTGTCTCGGTTTAATTTTGTGTTGACTTACAGACCAGGTGACCGCAATGTAAAGGCTGATGCCTTATCTCGTCAATATGACCCGTATGAATCAAAAACACAAGACCACAATCCTATAGTTCCTCCTGAACGTATTGTGGCTGCCACGGTCTTGTCAGTTTCCTCGCCTTTCCTGGAACGCCTCCAGGCAGCTCAAATGGGGGCTCCACCTAACAAGCCTCCAGATATGTTGTTTGTGCCTGAAAAGGAAAGACAAGAATTACTCATAATGTTTCATGATTCTAAACCAGCAGGTCATCCTGGTATTACTAAGACTCTTACCAGTATCTCCAGACAGTTCTGGTGGCCCACCATGCAACAGGACGTACGTCTGTTTGTTTTGGCTTGTCAAGTCTGTGCAAGAAGCAAAACCAGTAAAACTTCACCTGTCGGTCTCTTACAGCCTTTACCCACGCCTAAGAGGCCTTGATCTCCTCTATCTATGGATTTTATTGTGGACTTGCCGAAGTCCAAGGGTCATACTGTGGTTCTGACCGCTTCTCCAAAATGGCTCATTTTGTTCCTTTACCTAAGCTTCCTACAGCCAAAGAACTGGTGGTTGTCTTTGCTAGAGAGATTGTACGAATACATGGGGTTCCGTCTGAAATAGTCTCTGACAGAGGAGCTCAGTTCGTCTCTCGTTTCTGGAGGGATTTCTGTGCGGAGATGGGGGTGCGATTGGCCTTCTCTTCAGCATACCATCCACAAACCAATGGGGCAGCAGGGAGGGCAAATCAGGGTCTCGAGCAGTACATACGTTTCTTTACCACACAACAACAAGACAAATGGTCGGAGTTGTTGCCCTGGGCTGAGTATGCACGTAATAACGCCGTTAATGAGACTACTGGCCACTCTTCTTTTTCTGCCATCTATGGTTTTTTCCCTCCGGCTCTACCGCTTCAGTTTGCTGAACAGGCCATCCCGGCTCTCGATGAACATCTCACACAACTACAAGAGATTTGGAGACAGATTCGCGAAAACATGGAGCGCAATGTTGCTGTCCAGAAACGCAAGGCTGACAGGCATAGGTTACAAGCTCCTTCCTATAATGTGGGGGATAGAGTTTGGTTATCCACTAGGAATGTGAAGTTGCGGGTGCCTTCTATGAAAATGGCACCTCGGTTTATAGGTCCATACAAGATCATTCGCTGCGTTAACCCTGTGGCTTATGCTCTTGCCCTTCCTAAACATCTTCGCTTGCACAACGTCTTCCACACCTCCCTACTGAAGCCTTTGTTCTGTAACAGGTACACACGGGTCGTTCCTCCTCCTCCACCTGTTCAGGTTGATGGGGAGACGGAGTATGAGGTTAGGAAAGTTCTGGATTCTAGGCCGTTCAGGGGTGCTCTGCAGTACTTGGTCGATTGGGTGGGTTATGGTCCGGAGGACCGGTCCTGGATTCTGGCTTCCAACATGTCTGCCTCTAGGTTGGTCAGGGTGTTCCATGCCTCGCACCCCGATCGCCCTGGTGGTCGTCCTGCCACTCGCCCGGGTGGTCGTCCTGCCACTCGCCCCGGTGGTCGTCCTGCCACTTGTCCTGTTGGTCGTCCGGTGGCCTCCCGTGGAGAGGGGGGTACCATATCGTTGGGGGCTTCCAGCCTCTCCAGTGTGCTTGAAGGCAGCATATCTGATGCTGCTCGCTGACCAACACCTGGTTTAAATAGAGACAGGCAGGGAGGTGGCTGCATGAGGCGCAGCTTGAGAGGGGGGCGCGGTCTGGTGAAGGTCTTTAAAAACCCACAGTTCCTTCTCAGCAGTGCCAGATCGTGGTTATCCATACCTGAGCTCCTTGTACCTGAATTCTCTCGTGATTTAACCTGTTATTGACCTCTGCTTGTTTGCTGACTATTCTGCCTTCCGTTGCCCTAGACTATTTTCCTTGTACTACGCTACTGCACTGGTATCGACCCGGCTATTCCATTTGACTATTCTATTCTCTGTATTCCTGACTCTGGCTCGTCTGACTAACCCCGTGTTGCTGACCTGGTTTTGTATTACGACATTGTCTTTGATTAACCCTTTCTGTCTAGCTAGTATACTTATACCTGGCCAATTTTTAAGGACCAGACAGTTAGGGATTGTTCTACGGCTACTCTGTTGGTAGCTTTTTGGCTCTGTGGAGTGTTGGGCTTTAAGGGCTGCGTGGTGGGATCCGGGAACCGTGACACCATCTTGCTGGAAAATGATGGTTGGTTGAAGGTCATGTAGTTGTGGTGCCACGTATTCAGTCAAAAGGTCAAGGTAAACATTTGCAGTAATTGATGTCTCGCCGAAGACAAACGTCTTCTTTCTATTGCTTTCAAGGAAAAGCAATCCCTACAGGCGCGGCTCCAGACACAGGTTTCCAGAGGGGCACTCTACCAATCTTGGCTAATGTTCTATTTGCAGTAACAAGGACAGGCAGAAAGTGCTCTGGATCACAGGCTGCGCTCATCACACTTACTCTCTCTGGAACATTGATGCACAGGGTCTGTCCTCCTGTTGCTCAGGTGACGCCTGACAGACCCTGCACAGCAATGTTCCTCATTGAGAAATGAGAAAGTGAGTTATTGCAGTAGAATGAAAAGAGGTCAATGCTGCTGCTTTACAACAAAAAAAGGAAATTTATATTGTATGCTATTTTTTAATGTACATTTACATGGGCATGTTTAGTATCATTGCAACGGCCTTCCTTTCCAATGACAACTCACTTGACCTTGTGGGTGTATGGAACCGAAGACACGGGTCCAAATGACCCTTGTTTCTCCTATATAGGGAATGCAAATTAGGAGGGGAGCACAACCCTCCTGTGCCTCCCCTGGATCTGCCAGTGAACTCCTATGCCAGCCACTGTAGTGGGGGAGCATTTGGGTGTGCACACATCCACATCTCTCTTAATATTGTACTTTTTAGTCTCTTTCAACTGCTGACCCTCTAGATTCCCGGTACAAGACTCTCTACAGGTTGGTTGGTGGAGCACAAATTGTTCCCAAGGTCCTCCATGCACATGTTAAGGCCATCCAACCAATGTGGATTTAATATACAGTACCTTTTTTATTCTATCTCTTGTTCCTTCCCCTCTACCCGTAGGACAGCTGGAGGATCATCGTGATTTGTATAGCTCTGGGCCTTACATTGTATCAGATTGTGGAGGAATTTAAAGAGATTTACCATTCGAAGATCAAAACAGAACTTTGGAAAGAGTGGAGGAAGAAGGAGCTTGAGAAAGACTTAAAATTCTGTCACCCCATGTGGCCTGAGGTATCGTTCACAGTTATGCATGTGTACATATGTTATACATGTGCAGACACAGTACTACTTGTCAAAGAAACCAATAAAGTGCAGGACAATGAAGAAACACAAGAAAAATATATCATGGCACAGCAGGCGGATGGGACCTTGACCTTTTTGCCTCAGTTATGTAACAGAGTGATAGCGTGGTGGCTAGATAAATAGATAAATGGATAGATGGATAGAGATACATAGATCCATATGGATGGGTAGATACTATAGATATATATGAATAGATGGATAGATATGGATAGATACAGTTAGACATACATGGATAGTTATAGACAGATGAATAGATAGATATGGATAGAGATACACTATATTGCCAAAAGTATTCGCTCACCCATCCAAATAATCAGAATCAGGTGTTCCAATCACTTCCATGGCCACAGGTATATAAAATCAAGCACCTAGGCATGCAGACTGTTTTTACAAACATTTGTGAAAAGATTGGGTCGCTCTCAGGAGCTCAGTGAATTCCAGCGTGGAACTGTGATAGGATGCCACCTGTGCAACAAATCCAGTCGTGAAATTTCCTCGCTCCTAAATATTCCACAGTCAGCTGTATTATAAGAACGTGGAAGTGTTTGGGAACAACAGCAACTCAGCCACGAAGTGGTAGGCCACGTAAACTGACGGAGCGGGGTCAGCGGATGCTGAGGTGCATAGTGCGAAGAGGTCGCCAACTTTCTGCAGAGTCAATCACTACAGACCTCCAAACTTCATGTGGCCTTCAGATTAGCTCAAAAACAGTGCGCAGAGAGCTTCATGGAATGGGTTTCCATGGCCGAGCAGCTGCATCCAAGCCATACATCATCAAGTGCAATGCAAAGTGTCGGATGCAGTGGAGATGCATTCTCTGGAGTGACGAATCGTGCTTCTCCATCTGGCAATCTGATGGACGAGTCTGGGATTGGCAGTTGCCAGGAGAACGGCACTTGTCTGACTACATTGTGCCAAGTGTAAAGTTTGGTGGAGGGGGGATTATGGTGTGGGGTTGTTTTTCAGGATCTGGGCTTGGCCCCTTAGTTCCAGTGAAAGGAGCTCTGAATGCTTCAGCATACCAAGACATTTTGGACAATTCCATGCTCCCAACTTTGTGGGAACAGTTTGGAGCTGGCCCCTTCCTCTTCCAACATGACTGTGCACCAGTGCACAAAGCAAGGTTCATAAAGACATGGATGACAGAGTCTGGTGTGGATCAACTTGACTGGCCTGCACAGAGTCCTGACCTCAACCCCATAGAACACCTTTGGGATGAAATAGAGTGGAGACTGAGAGCCAGGCCTTCTCGTCCAACATCAGTGTGTCACCTCACAAATGCGCTTCTGGAAGAATGGTCAAAAATTCCCATAAACACACTCCAAAACCTTGTGGACAGCCTTCCCAGAAGAGTTGAAGCTGTTATAGCTGCAAAGTGTGGACCGACGTCATATTGAACCCTATGGATTAGGAATGAGATATCACTTAAGTTCATATGCGATTCAAGGCAGGTGAGCGAATACTTTTGGCAATATAGTGTAGATACAAATAAATAGAAATAGAGAGAGAGATACAGTTAGAAATATATAGATAGATACTGCAGATGGATGGATAGATATGGATAGATACAGTTAGACAGATATGGATAGATATAGACAGATTTTACTTATTTATTTATAAAGGATTTTACCAGGAAGGATACTTTGAGATTTCTCTCGTTTTCAAGTATGTCCTGGGTTCAAGAACATTGAGTGGTTACAGAAATACAAAATAGTAAAATGCAAGATATTAACACAAAAACAAATATACAGATTAACAGAAAAATAAATATGTAGGAAATAAAGTCATTATGTCACATTTTACAGGTGCATTCCGTATTGAGGTATGTTAATAGGGAATTCTTAAGGGTCTTTAGACTGGGGGAAGATTTGATGTTGTCTGGGAGGTTATTCCATAATTGTGGTGCTCTGAAGGAAAATGAGGATCGAGCCACTTTCTTTTTGTATTGTGGTATTGCACGTAAGGTGCAGGTCCTGGATCGGAGGATATAGGATGAGGGAACTACTAGGGGAAGCAGCCTATTCAGGTAGGGTGGTAGCTTCCCAGAAAAGCTCTTAAACACCAGGTTGGAAAGGTGAAGGGTGCGTCTAGATTCCAGTGATAACCAGTTTAGCTCTTTTAACATGTCACAATGGTGTGTCATGTAGTTACATTGTAGCACAAAGCGGCAGAATGAGTTATACAATGTAGTAAGTTTCTGAAGGTCTGTTTGCGGGGCCGCTGCATACACTACATCTCCGTATTCAATGGCTGGCATAAGCATTTGTTGTACAATCTGCTTACTTACCGTCGGGTTCAGGCAGGATTTGTTTCTGTACAGGGCACCTAGTTTGGGGTAAATTTTAGATGAGAGTTTTTCGATGTGGGGGCCAAAGGATAGATTTGGATCTAACCACATATGCAGATATTTGAGAGAAGTGACTGTAGTCACCGTGTCATTTGATTTTATCCTGACACATAGATGGGGTGTTTGCAATTTGTGTAGTTTAGGTTAGATATGGATAGAGATACACTATATTGCCAAAAGTATTCGCTCTTCCATCCATATGCGAGTCAAAGCAGCTGAGCGAATACTTTTGGCAATATAGTGTAGATACAAATAAATAGAAATAGAGAGAGAGATACAGTTAGAGGGATAGAGTTATATATATATATAGATAGATACTGCAGATGGATGATAGATATGGATAGATGGATAGATACAGTTAGACAGATATGGATAGAGATAGTAAATTATGGATACAGATAAATACAAATAGAGAGAGATACAGTTAGTGATAGAGTTAGAAATATATAGATAGATACTGCAGATGCATGGATAGATGGATAGATACAGTTAGACAGATATGGATAGAGATAGTAAATTATGGATACAGATAAATACAAATAGAGAGAGATACAGTTAGTGATAGAGAGATAATTAGGTTCAGATTAGTGTACTACTGATGCAACTCATCCCTCTGCTCACCTACTTACACATCATGATTGAGGTCATTTCCATGGCCCCGCCATTACTGAACTGCTTGCACTAGTGATCCTGACAACCAGTACAACTTCTCTTGTCTTCCTAGACCCCAATCCCTCTAGATTGTAAACTCCTATGAGCAGGTCCCTCTATACCTCTTGTCTCTGTTCATCTGTTTGTTTATTTGTGTCTTGTTCCCTTTGGTTATTGTAAAGCATTGTGGAAACTGTTGGCGTCATATAAATGATAATAATAATAATATAGACAGATGAATAAATAGTGTGACAGTGTGAATAGAGCCAGGGTGGTGGAGCACAGATTTATTAGCAGGCGAATGGAGAACGCCTTTTCCCCCTATAGGGCTAACCCTAAACTAATGCCTAATTAAGTCTGGCCTGCCCTTATAAGAGAGCTGGCCCCCTGCTGTCTTGTGTGCAGGGTGCAGAGTGAAAGGAAGCCTAATCCTGAGCCTAAGAGGAGGAAGGTACACAATATTTTGCTTTTATAGGTTGGTAAAACGGCTTAGCCGCCCAACATGTCAGACAGATATATGCTGAAATGTAAAGTTATCCTCCTTATCCAGGAGTAGGTGTTTATTTTGTATTTGTTCATATTATACCCTGCATTGGCTGCAAAATAAAGCAGAAACCAATGCACCGATATTTGTGTCCAGTGGCTATATCACAACAGATATGGATAGATATATATGGATAGATATAGATTAGATATGGATAGATATAGATTAGATATGGATAGATAGATATGGGTAGATATAGATTTGATATGGATAGATAGATATGGATACATACAGATATAAACAGATTTATATGAATATATGAGAGTGAGAGACAGTATAAATAAGCAGACAGACAGATGATCTGACCGGTGCCTTTAGTATCAGACTAGTGATTATTTTTCAGGATTTGTACTTCATAGTTCAACAGTTTGTCCCTAAGCATGTAATCCCTTTATGCATTTTGCAAAACCCCTGATGTGAGGAATAAACTTGTATACCTGCACAAACACAAGTATCTGTACACCACTTGCAGGTTGATGATGTCATGGCAGGAAATCAAACTGCCCTCCAGAAGGTATTATGACACCCCTATGCCTGTGAGGATGTTTCATCCAACTGCCAGACAATATTCACCGGACATTTACAAGCTAGTTCTTGAAATTCCAGTGTTTGCGATGAAAGACCAATTTTAATGTTTTGTGCGCTCATACTGTAATGGAAAAGAAACCGTGCCCTGCAATATACACTATATTGCCAAAAGTATTCGCTCACCCATCCATATGCGAGTCAAGGCAGGTGAGCGAATACTTTTGGCAATATAGTGTATATTGTACGTTTTATAACTATCCCCTGTTTGATTGGCCAATATATAACTCCATGTAACTGTTCTAGGAAAAAGAATACCTGTTGAAAGGGATTGAAGACTTACAGGGACTCAGCACTGCCTATCTGAGGGATTTCTGGTACGTCCCCAATTATACCTGATTTATTTATGAATTATTGCTTCCTACTCTGGTTATTTGAGGGATATATACTGAAACACGAGTTGTGTGACATGAAAGAAAGCATTGTGCACCAACATGTATTCACAAAGTCCTCATTCGGTAGTGGTAACTTCTATTATTATTATTATACTTTATTATTTATTTATTATTAGAGATCTTTAGGACCTTGATGTGATACCCAGAGGGGATGAAAGGAAAGGAAATGGCCTAGTTACCTTTAAACTCTCTACTGAATCAAAAAGTCGACTAAGACTAACTTTCCAGAGCCAGTAATTGTTTTCTGTTTGCAGCTGTGGATGAGAATAAGGAGTGTCCTTGGAATCACTTGTTGTTCTTCAGTTCCCAGGGATTTGCACTTTCTACACAGAGCACAGGAAGCGCCAGTGGAAGGAACCAATTGTAGAACCCGAGCTACGACAGTAGTTGCAGCTCGGTTTGGAACAGGACGTGAACCAACATTAATGAATGGAGCCGTTATACTGGACAGCTCACTTGTTAATGCTAAAAGATCCAGTGAAATTGGATCCTCTAACTCTAGAACAACCCATGCCGCTTGGGTTTTGAGATCACCTCTTAAAGAAATTTAATATGCCACAATAAACGATCTTGAAAGAAAAAAAAAAGAAAAACAATCGTGGAGCGAACCACATCAGCTGTAGACATGTGCACAGCGATAAAATTCAGTACAGCTCAGATTCAGACATTTCTAGATCCAAATATTTCAGATTCACAAGTATTTGGATTCTGAAATTTTCGATTTGGACTGTACCAAATAGATGTGACCATTCTGATATCAGATTGGTTTGGAATAATCAAGCGATTTATATTTGGGGAAAAAGGGTTAGTGTTAGGGTTTTTTTAAATGTTACTTTTATGGTAGGGTCTACCATTAGAGTTACTTTCAGGGTTGAGGTTAGGTTTAAGGTTACTTTAAGGGATAGGGTTACTGTAAAATAATATCTTTTAATTCCTCGTATCATGTGAAAGCTTCATTTAGTTGACATTCCCCCTTTCCCCTTTAGCTCAGTCTAAAAATGTTTCCCTTCATATCCTATGTAGACAAAATGAATTTGTATTATGAGCCTTAGAAAGGGGCCACCCTTCTTGTTTCATGGGTTTAGCTATGGTAATTATTTGTGTTGTTGAAACAATCTTATTGGTTATAAATGTGTCCGAGTTTTAATAAAAGAACTGGTTGGACAAAGACACATCAGATACTTGAAGTACCAAATCCTGTCTGATTGTCTTCACTTATCTCCGCTATAGCGTAGCGCTGCTTTGCGTCTTGCTTGCTTATATGAGAAAAATAACACAAGTCTTCTGGGATGCATGCTTTGGTAAATATGAATAGGAATATTGATTTGATTTGTTTGTTTATTTAACAGTTACTATTTCTGCTTATTATTTTATGATTAGAGTTAAAGTTACTTTTAGGGTTACCATTGTTACTTCTTGTACTATTAGCGATACTTTTCAGGTTAAGGTTCAAGTATCTATTTGTTTTATGTTTAAGGTTACTTTTAGGCTGGGGTCAGACCAGCGCACTTTTAACGTGCGTTCTGGTGCACATAATTACGGCCGCACTAGCAGCAGATGACGGGCAATGACGGCCAATATACGATGTACAGCCGCACAAAAGTCCGGCCGTGCAACGCAAGTGGAATTTGAACGCATTTTTTTGAGAACGCAGAACCGCTAGTACTGACGTACTGAGTGCGCAGCTGCGGCATAGCGGCGTGTGTGCGTGATTAGGAGATGTCAGACACTGCTAATGTCCAGCCTACATAACGTCCAGACGCAAAAAGAGTTTTATTGACGATCCGTACAAAATCACGCCCGAAAATGCGCGTCGTCTGACTGTTTTGTGCATTCCGTGAAAAAATACGTCAATGCGTTCAGACGCACTTTTTCACGTTGGCGGGGAAAAATGCTTTCGTCTGATCCTAGCCTTAGAGTTACCATTTCTTCTTGATTTATTATTAATATTAGGGTTACATTTAGTTAGGGTTACTTTTTCTGCTTGTTTTATGAGAATGTTTAAGGTTGGGTTTACTGTAATGGTTAGGGTTATTATTTCAGCTTCTTTTGTGATTAGGGTTAGTTTTAGGATTATCTTTTATCCTTGTTTTATTATTAGGGTTACTTTTAAGGTTACTATTTCTACTTTTTATGATTAGGGTTACTTTTACAGTTACAATTTCTACTTTTTTATGATTAGGGTAGTTTTAGGGTTACAATTTCTCCTTGTTTTGTTATTTGAATTACTATTTCTGCATTTTTGTTTCTGCTTGTTTTATGATGAAGGTTATGGTTACTTTAGGGCTATGGTTACCATTTCTGTTTTTTTATGATTAGGATTATTTTTAGGGTTAGGATTACTTTTTCTGCTTTTTTTATGATTAGGGTTAGGGTTACTCACAGGGTTAGGGTTACCGTTTCAGTTTTTTGTGATTAGGGCTACTTTTTGGATTCTGGTTACTATTTGTGCTTGTTTTATGATTACAGTTAGGGTTACTTTTAGGGCTAGGGTTTCAATTTCTGTTTTTTATCATTAGGGTTACTTTTAGGGTGAGGGTTAGGATTATGGTTTCTGCTTGTTTTATAATTGTGGTTAGGTTTACTATTCGTGCTTGTTTTATGATTAGGGTTAGGATTTTTGTTAGGATTGCTTTAAGGGTTGGGATTACTTTTTCTACTTGAATTATAATTAGGGTCAAGGTTACTCATAGGGCTAGGGTTACCATTTTTTTATCATTAGGGTTACTTTTAGGGTTAGGATTACTTTTTCTGCTTGTTTTAGAATTAGTGTTAGAGTTACTCATAGGACTAGGGTTACTGTTTTTGTTTTTATGATTAGGGTTACATTTAGGGTTAGGATTACTTTTTCTGCTTGTTTTATGATTAGGGTTAGGGTTACTTTTAGGGCTATGGTTACCACTTCTGTTTTTTTATGATTTCGGTTACATTTAGGGCTAGGATTACTTTTTCTGCTTGTTTTATGATTAGGGTTACTTTTAGGGCTAGGGTTACCATTTCTGTTTTTTTATGATTAGGGTTATTATTTCTTCTTGTTATATGGTTACATTTATGGTTAGGATTACTTTTAGGGTTAGAATTACCATTTCTGCATCTTTTAAGATTAGCGTACTAAGATTTAGTACTGCACAGTGAGTGTAATTGTTTTCAGTAAACCGAATCAATACGAATCAACCCAATAGTATTCGGGTCATTTTGGATCAATTAAGCAAACATTTCTTGGAAGCGATTAAAAATTCGTCTGTACCTGAATCGATGATCTTCAGCTGTATTTGTATTCGGAACGAACCGAATTGCACAAGTTTATGAATTGCAGGACAATGCGGGTCAAAGCAGAATGTTGCTGCAATCTACAAAAGAAGCTGTGTCGTGTTCTCGAAGACTTCTGTCGTATTTCTATCCTCCCTGGCTGCTGCAATGTAGCCTTGGTCTTTACTTTTGAGAGTAGATTCCCTTTACAAGGAACACAACAAAATAATTTTCACACTGCAGTACCATTCTAAGGTTGCTTTCAGGACACAGCTATTCATTAGGGTACAGTCATTTGAGGAATAAAAAGCTGTATCAGGCCATGTTACACTTGCAGAATAAATGAGGCACAAAAGTATTATTCATATAAAGTATCTGTGCTGTATCTTCCTTTGGCGCCGCATTGTTTTCTTATGGCCGAATCTCTCTGAAGAGTCTCCTTATTTGACTTCTGCTCTCGCCTGAGTCACACTGACACAGTTTATCAATTTCTCCATTAGCTTTCTCATTATTTTCTTTTATTCTGTCTCTTCTCATGTCATCACTTTAAGCGTCTACAGTTTTTTTTGTTTTGTTTTGTTCTGTTTTTTTTCTTTTCTCCGTGTCTGCTGTGATTATTCATTTTCGGAGACTGAGAGAACCGAAAAAAACATAACCATTTTCCTCGCCCAGGTTGTATTTTTCGCACAGTATGGAGATCCTCACCCTGCAGGGAGACGACTGCAGTCAGTGGTATATTAGCCAAAAATTTTATTTTTTAGAAAGATCCATTTAAATTGCTACTTGTGAAACTGTAAAAACACAATCTTAGAGATGTTGTAATGGAGCTGTTCCATAAGGACCCTGTAACAGCAACTGGGGTGTACTGGTCTCCAGCTGTGGACCAGACCCGAACCTGTTATAGTGCCCATCCCTTCTCTTATGCCAAGCTGATTCGCAGCAGCTTTCCTTCTCACAACCCTCAGCCAGAACTTGAGGGAGTGCTGTATCTTTCTATGTATCTCTCCCCAAACATCAGACACACAGCTTAATGCAGGGGAAAATGAACAGGAGAACAAAACGGCTACATTATATCCCTAGCACAAGATAACTCCTAAAATACAGTTTCAAGATAAATGTATTTCTAACTCATTAACCGTTAGGTGACCATTATGCCCATTGTCCTTGAGAACTGGCTTTGCCAAATTGGTCCACGATCTTTCGTCAGGAGGTCACAAAGGATGCCAAGGAGGGTGAGGGCACAAAGGTAGAGGGAGCTTCATTTACAGACCCAAGAAATACAGGTTGTCCTCGTACACAATGCACCAGTCTATTTTGTAAAATTTGAAGAATGCAAAATGCTTGCTCCTGATAGGATGCAGCAGGTCATGTATGTAGGATAGTTCATCTGCTCTCTCCTGTCATTCATTTCCCAGTGTAGCGTCACTGGCGTAGAACTCTATGCTGAAAAATAAACAACAGGTACGGGATAGCATTCATTTCAGCTTTTTTTTCCTTTTTTTAAAAAGAAAAGCAAACAAACTTTACTTTTCTCGAAACTTTCTTGTAGTCTGCACAGATGTAGTGCAGTCCTTCACACCAAAAAAAGTGCATATTCACTTTTGCATTATAATATATTGATAAACGAATACTAGCATATAACAACACATTTGCATATTTCTTTACATCAAAATGTGCACCCATAAGAGAAACAAAATTCCCAATGAAAACTCATTCCGGTCTCCCTGTATTACTGTAAAGAAGTTACAAGTAGCAGCCCCCACCCTCTCACTGTAATCAAAACGCTCGCCAAACTTTTCTTTTGCATTACAGCAGCCTGCAAGAGGGCAGAATACAGGGAGAGCTGTGGGGTCACTCACTCCTGTACAGGGATCAGATTCAGGGGGTTATAATGAGTGTAAATTCCTGTACAGTACAGATACAAGGTGTTGCTGTAATTGCCATACACAGGCATTATGCAGCACATACAGATACAAGGTGTTGCTGTAATTGCCATACACAGGCATTATGCAGCACATACAGATACAAGGTGTTGCTGTAATTGCCATACACAGGCATTATGCAGCACATACAGATACAAGGTGTTGCTGTAATTTCCATACACAGGCATTATGCAGCATATACAGATACAAGGTGTTGCTGTAATTGCCATACACAGGCAATATGCAGCACATACAGATACAAGGTGTTGCTTTAATTTACATACACAGGCATTATGCAGCACATACAGATACAATTTGATGCTGTAATTGCCATACACAGGCATTATGCAGCACATACAGATACAAGGTGTTGCTGTAATTGCCACACACAGGCATTTTGCAGAACATACAGATACAATTTGATGCTGTAATTGCCATACACAGGCATTATGCAGCACATACAGATACAAGGTGTTGCTGTAATTGCCATACACAGGCATTATGCAGCACATACAGATACAAGGTGTTACTGTAATTGCCACACACAGGCATTATGCAGCACATACAGATGCAAGGTGTTGCTGTAATTGCCATACACAGGCATTATGCAGCACATACAGATACAAGGTGTTGCTGTAATTGCCATACACAGGCATTATGCAGCACATACAGATATTGCATTGCTAATAATCTCATTATTATCACTACAAATCCCCATAAGCAGGAGATCTCGCCATTTTATTATCTGTCTGCAGCACATTTACTACATCTGACACAAAGGCCATTTCTGCCTGTATGCTGATAATGCAGACCCCGTGTGACATTGTGTGCAAGACAAGTGTTGCCATCTAGAGTTTAGAACCTTTCATCCCAATGATATTTCATTAAAGGATAAACGAATACGGGGAAAGTTTTTAAAAAATTACCACGTTTACATCATTTTTAATATCTCAGAATAACAATCTTTGTGCAAAATTGCTGTTTTAACTCAAATTTTTTTTTAGCTGTGCATACCATGTATCAAATATTATGATAATATTATTTTCAACAAAAAGCACTTGGTAGTGAAGGGGTTAAAGAGCTATGTTCCTGCCATTTCCCTTTAACTACAGCAATTTCCCTTATCGGCTGCCCACAATTCCCATTATGGCATGTCTGCCCGGTGTGTCTGTGTGATGAATAATTTGCTTTTTATTGAGGTGAAGAGAAGTGATTCACTCGAGTTAGACAGCATACATTAAGTAACATACAAAATATGCAAATACCCCTATGCCTTTATAAACATGTCTCGCTTTTTTTTCTTCAATGCCCTGTGACTGTATCAAAACAAACACCTGCAACATTATTTATACATCGTTACACTGAATGCTCCAAAAGCCCCGATGGCTTTGTGGAAACCATCACGCAACCGAGATGCGAAATACACAGACAGGGTTATTCAGAGAGCGGTGAAAAGCAGGAGAATAACTGGAGAATGAAAAATTCTAGGTCAAAACAGCCAAACCAGAAAAATTCTCCCTTTCATCTCACTTTCCAAATCTGCTATTTTGACCTAGAATTTTCCATTCTCCAGTCATTCTCCTGCTTTTCACTCTCTCTGAATAACCCTGAGAGTTTTCACCTGTATCTGACGACTATTGTTATCTTTCCAATACCTTGAGCTGAAAAGGTTTGCAATGTGGGCTTGGAAGATGTCACGCAACAAAATGTTGGCCTTTGTAACTCAAGCAAACAGTCCTGATTTCATCAAGTGAGAGCAAGGGTGGAAGATAAACAATGCTGAAGTGATGAAACTGGAAAGCAGGAGAATAACAGGGTTATTCAAAGAGATCCGAATGGCTGCCGAAAGGGAACCGAACGCTGAAAATCAGCGTTCGGTTACCTTTCTTGGCCATTCGGCTATCCAGGGAGCAGGCAATTTGCCAAATCCTGGTGAATTGCCTGCACATACGGTGCCTGTTCGGTGTCTGTTCGAGGGCAGTGAAATCCCCATAGAGAAGCAATGCTTCGTCTATTCAGAGAGCAAAAGCCAGCAGTGAAAAGTTGCCGAAATGCCCTGCCATTCGGTGGCTTCATGCGGCAGAATTATTCAAGCGAATCCCATAGGATTCAATGTTAAAAATATTCCCGTTTTAATTCAATATCTAATAAACCGTTTAATATTATATTCTGCAGTAAAGAGTCTCTTTATTTATAGATTTTTTAGGATCTTTTAAGCTTTTTTTGGGGATTTTTTAAAAAAAAAGAAATTCCATTTTTTTTTATTTTTTTGTGTTTACTTATTTTTTCTGCAACAGCCCTTTTTATTATCATTCATTGGATCTCATATGTAAATTCCAGACATTTTCGCTCAGTAGTTTGTTTGCAAACAGCGTTTCACTTTTCATACATTCAAGCAAACTGTTCTAATTTATTCACTCCATTCGTCTGAGGTGTCGTATTTTTCCGGCGGCTGCGCTGCGTGGGATCGGCTCCTGCTATGGTTTTTCCCGTGTCTTCGGCGGGGTTAATGCAGACGTTTTTGCGGGTTTTTGGTGTGCGTTCGCTGGGTTTTGCGGTGAGTTTTCGTCGGGTTTGCGGTGAGTTTGCGGTGGCTTTTCCCTGCACTATGACGGCCCTGTGGTGCTTGCTGAATACACCGCAGGGTCGCCAAAATGGGATCGCCAAATCGAACCGAATTGATTAGAATGAAAAGTCACCGAACGTGCGGTGACTTTTCGATTCTCTTTGAATAACCCTGTAAGTCCGTGTTGGGTCTGCATTCACTAAGCTGCAAAAATGTTTAACGCCAGCGTACCTTTTACTAGAACATTCAGGCATGGGTGAGAAAAAAGAGGTCACCCATACAACCATAGGGACTAGTTACTATAGAGTTGACAATGAGAACATGAAGAGGAGCCAAGACAAATTCTCTAGCATAATCGAGCTACTTTGGTCAACCTTTTACAGGTTGTTGACTCACCACAACAGACTAGAGGTTATTCAGTAGCCACAGTTAATATCATAATTTATATAGCGCCAACAGTTTCTGCAGCGCTTTACAATAACCACAAGGGAACAAGACAGAGATAAACATACATTGGGATGGCAACAAGAGGTGTAGAGGGCCCTGATCATAGGACCTTACAGTTTAGAGGGATTGGGGTGGAGGAAAATAAGAGGAGTTTTATTGGAGGTCAGGATCACTAGCACCAGTGGTTCGGGAATGGTGGGGGCCATGGAAGTGGCATCTATCATGATATGCGGGTAGGTGAGGGGAGGAATAGGTTGGCATCAGTGATGTGTTGCGCTAATCTGATGAGATGGGTTTTGAGGGATTTCCTGAAGGCCTGAAGGTCAGGGGAGAGTGTGATAGGGCGAGGCAATTCATTCCACAGGACCGGAGCTGCCCTTGGGAAGTCTCAGAGACATGAGTTGGCCGTGCAGGTGTAGATGGAGGACAGGCGGAGAGCGCCCGCTAACAGATATGGTCTAGAGGGATGTGCTTGCGGAGTAATGAAGATATGTAAGGAGGGGTTGAGTTATTGAGTGATTTGAATGTGAGCGTCAGTATTTTAAACTGTATCCTTAAATGTACAGGAAGTCAATGGAGGGACCGGCAGAGGGGGGAGGTACGCGAGGTGCGTCGGGTGAAAAAAATAAGTGGCAGCTGCATTCATTACAGATTACAAAGGGGCAATACGGGCGTTGGGGGACAATAAGGAGCGAGTTGCAGTAATAAAGTGGTGAAATAATACGCGCCAACCACCACCTTTGTGGTGAAAAAGGGGCAGACTCAGGCAATGTTTTTGATAACAGGATTTAGTCACGCAGGGTTATTCAAAGAGAATCAAAGTCACTGCACGTTCGGTGACTTTTCGTTCTCTTCAATGCGGTTCGATTTGGCGATCCCATTTCGGCGACCCTGCGGTGTATTCAGCAAGCACCACAGGGTCCCTGAATTCCAGGGAAAAGTCACCGCAAACCCGCGGAAAACTCGCCGCAAAACCCGGCGAAGGCACACTGAATACCTGCAAAAACATGTGGATTAACCCGCCGAAAACGCTGGAAGAACCCGAGCAGGAGCTGATCACACGCAGTGCAGCCGCCGGAAAAACCCGACACCGCAGACGAATAGAGTGAATAAATTTAAAAAACAGTTCGCTTGAATGTTTGAAAAGTGAAACGCTGTTGTTTGCAAAGAAACTACTGAGTGAAAATGTCTGAAATTTACATATGAGGTCCAGGAGAACCAGCGGTTCATCTTCCAGGATGCTGACTGGAAAGCTATATTTTTTGGCCTTCACCCTTGTTTGGGTTGTCTTATAGAAGCACTGTCCCTAGGTCAACGTTCTGAATGTATTTCCGTACCGGGTAATGTGGAATATTGAAGAGAAAGCCAGCTAAACCTTATATTAAACCACCTTCACCCATCTGAACTATTGCGCAAGGCTATCCTACCAGCCAATTCTCAACTATAAGCTGATTTAAAAATTGTGAAAAAAAATAAAACCACCAGGTCCTTTAAACTCATTTTAATTCAATCACACATTTCCCTATCGTCAGAATGTAATTAGTTTTCGATGGACCATTATGCCTTTGACTGCGCCCAGTAGGTCATCCAGTACATCCCTGCTCTTCTAAGAAACGAAACGTTTCCTCTATGTCTGTTTTGAATTTACATCCTCTGGATGTATTATTATCTGTATTCAGGTCACAGCGACTCACAAATGGCGAGGATTCAGATGATTAGTTTAACTTCTTCATTGCCGAAGATGGGCTTGTTTTACTAGAAATGAGCAGCATCGCCTGCTCAAGGTCTCTGTAACATCCACCGCAGAAGTAAATTAACTTCACAGTCATCTGTCTAATATAGTAAGAAACCAAGTTTGCGGCAAGCTGCAGGATGTTCAGGAGCAAGGTATAAAAGGGGTGATCCAGAGTAGGCTTGTGCACCGATTTTTTTTTTCGGTTCGATTTTTCAACTTTTCGATTCGGCTCGTTTCGACCGATTTCTGTTTCGATTCGGTTCGGCTCGACTCGTTTTCCGTGTACATATTTTTTCGGAATATCGACCATTTTTCGTATTTTCGTGTCACTTTGCTCGTTTTTTGTATCGACTTTTCGTAATTTCGGAAATTTTCGTTTTTCGGAATTGTGCATGTTTTCGGAATTTCGACCGTTTTTCGTATTTTCGTGTCACTTTGCTCGGTCTTTGTATCGACTTTTCGTAACTTCGGAAATTTTAATTTTTTCGGAAAGTCTGTTCTCGTTTAAAAGCAATAAATTTCGATTTGACACATTTCAAGTCCATTCGAAAATTCCGAAAATATTTCGTTTCGGCTCGGAAAACTTTTCGGATCTGCCATTTTCGGATCTAAACATTTTCGGAAATTCGGCCGCATCCGAAAACACGAATCGGGAAATTTCGTGAAAATTCCGAATTTCCGAAACGCACATCCCTAATCCAGAGGAATAGTCGGTCGGCAAGCAAGGGTTCAAGGCAAGCAGTGAAGGTTCTTAATCGAGGGATAAGCAAGGGTCAAATATATATATACACTATATTGCCAAAAGTATTCGCTCACCCATCCAAATAATCAGAATCAGGTGTTCCAATCACTTCCATGGCCACAGGTGTATAAAATCAAGCACCTAGGCATGCAGACTGTTTTTACAAACATTTGTGAAAGAATGGGTCGCTCTCAGGAGCTCAGTGAATTCCAGCGTGGAACTGTGATAGGATGCCACCTGTGCAACAAATCCAGTCGTGAAATTTCCTCGCTCCTAAATATTCCACAGTCAACTGTCAGCTGTATTATAAGAACGTGGAAGTGTTTGGGAACGACAGCAACTCAGCCACGAAGTGGTAGGCCACGTAAACTGATGGAACGGGGTCAGTGGATGCTGAGGAGCATAGTGCGAAGAGGTTGCCAACTTTCTGCAGTCAATCGCTACAGACCTCCAAACTTCATGTGGCTTTCAGATTAGCTCAAGAACAGTGCGCAGAGAGCTTCATGGAATGGGTTTCCATGGCCGAGCAGCTGCATCCAAGCCATACATCACCAAGTGCAATGCAAATCGTCGGATGCAGTGGTGTAAAGCACGCCGCCACTGGACTCTAGAGCAGTGGAGACTCGTTCTCTGGAGTGACGAATCGTGCTTCTCCATCTGGAAATCTGATGGACGAGTCTGGGTTTGGCGGTTGCCAGGAGAACGGTACTTGTCTGACTGCATTGTGCCAAGTGTAAAGTTTGGTGGAGGGGGATTATGGTGTGGGGTTGTTTTTCAGGAGCCGGGCTTGGCCCCTTAGTTCCAGTGAAAGGAACTCTGAATGCTTCAGCATACCAAGACATTTTGGACAATTCCATGCTCCCAACTTTGTGGGAACAGTTTGGAGCTGGCCCCTTCCTCTTCCAACATGACTGTGCACCAGTGCACAAAGCAAGGTCCATAAAGACATGGATGACAGAGTCTGGTGCGGATGAACTTGACTGGCCTGCGCAGAGTCCTGACCTCAACCTGATAGAACACCTTTGGGATGAATTAGAGCGGAGACTGAGAGCCAGGCCTTCTTGTCCAACATCAGTGTGTGACCTCACAAATGCGCTTCTGGAAGAATGGTCAAAAAGTCCCATAAACACACTCCTAAACCTTGTGGACAGCCTTCCCAGAAGAGTTGAAGCTGTTATAGCTGCAAAGGGTGGACCGACGTCCTATTGAACCCTATGGATTAGGAATGGGATGTCACTTAAGTTCATATGCGAGTCAAGGCAGGTGAGCGAATACTTTTGGCAATATAGTGTATCAGAAGCGACAATATGGAGTTTCTAACTCAGACGGTTGAGAAACAATTGTGAAGCAATGACAGAGAATGATCTCTGGCATTATACTGTATAGGGAACGAAGTGGACAAGCCGCTACATCGGATGTCGCCCTCGCCATCTCCTATTGGAGGCTGACCTGTGAGCTCCCTCCTAGTCCCTGCAGGCTCACGACCCCTCCTCCCTCCGCCACCCCGACCAACCAGAAGCACAGCCAACCCACGGGCGCCATCTTGGAATGATCCTCACCGGATGACCGCTGCACCACGCCGACCACAGGACATCGCTGAGGGGAGTGGCCCATCAGGACACAAGGGCCGGCGGACGTGAGGCTTTGACGTCGTCGGGGAGAGGCGCCGCGAGGGTCTGCAGATCCTAAGGGAGCATCCGAGTACAGGCACGGATGGGAGCGGCTGCCAGTGAGACGTGACAATCAACTAGTTTGAGGCTATTAATGTTCACACGTACATTATTGGGAAAGACACTAAAGGAGGGACCAGAGACAAAGTGAAAAGAGCTTTTACTATATGATCACTACAAAACCCCATAAGCAGGAGATCTCATCATTTTATTATCTATCTTGATCACATTTACTGTATTTGACACAAAGGCCATTTCTGCCTGTATGCTGATAATGCAGTCCCCGTGTGAGCTTGTGCGAGATGCCATCTAGAGCTCAGAACCTTTCATTACAGCAATATTTTTTATAAAACATTAAACACATACACAAGGAATTAAAGAATGAGCACATTTACATCATTTTAATCTTTTAACTTTATCTTTTAATCTCTATCTCAGATCAAGAATTTTATGCAAAATTGCGATTTTTTTTTATTTTATTATTTTTTTCTCCCCCTACATGTTAGTATTAACTACACATCCCGTGTTTCCCATAAATGTTATGATGATATTTTTTTCACTTTGTAGTGAAGGCATAAAAAGAAGAGCTCAAACAAAGTCACGACATTCAGCTATTTGGAACACAAGTGATTGAATTAAATGGCATTCATGCTGCACTTGTTTGATTTAGATATTTGGTACACTGACATTGAATGGGACGTGGGGTTTAATGTATCCCATGTGTGGAAGGTGCTCCTTTCTGTCTTCACTACCAAGTGATATTCCAAAAAAACATTGTCAGAAACCAGTGGTTTTTTGAAGAAACATTTTTACTCAACTATACTGAGGGAAATATTGAAAAATACTCCCAATGATTTTTTTTTTTACTGTACTAACAAATGCGGCCAGTAGATGGTGCCAAATTGAGTTACAGTTGCAGTGGCGGTCCGATTCTGACATATTTTGTAGGTCAGAATTGGTACAATTAATCTGGTCCCCTAGCGGTATTAGTGTGGCTCGGGGTTAACTTTCAATGCTGAAAGCGGTATCCCCGAGCCACACTCGGGCTGATACTTACATGTCCCTGCGCTCCCTCGCTGTACCCCGCAGTCACACTCCAGCTGATCACGACGTCACACTTCCTGTTCCCTCCTCGCGAGAAGAGAACCAGGAAGTGTGACGCCGCGATCGGCTGGAGGAGAATGCGGAGGTCAGCGAGGGAGCACAGGGACATGTAAGTGTAGCGCTCACTCCCGGAGGAGCCGCTGAAAATGAACCACGGGTCAGTCTCCCCGCACTAGGGAATAAATATACTCCAACACCGTTGTGAGTTTTGTAATTTAAATAGTTTACTAAGATAGTAAGCAGACGTTGAGACACGGTATTCACAGATATTATACAGTACTTTCGTATCGCGGTAAAAACGCGTAGCGGAAAAGAAACGAAACACGAGGCTTCGTATTTCGGAAGAATAAAATATTCGCAACCGAACAGAAAAAGGGATGCAATACCCGACAGTTCGGTACAATAAGGACACGTAGCGAACCCCAAAAATACAATCTCTTCATATTACGATAAACGCGCAGCGGAAAAGAGAAAAATATATTTTCGGAACGTATCTTTACTCCCGTTCCGATTCGTAACAAAAATGAGTCCTGCACAGGTTTAAGTCCCGGAGTGTAAAAGGTGTGTATGTGTGTGTGGTACCCGGGTACTGTTCAACTGGCCAGTGAATTTACTTAAGGAATGTCTTCGACTAGTCAAGTTGGGGCCCTGTGGACTTTAAAGAGAAAAAGCAGTGTGTTCCTTAATTACATACGGCCTTAGAGGCCTCTCACCCATCCACCGGTTGCTTTAGGCTCCGCTGACCAGGACGTCTCTCCGCTCGATTTTGACTGGGGATACTAGCGGCCGGATCCGTTGTCTGACTCTCTGTTGCTTGTCCACGACTTGTCCGCTCACCGCCTGCTCTCCGTATCCGATCAGCTCGCGGCAACTCCTCACTCGAGGTCTTCGGTTACTTTGCTCTGCAGCAATCTCTGGAACTTGGAGGTCTCCTTCTCTTAGGCTGAATGACCCGATAAGGAACTGACAGTCTCCCTCGCCCTCTGGCCTAGGCCCTCCTGCAATGTCTTGCACTGCGTCTGCTCTCTCTCGTTCCCTCGCGCGTTCTGCGCGTTCTCCACGGGGTTCGGGAAGTCAGCGTCCTGTGTCCCACCCACTTCCTGTGTCTTTGCAAAGCACGCCGGGAAATGTAGTCCCAATGTCCAGTGTCTCTAATCGCGATTGTCTCCATCTTGTGGCCAAAAATAGGTACTGCCAGCAGCAAGATTTAACACAGCGCTACATAAGTATCAGCCCGAGTGTGGCTCGGGGATACCGCTCTTGGTACAAAAAGTTAACCCCAAGCCACACTCGGGAATACCGTCAGGGGGGTTACCACAGGTTTTACTCTTTGGGCATTATGCCCACAGAGCTAAAACTTTGGGGGCACCTTCTGCAGGACAAAAACAAAAGAAATTCGTTTGCAGCAAAGAAATTTAATTTGCTATTGGGCTGTTGATCAGCAGATCGAGATATCTCGATATCGGGGCACCAGATGGTGCCTTTGAAACCCGAGATCTCTCGATATTGGTAGTGAAGGGGTTAATACAAATTTCAATATAGAGTTTTCTCATCAGGCAGTTTCATGCACAATGTGAATGTATAAGCTTTTGCTGCCTACGTATGTATATAGGTTATATATATATATATATCAAAATCTTTCATTCGTGGAGCTAGACCAAAAATCTCTATTCCAAAGGATTATCCCATGAGAACTTGCTGATGGCACTACCTCTCTAATCGGCACCTTGCACCTTATACAGGGCCAACTATATACGCGCCCTGGAACATGTAAGTGGCCACTTGCTCAAACATTAGTACTTATATACAGGGCCGGCCCAAGACATTGCGCTGCCTGGAGCGAAGGATGAAATGCTGCCCCCACAAAAAAAACACGCAGCGTGTATGTGCGTATCACAGTGTGCCACAGCAATAAAATTCAAACACTCATACACACCGTACATTCGAATTTTCTTGCTGTGGAGCTCTGTGATACAGTAATGTGAGGTGTATATAACTGAGCCCAGCGTCACATACCCAGCAGTGCCAG
Source organism: Leptobrachium leishanense (assembly GCA_009667805.1). NCBI lineage: Eukaryota > Metazoa > Chordata > Amphibia > Anura > Megophryidae > Leptobrachium > Leptobrachium leishanense. The sequence goes on along the minus strand of CM019067.1, from coordinate 32,939,704 downwards.
CGTCACATACCCAGCAGTGCCCAGTGTCACATACCCAGCAGTGCCCAGCGTTACATACCCAGCAAAGCCCAGCGTCACATACCCAGCAGAGCCCAGCGTCACATACCCAGCAGAGCCCAGCGTCACATACCCAGCAGTGCCCAGAGTTACATACCCAGCAAAGCCCAGCGTCACATACCCAGCAGTACCCAGCGTCACATACCCAGCAGTGCCCAGCATCACGTACCCAGCAGTGCCAAGCGTCACATACCCAGCAGAGCCCAGTGTCACATACCCAGCAGAGACCAGCATCACATACCCAGCAGAGCCCAGCGTCACATACCCAGCAGTGCCCAGCGTCACATACCCAGCAGTGCCCAGTGTCACATACCCAGCAGTGCCCAGCGTTACATACCCAGCAAAGCCCAGCGTCACATACCCAGCAGTACCCAGCGTCACATACCCAGCAGTGCCCAGCATCACGTACCCAGCAGTGCCAAGCGTCACATACCCAGCAGAGCCCAGCGTCACATACCCAGCAGAGCCTAGCGTCACATACCCAGCAGAGCCCAGCGTCACATACCCAGCAGTGCCAAGCGTCACATACCCAGCAGTGCCCAGCGTCACATGCCCAGCATCACATACCCAGCAGTGCCCACGCATGGGTATATTGCCCCAGCTCACACATGGATATATTTGCCCCCAGGCTCCCACATTGATATATTTCCCCCCAGGCTCACTCATGGATAGATTTGCCCCCAGGCTCCCCCATTGATATATTTGCCCCCAGGCTCACTCATGGATAGATTTGCCCCAGGCTCACTCATGGATAGATTTGCCCCAGGCTCACTCATGGATATATTTGCCCCCAGGCTCACACATGGATATATTTGCCCCCAGGCTCACACATGGATATATTTGCCCCCAGACTCACACATTGATATATTTGCCCCCAGGCTCACACATTGATATATTTGCCCTCCTGGATATATTTGCCCCCAGGCTCACACATGGAAATATTTGCCCCAGGCTCACTCATGGATATATTTGCACCCAGGCTCACTCATGGATATTTTTGCCCCCAGGCTCACACATTGATATATTTGCCCCCAGGCTTACACATTGATATATTTGCCCTCATGGATATATTTGCCCCCAGGCTCACCTCTGCCAGGCCCCTCCGACGGGCAGATCGTGTGGCCACCGCGTTCCTTCCTTCAACGAGCAGCAGCCTCATGAGTATCTGCCGCTCGCCTGGGATCCACCCTCCAGCCTGCCGCGATCTCGTGAGATCACGTGATCTCGATCGCGGCAGGCTGGCGGATGGATCTCAGGTGAGCGGCAGATACTCATGCGGCTGCCGCTCGTTGAAGGAACGAACGCGGCGGCCGCACGATCTGCCGCCGCCGCATAAAAAAAATAGTGCAGAGCACAGCAGCGGTGCTGGGGGCTGAAATTTGCCGTCCCCAAATTTCTGCCGCCTGGCGCCGCTGCTCCGCTCTGCACCATTGTCGGGCCAGCCCTGCTTATATACTTTTTGCACTTTTTGCACTTATATTGCACAATTATCTCTGATTTCTATAAGTCATACTGCACTATTATTGTTGTTTATATTAAGACAAAGATAAATAAATACACACACATGTACTGTATATATATATTTACACGGGCCCCTATTACATTCTTCGCACAGTGTTTTTTGCATGCGCAAATGCGCATTTGCGCAAGGGGCAAAACCCTTTGCACAGAACGTCATATTACAACGTTCGCGCAAACGATGCGCGTTATCGTTTAACGCGGATGGACCTGCGCGAGCGAAATATACTGCGCGTCCTATACTTAACATTGTGAGCGCAAATTAGTTTGTGCACTGGTATGCGGATGGTATTTCAATCGATGCGCATTTTTTTACGAACGACGTTTGCAGGCATAATTTTAACGTCTTTGAAAAGCTGGTGGTAACTGCAAATCGGAACGTTCTGGCCGAAACGAAAAACACCAGCACGAAAAAAAAAATACAGCACAGTATAGTTACACATTCTACACATACCCCAACAATAAAATTGTGAATTCGTGCATATTTTTTTTATTGCTACAGCATATAATCTCAGATTTACTTTGACAGGCGCAAAAATTTAAGTGAGGCAATTAAGGTAAATTGATGTCAATTAAGGCTCTTAATTCTGATTGGCTGAATCCCGCGAAAAAACCAGTCCGCACACTGATTTACGTGCGCAACGTTACTGCGCGTGTATTACACTTCGTTTTGCGCGTCGTTTTTACAAACGTTATTTTTGGACGGATGAGAAAATGCGTTCAGATCGGTATACCACGTTAATTTGGACGATGCGCGCAAAACAATTTGCGCTGCGCGAACGAAATTGCGCAAAGAATGTAATAGGGGCCATAGATTTTTATACATTCACTTTGTGCTTAAGGCACTATTTTGCTATTTGTTCTATTATCTATAAGTGACTAGGGATGAGCTGCTCGGTTCGATCTGATCGGAGTTCGATTCGAACATCGGCCATTCGAAAGTTTGTGAACTTCGAACTTTTTGGGACGTTCGCCAAAAGTTTGAAAATAATTTTTAAAAAATGCTTTAATTATCTAGAAATAAAGAGACTCTTTACTGCAGAATATTATAAGCAACGGTTTATTAGATATTGAATTAAAACGGGAATATTTTTAACATTGAAGCCTATGGGATAAAACATTCTTGTTACTAAAACATCAGGCAGACAAGGTCCTCTAATCAGGCACTGTAGAGGGCAGCCTGCCGGGGCCTTCTAAGGATTTCCTTGAGGAGCATGCGGCCGCCGGATGACAGAGCTGCGACTGTGCGGGCTAGCCGACCGGGTGCATGTGGCAGAGACAGGCGGCGCAGGGAGGGAGCCACTGCACCTGCGGCCACGGCAGACCCCCCCCACAACCAGGATCCAGGGAGCCCCCACTGACCACCAGGCTAAGGTAAGGCGACACATTTCTTAAAAGAATAAAATCCGAGGACATTTTTAAATGTCCCTGGGAACATAAAATAAAACCTTTTTTTTTCTTTCTCTACCTTACTGAATGTATTTAATTATATATATTAGATACATTCAGCCAGGTAGAGGGGGGTGGCATGTGGGCTGCGCAGGGTCTCAGGCAGTGGTTTGTTTTTTTTGTGTGTATATTCTTAGCAAATTTATAGGGGAAGGTAAGGGCAGGTATGATATACACTATATTGCCAAAAGTATTCGCTTACCTGCCTTGACTCGCATATAAATTTAAGTGACATCTCATTCCTAATCCATAGGGTTCACTATGACGTTGGTTCACCCTTGCAGCTATAACAGCTTCAACTCTTCTGGGAAGGCTGTCCACAAGGTTTAGGAGTAGGGATGAGCTGTTGGGTTCGGACGGTTCGGCCCGAACTTTGGCAGTTCGAAAGTTCGCGAACTTCGAACTTTTTGGGTGTGTTCGGTTCGAGTTCGAAAAAAAAAAAGAAATTTTGAAAAAAGTATAGAAAATGCTTAAAAAAATACTAAAAAAATCTAGAAATAAAGAGACTCTTTACTGCAGAATATTATAAGCAACGGTTTATTAGATATTGAATTAAAAACTAATGTATACGTGGAAAGATTCTCAACTCTAAATGACCTCTGTTCACAAACGGGCATAACACCAGGTGTTTTTAGTCTGGTAATCAATTTGATACATTGCACACTATACTGAGGTACTGAGGGGGTGGGGTGGTGTCTGCTTTTGATTGAGATTTGAGAATTAATTTCCCTCCTAAAACTTCCTAATATGCTGCATTTAACTGGTGTTTGAAAAAAAATTCAAAATAACATCTAAAGCAATGTTATTTTTAACCTCGGGATTAAACATTCACAGGGTTATTCAGAGAGCGGTGAAAAGCAGGAGAATAACTGGAGAAGTGAAAATTCTAGGTCAAAATAGCCAAACCAGAAAAATTCTGCCATTTAACTCACTTTCCAAATTGGCTATTTGGTCTAGATTGTTCTCTTCTCCTGCCAGTTCTCCTGGCTTTCACCTCTCTCTCAGGGTTGTTCAGAGATAGGTAAAAACCAGGAGAATGGCAGGAAAAGAGAACAATCTGGACCAAATAGCCGATTTGTAAAGTGAGATAAGGCTAGGGTCAGACTAACCCATTTTTCGCAGCGACCGTCAAAAAGTCGTCCGAACGCATTGCCGTATTTTTTCACGCAATGAGCGAAATTTTTACGGATCCAAACCAGGAAACTTTGGGTGCCTGGACGTTATGTTGGCCGGACATGAGCAGGGTCTGACATCTCCAAATCACACACACACGCCGCTAGTGGACGCAGCGCACTCTGTACGTCCGTACTAGCGGTTCTGCGTTCTCGAAAAAATGCGTTCATTTTCCACTTGCGTTGCGCAGCCAGACTTTCGTGCGACCGTACTTCGTATATTGGCCGTCATTGCCTGTCATTTGCTGCTAGTGTGGCCGTGATTAAGTGCGCCTAAACGCACGTTAAAAATTCGCTAGTCTGACCCTAGCCTAAATGAGAGAATTTTTTGGTTTGGCTATTTTGACCTAGAATTTTCCATTCTCCAGTCATTCTCCTGCTCTTCACCGCTCTCTGAATAACCCTGACAGGGTTATTCAGAGAAAGGTGAAACTCAGGAGAATGACTGAAGAGAAAATTCTAGGTCAAAATAGCCAAACCAGAAAAATTCTCCCATTTATCTCACTTTCCAAATCGGCTATTTGGTCTAGAATTTTCCATTCTCCAGTCATTCTCCTGCTTTTCACCGCCAAAAAATCAGTAAACTTTTTCTGCGTGGAAAAGCATTTACCGACATTTGAAATGTCATTTTTTGTTTTTTACATATTTCTGTACATCCTAGAAATCCGCCACTTCACGGGCAGGTTATGGGGACCTCCTAGGCATGATATTTGAAGGAATTTTTCATTTTTATTTTTAACCCTTATTTCATGGAAAACTAACTTTTTGTCCTTGTTTCCTGTCCCCCAGGGCACTACCCGGACCCCCATACACCTTTTATGGCAAATATCTAGCATATATGCCCTCTTGGAGGGCACTCTAAAAACCGAATTTTCAGCCCCATTGACTTATAATGAGTTCAAGTTCGGGTTCGGATACGAACATTTGGGAAGTTCGGGTTCGGCTCCGAACCGAACTCAGGGAGTGTTCGGCTCATCCCTATTTGGGAGTGTGTTTATGGGAATTTTTGACCATTCTTCCAGAAGTGCATTTGTGAGGTCACACACTGATGTTGGACGAGAAGGCCTGGCTCTCAGTCTCTGCTCTAATTCATCCCAAAAGGTGTTCTATCGGGTTGAGGTCAGGACTCTGTGCAGGCCAGTCAAGTTCATCCACACCAGACTCTGTCATCCATGTCTTTATGGACCTTGCTTTGTGCACTGGTGCACAGTCATGTTGAAAGAGGAAGGGGCCAGCTCCAAACTGTTCCCACAAAGTTGGGAGCATGGAATTGTCCAAAATGTCTTGGTATGCTGAAGCATTCAGAGTTCCTTTCACTGTAACTAAGGGGCCAAGCCCAGCTCCTGAAAAACAACCCCACACCATAATCCCCCCTCCATCAAACTTTACACTTGGCACAATGCAGTCAGACAAGTACCGTTCTCCTGGCAACTGCCAAACCCTGACTCGTTCATCAGATTGCCAGATGGAAAAGCGCGATTCGTCACTCCAGAGAAAGCGTCTCCACTGCTCTAGAGTCCAGTGGCGGCATGCTTTACACCACTGCATCCGACGCTTTGCATTGCACTTGGTGATGTATGGCTTGGATGCAGCTGCTCAGCCATGGAAACCCATTCCATGAAGCTCTCTGCGCACTGTTCTTGAGCTAATCTGAAGGCCACATGAAGTTTGGAGATCTGTAGCGATTGACTCTGTAGAAAGTTGGCGACCTCTTCGGACTATGCGCCTCAGCATCCGCTGACCCCGCTCCGTCAGTTTTCGTTGCCTACCACTTCATGGCTTAGTTGCTGTCGTTCCCAAACACTTCCACGTTCTTATAATACAGCTGACAGTTGACTGTGGAATATTTAGGAGCGAGGAAATTTCACGACTGGATTTGTTGCACAGATGGCATCCTATCACAGTTCCACGCTGGAATTCACTGAGCTCCTGAGAATGACCCGTTCTTTCACAAATGTTTGTAAAAACAGTCTGCATGTCTAGGTGCTTGATTTTATATACCTGTGGCCATGGAAGTGATTGGAACACCTGATTCTGATTATTTGGATGGGTGAGCGAATAGTTTTGGCAATATAGTGTATATATATATATAGATAAGATATATATCTATATTCTTATAAATATATATATCCAGACTTGTATTACACACACATTTTGGCAACTAATTGCCCCCCCCCCCGTCTGGCTGATCCCTCCAGAAGAAATGTTGAACCCGATAGAGCAGAGAATAATATATATATTCTCTGCTCTGTCTGGTTCAACATTTCTTCTGGAGGGATCAGCCAAATGGGGGGGCGCATTTAGTTGAGATTGTCCACATGCCACCCCCCATGTGCGTATGTGTATATATGGTCTGAGGTCTGTGGGTGTGTGTATATATATATATCTGCGTGTTGATATATACGTATATATAGGTCTGCGTGTTGATATATACGTATATGTCTGTGTGTGGTATCAATGCATCCCTACTCTATACACAGCGTTCCGTGTCCCTATAATATATATGATCAGGGGTTATCTTTTTTATATTTTTATACTATTCCTATTAAATTAACAGTAGTTTTTGATGTATTTTATTCAGTAGAAACGTTTTTGCCTATATTACATGTGCTCTGTGAAAATAAAACGGTTTTGTGTGTACATTTTAATTTAGTTAGTGGATTCCTGTCCAGTGCAGTGAGAAGCAAACGTAATGCAGTGTAGACACAGCCACGCTGTGCGTCGCTACACGCTCAGTGTGTCTCAGCCTTTATTCCGGCATCGCTAGTTTACCGAATCAGTTTGTATACTTGTTACTGACCCTGCTTGTTCTGAGGACCTGATCTGTTGCCGACTTTGCCTGCCATTTGACTATTCTCTCTGTATTCCCCGCCTGTTCTGTTTGCTTACTGTTGCTACTGGTGTGCGCCGATTCTCACCATATACAGTAGCGCAGTACAAGTACCTCAACATTGCTGACCCGGTTTTGTTATAGCTGCTGATGTAACTGAATAGATCGGGGATCTATTCTGCATTACCAAAACCTCCACCACTGCACTCTTCCACAATACCTCAGAGGAGTTACGGTGTGAAGGCACTTGCTGCCACCAAAGGCACAATATTTGGGTGCACTGCCACTGACGCCTATACCAGATTCATATCATTTTAATATTGGACCGCAGGGTCCACTGCTGCACTCTTCCACAATACCACAGAGGGGTTACGGTGTGAAGGCACTTGCTGCCACCAAAGGCACAATATTTGGGTGCACTGACGCTGTTATGATCTCTGCTTGTTCAGATATGAGGCTGGGCTGTCAGGTTCACCATTGCTTTATTGCAGGACACTTACTGTTATATACAGGCTTGGATAACTGCAGGAACACACTGACTGACCCTGAAGATGGCTGCCGTGCCCTCTGACCTGTGTCATCCTGGGCGGAGCCACTAGTTAAAGTGATAGCACAGGTTTAGTATAGTCAGCTATAACACCTTCCTCCCCACCCCAAAAACAAAACCAGAACATCATAACAAAAACCTAGTAACAAATCAACAACCAGAACAATCGAACACAGTTCCTCTGAGGAACTTGGAGAGTGTCACTGAAAAACTGATGACTAGTCTTCTGAAGAAAATTGCGGGGCCAAATCATCATCCACATCTTTCTGGGCCCTACGCGAGGACCGACGGAAGTCTCTTATCCGTTCTTGAAGAAGTAAGCGGTCAGGAGGGCGTCGGTGACGTTGGGGACGTCCACCAGCAGGCGGGGTGTTGGAGGCGGTAGGATTGGATGAAAGATCAACTGGTGGGGTCAAGGAGGGTACAGAGGGGTCAGGGGGAACCTCTGAACCAGAGTCACAAATACTCACAGGAGACGAGTCCAAAGTTTCCGAGTCAACCCAGACACCATTCCAGATGTCCTCCGACGCATTAGATGTGGACACCGGACCCCGTAGGGTTGGGGACGTTAAGGGTTCAAGCACCCGTAAACGAGACCGTAGCTGGTCTACATGTCGTCTGGTAATGGAACCATCTTCCAGGCGGACTCTGTACATCTTGGGTCCCAAAGATTCTGCAACGGTAGCAGGTAGCCACCGACTGTTGGCAGATCCATACGATCGAGTCCAGACCTCCTGGTGGGTTGCAAAAACAGGAGACTCTTTGGACTTCACCATCTTGTCTTGGGATTGTAATACATGTTCATGAACGGTCTGAGGGCGAAGCATGTCGAAAGCAGTCCATGGCTGTCTTCCCAACATAAGCTCAGCTGGTGTTGTACCAGTGGTGGCATGTGGTGTAGTTCTGTAAGTAAACAGGAAAGAGTCTAACTGCTGAGGCGATATGGACCTCTGGCTCGTCACAGCCACTGAGGCCTTGAAATAGTTCTTGAAAGTTTGTACAAACCGCTCTGCTTGCCCATTGGTGGCTGGGTGATAGGGGGCGGTTAATTTGTGCTTGATATTATGCACTGTAACAAAACTCTGGAACTCCTGACTTGTGAATTGGGCACCATTATCTGTGACAATCTCCCTGGGATACCCAAACGAAGCAAAAAGATGCAATAATATGGCAACTGTTGCCTTTGTAGTCAGCTGGGTAACTGGAATGACCTCTGGCCATTTTGAGTGGGCATCAATTATAATCAAGAAGGTTTGTCCCCTTATGGGACCCGCAAAATCCAAGTTAAGGCGAAAAAGGGAACCGTGGGCCAAGTCCAGGGTTGAATGCATCCTCGAAGAGGGTCTGTGGCAGTTTGTGCACATCCTACACAAGCATTGACATATGCCGTGATATCTGCATCTATGTTCGGCCACCACACATAGCCCCGTGCTTTCTGTTTCATCCGCGTGGTTCCAGGGTGACCAGTATGTAGCAAGTCCAAGATGTGTCTCTGGAGGGTTTTTGGAATGACCACTCGGTCTCCCCATAAGACACAATTATCCTTCACAAACAATTCCATTCGCTTCCTGTAGTAAGGTTCATGTTCCTGTGATACCGTCGCAGGCCAGCCGTCTCGTATAAAGGTAAGCACGTTTGTCAGAAGGGTATCCTTCACAGTATGGGCTGCTAGACATGTGCACAGCACAAAATTTCGTTTTGAACTAATGGATTAGTACTAAAATGCAATTTATTTAGTTGCTAAAGAAATTCGTTTTCAGTTCTTTAGTATGAAAACTAATTTCGTTCATCCGAAAACCAGTGGATACAATTACTATTGTTGTGGTGGCTCCTCAGAGGGCTGAGATCGCTGCTTGTTACAGTATCTCTCACTCTCAGCACAATGTGGGCCATATTACATAGTTGGTGCTAACTTAACCAGAGCTGTTGTAACCTTCCCAGAGCCATTATAGCCTATGGAGGTTAAGTTAGCACCAACATTGTAATACTGCCCCGTGTCAGGCAAAGCTGTTACAGTAACTGACTGCTGCTCATCACAGCGCTCAGAGTTTCTGTAAAACTAGTAAATAATATTTTTATATGTAAGAGGTTAGAACAATATTATTTCCTTGTTTTACTGAAACTCTGAGCGCTGTTACAGTCAGTTACTGTAACAACTGAGCCTGATACATTGTACTGAGATATAATGTAACAAGCAGCCGATCTCAGCGCTCACAGCCACTGGATTTAAAGGGCTAAAAAAAAAAGGCTCCTCTCTGTATAGTGTTTAGAACATCCTCCTGCATTAATTAATACCCCTCTTTGTATAATGTAGATAACATCCTCCTGCATTAATGTCCCTCTCTGTATAGAACATTCTCCTCAATTTATACCTTTCTCTGTATAATGTATATAACATCCTCCTGCATTAATACCCCTCTCTGTATAATGTATAGAACATACTCCTGCATTAATTAATGCCACTCTCTGTATAGAACATCCTACTGCATTGGCATGTGGAGGGTGCAGAACTTCGGATGTTGCGATGTTGCGATCTTCATTTCTGGTCTCCTTCACTCATCAATGTAATATCACAAAAAGGACTGAAACTAAAATGTAGTGCATTTTATTTTAGTTTCTTTAGTTTTTTGTACTGAGCAGTTTCGTTTCTCTTGAGTCATACTAAAACTAAATTATCCCAAAATTCGGACTAAATCGTTTTAGTACTAAAACGAATGCACATGTCTATGGGCTGCTATCTCTCTGGAAGTAAGGAGGTGTGAGGTGGTGTACCTACAACTCTTGACTGATGGTGTCGACTCTAGAGGCAGTTCTGTGAGACGGGACATTGCATCTGCATTTACATTGTCATCATGACTTCGATACTGTATGCGGTAGCTGTATGCTCCCAAGAACAGGGCGTAGCGCTGGAGACGGGCTGCAGTTGTCTGAGAGATTCCTTTGTCAGGGCTAAAAATTTGAAGAAGCGGTTTATGATCCGTTAAAATGGTAAACTCTCTACCATACAGGTAAAGGTGAAACTTCCGAATTGCCCATATCAATGCAAGTGCCTCTTTATCAATTTGAGAGTAATTGCTCTCTGTCTTCGTCAAGGATCTGGAGGCGAAGGCCACCGGTTTCTCAGAGCCATCCGGTAGGATGTGGAAAAGAACAGCGCCCAGACCATAAGGAGAGGCATCACAAGCCAGGGTGAGAGGCTTCTGGAGGTCGTAGTGCACAAGCATACGTGACGCTAACAGTTTCCGTTTAGAGGACTCAAAAGCATGTTGACATTTAGCTGACCAGTCCCAGGACAAACTTGTCTCTCAAAGCTGTCGGTAGGTACTCCCCAAATGAACAGGTGGAGGCCAATTTGCGAAGGGCCACCACATAGGTTTTAATATCTTCGCCCGGCTGCTGCTGCCGTTGATAAAAACGAAATCTTTCTGCAATTTCCAGCGGTTTTGGCTGAAAGTGATCCTCTAATAGTTTCAGGAGTTCCTGTAGAACTTTGCTTGCTGGTTTCTCAGGGAACAGAAGGTCTCTTAGAGTGTCATATGTGTTAGCCCCCACGGCTGTGAGAAACACTGCAACCTGTCTCTCAGGGGGTATGGTGTTAGCACTGAAGTACTGCTCTAATCTCTCAGCCCAGGAGCTCCAGGAAGTTTTCTCTCCATCAAACTCAGTTAATGTGCCTATCAGTGCCATGATCTTGCTGCTGGATGGCAGTGTGTGCTTTATCTGGCTTTCAATCCCTGGTTTTTTTTTTTTTGGTTTTTTTTTCAGGCTGAGCAGACCTTTACAAATCTCATTCTCGTCGCCACTGTTATGATCTCTGCTTGTTCAGATATGAGGCTGGGCTGTCAGGTTCACCATTGCTTTATTGCAGGACACTTACTGTTATATACAGGCTTGGATAACTGCAGGAACACACTGACTGACCCTGAAGATGGCTGCCGTGCCCTCTGACCTGTGTCATCCTGGGCGGAGCCACTAGTTAAAGTGATAGCACAGGTTTAGTATAGTCAGCTATAACAGACGCCTATACCAGATTCATATCATTTTAATATTTGACCGCAGGGTCCAACCCTGCACTCTTCCACAATACCACAGAGGGGTTACGGTGTGACGGCACTGTTGCCGACACTAAAGGCCCAATTTTAAAGCCCCTATTGTTACTTTCATCCAAAGCCTGCATAAGTTTCACCATAATTTAGCCAAAAAAATCACTAAACTTGTTCTGCATGTCCTAAAACGTCTCCTCTTTTCATACAGGCTGCCGCCCCAAGCAGTTGTTTATGAATAGAAGTAGAAGGAAAACCGTTTACCGTCATTTGAAATGTAATTAGAAATGTTTCTATGTTTCTATACATCCTACAAATCCGCCACTTCACGGGCAGGTTATGGGGACCTCCTAGGCACGATATTTGAAGGAATTTCTCATTTTTATTATTGACCTTTATTTCATGGAAAACTCACTGTTCCTTTAAAAACTTTTTTTTAAAAAAACTTTTTGTCCTTGTTTCCTGTCTCCCAGGGCACAAACCCGGACCTCCATACACCTTTTATGGCAAATATCTTGCATATATGCCCTCTTGGAGGGCACTCTAAAAATCTAACTTTCGAGTCCCATTGACTTGCATTGAGTTCGGTTCGTGTTCGAGTTCGAACTCGAACTTTTGAAATTGTTCGAGTTCGAATGCGAACCGAACACAGGGTTGTTCGGCTAATCACTATAAGTGACCACCGGGAGATAGGTCACAAAGGTTCTCAAGTTATAAGCAGCATTCATAGTTTCCACAATATTTAACCACCTATCGTCACTTTTTTGCCACTTTATTCTTGTTTTTTGCAGTTTCGTGCACAAGGTTATAAACACACAGTGTCATCTTTGTTTAGTCTTGCTCACTCAGGTTTCTGGCAACAACGATTTTGGAATGATTTACGTCACTTTGGTTGATTAAAGTTGCTTCGTTCCCATATATTTTTCTATTTCTTGCTCTTAAACCTAATTACATTCCCAACTCTTTGGGATTTATACATTATAGAACAGCTGTGATTCAGCCAAACGTGTCATCAATCCGGGGTGTTGAAACCTAATTTACTACAGTGGTTATAAAGGGTAATAACTGGGGAGAGAACAGCATCTTCTGTGGAGGATCACCATGCAGGAGGAGGATAAAAAAATATATAAATCTATATATAAAAACCAAGAATATTTGCACTCAATCCTTAAGTGTCCTGAGGGGGTTAAAGCCCTGGTGCTTAAATAAAAATAATATATATATGTGTGTTTGAGTGTGTGTACTTGGGGTCTTAAATAAAACGATAAATCTTTCTTTATGTGTACCTCCCCTGCTCTGCATAAATAAATTAGCATAAGAGACCCAAAAGCATCTGAAATCAGGCACAAGGAACGCACGAGCCTCATAGGGAAATAGTAATCAGTCATAATTTGAGGAAATAAAAGCCAATGCCCAGGTCCGCTGCCTCGGAGTGACTCTTTACTCCAGTCTTTCCTTCAGTCCTTACATCCAATCACTCTCATCTTGCCGCAATCACCTACGCAATATCGCCAAAATTCCACCATTTCTGACTGCTGACACTACCAAGCAACTTTCCACTCTCTTGTTATCTCCCGCCTGGACTACTGCAACAACCTCCTGACTGGCCTTCCTATCTCCCGCCTCTCCCCCCTGAAGTCCACCCTAAACACATCAGCCCGGCTTAGCCACCTCACCCGTCACTCTGTCTCTGCTGCTCCTCTCTGTGAATCCCTGCACTGGCTCCCCATCGACAGCAGAATCAAATTCAAACTACTCACCCTGACCTACAAAACCCTCACTAACAACGCCCCTCACTACCTGTCCTCACTAACAACGCCCCTCACTACCTGTCCTCACTAACACCGCCCCTCTCTACCTGTCCTCACTAACGCTGCTCCTCTCTACCTGTCCTCACTAACGCCGCCCCTCACTACCTGTCCTCACTAACACCGCACCTCACTACCTGTCCTCACTAACACCGCCCTTCACTACCTGTCTTCACTAATACCGCTCCTCACTACCTGTCCTCACTAACACCGCACCTCACTACCTGTCCTCACTAACACCGCCCTTCACTACCTGTCTTCACTAATACCGCTCCTCACTACCTGTCCTCACTAACATCGCTCCTCACTACCTGTCCTCACTAACACCGCCCTTCACTACCTGTCTTCACTAATACCGCTCCTCACTACCTGTCCTCACTAACATCGCTCCTCACTACCTGTTCCTCACTAACACCGCTCCTCACTACCTGTCCTCACTAACGCCGCACCTCACTACCTGTCCTCACTAACACCGCTCCTCACTACCTGTCCTCACTAACGCCGTTCCTCACTACCTGCCCTCACTAACGCCGCACCTCACTACCTGTCCTCACTAACACCACCCCTCACTACCTGCCCTCACTAACGCCGCTCCTCACTACCTTTCCTCACTAACGCTGCCCCTCACTACCTGTCCTCACTAACACCGCTCCTCACTAATGCCACCCCTCACTACTTGTCCACACGCTCCTCACTTCTCCCTGCATTAACTCATCACTGCAGCCCCCCCTCCTCTTTCTCACCCCCTCACCCATCTAGAGTGTAAGTTCCCCTGGGAATAGAGCCCTCATGTCCTCCTGTATCTGCTGGCAGGAATACTGACCTGCCTCCTTTATGTACTGTAGAATTGTCCTGTCTTTACCCATTGCAGGTTTGTACAGCGCTGCGGAATGTGTTGGCACTTAATAAGTAATAAATCAGAATAATAATGCTCAAAAGTGGAAAAGTACCTCTATATGACCCTAATATATAAAATATTTCTAAGCAATCCCTCGCCACAGACCCCCAGAGGAAGTCTAAAACATGAAGGAAAAAAGAGAATATAAACACCTCAATGCTAGGGTAAGCTGCAATCAAAAGTGATGTTGTCGGTAGCTACGCTCTAAGGCGGGACTCGTGCCCATATATATAGTGAACTGCCAAAATAAGTATATACAACCCATCACCACAGGGTGCTCGACACACGACTCACAGCTTCATCAAGAGCTCTTGATGAAGCCATATTTTTAACAGTGAAACGAGAGTCATGCGCCCTGTGGTGATGCTTTTGGGTCTCTTACACTGATTCCTCTATGCAGAGCGGGGAGGGACACATTATTTATTTGGGAGCATTAATATATATAGAATATGCATGCTCTCACGGGTCTCCTTAGCCTCATTTGAGGTTTCTTGATACACCGCAGCTTATACGTAATTTTATGCATATTCCATCATATTTACATCTGTTTGTTGCGCCTGTTTGTATTTGTTTGTTTATTTTTGTATACTCCAATAAAGATTCGTAGTCACTGTTATTGCACGTCTGGTTTAGTGGGCTAGTCCTATGTTTTAAGGGCTTCCGCTTTATTATTTGCAATTATTTTAAATTGGTAATTTAGAGGGTTAAATCCCTTTGGTAAATCAGGTGTCTCTCCCATTCCCGTCGCCGGTTACGACTGGCTTGGGTATTGCTTGAATAAGATAAAAGGCCCGAAGCATTTCGTCTAACCTGACTTTATCAAGGGCATAAATGATAAAATACATAAAAATACATACATAAAATTGTTACAATCTAGATTGTAAGCTTCTAGTGCAAGTTTGGGTCTAGAACACCACTGCTTGCATGACACAGAGGACCTAAATGGCAGCACCTCCTTCAGCTGCACCATGCTCCTTCCTGCTTGATCTGGCACACCACTCATTCAGAGAGGGAGAACTCTGAATGATCAGATGAGCAGGGCGCTTTACACCTCTTGTCTCTGATCCTATGTTTGTTGTGTTTTGTTCCCTCTGGTTATTGTAAAGCACGGCAGAAACTGTTGGCACTATATAAACGATGATAATAATAATAATAATAACAATGTGTATATTTATTATTTGAGTAACATTTTATTCATTTCCCCCCCACAGGAATGTTTTTGATTGGATAGTTTACTTTTTGCTCCTCGCAGTCATCCTGACTCACATCGCAGACATAGTTGTACGCGACAATCCAGACCTGCACACGTCTCACGTTCGTGTTTTTGCCGTAACAATCATTTTCCTTTGGCTTCGGCTGATGAAGCACGCTCGAGCAATCCGGTAAGAACAGTCACAGCATCACGGTGTGTGCCTATCCCAACTCTGCACACGGAATACACAGACACAAAATAGATAACTTACTCTTCATGGATGTAATGGAAACCATATAAATTATTTAGTGCCTTTTGCATGGAATGCTGAGTGTATTGTACAAGGGACACTTTAGGATTTAATAAGAGCTGAACTTGCTACCGTAATGCACTGAACTGAATTTCCCCGTGCGTTGCAACTTCGTGGTTCGTCTATTTAGAAAGCTGTCAATACGCCAAACAGTGGCAAAATGATGGCAAAATATGGTACAGTTCACCACAGATCGCCGCAATGCTTCGATCTTCAGTGGCAGTGATATTGTCCCATGGACAAGTAATGGTTAATCTATTCAGAGAACGCCGAACTACTGCGAAGTGTGAGTTCGACGGGTTTAAACAGGTGAATCCCATAGAATTAAATGTAAAAACATATATTATCGTTTTTTGTTTTTTATTCAACCGGCTATTCTTTAACTTTTCAGTAAAAAGTTTTTTTAAATTATTTTTTGTATTTTTTTTGTATTTTTTTAGGGAAATTTTTGATTCCCATTTTTTTTTAATAAATTTTTTTTTGTTCCTTTACAGTCCTTTGTTTTATTTTTTACACGACCTTTCCTATTATTTCCACACATTTTCGTGCATTTTTATAGCTTTAATCACTTATTGAAGAGTAGCAGTTTTATTAAATTTATTTCCCCTCCAGTTCTGTGGCGTTTGGCGGGTGATCGTCAGTTTTCAGAGGCAGTCTTTGGCAGCTCCACGTTCGGTCAAATTTCGGTGCTTTTCTGAATAATCCCTTAGGTCTACTATATTAACTTGAAATAAAAAAAATCTCTAGCTGCATAAAAGAAAGGTAAAACCAGTTAAATGGACACTTCACTCATCCTGGGCACTTTAGTGTTTAAAGTGGTCAGGATTTAAAGTGTGCCCCCCCCCCAGCTCCCTAGATCTGGCATCATTCGGCGAACGTCGGTGCACTTCGGCAATTCCACTTTCACCAACCCAGCGTGAATTCACTATTCCCCACAGGGTCCCCAAGGTGCGCCGAACACGGAATCACTCAACACTGCCGAAGAACACCAAGCAGACCAACTGCAGAAAAAAAAATGGATCTCTCCTATTCTCTTAATAGGTGTTTAAATCAATATAAATGCATTAAAATGTGTCTAAATAATAAGAAAAGGTCCATTAAAAATTAATAAAAAAGGTATGTTACAGAATAAAAAAACAAAACACCTTTTAAACAAATTTGGGAATCCAAAATTTTGTCTAAAAAACACATAAAAGTGTTCCAAAAAATCTAAATCAAAAGAAGGCTTGCTGAAAATGAAAAAAATAAACGGTTTAAGAAAAAAAATAAAAACTATATATTTTTTTACAGCTAGTCCTATGGGATTCGCCTGTTTAACCCCATCACACCCAAAGTGAAGTTATCTCGATTTTGCAGTGTAATGCGGTGAAAAGCACTCATTAGCATTACCAAAAGACAATTTTCACATCTTTGTAAAGCCAGATTAGTGTGTCTCCTGTGGGGAAACAAAATCCTTTGTTTTCTGTCTCACCAAGCACCCTGGAGAGACATAAAACCAGTTGCATATAGCAGCCCTAAACCTCACTGTAACAAAAAGTTCAAATAGATTACTGCAGCATTACAGCAGCCTGGGAGAGGGCAGAATACAGGGATAGCTGTGGGTCAGTTGCTGCTGTACAGGGATAAGATTCAGGGGGTTATAAGGAGTGTAAATCCCTGTAGAGTACAGATAGAAGATGTTGCTGTAATTGCCATACACAGGCATTATGCAGCACATAGAGATACAAGGTGTTGCTGTAATTGCCATACACAGGCATTATGTAGCACATACAGATACAAGGTGTTGCTGTAATTGCCATACACAGGCATTATGCAGCACATAGAGATACAAGGTGTTGCTGTAAATGCCATACACAGGCATTATGCAGCACATACAGATACAAGGTGTTGCTGTAATTGCCATACACAGGCCTTTATGCAGCACATACAGATACAAGGTGTTGCTGTAATTCCATACACAGGCATAATGCAGCACATACAGATGCAAGGTGTTGCTGTAATTGCCATACACAGGCATTATGTAGCACATACAGATACATGGTGTTGCTATAATTCCATACACAGGCATTATGCAGCACATACAGATACAAGGTGTTGCTGTAATTCCATACACAGGCATTATGTAGCACATACAGATACAAGGTGTTGCTGTAATTGCCACACACAGGCATTATGCAGCACATACAGATAAAAGGTGTTGCTGTAATTGCCATACACAGGCATTATGCAGCACATACAGATACAAGGTGTTGCTGTAATTGCCACACACAGGCATTATGCAGCACATACAGATACAAGGTGTTGCTGTAATTGCCATACACAGGCATTATGCAGCACATACAGATACAAGGTGTTGCTGTAATTGCCACACACAGGCATTATGCAGCACATACAGATACAGGTGTTGCTGTAATTGCAATACACAGCATTATGCAGCACATACAGATATTGCATGCTAATTAATCTCATTATGATCACTACAAACCCCCATAAGCAGGAGATCTCACCATTTTATTATCTGTCTGCAGCACATTTACTGCATCTGACACAAAGCCCCATTTTTGCCTGTATGCTGCTGATGCAGACCCCGTGTGACATTGTGTGAGATAAGGGACACCAGCTAGAGCCGTGAATCATACATTTCTACAATATTTCTGTAATGGATGAACGAATACCAGAAAAATTAAAAATGAGCAAATTAACATTATTTAAATTTTTTAACTATCTCAGAATAACAATTTCTGTGTGAAACTTCTATTTTACCTTTATATTTATTTGTAAACCTCTCATCCCATGTTTCAAATAAATCTGATAAGCGTGTTTTCAACAAAAATAGCTTGGTAGTGAAGGGTTTAAACCTATTGAACCGGATCACCGAAAATCAGGGTATTTCACTGACACTTCGACGCAGTTCGTTGTTCTCTGAATAGATTAACCATTGCTTCTCTATGGGACAATTTCGCAGCTGCCGATCTGCGAAGAACTGCACTGTATTTCGCTGTCAGTTCGCCTGTATTTGGCGAATTGACAGCTTAGTAAATAGACGAACTGCCATGGAATTACACTCTACGGTGATATTCACCAGTCGATGGCAAGTTCGCCGCTTATTGAATAATCCCTCTGAGATTTCTTATTTTATATAATTATTTTCCCCTCATTATTATAGCACCAGCATTTCCTACAAAAATGTATATTACAAAAGGTAGTATTAAACATTGAAAATGATAAATAATTTTAGGAGTAAAGGCTCAAGAGCTATTATCTAGGGCCTTCTCAGATGAGCTTTATTTATTAGGGTTGAAGATTAAGGCTGCTCGCTGCAACATTCCCTTCCTGGAGAAAAGAAAAACGGAATGGGCTCTATCAGCTGGTGTGAGCTAACCCTTGTGTCAGCCTGTTTTCACGCCAGGTAAATTCAGTCTAGCGCCGGATCAACAGATCGTTTGCCTCTCACTACAAACGGCGAAAAACCACTTAGCGCGCGGTAATTAAGGATTCGTAGCGCGAGCTTACTGTACTTAGCGCGTCCTTTACTTAATATGGGCAGCGATACAGAGCACTTTCACTATTCTAACCAACATATTGTTTGGTCCCGGTGATAATGTAAGCGCCGACGCTAATCGCAAAAATTTACCTACTGCTCAACCCTGGAGTTAACTGACGGAAAGGGAGAAAAAAGGAAAAAAGCGTCAAAAGTCCCCGCCCAAAATTAACCGGCGATTAACAGGCGATTGAAAGGAATGCAGCTTGACTCGCTGGATGTAGTTTACGTCTAAAAGATGCATTGTATGGTTAAACCGGCGCGCTTCAGGGAAACGTGAGAAGATGCATTGTATAGGAAAACCTGCCGTGTGCGAAACCCATAGGATTCAATGTAAAAAATATTTTCGTTTTTATTTCTTATTTATTCAACCGTTTATTTTTTTAATCTGCAGCAAAAAGCCTTTTTATTTATTGAATTTTTAGAATTTATTAGGTATTTTTCAGACAAAATTTGGGGTTCTGATTTAAAAAAAAATAGGCTTTTTTGTACTGGAGAGATATTTTTTTTTAACCATACAATGCATTAGCGCTGGTTCTCAGCCCGGATCTTAGCATTTCCCTAACGTACGCTAATGACTCATGTACACGGACAAGGTGACCTGTTGGTGCGTTGTCAGACACTATCGTTTACCGACTCGCCTTACATTTTTCATCTAGCTTTGGCATTTTAGCTCACACCAGCTGAAAGAGCCCAATGTATATATGACATTTGATTCCTCATTATCAAGTACTGATTATACGCCCACAAAAATAAATATATATATATATATATATATATACAGTCAGGTCCAGAAATATTGGGACATCGACACAATTCTAACATCTTTAACTCTATACACCACCACAATGGAGTTGGAATGAAACAAACACAATGTGCTTTAACTGCAGACTGTCAGCTTTAATTTGAGGGTATGTACATCCAACTCAGGTGAACGGTGTAGGACTTACAGCAGTTTGCAGATGTGTCTCCCACTTGTTAAGGAACAAAGGTAATGGGACAGAATAATAATTAGGGATGCACCGATACCACTTTAAGACCGAGTACGAGTACCGATACTTTTTAAAAGTACTCACCGATACCGAGTACCGATACTTTTCTTTAATGTCATGTGACGCTTTCCAATAAGAACAGACCATATAAAAATGCCCCCAGCTCACATGTATATCCCCCCCGATATATATATATTCATACTGCCCCAGCTCATGGATATGCCCCAGCTCACACATGGATATGCCCCCCAGCTTATGGATTTGCCCCCCCAGCTCACACATGGGTATGCCCCCCAGCTCACACATGGATATGCCCCCCAGCTTATGGATTTGCCCCCCCAGCTCACACATGGATATGCCCCCCCAGCTCACACATGGGTATGCCCCCCAGCTCATGGTTATGCCCCCCCCCAGCTCACACATGGATATGCCCCCCAGCTCATGGTTATGCCCCCCAGCTCATGGATATGCCCCCAGCTCATGGTTATGCCCCCCAGCTCATGGATATGCCCCCCAGCTCATGGCTATGCCCCCACAGCTCACACATGGTTATGCCCCCCAGCTCATGGTTATGCCCCCCAGCTCATGGATATGCCCCCACAGCTCATGGTTATGCCCCCCAGCTCATGGATATGCCCCCACAGCTCATGGTTATGCCCCCCAGCTCATGGTTATGCCCCCCAGCTTATGGTTATGCCCCCCAGCTCATGGATATGCCCCCCCCCAGCTCATGGTTATGCCAGCCAGCTCATGGATATGCCCCCCAGCTCATGGATATGCCCCCACAGCTCACACATGGTTATGCCCCCCAGCTCATGGTTATGCCCCCCAGCTCATGGATATGCCCCCACATCTCATGGTTATGCCCCCCAGCTCATGGATATGCCCCCCAGCTCATGGTTATGCCCCCCAGCTCATGGTTATGCCCCAGCTTATGGTTATGCCCCCCAGCTCATGGATATGCCCCCACAGCTCATGGTTATGCCCCCCAGCTCATGGATATGCCCCCCAGCTCATGGATATGCCCCCCAGCTCATGGATATGCCCCCACAGCTGATGGTTATGCCCCCCAGCTCATGGATATGCCCCCCAGCTCATGGATATGCCCCCCAGCTCATGGATATGCCCCCCAGCTCACACATAGGTATGCCCCCCAGCTTGGACCCCCCCGATACTTACCTTCCTGAGCGTCACCGGAATGTCTCCGCGCACGCGCTCGTTGGAAGGACCCCAGCCGCGACCACGTGGGACCATGTGATCGCGGCTGGGGTCCTTCCAAGGAGCGCGCGCGGGGAAACTTTCCCGGCGTCGCCCAGGAAGGTAAGTATCATCGCGGAGAGCAGCTGCAGGGCCTGTCCGAATGCTCTATCTGCATTCGGACAGGCCCTGCAGCTGCTCAGTGTGTTTATACTTACCTTCCTGAGCGACGCGGGAAAGTTTCCGTGCGCTCGCGCTCCTTGGAAGGACCCCAGCCGTGATCACATGGTCCCACGTGGTCGCGGCTGGGGTCCTTCCAACAAGCGCGCGCGCGGAGACATTCTCGGCGGCGCCCAGGAAGGTAAGTATCGCCGTGAGCAGCTCCAGGGGCGGCTGTCCGAATGCCGATAGAGCATTCGGACAGCCGCCGCAGCCCCTCGGATGCCGGCAAGCCGCCTCAATGCCAGCTTCCGGTATCGGAAAAAATATCGGGGGGTACTGCACGAGTACCAAGTACTCCTGCAGTACCCAGTATCGGCCCCGATACTGATACTAGTATCGGTATCGGTGCAACCCTAATAATAATCATAAATCAAACTTTCCCTTCTTAATATTTGGTTGCAAATCCTTTGCAGTCAATCACAGCCTGAAGTTTGGAATGCATAGACATCAGCAGACGCTGGGTTTCATCCCTGGTGATGCTCTGCCAGGCCTCTACTGCAACGGTCTTCAGTTCCTGCTTGTTCTTGGGGCATTTTCCCTTCAGTTTTGTCTTCAGAAAGTGAAATGCATGCTCAATGGGATTCAGATCAGGTGATTGACTTGGCCATTGCATAACATTCCACTTCTGTCCCTTCAAAAACTCTTTGGTTGCTTTTGCAGTATGCTTTGGGTCATTGTCCATCTGCACTGTGAAGCACCGTCCAATGAGTTCTGCAGCATTTGGCTGAATGTGAGCAGATAATATTGCCCGAAACATTTCAGAATTCATCCTGCTACTTTTGTCAGCAGTCACATCATCAATAAATACAAGAGAACCAGTTCCATTGGCAGCCATACATGCCCACGCCATGACACTACCAGCACCATGCTTCACTAATGAGGTGGTATGCTTAGGATCATGAGCAGTTCCTTTCCTTCTCCATACTCTTCTCTTCTCATCACTCTGGTACAAGTTGATCTTGGTCTCATCTGTCCATAGGATCTTGTTCCAGAACTGTGAAGGCTTTCTTAGGTGTTGTTTGGCAAACTCTAATCTGGCCGTCATGTTTTTGAGGCTCACCAATGGATTACATCTTGTGGTGAACCCTCTGTATTCACTCTGGTGAAGTCTTCTCTTGATTGTTGACTTTGACACACATGCACCTACCTCCTGGAGAGTGTTTTTGATCTGGCCAACTGTTGTGAAGGGTGTTTTCTTCACCTGGGAAAGAATTCTTCGGTCATCCACGACAGTTGTTTTACGTGGTCTCCCAGGTCTTTTGGTGTTGCGGAGCTCATGGTGTGTTCCTTCTTTATGAGAATGTTCCAAACAGTTGTTTTGGCCATGCCTAATGTTCTTGCTATCTCTCTGATGGGTTTGTTTTGTTTCTTCAGCCTAATGATGGCTTGCTTCACTGATAGTGACAGCTCTTTGGATCTCATCTTGAGAGTTGACAGCAACAGATTCCAAATGCAAATAGCACACTTGAAATGAACTCTGGGCCCTTTATCTGCACATTGTAATTGGGGTAATGAGGGAATATCACACACCTGGCCATGGAACAGCTGAGAAGCCAATTGTCCCATTACTTTTGGTCCCTTAACAAGTGGTAGGCACATCTGCAAACTGCTGTAAGTCCTACACCGTTCACCTGAGTTGGATGTACATACCCTCAAATTAAAGCTGACAGTCTGCAGTTAAAGCACATTGTGTTTGTTTCATTCCAACTCCATTGTGGTGGTGTATAGAGCCAAAGATGTTAGAATTGTGTCGATGTCCCAATATTTCTGGACCTGACTGTATATACAGTATATAACAGTAGATGTATTTAGTCCTATGTGTGTTAGCGTTGTGCTTCTGGTACCCGGAGGGTTAACACAAGTACTTTAAATTATGTATCATAAACCAGAAGCAGATGTAAAATGTGAATAAACAAAAGAAAGAATCATGTAATTAGATTTTCTGAGCAGTAAATGCAGCAGTGAAAGCATGACATACCAGGGTTGCATTTTGAGGAAAAAGGATAAGAGAGTTATTTGCTAATTAATAATATTATTGACAGAGCAATCCAGGAGTCTTCCGTTCAGTAATTAGAAGGTCGAGTGCTTCAATCTATGTATCTGTGCATGTTTCTGTTTATGTGGCGCTAGTGATGGAGCATTTGACTGAGAGCATTGACGCTATGTCAATAAAAAAAAGAAAATAATAAACAGTTTAAGTAATATTTAATAAAAACGCAGATTTTTTTAATATTGTGATGTATGCTGGAAAAAGCCTAGTTTCTTTAAAATAAGTTAGGAAACCTAAAGATTATCTCAAAAATGCCTGAAAAATGCCCAAAAAAATCCTAGAAAATAAATAAAAAATGTATGTTTGCTGCGATTGAAAATAATAAACGGTTTAAGAAATATTTAATAAACAGTAAAACACAGAGATTTTTTTAACATTGAAAACTATGGTGGAAAAAAAGCCTAGCATCTGCATTAATTATAAAGTGACCTGTTCTGTTTTTTTTCGTCTTAGACCTTTTGGTTCAGTATTTTATGTTTTAGATCATTTTGTTCTTTTTTTTTTCATGTCAGATCATTTGGTTCTGTTTCTTTAGTTTCAGTTCATTTCGTTACGAAATTTATTTAGTTTTTGATTGTTTTGTTCCGGTTTTTTCAGCATTTCGTATCATTTGCGTTCCGTTTTATTTCATGTTGAAACTTTGATTCGGGATTTCGGGTAGCCGGAAATGGTAAATTTCGTACGAGATTCAATTCGGAAAGAAACGATTTGCACATCCCTACTGAATAAACCTGCTGAATGAAAACACCGAACAGCAGAGCAAGTCAGCAACTTTCTCTGCTGTTTGGTGTCTCTGAATAGATTAACCATTGCTTCTCTATGAGGGATTTCACTGCCCTCGAACAGGCACCGTAATTAATGGCTGTTCGCCAAAATTTGGCAAACTGCCTGCTCTCTGAACTAGGGATGAGCCGAACACTCCCTGAGTTCGGTTCAGAGCCGAACCCGAACTTCCCAAATGTTCGTATCCGAACCCGAACTCGAACTCAATACAAGTCAATGGGGCTGAAAATTCGGTTTTTAGAGTGCCCTCCAAGAGGGCATATATGCTAGATATTTGCCATAAAAGGTGTATGGGGGTCCGAGTAGTGCCCTGGGGGACAGGAAACAAGGACAAAAAGTAAAAAAAAAACGTTTTTAAAGGGACAGTGAGTTTTCCATGAAATAAGGGTTAAAAATAAAAATGAAAAATTCCTTCAAATATCGTGCCTAGGAGGTCCCCATAACCTGCCCGTGAAGTGGCGGATTTCTAGGATGTATAGAAATATGCAAAAACCATAAAATGACATTTCAAATGACGGTCGGTAAATGCTTTTGCTTTAATCTATCCATAAACAACTGCTTGGGGTGGCAGTCTGAATGAAAAGAGGAGACATTTTCGGACACGCAGAAAACGTTTACTGATTTTTTGGCGGTGAAATGCAGGAGAATGACTGGAGAATGGAAAATTCTAGACCAAATAGCCGATTTGGAAAGTGAGATAAATGGGCGAATTTTTCTGGTTTGGCTATTTTGACCTAGAATTTTCACTTCTCCAGTCCTTCTCCTGGTTTTCACCTCTCTGAATAACGCTGATGGTGTGCTTATCTGACCCTGGCCTAACCAATTTGTTAATCTGGTGTGTTTTGTCATACCCATTGTTCCAGATTGTTCTCTTTTCCTGCCATTCTCCTGGTTTTCACCTTTCTCTGAACAACCCTGAGAGAGAGGTGAAAGCCAGGAGAACTGGCAAGAGAAGAGAACAATCTAGACCAAATAGCTGATTTGGAAAGTGAGATAAATGGGAGAATTTTTCCGGTTTGGCTATTTTGACCTAGAATTTTCTCTTCAGTCATTCTCATGAGTTTCAACCTTTCTCTGAATAACCCTGTCAGGGTTATTGAGAGAGCGGTGAAGAGCAGGAGAATGACTGGAGAAGTGAAAATTCTAGGTCAAAATAGCCAAACCAGAAACATTCTCCCATTTAGGCTAGGGTCAGACTAGCGAATTTTTAACGTGCGTTTAGCCGCACTTAATCACAGCCGCACTAGCAGCAAATGACGGGCAATGACGGCCAATATACGAAGTACGGTCGCACGAAAGTCCGGCTGCGCAACGCAAGTGGAAAATGAACGCATTTTTTCAAGAAAGCAGAACAGCTAGTACAGACGTACAGAGTACGCTGCGTCCACTAGCGGCGTGTGTGCGTGATTTGGAGACGTCAGACCCTGCTCATGTCCGGCCAACATAACGTCCAGACACCCAAAGTTTCCTGGTTTGGATCCGTAAAAAATCACGCACAAAAATGCACATCGTATGACCGTTTTCGTGCATTCAGTGAAAAAATACGGCAATGCGTTCGGACGCACATTTTGACGGTCGCTGCGAAAAATGCGTTAGTCTGACCCTAGCCTTATCTCACTTTCCAAATCGGCTATTTGGTCAAGATTGTTCTCTTTTCCTGCCATTCTCCTGGTTTTCACCTTTCTCTGAACAACCCTGAGAGAGAGGTGAAAGCCAGGAGAACTGGCAGGAGAAGAGAACAATCTAGACCAAATAGCCAATTTGGAAAGTGAGTTAAATGGGAGAATTTCTCTGGTTTGGCTATTTTGACCTAGAATTTTCACTTCTCCAGTTATTATCCTGCTTTTCACCGCTCTCTGAATAACCCTGTGAATGTTTAATCCCGAGGTGAAAAATAACATTGCTTTAGATGTTATTTTGAATTTTTTTCTAACACCAGTTAAATGCAGCATATTAGGAAGATTTAGGAGGGAAATTAATTCTCAAATCTCAATCAAAAGCAGACACCACCCCACCCCCTCAGTACCGCAGTATAGTGTGCAATGTATCAAATTGATTACCAGACTAAAAACACCTGGTGTTATGCCCATTTGTGAACAGAGGTCATTAAGGCTAGGGTCAGACTGAGGCAGTGCGAACGCGCGTGCAGGCGCACTTAATCACGGCCGTAGTAGCAGCAAATGCCGGGCAATGATGGCCAATATACGAAGTACGGTCACACGAAAGTCCGGCTGCGCAACACAAGTGGCAAACGAACGCATTTTGTCGAGAACGTAAAACCGCTAGTACGGTTGTACAGAGTGCGCTGCGTCCGCTAGCGGCGTGTGTGCGTGAATTGGAGATGTCAGACACTGCTAATGTCCGGCCAACATAACGTCCAGATGCACAAAGTGTTTTATTGATGACCCGTACAAAATCACGAACGCAAATGCGCATAGTATGACCGCTATCGCGTACTCCGTGAAAAAATGCGTCCATTCGTTCGAACGCACTTTTTCACGGACAACGTGAAAATGCGTTCGTCTGACCCTAGCCTTAGAGTTGAGAATCTTTCCACGTATGCATTCGTTTTTAATTCAATACCTAATAAACCGTTGCTTATAATATTCTGCAGTAAAGAGTCTCTTTATTTCTAGATTTTTTAGTATTTTTTTAAGCATTTTCTATACTTTTTTCAAATTTTTTTTTTTTTTTTTCGAACTCGAACCGACACACCCAAAAAGTTCGAAGTTCACGAACTTTCGAACTGCGAAAGTTCGGGCCGAACTCCGAACCGTCCGAACCCGAACAGCTCATCCCTACTCTGAACAGCTGAATGGCCCCGAAATGTCACCGTACGGGGAAATTCCCTGTTTGGTGACAATTCGGGGCCAGATCGGCTCTCTCTTAATAAACCTGAGTATGTTTACATACAAAAAATTAAAGATGTAATAAATCTTTTTCTTTAAATTTTTGTTGTTTTTTTCAAAGCCTCCAATTTAGTTGTAGGGAATAGTTTCTTGGAAACTCTGTGTGGGGTTATTTGGTAAACGGGGAACTAGTGTAAGAATTAAAAAGGGAGTTTTAGGCTGGGGTCAGACCAGCGCACTTTTAACGTGCGTTCTGGCGCACTTAATTACGGCCGCACTAGCAGCAAATGACGGGCAATGACAGCCAATATACGAAGTACGGTCGCACGAAAGTCCGGCCGCGCAACGCAAGTGGAAAATGAACGCATTTTTTCGAGAACGCAGAACCGCTAGTACTGACGTACAGAGTGCGCTGCGTCCACTAGCGGCGTGTGTGCATGATTTGGAGACGTCAGACCCTGCTCATGTCCGGCCAACATAACGTCCAGACACCCAAAGTTTCCTGGTTTAGATCCGTAAAAAATCACGCACGAAAATACGCATCGTATGACCGTTTTC
Source organism: Leptobrachium leishanense (assembly GCA_009667805.1). Taxonomy (NCBI): domain Eukaryota; kingdom Metazoa; phylum Chordata; class Amphibia; order Anura; family Megophryidae; genus Leptobrachium; species Leptobrachium leishanense. The sequence continues at coordinate 32,911,688 of CM019067.1, read as the reverse complement.
GCGAATTCCATGAAAAAATACGTCAATGCGTTCGGACGCACTTTTTTACGTTCGCGTGTAAAAATGCTTTCGTTTGACCCTAGCCTTAGGGATAGCTTTTTTAAATTTTTTTACCAGCTTGACTTTTCGGTAGCCCTTGCAATTCTCCACCATGTGAAAGCACTGAATGAATAAACCCTTTAGGTTTGCTCAAGCAATAAAGGAATAGCATGTTCCCCCAGGCTAATCAATACTTTGTTGTGGCAAATAAACCCCCAGATGTTTAATATAATGAACATACTATAAAGCCTATCTAACAGATGCCTGTTCTGTATGAAGCCTTTTATTGATTAGCCATTCGTGTGCATTATGCTCTATCTGACGATATGTCTGTGCGCGTTCATGTGTTATTCTCTTTTTCAGATTTCTTGGCCCATTCATTGTGATGCTCGGAAAAGTTATGAATGACGTGTTTAAGTTCCTATTCTTGTATGGGGAGTTTTATGTGCCATACGCCTGTGCGTTCTGGATAATTTTTGGAGGTATGGTTTGATATCAGCAACCTTCATGTTTTTAAAGCAAACGTGTCATGCCTACCTTCAGTGCACCTCTATCTTAATGATACCATTAGCACAGCATTAGCACAGCAATCTGAGGTTCAGTCAGAGCTGCCGAAGTTTATACACTGCTCAGCCACATCATTAAACTCACTGACAGGTGATGTAACATATGGTTACAATGGCGCCTGTCACAAGGGGGGTATATTGTCTCGGGGTGGGATATATTGTTTCAGGGTGGGAAATATTGTCTCGGGGTGGGAAATATTGTCTCGGGGTGGGATATATAGTCTCGGGGCGGGATATATTTTTTTTGTCTCGGGCTGGTATATATAGTCACAGGGTGAGATATATTGTCTCGGGCGGGATATATTGTCACAGGGTGGGATAAATTGTCTTGGGTGGGATATATTGTCTCGGGCGGGATATATCGTCACAGGGAGGGATATATTTTCATGGGGTGGAATACGTTGTCACTGGGTGGGATATATCATCAAGGGGTGGGATATATTGTCGTGGGGTTGGACATGTCATCACTGGGTGGGATATGTCATCACGGGTTGGGATATGTTGTCATGGGGTGGGATATATTGTCACTGGGTGGGATATGTCGTCACTGGTGGGATGTTTTCACGGGTAGGATATATTGTCACGGGTTGGGATATAGTCACGGGTTGGGAGATGTTGTCACGGGGTGGGCTATATTGTCAAGGGGTGGGATATATTGTCACGGGGTGGGATATATAGTCACGGGGTGGGATATGTCGTCTCGGGGTGGGATATGTAATCACAGGTTGGGATATGTTGTCACGGGTGGGATATGGTGTCACGGGTAGGATATATTGTCACGGGTTGGGATATATGGTCACAGGTTGGGTATATGTTGTCATGGGGTGAGATATATTGTCACGGGGTCGGATATATTGTCACTGGGTGAGGTATATTGTCACTGGGTGGGATATGTTGTCATGGGGTGGGATATATTGTGACTGGGTGGGATATGTTGTCATGGGGTGTGATATGTTGTCACAGGGTGAGATATGTTGTCATGGGGTGGGATATATTGTCACTGGGTGGATATGTTGTCACAGGGTGAGATATATTGTCACGGAGTGGGATATAGTAGGAGCAAGTGAACAGTCAGTTGTTTAATTTCATGTGTTGGAGACAGAAAAAAGGGTGAAAAGAGTGACTGTGACACGGCCAAATACTAACGGCCAGACGACTAGGTCGGAGCATCTCCAAAACGGCAAGTCTTGTGGGGTGTTCCGGCGTGCAGGGGTTAGTACCAACCAAAAGTGTTGCGAGGAAGGACAACCAGTGATGGACACCCAAGGCTCATTGATGCACGTGGGGTGTGAAGGCTGAGCCCGTCTGGTCCGATCACACAGAAGAGCTACTGGAGCTCAAATTGCTGAAAAACCGAATGCTGGCCATGATAGAAAGATAGACACGCACCACCTACCTAGATATTGTTACAGACCACGAAACCCTTTCATGGCCATGGTGTCCCCGATGGCAGTGGCCTCTTTCAGCAGGATAATGTCCCCTGTCACACTGCAAAAACTGCTCAGGAAGCAATGGTTTGAGGAACATCACAAAGATTTCAAGGTGTGGTCTTGGCCTCCAAATTCCTCAGATCTCAATCCGATTGAGCATCTGTGGGATGTGCTGGAACAATAAAACTGATCCATGGAGGCCCCACCTCGCAATGTGCAGGACATAAAGGCTCAGCTGCTAATGTCTTGGTGCCAGATACCACAGGACACGTTCAGAGGACGAGTCCATGCCTCGATGCATCAGAGCGGTTTTGGCAGCACAAGGGGGACCCACACGATATTAGGCAGGTGGTTTTTATGTTGTGGTTGATCAGTCTATGTAACTAGCGATCCGAAGAGTTGGCCAATAGGAGATCAGAAGGTGATTTCGATAGTATAGAGCGCTTTAATTTTGGTAGCGACATTAACTGTGAAAACTTTTACCGCTAAAACTGTGACTAGTTCTGACAACCTGATTAATGTGCTTTTTTTTCAATTATACATAGGTCAAGTAGACAATATGAGCAGCGTGCCACAAATGCTCTTTACAATCTTCCGAATCACCCTGGTGGATGACTATAACTTCCCAGACATGTATGGCGTTGATCCTGTCATGGCTTACATACTCTGCGGTACCTTCCTGGGAGTGTCAGCCATTCTCTGTATTAACCTGCTCATTGCCCTGCTCTCTGACACATTTCAGAGGTAGTAAATATTTTTTATAACTAATAAACATTAAATGTATAGTTTTCTTTTAAAGTTCACGTCCTGTGACCAAAGTAAGTAAGGGAATGTCACTGAAGGCAACAAAGTAACACCGCAACGTATCGAGACCATAGTACAAAAGAAAGGTGTCTAATTTAGTGTCAGTTTCGGAAACAGAAACAATGTTTTCACCCTCTGCGTAATATAGTAAAATGGCAACAATAAAAACATACTTAAAGGGCCACTACCACCAAAAAATGAAATGTCCTTATTGTTAAGAAAATATTTTCCTCTATATGTGTCACTGGGTGCATCCATTGTGTGATACTTTGTGTTGTAAACAGCCCCCCCCCCTCCCACAGCACTTGTTCCTCACTGTGTGACGTTGGGCATAGAATGGACTCTTTGGGTCAGACGTCCTGATATCCGACCTATTGACTTGCATTGTGTGGGCTGCAGGGCTGGATTTACAATTAGGAAAAGTTGGCATGTGCCTTAGGCACCTGACACCGGGGGACACCTTGCTTTGTATAAGGAAAAAAAATACAATAATTTAAAATCTTTGGACTCCTATATCTCTGAAACCCTACATTCTACAGGCTCACAGGCGGTACCATTGGAAAGCATAGGGTATGGCCTTTCCATTGATAGCACAATTGATCAGGTTTTATGTAAGAATAAAAGAATAAAGTACAAATATTTATATTTTTTTTCCAAGGTCAAATGAGGTTTTCATTGGAAAATTTAGAGTCTGGCCTTTCCAGTGATTCCAAATATGGCCATGTAATTTGTAAAAATAGAACATAGGGGGAAAAAAGAGGCTTCTGAGATGTAACTCCTGCCCTGGTGGGATGTGTGTAAATGACTTCACCAGGGGGTAATGATGAGTGGTGTTAGTACACTATCAGATCTCAATCAGCTGCTATCTCTTATCTTGAGTAGCACGCACAACACAATAGATCCCCTGCAGCCTTGTATAAACATTCTCTCCACCCCATTGCCTCTTCACTACTGTTTTATCCCATACCACAGCTGTAAAGTGAAACTTGCCATACGATTTTGGTAAATTCTGCATCATGGGAAAAATCCACAAATTGGAAACAGGAGATAAAAACCTAACTTTATTTTTCCTTTTTACAGACAATTTCTTTAAACAAAGAAAAAAAAACGCAGCATGTGTTTTATAATGTGTTCTGTTTGTAATGCACAAGTAACCAAGTTACAGCTTATGTTAGTGCTAGTGTCTCCTTAAATCGCATCACATTCAGGTTACCCAGACAGAGGCTGAAGAGCTCAAAAACACTGAAGAAAACAATTATGGCGCATTAGTTCATAGAATGAGAATAAATAGATCAACCAAAGTGTCCAGTGGCACTCACATTAATCTGAGCCCTACGGTAAATGGCTCAGTTATTTCTCATGGGTCATTTGCTAGAGAAGACCTCCACCCTCTCAGGGCTTTTCTTGACTTCCATCCATTGTAGCAAAACAGGAAAATAGGAAACTTTATGGTGTAGATTCATAAAATGGCACACTCACATGCTCTAGAGACGGTAACTGGCTCGATTTTTGCATCTGCATAGGTTGTTTTATCTGAAGTGACCTACTCCCTCTTATTTGATCCACTCCACATTTCAGCACAAAAGATCAGGCTCAGAATAAATAAATGGCGCAGTATCATTGATTAATCAGTGGGAAGTATAGAAAGTCCTTCTCACGTGGCCAGGAGCCCTTTCCTAATTGACTCTATGATGTACACCTGGACACGGATTTACTCCGGTGGTGTCCTTCAATCTGTTGCTCTACTCCCCATTCTCTTTCCTCTGACAAGAAGATTCCGGAAAGCTTGTAATATGAAAACGACAGCGTAAAGGGGATTCTCTATTGAAAAATACAGTTCCCTTTTTTTTCCCTTAAATAATTGGCGAGATACTGCCGACAGGCCAGCCTCTGCCCAATTACGTTTGTATTTTTTTTCCCACCTTTGGTGCTTTCACTCACCTTTTGTCCCTCCCCGCACACTGATCCTCCTATTTTGGCACAGGGACTCCCGAACCCAGGGAGGGGAGAAGGGGGGCACTCCTCAGAACTTGACCACTTTAAAACTACAAAGTGGTCAGGATTAGGGATGTGCATGACTTTTTTCAGCTCTTTTTTTTTTTTCGTTTCGGGTCATTTCGGACAGTTTTTTGTTTCGTTTTGGTGATTCGGATCAATTCGGGTGATTCAGATCAGTTGCTTTTCTGTTTTTTATTGGTTGTTTAAGAATGTGAAGTAGATTACTAGTACCAATAGAATGAAAGTTTCTTTACTTATTTATTCTTTTAGGATTTTTTTTAGGCATTTTTGGGTGAAATTTTAGGTTTCCTAACTTTTTAAAGAAACAAGGCTTTTAAACCCATAGGTTTCAGTGCAGCATATGAATCCACACACTGCTGGGAAGCGCCTCTCTGCAGTATAAATAATGCAGCATATGAGTCCACACACTGCCGGGCAGCGCCTCTCTGCAGTATAATTAATGCAGCATATGAATCCACACACTGCCGGGCAGCGCCTCTCTGCGGTATAATTAATGCAGCATATGAATCCACACACTGCCGGGCAGCGCCTCTCTGCGGTATAATTAATGCAGCATATGAATCCACACACTGCCGGGCAGCGCCTCTCTGCGGTATAATTAATGCAGCATATGAATCCACACACTGCTGGGAAGCGCTTCTCTGCAGTATAAATAATGCAGCATATGAATCCACACACTGCCGGGCAGCGCCTCTCTGCGGTATAATTAATGCAGCATATGAATCCACACACTGCTGGGAAGCGCTTCTCTGCAGTATAAATAATGCAGCATATGAATCCACACACTGCCGGGCAGCGCCTCTCTGCAGTATAATTAATGCAGCATATGAATCCACACACTGCCGGGCAGCGCCTCTCTGCAGTATAATTAATGCAGCATATGAATCCACACACTGCTGGGAAGCGCTTCTCTGCAGTATAAATAATGCAGCATATGAATCCACACACTGCCGGGCAGCGCCTCTCTGCGGTATAATTAATGCAGCATATGAATCCACACACTGCCGGGCAGAACCTCTCTGCAGTATAATTAATGCAGCATATGAATCCACACACTGCTGGGAAGCACCTCTCTGCAGTATTATTAATGCAGCATATGAATCCACACACTGCCAGGCAGCACCTCTCTGCAGTATAATTAATGCAGCATATGAATCCACACACTGCTGGGAAGCGCCTCTCTGCAGTATAATTAATGCAGCATATGAATCCGCACACTGCCAGGCAGCACCTCTCTGCAGTATAAGTAATGCAGCATATGAATCCGCACACTGCTGGGAAGCACCTCTCTGCAGTATTATTAATGCAGCATATGAATCCACACACTGCTGGGAAGCGCCTCTCTGCAGTATAATTAATGCAGCATATGAATCCACACACTGCCAGGCAGCACCTCTCTGCAGTATAAGTATTGCAGCATATGAATCCGCACACTGCTGGGAAGCACCTCTCTGCAGTATAATTAATGCAGCATATGAATCCACACACTGCTGGGAAGCACCTCTCTGCAGTATAATTAATGCAGCATATGAATCCACACACTGCTAGGAAGCGCCTCTCTGCAGTATAATTAATGCAGCATATGAATCCACACACTGCTGGGAAGCACCTCTCTGCAGTATAATTAATGCAGCATATGAATCTACACACTGCCGGGCAGCACCTCTCTGCAATATAATTAATGCAGCATATGAATCCACACACTGCTGGGAAGCGCCTCTCTGCAGTATAATTAATGCAGCATATGAATCCACACACTGCCGGGCAGCGCCTCTCTGCAGTAAGCGCCTCTCTGTGGTATAATTAATGCAGCATATGAATCCGCACACTGCTGGGAAGCGCCTCTCTGCAGTATAATTAATGCAGCATATGAATCCGCACACTGCCAGGCAGCACTCTCTGCAGTATAATTAATGCAGCATATGAATCCACATGCTGCCGGGCAGCACCTCTCTGCAGTATAATTAATGCAGCATATGAATCCACACCCTGCTGGGCAGCGCCTCTCTGCAGTATAATTAATGCAGCATATGAATCCACACCCTGCCGGGCAGCGCCTCTCTGTGGTATAATTAATGCAGCATATGAATCCACACACTGCCGGGCAGCGCCTCTCTGCAGTATAATTAATGCAGCATATGAATCCACACACTGCTGGGAAGCACCTCTCTGCGGTATAATTAATGCAGCATATGAATCCACACACTGCTGGGAAGCGCCTCTCTGCAGTATAATTAATGCAGCATATGAATCCGCACACTGCCGGGCAGCGCCTCTCTGCAGTAAGCGCCTCTCTGCGGTATAATTAATGCAGCATATGAATCCGCACACTGCTGGGAAGCGCCTCTCTGCAGTATAATTAATGCAGCATATGAATCCGCACACTGCCAGGCAGCACCTCTCTGCAGTATAATTAATGCAGCATATGAATCCACACATTCCTGGGAACTTCCCAGCAGTGCATGGATTGCTATGCTGCATTAATTCTAACTCCTAAAAAACGAAAAACCAACTGATCCGAAAAATTAATCGATCCGAATAACCAAATCGATCTGCAGAGAGGTGCTGCCTCGTAGTGTGGATTCATATGCTGCATTAATTATACTGCAGAGAGGCGTTTCCAAGCAGTGTGTGGATTCATATGCTGCACTGAAACCTATGGGTTTAAAAGCCTTGTTTCTTTAAAAAAAGTTAGGAAACCTAAAATTTCACCCAAAAATGCCTAAAAAAATCCTAAAAAAATAAATAAGTAAAGAAACTTTCATTCTATTGGTAGTAATCTACTTTCCATTCTTAAATAACCAATAAAAAATTTAAATAACTCCTAAAAAATGAAAAACCAACTGATCCGAATCATCCGAATCAATCCAGATCGTTGAATCAAACCGGATCACCAAATCGATGCAGCCAAAATTTCGGATCGATCTGAAATTTTCGGACAGTCAATATTTTGTTTTCAGAAATGCTCCCAAAACATGAAAATGGTGATTTTCATACGAAATTGGATTTGGAACAAAACGAATTGCACATCTCTAGTCAGGATGAGTATAGTGTCCCTTTAAACAACTCAGAACATCCAATATGGCGGGTCACGCTATGTGAATATACATAAAAACGCACAATTACACACACAGGCATATTTATCATACTGACACGTCTCAATAAAGTGTTCCTGTAGTCCTATTACTAATTTATTAACCTCAATAATAATATTCCCATTCTAGGGTTTACGATAATGCCACCGCAAATGCCGCAATGCAACAGGCAAGCACTCTGCTACAAATAGAAGAAAGCCTCAGTAAAAAGAACAAGGCCAGGTTTGCCAAGCACATCCAGACCAACTGTTCTCCGTTAACGCTCTTCTATGACGATGATCTCACCGTCGATCAAGATGATGACCTGAAAAAAGTGACCATACAGATCAAGGTACATGCGGTATTACTATTTAACCTGCAACCACTGCCCTATCTAAGCGTTTATGTACAGGGCAGCCATCATGGAAGCCAATGATATGTTAAGGTTCCCAGTTTCTCCAGGGGGGCCCTGACCCTTGCCAAACCCTGTGCAGCTTGTCTAGGTGCCACGGATGTAAGGGCCTCTCCATGTCACCTAGGACTGATCCACAAAGATACCTACAAACTTTCTGGTGGGACGTAGCATATGAGGCCTGACTCATCACCGAGTGAGCGATAAGTATGATCTGGGCCAGGTAGAGATGCAAAGAGTGAACCATGTAACACTTTTTCCCCTTGCTGGGTGGACCACCAGGGATTTAGCCCACTCCCTGTAACATAAGGTAACCAAAAGAGGAAGCCAAAGGTTTTATGTTAAATAAATTTACTGAAATTGGCAGCTGAGGGAAGGAAGCCCCGACTAATGGATCAGTAAGGGGCCCCATTCTCACCGTGGGATGAGAGGTGCGCATCAGATTTATTGGGGGGATATTTAGGAGGTGCTAAATGATTTTGCAAAAACGGAACCAGTTAGCAGCTCCTCAGGCCCGTCTTTAATATTGATTGGACGCTGGGCAAATATTCCAGCCCCCCCCGGAAGCCCGCCCACAGCATAATTTTACTCTCCACCCCCAACATCCCGAAAAAAACACAAATACATCATGGACTTGTCTCAAAAAGCTTTAATAATTTTAAATATAAAGAACTAGCTCACAAACAAGTCCTTAGATCTGTAACAGTAGGCACATACCAATTATAGCCTCTTCTAGGCTCTTTCTCATCATATCTTTCTATTAACAGTTATATGTTCTTGGGAGAAAAGGCATGTTAATATCTTAATAGAGATTTATGTACCCTGCACAGACCCCCCAGAAATATATGTATCCAGCACAGGCCCCCAGAATTATATGTACCCAGCACAGGCACCCCTAGAAATATATGTATCCAGCACAGACCCCCAGAATTATATGTACCCAGCACAGACCCCCCAGAAATATATGTATCCAGCACAGGCCCCCAGAATTATATATATCCAGCACAGACCCCCCAGAAATATAGGTACCCAGCACAGACCCCCAGGATTATACTTACTCAGCACATACCTTAGGATCAGTTGACCGTGTGTTCCTCCGAGTGCCAGCATTTTCCTCCACATGGTCGTCAGCCTCTGAAGGCTGTGACGCGCTCTCACGAGATCTCGCCTGTAGGGTGTGTCACAGCCTTCACAGGACGGCGTTCGCCCGAGGGAGAATGCTGTCGCTCGCTAGAAGACACGGCCAGTCGAGGAGACTGCTAGCGGAATGCTGTTAGTTAATGTATTCCGCTAGCAGCGGCGGCTGTCGTCGTCCACGGTTTACATGGGTCCAAGGGGCAGCTGCTTTGGGCCCCTCAACAATGACTGGGCCCGGGGAAACTGCCCCTTTTGCCCTGCGTTAAAGACAGCCCTGCAACTCCTAAAAGGTGGTGCTAAAATTTTGGCTTGTGCATCCCTGCAGTAATTAAAACAAGGAAATCTAACTGGAGCCATCTTCCTTGACTTTGCCAAGGCTTTTGACACAGTAGACCATGGCATCCTATTACAAAAACTTAAAAACTCTGGTATTGGTGATAGTACGTTAACCTGGTTCCAATCATATGTGTCTGACAGGTCTCAATTTGTGTCCATTTCTGACAGCACTTCCCTTCCCCTCCCAGTCACGTGCGGTGTACCCCAAGGCTCGATACTTGGCCCCCTGCTATTCACAATATTCATAAACGATCTGCCCAATGTCTGCAAAGCTTCAACTGTACACATGTACGCAGACGACACGGTAATCTATACCAGCAAACCAAATCTCCCGCAGCTGGAGGCCGTGCTGCAAGAAGAATTCACTGGGGTAGAAAAGTGGATAGCAAATAACAAACTTTTTCTAAATACTGACAAAACGGTTACAATGCTCTTTGGAACAAAACCTAAACTACACAAATTGCAAACACCCCATCTATGTGTGGGGACAAAATCAAACGGCACACTGACCACAGTCACCTCTCTCAAATACCTAGGTATGTGGTTAGACCCTAATCTATCTTTTGCCCCCACATCGAAAAACTCTCATCTAAACTTTACCCCAAACTAGGTGCCCTGTACAGAAACAAATCCTGCCTGAGCCCCGTGGTAAGAAAGCAGATTGTACAACAAATGCTTATGCCAGCCATTGAATACGGAGATGTAGTGTATGCAGCCGCCCCGCAAACACACCTCCAGAAACTTACTACATTGTATAACTCATTCTGTCGCTTTGTGCTACAATGTAACTACATGACCCACCATTGTGACATGTTAAAAGAACTAAACTGGCCATCGCTGGACTCTAGACGCACCCTTCACCTTTCCAACCTGGTGTTTAAGAGCTTTTCTGGGAAGCTACCACCCTACCTGAATATGCTGCTTCCCCCAGCAGTTCCCTCATCCTATAACCTCAGATCCAGGACCAGCACCTTACTTGCAATACCGCAATACAAAAAGAAAATGGCTCGATCCGCATTTTCCTACAGAGCACCGCAAATATGGAATAACCTCCCAGACGCCGTCAAATCTTCCCCCAGTCTAAAGTCCCTTAAGAGCTCCCTATTAGCATACCTCAATACAAAATGCACCTGTAAACATGTAACATAATGACTACATTTCCTCCATATTTATTTTTCTGTTAATCTGTATATTTGGTCTTGTGTTAATATCTTCAGGGCCGCCATCAGGGCATTACGCCCATTACTGCCGTAAGGGGCCCGGGCCCGGTGGGGGCCCGGGCCGCCGGGGCCTGGGGGGAGGATCCCGGGCCCCCGACGGCAGCGGCGTCGCCCTTTAACAGCTCCGGAATCGGACTCTGAGTCCGAATCCGGAGCTGTGTCCCTGCTGCTGCTGCAGGAGCCGGAGGAGACTGAGACACTGTGTCTCCTCCGGCTCCTGGCAGCTTCACTTCCTGGCTGGGCGGGGCAAGCAGTGTGTGAGGGGCCTCCAAGCACGTTGCTTTGGCTCCGCCCCTCCACTCAGTGAAGCTGCGCGCCGGAGCTGGAGGGACCAGGAAGAAGACAGAAGAAAAGAAGAGAAGAAAATTAAAGAAAAAGGTGAAGAAAAGAAGAGCTGAAGACAGAAGAAAAGAAGATAGAAGACAGCGAGTGGTGAGCCAGGGCCCAGACCCAGACCCCAGGCCCCTAGATCCAAACCCAGGGCCCAGACCCCAAGGCCCAGACCCCTAGGCCCAGACCTCTAGGCTCAGACCCAGGACCCAGACCCCAAGGCCCAGACCCAGGGCCCAGACCCCAAGGCCCAGACCCCTAGGCCCAAACCCAGGGCCCAGACCCCTAGGCTCAGACCCAGGGCCCAGACCTCTAGGCTCAGACCCAGGGCCCAGACCCAGGACCCAGACCCCAAGGCCCAGACCAAGGCCCAGACCCCTAGGCCCAAACCCATGGCCCAGACCCCAAGGCCCAGGACCCAGACCCTAGGGCCCAGACCCCAAGGCCCAGACCCCTAGGCCCAAACCCAGGGCCCAGACCCCCAAGGCCCAGACCCAGGGCCCAGACCCCAAGGCCCAGACCCAGGGCCCAGACCCCAAGGCCCAGACCCAGGGCCCAGACCCCTAGGCCCAGACCTCTAGGCCCAGACCCCAAGGCCCAGACCCAGGGCCCAGACCCCAGGGCCCAGACCCTAGGGCCCAGACCCTAGGGCCCAGGGTCCAGACCCCTAGGCCCAGGGCCAAGACCCAGGGCCCAGACCCAGGGCAAATGCCCAGACCCCAAGACCCAAACCCAGGGCCCGGACCCAGGGCCCAGACCCTATGGCCCAGGGCAAAGGCCCAGGGCCCAGACCCCTAGGCCCAAACCCATGGCCCAGACCCCTAGGCCCAGGACCCAGACCCTAGGGCCCAGACCCCTAGGCCCAGACCTCTAGGCTCAGACCCAGGACCCAGACCCCTAGGCCCAGACCCTAGGGCCCAGGGCAAAGGCCCAGGGCCCATGGCCCAGACCCCTAGGCCCAGGGCCCAGACCCCGGGCCCAGACCCCCTAGGCCCAGACCCCCTAGGCCCAGACCCCCTAGGCCCAGACCCCCTAGGCCCAGACCCTGGGCCCAGACACCCTGGGCCCAGACCCTGGGCCCAGACCCCCTAGGCCCAGACCCTGGGCCCAGACCCCCTAGGCCCAGACCCTGGGCCCAGACCCCCTAGGCCCAGACCCTGGGCCCAGACCCCCTAGGCCCAGACCCTCTAGGCCCAGACCCCCTAGGCCCAGACCCTCTAGGCCCAGACCCTGGGCCAGACCCTGGGCCAGACCCTGGGCCCAGACCCCCTAGGCCCAGACCCTGGCCCAGACCCCCTAGGCCCAGACCCTGGGCCCAGACCCCCTAGGCCCAGACCCTGGCCCAGACCCCTAGGCCCAGACCCTGGCCCAGACCCCCTAGGCCCAGACCCTGGGCCCAGACCTAAGGCCCAGACCCCCTAGGCCCAGACCCTGGGCCCAGACCCCCTAGGCCCAGACCCTGGGCCCAGACCCCCTAGGCCCAGACCCTGGGCCCAGACCCTAAGGCCCAGACCCCCTAGGCCCAAACCCAGGGCCCAGACCCTAGGGCCCAGACCCTAAGGCCCAGACCCAGGGCCCAGACCCCCTAGGCCCAAACCCAGGGCCCAGACCCTAAGACCCAGGGCCCAGACCCTAAGACCCAGGCCCAGACCCTAGGCCCAAACCCAGGGCCCAGACCCCTAGGCCAAACCCAGGGCCCAGACCCAGGGCCCAGACTCCAAGGCCCAGACACCAAGGCCCAAATACAGACCCAGGGCCCAGACCCTAGGGTCCAGACCCCATACCCAGGGCCCAGACCCCAAGGCCCAGAGCCAGGGCCCAGACCCCAGACCCTAGGGCCCAGACCCCAAGGCCCAGACCCAGGGCCCAGATCCTAGGACCCAGACCCCAAGGCCCAGGGACCAGACCAGGGCCCAGGCTAGACCCCAGGGACCAGACCTCAGGCCCAGACCTCAGGGACCAGACCTCAGGGACCAGACCCCAAGGCCCAGTCCCAGGGACCAGACCCAGGGCCCAGGCCCAGACCCAGACCCAAAGGCCATCATACACAGCCCGTTTCTGTGAGATTTATTGCTGTGGATTCTGTGATATGTTCAGACACACCACTCATTACTGTGTTTTATTGCTGTGGATACTGTGATAAGCTAATACACACTGCACATTACTGGGAGTTTTATTGCTGTGGTGCTATGTTATGTCCTTTTTTTTGAAGGGGGAGAAAAGCTGTTAGAGGTTGAGGGGGGGCCCTGGGGGGCCCCATCGTGAGGTTTAGTAAGGGGCCCCATCATTTCTGATGGCTGCCCTGAATATCTTGCATTTTACTATTTTGTATTTCTGTAACCACTCAATGTTCTCGAACCCAGGACATACTTGAAAACGAGAGAAATCTCAATGTATCCTTCCTGGTAAAATCCTTTATAAATAAATAAATAAATAAATAAATTAGCGCTAGGATGTTTTATTACCTTACTTATCTTAACAATAATTACTGATTGTCCTCCCCATGTTAAGTATAAGGTGCGCAAAGTACAGTAAACTTGTGGAAGTTAACGCAAAAAACAATGCGCTAATAATTTTTTTTACGGGTTTAGCATCAGGAAGATAATATAACGGGGCACATGTTAAAGTCACTTATCCTGGCGATGACGCTTACTCATCCAAACGCTTCCTATAGCGTTCACTATAGTATAGTGCGCATGGTCTTTTCGGACGCAATTCAATGTTTTTAAACGCCCAGCCATCCAGGGCAGCCATCAACATGTCTCGTCCTTCGGGTACCCCTCGCTGGTGTACGTGGTCTCTGATCAATTCCTGGACACCTGGGTAAAGGGATACTGTATTAAAAAACAGAGTTCTCTATTTTTGTCCTTAAATAATTGGACAGAGGACATACCCAGTCTATAGGCGACAAACGATGGCAGTGCCCGGCAGGTAAGCATTACAGGTGCACATTAAACATCTTGGGCCCTATTACATTGATAACACTAACAACGTTAGCGCTCACCTGTGTGAGCGTTAACATTAGCTCTGGTGACCCTAGCTTGGGCGCACCATATCACAGTCCAAACGCTAACGGGTTAAAAAACCCATTAGCGATTCGGATAGTGCGCTTTTCAGCGCGAGGTTACTGTACTTTGCGCACCCTTTACTTAACATGAGGAGTGCAAAGAGTTAATTAGCGTTAGGATTACAAAGTCCTAACGCTAATTACCGTCCTGCTGCGGTTAACTCGAAAATGAACCACAGCTAGGATCTGTTGCTAAAAGATTCCGCTTCTGCGGAATCAGTCAGCACCAGCTGAAACCCCCCCCCCCAAAATCACATATTCACCTTCCATCCCGCAGCAAGAACGGCGGCTCAATCCGGCACTTCTTGCCGCCAGGAGCAGAGAGAGACTGGGGGGAAAAAAGTCCCCCAGTCTCCCTCTGTAGATCACTACGCCGACCTGCCGGATCTCGCCGGCATCGTTAGCCTCAATGGAGTCCTATGGACTCCATCGAGGGGATGCTCGTGGTGGCGCTTAGTTGCTGCCGTGAGCATCCAGAGGCTTAGCGCATGTTACGGTGCTGGCTGCTAGATTAGCGCCTGCCACGTAATATCACTCTAAAACGGGGACGCTAAGGAAAAACCTGCAGGCGCAGGTGTCACGGATTCCCCACGGATATATACAGAGAATGATCCTTGTACACAGGGTTGCCCTAATATTCCGATCCTTATAGTGGTCGGTAAAATAGAGACTAAATAAGAGAACAGATAGAGACAAGAAACAAAATATATAAATATATATTGCACTTAGATGCCAGATATCTGTATTAACAATATCGCAGAACCAGAGTTCAAAATACTAGAGTAAACGATAGTCAAAGCCAGAGGTTTAAACACAAGAGTAGTCGATTGCCAAAGACAGGAGTCATACACAAATCAAATCAATTCAATAAGAAACACTTGGGAGCACTGCGGGAGTGTGAGAATACGACAGCGCACTGGTCTGGGCTAACTGAAGGGCTTATATACCGGATCACGCTCTTTCCTAATGCGTCCCACCCCTCCCAGACGTCACGTGATCAGCGCTGGCGTGCAGTTTATCCGCCGTTCGGCAAGAGAGCAGCGTGGAGGAGGCTGCTCGACGCCGGAGGTACGTGACAGCAGGTTTTTCTCCTTAGTGTCCCTGTTTTAGCGTGCTGTTTGTAATATGGCCCCTTGTCTGAACTAATGACTGAGAAAATTGTTTGGGGTTTTTGCATTTTGTTTTTTTTTTAATAATTTTTTTGCTGCCAAATTAACAAAAATATACGTCATTGTGTGTCGGCCAGAGTGTTTAGCGAGTGATTCAGTAGTTCTGGTGTGAAATTGACATGTAGTAAAAGTGATTAGTCACAAAATGACAAAAACAAGAAAATAACAGGGGAAAAACCCCAAACCAGCAGCTTCATTTATAACCATGTAAAATCTGCGTAGGGTGATATCTGAATCAAAACAAGAGATGCTAATGGCCTCATTTAGCGCGGAGGACGAACCGCATGCGGAGATCAAAGCCTTTCAACAAGAATGAGAAAAATGATATGAAAACCAACCTAATGAAATCTTTTCTGTCTGTAAAAGCCGTGGAGATTATTCAAATTGTACTTCAAACAATTTTTAATTAACTTCTGATTGTGATCCAAACCACCAGTGACACGCTGCGTTGGGAGCTGCTCGTACGTAATTCCACAAATGGTGCGATACGTCGACGACGCTCTAGATTACTGACTTTACGATACCAAATTATTCACGTTTATTATCAGGTCATCAAGCTCATCATGGACTGAATGCCGCCGCGGCATTTACTGTGTACCGCGCTGGAGAGACCTACTAAAGGCTTAATGGTAACCAATTAAATCTAGTGCCTTTATAAAAAAAAGATGGAGAAAGGGGCCGTTTGAAAAGACCCAAGAGATATGTTAAAACAAACCCATTTTTATTAATTCCTTTAGATAGCGTGGGGGTTGCTAGATTAGCATGTCTTTAAAGTTTTATGGAAAGTCAAGGTTATGACTTGATTGGAGGTCTAGGG
The DNA here is from genome assembly GCA_009667805.1 of Leptobrachium leishanense. NCBI lineage: Eukaryota > Metazoa > Chordata > Amphibia > Anura > Megophryidae > Leptobrachium > Leptobrachium leishanense. Next base: position 32,895,268 of record CM019067.1, on the reverse strand, counting down.
GGCGGAGGTCTAGGGGGCTTACAATTATCATATCATTAATGAGTTGGAGAACTTTGTTTTAGGACACAAAGTCATCCATTTAGGCTTAACAAAAGGAAACTCAGGCTAAAGCATAAATGGTTTCTAAATAAAACTGTGGAATTCTCTGCCTGTTGAGGTGGTTGGATCAGAGACTGTACAGACTTTTAAACAAAGACTGGATGACTTCCTGCAAAAACAAAATATTAAGGGTTATTATATTTAATATGTGCGTAAAAGCTGCTTGATCCAAAGAGAAATCTGACGCCATCTGGGGTTAAGAAGGAATTTTTCCCCAGTATGTTCCATATTCGGCGAGCGCTTCAGACTGGGGTATTTTTGGATCAACAACCGCATCTGATATATGAAATGTTGACCTCAATGGCCGCACGGCTATTTCCAGCCTGTGTAAATTAATGGACACAGATTTAGGGCCCTATTCCTTAGTGAACGCTAACCGTAGCATTCAGGTGAGTAAGCATTAGCATATAGAGCAACATACAAGAAATGTGTATAAGGAGCGCACATAAAAGATTAAGGGCTCTATTACATTCTCCGTGCAAATTCATCCGCGCAGCGCATTTTCTTTTGCATGCAGCGTTAAACGTTAACGCGCGTAAATTAACGCTGGTATTACGATCCGAGTGCATTTTTTCATCAGTCAAAAAATATTGTGCAGAAAAAAGACGTGTAAAAACGTGCGCGCATTAACGTTGCGTGCAGAAATCGGTGGGGAAACTGTTTTTTCACGCTATTCAGCCAATCAGAATTAAGAACCACAGTTATCTCCCGTTCCGTCTTTGCACCTGCCTTCGTGCTGGTGTATTTGGTTTTGGCCAGAACGTTCAGATTTGCCATTACCACCAGCTTTTAAGTATTACCACCAGCTTTTAAGTGTGCGCGAACGTCGTAACACGACGTTCTGCGCAAAGGGTTTTGCCCCTCGCGTTAGTGCGCTTTTGCGCGTGCGCAAAAAAGTACACGAAGAATGTAATAGAGCCCTCTCAGTGGTGGAAACAACAAATACTCATTTTATACAGAGAAAGGTTGAATTTCCAACTCTTGGAATATAGTCCTAAAAAAGAGGGACAAAACCGATCGTGCAATATCAAATGATCAAGGGACTGATATTACAGTAGACAGTAGAGGTTCTACTCACAAGCCCGGAGCCTTTATGACTCGTATTGTTCGCCTTTAAGCCTCTATGGGGTCTCCTCCCATCAATCGATATACTGGTGTCACAACAGGAAGCGTCAGATAAGATTGTACCTCGGAGGAACAATATATATGGTGCAATATTGTTGAAAAACCATACAAGAAGAGAGAATGTATGGAGGGGAGAGGGGAATTACACTCATGTGTTGTGGAGCCTCCCCGATGGTGGCTCCGTATATCTGCCTCAGACCACTTAGGGGGTCTCACCCTCTCTCAACGGTAGTTGAAGGATTAATCAGATGGAATATCCGAGTGACCAGTATCCAAGGCAATCTCTCAAATGGGGTACTCAATTTAAACTTGAGGCCGAATTATTAAAAATATGTGGATTTATTAAACAAATAAAACAAAAGGAACAATACCGAAACGCGTTTCTCCTGCTTTCCTGTAGGCTTCATCAATCGGATTGTCCCCATTATGTCCGTGTTGTATATTTATAGACTCTCCTCGTTACTCCTTTGGCCGCTAGGTCCCGGCGTGCGTCTCAGCTCCACTTCCGGATCGAGTGTCAGTGAGCGGGCACCTCCTGATGACGTATATCCGCCCATCCTCACCACCGCGATACATGCAGGCGGCGGCGTTCCTTCTTCATTTTCACTTTCGATTTCAATGATGTTACCTAGTTAAACACATCGATTACCATACAGCCTATATTTCCCATACTTCAGAATCATGTGTCTATTCCCTTATAATCCTTCATACGCATCCCACTATATTTATTTCTCAAGCTGGCATTTATTTCTAATGATTGTCCAAAATCTAGATATAGATCGCCATACATTATCCAAAGTTGATCACAGTATATATTATATAAAATTGATTGATGTGTACAAAGAAGGGCTAACTCTGTCGTAGTCAGAAATGTTATCTAAACGGGCAGGGAGGTTGACTCACAGAAAATGACAGATCTCAAAATCAACATTGAGACCTCTCAGAGTGTGTCTCATACATAGATCCATCGCATTTCGGTCCTAATTAATTTAGTGTTCAAAAATAGACGGAACGGAGGCGCTGATAACAAATAAAACAGGAAACGCTATATACACAATAAATGGTCCTTGTCTGTAACCATCAAATAAGAAATGTAAAATAAAAGGCAATGTGTAGCGATGACAATGTCCTCTTTGAGGAGTGAAGATAAAAGTTCCCGCGATATTTCTTGAAATTCTCCTTCGTCCAATATCCTCAAAAAAAGCATAAGAAATTCATCATAATGCGACGCATATTCAACATGTGGCTTAATATAAATGGATTGAAAACACTCACATGGAATAGAACCCTCCTGGATCTAGGGGAAATTGCGTCTGGGTGTTGATTAGGCCACCCAATTGCCCTTTAGGATCCCAGGTGTTCCAATCTTAATTCGTGCTTTGTTTGCAGAGTAAAATCGGAATGGAAAGAGATTACTCCAAAAGAAAAAGCTCCAATAGTAGATTTAAAAATGTTTAATAAAAAATGATAAAACAAACATAAAATACGCCAGAACGCGTTTCACCTGTTCATATATATATTCAAGGCTTCCTCAGCTGGCTGCTGGTATCAAATGACTTATTTGTTTAAATACTATCATCAATCTACTATTGTAGATGTAAATAGTTACATCGAGCAAACTAGCTGTCATGCCACACATTGGTTAAAGGGAGTCCCTAAGGGGCAGTTTAAACGTTTACGTAGAAACTGCACAGAGGAAGGGCAATTTATTCAACAAGCACAAAAATTAAAAATAGATTTCATTGAAAAGGGCTATAAAGAAAAAGTCCTTGACTCCACAATAAATGAGATTGGAAGCCTGGATAGACAGGATATTCTAAAATATAAGCCCCCGAAGACTTCCAATGATAACGAAATCATGTTTATTTCTGACTATAACATTCATACTAAAACTATTCATCACATTATTAGGAAAAATTGGTCGTTATTAAGACGAGATCCGGTACTAAAAGATCTTCTAAGTGATACACCTAAGTTGGTTAATAGAGGAGCAACTAATATAAAAAAACTTTTGGTTAATAGTCATGAAAATCCCCAAAAAAACATGAACTTGTTTAACCTGAGGGAAGGTTTTTATAGATGTGGGCGATGTCCGGCTTGTACTAATTTAACGTTAAATAAGAGTACCATTTCTGAGTTTAGAGGTAAAGATAAATCTTTCCAGATTAAAGGCATTTTGACATGTAGAACCAATAACGTCATCTATAGATTAACCTGCCCCTGTGGCTTGCACTATGTGGGCCACACTACTAGAGCATTGTCCATCAGAATCAGAGAACATATATACAACATTTCAAGGGGATTAGAAACCCATTCGGTTTCGGCACATTATAAAAAAGTCCATGGACAATCACCAGAGGGTACGCTTTTTTTGTCTATTCAGAAAGTAGAGCATCATTGGAGAGGAGGTGATTTTAATAATAAAATTCACCGTATGGAAATGCAGTGGATATATACTCTTGACACACTCATCCCTCTGGGCTTGAATGCTGATTTTGAGCTGTGCCATTTTTTATGAGGTTATCTGATTTGATGGAGAGGGTGTGTATATTAGTGTATCCTTTTTTTGTGTACATTGTGCAAGGAGTATTCTTGAGGGACCATGGGAGCCTTGGTGCTTTCTATATGGATCCCTATATCCCTTATTTTGTCTGTCCATTATGGGCGGACTTGGGGGCGCATGTGCGATTTCGTTATGTGAGCCACTTATGTGCGTCTGCGTCTACTTTCATTTTTGGGGAGTGTGAAGGGTAATGATATTTGTGGGAGCATCATTGGCCTTTCTATCATTCGGGAGGGATGGGATTCCGAAAAGGCAAACAAGCAGCCTTGTGTAAATAGGTTGCATCCAATACATAAATGTTCATGTGACTTAAGATCTGGGAGAGATGGGATGCTGCGGCGTTACCCATTGGGCTGTGATTAAAGGGGGCAGAAGCATGTGCGTCTTTAGAATGAACACCATTTGTGGAAACAAGTTTCGCTTTATATGTCATGTGACGTCAGCGGACCCAATGGATTTTGGTACACACATGGGTATGTGTCATTGGTAGAGGTACATAGAGCCTAAAGAGATTTTTTATCATGGTTTGAGTTGGGTTTTTGGAGGTATTATGTGAGTCCGGGTGTCTTCCGGTGCAGTACTATTATGTTTTACAGAGTACCAGTATGAAACTATAAAAAATAATATACTATATAAAAGCTAGTTTCGTTTACAGGTACCACATGATGCTGACAGATCCAATCAATGGCAAGTCATGTGACAGTAAAATACAACTAAATAAGTTGTTGTTAGACCTTTTAAGATTAAGCAACCTTATTGGTTGAACAAACTGAAAGCTTGATTTTTAGTGGTATTACTGATTTCCCGCCAAATCTAAACGATGGGATTGGACAATAGTAGATTGATGATAGTATTTAAACAAATAAGTCATTTGATACCAGCAGCCAGCTGAGGAAGCCTTGAATATATATATGAACAGGTGAAACGCGTTCTGGCGTATTTTATGTTTGTTTTATCATTTTTATTAAACATTTTTAAATCTACTATTGGAGCTTTTTCTTTTGGAGTGATCTCTTTCCAGTCCGATTTTACTCTGCAAACAAAGCACGAATTAAGATTGGAACACCTGGGATCCTAAAGGGCAATTGGGTGGCCGAATCAACACCCAGACGCAATTTCCCCTAGATCCAGGAGGGTTCTATTCCATGTGAGTGTTTTCAATCCATTTATATTAAGCCACATGTTGAATATGCGTCGCACTATGATGAATTTCTTATGCTTTTTTTGAGGATATTGGACGAAGGAGAATTTCAAGAAATATCGCGGGAACTTTTATCTTCACTCCTCAAAGAGGACATTGTCATCGCTACACATTGCCTTTTAATTTGGTGTTCAACTGTTCATATCTCCCCCCCTCCAATTTGCTGTTACCTGTTCTATACCTTGAAATTCCATCCCCTCCGGGTTACAATAATGGACTTCTTTAAAATGCATGGACACACTATGCTTATAATAGCCCTTAACAATATTACTGAGGTGTTCATTAATTCTGATATATAACTTTCTCGAAGTTTGACCTACATATTTCTTCCCACACGGGTGTTTTAGCATACAGTTGTGTTCAAAATTATTCAACCCCCAATGCTGTAAAGGGTTTTAGGGAATTTAGTGTACATTTGTAATTGTATTCAGAATGAAATCCTACAAGGACTTTTTAAAGAACCATATGCAACTAAAATGACATCAATTGGTTTTGTAATACAGTAGTAAATGTTTCTTTTGTGAATTCTTCATTGACACAATTATTCAACCCCTTAAAGACTACCACTCTGAAGAACAGAGGTTCATTCAAGTGTTTTCAATCAGGTATTGAAAACACCTGTGGATGTCACGGAGCAGCAATAAACCATAATAAGCACCAATTAGGCAGCTTTAAAATGACTGTGATACTCAGCTCCTTCTAGACATTTACTGGTGTGGTTACAAACATGGTGAAGTCAAGAGAATGGTCCAGGAAGACAAGAGAAGAGGTGATTACTCTTCACAGGAAGGGCAATGGCTATAAGAAGATTGCAAAGATGTTAAACATACCAAGAGAGACCATAGGAAGCATCATTCGCAAATTCAAGGCAAAGGGCACTGTTGAAACGCTACCTGGTCGTGGCAGAAAGAAGATGCTGACTTCGACTGCTGTGCGCTACCTGAAGCGTAGAGTGGAGAAAAGTCCCCGTGTGACTGCTGAGGAACTGAGAAAAGATTTGTCAGATGTGGGTACTGAAGTTTCAGCTCAGACAATACGGCGCACACTGCGTAATGAAGGCCTCCATGCCAGAACTCCCAGGCGCACCCCCTTGCTGTCTCCAAAGAATAAGAAGAGTCGACTGCAGTATGCCAAAAGTCATGTGGACAAACCACAGAAGTTTTGGGATAGTGTTCTGTGGACTGATGAAACAAAATTAGAACTGTTTGGGCCCATGGATCAACGCTTTGTTTGGAGGAGGAAGAACAAGGCCTATGAAGAAAAGAACACCTTGCCTACTGTGAAGCATGGCGGGAGGTCAATCATGCTTTGGGGCTGTTTTGCTTCTGCAGGTACAGGGAAGCTTCAGCGTGTGCAAGGTACCATGAATTCTCTTAAGTACCAGGAGATATTGGATGACAATGTGATGCAGTCCGTCACAAACCTGAGGCTTAGGAGACGTTGGACCTTTCAACAGGACAATGATCCCAAGCATACCTCCAAGTCCACTAGAGCATGGTTGCAGATTAAAGGCTGGAACATTTTGGAGTGGCCATCGCAGTCACCTGACTTAAATCCGATTGAGAACCTCTGGTGGGACTTAAAGAAAGCAGTTGCAGTGCGCAAGCCTAAGAATGTGACTGAACTGGAGGCTTTTGCCCATGACGAATGGGCGAAGATACCCGTAGATCGCTGCAAGACACTTGTGTCAAGCTATGCTTCACATTTAAAAGCTGTTAGTACAACATCCTTTTACAGTTATAAGTACTAAGATTGAATGTCACTTGGGGGTTGAATAAAACTGATAATGATGTGAGCACAGAAAAGACATTTGTGGTTATTTCATTATAAATGTTATGTTATATTTGTCTGACCTACACGTGCCTCTTTGATTTAATTGTAAGCAAGATGACTGAATGATCAAAATCAATGTCAAACTGGCCAAAACACTCAATTTCAGTGGGGGTTGAATAATTTTGAACACAACTGTATATATTACATTTTTACTATGGCAAGTTATTAGTTAACGGTGGACTCGGGTAGCGTCAGGTTTAGTGACTTTAACGCATGCCACCCATATTACCCTCCTAACGTTAAACCTCCTAAAAATTCGTTAGCGCAACGGTGATTGAACTAGCTTCCGCAAGCTTATTGTACTTTATGCATCCTGTACTTAACATAGGAAGCGCAATCAGTAATTAGCGTTAGGATTACAAAGTCCTATCGCTAGCTCCCGCATCAGTGGATGAACAATAAAGTTATCTCGCACGTCTCACAGCCTGCCAGTACAACCCTCCATGGAGTGTTCTATGGGCTTCAGGAGGTGATGCTCGCAGCGGCGCCAAAGTGCTACTGCGAGCATCATGGAGTGTGGCGCTGCTTTCCGGGGCAGGCTACTGAATGGTAATACGTTCGTGGGAGATCTGTCGTTCCAGGTTATTATCATGTGCTGGTGGATATCGTCAGTCGTGACAGTAGCATTTTATATACTGTAACACTCTATGGATTGATCTCATCTCTCACAATGTAAAAGTGCCATTCCTCCTGCTCTGCTAAATATAACACATTTAAATATAGATATGCATAGAATTAGCAACATCAGCCTCATTAATAATCAGCTAAACTCCGCAAGCAAGTGAATGAATCTGATAGAGCATAATAGGAAAATGAAGGTTACCTAATTTGTATGATGTCAGATGATGGAAAGAAGTTGTGTCTAACTTAACCCGACACCCACATTCAAGCTTGATATGAATATATTAATGATATAGAGCTATATATTCGGCTGAGTTTTTGGGGAAATGGTCTATAAAAATATATTTATTGTGATTTAACAAAGAAGAGATATAATTGTACAGCTAACTGGAATCTTTTGTGTTTGGAACCATAAGGAACTCCGATCCTCCTGCAAAAATAGGGGAGGAACTGTGTTCCCAAGCGTTCGTCTTTGACTTGACCTGTGACACTGTCCCCTCTTTGCTCATTGGTAAATCTTATCTTGTGAATGTAGAACAGTGTTTACATCCTGACCTGGACCGCGTGAGCCAATCTTAATGTATGGTAGGATGGTGGAGGGACATCCGATGATAGGAAACCTGTCTGAGGGATCAGAGTTCTGCTGAGGAGACCTGGGGAAAGCAGCTAGCTTTAGCTCGATAAATTATTGTATGCATTTTTTGCAGAACGTATCTGGTAGGACACTCCCGATTCAGACTCTACGGTCTACAACACTCTACACAAGCATAGTGTTTCACTTCAGCAGACAGCTGTGAGATGCCAACATGACCAGTAAAATACAACTACTGTAGCAAGGCAAAGAGAGCTTGGCACGTTCCACTTAATCGCCATGTATGTCCATGTGCCGGTTACCCTTTCTCACATGGTTTGCGGCATTACCTGTGCTCCTAGGTTCTCCTGTGAGTTCAACACATATAGCGAAGATATTTTAATTTCATATTTTTTCATTTAATACCTTCGTATCAGAATCAATTCTGAGGTTAGCGTTAAAGCTAAATCTAAAATAGTGAACTAATGTGCTCTAGTGTGATGGAAAACCAGTCCTTCCGTTGGGCGATTCTCAAACCTGGTCCCCTTAACAGGCCAGGTTTGCAGGATCTCTGAAGCACAGCACAGGTGATATGATTTGCTGCTCAGTGATTGCAGGATTCAGTCTGCATTTCCCCAAGGTAATAGGGATGTGCGTTTCGGGTTTCGGAATTTTCACGAAATTTCCCGATTCGTGCATTTGAATTCGGCAGATTTTCCGAAAATTTTCAGATCCGAAAAATTTCGGAATTTTCGAATGGAGTAGACGTGTGTAAAATCGAAATTCATTTTCGTTCAATTCGTGATTTCGGCTCCATTCCTGATTTCAGTTCCATTTCAGTAATTTCGGACATCGTATTTATATCGCTGATTCTGTAATTAAATTTTGTATCATTCCCCTCTCAATGTATCCTTCCTGGAAAAACAGAGAAATCTCAATGTATCCTTCTTGTAAAACCAGAGAAATCTCAATGTATCCTTCCTGGAAAACCAGAGAAATCTCAATGTATCCTTCTTGTAAAACATGAGAAATCTCAATGTATCCTTCTTGTAAAACCAGAGAAATCTCAATGTATCCTTCTTGTAAAACATGAGAAATCTCAATGTATCCTTCTTGTAAAACCAGAGAAATCTCAATGTATCCTTCTTGTAAAAAATGAGAAATCTCAATGTATCCTTCTTGTAAGACATGAGAAATCTCAATGTATCCTTCCCGGGAAACCAGAGAAATCTCAATGGATCCTTCTTGTAAAAAATGTGAAATTTCAATGGATCCTTCTTGTAAGACATGAGAAATCTCAATGTATCCTTCCCGAGAAACCAGAGAAATCTCAATGTATCCTTCTTGTAAAACCAGAGAAATCTCAATGTATCCTTCTTGTAAGACACGAGAAATCTCAATGTATCCTTCTTGTAAGACATGAGAAATCTCAATGTATCCTTCCTGGAAATCCAGAGAAATCTCAATGTATCCTTCTTGTAAAACATGAGACATCTCAATGGCAGAATTATCATATCGGCAGAATTATCGTATCGTATAATTATCGTATCGTATAATTATCGTATCCGTAAAACCATTAGTTTGCGTCAAAACGAATAGACACTTTGAAACGAGGAGAACAGACGTTCCGAAAAACACGAAAATTTCCGAAATCACGAAAAAAAAGTCGATCCGAAAAACGAACCGAAACGAAACGGAAATCGGCTGAAACGAGTCGAAATGAAAATTTACAAAATCCGAACGAACCAAACCGAATCGAACCGAAAAAAAATCGGTGCACAAGCCTACAAGGTAATCCTTAAAACCTGACCTGTTAGAGGAACCTGAGAACCAGAGACGAAAAACCAGTCCTCTAAACCAGTGGTTCCCAACCGTGGTCTTCAAGTACCCCTAACAGTCCAGGTTTTCAGGATTACTTGAAGGAAATACAGACTGAATCCTGCAATCACTGAGCAGCGTATCATATCACCTGTGCTGTGCTTCAGATATCTGGAAAACCTGACCTGTTAGGGGTACTTGAGGACCACGGTTGAAAAACACTGCTCTAAACGGTAATTCAGGAGATACTAGGTAGCCTGTCATTGCCGCAAACTACCCATAGCTAGCTACGTACAAAAGTTCTGAAAAGAGAAGAGACTCGTCCTGGGAGTGTTTAAGGCTCTCAGGCATTTATTCTAAACACTATAAAATATTCTGCTTTATCTCTCCTCTCTGATGTTCTGGTGGGAATGGACTTCCATTTAAAAAATGCATGAACCGTTCCATTAATGTATTCCAAGCTCTTTTTTTACTGCCTGCTCGCAACATCGGCTTATATATTTTTCCTGCAGGAAGAATTGGATGAACTGATGCAGATCGTGAAGGAGAGGAAACTGAAGAGCGAGGTATCGGGCATGCAGAAAATGAGAAGTCATCGTGGAACCCTAAGATCCAGCCCACGGCCAGACCACCCCAATGCAATGCAGACGTACGTCCGTTCCGTTCCATGGGTTTATTTGAAAATACACAGGGTTATTCAGAGAGAGGTAAAAACCAGGAGAATGACAGGAGAAGTGAAAATTCTAAGTCAAAATAGGCAAACCAGAAAAATTCTCCCGTTTATCTCACTTTCCAAATCGGCTATTTGGTCTAGCTTGTTCTCTTCTCCTGCCATTCTCCTGGTTTTCACCTTTCTCTGAATAACCCTGCTAGTGATTTCATGGCTGAGAGAATAAAGCCTAGTTTTATATTTGTGCAAAGTAAATTAATATTTTCATTGTGATTTTCATTACAGGCTTTCCCGAACCTGAAGGGGGTTACTCACTAAAAGGGTTACTTAATAAACGCCGAACTTGCCCCCTGAAGGGCACCGAATGGTGCTATTTCCTGGCAGTTCTTCTATTCACAAAGCTGTCAATTCACCAAATACCGGCTAATTGACAGAGAAATACGTTGCAGTTCACCGTAGATCACTGCAATTCGGCGGCAGCAAAATTGACTCATAGAGAAGTAATGGTTAATCTATTCAGAAATCGCCGAACTGCACTGAAGTTTGAGTGAAATACCCTGATTTCCGGTGATTCAGTTGGACAGGTTTAAATTACACAGGCGAATCCCATAGGATTCAATATTAAAAAATATTATTTTTATTATTATTATTTTATTCAACCATTTATTCTTTTCATTTCCAGCAAATTGTCTTTTTATTTACTTATTTTTTTGGAACATTTTGATGAATTTTTTAGACAACATTTTTTTATTCCTAATTTTTTTTAAAAAAAATAATTTATTTAGTAGCAGTCTATTTTATTATTTTTATAGGACCTTTTTTTTATTATTATGTCCACGCATTTTCATGCATTTTTATTGGTTTAAACGCCTTTTAGAAAAATAGCAGAGTTTCGGTATTTTTTAATGTCGGCAGTTCGGCATGTTTGTCTGTCAGTTCGGCGGTGGGCTTCGGCATCTCCATGTTTGGCACACTACGGGGACCCTGCGGTGAATAGTGAATTTGCCTCAGGGTCGGCAAAATTAAATCGCTGAAGTGCGCCGAATATCGCTGCTTGCGTATTTCTTTTTTTCTGAAATACCCCCTGATTAAGTTGAAATAATTCTGCAAGTGCCGAATTTTGAAAAGGTCCCAGTTTATTAAAATTATTGGGCCTTTAAAAAGCCTGAAAAACTGAGTGTATATACGTGTGCATGCATGGTTGCTTTCTCCATGTCTCACTTTCTTACTGTAAATCACGGACTTGCAGGTTTCCAAATGAAACCCCGGACCATGCATGTTGTAATATGAAGTCCTGAAGACGCACTTCTTACTGCCTTTTTTAATGTACAGCCCGTAGGTCGGGGTCAGACGAGCCTCCCGGCATCCGTCGCAGCGTTGTGACACTTTGACAGGGCTGGCCATACGTTGTAGCGTGTGCACGAACTGCACGCGCAACAACGGACGTGCTGGGGCCGTCCTGAAAGCCTCCTCATCGAAGCGCTACGACGCGCGTTCGACGGGCTGCAAAGCGTGATCCTCCATAGGAGGATCGAGTCTTGCAGCGCTGAGCGCACTAACTGTACTCTGAGCGGTGGACAGATGGGCATCAGACGGGCATCAGACGGGCGTCAGAGTGGAATGAGTTCCAGTGGTCCATATGGACACATGATTTCTGATGGCAGCCCTGGCTTCTGGCATATAATCAACTAACTTTCCTACCATTATCCCCGATCACGGAGGCAAGTAAAAGCCGAGTGGTAGATTCACTACCAAGAGGACCATTAGAGTTCATGGGAGAACCCCGCCATGATTAGCGAGCCTCTCGCAAGCATTAACAGCCTGGAACTAGTTACTAAAATGCGGTGCTCCTGGAAAAATGTGGAGTACGGCACCTTGTTTAAAATGGAAAGTTAAGCAGTCGTTACATGTGTATAATTTATTATTATTTTTCATGTCACAGGCCGATGTTTCAGCAGGCTGAGACCGCAGCACCTCTAGCATTGCTTATCGCGAACCAGCAAGAGCAGAGAGAAACCCTGCTGCTAATGAGCCAGAGGCTCCAAAGTCTCGAAGGGATGATTCGTCAAAGTCTGAGCATCGCAACACCTTCAGGTAACAGAATTTTAAGACCAGGACATATTTCTGAGCGAAATGTTTAAGGCTGGCGTCAGACGAACGCAGTGATCACGTCCGTGTTGCCGCACAGTTTAACGTCCGTCGTAGCATAGAATCATGATCAATGGAGACCCACACACGAAGTACATGCGCACCGAACTGCGCACGCACAATGCACGTGGCAAACGGATGCAAGTTAGGCAAGAACGTAAAACTGCTAGGACGCGCAGAGTGCGCCACGTCCGCATAGTGTTCTGTGTGCGTGATGACACAAAATCAGACAGACCACATTTGCGATGTCCAGCACCTTGAAGCACAAAATGGCTTTTCATATCATGTACAATTTGCTATCATTTTTCATATTAATTTTGTTTCCAATAATTCCCTTTTTTGTTCTACGTCCGTCAAGAAAAACGGACCGTGTGGTGTCTACAGAAGGGCTCAAAATTTCCACTCGCCTACTAGCATTTGGCGAGTGGAAATTAAGTGATGGCGAGTGGAAATGCACACACAGGCAGCACAATAAATTATTTTGCATATTCCAGCGGTGCCACCGTGCAGCCCCCCCTTCCCCAGGCTGCATGGTGGCAGGGATCAGCTGCCTAACCTGACCAAGCTCGTCTCTGTCACTGGCAGGGGGGTGGAGAGGAGCTTCCCTGCCTCCTCGCTCTGCTCACAACTGGGGTCTGATGACTGGGTATACATGTGTAGCGCTGCTTTAAAAACACTGTATTCTGGTGCATAGAACTATTGCTGCCACCAGAGGGAGACAGAGACATTGTGGACTATGCTGGACAAAACCGAACTACATTTACCATCACCCTGTGCGTGAGGACAGGAAGGGGGTGGTACAAGGAAGAGGAAAGAGATCAGCAGCCTCGTGCAAGGCATGGTCAGATTGAGCGGAGCAGTGAAAGGTGGAGGACACACGTTGGAGCTGTCAGGGATCGCAACCAGGCCGGAGTACAGATGCTGTCTTACTGGTGCTGGAGATCGGGACAGTGACCGTGTTGAGACCTACCTACGCAGCGCTGAGAGGTCTGGAGGACAAGCTGGATCCGGCAGGACCCCGAGTTAGGAGACCGAGCTGATCGAGTGGGAGCGCAGGCGGCAGATCGTTGTTCCAATTGCGGAGATTTGGCAAGCAGGGAGCAGATTCAGTGGCACGGAGTCCCAGTACACAGCGGAGAAGATCTTTTGGTCGAGGCATCGAGTGTTGGATAGTTTCGTTCATCGGATTGGTGAGAGGCCTCCAGGCCACAGTTCCAAAACAGAAACGCACGCTGCAATATTGTTTAAATTCACAGGGCCCCAACGGTGACTAGTCGAAGATTGTTTTTTTTCTTTCACTGGCCAGTTGAACATAGTACGCGGGTACCCTAGACAACACACATATATATTTTTGAGCTATTTTTCACGGGACTTACACTCCAGAACTGAGGGGGTTAACCGGTTTCTTTTACTGCCGCGTGTTTTTCCCGCCTTACGAATTCTTGTTACTCAAATACCTTATATGCGTATTATATGCTGCTTTATTGGGATCAGTAAAGAATATAATATAGAAAAATCCACAACAGTGCTGGTGTATAGTTATTTCCTAGTGCGGTGAGACTATCCCGAGGTTTATTCAGCGGCTCCTTCGGGGGTGAGCGTTACACATGTATCTGGGGTCTGATGTCTGGGTATACATGTATCTGGAGTCTGGTGTCTGGCTATACATGTATCTGGCGTCTGATGTCTGGTTATTAATGTTATTTTTGTAACTTTATTCTAAAAAAAACCTTTAACAGTGTAAATTCATAAGATAATTTAAAGGGGTGTGTTTAGGGGCAGAGTTAAGGGCTGGGTAGGTGTTAGATGGAGCAACTGGTGGCGAGTAACTCTTATGGTCTGCTTAGTAGCCCTGGTCTACAGTATCTTCCGTCAGAACGTCTGTCTGTTATGCACGCACGCAGAATGCGCTCAGACTGCGTTCGTCTGACCCTAGCCTTAATGGATAGTAAAAGACAGAAACTCTAAGGCTAGGGTCAAACGAATGCATTTTTCGCGTTGTCCGTAAAAAAGTGCTTCCAAACGCATTGACGTATTTTTTCACGGAATGCGTGAAAATGGTCATACGGTGTGCATTTTCGTGCGTGATTTTTTACGGATCCAAACCAGGAAACTTTGGGTGTCTGGACGTTATGTTGGCCGGACATGAGCAGCGTCTGACGTCTCCTAGTCACGCACACACGCCGCTATGTGGGCGCAGCGCACTCTGTACGTCAGTACTAGCGGTTCGACGTTCTCAAAAAAATGCGTTCGTTTGCCACTTTCGTGCAGCCGTACTTCGTATATTGCCCGTCATTGCCTGTCATTTGCTGCTACTACGGCCGTGACTAAGTGCGCCTAAACGGATGTTAAAAATGCGTTAGTCTGACCCCAGCCTAAAGGGTTTTAATCAAACAACAATGGATCTACTTTGGCGAACTATGGTGGATCAGCTGTGGTTAAACTACGGTGAATTCACTATCTGGGGATGTTCTGCAGTGATTCGCTTTAGTTTTCACCTTTGTTTCGGCCATACTTTGTGACAAAGTTGTTGTTTTTCAGCATGGAGCTCAATTTAATTCTATCAGCTGATAACCGTTACTTGTGGCCGAAGTTTTTCGAAATATCGTCTGATTCAGTTGAAAAAATTATTTGGCCAGAGATGAAATCTTGTTTTCGGCCAGCATCATACAGAGTTTTGCTTTTAAACATGGCTGTTAGGAAAATCCGATGATTAAAAAAAAAAAAAAAAAGATTTTAGTCTATTTGCTTAATACAGAAAAAATTTGGGGTCGCGCCTGATCCCCAACGGGGTGGCTGCAAGTACCAGATGTATTCAGCCCAGTAACATGTATAAAGCTTAACAAGAAAAAAAGGGTTATCTGCGCTTATCCCTATAACACCGTGTGAAACAAAACACAATTAGAGGTTTTAGTTTCCTTGAATGGCCATTGAAGTTTTAAACTCACCTGCCACATCAAGGCATCTACAGTAAAGGTGGGTCCTGCCTAATGAAGCCAAGGCTGCTTTCTAGCAAGCCACATGTGCTCATGCTGCTTCTCAGTCATGAGGGAGACTGGTGGGCTTTCATTTATACCCTCCCAGAAACAATTTCACCATGGGATCAAAAAACAAAACCACGGAACAGAATATGCTGCATAGACGACCTGGCTGGAAATACAACAAAATATGCATAATACAGAAAAAAATGGTGTTGCGCCTGATCCCCACCGGGGTGGCTGCAACTACCAGATGTATCCAGCCCAGTAACATGTATACAGCTTAACAAGAAAAAAAGTGTCATCTGCGCTCAACCCTATAACACCGTGTGAAGCAAAACACAATTAGAGGTTTTAGTTTACTTGAATGAGCATTGAAGTTTTAAGCCCGCCTGCCGCGTCAAGGCACCTCCAGTAAAGGTGAGTCCTACCTAATGAAACCAAAGGCTGCTTTCTAGCAAGCCACATATGCTCATGCTGCTTCTCAGTCATGAGGAAGACTGGTGGGCTTTCATTTATTTATTCCCTCTATTTCCCTGCCCAAAAATATAATCATCAGCACCTTTTAGGACTTGTAATAATTTCAGAAATCGGCATACAGATAAATTCTAATTGAATCACTATAGTTGATATTTCCATTGAAAATTATGGCCGCAAGAGCCGATATTCGATCTGAATATTTTCCAGGAATCGAAAAGCTACTTAATCCGCACTTGAATCTCCCGAACTGAAAACTGGCCTAAAAACAGATGAAGAAGTTTCCAATTTTGGCCAAATTAAAGCCCTATATACTGTATGATAGACAGCACCTCTACACTGGACAGTCCTGCAAACCTCATTAATCATCACTGCATAGAATTTTAAAGGAATGTTCCCAACATAAGAAAAATACAGGAATTCAATTGTCTGAAATATTAGGACAGAGGACTCCCCTTGCTGGTTAAAATTTAATATGTGGGTAAAAGCTTCTTGATCCAAGGAGAAATCTGACTGCCATTCTGGGGTCAAGAAGGAATTTTTTCCCAGTATGTTGCATATTGGCAAGCATTCAGACTGGGTTTTTTGCCTTCTTTTGGATCAACAGCAGTAGGTTATGTGGGAGAGGCTGAACCCGATGGACGCATGTCTTTTTTCAGCCTATATAACTATGTAACTATGTAACTATGTGATCAGTTTCTTGGTTTGTGCAGAGATCCATATTACTAAACACTTCAAATGTGTCATTATCATCAAGTTCCTTTGAGCCAAAGAAAGGCTGAGAACGTTTTCAAGGACACCTGTACCATCTCACCTATAAGAAGAGTGAATGGGTGACATTAGGAAGCTCTTCTATGGCCAGACAGAGCATGTGCAAAGTGGCCTCAGACAGGGCAGATTCCAAAAATGCCCATAAATCTTACCGAGTTCAGTTGCTGTTATATACTGCCGCCAGTGACTGATGGGAAAAATAACAGCAGTGTATTCTTTAAAAATTGTTTAATTTTAATTGTAAACCCTTTCACTACCATGATTGAGTTACTTCAATCTTCAATAGGTCCTACAGGTGCCTGAAATCTATTAAACCCAATCCAATCTGGTCATATGTGCCTGAATGTGCCGCTAAAGTTTCAGCTTATCGGACATGTTGGCCAATGTGCTGGAACTGTTTTGAGCAGCATGAAGGCCCAGCATTATGCATGTAGTAGCACTTTTTAACCAGCAAGGGGAGTCCTCTGCCTGTTAAATAAGCTTGCTAATTGTAAAAATGTGTGGTATAGACCAGGGGTCAGCAACCTTGGCTCCCTGATGTTTTGGGAATTACATTTCTCATGTGGCTCAGCCATCCTAATAGGTGACTGAGCATCGTGGGAGATGTTGTTCCCAAAATATCAGGAAGCCAAGGTTGCTGACCCCTGGTATAGACGGAGCATAAATGCTTACAATCAGGGTAATGGAAAGCTGTCCATAAAACCAGTGGGTCTCGCTAGTGGTTTTATGGCAAACCACTTGGTCGTAAAGGGGTTTAAGCTAATTTACACAAAGGTGCAATAAACTGTACCCCTACAATGTTATTTTTTTAATTAGTTGAGGGGGCAAAATAAAATGCTGTTACTTTACACTTAAGGATGATTCCGGGTGACATCCAGCATACCCTAAGGGGACTAGAACGGCCACCTTGGAACACTCTGGACGGGTGGTGGCAAAAGAAGGTCCAGTGAGATCTAGTTACGCCCCTGCATCAGACTGTAGTACTAAGAGGAATGATGCTTGACATAAGTAGTATAGCAGTATTGTCATCAACATAAAATTGTGGCTTAGCTTTGCACAGGGTGTATATAGGTTTCTAAACTGAGCCACTCTGGTTACCTTCTTCCTCTAAAACGCAGGGCTTCACGCCGCAGTAAAATGCCTAAAAGCCAAATCATACAGAGGCTATTCGAACCTGTCTCGGTTTGTTATTTCTCATTAAAGCCGTTTATGTAAAGATGTTACTCTTTGAACATGAAATGAAAGAAGAAGGTAATGGAGCTACAAGTGAAGCGAATGAAAGGTCCCATCGTGTGCATTGTGACTGTGAGCAGAAGACACCAGGTTAATCCACCATTAAAGGTTTTGTAAGAGAAAACAACCCGGCGCTTGAAAATCAAAGGTGACTCGGTAAATACCAAAAACGTCCCCAAGATCCAAGGGGATTAGGAATTAACGCTGGATGTTTTCTAGTAGTTTTAAAAATGTCACTGTCACCTGGAATTCACCTGCTGACGAGTACGAGTTTTTAAACTCATTTAATTGTGATGATAGATTATGTAGATTGAATTATTATCCTTTATTTCTATAGCGCCACATATTCCGCAGCGCTTTACGACATCAGTGTACAAGGGGTTGATACATTGTAATATCACACATGGATGATGACCTGATTCAGGGGGACCCTGTTCCCAAGGGAATTTACAATCTATGAGCTGTACCAGTATTTTGTGAGGTAGCGCATCCATATCGTTAGGTGTCTTGCCCAAGGACACTCGCTGGTGGCGTCTTCTGAGTGGGATCGAGTCCGCTTTCCATGATTGTAGAGCAGCGATTGTAGAGCAGCGACGGTGGATAGCTTGAACCCGCTTCTCAGAAAGTCAGGGGCGGATCCAGGACAATTCCCCCCCCAAGAAAATCGGCGCCGCCGGACGCTTTTCTCCCTACGAGTGGCCACCGGCTTGCAGCTTGGCCGCTCGCCTGGGATGGGAGCCACCTGACCAGTGCAAGAGATCTCGGAGTTCACGTGAACTCTGCGATCTCGCAGTTGCGCTGGTCAGGTGGTTCCCAGCGAGCTGCCAAGCTGCATGCTGGCGGCCGCTCATAGGGAGAAGAACGGCTGCTTAGGGGCCTGGCAGCAGAGGAGGTGAGAGCTGGGGGCAAATTTATCCATGTGAGCTGGGGGCAAAAATATATATCTGTGTGAGCTGGAGGCAAATCTATATATCCATGTGAGCTTGGGGCAAATATATCCATGTGAGTTTTGGGCAATATATATATATCCATGTGAGCTGGGGCAATATATATATCCATGTGAGCTGGGGGCAAATATATCCATGTGAGCTCGGGGCAAATATACCATGTGAGCTGCGGGCAATATATATATCCATGTGAGCTGAGGGCAATATATATATCCATGTGAGCTGGGGGCAAATATATCCATGTGAGCTGGGGCAAATATATCCATGTGAGTTGGGACAAATATATCCATGTGAGCTGGGGGCAATATATATATCCATGTGAGCTGGGGGCAATATATATATCCATGTGAGCTGGGGGCAAATATATCCATGTGAGCTGGGGGCAATATATATATCCATGTGAGCTGGGGGCAATATAAATATCCATGTGAGCTGGGGGCAAATATTTCCATGTGAGCTGGGGGCAATATATATATCCATGTGAGCGGGGGGCAAATATATCCATGTAAATTGGGGAAAATATATCCATATGAGTTGGGGCAAATATATCCATGTGAGCTGGGGCAAATATTTTCGCCTGTCACTGCAAACCCAACACCAGCTCTTGGCCAAAAGTGGTAAAATCCCCCCCCCCAAAATCTGTGTCTGGATCCACCCCTGCGTAAAGTCGAACACATTCCCAGCTGGTTTATAAAAGTATTAGCACCACAGGTGTCATGCCCACGCTGCTAAAACTTTAGGGACATGGTCTGGAGCCCAAATGCAATTTGTTTGCAAAAAATGAATTTAATTTGCAGTGATACAGCATAGCCCCAGAACGTGTTAACATGATCTTGGGCTGCTGTGCCTGCTGCTGTATGTGTATTCACAATCACACTAGTGAAAAGGGTGAATTTACTTTGAAATTACAAACACAATGATGATTCGTGAAAGTTAAAACTTAAGATTTTATGCCCCAAAAACAGTAGTATGTTTTGTATTTCATAAAAACCAGTGTAAAGAAATCTGAGAAGTCTACCTGCAATTTAATCCCTAGGAGAGCTGTGTGAAAGCCACGTATTAGCCCCAGGATGCAGCCTTTGTCAGGCACGGCTTGGCTTGATTTCCCAGGCCATTTTTACGGAATCTAGTGTGTTCTCTTGCTTGAGAACAATTATTCACTTCCATAGTTTATCAGAAATACAAATCACAGCTTTACACGGATAAAATCATTTTGTTTTTTTCCTTATTTGCTTTTGTTTTCTAGATTTTCTTAATTATAAGAGGCCATTCACCCCGCCGGGTCACCGTAGCGTTGCCGAAGACCGACGAACTGCAGAAAAAAAAGCGGAACTCTCTTATTCTAATAATAGGTGTTTAAACCAATAAAAATTTATTAAAATGTGTCTAATTAATAAAAAGTGTATTTTAAAAACATAATAAAAAGGTCTGTTACAGAATTTTAAAAAAACAGCTTTTAAAAAAACTGGAAAACATGAATTTAATACAATAATTTCAAAAATTCAAAAAATGCAAGAAGGCGTTCTAAAATATAAATAAATAGGCTTTTTGAAGAAAATTAAAAGAATAAACTTTAAAAAAAAAGTTTTTAAAATGATATTACGTTTTTACACTGAACCCTGCGGGATTCGCCTGTGTAAATCCGTCCAACTGAATCTCCGAAAATCAGGGCATTTCACTGACACATGGAGATGTCGCCATCTACTGGCCAAATGGAGTTATTGCAGTTCGGGGCTCCGCGCAGGACCAGCTGGGGAGATGTCAGGCGGATCCATTCCCAGCTGGTTTTAAAAAAGTGGTCTAATGTTCTAGTGCGTTTAACTGTGCTTGAACAAGGGCTAATGGCCATGATCAGTTCTACGTTGGAGTACCTCTTCAGGTGATCACACATTCTAATAATCTTTGTGATTTGATATACTGACTGTGTAGATGAGATGTCCTGCATGAAACGAGTTCTTCAATGAAAGCTTCATTGCAATAATACCTGAATAGAACACCAAAAACATTTGTAAAGTGTCATGTTTAAGGCTTGTAAATTGTTATGAATGCCTTAAAATGAGATGTAAACTCAAAACCACAGTTACAAGTTTTTATAAAGTGCTAACAAGTTCCGTTGTGCTGTACAATGGATGAGACAGAATAACAAATATACAAGTTAAACAAACAGGACAGTAGGAGAGGGGACCCTGCTCGAGAGCTTACAATCTAAGATTTCTCTAAAATAAATTCATATTAGATTTTCTTGCACACTTTCTCATTCGTTCCTCAGGGCCCCTGCCTTCCTTCAACTGGGAAGAAATGGAAAGCCAGAGAGCCGGCCAAATTATTGACACGTGAGTAGAGATCTACATTATGTTCACCGAGCTAGGACTGGAGCAATGCTAAAATGAACTCGTTTTTGGGAATTACCTCCCTATGTAGGAGACACTGAATGTGACCACTTAAGGGGTTAATCAGAGAGCACCGAATTTATTCATTTATTTACTTATAAAGGATTTTACCAGGGAGGATACATTGAGATTTCTCTCAGTTTCAGTACGTCCTGGGTTCAGCAACATTAAATTGTTACAGTGTTACAGAAATACAAAGTAATAAAATGCAAGATATTTTTTAAAAAATTGCATAAATATATAGATTAACAGAAAATAAATATAGTCACTATGTTACATGTTTACAGGTGCATTCTGTATTGAGGTATGTTAATAGGCAGCTCTTAAGGGACTTTAGACTGTGGGAAGATTTTGATGGCGTTTGGGACATTATCCATAATTGCGGTGCTCGGTAGGAAAATGAGGATCGAGTCACTTTCTTTTTGTATTGCAAGTAAGGTGCCGGTCCTGGATTGGAGGTTATAGGATGAGGGATCTGCTGGGGGAAGCAGCCTATTCAGGTAGGGTGGTACCTTCCCAGAAAAGCTCTTAAACACCAGGTTGGAAAGGTGAAGGGTGCGTATGGATTCCAGCGACGACCAGTTTAGCTCTTTTAACATGTCACAATGGTGGGTCATGTAGTTACATTGTAGCGCAAAGCGGCAGAATGAGTTATACAATGTAGTAAGTTTATGAAGGTCTGTTTGTGGGGCGGCTGCATACACTACATCTCTGTATTCAATAGCCGGCATAAGCATTTGTTGTACAATCTACTTTCTTACCGTGGGGCTCAGGCAGGATTTGTTTCTGTACAGGGCACCTAGTTTGGGGTAAAGTTTAGATGAGAGTTTTTCGATGTGGGGGCCAAAGGATAGATTAGGGTCCAACCACATACCTAGATATTTGAGAGCAGTGACTGAGATCAACATGTCATTTGATCTTGTCCTGACACATAAGTGGGGTTTTAGCAATTTGTGTAGTTTAGGTGCTGTTCCAAAGAGCATCGTTACAGTTTTGTCAGTATTTCCAAAAAGTTTGTTGTGTTTGATCCACTTTTCTACCTCTGTGAATTGTTCTTGCCGCACGGCCTCCAGCTGCGGGAGATTTGGTTTGCTGGTATAGATTACAGTGTCGTCTGCGTACATATGTACAGTTGAGGCTTTGCAGATGTTAGGCAGATCATTTATGAATATTGTGAATAGCAGGGGGCCAAGGACGTACTTGAAAATGAGAGAAATCTCAATGTATCCTTCCTGGTAAAATCCTTTATAAATAAATAAATGAATAAATAAAGTATTAAGCCTTGGGGTACTCCGCATGTGACTGGGAGGGGGAGGGAGGAGCTGCCAGAAATGGACACATATTGCGACCGATCAGATACATATGATTGAAACCAGGTTAGCGTGCGATCACCAATACCAGAGTTTTTAAGTTTTTGTAAAAGGATGCCATGGTCTACGGTGTCAAAGGCCTTGGCAAAAATCAAGTAAGATGCTCCAGTTAGGTTTGCTTGTTCCATGCCAGCTTGGATATCATTACAAACTTTTAAAAGGGCGGTTGTAGTTGAGTGATTTGGACAAAAGCCGGATTGATCTGGGGTTAAATAGTTCCAATACTGATAATAATCACGTAATTGAGTGTAAACACATTTTTCCAGAATTTTTGACATTACAGGGAGCAGTGATATCGGGCGGTAGTTGGATACCAAAGTCTTGTCTCCACTTTTATGGATAGGTACCGCTCTCGCAGTCTTCCAGAGTTTGGGTATGTATCCAGTCGCCAGTGATTCATTGATTATAATTGCAACAGGTTTTGCAATTGCCGGCGCATTGATTTTCAGCAGCATTGCTGGTATTTGATCAGGTCCAGACTGGTATTTAAATTTTTGATTTTGGAGAAGTTTATTAACTACACTGACAGGCACTGGGCTAAAACTGAATTTCTCTGCATTACAGGGTCTTTGCACAGTTGGTGGGGCCTGACCTGTATGCGGCCTTACTGATTGCGTGTCATTTCCTAGCTTAGCAATCAGGGTGGTGGCGCTTCCAACAAAATAATCACTAAAGGCATTTGCTACATCTAGGGGGTGTTGCAGGGTTTTGTTGTTTACTTTGACAGCAGCCGGTTGGGAGTGGATGGGCGGTGATTGTATGTTACTTATGATTTCCAAAAATTTCTAGGGGGAGGGAGGGAGCTAAGTCCAGGAGGAAGCTAGGAGCACGCCGTGATAGAGCCTGGCCCTAACGGTGAATTTCCCCATACGGTGCAATTTCGTGGCCATTCGGCTATTCAAAAAGCTTGGCGATTTGCCAAATATTAGCGAATTGCCAGCGAAATACGGTGACCTTCAGCAGCAGTGAAATCCCCATAGAGAAGCAATGGTTAATCTATTGAGAGAACACCAAACTGCACCGAAAAGTTGTGAAAATGCCCTGATTTTCAGTGCTTTTGTTCGACAGGTTTAGTCAGGAAAATTCCGTAGGTTTCAATGTAAAAAAAAAATCCTTGTTTTTATTAAATATTTATTCAACCATTTATTCTTTTCAATTGCTGCAAAAAGTCTCTTTATCTATTTTTTTTTTTAAGGCTTTCTTAACCACTTCGCTGCGGTGGACGCGCTCAGCGCGTCCAACCGCATGTCACGTTCCATGCGGTGGACGCGCTGAGCGCGTCCAGCCTTTGGGGTCAGCGTTCGGCCGGGTTCCGGCCGATCGCTGGCCCCCCCGGTGCGGGCTGACATCCTCGATGTCAGCCCAGCATCCGGAACCACCGCCGGGCTAATTAGGTGTCATCGCTCCCCCGCGATGACACCTAATTCAGGCGCCCCCCTCATGTGCGGAGGAGGCGCCTGAAAGGAGGGGGGAGGTCCTTCAGACCTCTCTCCCTCCCGATCGGCGGCATTGCGGGGGTTAACCCAGGCACCATTTGGAAGGGCACAGCCTGCCCTTCCAAATGGTACCTGGCATTAACCCCTGGGGAGCCGGATCACGAATCGGCGCTGAAAAGCGCTGGTTCGTGATCCTTTCCCGGAGCTGGCCGACATCTTGGATGTCGGCCAAGCCTCCGGGAACTCCCCCTGAGGACTGGCGTCATCGTGCATAGCACGATGACGCCAGTCCTGGAGTTAACCCCTAGCTGCCACCAATGGTGGAGATAGGAGTTCATTGGAACTCCCTATCTCCCGATCCGTGGCAGCTAGGGGTTAAAGTTTGGTATTGTTGGATCGGCCAGAGCATGGCCGTTCCAACGATACCAAACACGAAAGTGAAAAAGTTTGTAAAAAAAAAAAAAATTAAAAATAAAAATAAAAACATATTTTAAAAAAAAATTATAAAAAGAAAATAAACAAGTTTTTTTTCTTTTTTTTGGTTTGTTAATGCAGCAATTATAATGTGAACAATGATGCTGCACTAACGATTTTTGTATGCGGTGCGTTTGTTAAAAATCGTGTAATTTTCCCCAAAAAAAAATGTAACGAGACCCCATCTCTAATTTTTTTAACAAGCGCACCCCATACAAAATATAACCGCAATTGCTCGCATGTTAAAATGTGAAAAAAAACACTTTACACATTGTAAATTATTGAAAAATCATATTTTATTGCATTTTTTGTTATAATATACAGACATGACATAACGTATACATATAATAATGACATATTATGAATCTGCCGAGTCTGGCGGAAAGAACGATATATAATATGTCTGGGTAATATACTAAAATAAGCCTTCAAAACACGTTTAAACATGATGAGCAAAACCGGTAAAAATGACCTCAGCACAGGGGCGGGAAAAGCCTCAGCAGCGAAAGGGTTAAGCATTTTTCAGGATTTTTATGGTGAAATCTAAAATTTCGATTTTTCTTTTTAAATGGCTTTTTTTAAAATTATGTAACAGACCTTTTTACTGTTTGCATAGGACCTTTCTTAATTATTTCCGGGCATTTTCATGTGCTATTTTCTTTTAAAAAATGCCTTTTAAAAGTTGTGGCTTTTTTTTCTGTGTTTTTACCTGTTTGGCAGCTGACCAGCTTTCTTCGGATGCGTTCGACAATTTGTACGTCGGATCGTTTTTTTTTTTATTTTGGCGGTTTGAGGATGCTTCGGCGGTTTATCGGATTGATTCGTCGTTTTTGTGGTGGTTTTTCAGATCGGAGTCAGTGATTTTTTGGCAGTTTGCAGCTGCATTCAGCGTTCGGTGCATTAATTCGGCGCACTACGGAGACTGTGCGGTGAATGCTGAATTCACCACAGAATTGCCGACTTAAGGAGAGAGCACGGAAATTTCAGGTACTCTCTGAATAACCCCTTCCTTAAGTGCAAATATTAACATATTCCCTATCAAGATCCACAGCCTGTTTAAAAGCTGCAGGCGGTAAGGTAAGTCAACCAAAAGAACGAAACATGAACGAATACAAAGCTTGCACTCAAAGACCAAAATTCTTACTACTAGGGCTGCCAGATCAGACATATTTTAAAAACATATATCACTATTTCAAGTCGAAGAAGAGCACCGGGAAGAAACGGCCCTGCAATATGTATAATGTATATGCTTCAGGAAGTGTCGAGTATTATAAAACCCATCTCCTATTCAGAAATGGTCACCTGACGTTCTATTTTCATTTACTCGCAGCATATAGATTCTACATACTGCGGGGTTGCATTTTTTTTCATGTACTGACCATCAGCGTGAATAAATTATGCATATGGGAAAACATGGTGGATCTGCTAAGCCCTCTTACTAAACATATATTAAAGTGTAGAGGCAGAAAAGCGTGGCTACCACAGTGGGAGCAAACCTGTCGTTTGGTGATCCTCTGGGTGCTCCACCAGGGAGTCCGCTGTCCCACACAAGACTTTCACAAAAATCATGGGCC
Source organism: Leptobrachium leishanense (assembly GCA_009667805.1). Classification (NCBI taxonomy): domain Eukaryota; kingdom Metazoa; phylum Chordata; class Amphibia; order Anura; family Megophryidae; genus Leptobrachium; species Leptobrachium leishanense. The sequence goes on along the minus strand of CM019067.1, from coordinate 32,868,969 downwards.
ACACCAAAGTAACCATAAAAAGAATCTTTATTCGTCCCCCTTGGGCGGTGAATAAAGAATCTTTTTATGGTTACTTTGGTGTGTTCCATCGATTTTGTGAATACACATATATTAAGTAGGGGAACAGGTTGTTCCATAACTCCTTCCATTCTCTAGTTATAACACCTTCTTGGTTAAATATCCGTGGTGTCTCCACTGGTGATGGCCGACTTTGGCTCCTCACACATGTGTGAAACTCAGCTTCTCAACTTAATAGTTGATGCGCTTGGTCACCATTGATTCAGATTTGTGTTAAATGGGGCTGCGTTTTTGTCTCCCATCACCTTGAGTGGAAACTACCCAAGAAGACAATAGACACAGCTCTCAACTGAGCTATAGAACATTGATCCTCACCATTCTGTGTATATCTTTGGTAGGACCATAAATCGACCTTTGTTCTTTTTGCCTTCCAGGAGAAACTATCCAGGGATAGCACAAGCATCGCTGCACTCAGCGGATCCGGAGACCGCTGAGCCTCACGTTACCGTAGATATTATCGGTAGGACGAGAGATGAACCTTCATAAAACAACGGTAATCGATAAAGTAATGTGACTTCATATCAAGCTCTATCAATTCATTATCCTGACATTTTAGATTCTGGTCTGCCAATGCCAGCACATATACATCAAAAATATATATAACAAATAAAATGGGATGAACTAAAGAAGGACAGTAAGTAAGAAGCTGGGATGATGACAACTAGATGGCTGTTGTCTGAGCAGACCTGTGAAATCCATTGAGAAAATATCTTGATTTTTCTCCTTGTTCATCCACTAATATATATATATATATTTATATATATATATATGTCTCAAAAAGCAGACACTTCTCAAAATCACTATTAAGCGAGTCAGCCCCGGTGCAACCTCCACAGCACGTACAGTTTCAACAAACCAAGGTCTTCACATAAAAGTCCAATTTTTATTGCAAATTGGTCAACTTTTCAGCTCGTTCAAGCCTTTATAAAGACCACTTGGTAAAAGCTTGAACGATCTGAAACATTGACTAATTAGCAATAAAGATTGGAATTTTAGGCCCGTGTCAGACGAGCGCACTGATCACGTCCGTGTTGCCACACATTTGTATGTCCGTTATAGCATATAATTATGACCAATGGAGCCCCACACACGAAGTACGTCCGCACCAAACTGCGGACGCACAACGGACGCGGCACAACGGACGCGGCAAACGGACGCAAGTTAGGCAAGAACGTAAATCCGCTAGAACGGATGCACAGAGTGCGCTGCGCCCGCAACGTCCGCATAGCTTTGTGTGTGAGTGATGGAACGAGGTCAGATGGACTGCATTTATACGTCCAGCATTTTTGACGGGCATAATGGTTTTCATATTAATTTATTTTCCCTTCTACATCCGTCAAAAAATACGTCAGTTAAAAAAACGGACAGTGTGGCCACTACCTTGTCGTCAGTCAGAAAGTACGTCCGTACTGCACGGACGAACAGTCCATACAAAATGCGCTTGTCTGACACCAGCCTAAGATGAAGACTCATGAGTGCCCTTGGTTTGTTAAACGTATTGATGAATGAGTATATACACTATCTGACAGAAGTGAATACACATGTCACATTTTTGTAAATATTTTATTATATCTTTTCATGTGACAACACGGAAGAAATTATACGTTGTTACAATGTAAAGTAGTGAGTGCACAGCTTGTGTAACAGAGTGAATTTACTGTCGCTCTAAATAACACAACACACACAGCCATTAATGTCTAAACCGCTGCCAACAAAAGTGACTGCAACCCTAAGAGTAAATGTCCAAATTGGGCCCAAAGCGTAAATATTTTGTGGCCACCATTATTTTCCAGCACTGCCTTAGGCAGCCGGCACACGAGCATACTGTACTGCGTCCATTACGGATGCACTTTTTCACGGGAGATATTGTGAGTACCGCATAAAGTGCGTCCGTAACGTCTGACGTCTCCACACTCTAGGAAAATACATGGCAGCGTTGTTTCTGCGTCTGTTTAGCTTTTTAACGTCGATGTTATTTTTGCGTCCGTGGTTTTATGCTTTGCCCGTCCGTGAACAAGTGCGCCGGTGCTTCGTGTGGTGTGTTTAACTCCTTTATAAAGCTACGACGGACGTCAAACAGTACGGTCAGACGGACGCAAAATGTTGTGGTCATGGAGTTCACCAGAGCTTCACAGGTTGCCACTGGAGTCCTCTTCCACTCCTCCATGATGACATCACGGAGCTGGTGGATCTTAGAGACCTTGCGCTCCTCCACCTTCCCTTTGAGGATGTCCCACAGATGCTCAATAGGTTTTAGGTCTGGAGACATGCTTGGCCAGTCAATCACCTTTACCCTCAGCTTCTTTAGCGAGGCAGTGGTCGTCTTGGAGGTGTGTTTGAAAAGATTTACAGGGTTATTCAGAGAGCGTGAAAAGCAGGAGAATGACTGGAGAATGAAAAATTCTAGGTCAAAATAGCCAAACCAGAAAAATTCTCCCTTTCATCTCACTTTCCAAATCGGCTATTTTGACCTAGAATTTTTTTTTCATTCTCCAGTCATTCTCCTGCTTTTCACCGCTCTCTGAATAACCCTGATAATAAAATATTTACAAAAACAATGAGTGGTGTATTCACTTCTGTGAGAAACTGTATGTGTGTATGATATACTGTATATCTTGGGTTTGGGGACGCACTTATAAAGCCTGTCAATAAATGCTGGATGACCAATGTTTTTTTAAATGTGACATAAAAAGCTACAGCAAGGAGTAGCACTCACTGTATCTCAAAGGAAATGTCTCACAGAGCAATTCATCGAGCGGGCCTGGCCATTAATCTGCACCATCCTGTGATGGGTCCGTGATCCTCCTGATCTCGGCAAACCCTTCCACATTGGGGAAAATTTAGTCTTGCGTCTAATCAGCCTATATAAATACCATTGCTTATCACATATCTAAAATATGTTCAATATTATAATCATTTCTATTCAGGCCCAGATTAAGATCTCTATGGGGCTGGAGCTGAAGATTTTGGTGGCTTTAATTGATTTTTGTAATTTAGTAAAATGAAAACATATTTTTGGTTATTTAACCACTTGGATGCTGAGGACGCGCTCAGCGCGTCCTCAGCATTCCCGCTGGTATGCGGAGGACGCGCTGAGCGTGTCCTCCCATTGGGGTCAGCGTTCGGCCGGTTCCGGCCGATCGCTGGCCCCCCCGGTGCGGGCTGACATCCTCGATGTCAGCCGCGCATCCGGGACCACAGCCGCCGGAATTAGGTGTCATCGCGGCAGCGCGATGACACCTAATTCAGGCGCCCCCCCCCGCATGTGCGGAGGAGGCGCCTGAAAGGGAGGGGGGAGGTCCTTCGGACCTCTCTCCTCCTGATCGGCGGCTCTGCGGGGGTTAACCCAGGCATCATTTGGAAGGGCACAGCCTGCCCTTCCAAATGATGCCTGGCATTAACCCCTGGGGAGCTGGATCGCGAATCGGCGCTGAAAAGCGCCGGTTCGCGATCCTTTCCCGAGCTGGCCGACATCTTGGATGTCGGCCAAGCCTCCGGGAACTCCCCCTGAGGACTGGCGTCATCGTGCGTAGCTCGATGACGCCAGTCCTGGACTTAACCCTTAACTGCCACCAACGGTGGAGATAGGGAGTTCCAATGAACTCCCTATCTCCCGATCCGTGGCAGCTAGGGGTTAAATTTTGGTATGGTTGGATCGGCCAGAGCATGGCCGTTCAACGATACCAAACATGAAAGTGAAAAATGTTGTAAAAAGAAAAAGAAAAAGAAAAATAAAAAAAAATTAAAAAAAAAATTATAAAAAAAAAAATAAACACTTTTTTTTATTTTTTTGGGTTTGTTAATGCAGCAATATTGTTCCCATTTCAATTATAATGTGAACAATGATGCTGCACTAACGATTTTTGTATGCGGTGCGTTTGTTAAAAATAGTGTAATTTTCCCCAAAAAAAATGTAACGAGACCCATCTCTAATTTTTTTAACAAGCGCACCCCATACAAAATATAACCGCAATTGCTCGCATGTTAAAATGTGAAAAAAACACTTTACACATTGTAAATTATTGAAAATACATATTTTATTGCATTTTTTGTTATAATATACAGACATGACATAACGTATACATATAATAATGACATATTATGAATCTACCGAGTCTGACGGAAAGAACGATATATAATATGTCTGGGGTCATATACTAAAATAAGCCTTCAAAACACGTTTAAACATGATGAGCAAAACCGGTAAAAATGACCTCAGCACAGGGGCGGGAAAAGCCTCAGCAGCGAAAGGGTTAATAAGGCAGATACGGGTATATCTAAGCAGGCAAATACTGTGTGAGTAAATTTCCATTCAGATTTCAATCATTTACAGAGTGTAAAACTTTTTTTCCCATTTTATCATCCAAACATTTGTGGTTATATATTCTATAGGGCATTCTTGTTAAAAAAATGGGAACCTGTTACTGCATTTTTCTGAAAAATATACAATTTTAACCAAAAAATGAATATAAAAAAAATATTTCCCTTTTTTTTTTATTATATTATTTTTTTTTACGAATAATATGACTATATATAAAACACTGACCTTGTTCTCCCAGCGTGGGAAATGAGAAGGAGAGTAATGGCAGTGGTATTGCTAATTTTATACGTGACAAATGGACAATGCCATCGCTTTGGAACTAAAAATTATTTTAAAAAAAATTATTTTCTTTTAGATTTTACATGGTCAGGTTTGGTATTAATGCAAAGGCCAGACTCTGCCCTGTCCAATGACGCCTCACTTCAGCTTGTGAGGTGTAAAGATTAGTGGCGCAGGGGTCCAAAGTTCCCCACAGTGCTCTTCGCTGCAGTGCGGCGGTTTAGGTTTTTGATGTAAAAATTCGTAACAATGGATTGTACAATCACCCATCACCTCCACACTTGTTGGTGACATGAAAAATGTGATGGTTAGTTAGTGCAGCATCATTGTTTACGTTATAATTGAAAAGTGAAAAATATTACTGTTGGAAAGAATAAGAAAAGAAATATATATATTTTTTACTTAAAACCTGGTCATATTTGGCATCATTGGAAAGGCCATTCTCTGGCCTTTCCAGTGATACCTCAATTGACCCTGTAGCTGCTATGAAGTTGGAGATACATGGGTCCAAATGTAAACATAGTTATCCTTTCTCTGGGCCTATTCTGAGGCATGGGCCTGGAGCTGCTGCTCCATCTGCCCCTATGTTAATCCGGCCCTGTTTCTATTGTTCTTTCAGAGTGAGGAAAATAAAAGAAATGTGAAAGCTTCAAATAAAGCAAAGGGCCTTTAACGTGCAATGAGGAGCGTGACGAGTCGACATGACGTGCCATGCCGTATGAGGCAATCGAGACATGGAAGCGACTAATGGTCTTTCCTTACGTTGTTATTATTCCTGCTGGACACGACGCAACAATCAAACAATGTGCGGCACCCAGGCTCATCTTACTGGAGACGACGCTCACCTTATTGCATGCATGATATAGATTTGTTTTCTTTGTTTACAGGTTGGACCGTTTGTTTTATAGCAAATATCCCCCGTTTGAATCCATTCCCCCTCCCGATGCTAAATAACAGCGTTTCAGTAACAATAACATCCTTTTCCATGTATAAAACATACACAAGAGTATTATATAGATACAAAAATATGAATTTAGTTTAGATATAGTACATTTTCCCACAAATTATGTTCCTGGGTTACAAACAAAAACAAATAGAACGGTCTTCTAAGTATGTTTTACTTCTGTGTTTATGTACAGTTGTGTTCAAAATTATTCAACCCCCACTGAAATTGAGTGTTTTGGCCAGTTTGACATTGATTTTGATCATTCAGTCATCTTGCTTACAATTAAATCAAAGAGGCACGTGTAGGTCAGACAAATATAACATAACATTTATAATGAAATAACCACAAATGTCTTTTCTGTGCTCACATCATTATCAGTTTTATTCAACCCCCAAGTGACATTCAATCTTAGTACTTAGTACAACATCCTTTTACAGTTATAACAGCTTTGAAACGTGAAGCATAGCTTGACACAAGTGTCTTGCAGCGATCTACGGGTATCTTCGCCCATTCGTCATGGGCAAAAGCCTCCAGTTCAGTCACATTCTTAGGCTTGCGCACTGCAACTGCTTTCTTTAAGTCCCACCAGAGGTTCTCAATCGGATTTAAGTCAGGTGACTGCGATGGCCACTCCAAAATGTTCCAGCCTTTAATCTGCAACCATGCTCTAGTGGACTTGGAGGTATGCTTGGGATCATTGTCCTGTTGAAAGGTCCAACGTCTCCCAAGCCTCAGGTTTGTGACGGACTGCATCACATTGTCATCCAATATCTCCTGGTACTGAAGAGAATTCATGGTACCTTGCACACGCTGAAGCTTCCCTGTACCTGCAGAAGCAAAACAGCCCCAAAGCATGATTGACCCCCCGCCATGCTTCACAGTAGGCAAGGTGTTCCTTTTAGGGATGTGCGTTTCGGGTTTCGGAATTTCGGAATTTTCACGAAATTTCCCGATTCGTGTTTTCGGATGCGGCCGAATTTCCGAAAATTTTTAGATCCGAAAATGGCAGATCTGAAAAGTTTTCCGAGCCGAAACGACATATTTTCGGAATTTTCGAATGGACGTGAAATGTGTCAAATCGAAATTTATTGCTTTGAAATGAGGAGAACAGACGTTCCGAAAAAACGAAAATTTCCGAAATTACGAAAAGTCGATACAAAAACCGAGCAAAGTGACACGAAAATACGAAAAATGGTCGATATTCCGAAAATAAAAAGTACACGAAAAACTAATCGAGCCGAACCGAATCGAAACAGAAATCGGTCGAAACGAGCCGAATCGAAAAGTTTAAAAATCCGAAAAATCAAACCGAATCGAACCGAAAAAAAAATCGGTGCACAAGCCTAGTTCTTTTCTTCATAGGCCTTGTTCTTCCTCCTCCAAACATAGCATTGATCCATGGGCCCAAACAGTTCTAATTTTGTTTCATCAGTCCACAGAACACTATCCCAAAACTTCTGTGGTTTGTCCACATGACTTTTGGCATACTGCAGTCGACTCTTCTTATTCTTTGGAGACAGCAAGGGGGTGCGCCTGGGAGTTCTGGCATGGAGGCCTTCATTACGCAGTGTGCGCCGTATTGTCTGAGCTGAAACTTCAGTACCCACATCTGACAAATCTTTTCTCAGTTCCTCAGCAGTCACACGGGGACTTTTCTCCACTCTACGCTTCAGGTAGCGCACAACAGTCGAAGTCAGCATCTTCTTTCTGCCACGACCAGGTAGCGTTTCAACAGTGCCCTTTGCCTTGAATTTGCGAATGATGCTTCCTATGGTCTCTCTTGGTAGGTTTAACATCTTTGCAATCTTCTTATAGCCATTGCCCTTCCTGTGAAGAGTAATCACCTCTTCTCCTGTCTTCCTGGACCATTCTCTTGACTTCACCATGTTTGTAACCACACCAGTAAATGTCTAGAAGGAGCTGAGTATCACAGTCATTTTAAAGCTGCCTAATTGGTGCTTATTATGCTTTATTGCTGCTCCGTGACATCCACAGGTGTTTTCAATACCTGATTGAAAACACTTGAATGAACCTCTGTTCTTCAGAGTGGTAGTCTTTAAGGGGTTGAATAATTGTGTCAATGAAGAATTCACAAAAGAAACATTTACTACTGTATTACAAAACCAATTGATGTCATTTTAGTTGCATATGGTTCTTTAAAAAGTCCTTGTAGGATTTCATTCTGAATACAATTACAAATGTACACTAAATTCCCTAAAACCCTTTACAGCATTGGGGGTTGAATAATTTTGAACACAACTGTATAACACATAAAACTTATTTTTACATTTCTTACTTTTGGTTATCATTAAATATATATTTTATTACATGCATTATATTATACACAGCCTGACGAAATAAAGTCACCACCTCCCGTACAAGCCTGTTATGATCTGGGGTGGCTTCAGTCGGTCGGGTCTAGGTTCGGCAACGTTGCGTGCCAAAAAATGAGGTCATGTGACTCCCTCAATGAGCAGAGTTTTCCAGCGATGTTTTTTTTCTCCCCTGATGGCACAGCGGGCATATTCCAAGATGGTAATGCCAGGATTTATCGGGCTCAAATTGTGCAAGAGTGGTTCAGGGAGCATGAGACATCATTTCACGCATGGATTGGTCACCGCACAGTCCAGACCTTAACCCCATTGAGGTTAATCTTTGGGATAATGTGCTGGAGAAGACTTTACGCAGCGCTGCGACTCTCCCATCATCAATACAAGATCTTGGCCACAAATTAATGCCACTCTAGCTGCAAATAAATGCTGAGACATTGCATGAACTTATCGACAACACGATGCCACGGCGAATGCGTGCCGCAATCACAGCAAAAGGACGTCCAGCCTAATGTTAGAGGGTGTGACTTTCGTTTTGGCCAGACAGCGTATATAGATTATTAGTACCTTTTGCACACTGAATATAAAGTCCAGATTAGGGCATTAAGTAAGGCAAAAAAAAGCTGAGACGCTCAGATGGCCTCAATGCGACGGATTGTACGACTCATAATGTTTGATATATTTTTATATAACCGTTTCTAAGCATGATTTGCTGGATGAAGCAGATCACTGTATCATACGTCTAAACTGGGGTAATATTAGGTGAATTAAGAGCATGCAAAATATATTATTAATTTCCTATCATTACATACAGGGTTATTCAGAGAGAGGTGAAAACCAGGAGAATGAACAATTTAGACAAAATAGCCGATTTGGAAAGTGAGATAAAGGGGAGAATTTTTCTGGTTTGGCTATTTTGACCTAGAATTTTCCATTCTCCAGTCATTCTCTTGAGTTTCACCTTTCTCTGAATAACCCTGATAGTGTCCACTGGACGCATGAAGTAAAGGACATATAACCGAAATTTACGTAGCAAGACGCCAAAGTGAGCGTTGATTTATTCTGCTCTGTTCTCCAGTTTGTTCTGCTCAGTAACTGATAGCGTCTTCATTACTGGTGGTTTTAATTACAAAGATTTTTGTTAATAAAAGTATCTTTTTTAAATTGTACACAAGTGTTATAATTAAGGTGATACATTCATTCATTTTCAATCTATTGACCAGAAATATACAAAAAAACATTCTCCGGGTTATTCAAAGAGATCCGAATGGCTTGAGAAAGGTAACCGAACGGTGAAATTCAGCGTACGGTTACCTTTCCTGGCCATTCGGCTATTCAGAGAGCAGGCAATTCGCCAAATCCTGGCGAATTGCCTGCACATACGGTGCCTGTTCGGTGCCTGTTCGAGGGCAGTGAATCCCCATAGAGAAGCAATGCTTCGTCTATTCAGAGAACAAAAACCAGCAGTGAAAGGTTCCCCTAATACCCTGCCATTCGGTGGTTTCATTCAACAGGTTTTATTCAGGCGAATCCCATAGGCGTCAATGTTAAAAATATTCCTGTTTTACTTCAATATCTAATAAACCGTTTATTATAAAATTATGCAGTAAAGAGTCTCTTTATTTATAGATTTTTTGGGATATTTTAAGCATTTTTCGTGATTTTTTTTTACCAAAAAAGTTTTGCAGATATTTTTTTTTTTAAAACGTTTTTTCTTTTTTCTGTAACAGCCCTTTTTATTATCATTCATTGGATCTTATATGTAAATTTCAGACATTTTCGCTCAGTAGTTTCTTTGCAAACAGCGTTTCACTTTTCAAACATTCAGGCTAGGGTCAGACTGAGGCAGTGCGAACGCGCGTGCAGGCGCACTTAATCACGGCCGCACTAGCAGCAGATGCCAGGCAATGACGGCCAATATACGAAGTACGGTCGCACAAAAGTCCGGCTGCGCAACGCAAGTGGAAAATGAACGCATTTTTTCGAGAACGTTAAACCACTAGTACTGACGTACAGAGTGCGCTGCGTCTGCTAGCGGCGTGTGTGCGTGAATTGGAGACATCAGACGCTGCTAATGTCCGGCCAACATAACGTCCAGATGCAAGAAGTGTTTTATTGATGATCCGTACAAAATCACGGATGAAACTGCGCATAGTATGACCGCTATTGCGTATTCCGTGAAAAAATACGTCCATTCTTCGAACGCACATTTTCACGGACAACGTGAAAAATGCGTTAGTCTGACCCTAGCCTTAAGCGAACGTTTGGTTTTTTTTTCCACTCCATTCGACTGCGGTGTCGGGTTTTTTCGGCGGCTGTGCCGGGTGTGATCAGCTCCTGCTCGGGTTTCTCTGTCGTGTTCGGTGGGGTTAATCCAGATGTTTTTGCGGGTTTCGGTGTGCATTCGCCTGGGTTTTGCGGTGAGTTTTCGGCGGCTTTTCCCTGCACTACGACGGCACTGTGGTGCTTGCTTAATACACCGCAGCGTCGCCGAAATGGGATCGCCAAATTGCACCGAATTGAAGAGCATGAAAAGTCACCGAATGTGCGGTGACTTTTCGATTCTCTTTGAATAAACCTGTCTCTCTCTGTCTTTCTGGTCGTTTGTCTCTCTCTCTGTATCTTTCTGTCTATCTGTGCCTTATTTTCTCACATTTCTGCTCTCTAGGAAGAAACCCACATTTCTGCATTCGACACGCAATCGTACTAAATAGTGCATTTGCCGTGCACGCTCGCAAAGCAGTCGACCCCTATCACTAGGAAACTGACCCCTTGTACATCCCTCCCTTCCTGTTTGTCTCTCTTTCATTCTGTCTGTCTGATTTTCCAGTAACCTCTTTTTCTGATCTGTATATAAAGTATGACGGGGTTATTCACAAAGCACCGACATTTCGGCGCTTTGTGCTTCGGTGCACTTCAGCGATTCCATTTTGCCGAAACTACGGTGAATTCATTATTCATCGCAGGATCACCGTAGTGCATCGAAGAGGGAGTCAGAAGCCCTCCCAAAAAAGTTGGTGAACGTCATCGAAGACCGCCGAACTGCGCTGAAGTGGCATCGGTGAAATCCACGGAACTGCAAAAAAACACAAAAAAAAGCAACTGAACTCTCCTATTCTTTTAATAGGTGTTTAAACCAATAAAAATGCATTAAAGTATGTCTAAATATTAGAAAGTGGTCCTTTATAAAAAAAAAAGTCTGTTACGTAATAAAATAAACGCCAAAAATGGGAAACAAAAATGCCATCAAAAAATACAAAACGGTGTTCTGGAAAAATAAAAATATTTTTGCTGAAAATGAATAGATTTCACTGACACGTCGGTGCAGTTCGGTGTTCTGTGAATAGATTAAACATTGCTTCTTTATAGGACAATTTCGCTGCTGCCGAAGATCGCCAAACTGCACCGTATTTAGCCATCAATTCGTCATTATTTGGTGAATTGACAGTTTAGTGAATAGACGAGCTGCCACGAAATTGCGCCTTACCAGTGGCGGAACTACCCAGGGTTGCAGCGGTTCACTTGCGACTGGGCCCTGGCATTTCGCCACTGGAGGGGGACCCAGGTGGTAAAGGCTCTTTAATTAGGCGGCCGTGTTATTTGTTAGGCTCTGGGGCAGTCAGGAGATGCCAAGATGGTTGCTGGTGACCCTCTCTGATGACGTCAGAGAGGGCGCACCGGACAGCCGGCAGCCCCCTCTGATGACGTCAGAGAGGGCATGCCGGACGACTGTTGCTCATGCCTGTCCTGGTATCCGGCTGCACCCTGCCTGCCATACCACGAGGATCCCTCTCTCTGCCACCCCTGATGTCTGATATATGGGTATACATGTATCTTGGGTCTGATATCTGGGTATACATGTATTGGGGTTCTGATATGATGTCTGATATCTGGGTATACATTATTAATTATTATTAATCTTTATTTATATAGCGCCAGCATATTCCGCAGCGCTATACAATCGGCACAATATAGACAGGGTTACAATACATTGAACAACATTTGACAAACGAGTACAGGAGGAAACAAGGCCCTATTCCCATGGGAACTTACAATTTAGAAGGGTTGGGGGTGGAAACTGGAGGAGAGGACTGCATGGTGAGAGTGATGGACTGCAAGGTGTGAGTGATGGACTGCAAGGTGAGAGTGATGGACTGCAAGGTGAGAGTGATGGACAGGTGAGAGTGATGGACAGGTGAGAGTGATGGACTGGTGAGAGTGATGGGCTGCAAGGTGAGAGTGATGGACAGCAAGGTGAGAGTGAAGGACTGCAAGGTGAGCGTGATGGACTGGTTGGGGCAGTGAGGTGTATCAGTGAGTTGGGTGGTAGGCTTCCCTAAATAGGAATGTGTTAAGGGAGCGTTTGAAGGAAGGGAAACCAGGGGAAATTCTGAACGTACAAGGGAGAGCGTTCCAGAGAGTGGGGGCTGCGCATGAGAAATCCTGCAGTCTATCATGGGAAGAGGTGATGCGGGGAGAAGCTAGGCGCAGGTCACTGTTTGATCTTAGGGAGCGGCTGGGGTGTATTTGGTGATTAGTGAGGACAGGTAGTGGGGAGCTGAGTTAGTAAGAGCTTTGTAGGTCAGGGTAAGGATTTTAAATTTAATTCTGCAGTGGATGGGGAGCCAGTGAAGGGACTCGCAGAGAGGAGCAGCAGAGACCGAGTGGCGAGTGAGGTGGATGAGGCTGGCAGAAGCATTCAGAATGGATTGTAGGGGGGCGAGGTGGGAGAGAGAGAGGCCAGCTAGAAGATTATTACAATAGTCAAGTCGGGAGATTACAAGGGAGTGGATGAGTTGCTTTGTGGTGTCAGTGGTAAAAAATGGCCAAATTCTGGAAATATTACGTAGTTGGTAGCGGCAGGAAGAGGAAAGAGACTGAATGTGGGGGATGAAGGAAAGAGCTGAGTCAAGTGTAACTCCGAGACAGTGAACCTGGTTTGATGAGGGCCATCCGGGAGGAGATGCCAGATAAACAGTCACTGACTTTGGAGAGCACAGGAGGAGAGAGATCAGGGGTGGAGAGGTAGATCTGAGTATCATCAGCATAGAGGTGGTAATTATAGCCACAGCTGTTAATGATTTTGTCCAGGGAGGAGGTGTAGATAGAGAAGAGCAGAGGACCTAGGACAGAGGCTTGGGGTACAACTGATAAAGGCATTGAAGAGGAGGAGTTACCAGCAAATAACACAGAGAAGGACTTGTTAGACAGATAGAAGTCAATCCAAGAGAGTGCAGTGTCACAGAGACCAACAGAGCTGAGAGACTGTAGAAGGAGGGGGTGGTTGACAGTGTCAAAGGCAGCTGAGAGGTCAAGCAGGATGAGAATAGAATAGTGGACGTGTTTTTAAGCAGTTAGGAGGTCGTTGGAGACTTTGGTGAGGGCAGTTTCAGTTGAGTGTAGGGGACGTAAGCCCATGTGTCTAGGGGTCTGATATTTGAGTATACGTGTATCTGATATCGGGGTATACATGTATCTGGAGGTCTGATATCTGGGTATCAAAATATCTCAACACACAGCCATTAATGTCTAAACCGCTGGCAACAAAAGTGAGTACACCCCTAAGTGAAAATGTCCAGTTTGGGCCCAAAGTGTCAATATGTTGTGTGGCCACCATTATTTTCCAGCACTGCGTTAGCATGATTTTACTAGAGCTTCACAGGTTGCCACTGGAGTCCTCTTCCACTCTTCCATGACGACATCACAGAGCTGGTGGATGTTAGAGACCTTGCGCACCTCCACCTTCCGTTTGAGGACGCCCCACAGATGCTCAATAGGGTTTAGGTCTGGCGAGACATGCTTGGCCAGTTCATCACCTTTACCCTCAGCTTCTTTAGCAAGGCAGTGGTGGTCTTGGAGGTGTTTGGGGTCGTTACCATGTTGTATGACATGGCCTGCTTGTTACCCACAGTCTATGTTGTTGTTCTCTCCAGTGGAACGTATCTGATTTTAATGAAGTGATGCGAGTTCAGTAACTGGATGATGCACAGAATCACAGTATTGTATAGTTTTCCTTTTATATTCATATCATACGGTGTCACACAATTCCTTTTCGGAGCTGTTGTTCTGTTCTAAAACCCTAGAGCTTCAACAAATGAAATGATTTGGAGATCCCGGCTATTTGTTAAAACTTCCGAACTCCACTAGGGCAGTGGAGGATATTTTTTTTTCCATGTAGACATGAAAAGGGTTTTTATCCTTAAAATCTCTTATCTCCGTCATCTCCAATGATCTTTGAAGTCTGTGAAGGGGAAAAAAATCCGCAATACTGATTTAAGTTCTTATCTCGCATTGAGGGATTACTAAAAAACCTTTGAAAACTGACTTCCAACTGTACTGCGCGCCTGAAAAAAATAAAAAAGCTTTAAAAGAAAAGTTATCGGGAGGCCGAGGCGCTCATTGAAGTGAGAGGTACTCACCCCGCGCGGATTAAATGCTACAAATTCCTATAAACACACCACTTCATCCAACTCCAACTGACCCTGAACCATCAAATGTTTTTATCAAGGCTAAACGTAGAGATGGGGGGGTTATATTTTATTAGAGTTTATACTTGTCTTATGGGATTTTCACATGGGATTTAAATAAGTCACAATCAGCTCCTATATCAATGTACGGGAGCAGATCACGGGTCAGATATTGGATGTTGTTCTTTGTTATCCAGATTCCCAAAGGTATTTTGTGCAGCAAAGGTAAGATTCAGGTTACTAGATGGGTTAGTTCAATTGACCTTAAAGGGCCAGTACCAGCAAAAAAAATGAAATGTCCTTATTGTGTTTATTTGGTGTTACTGATATCTTACATGCGCTTTGTTTTTCTCTTGTATGTTTAGTTAAGAAAATATTTTCCTCTATATGTGTCACTGGGTGCATCCATTGTGTGATATTTTCCTCTATATGTGTCACTGGGTGCATCCATTGTGTGATATTTTCCTCTATATGTGTCACTGGGTCTATTTGTTTTTATTGGAATGTTCCACATAACAAACATAAATACAATCAAGCGTACATACAGGATACATACATAGCCAACAGAATGAAATACAGCAAAAGGACACTTGATAATGACAGTACATACGGGGTAGAACATTAGGGGGAACATATATATACAGGGGCAAACATGAATAAGAAGAACAAAGGAATTACCCACTTGGCAGAAGGAAATTCAAAATATAGACATGCCGTCACAAAAAAAGTCCAAAAGGAAAAAAGAAAACAAGTGACGAACCGCCACATAGAAAAAGAACCCAAAACTAGGACGCTGTCCATCAAACAAAGAATAGCTGACTGACTGTCAATACAAGGAAACAATAGGGAAACATTAGGGACAATGGGAATATTTACAAAATAGAACATATATACATCGACATTCAAAAACATATATTTTTTTTACCATCACTTTTAGGACCAGGACCCGCACTCTCCTACACTGTTGAATGACAAAGAAATACATAAAAAGTACAAAGAACAAAACAAAACAAAATAAAATCAGTAAAAGGCAAAAACCAAATCAAACCATATGCATAGAAAAAGAATACATTGACGTCCTACACAAAAAAAAACCAAACGGTCCCATAAAGTCTCAAATCGTCTGTGTTCGGCGCTTTTCGTGTGCTCTCCCCACTTCCCACCCCCCGACCACCATCAAAAACCCAAAGCGAAAAGAAAAATGTCAATTGTGCAAATTGTCCAAAGTCTTTCCCGACCGCTACATCCCCACCACCATCACCACCTCCCCACCCCAAAATGAAACGTGAAGCATTTTCTGTGACCCACCCTCCACCCCTGTGATCAACAATATATATACACACATATGTACAATCCCACCCGAGGTTTCAATCCTCCTCCCGATTTCAGACTGGGGCGGAGGGAAACCGTCCGAAGAGGGAACTCGTCCCCCTCCTTCCCGCACCAGAACACCCCGCTCTTGATCTTGTTGATCTGGGACGACGAGGCGGAGGAATAGCGCGAGACTAGGTCCACCACGAGCGCGGCATCCGAAGGATCGGAGACCACAATGGAGACGTCGTCCGTGTATGCCACCACCTGAAGGGGTGCCGTCGCCGGGCCCCTGTCGACCCCTCTCAAACGCCCCGCCTCGAGCCTTCGGAGGAAGGGGTCGATTGCGAAGGCGTAGAGCAAGGGACTAAGGGGACAGCCCTGTCGGACCCCGGCTAGGACCCGAAATGGTCGCCCCTTCCAACCGTTCACAAGTGCGAAGCTTTCTGCCTCCCGGTAAAGGGTGATAAGCCAATTGACAAATTTAGCCGGAAGGCCGTAGCGCCTCATCACCGTCCACAGATAGAGGTGATCCACCCGATCGAAGGCCTTAGACTGATCAAGTGCCAGAAGGTAACCAGTCCAATCACCGGCCCTGCACCTCTCTACGGCCTCCCGCACCTCGAACGGCGTCGAAGACGTTACGGCCTCGGACTGTGCAGAATTGGGACTTAGACAGGAGACCCCCAGACAAATCTTGCAGTCGCAGATACAACACTTTCGCCAGGATCTTCCTGTCGACGTTGAGCAGCGAAATGGGACGCCAGTTCCCTACGTCTGCCGCGTCGACCACCCCCGGCTTGGTCAGCAGTATCACCGCCGAAGTCCTCAACGTGGGGGGCAAAAGGCCCCCGTTTAGGGACTCGTTGAAGACCTCCGCGAGATGGGGCGCCAAGAGAGCACTAAAACATTGATAAAACTCTGCCGTGAGCCCGTCGGGCCCAGGCGCCTTACTCTTGTTTTGGCTCAAGATGGCACCCGTTACCTCAGCCGCGGTGATAGGGCCGATCAACTCCTCGCAAAGGGAAGTCTCGAGCTCAGGATGAGGGTCTATGTCGCGAAGGAAGCCCTCCACCTGGTCTGGCCAGGCCCGCCTCTGTCCGAGGAGCTCCAAGTAGTACGACCGGACCACGTCGTGAATCCCGTGGGACGAATCCTGTAGGACCCCAGAGGTGTCACGCAGTCCAGAGATGACCTTGGTACCTTCCTTGTGCTTGCAACTGAGAAAGGGGTCGGGTGAGCAGTAAGACCCGTGATCTCTCTCCTTCACAAGCGAGGCGTACCTGTCGTACTGGAACTCCTTCATCAAGGAGCGGACCTCGGAGATCTCCCCGGAATCACCTCCCTGCGAGACCAGGCGGTCGAGCTTCCGCATAAGGCCGAGGTAGATCTTATACCTGCTGGCCTGGGCGTTCACGGCAAGAGAGCGAAAAAGGGTACGCGCTCGCGCCTTGACCATTTCCCACCACTCTGACTACGAGGCTCATACATCCTCCAAAGTCATCTGGTCCGCCAGGAACGTCTCGAAGGCCTGCTTAACCTTTGCTTCCTCTAGGAGGTCTGAATTGAGCCGCCAAATCCCTTTGCCTCTCGCAGGGGTCTTTGCGACGTTCAACTCGCAGGATAAAACAAGGTGGTCGGAGAACTCCACCGGCGTCAGCACGGGGGCCGACACCGAGAAGCCCTCCTTAACGAAAAACCTGTCTATCCTACTGCTGCTCTTACCTCGGTGAAAAGTGAACCCGGTGAGGCCTGGGACGTGCTGAGTGTGCACATCGACCAGAGCAGCCTGACTAACCATCTTATTAAGAAAAAAAGAGTCATATCCAAGGCGCCCCTTGGTACCTCCCCTGTCGTTTGGCCTAGTGACGGTGTTAAAGTCACCACCAAAGAGGATCGCCTTGGACGTATAAAGGAAAGGCTCTATCTCGCTGAACAGACATTTCCTCTCCCATTTGGACTGGGGGCCGTAGATGTTAATCAGTCGGAGAGGCTGCCCTGCAAGCGAGACATCGAGGACCACGCATCGACCCTTCCTTAGCTCAACCACCCGCTGAAATACCACCTCGACGTCCTGGAAAAGGATGGCCACCCCCTCGTATCCCCCTGTGGCCAGGGAGAAGAAGGAGTGCCCCCATCTCCATTCTCTCTTCGCACGGTGCAGGGCCGCCAGCGTGTCCAGGCGCGTCTCCTGGACAAAGATGACCTGCTGGCGGGCCCTGTGGAAGAAATCGAAGGCGGCGAAGGTCTTTCTCGCTGCCTTGAGACTCGCCACGTTGTGCGTTGCCACAGAGATCGCGTAGTGGGCAGCCATCAAGGGTGGTTAGCGTGAAGAGACTTTCCCATTTTACGACTATCTTCTCTCTCGTCCTCCGAGGGGTACCTCTTGACAGACGTGCCCAAGGGCACTATGTCATCGTCGTCAATGAGGACCTCCTCGTACTCCTCCTCCGCCAGAGTACCTGGACCGGTTGGAGCTCTCCCGCTCTGACTCCTCCACTATGTCAGCCCACGAAGAACCCGACAAGATGGAATAGCGGTTGGATGTTGGAATGGCGTCCTCCACAGTGGAGGGCGGCTGAGAGATCTCCCCCACGGCATCGGTGGGTGTTGGAACTGACACAGCCCCGCTCTCCGCAACGGAAGAGGAGGAGGACGATACCGAGGGAGTGGGTGCGGATTTACCAGAGTGCTTGCCTGTATATCCGGGTACCTTTGCAGGTCCCTTCCCTTTCTTAGCGGCGATCTGCCACTCCCCGGCACCTCCGGAGGTGGGTTTACTGGGGTCCACTTGTTCCCCGGGGGGATGAACTGTCGTCTTGCCGGTGGCAGGGACAGAGCCCCTAATCCCGGAGATGATTCTCCGGGTGGCTGGGGCCTGGGTCCGGGGATGAGGAGACGGGGTGTCCGTGGTGGAAGATCCCCTGGGCGCTGCCCTCTCGCCAGCTCGTCAAGGATGGGTGGCCGTCGTCACCCGGGTAGTGCCCAAGGGAGAGGGTCCTGCGCCTCCTGCAGCATCGCAACCCCGGAGGAGGCATCTCACGGGGTTCGTCCCGCCAGAGCTCCTCCAGGTTATGCGCGGCGTACGGGCAGAAGCGGTAAGCGTGCCCCAGCTCTGCGCACAGGTTACACCGGATGTGGCCACACCGGTCCCTCAGGTGCCCCACAGCACCACAGAGCGTGCAGCGTAACACCTCGCAGGCATTACTGAAATGCCTGGGAGAGCCGCATTTGAAACACACTCGGGGCTGACCAGCGTAGAAGCAGGTCACCCGGTCAGCCCCTATGAAAAACGAGGTGGGCAGGTGCTGAGCGACACCCCGTATCTCGCGCAGCTGGAGGGTGAGCGTCCAGCCGCCGGTCCAGATCCCGTCCTCATCCAGAATCTTCTGCGGGGTGGTTTTCACCTCCCCGTACCTACGGGCCCAGACCAGGATATCTGCGATGGGGATGGACTTTTTCCCCGTGAAGAACGTGACCCGCTTCACCCCCTGTCGGGAAACGGGCACCGCAGAAAATCCATCCCATACGGAGTCCTTCACCATCCTCGCCGCGTTCCACCCAGCCCAGAAGCGGTCCAGGAGCTGCGGCGTCAGAAAACTGACGTCGAACTCCCGGGCGCCCCCGAGGTGGATGAGGGTGTAGAGGTCCACCGGGAGGAATCCCATGTCCTTCAGCCAGGCGACCACCGCCCGCCGGTCTGGGATGGGCCCTCACTGCCCTTGACCAGGCGCACCACGTTCCTCCTCCTCGCCCCCGGGGGAGCAGGGGAGAGAGGCCCTGTGGGCGCCGGCCACTGACGGTTCAGAGGGGGTGGCCCCCGTGCCCAGGCACCGGATGGTGCCCCAACACCCAGAGAGGGCCCTCCCGGTGGCAGGATCCAGACTCCGGGACCGCCGAGGGGGACCCACCTCCGGATATACTCCCCGTTACCGGGGTAATTACGGGACCGATACTGGGGTTAACCACTGGGGAATGACTGAGGGTACGATGTAAGGCAATTTGGTTGGGGGCGGGGTTAGGAGTGGCGAGGTGAATTAAATCAGAGGGGTGCGGGCCAAAAATAGGGGAGTAAATGATAGGGGTAGGGGAAACCTGGGGTTCTGAGGTGGAAGGGGACTTGTGCAAGGTAACAGGTACAGTGGGGCGTGAGGGTATCAAGACAGTAGCAGGGCGAATGCCCTCACTTTCGATTGCTGCCTCTATTAACAACGTGTCTGACTGTTGAGAGGCGCTCAACTCCGGCACTGCACCGTGGGGGTGCGTTAATGCCACCTCAGTCCTCATACCTAAGGCGGCGCCACCACCTCCGCCACCGGTGGCCCTGCCACCGGTGGCCGACCCCCCACCACCAGCACCCCCACAGCCAACCGAGGCGCCGCAGCCACCAACAGCCCCGCAGCCAACCGCAGAATCGCCACTAATGACGCCTCCACCACCGGCCCCGGGACCGCCGCCGACCACAGGTGCGCCTGCAGCTGGGGGCCCCCCCTCGACGACAGCCACACAGCCCGCGGTAGCCGCAGCACCGGCGGCCACACCACCGGCCGCAGACCCACCGCCAGCAACTGCTACATATTGCTCGTCTCTACCAGACATTCCATCCATGGTGGATGGAGGATCACCTAGATCTATCAAAGGGCTGACTATATTGCTACCAGGGGTACACGTATATCCAAATTCACCCTCTATTGCGGAGCTCTGTATAACAGTGGCTGAGATGGCGCCTGCAGCAGCAGAGCGTGGTACATTAGAAATAACATTTATGTTTTGTAACTGAGAGGCGGGTCCTTCGGTGATCTTAGCTGCTGCAGCAGCACTGACATGTTTTTTTTGGAAGTTGTACTTTAGGGGGTAATTTGGGAAAGTCAGAGGGAAGGAGGGGAGGGTGGGGGAATTTAGAAGAAGGAGGCATGGGAGAGCTTTCCCCATCACTAGGGATGAGCTGTTTGGGTTTGGACGGTTCGGAGTTCGACCCGAACTTTGCCAGTTCGAAAGTTCGCGAATTTCGAACTTTTTGGGTGTGCTCGGTTGGAAAAAAAAAAGAAATTTTGAAAAAAGTATAGAAAATGCTTAAAAAAATACTAAAAAATCTAGAAATAAAGAGACTCTTTACTGCAGAATATTATAAGCAACGGTTTATTAGATATTGAATTAAAAACTAATGTGTACGTGGAAAGATTATCAACTCTAAATGACCTCTGTTCACAAACGGGCATAACACCAGGTGTTTTTAGTCTGGTAATCAATTTGATACATTGTACACCATACTGAGGGTGGGGTGGTGTCGGCTTCTGATTGAGATTTGAGAATTAATTTCCCTAAAACATCCTAATATGCTGCATTTAACCCTTTCGCTGCTGAGGCTTTTCACACCTCTGTGCTGAGGTCATTTTTACCGCTTTCGCTCATCATGTTTAACCGCGTTTTGTAGCCATATTTTGATATATGACCCAGACATATTATATATCGTTCTTTCCGGCAGACTTGGCAGATTCATAATATGTCATTATTAGATGTATACGTTATGTCATGTCTGTATATTATAACAAAAATGCAATAAAATTTGAATTTTCAATAATTTATTATGTGTAAAGTGTTTTTTTTCACATTTTAACATGCGATCGTTTGCGGTTATATTTTGTTTGGGGTGCGCTTGTTAAAAAAATTAGAAATGGGGTCTCGGTACAATTTTTTTTGTGTAAAATTTTGCTTTTTTTAACAAACGCACCGCAAACAAAAATCGATAGTGCAGCATTATTGTTCACATTATAATTAAAATGGGAACAATATTGCTGCATTAACAAAACAAAAACAAAAACTTGTTTATTTTTTTTAGAATTTTTTTTAAAATATTTTTCATGCTCATGTTTGGTATCCTTGGAAAGGCCATGCTCTGGCCGATCCAACAATATCAAACATTAACCCCTAGCTGACACGGATCGGGAGATAGGGGGTTCATTGGAACCCCTATCTCCACCATTGGTGGCAGCTAGGGGTTAACTCCAGGACTGGCGTCATCGTGCTATGCATGATGACGCCAGTCCTCAGGGGGAGTTCCTGGAGGCTTGGCCGACATCCAAGATGTCGGCCAGCACCAGGAGAGGATCACGATCCGGCGCTTTTCAGTGCCGATTCGTGATCCAGCTTCCCAGGGGTTAATCACAGCCACCGTTTGGAAGGGCAGGCTGTGCCCTTCCAAACGGTGCCTGGATTAACCCTCTGCCCCCCAGCGATCGGGAGGGAGAGAGGTCCGAAGGACATCCCCCCTCCCTTTCAGGCTCTTCCTCCGCACATGTGGGGGGGGGGGCACCTGAATTAGATGTCATTGCGCCGCCGCGATGACATCTAATTGCTCCACCAGGGTCCCGTAGTGCTGGGCTGACATCCAAGATGTCAGCCCGCACCGGGGGGGCGCAGCAATCCGCCGGAATCCGGCGGATTGCTGCCTCCTGTGCATGGACGCGCTCAGCGCGTCCATAGCACAGGAGAACCACTTGGCTGGACGCGCTGAGCGCGTCAATAGCAGCCAAGTGGTTAACTGGTGTTTGAAAAAAATTCAAAATAACATCTAAGGCTAGGGTCAGATGAGCGCATTTTGTACGGACTGTGCGTCCGTGCAGTACGGACGTACTTACTGACTGACAACAAGGTAGTGGCCAAACAGTCCGTTTTTTTCACTGACGTATTTTATGACTGATGTAACAGGGAAAATAAATTAAAATGAAAAAACATTCTGTCCGTCAAAAATGCTGGACGTATAAATGCAGTCCATCTGACCTCGTTTCATCACTCACATACAAAGCTACACGGAAGTTGCAGACGTGGCGCACTCCGCACGTCCGTTCTAGCAGTATTACGTTCTTGCCTAACCTGCGTCCGCCATGCATCCGCACTTCCATGCGGACGTACTTCGTGTGTGGGGCTCCATTGGTCAGATTGCTATGCTGCCGCAGACGTACAAATGTGCGGCAACACGGACGTGATAACTGCGCTCGTCTGACCCCAGCCTTAAGCAATGTTATTTTTCACCTCGGGATTAAACATTCACAGGGTTATTCAGAGACCGGTGAAAAGCAGGAGAATAACTGGAGAAGTGAAAATTCTAGGTCAAAATAGCCAAACCAGAAAAATTCTCCCATTTAACTCACTTTCCAAATTGGCTATTTGGTCTAGATTGTTCTCTTCTCCTGCCAGTTCTCCTGGCTTTCACCTCTCTCTCAGGGTTGTTCAGAGAAAGGTGAAAACCAGGAGAATGGCAGGAAAAGAGAAAAATCTGGACCAAATAGCCAATTTGGAAAGTGAGATAAGGCTAGGGTCAGACTAACGCATTTTTCACAGCGACCGTCAAAAAGTGCGTCTGAACGCATTGCCTTATTTTTTCACGGAATGCACGAAAACGGTCATACGATGCGCATTTTTGTGCGTGATTTTTTACGGATCCAAACCAGGAAGCTTTGGGTGTCTGGATGTTATGTTGGCCGGACATGAGCAGGGTCTGACATCTCCAAATCACGCACACACGCCGCTAGTGGACGCAGCGCACTCTGTACGTCCGTACTAGCGGTTCTGCTTTCTCGAAAAAATGCATTCATTTTCCACTTGTGTTGCGCAGCCGGACTTTCGTGCGACCGTACTTCGTATATTGGCTGTCATTGCCCGTCATTTACTGCTAGTGCGGCCGTGATTAAGTGCGCCTAAACGCATGTTAAAAATTTGCTAGTCTGACCCTAGCCTAAATGGGAGAATTTTTCTGAAAATTTGACCTAGAATTTTCCATTCTCCAGTCATTCTCCTGCTCTACACCGCTCTCTAAATAACCCTGACAGGGTTATTCAGAGAAAGGTGAAACTCAGGAGAATGACTGTAGAGAAAATTCTAGGTCAAAATAGCCAAACCAGAAAAATTCTCCCATTTTTCTCACTTTCCAAATCGGCTATTTGGTCTAGAGTTTTCCATTCTTCAGTCATTCTCCTGCTTTTCACTAGGGATGTGCGTTTCGGGTTTCGGAATTTCGGAATTTTCACGAAATTTCCCGATTCGGGTCTTTCGATTCGGCCGAAAATCCGAAATTTTTTAGATCCGAAAAAGTCGAATCCGAACAGGTTTCCGAACCGAATCGAAAATTTTCGGAATTTTCGAATGGACTTGAAATGTGTCAAATCGAAATCTATTGCTTTGAAACGAGAACAGACTTTCCGAAAAAAACGAAAAGTTTACCAAATCGAAAATTTTCGGAATTTTCGAATGGACTTGAAATGTGTCAAATCGAAATTTATTTTCCCTCTATTCATGATTTCAGTTCCATTCGGGATTTCGGTACCATTTCGGTAAGTCTGGACATCGTATATTTAACTAGTATCGGTTATATGGCTGATTCTGTAAAATTTTTTATTGTTTCCAAAGATCCGATCAGAATTTTCGTATTTTGGTCAGATCCGATTCGTCCGCGGGTCGCGCATGCGCGCGCGCGCACATGTCGTAACTTTATTGAGCTAGTTTTATTGACAACTTTTTGAACAAAATTTTTTTTTTATTATTCTTCATAATGGCCGCTGCCAGAGAGGAGACCTCCTCGTCATCTGTTGATGAAGTTCCACCTGCAGTGCCTGCACCCAGGAAAAAACGCGCCCAAAATATGGCGTTTGAGGAGATGTTGGAGCTGGTCCGCATCTTTGATACCAAAGATTACGATTGCCAGAAGGGACCTTACCGCAGCAAGAATAACGCCAGGAAGGATCGTATCCTGGACAAGCTACGCGCCACCATTTTGGAGAAGTTTGGGAAGGACCGGACAAAGGACCAGCTACGGAAACGCTGGTCTGATTTAAAAGTACGCGAGGAGGAGCAGTTGAGACGCATCCGCCGCGTCATAGCGAAACGTAAGTGTCATGTTATATTGTAAAGCGCTGCGCAAACTGTTGGCGGCGCTATATAAATCCTGTATAATAATAATAATGTGCTTGCATGTGCTAATGTGCGCAGAAATACCTTGATTTATCTAGTCCTTTTTTCATGCAATGTGATTGTGTATAGCTTTGCGTTTTCACAATTCGTCATACAAGCATTTTTGCCATAGCTCTTCTTTTGTGATTTTACGTATTCGGGAAAATTGTGATATTTGATGTATGTAGATGAAGTTACAATGCTGGATTTCTTTTGGCACTGTGTGTATAGTCTGTAGTGTGCTGGGGGGGGGGTTGTGATTGAGTGATGCATACGAGATGACCCGCAGCTTGCCCAATATTGACTCCCACCTGCGCATCAATAAAAATCTCTGCGTCTCTGCTAAAGTGATAGGATGGGACATGTAGTTCTTCTGAAAGTGCATCCAAACAGAGCTGTGTTCAATACATCCTCAGCAGCTGCTGCAGCAGTGTCATTGAATGCTTTAGATGCAAATTTCAAAACAAAATGGTGAATTTCTGTTGTTGTTTCTGCAATATCCAGTTTTATTATTCGCAGAAACTGAAAGTGAAACTGAGGCTGAGGCATCTATAAAATAACTAAAAGCAGACGCACAATGCGCTTTGTACGCACACAACACAAATAATAGTTTTTATTGAATAAACGTAATGTTTACTTCTGAAAAAAATATATAAATGAACAGTAATATATGTCTGTGCAGAGGAAATAAATAAATATTTTGTGACTTTAGACCTATGAGATGGGAGTAGTGGTGGGTCAAGCTGGTAGTGGGGTAGTGGAGGGGTGTCGCAATACTTTCGGCAATATATTGTATAGATATACCATTTTTTCCAGTCTGCATTATTTACGTGTTTATTTTTTGGATTTGGCAGAAGACAGGAAAGGGGCACAGGACGCCGAATCTGCCCGGCAGGGACCAGTGCCCCAGCGGAGGAGGAGGAGGAGCCACGGGCGTTCACCAGCGCTGGTATATACTGTTTTATTTAGCAACGACTTTTGGTCAAAAACAGAAACATTTTTTGTTTACTGTATTTTTTATTTCTTTAATTTCTTACATATAGCACTGGATATACAGACGGTGGTGGTGGGGAGGAGGAGTCGGAGGAGAGAGCAGGAGGAGGCCGCCAGCTCTGGTATATACTACTGTTATATTTTTTCAAGACTTTCAGTCAAAAATAGAAACCTGCTTTACTTACTGTATTTTCCTTCTTTCATTTATTGGATATATCGAAAAGCCAGACCGAGCAATCAGGAGGCGATTGGCGAGCTTCGCCTGGCAGTCAGGACACTGGATTCCATCCATGAACTGCTGCAGGAACTCCGGGAACACCTTACTAACACCGCGGACATCCTGGAGCGGCAGTAAGAGTCAATACGGATGTGCCTCAGCTGCTCCTGCTCGCCTGCTTTGAGGTCGGACCAGCGTTTTCTGATCTGGTCCTTCGTCCCGTCTTTCCCAAACACCTCCAGGATGGTGGTGCGCGTAGCTTGTCAATGATACGATCCTTCCTAAAATTATTCTTCCTGCCGTAAGGGCCCTTACTGCAGTCATAATCTTTGTAATCAAAGATGCGGACCAGCTCCAACATCTCCTCAAATGCCAGTAATTCTAAAATGTATGTTTGTTTGTGTTGTTTGTGCCCCTGTTGGGCAGTTTGCCATCCTTGGCATGTTCCCTTCCCTTCCCTTCCCCATTTTGTAAATACATTTTCTATTTTTTCTATATTTTCCTGTTTGTGTGCGTTGCTTTACGTTAATAAGTTAATTATGTATTGCTTGGTTTCCACACTGTTAAACACGTCGATGCGGAGGACGCGCTCAGCGCGTCCTCCGCATGGCTGCTGGTATGCGGAGGACGCGCTGAGCGCATCCTCCCTTTGGGGTCAGCGTTCGGGGGTTCCGGCGATCGCCGATCGCTGGCCCCCCCGGTGCGGGCTGACATCCTCGATGTCAGCCCAGCATCCGGAACCGCCGCCGGTGAAATTAGGTGTCATCGCGACCTCTCTCCCTCCCGATCGGCGGTGTTGCGGGGGTTAACCCAGGCACCAATTGGAAGGGCACAGCCTGCCCTTCCAAATGGTGCCTGGCATTAACCCCTGGGGAGCTGGATCGCGAATCGGCGCTGAAAAGCGCCGGTTCGTGATCCTTTCCCGGAGCTGGCCGACATCTTGGATGTCGGCCAAGCCTCCGGGAACTCCCCCTGAGGACTGGCGTCATCGTGCGTAGCACGATGACGCCAGTCCTAGAGTTAACCCCTAACTGCCACCAACGGTGGAGATAGGGAGTTCCAATGAACTCCCTATCTCCCGATCCGTGGCAGCTAGGGGTTAAAGTTTGGTATGGTTGGATCGGCCAGAGCATGGCCGTTCCAACGATACCAAACACTACCGTGAAAAAAGTTTTTTAAAAAAATTAAAAATAAAAATATATTTTTAAAAAAAATTATAAAAATTAAATAAACATTTTTTTTTTTTTTGGTTCGTTAATGCAGCAATATTGTTCCCATTTCAATTATAATGTGAACAATGATGCTGCACTAACGAGGTGCTGGGGCAATATCCACGAGGAGCTGGGGCATGTCCACGAGGAGCTGGGGCATGTCCACGAGGAGCTGGGGCATATCCACGAGGTGCTGGGGCAATATCCACGAGGAGCTGGGCATGTCCACGAGGTGCTGGGGCATGTCCACGAGGAGCTGGGGCATATCCACGAGGTGCTGGGGCAAATCCACGAGGAGCTGGGGCATGTCCACGAGGTGCTGGGGCAATATCCACGAGGAGCTGGGGCATGTCCACGAGGTGCTGGGCAATATCCACGAGGAGCTGGGGCATGTCCACGAGGTGCTGGGGCAATATCCACGAGGAGCTGGGGCATGTCCACGAGGTGCTGGGGCATGTCCACGAGGAGCTGGGGCATATCACGAGGTGCTGGGGCAAATCCACGAGGAGCTGGGGCATGTCCACGAGGTGCTGGGGCATGTCCACGAGAGCTGGGGCATATCCACGAGGTGCTGGGGCAATATCCACGAGGAGCTGGGGCATGTCCACGAGGAGCTGGGGCATGTCCACGAGGTGCTGGGGCATGTCCACGAGGAGCTGGGGCATATCCACGAGGTGCTGGGGCAATATCCACGAGGAGCTGGGCATATCCACGAGGTGCTGGGGCAATATCCACAAGGTGCTGGGGCATGTCCACGAGGAGCTGGGGCATATCCACGAGGTGCTGGGGCAATATCCACGAGGAGCTGGGGCATGTCCACGAGGAGCTGGGGCATGTCCACGAGGTGCTGGGGCATGTCCACGAGGAGCTGGGCATATCCACGAGGTGCTGGGCAATATCCACGAGGAGCTGGGGCATGTCCACGAGGAGCTGGGGCATATCAATGAGGTGCTGGGGCATATCCACGAGGAGCTGGGGCATCCACGAGGTGCTGGGGCATGTCCACGAGGAGCTGGGGCATATCCACGAGGGCTGGGGCAATATCCACGAGGAGCTGGGGCATGTCCACGAGGAGCTGGGGCATGTCCACGAGGTGCTGGGGCATATCCATGAGCTGGCAATACCACGGAGCTGGGGCATGTCCACGAGGAGCTGGGGCATATCCATGAGGAGCTGGGGCATATCATGAGGATGTCGGATGTCGGCCAAGCTTCCGGGAACTCCCCCTGAGGACTGGCGTCATCGTGCATAGCACGATGACGCCAGTCCTGAGTTAACCCCTAGTTGCCACCAATGGTGGAGATAGGGGGTTCATGGAACCCCATCTCCCGATCCGTGGCAGCTAGGGGTTAAAGTTTGGTTCCAACGATACCAAACACTACAGTGAAAAAAGTTTTTTAAAAAAATTAAAAATAAAAAAATATTTTAAAAAATTTATAAAAAAAAAAAAAAAAAATGTTTTTTTTTTGGTTTGTTAATGCAGCAATATTGTTCCCATTCAATTATAATGTGAACAATGATGCTGCACTAACGATTTTTGTATGCGGTGCATTTGTTAAAAATCGTGTAATTGCCCCAAAAAAAATGTAACGAGACCCCATCTCTAATTTTTTTAACAAGCGCACACCCATACAAAATATAACCGCAATTGCTCGCATGTTAAAATGTGAAAAAAAAAACACTACACATTGTAAATTATTGAAAAATCATATTTTATTGCATTTTTTGTTATAATATACAGACAGGTCATGACGGTATACATATAATAATGACATATTATGAATCTGCCGTGTCTGACGGAAAGAACGATATATAATATGTCTGGGTCATATACTAAAATAAGCCTTCAAAACACGTTTAAACATGACGAGCAAAACCGGTAAAAATTAGCTCAGCACAGGGACGGGAAAAGCCTCAGCAGCGAAAGGGTTAATTAAAAAAACACGATAGAATCGCCAGAATTATCGTATCGACAGAATGAATTATCGGATCCGAAAAACAAACCAAAAATTTATTATAAAAAATATATAAAGTAGTATTAAAAACGTAAACCATAGTAGTTTTCATCAAAACGAATAGAGTTAGACAGCTTTGAAACGAGAACAGACGTTCCGAAAAAACGAAAAGTTCCGAAAAACGAAAAATTGTCGATATACCGAAAACCATGTACAATTCCGAAAAACGAAAAGTTCCGAAATACGAAAAATTGGCGATATGCCGAAAACCATGTACAATTCCGAAAAACGAAAATTTTCCGAAATAACGAAAAGTCGATACAGAAACCTAGTAAAGTGACCCGAAAATACGAAAAATGGTCGATATTCTGAAAAATAAATGTACCCGAAAAACGAATCGAACCGAACCGAATCGAAACGGAAAGCAGTCGAAACGAGCCGAATCGAAAAGTTTAAAAATTCGAAAAATCGAATCGAATCGAATCGAAAAAAAAATCGGTGCACATCCCTACTTTTCACCGCCAAAAAAAATCAGTAAACTTTTCTGCGTGTCCGAAAATGTCTCCTCTTTTCATACAGACTGCCGCCCCAAGCAGTTGTTTATGGATAGATTAAAGGAAAAGCATTTACCGTCATTTGAAATGTCATTTTTTGGTTTTTACATATTTCTATACATCCTAGAAATCCGCCACTTCACGGGCAGGTTATGGGGACCTCCTAGGCACGATATTTGAAGGAATTTTTCGTTTTTATTTTTAACCCTTATTTCATGGAAAACTCACTGTCCTTTAACCACTTCAATGCTAAGGACGCGCTCAGCGCGTCCTCAGCATTGCCCCTGGTATGCGGAGGACGCGCTGAGCGCGTCCTCGCATTGGGGTCAGCGTTCGGCCGGGTTCCGGCCGATCGCTGGCCCCTCGGTGCGGGCTGACATCCTGGATGTCAGCCGGCATCCGGAGCAGTGGCCGCCATTGTTATGTGTCATCGCGCGCCCCGCGATGACACATAATTCAGGCGCCCCCCCGCATGTGCGGAGGAGGCGCCTGAAAGGGAGGGGGGGGGGTCCTTCGGACCTCTCTCCTCCGATCGGCGGCTCACAGGGGCTTAACCCAGGCATCATTTGGAAGGGCACAGCCTGCCCTTCCAAATGATGCCTGGCATTAACCCCTGGGGAGCTGGATCGCAAATCGGCGCTGAAAAGCGCCGATTTGCGATCCTTCCCGGGAGCTGGCCGACATCTTGGATGTCGGCCAAGCTTCCGGAACTCCCCCAGAGGACTGGCGTCATCGTGCGCAGCACGATGACGCCAGTCCTAGCATTAACCCCTAACTGCCACGAAGTGTGGAGATAGGGAGTTCCAATGAACTCCCTATCTCCCGATCCGTGGCAGTTAGGGTTAAATTTTGATATCGTTGGATCGGCCAGAGCATGGCCGTTCCAACGATACCAAACATGAAAGTAAAAAAAAATGTAAAAAAAAAATAAAAATAAAAATAAAAAAAAAAATTAAAAAAAAAATTAAAAAAAAAAAAAATAAACACTTTTTTTTTTGTTTTTTGTTTTGTTAATGCAGCAATATTGTTCCCATTTCAATTATAATGTGAACAATAATGCTGCATTAACGATTTTTGTATGCGGTGCGTTTGTTAAAAATGGTGTCATTTTCCCCAAAAAAAATGTAACGAGACCCCATCTCTAATTTTTTAACAAGCGCACCCCATACAAAATATAACCGCAATTGCTCGCATGTTAAAATGTGGAAAAAAACACTTTACACGTGTAAATTATTGAAAATACATATTTTATTGCATTTTTTGTTATAATATACAAACATGACATAACGTATACATATAATAATGACATATTATGAATCTACCGATCTGACGGAAAGAACGATATATAATATGTCGATGTCATATACTAAAATAAGCCTTCAAAACAGGTTTAAACATGATGCGCAAAACAGGTAAAAATGACCTCAGCACAGGGGCGGGAAAAGCCTCAGCAGCGAAAGGGTTAAAAATGATTTTTTTTTACTTTTTGTCCTTGTTTCCTGTTCCCCAGGGCACTACCAGACCCCCATACACTTTTTAGCAAATATCTAGCATATATGCCCTCTTGGAGGCACTCTAAAAACCGAATTTTCAGCCCCATTGACTTGTATGAGGTTCGAGTTCGGGTTCGGATCCGAACATTTGGAAAGTTCGGGTTCGGCTTCGAACCGAACTCGGGGAGTGTTCGGCTCATCCCTACCCATCACGCACGCAGGGCGCTCAACCAGCACCCGCGGGGAGTGTTTCTCTAGTGGGATGGGGACCGGTGGCTGGGCGGGAGGTGGCTGCAGGGGGTCTCTGTCGAGGTGAAGGGCTCCTGGAGGAAGAGGACGTTGCTGCGTACTCACCCCCCAGTCCAGCTCCGCTCCTACTCCCCATCTCCTGCTTGAGGTGGGGCTTCCGGCGACGGCTCCTCCGGCGCCCCGCGATGTCGTCATCGGGGCACTCGGCGACAGAAAACATCAGGTCCCTGGTGATGTTGCCGCTGGCTTCTTGTGGAACTTTAAGTATCCAGTGGGAGAAACTTGCTTCTCCCTCTGGCCAAATATCGGTGGGGGGATGGATCTGGTTGGGGGGGTGCTAGTGATTCGGGGGTCCCCGAAGAAGGGGTGTGACCACCAGGATTGGGTGACAGGCGTGGGTTAGACCCTTACTTTCTTTTTTCTTGCACTACCTGCTGCCGGCGTTGTTTGCTATTGATTTGGTGGGAATTCCCCCCCAAACGCTCCAGCTCCGCGGTCAGGTTCAGCAATGTGGACACGAGTTTGCTCTCGCTTTCCTTCAAGGTGTTGATGTTTTCCCTCATAGCGACTTGCTTAGAAGCGCTGACTTTGCCGGATGCCGCTCTTTTAAGCCTTAAATCCTGGCGCACGTTTTCTAGTTGTTGTTTAGTGACAGAGAAACGGCGCCGGACCTTCTCCATCTCCAGCCTCTGGCTCTCCGGGGTACGCTGGCCTGAAGTCCCGGCCACCGCGGCGACATAGGACACCGGCTTCTTCTCCGGACCGTCGGCACTGATGGGAGTTGTGGTCCCGCCTGAAGCTGTTTCATCAATAGGGGCCTCTACCACCGACTCCTGGACCTCCATGGCATCGACCTCTGCAGCGGGGAGCTTCCTGATGGGTACTGCGGTTCCTAACGCTTCCACTGCCCTCTCCACCTCTCCCCGGTCTCCAGAAGGAAGGTCTTCCACAAACAGCATGACCTGCTGTCGCAGTTTGGCACACTCCACACTAGCTTCAGCCAGCGCCTGGAGCTCAGCGCGGGGGTTCTCTGCCACATGCGGGAGTCCCAGGCGCTTCTTGAAATCAGCCCTTTTGGCCGCTATGGTAGTGGCCAGGGTCTCCAATTCATACAGTTGAGAATCCGCAGTGATGCGGGCACGTTGGACATCGCCCCTGGTATAGGGGGTGTGGGCCTCACCTTCCTCACAGAGGTGGACACTTGCAGATAGTCTGTGCAAAATGCCCCTCCATCCAGGGGCAGAGCTTCCAGGTGGTAAGTAGGGATGAGCCGAACACTCCCCGAGTTCGGTTCGAACTTCCCATTTGTTCGGGACCGAACCCTAACCCCCATGCAAGTCAATGGGGCTGAAAATTCGTTTTTTTAGAGTGCCCTCCAAGAGGGCATATATGCTACATATTTGCCATAAAAGGTGTATGGGGGTCCGGGTAGTGCCCTGTGGGACAGGAAACAAGGACAAAAAGTTTTAAAAAAAAACGTTTATAAAGGACAGTGAGTTTTCCATGAAATAAGGGTTAAAAATAAAAACGAAAAATTCCTTCAAATATCGTGCCTAGGAGGTCCCCATAACCTGCCCGTGAAGTGGCGGATTTCTAGGATGTATAGAAACACTTAAAAACAAATAAATGACTTTTCATATGACGGTAAATGCTTTTCCTTTAATCTATCCATAAACAACTGCTTGGGCGGCAGCCTGTATGAAAAGACATTTTAGGACGCGCAGAAAAAGTTTTAGTGTTTTTGGGCTAAATTATTGTGAAACTTATGCAGGCTTTGGATGAAAGTAACAATAGGTGCTTTAAAATTGGGCTTTTAGCGTCGGCAACAGTGCCGTCACACCGTAACCCCTCTGAGGATATGAATCTGATACAGGCGTCAATGGCAGTGCACCCAGATATTGTGCCTTTAGTGCCAGGCATGCAAGTACTATCATACAGTAACCCCTCTGTGGTATTGTGGAAGAGTGCAGGGGTGGACCATGCGGTCCTATATTGAAAAGTGTTTTTTTTTATCTGTTAATTGGCGTCAGTGCACCCAGATATTGTGCCTTTAATGCCAGGCCATCAATTATCATCATACAGTAACCCCTCTGTGGTATTGTGGAAGAGTGCAGGGGTGGACCATGTGGTCCTTTACTGAAAAGTTTTTGATCTGGTAATGGGCGTCAGTGCACCCAGATATTGTGCCTTTGGTGCCAGGCCAGCAAGTATCATCATACAGTAACCCCTCTGTGGTATTGTATAAGAGTGCAGGGGTGGACCATGTGGTCCTATATTGAAAAGTTTTTTATCTGTTAATGGGTGTCAGTGCACCCAGATATTGTGCCTTTAATGCCGGGCCATCAATTATCATCATACAGTAACCCCTCTGTGGTATAGTGGAAGAGTGCAGGGGTGGACCATGTGGTCCTATATTGAAAAGATATGCATCTGGTTAAGGCGTCAGTGCACCCAGATATTGTGCCTTTGGTGCCAGGCCAGCAAGTATCATCATACAGTAACCCCTCTGTGGTATTGTGGAAGAGTGCAGGGGTGGACCATGTGGTCCTATATTGAAAAGTTTTTTTGTTTTTTTAATGGGCATCACTGCAGCCAGATATGGTACCTTTCATGGCAGCAAGTGCCTTCACACCGTAACCCTTTTGTGGTATTGTGGAAGAGTTCAGTGCTGGAGGTTTTGTGAATGCAGAAGAGGACATCCCCTATCTATTCCATTACTTCAGCATCAGGGGATTGATAGCTGCTGATCCAGGACTGATTCATTTTTATAAATGTCAGCCGGTCTACAGAGTCGGTGGACAGACGCACTCTTTTGTCTGTGACAAAACCTCCAGCGGCACTGAACGTCCTTTCAGAAAGCACGCTAGATGAAGGGCAACCTAGTAGCTGCATAGCATATTGGCTAAATTCTGGCCAGTGATCCAATCTCAACACCCAGTAAGCCAGTGGATCATCTGCTGGAAAGGTATCCAGGTCTGCCCTTGCCCCTAGGTAGTCCTGCACCATATGGTGAAGACGCTGGCAATGGGTGCCTACATTTGACGTCCCTGGGCGTCGAGAACTAAAAAAAATTTTAAAAATGCATCAGTCAAGCGGCCCTGGCCTTCACCGCTATTCCTCTGATCACCTGCAGCCTCAGAAGCACGTGTGTCAGCACTTGGTAATCTAACAGTGCCTGGAAAGGTGTTACACAAGTTTCGCTTTAGAGAGTCCTCAAGTTTTGTCATCCTGTGCTCCCTCTGTGCGCGCAGGATGAGCTCTGCAACTTTCCCCTTGTATCGTGGATCAAGAAGGGTTGCCAACCAGTAATGATCCCTCTCCTTGATAGCACGAATCCTGGAGTCCTTTAGCAGGCTTTGCATCATTAGGGAGCCCATGCAGCGTAGGTTGGAGGTGGCATTAGCTGCCGAGTTTTCCTGGTCAATGAGGATGACCGTATCGTGCACTTCCTCCTCCCAGCCACGCACAAGCCCTTCTGTTTCTGGGCACACAAAACCCTGCCTTGAGGAATCCCCACCTTCAGTGCCCCCACTACTTAAATAGTCCTCCTCCTCCAGTCTGATCTAAGTAGGACCCGCTGGAATGCTGTCTGCGGAAAGACTGGGGCCTTGAGAGCTAGGGAAGGCCTCCTCTTCCTCCTGCTGCTCTGCCTCTAGAGCCACATCTATAATTCCCCGCAGAGTGTGCTTCAGCAGGAACACTAAAGGAATTGTGTCACTGATGCATGCACTGTCCCTGCTCACCATCCTCGTTGCCTCCTCAAATGGTGACAGTAAAGTGCATATATCCTTGATCATCAGCCACTGCGGGGGGGAAATAAAAACAAGTTGACCTGAACCTGTCCTTGTGCCATACTCACACAGGTACTCGTTGATGGCCCTCTGCTGCTTGTGCACACGCTGCAGCATTGCTAATGTCGAGTTCCACCTGGTGGGCATGTCACAGATCAGACGGTTTGTGGGAAGGTGGAATTCTCTTTGAATTTCTGCCAGGCGAACGCTTGCTGGGAATGACCGTCTGAAGTGGCTGCAGACTTTTCTGGCCTGGATGAGAAGTTCTGGCAGCCCTGGGTACTTGTTTAGGAAACGCTGTACCACCAGATTTAGGACGTGTGCTAGGCATGGTACATGCGTCAATTTACCCTTGCGTAGGGCGGAGAGAAGGTTGCTGCCATTATCGCAGATGATCATTCCCAGCTCAAGCTGGCGTGGTGTAAACCATCTCTGCACCTGCCCCTGCAGAGCTGACAAAATTTCTGACCCGGTGTGGCTCCTGTCCCCTAAACAAACCAGCTCAAGCACAGTATGGCATCTTTTTGCTTGAGCCATTGCGTAGACCCTGTCAGGGTTTAACTGCCACTTCGCCAGAGACAGAGGAGGAGGAGGAGGAAGAGGTGGTGGTGGTGGTGGAGCAGACAGACCTCATACAAG
The DNA here is from genome assembly GCA_009667805.1 of Leptobrachium leishanense. Classification (NCBI taxonomy): domain Eukaryota; kingdom Metazoa; phylum Chordata; class Amphibia; order Anura; family Megophryidae; genus Leptobrachium; species Leptobrachium leishanense. The sequence continues at coordinate 32,833,189 of CM019067.1, read as the reverse complement.
CAGCTTTCTGGAGGCGTGGTGTATGAACAAGCTCCAGCACAGAGCCCCGTCTTGGATCCCTCCCAGCTGCAATCAGTTACCCAGTGTGCCGTGAAGGAAATGTAACGACCCTGTCCATGCTTGCTGGACCACGTGTCTAAAGTGACATGCACATTGCTGCTGACTGCCTTTCCCAATGACTGGATAACATTGTCTTCCACGTGCTGGTATAGTGCTGGAATGGCCTTGCGTGAAAAGTAATGGCGTTTTGGAACCTGCCACTGTGGTACAGCGCATTCAGCAAATTCACGGAAGGGAGCAGAGTCCACCAGCTGGAAAGGCAGCAGCTGCAATGCGAGTAATTTTGCTAAGCTGACATTTAGATGCTGTGCTTGAGGATGGTTGGGACTATATTTTTTCTTTCGCTGCAGCAGCTGCGGCAACGTAATCTGAGTGCGTAAATCTTCAGCTACTGGGATGATGTCACATTGTGAGGAAGGACCTGCTGGTACATCCATTACTGTAGCATCATCCCTGTCGGTGGAGGTTGTAGGCAATTGCATGGCAGGACATACAGTGTGGGTAGAGACAGATGAGGAGGAGGAGGACCTACGCAAAGTTTTGCCCCAACGGGATGTGTGGCACTTGTTCATATGTCGCCTCAAGCACGTGGTACCCAAGCGTCGGTGTTTTATATCCACGCTTCAGCCTCCTCTGACATAGATTACAAATAGCAACGGTGGGGTCTGCTGCACATTCTTAAAGAACTCCCAGACAGCAGAGTTCCTGCATGTGTTCTTTGAGACACCAGTGCTCTGCACCGGAGCAGCTCTGACATGTGATGCCTTGGACTGGCTAGTGCTACGGTTGGTCACAGAGGATGTTGTGCCTCGTGTTTGCTGTGCCTCCTCCTCCTCCCCCTCCTCCTCACTTGATTCCTCAGATCTGGCACCCAGGTGGAGTCAGTGACCTCATCATCATCAATGTCATCTTCACCCCCTATCTCCTCGTCACTGGAGCCAACTTGCAGTATGCTGCAGCTGCTGGGTAACATGAGTGCCAGTTATTTGTGTGTCATCACTGCACCCCCTTCCTCTAGGTTGATTATACTCCCTTGCTCACCTCAGAGATTGAATCAGAGCACTGTACTTGCTGCGCATCCTCAAGCAGCATGTCACTCTCATTGTAGTCAAACAATTCAGCTGACTCCTCCGTGTGTGATAGCGAGGCTACGGCAGGAGTAGCTGTGGACATGGAGGCTGCATTAGATGCTTTGGCAGCTGAGGTGGACTGTAAAGCACTAGAAGCCTGGCTGGCAGAGGACTCGGAGGATGAGGATGGCCTGGTTAGCCAATCCACCAAGTCCTCTGTATGTTGCTGCTGCTGCTTAAGACGGCCAGCACCAGTTAGAAAGGACAAGCGTGCCCCTGCAGAGGATGCACCACGTCCACCACGACCAGAGACACAGCCTCCCGACACAGGGGCTGCTTGCCCTCTTATCTGTGGCTGGGAGCGTCTGCCTGTCCTTTCAGACATGGTGAGTGATATATAGATTAATATATACAGAACTCTGATTCAACTCTGGTATAAAGATTTAAATAACTCTGGTATAACTCAGTGAGACACACTGATAGCTGGCAGCCAGTGACAAGAGACAGATCACCTTAATTCACAAATGTTTTAAATAAATTAGTGAGCCCCAAAATACAGCGTGGTACTTTTTGTATGGCGAGACACAGATCACCTTAATTCCCAAGTGTTTTAAAGAAATTAGTGAACCCCAAAAAAATTGCTGGCTGTGTGACGAGACACAGAAGATCACCTTAATTCCCAAGTGTTTTAAAGAAATTAGTGAGCCCCAAAATACAACGTGGTACTGTTTGTATGACGAGACACAGATCACCTTAATTCCCAAGTGTTTTAAAGAAATTAGTGAGCCCCAAAATACAGCGTGGTACATTTTGTATGACGAGACAGAGATCACCTTAATTCCCAAGTGTTTTAAAGAAATTAGTGAGCCCCAAAATACAGCGTGGTACTTTTTGTATGACGAGACACAGATCATCTTTATTCCCAAGTGTTTTAAAGAAATTAGTGAGCCCCAAAATACAGCGTGGTACTGTTTGTATGACGAGACACAGATCACCTTAATTCCCAAGTGTTTTAAAGAAATTAGTGAGCCCCAAAATACAGCGTGGTACTGTTTCTATGACGAGACACAGATCATCTTAATTCACAAGTGTTTTAAAGAAATTAGTGAGCCCCAAAAGTAATTGCTAGCTGTGTGACAAGACCCAGAAGATCACCTCAATTCACAAATGTTTTAAAGAAAGTTGTAAACCCCCAAAAAAATTGCTGGCACAATGACAAGACACACATCACCTAAATTCCCTGATATTTGGTAAAAATGACACCCAAAAAGACTTGCTGGCACAGTGGTGAGAGGTGACAAGACCCAGAAGATCACCTTAATTCACAAATGTTTTAAATAAAGTTGTAAACTCCAAAAAAACTTGCTGGCACAGTGACAAGACACACATCACCTAAATTCCCTGATATTGGTATAAATGAGACCCAAAAAGACTTGCTGGCACAGTGTGACAAGACCCAGAAAATCACCTCAATTCACAAATGTTTTAAATAAAGTTGTAAACCCCCAAAAAGACTTGCTGGCACAGTGACAAGACACACATCACCTAAATTCCTGATATTTGGTAAAAATGACACCCAAAAAGACTTGCTGGCACAGTGTGACAAGACCCAGAAAATCACCTCAATTCACAAATGTTTTAAATAAAGTTGTAAACCCCCAAAAAAACTTGCTGGCACAGTGACAAGACACACATCACCTAAATTCCATGATATTTGGTCGAAATGAGACCCCCCCAGACCCCCCCAGTAGCGTGGCAGACCAGCAGTAACAAGACACAACTATCTTCTTTGAAATCTCCTCTGAAATGCGTGCAGAAAGCGTTGCGTTGAAACCTTATATAGTGTGCTGCGGGACTTAGCTCTGTGAGCCCATGATTGGGCAAAATTTGCCCAATCAGGACTCTGAGCGGTGATTGGCATAGTGTTCAACCAGTCTTGCACCAGACTTGTGGTCAGGTGCAAGGCTGTAGCCAATTACGAGCTTCAGGCAGTGGGAAAATGCATTGTGGTCCATTGTGGTCGAACATGCGGCGAACACCCGGAAATATTTGGGGTTCGCGATCTGCTCGAACAGGCTAAGTTCGGGTCGAACCCCGAACCCGAACAGCTCATCCCTAGTAGTAAGGTAGCAGTGGCCCCAGGTAGAGGATCCATGGATCAAAAATTCAGGCTGTAAGCCCTCCCCAGCCAGGGGAGGCCAAGCTCGGGCGTTGGCTGTGCTTAGAGCTCCAGGAAAAACACAACCTCCTTGTTTGCTATACACAGAAAATACCATGTGGTTGTTTCACCAAATTTCAGGCTGGAAGCCCTACCCAGCCAGGGGATTCCAAGGTCGGGCGTTGGCTGTGCAGAGAGCTCCAGAAAACACAACCTCCTTCAGTGATATTTTCCTTTATATGTGTCACTGGTGCATCCATTGTGTGATATTTTCCTCTGTATGTCACTGGCCATCCATTGTGTGATATTTTCCTCTATATGTGTCACTAGGTGCATCCATTGTGTGATATTTTCCTCTGTATGTGTCACTGGGCGCATCCATTGTGTGATATTTTCCTCTGTATGTGTCACTGGCTGCATCCATTGTGATATTTCTCTATAGGTTCATGGTGCATCATTGTGTGATATTTTCCTCTGTATGTGTCACTGGGCGCATCCATTGTGTGATATTTTCCTCTATATGTATCACTGGTGCATCCATTGTGTGGATATTTTCCTCTATATGTGTCACTGGGTGCATCCATTGTGTATATTTTCCTCTATATGTGTCACTGGTGCATCCATTGTGTCATATTTTCCTCTATATTTACTGGGTGTATCCATTGTGTGATATTTTCCTCTATATGTGTCACTGGGTGCATCCATGTGTGATATTTTTCCTATATGTGTCACGGTGCATCCATTGTGTATATTTTCCTCTATATGTGTCACTGGGTGCATCCATTGTGTGATATTTTCCTCTATATGTGTCACTGGGCGAAACCATTGTGTGATATTTTGTGTTGTAAAATGCCCCCCCCACACACACAGGGTCTTTCCATCACTTGGTCCTCACTCCACTTACTGTTAAATACTGTATACGAGAAACCACAGCAGTAAAGTAAAACATTTGCACAGATTTCGGTAAATGTTGCATCATAGGAAAAATCCACAAAATAGAGAGATAAAAAATTTACTTTATTTTTCCTTTTTACTTGCAATCAGTTCAAACAAAGAAAAAATCATGAGCATGTGTTTTATAATGTGTTTTATAATGTAATGCACAAGTAATCTATTAGTTTACCCGCAAACCCGCAGAACACTCACCGCAAACACTCCGAACACGCCGGAAAAACCCTACTAGCCGCCGATCAGTGCGCAGAGCAGCCGCCAGAAAATCCCAACGAACAGACGAATGGGGTGAAAAACCACAAAAAAAACAGTACGCTTGAAATTGTCAAAATTGAAACTCTGTTTGGAAAACAATTACTCAACGAAAATGTCTGAAATTTACATATAAGATCCAATAAATGATAATAAAAAGGGCTGTTACAGAAAAAATAAAAAACTATATAAATCTATAAATAGACTTTTTACTGCAGAATAAAATAATAAACTGTTTATTAGATATTGAATTAAAACGGGAATATTTTTAACATTGAAGCCTATGGGATTCGCCTCAATAAACCTGTCGAATGAAACCACCGAATGGCAGGGAAATTCGGCAACTTTTCCTTGCTGTTCAGAGTCTGTGAATAGACGAACCATTGCTTCTCTATGGGGGATTTCACTGCCCTCGAACAGGCACCGAACGTGCATGCAGTTTGCCAAAATTTGGTGAATTGCCGCTCTCTGAATAGCCGAATGGCCCCGAAATGTCCCCGTTCACTGAATTTCAGTGTCCGGCTACATTTCGGTGACATTTCGGATCTCTCTGAATAACACTGCTAGAATTTTCACTTCTCCAGTCATTCTCCTGAGTTTCACCCTTTAGTGAATAGACCTGTGTGTGTTTTTCTCAATTTTGTTTAAAATTGTGTATTTCCTTAGAAAAATGCAGGATGGGAAGTGAAATGGCTCAGAAGCAAAGGGGTTAACTTTGGTGTATCTAATCTCTGGGGTTCACTTGACAAGGCTCTTTGCTGGAGACACTGAAAGGGCTCAATTAAATTCATTGCGCAAAAGCGCCCGCGCAGGGCAATTTTGTTGTACGAAGCGTTAAACGTTAATGCGCGAAAATTAACGCTGGTATTACAATCCTCGTGCATTTTTCATCCATCAAAAAATAACGTGCGTAAAAAAGACACACAAAAACGCGTGCGCATTAACGTTGCGTACAGAAATCGGTGGGCAGACTGTTTTTTAACGCGATTCAGCCAATCAGAATTAAGAACCACAATTGTCTCCCGTTCAGTTTTTGCGCCTGCCAAAATCAATCTGAGTATATATGCTGCAGCAATAATAAAAACACGCACAACTTCTCCATTTTATTGTTTGGGTATGTGTAGAATGTGTACTTTGCTGTATTTTTTTTTGGGCTGGTGAATTTAGTAGTTAATAGAGCCCAAAATATATAAACCTCTATAGTGTGTGTATACTGTATGTCCAAGCCTGTGTGTATCTTTTGTATATATAGATGTCTGTGTATATAGCTAAGTATGTGTATGAGTCTTTTGAGTGCATGTCAATGAGTGTGTGTCTGTATACAGCTGTGCATGAGTGTGTACCTGGGTGCATGGAAACTATAGTAAATGTAAATAAGATACTTTGTTTTGATTCTAGTTAACATTTTTATTGCTATAAATGGCCCAAAATTTCGTGATGGTTCCTATAAAGTTTGGGAATAGTCAAGTTTTTGAGCCAGGCTATAACAACTTCCCTAAATGGTGTGTGTGTATGTGTGTGTGTGTTTGTATCGCTGAGTTATATGACTATGTATGTGTCAGTGGGTGTCTGTATCTGCTTCATGTTATTGCTGGTGGTGCTTGATTCTCAGTGACAGGCAGAGCATGTGCCAGAATGCAGAGCATTGCTGTGCAGTGTCTACCCTTTGTCACCTGAGCCGCATGAGGACAGAACCTGTGCAGTAATGTTCTGGAGAGAGTGAGTGTGATGCCTGCGATTAGGTGCAACTCTATTGGTCACTGCGAACCTAAAAACCAACTCTTAGCCAAAACTGGTAGAGTGACCCCTCCCCAAAACCTGTGTCTGGATCTGCCCCTGGACTGACCCATAGACTCTGTGACGGATCCCACTACTCGGGGTGAGTAGATCCCTCGTCAGCGCCGAGTACACCTGGAGGTCGGTAGTGTGGTAGTGAGGTGCCGCTGGTCCTCGTAGTATATCCCGAGGTTGCAGCGCTGTAGAGAGGTTCTTGAAGCGTCCCGGCTCCCAAAGCCCTGTTATCCCCAATTACTAGCCAAGGCAGGAGTAAAGGTTCAAGCAAGAGTGATTTATTTTGCATGGGAAACACAGGTGTATTTATGAGGGAAAAAGGCATTGTTCTCCCCTGGCCTGCCCTCAGCACTCCTGGGGTGATTTCTGCCACTGCCCCGAGCCATTGCCCAATTTCTCTTTGTTAACCTGGGGCCCCCCCTGCTGCATGCAGCCCTTATCTTGGGGCTCGGCGCCAGCTGGTCTGGTGAACTTTCCGGGGCTCTGAACGAGCGGGGAACAGGGGAACAACAGGGAAAATCATATTGGGGTACTTATAAAAATAAGGGCTAATGAACGTTTAATAACACACAAATAAATAAACACTTGAACTGTTGTACTGCGCTACAGCGTAGTGGCGGCTGTCCCGTCGCATATCTCCCCCAAGTTACCAGTTGGCAGACCCGGTGAGACCCTCTGCAGGTCCACTTGGGGATGTCCACGGACCCCACCCTAGGTCTCAAGTTCAGTCTGGCGGGATAGCCCATCCGCATTGGCATTTTGCTTACCAGGACGGTATTGGATAGTAAGGGCTGTAGGGCCAGGCTCCACCACAGGAGCCTGCCGTTGTCTCCGGCCACCCGGTTCAGCCATACCAGGGGGTTGTGGTCTGTGAGGATCGTGAAGGAGCGCCCATACAAATAGGGTTGAAGTTTCTTCAATGCCCATACCAGGGCTAGGCACTCCTTCTCGATTGCTGCATAGGCAACCTCCCTGGGTAGAAGTTTCCGGCTGATGTAGGCAACCGGGTGGTCATGCCCATCTTCACCAACCTGGCTCAGCACCGCTCCCAGTCTGAACATAGAAGCGTCTGTGTGGACAACGAAACGTTTAGTTGAATCAGGAGCGGTCAACACAGGGGCCTCCACCAGGGCTCGTTGAGCTGCTGGAAGGTTTCCTCACACTCAGGGGAACACGGTACCTGTCGGGGAAGGTTCTTGTGGGTCAAGTCAGTCAGGGGTTTGGCAATGGCGCTGTAGTTGGGGACGAAGCGGCAGTAGTACCCCGCCGTACCTAGAAAAGCTAACACCGGGGTCTTGGTGCAGGGTGTGGGCCACTGGGTGACAGCTTCTACCTTGGCGGGTTACGGGCTCTGCCTTCCGCAGCCCACCCGGTGGCCCAAGTACTGGACCTCGGACATGCCAACATGGCACTTGTCTGGTTTGACTGTCAGACCTGCGGTGCCAAGGCAGTCCAGTACTGCCCATAAGTGCTGTAAGTGGTCCTCCCAGGTGTTAAAGATGGCTATGTCATCTAGGTAGGCGCTGGTAAAGTCCTGCATCCCCTCTAGCAGCCGATCCACCATGCGTTGGAATGTGGCCGGGGCATTCTTCATCCCGATTGGCATGACCCGAAATTGGTACAGGCCAAACGGAGTGATGAATGACGATTTCGGCACACCTTCCTCGGCAAGGGGAATCTGCCAGTACCCCTTAGACAAGTCAATGGTGGTGAGGAAGTGACCCTGGGCAATGCGGTCCAGGAGCTCGTCTACCCGGGGCATGGGGTAGGCGTCGGTAATGGTGTGCTCTTTGAGCCTTCTGTAATCTACACAGAACCTGGTAGTGCCATCCTTCTTGGGTACTAGAACCACCGGGGAGGCCCATACTCACAAGTGGAGGTTTGGTATCGGACGTTGTTGTAGGTGAAAATTTGGGATCTAGTGATCACCAGTCAGTATGGTTTAATATAAGAACAGGGATGGAGCCGCACCACACAAAAACAAAAGTTTTAGACTTTAAAAAAACAGATTTTTCTAAAATGAGACTTTGTGTGAAGGAGTCATTATCAGACTGGAGGAGTTTAAAGGGAGTCCAGGAGAAATGGGATTATTTAAAGGAAGCATTATTGAAGGCCACAGGCAATTGCATTCGACTTGTTAGCAAAAAACAAAAAAGGGAAGAAAACACTGTGGTACTCTGCAGAAGTGGCCAAAATAGTGAAGAACAAAAAGACAGCATTCAATAATTATAAAACAACTCAGAGTGAAGAAGATAGGCAAACCTATAAGATTAGGCAGAAAGAGGCAAAGCAATTTATAAGGGCTTCCAAAGCACACGCAGAAGAGAAAATAGCTCAGTCAGTAAAAAAGGGGGACAAAACATTTTTTAGATACATAAACGAGAAAAGAAAAGTAAAACAAGGATTAGTTAGATTAAAGACAAAGGAAGGAAGGTATGTAGAAGAGGATAAAAGTCTCGCTGACTGCCTCAATGAATATTTTTGTTCAGTCTTTGCAGAAGAAAAGGAAGGAAAGGGACCTCAGTTAGGAGGAAACACTAACGAGACAATTACATATCAGTTTACAGAGGAGGAGGTTCTACAGCAGCTGTCTAAAGTAAAGACAAATAAGTCAATGGGGCCTGATGGGATCCACCCTAAATTATTAAAAGAGCTCAGTGATGTAATAGCAAAACCGTTAACAGATTTATTTAACCAATCCTTGCTAATGGGATGACGTAACTCTTACGTCAGTAGTGGGGAAATTAATGGAAACCATGTTAAAGGAAAGGATTGTTGACCATCTAAAAACACATAGATTACAGAATCAGAAACAACATGGGTTTACCTCAGGGAGATCATGCCAAACTAATCTAATTGATTTTTTTTGATTGGGTAACAAAAATAATAGACACAAGTGGTGCAGTAGACATTGCTTATTTAGATTTCAGTAAGGCTTTTGATACTGTTCCGCATAGAAGGCTTATCAATAAATTGCAATCTTTGAGCTTGGATTCCAATATTGTTGAATGGATTAGGCAGTGGCTGAGTGACAGGCAACAGAGGGTTGTGGTAAATGGAGTTTATTCGGCGCAAGGTCTTGTTACCAGTGGGGTACCTCAGGGGTCAGTACTTGGACCCATTCTATTTAATATTTTTATTAGTGATATTGCAGAAGGTATTAATGGAAAAGTATGTCTTTTTGCTGATGACACAAAGATTTGCAACAGGGTTGACGTTCCTGGAGGGATCAGCCAAATGACAAATGATTTAGGTAAACTAAAAAAATGGTCGGAGCTGTGGCAATTGAGTTTTAACGTGGATAAGTGCAAGATAATGCACCTGGGACGTAAAAACCCAAGGGCTGAATATAGAATATTTGATACAGTCCTAACCTCAACATCTGAGGAAAGGGATTTAGGGGTTATTATTGCAGAGGATCTAAGGGTAAGTAGTCAAGCAGGAAATGCTAGCAGAATGCTTGGTTGTCTAGGGAGAGGTATTAGCAGTAGGAAAAGGGAAGTGCTCATGCCACTGTACAGAGCACTGGTGAGACCTCACTTGGAGTACTGTGTGCAGTACTGGAGACCGTATCTCCAGAAGGATATAGACATCTTAGAGAGAGTTCAGAGAAGGGCTACTAAAATGGTGTACGGCTTGAAGGAGAAAAGTTACCAGGAAAGGCTTAATGATCTTAACATGTACAGCTTGGAAAAAAGACGAGACAGAGGAGATATGAGAGAAACATTTAAATACGTAAAGGGAATCAACAAGGTAGAGGAAGGGAGTATATTTAAAAGGAAACAAAGTAGCAAAACAAGAGGACATAGTCTTAGATTAGAGGGGCAAAGGTTTAAAAGTAACATCAGGAAGCATTATTTTACTGAGAGGGTGGTGGATACATGGAACAGTCTTCCAGTTGAAGTGGTAGAGGCCAAAACAGTAATTGAATTTAAGCAGGCATGGGATAGGCATAAGGCTATCCTAAACAAAAAATAAATCCAGGTAAAGTATCCATGTAATTGGGCAGACTAGATGGGCCGAAAGGTTCTTATCTGCCGACATTTTTCTATGTTTCTATGCTTCTAGATCCATGAGAGCTGGGGGCAAATCGATGAGAGCTGGGGCATATCCATGTGAGCTGGGGCATATCCATGTGAGCTGGGGGCAAATCCATGAGAGCTGGGGCATATCCATGAGAGCTGGGGCAGATCCATGAGAGCTGGGGCAGATCCATGAGAGCTGGGGCAAATAGATGAGAGCTGGGGCATATCCATGGGAGCTGGGGGCAAATCCATGAGAGCTGGGGCATATCCATGAGAGCTGGGGGCAAATCCATGAGAGCTGGGGCATATCCATGTGAGTTGGGGGCAAATCCATGAAAGCTAGGGCATATCCATGAGAGCTGGGGCATATCCATGAGAGCTGGGGGCATATCCATGTGAGCTGGGGCAAATCCATGAGAGCTGGGGCATATCCATGAGAACTGGGGCAAATCCATGAGAGCTGGGGGCATATCCATAAGAGCTGGGGCATATCCATAAGTGCAGGGGGCAAATCCATGAGAGCTGGGGGCAAATCCATGTGAGCTGGAGGCAAATCCATGAGAGCTGGGGCATATCCATGAGAGCTGGGGGCTAATCCATGAGAGCGGGGGGCATATCCATGTGAGCTGGGGGAAAATCCGTGAGAGCTGGGGGCAATACTCGTGTGAGCTGGGGGAAAATCCGTGAGAGCTGGGGGAAAATCCATGAGAGCTGGGGGCAAATCCATGAGAGCTGGGGGAAAATCCATGAGAGCTGGGGCATATCCATGTGAGCTGAGGGCATATCCATGAGAGCTGGGGGCAAATCCGTGAGAGCTGGGGGCATATCCATGAGAGCTGGGGGCAAATCCATGAGAGCTGGGGCTTATCCATGAGAGCTGGGGCTAATCCATGAGAGCTGGGGGCATATCCATGTGAGCTGGGGGCAAATCCATGAGAGTTGGGGCAAATCCGTGAGAGCTGGGGGAATTATTCGTGTGAGCTGGGGGAAAATCCGTGAGAGCTGGGGGCAAATCCATGAGAGCTGGGGGCAAATCCATGATAGCCGGGGGAAAATCCATGAGAGCTGGGGCATATCCATGTGAGCTGGGGGCATATCCATGTGAGCTGGGGGCAATATCCATGAGAGCTGGAGGCAAATCCATGAGAGCTGGGGCATATCCATGTGAGCTAGGGGCAATATTCATGAGAGCTGGGGGCAAATCCATGAGAGCTGGGGGCATATCCATGAGAGCTGGGGGCATATCCATGTGAGCTGGGGGCACATCCATGAGAGCTGGGGGCAATATCCATGTGAGCTGGGGCAAATCCATGAGAGCTGGGGCATATCCATGAGAGCTGGGGGCGTATCCATGTGAGCTGGGGGCAAGTCCATGAGAGATGGGGGCAATATCCATGTGAGCTGGGAGCAATATCCATGTGAGCTGCGGATATATCCATGTGAGCTGGGCAATCTCCATGTGAGCTGGGCAATCTCCATGAGAGCTGGGGGCATATCCATGAGAGCTGTGGGCAATCTCATGAGCAGGTGAGTATTGCAGCTGCCTGAGGGGAAGGCTGGCCACGTGCTTTTCATGCACGCTGCCAGCTTCTACAGCGTTCGATGGGGGCAAATCTGTGAGACCTGGGGCAAATCTGTGAGAGCTGGGGGAAAATCCATGAGAGCTGGGGGCAAATCCATGAGAGCTGGGGCATATCCATGAGAGCTGGGGGCAAATCCATGAGAGCTGGGGCCAATCCGTGAGAGCTGGGGGAATTATTCGTGTGAGCTGGGGGAAAATCCGTGAGAGCTGGGGCAAATCTATGAGAGCTGGGGGCAAATCCATGATAGCCGGGGGAAAATCCATGAGAGCTGGGGCATATCCATGTGAGCTGGGGGCATATCCATGTGAGCTGGGGGCAATATCCATGAGAGCTGGAGGCAAATCCATGAGAGCTGGGGCATATCCATGTGAGCTAGGGGCAATATTCATGAGAGCTGGGGGCAAATCCATGAGAGCTGGGGGCATATCCATGAGAGCTGGGGGCATATCCATGTGAGCTGGGGGCACATCCATGAGAGCTGGGGGCAATATCCATGTGAGCTGGGGCAAATCCATGAGAGCTGGGGCATATCCATGAGAGCTGGGGGCGTATCCATGTGAGCTGGGGGCAAGTCCATGAGAGATGGGGGCAATATCCATGTGAGCTGGGAGCAATATCCATGTGAGCTGCGGATATATCCATGTGAGCTGGGCAATCTCCATGTGAGCTGGGGCAATCTCCATGAGAGCTGGGGGCATATCCATGAGAGCTGTGGGCAATCTCATGAGCAGGTGAGTATTGCAGCTGCCTGAGGGGAAGGCTGGCCACGTGCTTTTCATGCACGCTGCCAGCTTCTACAGCGTTCGATGGGGGCAAATCTGTGAGACCTGGGGCAAATCTGTGAGAGCTGGGGGAAAATCCATGAGAGCTGGGGGCAAATCCATGAGAGCTGGGGGCATATCCATGAGAGCTGGGGGCAAATCCATGAGAGCTGGGGCCAATCCGTGAGAGCTGGGGGAATTATTCGTGTGAGCTGGGGGAAAATCCGTGAGAGCTGGGGGCAAATCTATGAGAGCTGGGGGCAAATCCATGATAGCCGGGGGAAAATCCATGAGAGCTGGGGCATATCCATGTGAGCTGGGGGCATATCCATGTGAGCTGGGGGCAATATCCATGAGAGCTGGAGGCAAATCCATGAGATTTGGGGCATATCCATGTGAGCTAGGGGCAATATTCATGAGAGCTGGGACAAATCCATGAGAGCTGGGGGCATATCCATGAGAGCTGGGGGCATATCCATGTGAGCTGGGGGCACATCCATGAGAGCTGGGGGCAATATCCATGTGAGCTGGGGCAAATCCATGAGAGCTGGGGCATATCCATGAGAGCTGGGGGCGTATCCATGTGAGCTGGGGGCAAGTCCATGAGAGATGGGGGCAATATCCATGTGAGCTGGGAGCAATATCCATGTGAGCTGCGGATATATCCATGTGAGCTGGGCAATGTCCATGTGAGCTGGAGGCAATCTCCATGTGAGCTGGGGCAATCTCCATGAGAGCTGGGGGCATATCCATGAGAGCTGTGGGCAATCTCATGAGCAGGTGAGTATTGCAGCTGCCTGAGGAGAAGGCTGGCCATGTGCTTTTCATGCACGCTGCCAGCTTCTACAGCGTTCGATGGGGGCAAATCTGTGAGACCTGGGGCAAATCCGTGAGAGCTGGGGGAAAATCCATGAGAGCTGGGGGCAAATCCATGAGAGCTGGGGGCAAATCCATGAGAGCTAGGGCATATCCATGAGAGCTGGGGGCAAATCCTTGAGAGCTGGGGGCATATCCATGAGAGCTGGGGGAAAATCCATGAGAGCTGGGGCTTATCCATGAGAGCTGGGGGCTAATCCATGAGAGCTGGGGGCATATCCATGTGAGCTGGGGGCAAATCCATGAATGCTAGGGCATATCCATGAGAGCTGGGGCATATCCATGAGAGCTGGGGGCAAATCCATGAGAGCTGAGGCATATCCATGTGACCTGGGGCATATCCATGAGATCTAGGGCATATCCATGAGACCTGGGGGCAAATCCATGAGAGCTGGGGCAAATCCATGTGAGCTGGGGGCAAATCCACGAGAGCTGGGGCATATCCATGAGAGCTGGGGGCAAATCCATGAGAGCTGAGGGCATATCCATGAGAGCTGGGGCATATCCATGTGAGCTGGGGGCAATATCCATGAGAGCTGGGACAAATCCATGAGTGCTGTGGCATATCCAGGAGAGCTGGGGGCACATCCATGAGAGCTGGGGGCACATCCATGAGAGCTGGGGGCATATCCAATAAGAACAGACCTCATATAAAAATGCCCCCATGAGAGCTGGGGCATATCCATGAGAGCTGGGGGCAAATCCATGAGAGCTGGGGGCACATCCATGAGAGCTGGGGGCACATCCATGAGAGCTGGGGGCAATATCCATGTGAGCTGGGGCAAATCCATGAGAGCTGGGGCATATCCATGTGAGCTGGGGGTAAGTCCATGAGAGCTGGGGGCAAGTCCATGAGAGATGGGGGCAATATCCATGTGAGCTGGGAGCAATATCCATGTGAGCTGGGGCAATCTCCATGAGAGCTGGGGGCATATCCATGAGAGCTGGGGGCAATCTGCACGTGAGCTGGGGGCATTCTGTATATATATATATATCTCGGGGGGATATGTACATGTGAGCTGGGGGCATTTTTATATGAGGTCTGTTCTTATTGGAAAGCAGTCACATGACATAAAATAAAAGTATCGGTACTCGGTATCGGTGAGCACTTTTTAAAAAGTATCGGCACTTGTACTCTTAAAAAAGTGAAATTGGTGCATCCCTAATGGATGCACCCAGTGCCACATATAGAGGAAAATATCACACAATGGATGCACCCAGTGACACATATAGAGGAAAATTTCACACAATGGATGCACCTAGTGACACATATAGAGGAAAATAGCACACAGTGGATGCACCCAGTGACATATATAGAGGAAAATATCACACAATGGATGCACCCAGTGACACATATAGAGGAAAATAGCACACAAATGGATGCACCCAGTGACACATATAGAGGAAAATATCACACAATGGATGTACCCAGTGACACATATAGAAGAAAATATCACACAATGGATGCGCCCAGTGACACATATAGAGGAAAATATCACACAATGTGTCACGACCCACTACGTGCGCTGCTGTGCAAAGTCGCCGGGTTAAGCCGCTCACTATCTGTCTATCCTAGACCCAGATAATCACGCGCGTTTATCTACCCGTCCCAGCCACACTTTCTCTCACAACAGGCACGTAGAGCGCGATATACTGATCCCAGGATTGCAACGCAGTACAAATCTTCTCTTGAAGCGGGTACTGACTAAGTCTCCCACAATCCCTGAGCTCACTTTCTTATTCTATTAGTAACGCTGCCACCAGTCCTCATGGACACTACGCGTGTCGCAACAGGAGATGCAGGGCTTAGCAGTCGCACTATCCTAGACTCGGACAGTGACTACAGATCCCCACAATCCCCTGCCGTTTCCTGACGACCGCAACTCGCAATTTATTATATATAACCGAGCTTAAAGCAAATAGCAATACTCCCAATCTCTTAGTTAGCGTGGATTTCTTCAGTCAAAGGCAGAACTTAAATAATTTTTTGTTTATTTATGATATAAAAAATCACAGTGCATTGCTATATAAAAAATTAAAGCTAGAATAAATCAATTAATTACACACTACACAGCAAATAAAAGAAAAAGGGTTAACCATAGAGCAATTACTTACGAAGAGCTATTCATTAAGCTAGCATCAATGGTCTCCTGGAGCCTGGAGATAGAGCATGGACAGATCAGTCCTCTTTCGAAGGTACCCCAAGTGATCAGCCCCAGCACATGGCCAGTTTTCAGAATTTATACACTTCCTGATCCTTCCAGCCCCCACCCACAAAAGGCCCAGTGTCCTGCACTACATTTCCCAGAGTCCCCTTTGCTACAGCGCATGTCAATTAATCTTTAATTGCCCAAAGGTGTCCCTCTTCCCCCCAGACCCCCCTAAGAGATCAAGGATGTGCTTCCTGTCTTTGAAGATGGGGTCTAGATCTTGGTGCCGGGCTGGCTCCCAAGGTGTGATTTGCTATGTCAGTGTACAAAAGAAATTCCCTTTTTACAGCTATGTGTTATATCCTCCCCCCAGGGGAGAAAGCTAACCATTTTAGCAGGTCTTTCTCAACAGCTGAAATGTAATCAAAATGGTCAGACACAAATATGAATATAACTCTATATGGAGGAGATATGTGTAAACAGGCAGATAGACACATATATACAGGCAGACCCTTATATAGATAGAAATACAGATCTAATCTGCCACACAATGGATGAACCCAGTGACACATATAGAGGAAAATATCACACAATGGATGCGCCCAGTGACACATATAGAGAAAAATATCACACAATGGATGCACCCAGTGACACATATAGAGGAAAATATTTTCTTAACCCCTTAACGCCACGGGACGTGCAGTTACGTCCTGCAATAGGCAGACTTTAACGCCACAGGATGTAACTGTATGTCCCTGGCGTCTGCAGCCCCCCGGCCGCGGATACTCACCTCCTTTGGCGCCTTCCTCGCTGCTCTGACTCCTATGGAGTCCTATGGAGTCAGACCGGCACTTTTGGTGCCTCCCGGTGCACTGACATCATCGCGCCGGACGCGATGACGTCAGTTTCAGGCGTCCCCTCCCAGCCGGAGCAGGGGAAGCGCCTGGAGGGGAGGGGGGATCCTTTGGATCCCTCTATCTCCCCATCGCCGGGGGCTATCAGCTAATGCCAGGCATCCCTGGAAAGGGCACAGCCTGGCCTTTCCAGGGATGTATGGCATTAACCCCTTGATGGCAAAGCTGTGACCCAGCACCAATCGATGCCAGGTCACAGCCTTTTTCCAGTGGGGGCCGCCATCTTGGATGGCAGCCCCACCTCCGGGACTCCCCACGTCCACTGACGTCATCGGGTGTGGCCCGATGACATCAGTTAACCAGGGAACCCCTAGCTGCCAAGGGATTTCCTAAGGAAATCCCATGGTGGAGATAGTGGGGTTCTTTGAACCCCTTTATCTCATGATCGGTGACAGCTAGGGGGTCATGTAGGATCTGCCAAGTCTGCCGGAAAGAACGATATATAATTTGTCTGGGTGGTACAATAATATGTGACTTAAAACCGCGTTTAAAACTGTCAAAATGAGCTCAGCAAACTTCTACTTCGAAACAGCGCCGAACTTGTAAATTACTCCCATCCTTAAGGGGATAACTAAACAAACAAGAGAAAAACAAACCGCATGTAAGATATCAGCAACATCAAATAAACACAATAAGGACATTTCAGTTTTTGGTGGCAGTGGCCCTTTAATCTCCTTCAGTATATATGGTAATATACAGTATTTGGCAGTACAGTACATGTAACATAATGACTATTTTTCTACATATTTATTTTCTGTTAATCTGTATATTTGTGTTGTTAATATCTTACATTGTATTACTTTGTATTTCTGTAACTGTAACACTTCAATGTTCTTGAACCCAGGACATACTTGAAAACGAGAGAAATTATTATTATTATTATTATTCTTTATTTATAAAGCGCCAGAATATTCCACAGCGCTCAATGTAAATCTCAATGTATCCTTCCTGGTAAAATCCTTTATAAATAAAATAAATAAATAAATAGATAATCATACGGTTGTTTCTTCTCTTCATCCTCAAATTGTGTGCAGAATCGTTCCAAAATGCTCACAAACGCAACATTACAAATGGGGGTGGAATGTGCCCTGAAACAGCTGTAAAATGATTTGAAGCCTCCTCGTTGAAGAGGAATAAGTGCATGAAAATAGGCCTCTCATACACTACGGTTACTTACTACAAGCAGCTGTCACATTGGATCAGATTAAACCAAGATTAAACTATGTGAACTCATGTCTCTTCTGCTGACTGTTAATGTATACGTGACCTGGTTTTCTTCTGAGGAAAATAACCAACTGAGGGAACGAAGCGCCAAAATCATTCAAACACAGCATGGCGGTGCACGTAACGTGATGCAAAATGCCTGGGAATGGATTAGGATGGTGCTGTTTAGTGATATATTGGCCTTCCCAGCAACCTTCACCTCAAAACGTGTCTGTCCTCCGCCGTACATTATATATTGATTTATTTATAAAGGATTTTACCAGGAAGGATACATTGAGATTTCTCTCGTTTTCAAGTATGTCCTGGATTCAAGAACATTGAAGTGTTACAGTTACAGAAATACAAAGTAATAAAATCAAGATATTAAAAGCAAAACACACAAATATACAGATTAATTTAACACAGAAAATAAATATGTAGGAAATATAGTCACTATGTTACATGTTTACAGGTGTATTCTGTATATAGTCACTGTGTTACATGTTTACAGGTGCATTCTGTATATAGTCACTATGTTACATGTTTACAGGTGCATTCTGTATATAGTCACTGTGTTACATGTTTACAGGTGCATTCTGTATATAGTCACTATGTTACATGTTTACAGGTGCATTCTGTGTATAGCCACTATGTTGCATGTTTACAGGTGCTTTCTATATATATCCACTATGTTACATGTTTACAGGTGCATTATGTATATAGTCACTATGTTACATGTTTACAGGTGCATTCTGTGTATAGCCACTATGTTGCATGTTTACAGGTGCATTCTGTATATAGTCACTATGTTACATGTTTACAGGTGCATTCTGTATTGAGGTATGTTAATAGGGATCTCTTAAGTGACTTTAGATTGGGGGAAGATTTGATGGCGTCTGGGAGGTTATTCCATAATTGCGGTGCTCTGTAGGAAAATGAGGATCGAGCCACTTGCTTTTTGTATAGTGGTATTGTAAGTAAGGTGCCGGTCCTGGATCGAAGGTTATAGGATGAGGGAACTGCTGGGGGAAGCAGTCTATTCAGGTAGGGTGGCAGCTTCCCAGAAAAGCTCTTAAACACCAGGTTGGAAAGGTGAAGGGTGCGTTTACATTCCAATTTAGCTCTTTTAATATGTCACAATGGTGGGTCATCTAGTTACATTGTAGCACAAAGCAGCAGAATAAGTTACATCCAGCAAGTATTCTTAAAAATTGCCTTTACAGTGTTGTTTGGAATTTCCTTTTTAAAAACCATTAATAAACTCTGATAACCAATGGTTTGAAAAAATCATGAGGTAATTCCAACATGGCAGCCTCCACACGCAAAACTTGTACAAATGTTTAACCTCTCAACGGCACAGGGTAGACTCATGCTAATCGCTAAATTTTACCAACTACTCAACCCTGGCGCTAACTAAAAAAAAACAGGTCCTCACACCAAATTAACAGGAAATTAACAGGCAATTGAAAGGAATGCAGCACAGGTGTTCTCTTGGCCCCATACACCATAGTAATGGATCTGGTCAGCAATGTCGCTGCTGTTACAGTTGGCTCTATTATAAATGTATCCTTTATTCACATATCCTAAATCTAATATATTGAGGAATTATAAACATTTTATGCTGGAGTTAGTCATAGTATGTAAGCACAGTTGATTGTTTGGACCATGTTTAAAGGGACACATAGATATGTCTATCCCTGAAACATGTATTATTTATATGCTGCAGCAGGGCTATTATTGTGGCTCACCTGACCTTCCTTTTGGATCTATTAAATGCAGTGTAATGATTCTACATGCTGTTGGGTGGCATTTATCATGCAATGCCCATCAGCCTTAATTAATATATGTGTGCATATAAACATGAATGATGCGGCCGCCTTGGAGGATTTTATTAATGCCAGGGTGTGAGGGCTCTTCGCTGGATGTGTTCATACTTATACGAGGTTCTATCCTGGGCCTCAGCCTGAGTCTTAGCGTTTCCCTAGCGTGCGGCATGCACTAAACCACCTTGTACACAGACTCCCACGGGCAAGGTGATCTATTAGTAGATCATCGAGCGCTAAGTTTTAGCGACTTGCACAAAATTTTTTCTTTAGCGAAGGCGTTTTAGCTCACACCAGGTGATAGGACCCAGGGTGTCTCCATCTTGGTAACAGGATTGGCACAGCACCTTGAGGTCCAATCAGCACAATGGGCATGAGGCTCAAGGGTTTCAGTCCTAAAATAATTTCGGCTCCGCATTTAACAATTCACATGCTGTTCCCTCTGATAAAATAGTGGAGGAACCACCTTTCTGCTGCCCCAATCAGGTGAAATCTATAGGCGAACTAAAAGAGCTTCCCCCCCCAACCCAGTGTTATTGAGCAGCTGGGATTTTGAATTTCCCGGCTGCTGGACACCAGAGTGGACACAGGTGAAGTCATTACGCAGAGAACCTGCGAATGTCGCACTCTGAGACCACCCCCCCTCCCGACAGGGAACGTTCTCAGAAAGGCAGCAATGGATCGGACCTGCGCATGCGCGAGCAGCTCACTGTCACGGTTCCCAGATCCCACCACGCAGTACTTAACACCCAACACTCCACAGAGCCCAGAAGCTACCAACAAAGTAGCCGTGAAAGATCTCTAACTGTCTGGTCCTTAGAATTGGCCAGGTAAACTAGCTAGACAGAAAGGGTTATCAACACGGGGAGTAGTCAGCCGAGCCAGAATCAGGAATACAGAGTCCAGAATGGTCAAATGGAATAGCCGGGTCGATATCAGAGCAGTGGCATAGTACAAGAAAATGGTCTAGGGCAACAGAAGGCAGAATAGTCAGAAACAAGCAGAGGTCAATAACGGGTTAATTCAATATAGCAGTCAGGTACAAGGAGCTCAGGTATGGATAACCACGATCTGGCAACTGCTGAGAATACACTGAGGGTTTTTAAAGACCTTCACCAGGCCACGCCCCCAACTCAAGCCGCACCTCATGCAACCACCTCACTGTCTGTCTCCATTTAAACCGGGCATTGGTCAGCGAGCAGCATCAGACATGCTGCCCTCAAGCACAAAGGTAGGGCTGGAAGCTCCCAACGTTACAGTACCCCCCTCTCCACGGGAGGCCACCGGACGAGCGGCAGGACGACCACCAGGGCGATCGGGGTGTGAGGCATGGAACGCCCTGACCAACCTAGAGGCAGACATGTCGGAAGCTGGAATCCAGGACCGCTCTTCTGGACCATAACCCACCCAATTGACCAAGTACTGCAGAGCGCCCCTGCACAGCCTAGAATCCAAACCCTCCTAACCTCATACTCAGATTCACCATCAACCTGAATAGGTGGAGGAGGAGGAACGACCCGCGTGTACCTGTTACACAACAAAGGCTTCAGTAGGGAGGTGTGGAAGACGTTGTGCATGCGAAGATGTTTAGGAAGGGCAAGAGCATAAGCCACAGGATTAATGCGGTGAATGATCTTATATGGACCTATAAACCGAGGTGCCATTTTCATAGAAGGCACCCGCAACTTCACGCTCCTAGTGGACAACCAAACTCTATCCCCCACGTTATAGGAGGGAGCTTGTAACCTATGCCTGTCAGCCTTGCGTTTCTGGACAGCAACATTACGCTCCATATTTTCTCGAATCTGTCTCCACATCTCTTGCAGTTGAGTGAGATGGTCATCGAGAGCCGGGATGGCCTGTTCAGTAAACTGAAGCGGTAGAGCCGGAGGGAAAAAACCATAGATGGCAGAAAAAGGAGAGTGGCCAGTGGTCTCGTTAACGGCGTTATTACGTGCATACTCAGCCCAGTATGTCTTGTTGTTGTGTGGTAAAGCAACGTATGTACTGCTCGAGACCCTGATTTGCCCTCTCTGCTGCCCCATTAGTTTGTGCATGATATGCTGAAGAGAAGGCCAATCGCACCCCCATCTCAGCACAGAAAACCCTCCAGAAACGAGAGACGAACTGGGCTCCTCTGTCAGAGACTATTTCAGACGGAACCCCATGTATTCGTACAATCTCTCTAGCAAATACAACCGCCAGTTCTTTGGCTGTAGGAAGCTTAGGTAGAGGGACAAAATGAGCCATTTTGGAGAAGCGGTCTACAACTGTCATAACCACAGTATGACCCTTGGACTTCGGCAAGTCCACAATAAAATCCATAGATAGATGAGACCAAGGCCTCTTAGGCATGGGTAAAGGCTGCAATAGACCGACAGGCAAGGATTTACTGGTTTTGCTTCTGGCACAGACTTGACAAGCCAAAACAAACAGACGTACGTCCTGTCGCATGGTGGGCCACCAGAACTGTCTGGAGATACTGGTAAGAGTCTTAGTAATACCAGGATGACCTGCTGGTTTAGAATCATGAAACATTATGAGTAATTCTTGTTTTTCCTTTTCAGATACAAACAACATATCTGGAGGCTTGTCAGGTGGAGCCCCTACTTGAACTGCCTGGAGGCGTTCCAGGAAAGGCGAGGAGACAGAAAAGACTGTGGAAGCCACAATACGTTCAGGGGGAACTATAGGATTGTGGTCTTGTGTATTAGATTCGTACGGGTCATATTGACGAGATAAGGCATCAGCATTTACATTGCGGTCACCTGGTCTGTAAGTCAACACAAAATTAAACTGAGACAGTAGCAATGACCACCTGGCCTGTCTCGCGTTCAAACGTTTAGCATCCCCAATGTACGTAAGGTTCTTATGATTAGTAATTATCAATAAAGGGTCAAGTGTACCTTCCAACAAATGTCTCCACTCTGATAGGGCAGACACAATAGCAAGCAATTCTCTGTTACCGATATCATAATTGCGTTCTGCTGGTGATAATTTTCTTGAAAAGAACCCACAAGGATGTAGAGGTTTTCCTGGAGACTCTCTTTGAGACAGGACAGCCCCAATGCCTATCTCGGAAGCATCAACCTCAAGAACAAACGGAATCCTGGGATCAAGATGCCGTAACACGGGAGCGGAAGTGAAAGCTTGTTTGAGGGCTTCGAATGCTTGTTTGGATTGAGAAGACCAGATCTGGTTCTTCAGACCTTTACGTGTCATATTATTGATAGGGGAGGCTACAGCGGAATAATTCTTGATAAATCTCCTATAATAGTTGGAAAACCCCAGAAACCTCTGTATGGCCTTGAGACCTTGAGGGAGAGGCCATTCTGAGATGGCCGTGAGTTTAGAAGGATCCATCTCAAAACCTTCTGGAGTGATAATATACCCAAGAAATTTCACAGTAGTAATGTCGAATAAACACTTCTCTAGTTTGCAATAAAGACCATTGTCCAGTAATTTTGCTAATACCTGTCTGACATGTGCATGGTGGGTTTTCAGATCGGGAGAGTAAATCAATATATCGTCTAGGTATACTATAACAAAGGTTTGTAAGAAATCTCTGAGCACATCATTAATAAAATCCTGGAATACCGCTGGAGCATTACAAAGACCGAAAGGCATGACCAAGTATTCATAATGCCCACTCCTGGTGTTAAATGCTGTTCTCCACTCATGCCCCTCTTTTATACGTATCAGATTGTAAGCTCCTCTTAAATGAAGTTTAGTGTATACTGCTGACCCCCTTAACCTGTCGAACAGTTCTGATATGAGTGGGATAGGGTACACGTTCTTAATGGTGATCTTGTTAAGCCCCCTATAATCGATACACGGGCGTAAATCTCCCTCTTTTTTAGACACAAAAAAGAACCCAGCCCCTGCTGGAGAAGAGGAACGTCGGATAAAACCTCTCTCCAAATTCTCCTTTATGTACTCTTCCATAATTTGGTTCTCCTTTATGGAAAGAGGATATACTTTGCCTCGAGGAGGCATGGTACCAGGATGAATATCTATGGCACAATCATATGGTCTATGTGGAGGCAGTTTCTCTGCCTCTCTTTTATCAAATACAGCCCTGAGGTCGGCATATTGGTCAGGAACCTCTGTAGACAATGGAGGAGCTGTGGGTGTGTTCAGGGCACCGACATGCTGAATGGGTATTAAACAAGTCCCAAAACAAGCAGGACTCCAAGACAGTATCTCTCCCTTAGCCCAATCAATAACAGGATTATGTTCCACCAACCAAGGGAAACCAAGTACAACAGGATTGGAAGGTGAATGGATAACTTGAAATATGATTTCTTCTTTATGCAAGAGACCAGTGGTAAGAACCACTGTAACCGTATCGTGAGTAATCCTAGGGCAGGATAACGGTCTGCCGTCTATGGCTTCGACGGCTAAGGGTGTCTCTTACAACCAGAGGTAGAGAAATGGAAGAAGCGTAATTAACATCGATAAAGTTGCCAGCAGCCCCAGAATCCAAAAAAGCGGTAGTATGTGTGGTCTTGGTCTCCCAAGCCAAGGATACTGGTAACATAAGTTTAGTGTCTTTGACAGGAGACATGCACGTCACACCCAAGGCCTGTCTCCTCAGCTGCCTTAGGTGCGGTAGTTTTCCGGCTTATCATGCATCTTAGGACAAGTAGGACATTGAAATCGTACATGTCCCCCCAAACCACAATACAGGCACAATCCCTCACGAAAACGCCTTGTTCTCTCTTCCTCTGGAAGCCTAGTACGGCCTAGTTGCATAGGCTCAGAGGGAGGAGATAACTCTCTTGGTGGTGCCTGAAAGACAGGGGCCAACCTAGGTAACGGTCTCTTGGGTTTTTCTCTTGGAGTCCTTCTGTCCCTTATCTGATTAGCCAGATCTATACAATAATCAATGAGTTCACACAATACCTCAGGTAGTTTACGTGGAGCCAATTCATGCATCAATGACTCCGATAACCCCTCCATAAAAGCCAGAACCAGTGTCTCATTTGTCCAGTTCACATCAGAGATCAAGGTTTTAAATTCTATGGCATAATCAGAAACAGTCCTGTTCCCTTGACGTATGCGGAACAAGGATTTGCCAGCTACCGTGGCCTTTCTGGTAGGATTAAATGTACGTTGTAACTCGGCTATGAATTCTTTATAAACCCGTATGATAGGCTTCTCTGCCTCCCATAACGGAGTCGCCCATGTCAATGCTCTGCCAGACAGATGATTAATAATGAACCCCACTTTGACAATGTCAGAGAAAAACATCTGTGGATTTAATTTAAAATGAATATCCACATGGACCAAAAATCCCCGGCACTCTGAGGGAGTACCGTCAAACCTCATAGGAGCGGTCATGTGTACCTGGGATGTCTGAACGACAGGGGACACAGGTATATCAAGCAGGGGTGCAACCCCAGCTTGTTCCAGGTGAGCCGTACGAGTCAGGATAGTTTGTAAGGCAATAGCAAACTGATCCATCCTATGATCCTGCTCATCCTGTCTGGATACAAAGTTAGCCAAGTGCTGTGTTAAGTCTGCGGGATCCATAGTGGTCAGATCGTAATGTCACGGTTCCCAGATCCCACCATGCAGTACTTAACGCCCCACACTCCACAGAGCCCAGAAGCTACCAACAGAGTAGCCGTGAAAGATCGCTAACTGTCTGGTCCTTAGAATTGGCCAGGTAAACTAGCTAGACAGAAAGGGTTAACAACACGGGGAGTAGTCTAAATTTAAGTATAAAGCCATAGCGGCTACTGAGTGAGCATAAAATTAAAGTGCCTTATTTATTTTATATGAATTAGGGTAAAGTGCTAAGTGACTAAATTGTTTTTATTTAAATTATTTTTAAAGTGTTTTTACAACCTTCATTTATTTATTTATATTGATATCAAGTGACTATGTTATTAACCCCTTCACTGCTGAGCCATTTCACGTCTTAAAAAATACATTTTTCTTTTTTTTCATTATTATTATTTTTTCTTTTACTTTAAACATGGTCATGTTTGGTATTATTGGAAAGGCCATGCTCTGGCCTTTCTAATGATACCAAATATGACTCTGCTAGCTGCCAACAGTTGGGAGATATCGGGTTCAAATGAACCCCCTATCTTTCCTTAGGAGTCAATGAGGACGTTCCCCACACGTCCTCAGCAGTGAAAGGGTTAAGTATTGGTATATATCTCACCAATATAATTATGTCATATTATTTTTAAATATATACTATATAAAGTGTCCTAATTATTTTTATTTATACTTTTATTTTTATTAATTAATTAGAGTGACAGTGACAGTAAATTACCATTTACATAAGAAAATGAATCAACTCAAAATCATTATTAAGACCATTTGGGGCCATGGTTCCCAATTCAAATATGAGTTTCATCTCTTCCCTCCCTAAAACGGTGGTCTCGCTCATGCCCTTATTGATGTATCTAACCCTTTTAAATCGCTCTAAATTTCAGACCCTTTGGGCAACTACTATGTACATGTTTGAAATGATGGGATACCGAATGCTTTTCATATTGGTTTTTTTATGTTCCTCACATGCTCGGATACCCTTACATTAAGGGCTCGACTGGTTCGTCCTATATACTGTAATCCACATGGACAATCTAATAGGTATATAACATTTTTTGTACAACAAGTAAGAATACCCTTGATCCTAACCTCTTTTTCAGTTTTCTTGTAATAATTTTCTAAAAGTGTTTTGGTGTTGCCCATAGATCTGCATGCAAGGCATTGGCCACACTGATAAAATCCCTCTTTTAAATTAAAATGATTGGGAGTTTCTCTTTTTTCTCTCAAATTTGCTTCTCACCAATTTTGTCTTAATATTTTTTGCTCCTCTAAACAATATCCTTGGTTTTTCCCCCAATACCTTATCAAGATCTTTATCTTTTTTTAGGATATGCCAGTGTTTCTTGAATATTCTTTTAATCAATTGGTCTTCATTGTTAAATTCGCAAATGAAAGGGACTTCTTTCATAACATCTTTTTGTTTTTTATATTTTATAAGGCTTTCCTGGTCTACCTCCTTCAGTTCTTTTATAAGATCTTCCAATTCTTCTTTGTCATACCCTTTCTCCATAAAATCAGCTTTGAGGGATTCTGCTTGTTTTTCAAATACATTGACCTCTGTGCAGTTCCTCCTCAATCTTGTTAATTGACCCTTTGGGATTCCCTTTAGCCAGATATCGTTATGGCAGCTGGTTTTATCAATATAAGTATTCACGTCAACATCCTTAAAAAAGGTCCTAGTGTGTAATTTATTCTCTTTTATATAGATCTCCAGGTCAAGGAATGCTATTTTATCCCTTCTCCATTTCTTATCCAGTTTTATCCCCCAATCTGGGCTGTCTAACTGATCCAAAAATATTATTAAATCTCTCTCCTCACCTTTCCATATAAAAAATAGGTCATCTATGTACCTTTTATATATGGGCACTCTTCCTTGAGCCTAGTCACGTGAAACGTAGACAAAGTTGGTTTCCCAAACTGCCATATAAAGGTTCGCGTAACTGGGCGCAAATCGAGTGCCCATAGCCATCCCTCTGGTCTGTAGGTAGAATTTCTCCTCGAATTGGAAGTAATTGTTGTCCAATATAAACTGAATACCCTCCATAACAAAATCGACTTGTTCACCACTTAAATCCCTTAACAAATTTAATTGATCTTTCACAATTTCTACTCCCTTAGTGTGTGGGATATTACTATAAAGTGCATTTACATCGCAAACCACTAAAAAGCAATCAGCTTCCCAGCTGGCTTCCCTTAATATCTGAAGCATATCCATAGTGTCTTTAGTATAGGACACCAATGTTTTAACTGCAGGATGTAAAACTTTATCCACATATTGGGATAAATTACTCGTAATGGAATTGATCCCAACTACTATAGGGCGTCCAGGAGGTTCTATTGGATTTTTGTGGATTTTAGGAAGTATATAAAATGAGGGTGTCTTAGGGTAAATATTATGAAGATACTGATATTCCTTTTCCAACAGAATTCCTGCTTCCTGTGCCATTTTGGTCCACATACTCATTAGGTATTATATGTAAGACATGCAATATAAGACACGCGTAAGTTATATACATGATGAGGTATGTCAGGTATAACGCATGCGCAATTGAGGCGTTGTTGATTTCTAACGCCAATGGTTAAAAAATAAAAAATATAAAACTAAATATATATTCCTTATTAAGGTGATTAATAAAATATGAAATGAAGGTTGAATTTTATTTAATATGAAATAGATGAGAAGCACTTTAAAAACTATTCACTTAGCATTTTATTGGTTCTAGCACAATTAATATAAGACACCATGACACTTTAAAATTATATATATCTACCAATTGCATTTATAATGACACTCACTTATTTGGTATTGTTTATAATCATGTTGAAAATTTGCGATGATTTGCACTGCGATTTATCACCTAGCAATTGCTTGATCAATCATGTTTATTAGGTTATAGATGCAAAGTCACTTTTCTGTATATTGAGGTTGTGTATATATACAATTCCACATATAAGGTCACAATTATGGTACATAGTGGATTATCCATCGCATATACTATGTTAGAATAACAATCGCTTTATAGGCTAGTATTGAGAAGTTGGAGCGACATATGCGGGGTGCTAGCATCTGTTTACATGCGCAGTAGATGCTGAGCGCAGGCTGTGTAGTAAGTACTACACGCAAGTGACGCTTACGTTATGATACGTCTAACTCTGCGCATGCGCAGTCGCGGCGATGTGCCGATTCCAACACCAAGTGGTGTAAATAGCAATCCACTATGAAATTAAGGCTGATGACCATGCGTCTCAGACTGGGAGACAGTGCAGATGCGCAGGCGCTCATTAAATTGGTTAGTAAAGGGCTACATGTGATTTTAATTGTTTTTAATTGTTTTTAATTGTTTTTAATTGATTTTAATTATTTCCATCTGATGAACTGTGTATGATTAAATGGACATTTTAAAACATTTTAAAACATTATATAAGGAAAAAGCAGACATAAGACCAGTGATACCAGCTGAAGAAGCTCTGAGGAGCGAAACGCGTTCTGGTAATATAATTTATGTATCAATAAATTTATTTTTATTTTAAACTACTGCTGCTTCCCGATTGAAAGAAGGCTTTGGAATTGCCTTAATATTCCTATGCGTCATCTTGGAGCCAATGCGGCTCATTAATATGTGAGTGTAACCTTTAGGAGTACCCACTCTACTATTATTTTAAACGATATTGCACCAGAAAGTGCGTTGTTATTTTTCTGATCCACTGCAGGAGAAAGTGTTTGAAGAAACCTAATGCGGGTATATGGGCACCTGAACATTCTTTGAAGACATATAACTGTCATCCATCCTAGAGCCAAGGTTAGGCTCAAAAGAATGTGAGTAAGACTACAACCGCTTTTCTTTTATCTTATGGTGGACCAACATACTGCGCTATTATATCCATTCTCTTCCACAGAAATTTTATATTTGAAGAAGGGATGTCCTTCTGATGGATTAGAAGATATTCATTGGACATGTTTAATGATTAACCGTACATCCAGTCCGCTGGCGCTCCGTTGACTATCTACGGTATACAAACAACACATAAAAGTACAGATCAGGGACAGTAGAGATATCGTACTAATAGCAAGCCAGAGGTCGGTACACAAGGTCAACAAATGCCAAGGGATATACACAGAAATCAACGTCAAATATACAAGCCAGAAGTCAAACCAGAATATCATATGCAGAAGCTCTAAGACACGCGCTGAGGGGTATAATAGACCAGGACTAGGAATGAGCCGAACACCCCCGAGTTCGGTTCGCATTCGAACTCGAACTTTCCAAATGTTCGAATTCGAACTCGAACACGAACTCAATACAAGTCAATGGGACTCAACATTCGATTTTTAGAGTGCCCTCCAAGAGGGCATATATGCTAGATATTTGCCATAAAAAGGTGTATGGGGGTCCGGGTAGTGCCCTGGGGGACAGGAGACAAGGACAAGAAGTTAAAAAAAAAAACGTTTTTAACCACTTCAATGCGGAGGACGCGCTCAGCGCGTCCTCCGCATGGCTGCTGGTATGCGGAGGACGAGCTGAGCGCGTCCTCCCTTTGGGGCCAGCGTTCGGCCGGGTTCCGGCCGATCGCTGGCCCCCCCGGTGCGGGCTGACATCCTCGATGTCAGCCCAGCATCCGGAACCGCAGCCGCTGAAATTAGGTGTCATCGCGGCAGCGCGATGACACCTAATTCCGTCGCCCCCCCGCATGTGCGGAGGAGGCGCCTGAAAGGAAGGGGGGGAGGTCCTTCGGACCTCTCTCCCTCCCGATCGGCGGCGTTGCGGGGGTTAACCCAGGCACCATTTGGAAGGGCACAGCCTGCCCTTCCAAATGGTGCCTGGCATTAACCCCTGGGGAGCTGGATCGCGAATCGGCGCTGAAAAGCGCCGGTTCGTGATCCTTTCCCGGAGCTGGCCGACATCTTGGATGTCGGCCAAGCCTCCGGGAACTCCCCCTGAGGACTGGCGTCATCCTGCATAGCACGATGACGCCAGTCCTAGAGTTAACCCCTAACTGCCACCAACGGTGGAGATATGGAGTTCCAATGAACTCCCTATCTCCCGATCCGTGGCAGCTAGGGGTTAAAGTTAAAATTAAAATTAAAATTAAAAATAAAAATATATTTAAAAAACAAAATTATAAAAAAAAAATTTTTTTTTTTTTTTTTTTTTGGTTCGTTAGTGTAGCAATATTGTTCCCATTTCAATTATAATGTGAACAATGATGCTGCACTAACGATTTTTGTATGCGGTGCGTTTGTTAAAAATCGCGTAATTTTCCCCAAAAAAAAATGTAACGAGACCCCACCTCTAATTTTTTTAACAAGCGCACCCCATACAAAATATAACCGCAATTGCTCGCATGTTAAAATGTGAAAAAAAACACTTTACACGTTGTAAATTATTGAAAATACATATTTTATTGCAGTTTTTGTTATAATATACAGACATGACATAACGTATACATATAATAATGACATATTATGAATCTACCGAGTCTGACGGAAAGAACGATATATAATATGTCTGGGTCATATACTAAAATAAGCCTTCAAAACACGTTTAAACATGATGAGCAAAACCGGTAAAAATGACCTCAGCACAGAGGTGTGAAAAGCCTCAGCAGCGAAAGGGTTAAAGGGACAGTGAGTTTTCCATGAAATAAGGGTTAAAAATAAAAATGAAAAATTCCTTCAAATATCGTGCCTAGGAGGTCCCCATAACCTGCCCGTGAAGTGGCGGATTTCTAGGATGTATAGAAACATTTAAAAAGAAACAAATGACGTTTAAAATGACGTTAAATGCTTTTCCTTTAATCTATTCATAAACAACTGCTTGGGGCAGCAGCCTGTATGAAAAGACATTTTAGGACGCGCAGAAAAAGTTTAGTGATTTTTTTTTGGGCTAAAATTATGGTGCAGGGTTTGGATGAAAGTAACATCATCAACTTTTGCTGCTGAGGCGTTTCACGCCTCTGTGCTGAGGTCATTTTTACCGGTTTTGCTCATCATGTTTAAACGTGTTTTGAAGCTTATTTTAGTATATGACTCAGACATATTCTATATCGTTCTTTCTGTCAGACTCGGCAGATTCATAATATGTCATTATTATATGTATACGTCATGACCTGTCTTTATATTATAACAAAAAATGCAATAAAATATGAATTTTCAATAATTTACAACATGTAAAGTGTATTTTTTTCACATTTTAACATGCGAGCAATTGCGGTTATATTTTGTATGGGGTGCGCTTGTTAAAAAAATTAGAAATGGGGTCTCGTTACATTTTTTTTTGGGGAAAATTACGCGATTTTTAACAAACGCACCGCATACAAAAAATCGTTAGTGCAGCATCATTGTTCACATTATAATTGAAATGGGAACAATATTGCTGCATTAACAAACCCAAAAGAAAAAACTTATTTTTTTTTTTATATTTATTTTTAATTTATTTTTTAAAAAAAACTTTTTTCACAGTTGTGTTTGGTATCGTTGGAACGGCCATGCTCTGGCCGATCCAACAGTATCAAACTTTAACCCCTAGCTGCCACGGATCAGGAGATAGGGGGTTCATTGGAACCCCCTATCTCCACCGTTGGTGGCAGCTAGGGGTTAACTCTAGGACTGGCGTCATCGTGCTATGCACGATGACGCCAGTCCTTAGGGGGAGTTCCCTTGAGGCTTGGCCGACATCCAAGATGTCGGCCAGCTCCGGGAAAGGATCACGAACCGGCGCTTTTCAACGCCGATTCGTGATCTGGCTCCCCAGGGGTTAATGACAGCCACCGTTTGGAAGGGCAGGCTGTGCCCTTCCGAGCGGTGCCTGTATTAACCCCCTGCTCCCCGGCGATCGGGAGGGAGTGAGGTCCGAAGGACCTCCCCCCTCCCTTTCAGGCGCCTCCTCCGCACATGCGGGGGGCGCGCCTGAATTAGATGTCATTGCGTCGCCGCAATGACATCTAATGTCCCCGCCGGGCTCCCGAGTGCTGGGCTGACATCCACGATGTCAGCCCGCACCAGGGGGGCGCAGCAATCCGCCGGAATCTGGCAGATTGCTGCCTCCTGTGCTCGGACGCGCTGAGCGCGTCCGTAGCACAGGAGAACCACTTGGGTTCTCGCGTCCATAGCAGCCAAGTGGTTAAAATTGGGCCTTCAGCGTCGGCAACAGTGCCGTCACACAGTAACCCCTCTGAGGATATGATTCTGGTACAGGCGTCAGTGGCAGTGCACCCAAATATTGTGCTTTTGGTGCCAGGCCAGCAAGTGCCATCATACAGTAACCCCTCTGCGGTATTGTGGAAGAGTGCAGGGGTGGACCATGCGGTCCTATATTAAAAGATATGAATCTGGTAAAGGCGTCAGTGCACCCAGATATTGTGCTTTTGGTGCCAGGCCAGCAAGTGCATTCATACAGTAACCCCTCTGTACTATTGTGGAAGCGTGCAGGGGTGGACCCTGCGGTTCAAAAAATTAAAATTATATAAATGTGGCACAGGCGTCAGTGCAGCCAAATATTGTGTCTTTCATGGCAGCAAGTGCCTTCACACCGTAACCCTTTTGTGGTATTGTGGAAGAGTTCAGTGCTGGAGGTTTTGTGAATGCAGAAGACATCCCCGATCTATTCCGTTACGTCAGTATCGGGGGATTGATAGCTGCTGATCCAGGACTGATTCATTTTTAGAAATGTCAGCCGGTCTACAGAGTCGGTGGACAGACGCACTCTTTTGTCTGTGACAAAACCTCCAGCAGCACCGAACGTCCTTTCAGAAAGCACGCTAGATGAAGGGCAACCTAGTAGCTGCATAGCATATTGGCTAAGTTCTGGCCAGTGATCCAATCTCAACACCCAGTAAGCCAGTGGATCATCTGCTGGAAAGTTATCCAGGTCTGCCCTTGCCCGTAGGTAGTCCTGCACCATATGGTGAAGACGCTGGCAATGGGTGCCTACATTTGACGTCCCTGGGCATCATGGACTAAAAAAATTTAAAAAGGCATCAGTCAAGCGGCCCAGGCCTTCACCACTATTCCTCTTATCATCCGCAGCCTCAGAAGCACCTGTGTTATCACTTGGTAACCTACCAGTGCCTGGAAAGGTGTTACACAAGTGTCGCTTTAGAGCGTCTTCAAGTTTTTGCATCCTGTGCTCCCTCTGTGCGGGCAGGATGAGCTCTGCAACTTTACCCTTGTATCGTGGATCAAGAAGGGTTGCCAACCAGTAATGATCCCTCTCCTTGATAGCACGAATCCTGGGGTCTTTTAGCAGGCTTTGCATAATAGGGGAGCCCATGCAGCGTAGGTTGGAGGTGGCATTAGCTTCCGAGTCTTCCTGCTCAATGAGGAGGATGACCCCATCGTGCACTTCTTCCTCCCAGCCACGTACCAGTCCTTGTGTTTCTGGGCACACAAAACCCTCCCTTGAGGAATCCCCACCTTCAATGCCCCCACTACTCAAATATTCCTTCTCCTCATCCTCCTCATCCTCCTCCTGTCTGATCTGAGGTGGACCCGCTGGAATGCTGTCTGTGGAAAGACTGGGGCCTTCAGAGCTAGGGAAGGCTTCCTCTTCCTCCCGCTGCTCTGCCTCTAGAGCCACATCTATAATTCCCCGCAGAGTGTGCTCCAGCAGGAACACTAAAGGAATTGTGTCACTGATCCATGCACTGTCCCTGCTCACCATCCTCGTTGCCTCCTCAAATGGTGACAGTACAGCGCATGCATCCTTGATCATCAGCCACTGCGGGGGAGGAAACAAGTTACCTGAACCTGTCCTTGTGCCATACTCACACAGGTACTCGTTGATGGCCCTCTGCTGCTTGTGTAGACGCTGCAGCATTGCTAATGTCGAGTTCCACCTGGTGGGCATGTCACAGATCAGACGGTTTGTGGGAAGGTGGAATTCTCTTTGAATTTCTGCCAGGCGAATGCTTGCTGGGAATGACCGTCTGAAGTGGCTGCAGACTTTTCTGGCCTGGCTGAGAAGCTCTGCCAGCCCTGGGTACCTGGTTAACAAACGCTGTACCACCAGATTTAGGACGTGTGCTAGGCATGGTACAGGCGTCAACTTACCCTGGCGTCAGGTGGAGAGAAGGTTGCTGTCATTATCACAGACGACCATTCCCAGCTGAAGCTGGCGTGGTGTTAACCATCTCTGCACCTGCCCCTGCAGAGCTGACAGAATTTCTGGCCCGGTGTGGCTCCTGTCCCCTAAACAAACCAGCTCAAGCACAGTATGGCATCTTTTTGCTTGAGCCATTGCGTAGCCCCTGCCACGCGTCGGTTTAACTGCCACTTCGCCAGAGACACAGAAGGAGGAGGAGGAAGAGGGAGAGGTGGTGGTGGAGCAGACAGACCTCATACAAGCAGCTTTCTGGAGGCGTGGTGGATGAACAAGCTCCAGCACAGAGCCCCGTCTTGGATCCCTCCCAGCTGCAATCAGAGTTACCCAGTGTGCCGTGAAGGAAATGTAATGACCCTGTCCATGCTTGCTGGACCACGTGTCTAAAGTCACATGCACCTTGCTGCTGACTGCCTTTCCCAATGACTCGATAACATTGTCTTCCATGTGCTGGTATAGTTCTGGAATGGCCTTCCGTGAAAAGTAATGGCGTTTTGGAACATGCCACTGTGGTACAGCACATTCAGCAAATTCACGGAAGGGAGCAGATTCCACCAGCTGGAAAGGCAGCAGCTGCAATGCGAGTAATTTTGCTAAACTGGCATTTAGACGCTGTGCTTGGGGATGGTTGGGACTATATTTTTTCTTATGCTGCAGCAGCTGGGGTAATGTAATCTGACTGCGTAAATCTTCAGCTGATGGGATGCTGTCACATTGTGAGGAAGGACCTGGTACATCCATTGCTGTTGCATCATCCCTGTCAGTGGAGGTTGTAGCAGGCAATGACATGGCAGGACATACAGTGGGGGTAGAGACAGATGAGGAGGAGGAGGAGGACCTAAGCAAAGTTTTGCGCCAACGGGATGCGTGGCAGGTGGTCATATGCCACCTCAAGCACGTGGTACCCAAGTGTCCGGTGTCTTTCCCACGCTTGAGCCTCATCTGACATAGATTACAAATAGCAACGGTGGGGTCTACTGCACATTTCTTAAAGAACTCCCAGACAGCAGAGTTCCTGCATGTGTTCTTTGAGACAACAGCGCTCTGCACCTGAGCAGCTCTGACATCTGATGCCTTGGACTGGCTAGTGCTATGGTTGGTCATAGAGGATGTTGTGCCTCGTGTTTCTTGTGCCTCCTCCTCCTCCTCCTCACTTGACTCTTCTGTTCGATCAGGCACCCAGGTGGAGTCAGTGACCTCATTATCATTGTCATCATCACCCCCTACCTCCTCGTCACTGGAGCCAACTTGGCAGTATGCTGCAGCTGCTGGGGGAACATGAGTGCCAGTTATTAGTGTGTCATCACTGGCACCCTCTTCCTCTAGGTTGATTATACTCCCTTACTCAACCTCAGAGATTGAATCAGAGCACTGTACTTGCTGCACATCCTCAATCAGCATGTCACTGTCATTGTAGTCAAACAATTCAGCTGACTCCTCCGTTTGTGATAGCGAGGCTACGGCAGGAGTAGCTGTGGACATGGAGGTTGCATTAGATGCTTTGGCAGCTGAGGTGGACTGTAAAGCACTACAAGCCTGGCTGACAGAGGACTCGGAGGATGTGGATGGCCTGGTTAGCCAATCCACCAAACCCTCTGTATGTTGCTGCTGCTTAAAACGGCCAGCACCAGTTAGAAAGGACAAGCATGCCCCTGCAGAGGATGCACCACGTCCACCATTACCAGAGGCACAGCCTCCCGACACAGAGGCTGCTTGCCCTCTTATCTTTGTCTGGGAGCGTCTGTCTGTCCTTTTTGGTCTTTCTGACATAGTGAGTGATATATAGATTAAATATATACAGAACTCTGGTATAAAGATTAAAGATTTCCAGAACTCTTGTATAACTCAGTGAGACACCCTGATAGCTGGCAGCCAGTGACAAAACACAGATTACAATTCGCAGAAATCTGCTAGAAGTATGTGGGACCCCCTGATAGCTGACAGTGAGAAGACACAGATTACAAGTCTCAGAAACCTCCTATAAATCAGTGAGACCCCCTGATGGGTGGCAGTGACAAGACACAGATTAGAACAATTCCCAAATATTTTGTAGCAATTACTGACCCCCAAAATACTTGCTGGCAGTGACAAGACACCGATAACCTCAATTCCAAAATATTTTGTAGAAATTACTGACGCCCAAAATACTGCATGGCACTGGCTGTGACAAGACACAGATCACCTCAATTCCCAAATATTTTGTAGAAATTACTGACCCCCAAAATACTGCGTGGCACTGGCTGTGACAAGACACAGATCTCCTCAATTCCCAAATATTTTGTAGAAATTAGTGACCCCCAAAATACTGCGTGGCACTGGCAGTGAGTCAAAAGACACAGATCACCTCAATTCCCAAATATTTTGTAGAAATTAGTGACCCCCAAAATACTGCGTGGCACTGGCAGTGAGTCACAAGACACAGATTACCTCAATTCCCAAATATTTTGAAGAAATTAGTAGACTTGTGCACCGATATTTTATTTTTTTTATTTTTTTTCGGTTCGGTTCGGTTCGATTCGTTCGGATGTTTAAAATATTCGATTCGGCTCGTTTCGACCGATTTCTGTTTCGGTTCGGCTCGTTTTTCATGTCAATTTTTTGTTCGGAATATCGACCATTTTTCGTGTTTTCGGGTCACTTTGCTCGTTTTTTGTATCGACTTTTCGTGATTTCGGAAATTTTCGTTTTTTTCGGAACGTCTGTTCTCCTCGTTTCAAAGTGTCTAACTCTATTCGTTTTGACATAAACTACTATGGTTTACTTTTTTTATACTTTATATATTTTTTTATAATAAATTTTTGGTTTGTTTTTCGAATCCGATAATTCATTCTGTCGATACGATAATTCTGGCGATTCTATCGTGTTTTTTTTTTATTAAAGATCCTTTTTTTCTTATGAATATACATTTCACAACTTTATTTAATCATATTAAAATGGTATGAAAGCCAAGGAACAAAAAAAATGAACAAAACGATTTAAAAAACGCTAAATTGACCCAAATGGTCTGACTTTAAAAATAAAAACCAGAACAAAAGGTTTTAAAACGGAAAAATAGTTGATCAAAATGATCTGAAAACAAAGATAAATAAAGAATAATAATAATAATAATAATCTGAAACGAAAAAAAAAAAACACCAAATAAAATTTACAGAATCAGCGATATAACCGATAATAGTTAAATATACGATGTCCAGAATTACCGAAATGGAACCGAAATCACGAATGGAACTGAAATCATGAATAGAGCGAAAATAAATTTCGATTTGACACATTCCAAGTCCATTCGAAAACTCCGAAAATTTTTCGTTTCGGCTCGGAAAACTTTTCGGATCTGTCGGTTTTCGGGTCCGATCCGATTCGGAAAAATCAGCCGAATCCGAAGACACGAATCGGGAAATTTCGTGAAAATTCCGAAATTCCGAAACGCACATCCCTAGAAATTAGTGACCCCTAAAATACTGCGTGGCACTGGCAGTGAGTCACAAGACACAGATCACCTCAATTCCCAAATATTTTTTAGAAATTAGTGAGCCCCCAAAATAGTTGCTGGGAGTGAGAACACAAAGCTTACAACAGATGAGACCCCCCCCCAGTAGATGAGACCCCCCCAGTAGCTGGTGGCAGACTGGCAGTAAGAACACACTAACACAACAACAATCTCCTCTGAAATCTCCTCTCAAACACGTGCAGAAGCGATTTGTGAAGCCTTATATAGTGTGCTGCAGGACTTAGCTCTGTGAGCCCATGATTGGGCAAAATTTGCCCAATCAGGACTCTGAGCCGTGATTGGCATAGTCTTGAACCTGTCTTGCACCTGACCTGTGGTCAGGTGCAAGGCTGTAGCCAATTACAAGCTTCAGGCCAGTGGAAAAGTGCATTGTGGTCCATTGTGGGCGAACACGCGGCGAACAGGCGGAAATGTTCGTAGTTCGCGAACAGGCTATGTTCGATGCGAACTCTGAACCAATCGAACGAACAGCTCATCCCTAACCAGGACAGGGCTCAGAGCACAGTCAGTGACTGATATTTAAAGGCCTAGATCTCTGATCAGGTGCGGCTTACAAAGTGGCCTAATTCCTAGACTGGCGCCCTCTCTGTTGGGGAGACCGCACTGCAGGAGCACCAGCAGGCATGACACTCCTGACTGGACCTATACAGCATCTTTCTGGCTACACCACCTTGCACTTTCCCTCAGGCTATGTTCACTTCAGGTGCTAACACTAATAGGCCTGTCATTCCCTTTATAAGGGTGGAGCACCCATGATCCAGTGCTGCATTGTCTCACTTACTCCCTGGTAGACTTTCTCCTAGACCTGTTCCCATCCTCTGCTGTTATTGATTCCCTGTGTACCGACTTCTTGCTTTGGACATTTACTACGTTTGCCAGCCGCCTGCCACGACCTATTGCATGGACTATATGACCACGTATACTGCCTGCTGCTACCAAACATCCCGTGC
Source organism: Leptobrachium leishanense (assembly GCA_009667805.1). Classification (NCBI taxonomy): domain Eukaryota; kingdom Metazoa; phylum Chordata; class Amphibia; order Anura; family Megophryidae; genus Leptobrachium; species Leptobrachium leishanense. Next base: position 32,794,448 of record CM019067.1, on the reverse strand, counting down.
CTGCTGCTGCCAAGCATCCCGTGCCTGCTGCTGCCAAGCATCCCGTGCCTGCTGCTGCCAAGCATCCCGTGCCTGCTGCTGCCAAGCATCCCGTGCCTGCTGCTGCCAAGCATCCCGTGCCTGCTGCTGCCAAGCATATCGTGCCTGCTGCTGCCAAGCATCCCATGCCTGCTGCTGCCAAGCATCCCGTGCTTGCTGCTGCCAAGCATCCCGTGCCTGCCGCTGCCAAGCATCCCGTGCCTGCCGCTACCAAGCATCCCTTGCCTGCTGCTGCCAAGCATCCCGTGCCTGCTGCTGCCAAGCAACCCGTGCCTGCTGCTGCCAAGCATCCCGTGCCTGCTGCTGCCAAACATCCCGTGCCTGCTGCTGCCAAGCATCCCGTGCCTGCTGCTGCCAAGCATCCCGTGCCTGCTGCTGCCAAGCATCCCGTGCCTGCCGCTGCCAAGCATCCCGTGCCTGCCGCTGCAAAGCATCCCGTGCCTGCCGCTGCCAAGCATCCCGTGCCTGCTGCTGCCAAGCGTCCAGTTTCCTGTCTAGTGTTGTATGTAAGTCTCCTGCTGTGTTTTCCCTCAGTGTCTCCCTGCATTGCCTCCCCAGACATCTCCATTCCTGCCCTGTCCATATTGTTGTACACTTACAATAAACCCCCTTTTTACTTCAGTTACGTGGCTCAGCTTGTTTGCCACCGCATATCGGGCTCATACCCTATTCCCCTCTGCCAGGACCGTGACAGCAGCCAATGGCAGCTTGTATCAGTGCTGCCAGGTTTGGCCCCCTGGAGCCACCGTGGAAAAGCCATGAATCATGAGCTATCACCCATGAGGGTTACCCCCATCTGTAAAGTATATCTGCTATAAATCAAACCATGTTGAAGCATACATTGAATAGCTTCACACAAAAGTCTCGCTAAAGTGAGATGTCTGTGGTCTCCCAGCATCCATCGGGGGTCCTTATCTATGTGTGAGATTGGACCATCACTCCATTGAGGAGGGAAGCGATCGGTCTTCAACTTCCAAGACGTTCTCTCCCCTGCCCTGACCCACTTATATCACTTTGCTGCAGAAAGAAACTACGGCCCTCTCCCACAGAGCTCACACAACTCTATTTTAGGGAATGTAGACAAAGTTGTGTTTAAATATTATTCCTGTGAGACGAGTCTATAGCGTTATCAGTCTCCAGCAAAAAGGAGGCCAAAACGTCATCCAAATTTATTAGTGCATCATCTCGCAGAGGGACCTGGCAACATTTCAACTCAAATAGGGTTTTTGGTCAAGTGTTATAAGAGGTGCGTAACGCTCTCTTTCTGCATAATGTAGATGAGTTCAAGTTCCCGTTTCCTGCATTTTTTACACATTTTGCACTTTGTTCCCATGAAGTCATCATATCGCATTGTTATCTTTTATAGCCGTCGGGAATGTTTGTCGTTCTGTTGGGGTTTATATAGGATTCAGAGTAGCTGACGAACAGATCTACTGATAGTGGTTAAATAATTGTAGTGTCACGTAGAACATGGTCTGTATGGAATGGAGAAAAGTATCAAAATACCCTATTAACCAGCTGAGAAACACCCACAATGACTTCCATTAGCTTCAAAGCTCTTCAAGATGCTACAATATGGCCTTCTAACTAGCAGGGTTATTCAGAGAGAGCTGAATTGGCCACCGAATGGCACCGAACGGTGAATTCCCCCGTATGGTTCAATTTCGTGGCCATTCGGCTATTCAGAAAGCTGTCAGTTCACCAAACATTGGCGAATTGCCAACGAAATACGGTTATCTTTGGCAGCAGTGAAATCCCCCATAGGGAAGCAATGGTTAATCTATTCACAGATTAACCATTCAGTGAAATGTCAGTGAAATGCCCTGATATTCAGCGGTTTCATCCGGCAGGTTTAAACCAAAGAATCCCATAGGTTTTAATGTAAAAAATATTCCCATTTTTATTCAATATTTATTAAACCATTTATTTTTTTTAATCTGCAGCAAAAAGTCTCTTTTTTTTTTAGGATTTTCATAGGCATTTTTTGGGATTTTTTCCGCAAAATTTTATATTCATCTTTTTTTTTTATATATATATATATATATATATATAAAAATCACGAGTATAGCAGTCTGTAGTGATACCTTTTTTATTGGACTAACGTTACATTTAAAGTACAAGCTTTCGAGAGGATTCCTCCCTTCCTCAGGTATAGAAGCTAACTGATCAGAATAATAGAATAAAACATAGGGATAGTCATATATATATATTTTAATAGCATTTTTATTTTTCTAAAACAGACCTTTTTATTAGAATTCGTAGGACCTTATATATTATTTCCAGGCATTTTCATGCAGTAGTTTTTTTGCAAACGCGTTTTAAAAGTTGTTTTTCATTCTTCTTCTTTTTACCCCATTCAGTGGCTTGGCAGCTTTTTCCAGCGGCTGTTCGGAGGGCTTCTTTCGGCGGTTTTGCGGAGGATCGTCAGATGCATTCGGTGGATTTTCGGTGGTTTTCAGATCGATTTGGTGTTTTTTTCGGAGATTTTGCTGCGCTTTTTTAGATTCGTTCAGCGGCTCGTTCCCTGCACTTCGGGGACACTGTGAATACTGAATTCATTGCAAGGTTGGCAAATCGAGCTCGCTGATGTGCGGGGAATGGGAGAGCACCGAAATGTTGGTGACATTTCGCTGCTCTCTGAATAACTCTGTATGTTTCTCGCATCCAACGCCTTAGTAGACCAGAGTATAATGATTGGTCAACAAGTCATTCATTTACTGTAAAGATTCATGTTTTGAACCCAGGACATACTTGAAATGAGAGAAATCTCAGTGTATCCTTCCTGGTAAAATGTTTTGCAAATAAATTCATAACACATACTGCACTGCAATAAAAAATGTAAAATAAATACATCAACAAAAATCTGAAACTTCCATCGTTAAAGATTGTTGATCCCTAACGATGGAAGTTTCAGATTTTTGCTGATGTATTTATTTCACATTTTTTATTGCAGTGCATAAAAAGGATGTAGATGTGTCTTTCGGGGGTGCCGGACAAAATCCCTACAGCCAGGTTCCCTAATGCCAACATCCCGAGGGCCAACTTCCAGACAGAACAAGTGCCGGACATACCAACTTCCCTACAAGGCCAGCTTTCACACATCCATAATCCCAGCAGCTAACCCTAATACAAACACCCTAACCCTAGGTTTAAGGGGGTTATGGCTAGGTTTAGGGGGGTTTAGGGTTATGGCTAGGTTTAGGGGTTTAGGGTTATGGCTAGGTTTAGGGGGTTAGGGTTAGGGCTAGGTTTAGGGGGTTAGGGATAGGGCTAGGTTTAGGGGGTTAGTGCTAGATTTAGGGGGTTAGGGCTAGGTTTGGCGGGTTAGGGTTAGGGCTAGGTTTAGAGGGGTTAGGGCTAGATTTAGGGGGTTAGGGGGTTTGGGCTAGGTTTAGGGAGTAGGGTTAGTGTTAGCCACTGGGATTTTGGATGTCTGGAAGATGGCCGTCAGGGAGTTGTCTGTGTAGGGAAGTTGGCCATCAGGATTTTGGCATTAGGGAACCTGGTTGTAGGGATTTCGACCCAAACCCGTCTTTCGGGTGTTTGTTTGTTTTTTTGCTTGTTGAAGTTTGCTCTGTTTTTCTCTTTATCTCTTCGTTTTTTGGCTACAGACCAACGTATTATTCATTTAGATTTTTTTACTCCATAAACATTCTAAGAAATACCTCTGGCAGGAAATGGAACGCCAAGAATGTAGCAAATGATCAATACAAGCTATCCTAAACATAACAAACATTTATTTAAAAGAGAATTACTCCTTTTTCGTGCCAGAGCGCCGGTCAGTGTTTCATCACGGCAGGTGGACACCAAGGGAAGCTGCTCAGGAGTGGAGGTTCCTCTCCTTTACTTTTTTGTTGTAGTTTTGAATTTTTAACGGTGGGGGGGGGGAATAGTTAAAGGAATACTCTCTGGAAAAAATAGAGTTCCCTCATTTTGCCCTTAAATAACTGGATAGATGCTGCTGACAACTTCTACCCAATTATTTTTTTATACAGTCATGGCCGAAATTGTTGGCACCCCAGACATTTTTCCAGAAAATCAAGTATTTCTCACAGAAAAGTATTGCAGTAAGACATGTTTTGCTATACACAAGTTTATTCCCTTTGTGTGTATTGGAACAAAACAAAAAAAAGGGAGGAAAAAAAAGCAAATTGGACATAATGTCACACGAAGCTCCAAAATTGGTGATTTTACACCTCTTCGGCTCAGGGAGTCCAGAACCCGGAAGTCCCTCAAGCTTATTGGTGCAATTTGTGCTCTTACACAACTTGCCTAGCGTAGGAACCACAAATTGTGCAGCGCTGCAGAACTTCTGCAGTTCCGAAGTTCCATAACTCTTGCGCAGTGTGATGGATCGGTGCTGCACGTGCATGCTACAGCGATTGGTCCCAGAGAGGATGATGTCAGCACGGTCCCTGTGTGCTGACATCACTAGTGACCGATCTGGTGAATGATCTGGTGACCGGCAGCCGGGAAATTAAAAAATCCCGGCTGCCGGTGATGCTGGGTGGAATGGAGGAAACTCCATCAGGATGGTTGGAGTGACCCTTTAAGGAAAAAACAAAACCCATACGGGGTTATTCAGTAAGGGGCAAAGTTACCACCGAATATTTTTTTTTTTATTATTATTTATTTTCACTGTATAATGCCATTTCAGGGTAGTTCATCTATTCACTAAACTGTCAAGTCGCCAGAGAAGTAATGGTTAATCTATTCAGAGAACACCGAACTGCACCGCAGTGTCAGTGAAATGCCCTGATTTTTGGTGATTCAGTTCGACAGGTTTAAACAGGCGAATCGGATAGGATTCAATGTAAAAAATATTTTTGTGTCTATTTCTATTTTTTTATTCAATCGCTTATTCTTAGCATTTTCAGCAACCCGTGTTTTTATATTTATTTATTTTTTGAAACATCTTTTTGTATTTTTTAAATTTTTTGTGCGAAATTTCTGATTCACAATTTATTTAAAAAGAGGTTTTTTTTTTTCATTCTGTAACAGGCCTCTTTATTATTTTAGTACTTTTTTTTATTATTTCCACACATTTTTATTGGTTTAAACATCTGTTAGAAGATTAGCAGAGTTTTTTTTTTTTTTTTCCTGCAGTTCGGTGGTCGTTGGCAGCGTTCGGCGGGTTCCATGTCTGGCGCACTTCGGGGACCCTGAGGTGAATAACGAATTCACCGCAGGGTCAGTGAAATGGAATCGCCGAAATGCGCCGAACCAGAAGGCTCTGAATTTTAACTGAAATTTAAGTGCTTTCTGAATAACATCTGTAGGAAACTTAGCTCTGAAGAAAGATGGGAAAGGTGAGAGGTGGGATGAGAATGTGTGGGAGGATGCCAAGATCATAAATTGAGAAGAGATATTCAAGAAAGTCTAAATCAGGGGTCAGCAACCTTTACCCTCCAGATGCTTTGAAACTACATTCCCCATGATGCTCAGCGACTCATCAGGTTGGCTAAGCCTTAAGGAAATGTAGTTTCAAAACATCTGGAGGGCCAAGACTGCCGACCCCTGATCTAAGGAGTAGGAAGCTGGCAATAAATCTGGGTGCGTTTGTTACTTTTTCTTCCTTTTTTTTAATTTTTAGCATTCTCTACTCCTGAGACAAGTTTAAATTCCCGTCCTCTCAGTAACTCATATTTCCTAATTAGGGTGTAAATTTAGATTTAAAACACACACAGGGCTATTCAAAGAGAATGGAAAAGTCACCGCACGTTGGGTGACTTTTCATTCTCTTCAATTCGGTGCGATTCGGCGATCCCATTTCGGCGACCCGGCGGTGTATTCAGCAAGCACCACAGGGCTGTCGTAGTGCAGTGAAAAGCTGCCGCAAACCCGACGAAAACTCACCGCAAAACACAGCGAACGCACACCGAAACCCGCAAAAACATCTGGATTAACCCCGCCGAACACGCCGGAAAAACCCGAGCAGGAGCCGATCACAGCGCAGAGCAGCCTCCTGAAAAAAGCCGACACCGCAGACGAGTGGAGTGATAAAAAAATATCACACAATGGATGCACCCAGTGACAAATATAGAAGAAAATATCACACAATGGATGCACCCAGTGACACATATAGAGGAAAATATCACACAATGGATGCACCCAGTGACACATAGAGGAAAATATCACACAATGGATGCACCCAGTGACACATATAGAGGAAAATATCACACAATGGATGCACCCAGTGACACATATAGAAGAAAATATCACACAATGGATGCACCCAGTGACACCTATAGAGGAAAATATCACACAATGGATGCACCCAGTGACACATAGAGGAAAATATCACACAATGGATGCACCCAGTGACACATATAGAGGAAAATATCACACAATGGATGCACCCAGTGACACATATAGAGGAAAATATCACACAATGGATGCACCCAGTGACACATATAGAGGAAAATATCACACAATGGATGCACCCAGTGACATATAGAGAAAAATATCACACAATGGATGCACCCAGTGACATATAGAGAAAAATATCACACAATGGATGCACCCAGTGACAAATATAGAAGTAAATATCACACAATTGATGCACCCAGTGACACATATAGAGGAAAACATCACACAATGGATGCACCCAGTGACACATATAGAGGAACATGTCACACAATGGATGCACCCAGTGAAACATATAGAGGAAAATATCACACAATGGATGCGCCCAGTGACACATATAGAGGAAAATATCACACAATGGATGCACCCAGTGACATATAGAGGAAAATATCAAACAATGGATGCACCTAGTGACGCATATAGAGGAAAATATCACACAATGGATGCACCCAGTGACACATATAGAGGAAAATATCACACAATGGATGCACCCAGTGACACATAGAGGAAAATATCACACAATGGATGCACCCAGTGACACATGTAGAGGAAAATATCACACAATGGATGCACCCAGTGACACATAGAGGAAAATATCACACAATGGATGCACCCAGTGACACATATAGAAGAAAATATCACACAATTCCGGTGGAATTTCAGTGCTCTTTGAATAACCCTGTAAGTGATGAATCGGGGTAAAATTGCAAGAATTTAAACCAGAATATATTAATCTGATTTTTCCCAACTTTCCTAGATCAGGTATTCAATCAGCTCAACTTTATTTGTCTAAAATGTGCCACTATTCTCCAGTTTGCAGTTTAGTGAATAGACCCTTACATATGTCAGGCCGTGACACATACATGACCTTGGTATTGCAGACACAAACATATCTGGTACACTGAAAGGCTGCTATTAATCCTTGGACGTTTTCAAAAACATTTCAAGTCTGGTCTCGTCTGGGCACGACACTTGCCAATTTTTTTTTTTAGCAGCGTGCGGCGTGTTATGCTTTTGTTGGGAACATCACAGCTCTGCGATGGTTGGATAAAGTCAGCCATGAAAGCACACAATTAACTTCAATTAGAATGGGTACATTTGTCTGGGCTGTATTTGTGCAAGTGTCTGAACGAGGCATGGCCAGGGTCATAGCGGCTTATTTTACTCATGTGACTTTCTATAAAAACAATGAATGCCTTCCCAAGCCAAACATTGTTATTATGATATGAGTCCAGGCATTTACCCTCTGTAGTCTCTGTACTTGAGCGTCTGATGTTGTTGACAGTGAACCTGTCTCGTGAAAACAACAAAGGAATCACTGGAGTTTAGGAGAGCTTTTTCTCATGTTGTGGCCAGAGTCTCGTATGCTAGATGGTCATGTGTCCACCTGTGATCCACCATCCATTGGACACAAGATCCCCTTATAATAAACTAATAAGGGGAATGGAAGATTTAAGTTATGAGGAAAGGATAACAAGCTTAAACCTGTTTCGTTTAGAAAAACAGCGTCTTACTGGGGATCTGATAACTTTATATAAATACAGTTGTGTTCAAAATTATTCAACCCCCAATGCTGTAAAGGGTTTTAGGGAATTTAGTGTACATTTGTAATTGTATTCAGAATGAAATCCTACAAGGACTTTTTAAAGAACCATATGCAACTAAAATGACATCAATTGGTTTTGTAATACAGTAGTAAATGTTTCTTTTGTGAATTCTTCATTGACACAATTATGCAACCCCTTAAAGACTACCACTCTGAAGAACAGAGGTTCATTCAAGTGTTTTCAATCAGGTATTGAAAACACCTGTGGATGTCACGGAGCAGCAATAAAGCATAATAAGCACCAATTAGGCAGCTTTAAAATGACTGTGATACTCAGCTCCTTCTAGACATTTGCTGGTGTGGTTACAAACATGGTGAAGTCAAGAGAATGGTCCAGGAAGACAAGAGAAGAGGTGATTACTCTTCACAGGAAGGGTAATGGCTATAAGAAGATTGCAAAGATGTTAAACATACCAAGAGAGACCATAGGAAGCATCATTCGCAAATTCAAGGCAAAGGCCACTGTTGAAACGCTACCTGGTCGTGGCAGAAAGAAGATGCTGACTTCGACTGCTGTGCGCTACCTGAAGCGTAGAGTGGAGAAAAGTCCCCGTGTGACTGCTGAGGAACTGAGAAAAGATTTGTCAGATGTGGGTACTGAAGTTTCAGCTCAGACAATACGGCGCACACTGCATAATGAAGGCCTCCATGCCAGAACTCCCAGGCGCACCCCCTTGCTGTCTCCAAAGAATAAGAAGAGTCGACTGCAGTATGCCAAAAGTCATGTGGACAAACCACAGAAGTTTTGGGATAGTGTTCTGTGGACTGATGAAACAAAATTAGAACTGTTTGGGCCCATGGATCAACGCTATGTTTGGAGGAGGAAGAACAAGGCCTATGAAGAAAAGAACACCTTGCCTACTGTTAAGCATCGCGGGGGGTCAATCATGCTTTGGGGGTGTTTTGCTTCTGCAGGTACAGGGAAGCTTCAGCGTGTGCAAGATACCATGAATTCTCTTCAGTACCAGGAGATATTGGATGACAATGTGATGCAGTCCTTCACAAACCTGAGGCTTGGGAGACGTTGGACCTTTCAACAGGACAATGATCCCAAGCATACCTCCAAGTCCACTAGAGCATGGTTGCAGATTAAAGGCTGGAACATTTTGGAGTGGCCATCGCAGTCACCTGCCTTAAATCCGATTGAGAACCTCTGGTGGGACTTAAAGAAAGCAGTTGCAGTGCGCAAGCCTAAGAATGTGACTGAACTGGAGGCTTTTGCCCATGACGAATGGGCGAAGATACCCGTAGATCGCTGCAAGACACTTGTGTCAAGCTATGCTTCACGTTTAAAAGCTGTTATAACTGTAAAAGGATGTTGTACTAAGTACTAAGATTGAATGTCACTTGGGGGTTGAATAAAACTGATAATGATGTGAGCACAGAAAAGACATTTGTGGTTATTTCATTATAAATGTTATGTTATATTTGTCTGACCTACACGTGCCTCTTTGATTTAATTGTAAGCAAGATGACTGATCAAAATCAATGTCAAACTGGCCAAAACACTCAATTTCAGTGGGGTTTGAATAATTTTGAACACAACTGTATATATGGGGCCTTAGAGGGGATCTGATAACTTTATATAAATATATACGGAGCCTAAAAGGGGATCTGATAAATTTATATAAATATATATGGGGCCTTAGAGGGGATCTGATAACTTCATAGAATTATATACGGGGCCTTAGAGGGGATCTGATAACTTTATATAAATATATACGGGGCCTTAGAGGGGATCTGATAACCTTATATAAATATATACAGGGCCATTATAAACCATTGTCTGGAAACCTATTCATTAACAGGACTATACACAGGACACTAGGTCACGCATTTAGACTGGACGAAAGGAAATTCAGCCTAAAGCATAGGAAGGGTTATTTTACGGTGAGAGGAATAAAGCTGTGGAATTCTCTGCCTGTTGAGGTGGTTGGGTCAGAGTCTGTACAGACTTTTAGGCTGGGGTCAGATGAACGCAGTGCGAACGCACGTGCAGCCGCACTTTATCACGGCCATAGTAGCAGCAAATGACGGCCAATATACGAAGTACGGCTGCACGAAAGTTCGGCCGCGCAACGCAAGCGGCAAACAAATGCATTTTTTCGAGAACGTGATACCGCTAGTACTGACGTACAGAGTGCGCTGCATCCGCTAGCGACGTGTGTGCATGATTAGGAGACGTCAGATGCTGCTAATGTCCGGCCAACATAACGTCCAGACGCAAAAAGGGTTTTATTGATGAGACGTACAAAATCAGGGACGAAAATGCGCATCGTATGACCGCTATCGCGTATTCCGTGAAAAAATGCATCCATTCGTTCGAACGCACTTTTTCACGGACAACGCGAACAATGCGTTAGTCTGACCCTAGCCTTAAACTGGATGACTTCCTGCAAAAATATAACATTAAGGGATATAATATTTAATATGTGGGTAAGCTTCTTGATCCGAAGAGAAATATGACCCCATCTGGGGGCAAGAAGGAAGGTTTTCCCAGTGTGTTACATATTCAGCGAGCAATTCAGACTGGATTGTTTCCCCTCTTTTGGATCAACAGAAGTAGGTGGCGTGTGAAAAGCTGAACTCGATGGATGCTCCACTTTTTTCGGTCTGTACAACTATGCAAGGGTAAAAAAGTAGTCTAGGGTATGTAGCTGGAGAAGCAAACATTGAGTGACATGGAAGGCTTATACACCAGATAGGCAGTAGGCATATTGGGTCTACGTCAAGACATTCATAACAGGTGGAGAGGAAGGCCAAAACAAGCGAAGAACATGCTCGGAAGGAGTGGAAAGCAAACCTGTAGCAAGTGTAGAGGAAGTCTGTAGCAAGTAGAGAGGACATTTGTAAAAAGTTACGAACAAGTGGAGAGGGAGCCCATAACAAGTGTAGAGGAATTATGCAACAATCAGAGAGGGAGTCGCAACAAGTGGAGAAGACATTCAGATCAAGTGGAGAGGAAGTCTGTAACAAGTAAAGAGTACAACAGGTGGAGAGGAAGTCTGTAATGAGTAGAGCGGAAGTCTGTAACAAGTGGAAAGGAATTCTGTATCAAGCTGAGAAGATGTTCAGAAGTGGAGAGGATGTCAGTAACAAATGGAACGGAAGTTCATACCAAGTAGAGAAGGCATTCAGAAAAAGTGGAGATAAAGTCTTTAACAGGTGGAGAGGAAGTATGTAACAAGTGGAGAGAAAGTGTGTAACAAGTGGAGAGGAAGTGTGTAGCAAGTGAAGAGAAAGTCTTAACAAGTAGTGAGGAAGTCGTAACAAGTGGAGAGGAAGTGTGTAACAAGTGGAGAGGAAGTGTGTAACAAGTGGAGAGGAAGTGTGTAACAAGTGGAGAGAAAGTGTGTAACAAGTGGAGAGAAAGTGTGTAACAAGTGGAGAGAAAGTGTGTAACAAGTGGAGAGGAAGTGTGTAGCAAGTGAAGAGAAAGTCTTAACAAGTAGTGAGGAAGTCGTAACAAGTGGAGAGGAAGTGTGTAACAAGTGGAGAGGAAGTGTGTAACAAGTGGAGAGGAAGTGTGTAACAAGTGGAGAGAAAGTGTGTAACAAGTGGAGAGGAAGTGTGTAGCAAGTGGAGAGGAAGTGTGTAGCAAGTGAAGAGAAGGTCTTAACAAGTAGTGAGGAAGTCGTAACAAGTGGAGAGGAAGTGTGTAACAAGTGGAGAGAAAGTGTGTAGCAAGTGGAGAGGAAGTGTGTAGCAAGTGGAGAGGAAGTGTGTAGCAAGTGGAGAGGAAGTGTGTAGCAAGTGGAGAGGAAGTTCATAACAAGCACAGAAGATGTTCAGGACAAATCAAGAGAAAGTCTGTAGCAAGTAGAGAGGAAGTCTTTAACAGGTGGAGAGGAAGTATTTAATAACCGGAGAGGAAGTAAGTAACAAGTGGAAAGGACGTTCATAACAAGTTGAAAAGATGTTCAGAACAAGTGGAGAGGAAGTCTGTGACAAGTGAAGAGAAAGTCTGTAGCAAGTGGAGAGGAAGTCAGTAACATGTGGAGAGAAAGTCTGTAGCAAGTGGAGAGGAAGTCTGTGACAAGTGGAGAGGAAGTCTGTAGCAAGTGAAGAGGAAGTCTGTGACAAGTGGAGAGGAAGTCTGTAGCAAGTGGAGAGGAAGTCTGTGACAAGTGGAGAGGAAGTCTGTGACAAGTGGAGAGGAAGTCTGTAGCAAGTGGAGAGGAAGTCTGTGACAAGTTGAGAGGATGTTCAGAAAAACTGGAGAGGAAACATTTAATAAGTGGAGAGGAAATCTGTAACAAGGAAGTACGTAATGAATGGAGAGAAAGTCAGTAACAAGTGGAGAGGAATTCCATAATAAGTAGAGAGGATAATAAGTAGAGAGGAAGTCTGTAACAAACTGAGAAGACGTTTGGAACAAGTGGGAAAGACTTTCGAAGACGTAGAGAAGAATTCATTAAACAAATAAATAGGAAGTCCGTAACAAGCGGAAAGTAAGTCCATATTCCGTAAAACCAGACAGACAGTAAATCTTTAACTAGTGGAGAAGTCATTTCAAACAAGTAGAGAAAAAGTCACCAACAAGTAGAAAGGACGTCCGTATCAAGCAGAAAGAAACACGACCTTCATATAGGCCCGGCTGTGCTGATTTTATTTTAAACGACACTTCTTGTTTTCTAGGTATAAAACCACTTTATTCACCATGTTCTGTCCTCAACTCCTCTTTAAGACTGGGACCACACGGTCCTCAGATACAGCAGCCAGATGTTCATCTCCATTATTAACTGGTTTCCATTGGGTCCCGATACGAGTGTATCTGCGGCCTGTTATTATTTATACGCAGAAGCAGGAACTGTCTCTGTCACTGACATGATGGATGAACCACACGGCCCTCATACCAAACATTTGAACGTGTTCTGAGACCTCAGGCTACGCGCAGCACATAACCTTCCATTTAAAACCAAAAAAAAACAACACGGTGACGGCTTTTGCCATTTTTCAAATTCTTTAGGAGTCGCAGCCACCACCTTTCACTGCTATGGTGACACTTAAAAAAAACCTCGGGGCAGGGAGGCGCATGTCGTAAATTCATGTTATTGACTTCAATTTGCATTCTGTCATACTCTGAACACTACAATGACATTCTGCATTAAAAATATCACAATGCGTCACTAAAAGTCACGCTCTGGGTCATAATAAAGATGCAATTTAGGATTAAATGACATAACTGAACTATTTTATGTGCCTCAAAACCATGGAAGAACCCAAAAAAATGTAGGGGACAACGCCTTCTTACTGCCATTCAACGCATAGTCATTTTAGGCATTGAACATCATGTAGTGATTGGCTGCTGACATTACATGCGCTTTGTAACTCTGCGTTATTCAAAGGGCGACAAACTTGCCACCAAAGGGAACCGAATGGTAAATTTCGCAATTTGGCGACAGTGAAATCCCCCATAGAGAAGTAATGATCTATTCAGAGAATAGAAGTGTCAGTAAAATGCCCGGATTTTCAGTGATTCAGTTCAACAGGTTTAACCCCTTCGCTGCTGAGCCATTTCACGCCTCTGTGCTGAGCTAATTTTTACCGGTTTCGCTCATCATGTTTAAACGAGATTTGAAGTCACATTTTATTATACGACCCAGACATATTATATATCGTTCTTTCCGGCAGACTCGGCAGATTCATAATATATCATTATTATATGTATATGTCATGTCCTGTCTGAAAATGCAATAAAATTTTAATTTTCAATCATCTACAGCGTGTAAAGTGTTTTTTTCCCCACGTTTTATCATCTGAGCCTTTGCGGTTATAGATTCTATGGGGTGTGCTTGTTAAAAAAATTTGAAATGGAGACTCGTTACATTTTTGGGGGGGAAATTATGTGATTTTTAGCAAACGCCCCCCAATTGAAAAAATCGTGAGTGCAGCATCATTGTTCACATTATAATTGAAATGGGAACAATAGCTGCATTAATAAAACAAAAAATAAAAAAAACATTTTTATTTAAAAAAAAATTATTTACACTTAACATGGTCATGTTTGGTAACATTGGAAAGGCCATGCTCTGGCCGTTCCAATGATACCAGACATTAACCCCTAGCTGCCACAGATCGGGAGATAGGGGGTTCATTGAAACTCCCTATCTCTACCATAGGTGGCAGCTAGGGGTTAACTCCAGAACTGATGTCATTGCGCTATGCGTGATAACGGAAGTCATCAGGGGGAGATCCCAGACGCTTGGCCGTCATCCAAGATGTTGGCCAGCTCTGGGAGGAGACCACGATCCGGCGCCTGTTGGCGCTGAATCGCGATTCAGCCCCCAAGGGGTTAAAGTCAGCCACCTCATGTAAGGGCAGGGTGTGTCCTTCAAAGCAGTAACTGCCTTTTTTATGCTGCCCTGTATGGTTGGGGAGGGAGAGAGGTCAAAAGAACCTCCCTCCCCTTCAGGCAACTTCCCTGCACTGGCAGGGGGGTGAATGTAATAGACGTCATCGCGCTGGCGCAATGACATCTATCGTGCCCGCCTGGGTTCCGGAGGCTGGGCTGACATCCAGGATGTCAGCCCACCCCGGGGGGGCCGCAGCAATTGGCCGGAATCCCCACCGATCGCAGCTGCAAAGGGAGGACACGCTCAGCGCATCCTCCGCAGGGAAGTGCTGATGCGGCAGGACGCACTGAGAGCGTCCTCCGCATCGAAGTGATTAAAGGGCTATAGGTTTCATGTAAACAATATTTCCTGTTTTTATTAAATATTTCTTCAACCGTTCATTTTTAACATTTGCAGCAAAAGATTCAATGCAAATAAAATATTGTTTTTTTATTTTATTTTTTGGCGAAATTTTTATTCCTTTTTTTTTTTTATTCTGTAAAAGACCGTTTTATTTATTTTTTTATAGGACTTTATTTGTTCCACACATTTTCATGCACTTTTATTGGTTTAAACACCTTTTAAAGAATAGCAGGGTTTCTTCTTTCTTTTTCTCTGCAGTTCGGCGGCGTTCAGCGGTCATATTGGCGGTCTTCGGCTCCAAGTTCGGCGCACTTCGGTAAATAGTGAATTCACCGTGGGGTCAGCGAACTGGGATCATCGTAGAGCACCGAAGTACGTAGATCGAGAACTCACCAAAATTTCACTGAAGCTTGTATTTTATCAGTTGCTGTCAAAAAGGAATTTACGTTTCTGCCGCCTGTTAAAAGTAACCATGAGCAGTGTTTTTGAATAATTCTAAAATAACAAAGAAGCCATAATAAATGCCATTATTTATTTAAAAGTAATAAAATACATCATGATGTGAGTCTCTAATACTTTCAGCTCAAATGTTTCTGTTGATAAGTCATCAAAAATAATCCAACATTTCCAGATTTAAAAGGCACAGACTCGCTCCTTATCTATATAATTTAGTAAAAAATTAATTAAAAAATATTTAAAAAAAAAACATTAAAAATGTAAATATACTTCATGAGTCCACGAGCATTAGACTTGTGCACCGATTTTTTTTTCGGTTCGATTCGTTCGGATTTAGTAAATTTTCGTTTCGGCTCGTTTCGGCTGATTTCCGTTTTGGTTCGGTTCGTTTTCGGTTCATTTTTTGTATCAACTTTTTTTTCGTGATTTCGGAAATTTTCGTGTTTTTCGTCTGTTCTCCTCGTTTCAAAGTGTCTATTCGTTCTGACGTAAACTAATGGTTTTTCGGATCCGATATTTCTGTCGATACGATAATTCTGCCATTGAGATTTCTATGGTTTTACAAGAAGGATACATTGAGATTTCTCTGGTTTCCCAGGAAGGATACATTGAGATTTCTCTGGTTTCCCGGGAAGGATACATTGAGATTTCTCTGGTTTCCCAGGAAGGATACATTGAGATTTCTCTGGTTTTACAAGAAGGATACATTGAGATTTCTCTGGTTTCCCAGGAAGGATACATTGAGATTTCTCTGGTTTTACAAGAAGGATACATTGAGATTTCTCTGGTTTTACAAGAAGGATACATTGAGATTTCTCTGGTTTTCTGGGAAGGATACATTGAGATTTCTCTGGTTTTACAAGAAGGATACATTGAGATTTCTCTGGTTTCCCAGGAAGGATACATTGAGATTTCTCTGGTTTTACAAGAAGGATACATTGAGATTTCTCTGGTTTCCCAGGAAGGATACATTGAGATTTCTCTGGTTTTACAAGAAGGATACATTGAGATTTCTCTGGTTTTACAAGAAGGATACATTGAGATTTCTCTGGTTTTACAAGAAGGATACATTGAGATTTCTCTGGTTTTCTGGGAAGGATACATTGAGATTTCTCTGGTTTTACAAGAAGGATACATTGAGATTTCTCTGGTTTCCCAGGAAGGATACATTGAGATTTCTATGGTTTTACAAGAAGGATACATTGAAATTTCTATGGTTTCCCAGGAAGGATACATTGAGATTTCTCTGGTTTTCCAGGAAGGATACATTGAGATGGGAATGATACAAAATTACAGAATGAGCGATATAACCGAAAAATACGATGTCCGAAATTACTGAAATGGAGCCGAATTAGGAATGGAACGAAAATTATTTTCGATTTTACACATTTCTAGTCCATTCGAAAAGTTTTCGTTTTGGTTCGGAAATTTGTTCGAATCTGCTGCTTTCGGATCTGAAAATCGGCCGAATCCGAATGCACGAGTCGGGAAATTTCGTGAAAATTCCGAAACGAGCATTGAATCTTGTCACATCAAATCAAATCAAAATAAGCTTTATTGGCAGGACCAAATACATTTTAGCATTGCCAAAGCATATGGGGAGGAGGAGGGGGGGGGTAGTGGGACATATATATGGAGGGGAATGGGCAAGTCCATGGACATTATCAGGGGTAAGGGATAATGTGAAGGGGGATGGGGGCGAGTCCGTGTTGGGGATTTATAAGTCCGGGATCTCTCATGTTCCTCTCAGTCTGTGACATTCTGTGACGTATTGGGCAGATATTTTCACCGCCGGCTCCTCTTCTCCCAGTATGATGTGGAGTTTCCTCGTCTCTTCTATAGAGGTGAAGTCCGGGATGAGAGCGGAGAGTCTCTGGAAGTGAGTGTCCCTCAGTGCTGAGTACTTGGGGCACTGTAGGAGGAAGTGGACCTCATCTTCCAGGGCCTCCTGGTCACAATGCTGGCACAGTCTATTCTCCCTGGACTTGTAGGTCTGTCTATGCCGCCCTGATTCAATTTCCAGGCTGTGGGCGCTCAGTCTGTACCGGCTCAGGATCTGTCTGTCCTTGGGGTCTTGTAGTACCTCCAGGTATGGGGCCAGTTTGTATTCCCTCTGTAAGGATTGGTAAATGGTGAGGTTTCTGGGAGTTTGCTATATCATGTCTCCATTCTCTGATATAGTTTTCCCTGGAATCGTTAATTAGGGCCTTTATTTGATATTTTGTCAGGTTGCCTTCATGGGGGCTTTGGATGATCAGGGTGGATATGAGTTGTTGCAGCCCACATGGTTTGGGATGGTCCTTGTTGGCCAGTAGGGCTTTATGGTGCTATGAGTTGAGGCTGCTTATGTTTAGATGGTCCCAGTATGATAGCGCCCTCTTCTGTACTGCAAGAAGTAAGGGGAGTCCGCCCAGCTCAGCCCGGCAAGCATTGTTAGAGTTGGGCTGGTGTCCCATTTGGGTTGGTCAGGGTAGGTGATGGGGCCCCATACTTCACTGCCATAAAGGAGGATTAGAGTGATGACGCTATCAAAGATTTTAAGCCAGACTCTTACAGGCGGTTTTAGTTTGTAGAGGTTTCTCCTGATGGCATAGAAGGTTCTACGCGCCTTGTCTCTTAGGGCCTCTATGGCTGACATGCCCAATATTGCACATTATTACCGTAACCCTAGTGACAAATAATTCTTAATCACACAAGGTTATTCAAAGAGATCCGAATTGTGGCTGATAGGTAACCGAACAGTGAAATTCAGCATTCGGTTACCTTTCCTGGCCATTCGGCTATTCAGAGAGCAGGCAGTTCGCCAAATGTTGGCGAATTGCCTGCACATACGGTGCCTGTTCGGTGCCTGTTCGAGGGCAGTGAAATCCCCATAGAGAAGCAATGCTGCGTCTATTCAGAGAACACAAACCAGCAGTGAAAAGTTGCCGAATTGGCCTGCTGTTCGGTGGTTTCATTCGACAGGTTTATTCAAGAGAATCCCATGTTAAAAATATTCCCGTTTTAATTCAATATCTAATAAACTGTTCATTATAATATTCTACAGTAAAAAGTCTCTTTATTTACAGATTTTTTTAGGATCTTTTAGGCATTTTTCTGGGGGGGGGTTTTAAATCGTTTTTTCTTTTTTCTGTAACAGCCCTCTTTATTATCATTCATTAGATCTTATATGTAAATTTCAGACATTTTTGCTCAGAAGTTTCTTTGCAAACAGCGTTTCACTTTTCAAACATTCAAGCGTACTGTTTTTATTTTTTTCCACTCGATTCGTCTGCGGTGTCGGTTTTTTCTGGCGGCTGCTCTGCGCTCTGATCGCCGGCTGCTCGGGTTTCTCCGGCGTGTTCGGCGGGGTTAATCCAGCTGTTTTGCGTGTTTTAGTGAGTGTTAGGCGGGTTTTGCGGTGAGTGTTCGGCAGGTTGGTGGTGAGTGTTCGTTGGGTTTGCGGCTGCTTTTCCCTTCAGTTCGGCGGCCCTGTGGTGCTTGATGAATATACCGCAGGGTCGCCGAAATGGGATCGCCGAATTGAAGCGAACGAAAAGTCACCGAACGTACGTTGACTTTTCGATTCTCTTTGAATAACCCTTTAGGTCTTATTCTTTTCTTCGGAATTCTTCTCATACCTTTGTCTTTCTTTTTTTGGGTGGGGGTGTGGTGTTCTAAATGGTTTTTTTTTTGGTTATTTTTCATAAAAAAAATACACATTTCCAAATGCCCCAAGCTGAAAAAGAAATAAAAAGTATAGAATGGAAAAAATAACTGAAATATAAAGTATACTGTGGACAATAGTTTAAGCATACTCAAGGATGCGCAAATTGTAAATAGATGTTCGGCTTCTTTCTCTGGCTCCACTTGAAAATGTTAGTGACTCCACTTCTACTGCAGGTCGAGCCACAAATCCTTTTGCAGTGCGACTTAACCAGAAGCTTACTGCACATTTACACACATCATATTCTTTGTATACTTTGGAAGAACAAATGTACTGTGAATTGGTAAATAATGAGCAATGCCCACTCCCAAAAAAAATTAAACATCAGTGTTAACTGATTTTACAACTGCAAAACCAGATGAGAACTAAGGCTGGCGTCAGATGAGCGTGCTATGTGCGCCCGTACTGACGTGCTTATCGGCGTCCGTCGGAAAAAGCCGACAAGCTGACGAACGGGGTAAAAAAAATCAACAATATACTTGAAAGTGTCAAAATTGAAACGCTGTCTGTAAAAAAACTACTGAACGAAAATGCCTGGAATTTACATATAAAGATCCAATGAATAATGATAAAAAGGGCTGTTACAGAAAAAAGAAAAAAAAAACGATAAAAAAAAAAACGGAAAAACAATTTTGCCTAAAATATCCTAAAAAAAGTCAATAAATAAAGAGACTTTTTGGCTAGGGTCAGACTGAGGCAGTGCGAACGCGCGTGCAGGCGCACTTAATCACGGCCGCACTAGCAGCAAATGACGGGCAATGAAGGCCAATATACAAAGTACGGTCGCACAAAAGTCCGGCTGCGCAACGCAAGTGGAAAACGAACACATTTTGTCGAACGTAAAACCGCTAGTACTGACGTACAGAGTGCGCTGCGTCCGCTAGAGGCGTGTGTGCGTGAATTGGAGATGTCAGACACTGCTAATGTCCGGCCAACATAACGTCCAGATGCACAAAGTGTTTTATTGATGATCCGTACAAAATCACGGACGAAAATGCGCATCGTATGACCGCTATCGCGTACTCCGTGAAAAAATGCGTCCATTCGTTCGAACGCACTTTTTCACAGACAACGTGAAAATGCGTTCGTCTGACCCTAGCCTTAGGCTAGGGACAGATGAGCGCATTTTCTGCGGCCACCGTCAAAATGTACGTCGATGCGTGCGCACGCATTTTTTCACGGAATACGCTTAAGTGGTCAGACGATGCGCAATTCTGGACGTATTTCATGACGATGGGGTGAAAAGAAGTCTAGGGAAATCCGGCTGTTTGAACGTTATGTTGGCCGCACACTAGCAGCGTCTGACATCTCCTAATCACGCACACACGCTGCTATGCGGCCGCAGCGCACTCTGTACGTCAGTACCAGCGGTTTAACGTTCTCGAAAAAATGCGTTCATTTTCCACTTGCGTTGCGCGGCCGGACTTTTGTGCGACCGTACTTCGTATATTGGCCGTCATTGCCCGGCATCTGCTGCTAGTGCGGCCGTGATTATGTGCGCCAGAACGCGCGTTCGCACTGCCTCAGTCTGACCCTAGCCTTAGCTGCAGATTAAAATAATAAACGGTTTATTAGATATTGGATTAAAACGGGAATATTTTTAACATTCAAACCTATGGGATTCGCCTGAATAAACCTGACGAATGGTTAATGGATAAAATCACCGAACAGCAGGGCACTTCGGCAACTTTTCTCAGCTGTTCGGTGTCTCTGAATCGATTTAACCATTGCTTCTCTATGGGGGATTTCACTGCCGTCGAAAAGGCAACGTACTTGCTGGCAGTCCTGCAACATTTGGCACACTGCCTGCTCTCTGAATAGCCGAATGGTCCTGAAATGTCACCGTATGGAGAAATTCCCTGTTTGGTGACATTTCGGGGCCAGATCGGCTCTCACTGAATAACCCTGACAGGGTAATTCAAAGAGATTCGAAAAGTCACCGAATGTTCGGTGACTTTTCATTCTCTTCAATTCGGTTCCTTTTGCCGATCCCATTTCGGTGACCCTGCGGTGTATTCAGCAAGCACCACAGGGTCCCCAAATTGCAGGGAAAAGCTGCCGCAAACCCGACCAAACTAACCTCAAAACCCGGCGAATGCACGCCGAAAACCCACAAAAATATCTACATTAACCTGCCGAAAACCACGGAAAAACCCGAGCAGGAGCCGATCACATGCAGCGAAGCCGCCGGAAAAAGCCGAGAAAAAGCCGACACCGCAGACAGAGGGAGGTGAATAAATTAGGAAAACAGTTTGCTTGAATGATTGAAAAGTGAAACGCTGTTTGCAAAGAAACTACTGAGCGAAAATGTCTGAAATTTACATATAAAGATCCAATGAATGATAATAAAAAGGGCTGTTACAGAAAAAATAAGTTAAAAAAAAAAATCGGACTTTTAAAAATAAATTAAAAAATCCAGAAAAATGCTTAAAATATCCTAAAAAGCTATAAATAAAGAGACTCTTTACTACAGAATTTTATAAAGAACGGTTTATTAGATATTGATTTAAAACGGGAATATTTTTAACATTGAAGCCTATGGGGTTCTCCTGAATAAACTTGCCGAATGAAACCACCGAATGGCAGGACATTAGGGGAACCTTTCACTGCTGGTTTGTGTTCTCTGAATAGACGAAACATTGATTTTTCATGGGGATTTCACTGCCCTCGAACAGGCACCGAACAGGCACCGTATGTGCATGCAATTCGCCAGGATTTGGGGAACTGCCTGCTCTCTGGATAGCCGAATGGCCAGGAAAGGTAACCGAACCCTGATTTTCAGCATTCGGTTACCTTTCTCAAGCAATTCGGATCTCTTTGGATAACCCTGTGAGTGTGCTGGAGCTTCAATGATGTAAGATCATACACCGATTTTATAGCTTTGTGTCTCTGTAACACCGGCCGGAATGGAATAGAATCTTGTGAGGATTATCAGCCAATCAAAGGACCTCACCAAGATGTAACGAGGAATCCAGTGTGTCAGAAATAATTTAATTGTGTGTCCAGTGTTCCTTATTCTGAAACCAATAGATTCCAACATATTTATTCCACAGTCACAGCTGATGTGAGGCTGAAAACATTTTACTTAAAATCAATTCTGGTTTTAATATAGTTTAAGGAAAATGTATAATAAAGAAAATGCAAGACATTGGCAGACAACATTTGTCAGGTCTGTTCGGCAGATCTTTGCCTCTCGGGTGGTGCAGGTATTTAAAAAGAAATGAAAATTTATAGGAAAAAAGAAAATAAGAAACAAAAAGCTTAGCTTGTTCTGTTAATAAGCTGAACGCCTGCTGCCAGGCTTGCTCGATGCTTATAATCCTAAATCCTCTGCCTGGAGCCAGTCCAGAATCCCACCCAATCAATTGCTCGTCTAATTAATACGATGCGTCTGCGTTTGAGCCAGGCTGGTTCCATTGACTATAGAGGTTATTCAGAGAGCACGAAACGTCACCGACATTTCGGTGCTCACTCCTTCACCGCACTTCAGGGAATCAAATTCCCCAAACCTGCGGCGAATTCAGCATTCCCCACAGGGTCCCCGAAGTGCAGGGAAAAGCCACCGCAAAGCGGCCGATTTAAAAAAAAAAAGCCACAAAACCGCCGAAATTATGGGATCCGATCCAGTAAGCCGCCACCAACCTGCCGAGCATGTCTGGAAAAAGCAGACGATCCGCCGAACACCGCGCCGACCAGCTGCCTGAAAAAGTCAACAAGCCGACGCAACCCTTCACAGCCTAGGCACCACTTGGCTGAACGCGCCGAGCGCATCCGCCGCAGCCAAGTGGTTAATGTGCAATAGGGGACCACAACAAAGGGGGCCTTAAAGGGCCAGTACCACCAAAAAATGCAATGTCCTTATTGTGTTTATTTGATGTTGCTGATATCTTACATGTGTTTGTTTTTATCTTGTTTGTTTAGTTTAGAAAATATTTTCATTAATATGTGTCACTGGCTGCATCCATTGTGTGATATTTTCCTCTATATGTGTCACTGGGTGCATCCATTGTGTGATATTTTCCTCTATATGTGTCACTGGGTGCATCCATTGTGTGATATTTTCCTCTATATGTGTCACTGGGTGCATCCATTGTGTGATATTTTCCTCTATTTGTGTTACTGGGTGCATTCATTGTGTGATATTTTCCTCTATATGTGTCACTGGGTGCATCCATTGTGTGATATTTTCCTCTATACGTGTCACTGGGTGCATCCATTGTGTGATAATTTCCTCTATATGTGTCACTGGGTGCATCCATTGTGTGATATTTTCCTCTATATGTGTCACTGGATGCATCCATTGTGTGATATTTTCCTCTATATGTGTCACTGGGTGCATCCATTGTGTGATATTTTCCTCTATATGTGTCACTGGGTGCATCCATTGTGTGATTATTTTCCTCTGTACGTGTCACTGGGTGCATCCATTGTGTGATATTTTCCTCTATATGTGTCACTGGGTGCATCCATTGTGTGATATTTTCCTTTATACGTGTCACTGGGTGCATCCATTGTGTGATATTTTCCTCTATATGTGTCACTAGGCGCATCCATTGTGTGATATTTTGTGTTGTAAACTTCCCCTCCCCAGTATCCTTACAGCGCTTGCTCCTCACTGTGTGGCTTTGGCCATAGAATGGAGTCTATGGGTCAGTAACCGACTCACATCATTGTATTGTGTGGTATGTATTCAAAGGACACTACCAGGGGGTAGAATAGAAGTCTTTTAAGCTCCCTGTTTTATCTCATTCACCTGCAGCTCTTATCTCAGTTAGTCTAAAGAACAATAACCTCCTGCTGCCTTATCTAAACATTCCTTCCTCCACCTCATTAACCGTTAAATACTGTAGATTAAATCAACAACAGCCACAAAGTAAAACCTTTGCACAAATTTTGGTAAACGTCTCATCATGGCAAAAATCCACAAAAAGGAAACAAGAGATGAAAAAATAAAAATTTTATTTTTCCTTTTTACATGCAATTACTTCAAACAAAGAGAAGAAACCAGCAGCGTGTGTTTTATAAGGTGGTTTTATAATGTGTTTTATAAGGTGGTTTTGTTTGCAATACACAAGCAATCTAGTTACAGCTAATGTAAGTGGCAGTGCCCTTTTAAAGAAAGTTTGTGGCTCGTCCTAGATTTAGACAGGTGTGATCAACACCTACAAAACCCTCACTAACTCAGCTCCCCACTACCTGTCCTCACTAATCACCAAATACACCCCAGCCCGCTCCCTAAGGTCAAACAGTGACCTGCGCCTAGCTTCTCCCCGCATCACCTCTTCCCATGATAGACTGCAGGATTTCTCACGCGCAGCCCCCACTCTCTGGAACGCTCTCCCTCGTACTGTCAGACTTTCCCCTAACTTCTCTTCCTTCAAACGCTCCCTTAAAACGTTCCTATTTAGGGAAGCCTACCACCCAACTCACTGACGCAACCATCAATCACTCTCACCTTACAGTCCTCTCCTCCTGTTTCCAACCCCAACCATCCCAGATTGTGAGTTCCTACGGGAATAGGGCCCTCATCTCCTCCTGTACTGTTTGTCAAATGTTGTTCAATGTATTGTAACCCTGTCTATACTGTGCTTATTGTACAGCGCTGCGGAATATGCTGGCGCTTTATAAATAAAGAATAATAATAATAATAATAATCAACAAGTGAAGCCATATGAAAACTGAAGCATCGCCATGAAATACAAGGAACACGTCTTCAAGACGGTGATGACCATGACAGAGCAAGTCACAGTGGTTCTAGTGGAATATACAGGATCTCAATGGTGAGGACATCAGGTGGCGCCATGTTGTTGTTGCCGTAATGTCATGGTGCGTTTGCAGCAGCTGGAATAAAGTAATGACTGTACTCAGGGTCCAAGAACAATGTTCCGGCACCCTTGTAACAGTTGCCCCAACCTGTCATCATGTCAAGGATTCCACCAAACCATTTGTCAGGCACATATTATTACATAGTAACTACTCTTCCTCATTTGATGGCATCGGTGCATATACCTCATTACGATATCACTGCTGTTCCTACATTTCTACTTCGGCATCTTATGCAGCGCTTGTGCCTATATTATGTCTCCATTATGGATGTAAATGTTGTGGCTACGGACATAGTAAGTTTAGTTGATGCATGGAAGTTCCGAGCCAAATCAATCTCAGCCTATTTATGCCTCGTTCAACGGACTCCTCTCCATAAGAAAACGCTTGCAGGTTACGTGGATGAATATTTTAAGACCAAATTATCCAGGCGTCTGTTTCAACTCGACGGTATTTAGTGGTTGTTGAATTATGAATCTATGGGGAGTAATAGTTGCACATTTAGTGCTGTAAAGAAATTGCATTAAGCCCTTCACTTACAAAACCGAGTTAACTCGATTTTGCATTGCAATACATTGAAAAGCAATCATTAGCATATCATAAGGCCATATACACACCTTTTTAAAGCAAGATCAGTGTGCCTCTGAGGTCGAACAAAATCCTTTGTTTGATCTTTTTCCAAGCACCCTGAAGAGACATAAAACAAGTCGCAAAAAGCAGCTCCACCCTCACTGTAACAAAAAGTTCAAACCCTTTATTGCTGCATATCAACATCCAGGGAGAGGGAAGAATACAGGGAGAGCTGTGGGGTCAGTCACTGCTGCACAGGGATACAATTCCTGGGGTTATAATGAGTGTAAATCCCTGTACAGTACAGATACAAGGTGTTGCTGTAATTGCCATACACAGGCATTATGCAGCACATACAGATACAAGGTGTTGCAGTAATTGCCATACACAGGCATTATGCAGCACATACAGATACAAGGTGTTGCTGTAATTGCCATACACAGGCATTATGCAGCACATACAGATACAAGGTGTTGCTGTAATTGCCATACACAGGCATTATGCAGCACATACAGATACAAGGTGTTGCAGTAATTGCCATACACAGGCATTATGCAGCACATACAGATACAAGGTGTTGCTGTAATTGCCATACACAGGCATTATGCAGCACATACAGATACAAGATGTTGCTGTAATTGCCATACACAGGCATTATGCAGCACATACAGATACAAGGTGTTGCAGTAATTGCCATACACATGCATTATGCAGCACATACAGATACAAGGTGTTGCTGTAATTGCCATATACAGGCATTATGCAGCACATACAGATATTGCATTGCTAATAATCTCATTATGATCACTACAAACCTCCATAAGCAGGAGATCTCACCACTTTATTAACTATCTGCAGCACATTTACTGCATCTGACACATTTCTGCTAGTATGCTGATAATGCAGACCCCGTGTGATACTGTGCCAGATAAGGGACACCATCTACAGTTTAGAACCTTTCATCCCAGCAATAATTCCATAAAGGATAAACAAATACATTAAAAATATTAAAATTAGCTATTATCTCAGAACAACAATTTCTGTACAAATTTTCTGTATTACTTGATATGGAATTTTTAACTTCACATCCCATGATTCAAATAAATGTTATGATAAAAAAAATTAAAGAAAAATAACTTGCTAGTGAAGGGGTTAAAAATATTATGCGATACCTGTATTGAAAGTATATGTGCCACCAAGTATTGTTATTTTTAATTGAGTAGTATCAGGTCTCTTCACTCTCTTGGTGAAATATTGTGATAGAGACAATCAGCTTCTAATTCTCTCGGGAAGATCATATAAATAATCACTGGTGACATCATCTCATTCTACAACACAGACAGGGCGGAATCCCATTTTTCATCCACCAACACGTTCACACAATCGATATTTATTACAAATTGAAATGTCAGGAGGTTATGATTATTTAAGACTAATAATCAAGTTATTTATTACTCTGACATTTTCTTAAACAAACCTGCATGATGCGGCATCCACTGCATTATTTATTTCAGAGGAGAGAAATAATCGTTTATCTGGAACTGATCGAGTCTGGGATTGCGTTACAATAAATTCAGGACCGTGGTCTAGTTCAATTTGCTCCATAGCGCAGAAATATCTGATCGTGCTTTGAAGATCATTGTGTTATGGGTATTAATTGATGGAATTGTGGTTTTCGAAGTGGATGTAGAGAGCTGGTTTACTGTAGTTTAACTCCTTCACTGCTATGATTGAGTTAACACGATCTTCAAAAGGATCTTTAGGTGCTGCCATGCCAGCTGGTGCTGCAGTGAGGTTTCCTGGACATAGAGGGCTCCATTCTTTCAATCTAACATCTGGGACTGCTGCATCTGGTCAGAGACCTAGGAGGGCTTTAAATATAAGCAACTGAATGAGCTCTGTGCCCGGCCGTGGTTTCTAGTGACCCCTCAGTACGTTCCTGATTATCAGTGTTCTTGATCTCCTGGTTCGACGTATGGCTAAGTATTCTCGGTTCTGATTTCTGCTCTTGTCCCTGTTTGGTTTATATTTATTCTGTGTATTGACCCTGGCTACGGTATCTGGATTTAGTTTTTTCTCTATATTCCCTGTATGGTTATATATTATACTGGGGTGCTGGACAAAATCCCTACAGCCAGGTTCCCTAATGCCAACATCCCGACGGCCAACTTCCAGACAGAACAAGTGCCGGACATCCCAACTGCCCTACACGGCCAACTTCCAGACATCCATAATCCCAGTGGCTAACCCTAATACTAACACCCTAACCCGAGGTTTAAGGGGGTTAGGGCTAGGTTTAGGGGGGTGAGGGTTATGGCTTGGTTTAGGGGGGTTAGGGTTATGGCTAGGTTTAGGGGGGTTAGGGTTAGGGCTAGGTTTAGGGGGTTAGGGCTAGGTTTAGGGGATTAGGACTACGTTTAGGGGGTTAGGTTTATGACTAGGTTTAGGGGGTTAGGGCTAGGTTTAGGGCTAGGTTTGGGGTTAGGGTTAGGGCTAGATTTAGGGGTTAGGGTTAGGTTTGGGGGTTAGGGCTACATTTAGGGGGTTAGGTTTATGACTAGGTTTAGGGGGGTTAGGGCTAGGTTTAGGGGGGTTAGGTTTATGACTAGGTTTAGGGGGGTTAGGACTAGGTTTAGGGGGTTAAGGTTAGGGCTAGATTTAGGGGGTTAGGGTTAGGGCTAGGTTTGGGGGGGTTAGGGCTAGGCTTAGGGGGTGGGTTTGGGCTAGGTTTAGGGGGTTGGGGCTAGGTTTAGGGGGTTAGGGTTAGGGGGTTAGGGTTAGGGCTAGGTTTAGGGGGTTAGGTTTAGGGGCTTCGGGAGTAGGGTTAGTGTTAGCCGCTGGGATTTTGGATGTCTGGAAGTTGGCCTTCAGGGAGTTGTCTGTGTAGGGAAGTTGGCCGTCAGGGAGTTGTCTGGGAGTTTGACATTAGGGACCCTGGTTGTAGGGATTTCGACCCAAACCCATTATACTGATTCCCTGTATCGACCTTTGGCTTTGTGTTTGTTCTGCGATATCTCTCTTGTCCCTGTTGGTTCATTACTTCTATGTATTGTTCATATAATCTATTCAGCTTAGTACTGGCCATCCTAAGGACCAGCCTGACAGATTCTGGAGAATTGACAATATTTTTATTTGCAAATTGTCTTCAGAATATGTCCCTAAAGTTACAGTAGATTGGATATATCAGTCATTATACAGTGACTCACTGAACTGCCGAGACTTGCAACAGTATCTGTGCTATACTAGGATTCCCCTGTAGAGGGAGCCCCCTGCTTTTCAATATAGTACATACAGGGGGTTATTCAGCGAGCACCGAAATGTCGCCGACATCGGCCATGCTTCTAGCAGCTCCAGAGGGTTAAAAGATGAATGGATCTCATTCCACCAAAAGATTGTTTAGCCGCTCCCTTTGATGAATGTTGTGTTGTCGTATCAGGCGTATTTTCTTTGATAGGCACTCCTTTTATAAACAATAACAACGATCTTAATTAGCTGTTACTGTATCAAAGATATTCTAATTCGGCACTTGAAAGACGGCGGCCATACAGCGCGCATGCAGAATTTCCCTTTGATGTTTTCATATCACATATCCAGTACCTTCCAGCATCGCACTCATGAGTAAGAAGAAGTGGTCAGGTGAATTGGGTCTTTCATGTCCCTGCACAGGTTAACTCCTCAATTGGTTCAGTGTGGACAACCTGAGACCTCATTTCAGGGAATTCAATCATGGACACATCACGCTAAAAGAAGTGTCATCTCAAAGGAACACTGGACACATCCTGACCACTTACGGGGTTATTCAGAGAGAGCCGATCTGGCCCCAAAATCTCACCGAACAGGGAATTTCCCCATACGGGGCCATTCGGCTATTCAGAGAGCAGGCAGTTCGTCAAATTTTGGCGAACTCCCAGTAAGTTTGGTGACTGTTCAACAGGAGTGAATTCCCCCATAGAGAAGCAATGGTTAATCTATTCAGAGACACCGAACAGCAGTGAAGTGCCCTGATGTTCAGTGTTTTCATTCGGCAGGTTTATTCAGGCGAATCCCATAGGCTTCAATGTTAAAAGTATTCCCATTTTTATACAATATCTAGTAAACCGTTTATTATTTTAATCTGCAGCAAAAAGTCTCTTTATTTCTAGAATTTTTTTAGGATCTTTTAAGGCATTTTTCGGCAAAACTTTTTTCTGTTTTTTTAACAGCATTTTTTCTGTAAACAGACCTTTTTATTATTATTCATAGGATCTCTTACGTTAATTCCAGAAATTTTTTCGTTCAGTAGATTTTTTGCAAACTGCGTTTCAACTTTGATACTTTCAAGCGTATTGTTTGTTTCTTTTTATCCTGTTCATCAGCCTGTCTGCTTTTTCCGGCGGCTGGTCTGCGCTGCGATTGGAGCTCAGCGGCTTTTTCCGACGAGTTTGGCTTGTTTTTTGCAGTGCTTCTGGCGGGTTTTCGACGGGTGTTTGGTAGAGTTGTGGCAGGTGTATGCGGCGGGTTTTCCCTGCACTCTGGGACCCTCCGATGAATGCCGAATTCATCTCAGGGTGGGGAACTTTGATTCCCAGAAGTGCAGGGAAGTGTGGGGAACGAGAGAGCATTGACATGTCGGCGACAATACAGTGCTCTCTGAATAACCCCTGTGTCGTCTTATTTCTGGGGGTGCTAGCAGGCTCTAAGGACTGAAGGAAGGCATGGGAGTCTGGCTGGGTAGAACATGGGGGAGTCCTGCAAGGAAGCGGCATTGGCATATGTGACCCTGTTGGGGTACAGAGATCTGTCACACCCCCTAATATTTTTGAATTGGTCAGGTTGTTGAAACTGCCCCCCCCCCTTCCCAACCCAGCCGATCTGGTTATCTTCATCCCACCAAGCGTCACCAGCAGCCGGAATTTTTGAATTTCCCAGCTGCCGTTCACCAGTGATGTCACACAGAGTATGCCGACGTCAACCTCCGAGACCAATCGCTGTAGAGACCGTTCTCAGAGATGCAGCCGATGGATTGGATCTGTGCATGCGCGCGCAGCTCCAATCCATCGTTCTGCGCAGGCTCTACGGAATGTCCAGACGTTAGTTCGCAAGTCCTGTTGCAGTGCACAATTTGCATCTCCTGCGCAGAAATGCCGAAGAGGAGCAGCAGTGCGCGGCGAGGGACAACACGTAATATCACCAAAAATCAGAAAAAATAAAGAAAAAATAATTGTTAATAATTATTAAA
Organism: Leptobrachium leishanense; assembly: GCA_009667805.1. Classification (NCBI taxonomy): domain Eukaryota; kingdom Metazoa; phylum Chordata; class Amphibia; order Anura; family Megophryidae; genus Leptobrachium; species Leptobrachium leishanense. Next base: position 32,763,966 of record CM019067.1, on the reverse strand, counting down.
TGGCAAGTAGGGTGTTCCTTTAAACCAGGGCTGTCAAACCTTGGCTCCCCTGATGTTTCTGAACTACAACTCCCACAATTCTCTGGCGGTTTACTACAGTCAGAGAATTCTGGGAATCGTAGGCCATAAACATCCAGAAGGCCATAGCAGGAGATCCCTGCTTTAAAGCGTTTGCAATCGGAGCAGATAGCTCCACTTTAAGGCAATGAATGAATGCGGAAGCGGCAGATCTTTAGAATCAATGGGCTGAGAGACAGTGTACTGGACATAAAACCACCTGCCAATATGAGTGCTAACGGCAAGATCCTAGATTTTAGCCAATCACACACTGATAAGAATCCACAGCAACGTCACGATTTGTTCCGTAATGCCATGAAGACGTTTTGCCGGCTTGGGCTGCCCTTTCTCATTTACGATCTCCAGCTGTGTAGGACCTCGCTGGTGCTAATGAGGAATACATTTCCATGGAACAGAGGGGTCTTTAATGACTACATTGTTATGACAACACAAGCCTTCATTGGTTATTAACATATTAACTCTAATGGAATTGCCATGGATACAGTTACACTTTGCCGTAGGCAGTGAGGCAAAGATCCCAAAGGAGCGACAATCGTTTGAGGGTCTATTGAGCCTTGACGCCTACGACGCTTAAAAAGAAAAAGCCACACAGTGCACAGATTGCCCAGGTTTTATGATAGACCAGAAAACTCTGCAATCCTAAAGCCCACTGTCAGCTAATAGTTGAAAATATGGGCTATATCACCTGGTGTGAGCTAAAACGCCAACGCTACATGAAAAATCTAGCACGGGTCACTAAAATGGAGCGCCTGACGACATACCAACAGATCGCCTTGTTCACGGTTGTCAGTGTACAATATTCATTAGCGCACACTAGGGAAATGCTAAGGCCCGGCCTGAGAACCAGCGCTAATACGGTTGTATACAGGATAGAACTGTTTTTTTCCAATGCAGAGTGCCGGGCCATACCTATCCCCTGCCCTCGCAAGCTTGTATAAGTATGAGCACATCCAGCAAATAGCCCCCTGCATTATTAAAATCCTCCAAAGTGGCTGTATTATCCTTGTTTATATGCACACATTTATAAATTAAGGCTGATGGGTGGCATTTGTCATGCAATGCCCAACAGCATGTAGAATCATTACACTGCATTTAATAGATCCAAAAGGAAGGCCAGGTGAGCGACAATAACTTCTGCTGCAGCATATAAATAATACATGTTTCAGGGCAAGACCTATCCATGTGTCCCCTAATAACCGCTTCCATACTATGAATAACCCCAGCATAAAATGTTTAGAATTAGCCAATATATTAGATGTAGGATACATTTATAATAGAGCCTACTGCAACAGCAGTGACATTGCTGACCAGATCCATTACTATGGTGTTTGGGGCCAAGAGAACACCTGTGCGGCATTCCTTTACATTGCCTGTTGATTTTTTTTTTTCCTTCCTTTTCCATCAGTTAACACCGGGGTTGAGCAGTAGGTAAATCTTTATGATTAGCATACATGTAGGAATTAGCGGCGGGACCAAACGATCTGTTGGTTACAATAGCGCAAGTGATCTCTAGTGCTCCCCATGTTAAGTATAGGACACGGTAAGTAAAGTAAGCTCGCGCTACGACTCGCTAAGTGGTTTTCTCCATTTGTAGCGAGAGGCATACGATCTGTTGGTCAGGCGCGAGACTGAATTTACCTGGCGCTAACGCATAAACATGCCAACGCTATGGTTAGTTCACACCAGGTGATAGTGCACAATATAATTTAATGACTCTACTCCTCCTGACCATTTTATCTTTTTACAGTGCTGCCCCTCCATGCTGCCCGGATCTGGCAGAAATTCTGGGTAAAGTGGAGGAGTTTCCTCCACCCACCCAGCGTCACCAGCAGCCAGGATTTCGGATGTCAGTCACATAGTGTGCTGACATCACCTTATACAAGTCTACCCATGATAGCAAGTGGTGTCAGAGAGACATCGATTTATCAGATCTGTGCTGTGCCTGCGCGCGCAGCTCTCATCAATCGCTCTGCCCAGGCGCTACAAAACTTGAGTACATAAAGTGCACAAGTCTCATACTGCTGTGCAATTTGGGGTTCCTACACTACAGAGGTTGAATGGGTTTGGGTCAAAATCCCTACAACCAGGTTCCCTAATGCCAAAATCCTGACGGCCAACTCCCCTACTCAGACAACTCCCTGACGGCCAACTTCCCTACACAGACAACTCCCTGACGACCAACTTCCCTACACAGACAACTCCCTGACGGCCAACTTCCCTACACAGACAACTCCCTGGCGGCCAACTTCCCTACACAGACAACTCCCTGACGGCCAACTCCCCTACACAGACAACTCCCTGACGGCCAACTTCCCTACACAGACAACTCCCTGACGGCCAACTTCCCTACAAAAAAATCCCAGCGGCTAAGACCAACCCTACTCCTTAACCACCCTAAACCTTGTCCTAACCCTAACCCCTAAATGTAGCCCTAACCCTGATCCCTCTAAACCTAGCCCTAACCCTAAGCCCCCTAAACATAGCCCTAACCCTATCCCCACTAAACCTAGCCCTAACCCCCTAACCCCCCTAAATCTAGCCCTAACCATAACCCCTAAACCTTTCCCTAACCCCCTAAACCTTGCCCTAACCCCTCTAAACATAGCCCTAACCCCTCTAAACATAGCCCTAACCCCCCTAAACATAACCCTAACCCAAACTCCCTAAACCTAGCCCTAACCCACCTAAACCTAGCCCTAACCACTAATCCTAACTCCCTAAGGGTTAGGGTGTTAGTATTAGGGTTAGCCACTGGGATTTTGGATGTCTGAAAGTTGGCCGTGTAAGGAAGTTGGGATGTCCGGCACTTGTTCTGTCTGGAAGTTGGCCGTCGGGATGTTGTCATTAGGAAGGGAACCTGGCTGTGGGGATTTTGTCCGGCACCCCAGTTGAATAGGATTGCATAGAAGAAAAGCTTCATGGCTGTCCAGGTTCGGGAGTCCCTGAGCTGAAGAGGAGGAGCAGTGCGTGGCGAGGGAGAAAAGGTGATTTTACTCACCTTAACATAAGAAAAATAAATAAAAAATATTTTGGCAGAGGCTGTCACTCAGAAGCGTCTGTCTAATTTAAGGGCAAAAGAAAAGGGAGCTCTAAGAGTTTAGATGAGGCCGCCCTCAATTCTCAGTATTGTAGTTTAAAGTAAAAATATTGCATTGGCTCCTATTGATAGCCTTGATTCAGGGCAGATGGATATTTTGGGGAACGTTGCATTAGTGACCAAATAATGAATCGCACCAGTCGGAACAGGAACATCAACAACTTCAACAAAAATACCAAAAAAGTCCAAAAAAACAGAACCTAAACAGATGTGAATGGCCCCGGAGCGGATACGTCTATACGCGCCATTTAGATTTGCTCTTTAGTAACCGTAAAAAGATTTATTGTTTACAAAGGTTAAGATACCAAAGAACATTCCACCCATGTGTCATCTTCCTATCTGCAGAATGTGGCATACTGTAAAACAATAAACCGTCATGATGAGCCGTCGTCAGGAAACAGCCCTTACAATAACATTCATTGCAAAAAGTCATATTTTATTGTTTTGAATTGCTTGATTTTCAGGTAATTTTACCGCCCTCCAAGTACGGTTGGAAACGTAGAGCAATTTAAGTTTTAAGAAATCGGACATCTCTGCGCATGAAAAGCCTGGGATGCTGCTCCTACATTAGGACAACATACGCTTGGTTATCAGGGTAATTCTAAGAGGCAATAATGTATATCTTTAAAGTGCAAGAATTCGCATAACGAAGCAGGCGAAAGTATAACAAGGTTCAATATTCAGCATTTTCGAGGTTATTCCTTATGTTATTCCATAAATAAGCTACCTATACCTTCGTGCCAAATCATTTCCAAACCATAGTAAGCAGTACGTGTGTCTATGCCGATTTCTGGTTACTTTTGTATTCGTGAAGATTAATGAGTGGTTTTCAAGCCAAAGACCCATTCTTACAGACAAAAAAAGGGGCTCAGATTGGCCAAGGGACAAACCTGGGCATTATCTGTTGGCCTACTCAGGTGATACATATGATGCAAACAGGCCGGTACAATTTACAGGGAGATCAGAGATCTCATGACTGGTCTGCCGCAATATGAAAGTTCGCAGCTAGACTGACTTGACCCAATCCATTCTCCGCCCTTAGCTTATCCCGGCCAATTTAAGATGGCTAATACATCCCTGGACTAAATAAAGTTTATTGATTGCTCTTTATGAGCTGTATTTTAATAGACATATTGACCACACGTTGGTCAAGTAGGCACTTTGGGTGACAAAAAATCACAAGTGGTCCTTGACATGGTCCTCCATATCAAGAGGGAAGAGAAGGTAGGCACTGTGACTTATTATTTAAAACTCTGAGTTGAATAAAGCATCCAAGATCAGACCTGGACATGTTGGGGAACATTACATATGTGGTTGCATTGACCTATGTTTGGCCTCCATGTTTACCGATGGAAGAGAACCAGAGGACCTCTCAGAAGGGAGCCTGAATTACCTGACTGGTTTCTGTGTTGTAGTATCTAGACCATCTCTATGTTCCATTGTTTTTTTTGTTCCTATGTTCCAGCATTTACATGGCATCTTTGTTCCAGTATTTACACATGTTTTGTGTTCCTTTATTGCTACAGTTTCTGTCTTCTAGTGTTTATACAATTTTCGTGTTCTAGTATCTATGCAGATTTCGTGTTGCAGTAGTTACATGGTTTCTGTGTTCCAGTGTTTATGCAGTGCCGGTGTTACAGTATTTATACATTTCTCTGTCCCAGTATTTATACAGTTTCTGTGTTCCAGTACTTTTTTAGTTTCTTTTTTCCACCATTTCCATAATTTTTGTGTTCCAGTATTTATACAGCTTCTGTGTCAGGATTTATACCATTTCTGTGTCCAAGGATTTATAACTTTTCTGTGTTCCAGTATTGGTACAGTTTCTGTGCCCCAGTATTTATACCATACCTGTGTTCCAATATTTATACCTTTTCTGTGTCCCGGTACTAATAGAGTTTCTGTGTTCCAGGATATCCATGGTACTTTGTATTCCAGTACTTCTACAGTTTGGGTTCTGCAACCTTTACATGGTGTTTATTCCAGTCTTTATACAGTTCCTGTGTTCCAATATTTATACAGTTTCTGTGTTCCGGTACTAAGAGAGTTTCTGTGTTCCAGTAATTATACAGTCTCTGTGTTCCAGTTTTGCATGGTTTCTGTGTTCCAGTATTTATACAGTCTCTGTGTTCCAGTTTTGCATGGTTTCTGTGTTCCAGTATTCATACAGTCTCTGTGTTCCAGTTTTGCATGGTTTCTGTATTCCAGTATTTATACAGTCTCTGTGTTCCAGTTTTGCATGGTTTCTGTATTCCAGTATTTATACAGTTTCTGTGTTCCAGTTTTGCATGGTTTCTGTGTTCCAGTATTTATACGGTTTCGGTGCACCAGTATCTCTATGGTTTCTGTACACCGGGATCTAGACTGTTGCTGTGCCCCAGTATTTATACTGTTTCTGTGTTCCAGTATTTATGAAGTCTCTGTGTTCCAGTTTTGCATGGTTTCTGTGTTCCAGTATTTATACGGTTTCGGTGCACCAGTATCTCTATGGTTTCTGTACGCCGGGATCTAGACTGTTGCTGTGCCCCAGTATTTATACTGTTTCTGTGTTCCAGTATTTATGAAGTCTCTGTGTTCTAGCTTTTCCATGGTGTTCCAGTATCCATACTGTTTCTAGGTTCCGGTATTTATATGGTTTCAGTGTTTCAGTATCTCTATGCTTTCTGTGTTCCAGGTTCTACCTGCTTCATTGCATGTCGTCAGACTATAATGTTCCCTTCTCCTTAGTTCCAGGCATTTCTTTATCTTATGGTTTTAAAACCTAGTAGTATCTGGGAGGACCCTGTCCAACATGGTGTGGTATTGAAATATGATCACACAGTGGAATTTTATTTATAATTTTATTTAATGTGAGAATAGCGAGATACATTCCCAACAGGTTTTAAAAAACTGTATCCATATATAAATTTATTGGGTCCTAATCCATCCTTAACGCTAACATGGGGATGCTAATGGGGAAAGTCTGTGCTTGCAGATTTTCCTGTAGCGTCCCCATGTTAACGTGGTATTTCGGGGCAGGCGCTAGCTGAGCACTTCACTGCACTAGCTGCAGTGATATTCGCGGTAGCTCTGCCGCGAGTATCACTTCCTGGAGGGTCACACCTCCGAGCCACGAGCCATGTGTGATCGCGCTCTTGCGAGATCACGCTGCGCCGCGGAGGGAGACTATGAACGATTTGTCCCCAGTCTCACTCTGCTCACGGCCAGAAGAAGCAGGGGATCGGTCCAACCTTTTCGCCGTGGGATGAGAGGTGAGCATGGGATTTTTAGTGGGGTTTTAGGGGGTGCTAAATGATTTTGCATTTGCGTTATCATTTAACAACAGCTTTTAGAAGGTGCTAAAATTTTGGCTTGCGCGTCCCTAGTGTAAATTGCGCCGGCACTTTGTAACACCTAACATATTGAGGTGCAAACTGATTTCACCCCATGTGTAGCGTCAGGATTGGAATATCGATGCCAGACGTCAAACTTCCTTCTTCTAGCGTTAACGATTACATATCGAGACAGTTACAGTTACAAGCATTTATAAAGCACCAACAAGTTCCGTAGCGCTGTACAACGGGAGAGACAGATTAACCCCCTAACGACTGATGGCGTACCATGTACGTCCTGCCCATGGGTCTCCCTTAGACCCGCGGATGAACATAGTACGTCAGCGGGCTCTTAACCTCCCTTCCGCCGATACTTGCCTCCCTCGCTGGCTCCCACGGAGATCTGGCAGGGAGGAAGCCTGCCTCTCTGTTTTAGGGGGGCCGGCGAGCACGATGACGATGGGGTGAATCGGCGCCGAAACGCAATTTAAAACCTAGAGGTGGTTGACATCTTGAATATCAGCCAAGCCTCCAGGTCACCCCCCACCCACTGACATCCCCACCATATGTGGGAGGATGTCAGTGGGCCAGCTAACCCCTTAGCTGCCAAGGGGAGATAGAGGGATCCTTTGGATACCAAAAATGACTGTGTGTAATAAAAGCTAAAATAAAACTAAATTTTAAAAAAATGTTTTAATTTTTTTTTTGTCTGGGGGGGTTTAGTTAAATAGGACGTAGCCTGTCATCTAAAAATAATGAGCATAAAACAGTAAGAATGAGATCAGCGCACATAGATGAACTGGCTCAGCAGTGAAGGGGTTAAAAAAGCAAAAACATGTAAAAATTGGGTATTTCTATTCTCGGGACAAAATCGAGAAACTATTTAGCCGGGGTCTTTTTTGGTGGCTTTTTTGGGGATTAAATTATGAAAAAGTGTGTTTTTACCATTTTTTTAATCACATTTCATATTTTTTTTATAGTAAATTATTCGATATGATGGAAATAATGGTATTTCTAGAAAGTCCATTTAATGGCGGGAAAAAACATATTTAATATGTGTGGGTTGAATAAACGAGTAAGAGGAAAATTTGACCTAAACACAAACAGCGCAGAAACGTAAAAACAGCAGCATGCACTAAAGGACGGATTTGTGTAAAACCGCACGGTCACTAAGGGGTTAACAAATATAAATACACACCACACAGAACAGTAGGAGAGAGGACCCTGCTCGAGAGCTTACAATCTAAAATGCTACATTAGCACCAACCATGGAAGAGAGCCCATTGCGTTCTAGAATAAAAATACCATTTGCCGTTTTGTTAATTAAACCTCTTTTTACAGCATTTACTTGTCTCATTAAAGCAGTTGGGTTTGAAGGATTAGAATTGTCAGCCAGCCTTCCCTGTAAGTAACTGTCACAGAGCCAAAAATAGAGGGAAAAAGCAAGAAGAAATGATTTTGGAATTGAAACTTAATGGTTTATTTCATGTATAGTAGATCTATTATGCTATGTATAGAGTCTCTATTATTCTATAGCCGGTATGGTTTTGGCAGAGTATGCACAGTGTCCTGTTCATTAAGCAAGGTGTAACACTGCACAAGAAAAACACACTAAGCAGGAGAAAGGATATAATAAAGATAAATATGATTTATTTGTTTCATTTAAAAGTCAGGGGGTTATTCACTAACCACAGCTCATTCATAGAAAGATCAGTGCATTGTTTGGGATGTATGTAAATAACATCACAAGGGGGTAGAATAAAGTGTTTTAAACCCACTATGAGATCTCATTCTGCTGTCATCTTATTTCTGGTAGCATAGACAGCACAATAGATCCCTTACAGCCTTTTCTAAACTTTTACTATTTCACAACTATTGCCTATTTGTTTTTTTGTTTATATTTGTATATGTTTAGTTTTTTTATTTCTTCCTATATGATTTGAGGGGTTATTCAGAGAGAGTCGATCTCACCTCGAAATATCACCGAACATGGAATTTCCCCGTACGGTGACGTTTTGGGGGCCATTCGGCTATTCAGAGAGCACGTTTTGGCGAACTGCCAGCAAGTACGGTGCCTGTTCGGGGGGCAGTGAAATTCCTATAGAGAAGCAATATTTAATCTATTCAGAGACACTGAACAGCAGAGAAAAGTTGCCGAAGTGTCCTGCTGTTCGGTGGTTTCATTCGGCAGGTTTATTCAGGCGACTGCCATAACCTGAATTTTTGGATGTTTTTGGATTTTTTTTTCATGTTTTTCGCTGATTTTTTTTTTGACTTTTAAAGTTTATATTCACGCATTTATATGCTTTTTATGTCAATGGATTTTTTTACATCTATTGCATTTATAATCGTTTAATTTTCCTTTTATTCCTCTGTCATGGAGGGAAACAGGTTTCCATCATCCATATTATCGTCCAGGAAAAGATGAGATGATAATAACATGAATACGAATTAATGGACGTTGAATATAAGAAAGAGATCGAGAAATTGAAACCAAAACCAACGGCGTCTGTGATAGACTCGAGTTCCAGAGTTAGCCGAATGTGATGTATTGGGACCCACCGGAAATGACGGACCAGGATATGGAGGCGAACGACGATTCGGAAGTAACGAAAGGGAAACGTTCTGATTGGATGAGGACATAGAAAAATGTCGGCAGATAAGAACCTTTCGGCCCATCTAGTCTGCCCAATTACATGGATACTTTACCTGGATTTATCTTTTGTTTAGGATAGCCTTATGCCTATCCCATGCCTGCTTAAATTCAATCACTGTTTTGGCCTCTACCACTTCTACTGGAAGACTGTTCCATGTATCCACCACCCTCTCAGTAAAATAATGCTTCCTGATGTTACTTTTAAACCTTTGCCCCTCTAATCTAAGACTATGTCCTCTTGTTTTGCTACTTTGTTTCCTTTTAAATACATCTAAAGGAATGGAGAATCACCATATATGGAAAACGCTAAGGCGAATGGACAATTTACCAAAGACCAATCAGAAACTATTTGGGTGGAATATAAAGACATTGAGGGGATATGGTTTTATATCATTCTGATTTTCTTTTCATTGATGCACTGCCCCTGAGGAAGTCTGTTTTTCAGATGAAATGCGTTGGGCTTCTATTTTCTTAATATTGATTTTATTTGTCATTAAAATTAATTCTTTTCACTCGGTACCCTGTGGTATTCTCCTGTAGTGGAATTTTTTGAGCACCTTTAATCCACGGGCAATAGAGAGTGAATAACCTCTACCTACTTGGAATATCTCTTCCACGGGAGTACTTGAAGGACAACTATTCCCCAAAGGAGTTTGAGTTTTATATCTGTTGGATTTTATTCATATTTTCCGTGCTATATCCTACATTTGTTTAAGGGAGAACTTGAACCATTCCCTGGAAAATAGTCCGTATATATAAGTTACGTATTTTTGTATCCACCTATCTGTTTATGCTAGACTCCTCCCATAACTCGTACGTTACGAAGATTGTGTAGGAGCGCAAATTGTGCAGAAAAGCTCCAGGGACTTCAGGTTTGGGAGTTCCTGAGTCGACGAGGAGGATCAGCGCTCGGCGAGCGAGAAAAGGTGAGTCAACTCACCCAAAAAAAAGAGAAGAATTTCAAAATAATGGGCAGAGGCTGTCAGCAGGATGATTATGGGCAAAAAATAAAGACACACTGTTCTCAATAGCGTATCTCTTTAAGGTTTCCTCCTCTGACATATTAACCCTACAGTATCCATGTATTTCAGAGACCGTATGGACGAGCCGACCAATAGAAATGAAGGTCCCAGGGCAGAAACCCTGTACAGCATTTATAAAGAGCATTGATTAATCAGAATATTCCAGCGCTCGGAGAGGACGCCGTCTGATTTATTTATTTATGTCCTAATGAGATTCACAATTGTTTGCATGCGCCATTTATACTGAACACATCATTCCTCGGATGATCTGGGGCATCCTAATGCATTTCAAGCCTAAGTGTTTCTGACATTAAGCCGTGCATGGATTCTTACAGACATTTCCTCCGGCGTAGAAACGTTGAATGTCTTAAACGAGCTGCAATGGCTTTCAATTGCACAACCCCTAGCGTGGCGTGCACATATCACGCTCTCCTGTCATGCCGCCGCGGCCAAGATAATCTAATGAATACATTTCTCTGATATAATTCTCGAGGATTCGAGATAAAGGTCTTAAAGGAGAATATCTGTGCGAGCAGGCTTGGATTGTGTGGGCAGCAGCAGAAAAACTGAGCTAGAATCAAAGAACTTGATTTAATTCGGCAGGATCACCCAAATCGGCATTTTAGTTCAGCCATCTTTTCGGTTCGGGAGATTTTAATTAGGTCATACTGGCATTTCGATTCCTGATAAATCAAAAAATCTGCTCACTTATTGACGTGTCCAGCCTCGAGGTTCTGACCCGGCGCCCGGCAGCGCCGTCCTCGCTGGCCAGGTGCCAAGTGATATGCACGCCTGCCGAGTCACGTGGGTGGCCAATGGGCAAGGCGCAGCCTGATTACGTGGCACCGCCGAGCTTAAAGTCAGTCTGTGCAGGCAGACTCATTGCCCTGACGTGGTTCAATATCCCTCAGTGCTTTCTGCGTATTTGGTTTCTGTGTATGACTCTGGCTACTCTTAACAAACCCGCTCTGTGTATGACCCTGGCTATTCATAATGAACCCGCTCTGCGTATGACCCTGGCTATTCTTAACGGACCCGCTCTGTGTATGACTCTGGCTGTCCATAACGAACCCGCTCTGTGTATGACCCCGGCTATTCTTAACGGACCTTCTCTGTGTATGACTCTGGCTGTCCATAACGAACCCACTCTGTGTATGACTCCGGCTATCCTTAACAAACCCACTCTGTGTATGACTCTGGCTGTCCATAACGAACCCTCTCTGTGTATGACTCTGGCTATCCTTAACAAATCCACTCTGTGTATGACCCCGTCTGTTGTTAACGAACCCGCTCTGTGTATGACTCTGGCTGTCCATAACAAAACCTTTTTGTGTACCAACCCAGCTACTCCTGACAACCCTGCTCTAAGAATCACTTGTGGCATATGGCTGGCCATCTCTTCTGGTGCTAAGATCCCTCTTATCCTCATATTCTGGTATCTATTAACCCTTACTGGGTGCATGATGATCCGTTCCCTGCAGATAGTTAGCGTTGCCAAACATCAAAGGATCAGAGGCGTAGATAGTATACTGTGTACAGAGACCAGTATCATAGACCCAAGGGGGATCCGTGACACTTATCCATTAATCAGTTTGGATTTATCAGTATGTCAACGTCGAGAAAAAAATCAAGTGCTGAAAAGGGTTGGTAAATGGATTTTCAGGCAGGTGGAATCCACTTCGAAATCACAAAGAATAGCCTAAAATTTAATATTAGTTTTGATTTAGCAAAAAAAAACTAACTTCAACCTAAAAGTAACCCTAACCCCAACAATAACCCTAACCCTAGCTCAAAAAGTAACCCTGGTGTTCAGGACTTTTAGGGTCATGGATTTTTTAGGTTAGAGTTAGGTTTTGTTGCTAAATCAACACTAATTAACCCTGACAATACCCCTAACCCCGACAATAAAACTAACCCCGACAATAACCCTCACCCCGACATTAACCCTAACTCCGACAATAACCCTCACCCCGACAGTAACCCTAACCCCAACAATAACCCTAATCCCGACAATAACCCCAACTTTAAACTTGTAAGGTTCTGGTTAAGATTATTTTTAGGGATAGGGTTATTAACCCCTTACCGCCTTGTGGGTTGGGCCCAGCTGGAGGGCATTAATGCCGGTGGGGTATACTAGTATGCACTGCTCCCCACCTGCTGCGGCGGGCCCCTCCTCCAGCCCGCTTATGCAGCTGATGCTCATCGTGCGTCATTGGCTGCAGGGGGACGGCTTGAGTTCAGGCTGTCCTGCAGCAGCGAATGACGTGCGCCACGTGACAATTGGGGGATTGGGCTGAGGCACGCAATAGGTGTCGAGTTCCACCGGCCATGGGGACGGCATAGTACGCCCCGCGGCGTAGAAGGGTTAACAGGAATTAATTAGATATAATCTAAGAAGATACTTTTATTGGGGGGGGGGTGTTATTACCGGTCATAATTTTATCAACAAGGATCTATTTATCAGAATTCGTCCGCTAATTTAATCAGCTGATATTTTGATTGTAAGATCGGTGGAAACTCGCCCCAAGAGTTAAATCGAGCCCCAAGTCAGGTGTAAACTGATCCAGAGCTTTGGTAAACTCGCCAAACCCATAAGCCTGGCTCTGGTACTTTTACATCGCGCAATCTAGCTCATATCTTAATAAAATAGTATAATAATACATGGTGTGTGTCATTGATACATTCTATCTGTTTGTCCCTGAACAGCTCAGATTTTAGGATTCTCCTTACATCCCTATGGCGGTTCAGTCTGTCACTGATCACAGGACTTTACTAAATACATTTATTCTGAAATAACCAGGCAGGGATGATTCTCGGTACAGAAATTACTCCGAATTGGGGTTTTTTTTACCTACATTTTGTAATTCTGTTGTCAGATTTCCTGAATGAACTGTTTTGTGACAGCCACGTGTTCGCTCGAGAAAATCCAGCGACCAGTTAAACATGATCACATCCCACTCAGTGATAGAGAATTGTAAAAGTCAATCACTGGAACACTTTAAGGTCTATTCACTAAACGGTGAAAATCAGGAGAATTGGCAGGAGAAGAGAACAATCTAGTCAAACCAGAAAAATTCTCCCATTTATCTCACTTTCCAAATCGGCTATTTGGTCTAGATTGTTCTCTTCTCCTGCCAGTTCTCCTGATTTTCACCTTTCAGTGAGTAGACCTGATAGTCTGGGTGAGCTTAAGCTCTTCATACTCCAACTGCCTCAAATCTTAAACTTCCTCAAAGCTAATGTTCTACCAACAACCCCCCCCCCCATCCAAATCTCACCCTCCTTAATTCTACCCCCTCCCCTTACTCCAACCCTGGCATCTCCCTAAGGTTTTCCCCAAACCTGACATCTTCCTGCACTAAATCCAACCCCAGCCTCTGCCCTACTGCTATTATTATACTTTATTTATAGAGCACCAGCAGTTTCCACAGCGCTGTACAAGGCACATGCTCTTGTTTGGCAGGGGCCAGCAACCGTAGCCCTCCAGATGTTCTGGAACTACATTTCCCATGAGTCTCGGCTAATCTAATGGGTGACTAAGCATTGTGGGAGATGTAGTTTCAAAACATCCGCAGGGACAAGGTTGCTGACCCCTGCTCTACGGTGTACAAAGGCGTATTAATAATCTCTTACCATGTTTTCCATAAACCCTCTGGGTCATGGCAGTGAGTTTATGGAAAACAACTTGGTAGTGAAGGGGTTAAGCCGGTTTAACCTCCACATTAATTCTTAATGTAACCTATTCCCTTACTAAGCCTTACCTTCCCTAATTCTAACACCAACTTTAACCCCACTCCTAAATTCCACTGCAACCACCCACTGCGACATCTGAGACATCTGAGTGTAAGCTCACCTGCCAACGACAAGGCAAAGCTCATCTTTTGGCGGGCTCCTATCCTCCCCTGACTGCAACCTCTGGCTGCTTTGAGATCAAAACCAAAATCTCATCAGGGCAAACGAAGGTGAGCTTATTACTAACCAACGTCAAACGACCATCAACATGACAGAAAGTAAAACATGGGGAGGGACGGCAGAAAACACGACCGAGCTGCAAAATACAAACAACTCATTAGAAGAAATCCGTTCTGTGCTCATTCTCTTAAAAGTTTTGTAGCGCCTGCGCAGGATGATGGATCGAAGCTGATACACACATCGGTGCTCTCTCGTTCGGCGTCCTTCGGCGAGGCGAACGCTGCCAAAAAACCGATCAGCCGCCGAACACCGTCGAAAAAAAGCCGACCAGCTGCTGAACAGGGGTAAATAATAAAAAATAAGAATTTTTAAATAGCGTTTAACCCCTTTGATGTGGAGGACGCGCTCAGCGCATCCAGCCGCATGGGGACTTGGCTGCGGAGGACACGCTGACTGAGCATGTCCTCCCATTTCAGCCACAATCTTGGATGTCAACCCAGCCTCTGGGACCCCGACCGCACAAGTAGCGTCATTGCGCTGGGCGTGATGACATCTATTCCAAGCACCCCCGCCAGTGCAGGGAAGGTATCCTCTCTCCCTCCCCATCGGTAAGGGGGGGAGAGGCAGGCACCGCTTTGAAGGGCACAGTCTGCCCTTCAAATGGTGGCTGCCTTTATCCCCTTGGGGGCTGGATCGCGATTCGGCACCAGCAGACACCGTATCGCAATCCCCTCCTGGAGCTGGCCAACATCTTGGATGTCAGCCAAACTTCTGGGATCTCCCCCTGCCTACTGGCGTCATCGCACATGGATGCGATGTCGTCAGTTCGGGAGTTAACCCCTAGCTGCCACCTATGGTGGAGATAGGGGATTTAATGACCCCCTTATCTCCCGATCCGTGGCAGCTAGGGGTTAATGTTTGGTATCAAAGGCCAGAGCATGGCCTTTCCAATGATAGCAAACACGACCATGTTTAATATAAAGAAAAAAAAAATATATACATTTTTTAAAAAAATAAGATTTTTTTTCCGTTTTATTAATACAGCAACATTGTTCCCATTTCAATTATAATGTGAATAATGATGCTGCACTAACGATTATTTCTGTGGGGGGTTTGCTAAAAAAAAAAATATATCGAGTCCCCGTTTCATAGAAACATAGAAACATAGAAAAATGTCGGCAGATAAGAACCTTTCGGCCCATCTAGTCTGCCCAATTACATGGATACTTTACCTGGATTTATCTTTTGTTTAGGATAGCCTTATGCCTATCCCATGTTTGCTTAAATTCAATCGCTGTTTTGGCCTCTACCACTTCAACTGGAAGACTGTTCCATGTATCCACCACCCTCTCAGTAAAATAATGCTTCCTCATGTTAATTTTAAACCTTTGCCCCTCTAATCTAAGACTATGTCCTCTTGTTTTGCTACTTTGTTTCCTTTTAAATATACTCCCTTCCTCTACCTTGTGGATTCCCTTTACGTATTTAAATGTTTCTATCATATCTCCTCTGTCTCGTCTTTTTTCCAAGCTGTACATGTTAAGATCATTAAGCCTTTCCTGGTAACTTTTCTCCTTCAAGCCGTACACCATTTTAGTAGCCCTTCTCTGAACTCTCTCTAAGATGTCTATATCCTTCTGGAGATACGGTCTCCAGTACTGCACACAGTACTCCAAGTGAGGTCTCACCAGTGCTCTGTACAGTTTCATGAGCACTTCCCTTTTCCTACTGCTAATACCTCTCCCTACACAACCAAGCATTCTGCCAGCATTTCCTGCTGCTCTATTACATTGACTACTTTCCCTTAGATCCTCTGAAATAATAACCCCTAAATCCCTTTCCTCAGATGTATCAAATATTCTATATTCAGCCCTTGGGTTTTTACGTCCCAGGCGCATTATCTTGCACTTATCCACATTAAAACTCAATTGCCACAGCTCCGACCATTTTTTTAGTTTACCTAAATCATTTGTCATTTGGCTGATCCCTCCAGGAACGTCAACCCTGTTGCAAATCTTTGTGTCATCAGCAAAAAGACATACTTTTCCATTAATACCTTCTGCAATATTAATAAAAATATTAAATAGAATGGGTCCAAGTACTGACCCCTGAGGTACCCCACTGGAAACAAGACCTTGCGCCGAATAAACTCCATTTACCACAACCCTCTGTTGCCTGTCACTCAGCCACTGCCTAATCCATTCAACAATATTGGAATCCAAGCTCAAAGATTGCAATTTATTGATAAGCCTTCTATGCGGAACAGTATCAAAAGCCTTACTGAAATCTAAATAAGCAATGTCTACTGCACCACCTATGTCTATTATTTTTGTTACCCAATCAAAAAAATCAATAAGATTAGTTTGGCATGATCTCCCTGAGGTAAACCCATGTTGTTTCTGATCCTGTAATCTATGTGTTTTTAGATGTTCAACAATCCTTTCCTTTAACATGGTTTCCATTAATTTCCCCACTACTGACGTAAGACTAACTGGCCTATAGTTCCCCGATTCCTCCCTACTACCCTTCTTGTAAATGGGCACAACATTTGCTAATTTCCAGTCTTCTGGGATGACTCCCGTTAGCAAGGATTGGTTAAATAAATCTGTTAACGGTTTTGCTATTACATCACTGAGCTCTTTTAATAATTTAGGGTGGATCCCATCAGGCCCCATTGACTTATTTGTCTTTACTTTAGACAGCTGCTGTAGAACCTCCTCCTCTGTAAACTGATATGTAATTGTCTCGTTAGTGTTTCCTCCTAACTGAGGTCCCTTTCCTTCCTTTTCTTCTGCAAAGACTGAACAAAAATATTCATTGAGGCAGTCAGCGAGACTTTTATCCTCTTCTACATACCTTCCTTCCTTTGTTTTTAATCTAACTAATCCTTGTTTTACTTTTCTTTTCTCGTTTATGTATCTAAAAAATATTTTGTCCCCCTTTTTTACTGACTGAGCTATTTTCTCTTCTGCGTGTGCTTTGGAAGCCCTTATAAATTGCTTTGCCTCTTTCTGCCTAATTTTATAGGTTTGCCTATCTTCTTCACTCTGAGTTGTTTTATAATTATTGAATGCAGTCTTTTTGTTCTTCACTATTTTGGCCACTTCTGCAGAGTACCACAGTGGTTTCTTCCCTTTTTTGTTTTTGCTAACAAGTCGAATGCAATTGCCTGTGGCCTTCAATAATGCTTCCTTTAAATAATCCCATTTCTCCTGGACTCCCTTTAAACTCCTCCAGTCTGATAATGACTCCTTCACACAAAATCTCATTTTAGAAAAATCTGTTTTTTTAAAGTCTAAAACTTTTGTTTTTGTGTGGTGCGGCTCCATCCCTGTTCTTATATTAAACCATACGGACTGGTGATCACTAGATCCCAAATTTTCACCTACAACAACGTCCGATACCAAACCTCCATTTGTGAGTATTAAATCCAATATGGCCTCTTTACGTGTCGGCTCCACAACTACTTGTGTTAGAGATAATCCCAGTAGGGAGTTTAGAATATTTGTACTCCTGGTGCACCCAGCTGTTTTGGTTTTCCAGTTCACATCAGGAAGATTAAAGTCCCCCATGATAATAACTTCCCCCTTCATTGCCATTTTGGCTATTTCCTCAAACAGTAGATTATCTAGCTCTTCTACTTGTCCAGGGCGTCTATAGATCACACCTACACGAGCTACTGTATGATTGCCAAATGTTAGCGTTACCCAAACTGACTCTATGTTCACCTCGCTCACTTTTATTTGGTCGTTTTTATGTTGTTTTTCACATACAGGGCCACTCCTCCTCCTTTCCTACCTTCTCTGTCTTTTCTATATAAAGAGTACCCCGGTATTGTTATGTCCCAGTTATTTTTCTCACTGAACCATGTCTCAGTAACCGCCACTAAATCTACTTTTTCAGCTGCCATCATTGCCTCCAGTTCATTGATTTTATTGACTAAACTGCGAGCATTTATAGACACGACTCTGAGCTTGTCATTTTTTTCCCCGCATGTTGCTTGCACCCCATAGAATTGTTTCTAATTTTTTTAACAAGCGCACCCCATAGAAACAATAAAAGCAAAGGCTTGGATGATAAAATCATTGCTGTTTGGTGTTCTTTGAATAGATTAACAGTTACTTCTCTATAGGGAATTTCGCTGCCACCCAATATCACCGAATTGCGGCGAAATGCACCGTATTTTGCCATCAATTCACCAATATTTGGCGAATTGACAGCTCTCTGAATAGTCGAATTGTCTTGCACCGTACAGGGTAATTCACCGTTCAGTGCAATTCGGTGGCAAATTCGGCACTCTTTGAATAACCCCTTCTGTCACCAACAGTATGCGCCGTTTCGGATCGTTCACCATTATAGCTTTGTATACGGCACAGATTTTTGGTTGTTCTTATCCACTTAGGCAGCATTTCTTACAATCTATTTATATTGCACATTTCCTCTTTTATCACATTTATTTATTGTTTTATTTATTTATTGTCGCGCCTGCACACACCTTTTAGATATACCGCAATCATTAGTGTGGCTGAGCCTCATGGGAGATGTAGTTCAAAAACATCTGGAGGGCAAAGGTTGCTGGCTCCTGTATTAGACCATAAATACGTAACTTGACAGAGATGATACAGTAGGACTGGAGGACCTCCCGGACAGAAGGAAGGTCCTTGTGCTTCTTGTCTGTACTTCCTATTTGCACAGCGCTGCAGAATATGTTGCTGCTATATAAATACTTATTAATTATGAAATAATAATATAAATGAATATAAAGGCTAATAATAATAATAATTACAGTAGATGCGCAGACAGATTTGGCATTTTCCATAATTACTGAGCAGATAATGGGTTTCTTTGAAATGTTTGATTGACCTTAGACTATTGCGCAAAACTGCAATTAATAACAGCAGCATTAATGTGCCAGTTGTTGCCTCTCCTTGTGTCCCTAAATCCCTTATAGGGACTCCCTTGGAAAGCTGAAGGAGGTGGTGGTGGTGGGGGATAATCCTGGCAGAGAGGAGAAGGAGGGGGAAGATGTGAAGGACAATGGGAGAGGATTGCAGCATGGTCATTACGCTGTAGGCCAGCAGGGGGCGCAAGGAGCTCAAGGCCAGCCTGCACAGTGTCAGCAGCAGCAGGAAGAAGGGGAAGAGCCAGGCATTGCACAGGCTGACAGAGCAGGATTGCAGTGTGTGGCTGCAGACACTTCTCCTGGGAAGGATTCCTGTGCACATCTAATCCACCTCCCCCTGGATCCCAAGAAATGTCATTCTGTGGAAAGCAATGGATTCCTTCTTACTGCTGGTGGCTGAGTACAGGGGGCATTTAAACCTGAAAGCCTGGCTTTGAAGCAAGGAGAGGGGGGTAAGCTGCCTGGCTGCAATCTGCATGCACAGGGCTCTTGTTGGGGGTCTCCCAGCCCATCCCATCCCTACCCCTTGATCTGTAGCTTTTGCTATAGTCACTGGGGAGGGGGGCATCTCTCACAGGTTACTGTATCACTGGGCAAAAAGCAAGCAATACCAGGTTCTGGGGAGCCTGCTCTTCTTGTCCTCACTGACTCTGATTGAGGTGGATTTTTTTTTTAATCATCATTATTATTTCTGTTGGGTTTTTTTTACCCATTTTTTTTTTTTCCAAATCTGGATTGATTTAAAACCGAAGAAGGAAAAACAAAAAAAACATGGAGGCTGTTATAGAAAAGGAGTGCAGTGCCCTGGGTGGTCTGTTCCAAAACATCATTAGTGACATGAAGGTAAGAATCCACATAATGTATACATTGTATTTGCTGGTGTTTGCAGCATCTTTGTTTCTGGTGCAGATATTTACATCACAGGTAATATTTTCTTGGTAAATAAATGATCATCTTAGAGCCTTGTGATTGGTCAGGTAATTTAGGGGTGACTGTTCCTGACAAGCTATTGCTCATTTCCTTCCACCTGCAGTTCACATCCATAAGGGGGGGGGGTGCCTTTAAGGCAAGTCCCATGGAAGGTCTGTATAGTATAATGTGCAAAGGGGATTTTGTGTGTGTGTGTATATATATATTTTTCCCCCCCTTTTTTTTATTTTTTAGAAATATTGTAATCAGTGCTCTGTCCCTGCAGCAGGTTTATTAATTGCACTGAAGTGCCTGTATGTATCATCCTGCAGATTGTAAGCTCCTGTACACCTATGATTTCTGTCTTATAAAATGTATTTGCTGTTTCACTCCTATTTTTAGAATGTAAGGTTTGCAACAAAAAAAGAAAAGGAAAAAAAAAAAGCTTTCACTATAAATGGCTATAAATTCACTATAAATTTCAAAATCTAATCCTTATCCTAGACTTTCCCATGATGTGTGGGTCAGTGTATCTGTTTTACTGCTATTGTTATTATTTTATGTATTTATGTTTACAAATTGGGGAAACAGGTTTAATGCAGAGCAAACCCAGAGACACATCTTTCCATTGTTCCAGCCCTTAGTGCTGCTGTGTCTGGGCTGCATATAAACACAGGAGCAATGTGAGCTTTGTGTTTGCTGGTTTTAACCCTTTTGGGGAATGTTTGATGCACAAGGGGTTAACCTTACATCTAGGAACCCACAGATAGGTGCAGTGAGATATAAGTGCACATCATTGGGGATGGAGGGTGGGTTGTATACATTGTAATGACTGTCATGGAATGTTGATGTTGTTTATTCCCTCTAAGTGATACATTATTTCCAGTGTTTTTAATCATTGGTTCCTGGAATATATTGAAGCGTCCGGATCTTTTTAACAGGACTTGTTAAACCATGGCTTTTCATGGGAAGAAGGCAGCTTCTGTTTTGATATTGAATCTATTTCCTCTTGTATTTATTATTCTGTATTTATAAAGCGCCAGCATATTCCGCAGCGCTGTACAATGTTTGTTTATTTTAAAACTGATAAACCGGGCTGCTTTATTAATTAACCAGGATTAATAAACAGGATTTGTTAGCCCGTCCTATTTATTAGCGCTGTGTTTAGCTTTATTGGATGTGCTGGTGGCTTTGGCGGATTTACTACTTTGACTAGAGAATATTCATTCATCAGCCTGGCGATTGGATCAATGTCACCGGATTATAAGACTTTATGTGAATCGAACAGAATGTTTTAATTTGGGTTTTACGGCGTTTTGAATTGATTTTCAATAACCTTCTCTTTGAGCGCTGAAGGGTTAATGTTCTTCGGTCACATGAAGCTAGGTGTGCATAGCAGGGCTGTGTGACACTGACAGGTGACACCGATCCTGTTAGTCTGACCTGTGACTGTTACAGTGAGACCCGACTGGTTTACCTAACAACAAAACACCTTCCTCAGGTCCTCCAGGATGTATTTAAATGATGAAGGGCTGTGACCCTCAGGGTGTAAACGAAGACCACATCATATGTGTTTAACACATTTTATTTAAGTATCCCATCATGCCTGTTAATCATAAAATCCTATATTAAAATCGCAAGGGGGGAGGGGGCGTGGTTTTATATAGAGGATTTATCCATTCGGGTCTCTTTTAACCCTTTCCTGTAATGAAGAATGGAAATTACTTTTTAATTGGCCAAATGACTAGGCTTGTAACCATTTTTTTTGGAGAGCAGGCGTCGCTTTTCTCTATCATCCATCGTAGAAGAATAATAGATTTAAAAATATTAAAATAAAGATATATTAACAAAATATATAATTTTTTATATTATATCCAGATGCACACAAAGATTTACAAAAAAATAGGTCTGTTTATTTAGATCAACGTTTCAGTCCCAGAAGGGACTTTTCTCAAGAAAAGTCCATTCTGGGACTGAAACGTTGATCTAAATAAAAAGACCTATTTTTGTAAATCTTCGTGTGCATCTGGATATTTTTTCTATACCATTCTATGCATCTGGATTCACACCGAAGTAAGGACTTTAATATGAATTCATTATACTGAGTGCGGGGTTGCTTGTATTTTTTTTTTTTATATATTTTTTTTTTTAGTTTTTACTCTATTTTTTTATAATATATAATAATATTTTTTTTTTTACTATTTTAATATATATATATTATTTGAAATATTTGTTTATAATAGGGACTGGCTGTACCGCAATGAAGCAACACAGATAATAAAGCCCCTTTTCTTGCTATGGCGTGATTAATTTTAAAACCTGTCCCCTAAACCCAGCTGTTTTCGGCTTTTTACTATTATTCCGGTGACAAAGCAAAGGGACCATTGATTTTTTTTCTTTTTTTTTTTCTTTTCTCCTTTCACCGTTGCTGGGAATCCGTTGCGAACGGTGTGACATCTTCCATGTCTGAGGTGTAGAAACTGCGCTTGCTTGAAAGTAAAGTCACGTTGCGTCACTGTATGATGTCATACAATACATACATACACACAAGTGCCCTATGGACTGATGGTTTGGAAGGTAGATTGCAAGCTCTGTGACTAGGAGCCTCAAATGTCTCTTACCAACCACTGCCGTCGTTTAAGGCTGGGGTCAGACTAACGCATTTTTAACGTACGTTTAGGCGCACTTAATCACGGCCGCTGTAGCAGCAAATGACGCGCAATGACGGCCAATATACGAAGAACGGTCGCACGAAAGTCTGGCCGCGCAACGCAAGCGGCAAACTAACGCATTTTTTTGAGAATGCAGAACCGCTTGTACTGACGTACAGAGTGCGCTGCGTCCGCATAGCGGCGTGTGTGTGTGTGTGTGCGTGATTAGGAGACGTCAGACGCTGCTCATGTCCGGCCATCATAACGTCCAGACACCCAAAGTTTCCTGGTTTGGATCCGTAAAAAAAATCACGCACGAAAATGCGCATCGTATGACCGTTTTCGCGCATTCCGTGAAAAAATACGTCAATGCGTTCGGACGCACTTTTTGACGGTCGCTGCGAATAATGCGTTGGTTTGACCCTAGCCTAATATCTGCTGCCTGCATGCAGCGTACAACCCCTGACTGTATGTTTGAGGGGAAAAACCCTCGATTACAAAAGCTGATGTCATGGATATATTACAGGGATATCATTTTTATTGAGAATTCTAAAAACCTAGATTCATCCGTCATCATCTGATATGCCAAGACTCCAAATGTTGTCTAACCCTGGTGCCGGTATCATCATCTTTGGGCTTTCAATGCTGCTTGTTAATGTGCGATGTAATGATACAGTGTCTGGTTTCCACCTACAGATATATGGCTGCACCAGTCAAATTATGCTGAAGAATTATAATTTAATTATAATTTAACCCCCCCCTCCCCCCCGTAACATTTAATTATGGGGATTACACACGGATGCAGAGTCTCATGTTTTAACGCAGATCCATTAAAACCGGTTGCGCTGCCCAGAGACAAGCAAGTGCATGAGATACAGTTGGGGAGGAGACATTGTTTCGGGCTCCTGTGTGAGCAGTGACAGGAGCCGAGACTCGTCGTGTAGCAGATTATTGCCCCTATTCCGGCTGAGCTGGTAATATGGAGCTGCTGATGGAAATATTTGACGCGAGCTTTCAACCATCAGGTTTTTTTTTCCCGTACTGCCTCTATTACGGGAACAGTCCTATTGGGTGCTTGACTTGAAATAATTTGGAGCCACAGACCGATGTTAGCAGCATGTGCAGCCGCTGTTATCTTCTTCTGGAGGCCTTAAGGCGCCATGATGATCAGTTGCCCCAGCCGTCATAAGCGGCGTCATGCAGGGTCACTGCAAGGACCGTGGAAGCTATTTGTTCTCGGTGTCCTACCGTTTGTGGCGAGAGGAGGCGGTGGGTCGGACTAGATAAGGTTTTTATGCTTGTCTTTTTTAAAATTTTGTGTTTTAGGGGATTTTGCGAAAGCCAACACTTGCAGGGTAACTGTAGGTCAGGGATCTCAAACTCCAGTTCCGCAGATGTTTCTGAACTACAACTCCTATGATTCTCTGGCCATCTCTTACAGCTACAAGTATTTCTAAAGCGCCAACAAATTCCTTAGCGCTGTACAGTGGGAGAGACCGAATAACATATATGCATACATGTTACACACACGGAACAGAAGGACAGAGGACCCTGCTCGAGAGCTCATGATCTAAGAGGAGAGGGGTGACCCATTAGGTGAGGGTGAAGTGGTGGGTTGCAGGAGGGCTGAATGGGAAGAGGAGCAGGAAAGGACAGTGGGGAGATCATGGAGTTAGTTGATTAGGCTTCTCTAAAGAAATGTGTTTTCAGAGACTTCTTGAAGGACTGGAGAGACGGGGAAAGTCTGATGTTGCGGGGGAGGGAGTTCCATAGAAAGGGGGCAGCTGGGGAGAAGTCCTGAAGGCGAGAGTTGGGGGTGCGAGCGAGATAATGTCCGATCATTGGCTGAGCGAAGCAGTCGGGATGAGATGTACCTGCTAATAAGGGAGGAGATGTAGGCAGAGGCGCGGTTATGGAGAGCGCTTTGTATGTGAGCACCAATATTTTGAAAAGGATTCTAAAGGAAACAGGAAGCCGGTGTAGAGATTGCCAAAGGGGGGGGGGTGCGGGAGGTGAGGTGGATGAGCCTGGCGCCAGCATTCACTACAGACTGCAGAGGGATAATCTGGGATCTTTTTAAGGTCAGAGAGAAGGAGGTTACAGTAGTTAAGGTGGGAGATTTAGAGAATTCTGGGAATTGTAGGCAATGAACATCTGGCGACAGAGTTTGAGATCCCTGCTATAGGTGGAAATCAGCACTAACGTGAACTGTATTCCTGCCCTTCCAGTGACCTGAATTCAATATGCGGAATGTGCAGATACCTCCCCAAATACTCGAGCGGTTCTACTACCGTGACTGTTAATGTCTAGATGAACAAGTTGGCTGAGGCGAGTTTAAGGTTGTTATTGTTTTATTCTGCAGTTCCTTTTCATGGGACATTGTGAATGGATCTTGTCACAAGTTCCATTCACAAACTATCAGGGTTATTCAAAGAGAATCGAAAAGTCACCGCACGTTCGGTGACTTTTCGTTCTCTTCATTTCGGTGAGATTTGGCGATCCCATTTCGGCGACCCTGCGGTGTATTCAGCAAAAACATCTGGCCTAACCCCGCCACACACGCCGGAGAAACCCAAGCATGGGCCGATCGCAGCCGCCGGAAAAAGCCGACACCGCAGACGAATGGAGTGAAATAAAAAAATAAAAAAAAACGTACGCTTGAAGGTTTGAAAAGTGAAACGCTGTTTACAAAGAAACTACAGAACAAAAATGCCTGAAATTTACATATAAGATCTGTCATGGAGCTGATGTAACGCTCCATGCTTCAAACCCCAAGAGACTTTGTTAATTTTTATCGTTTGGTTTTAGTTTAGTGTAAAATGGCATAGCTTTGGTTTTACAAATACTTATATTCCTGTAGGTAAATGTGTTTTTGTGTATACAGTAAACAAGCTTTACTGTTGTGTAATTTATGCACCAGGGTTTTTCCCATTATCTAGCTGCATGTTTAATTCAAGGGATCTCTGATAGTGTGTGTTTAATCTGATGTGTTAGAACAATGGATATACAAATGTTGTGTGAGCTGAAAGGCTAGAGAATGTAAAGAATGTTTATTGTAAATAACTGACATAATGTAATTAGTATGGGTATGCAAATTATGCATTACTGTTACTGTTGGACTTCAGCATAAATGGTGGTTGTTCATTAAAAAGTCAGAGAACTCTCAGAGCTCGGAGAGAGAGGATCCTGTTTTAAAGCATACAGCCGCGCCTGGTGTCTTTATTACAAACTACGCTACACTCCACAGCACTCACCCTCAGAAGGCAGAGAGCGGCCTTCTGGAGATTCCTAACGGCTCTAGGGCAGAGGAACAGAAGCAGGCAGGTCAAGCCGCTCGAGGCGCTGACGACAGCGCTCCCAGTAGCCGGGCTGACTACAACGAAGGGGTGTCTGGAGAGCCAGGACAGACGGAAGGGAACGGTTCCTTCACAAGATCCAATGAATGATAATAAAAAGGGTTGTTAAAGAAAAAACAATTAAAAAGATTTCCCCAAAAAAATCCCGAAAAATGCCTAAAAAGATCCTAAAAAAATCTATAAATAAAGAGACTTTTTACTGCAGAATATAATAATAAACGATTTATTAGATATTGAATTAAAACGGGAATATTTTTAACATTGAAGCCTATGGGATTCGCCTGAATAAACCTGTTGAAGGAAACCACCGAATGGCAGGGCATTTCGGCAACTTTTCACTGCTGGTTTTTGTTCTCTGAATAGACAAAGCATTGTTTCTGTATGGGGAATTCACTGCCCTCGAACAGGCACCTGTATGTGCAGGCAATTCGCCAACATTTGGCGAACTGCCTGTTCTCTGGATAGCAGAATGGCCAGGAAAGGTAACCGTACGCTGAATTTCACCATTCGGTTACCTTTCGGCCACAACTCGGAGCTCTTTAAATAACCCTGTATGTGTCCTGTAAAAATTTAGGAACTGGTACACATCCCATATCTGCTACATCCTAAGCGGTGTGGAGCGAACTGCAATGGCTGCAAACCTTCTAGTTCTACATACAGTATAACGTATTATAATACATTAAGTTATTGATATACTGCCAAAAAGTGCAGGTGAATATTTGCCCTTGGTACCACTATGTAATTTACAAAATATCACTGTCCGGCAAGGTTTTAAGCTAGAAGCTGCTCAAACTAACCTCTGAGCATGTCTGAAGTAGCCTCATCTGGGACAGATTAGAAAAATGTCCCAAGTTTCTGACCTACAGAGTTGCTTCTTCCCAGCTCTGTAATCAAAGGAGAAAAACAATTCTTGCAGCTTTTGGTTTCAGCACTATATCTCATAAGGCAGTGGTTCCCAGCTCTGCTCCTCGGGTCCCTCTAACAGGATGGGTTTTAAGTATTAAGTTTGGGAAATGTAGACTGAATCCTGCAATCCCTGAGCAGCAAATCATGTTACATGCACTGTGCTTTACATATTTGGCAAACCTGGCCTATTAGGGGGACATGAGGACCAGGGTTAGGAACCACTCTCATAAGGTTCTATTAACTTGTCTGATCAAAAATCTACAACTTCCCTCTAGGAAACAAATGATGCCTTTACGCAGGAAACAATTAATGCCATTACGCTTTACCTTTACCTATTCGTTTTTTTTAATCAATGTTGTTACTTACAATGATTTTGCTCTGACTCTGAGGGTGAACCTTCACTGGTAAGTGATGAATGTAATACTTGGATCATCTGACAGTGAAAAATTTATTTAGAAACCAAATTTTGGGGTCAGCGTTTTTTTTTAGTTTATTATTATTATTCATACATATTATTTTATTCATGTTTTTTCTCCTGTTTCTGGAACCTCTCCACGTTTACTCCTAAAATGGTCCCAGCATACAAGCAGTATATTTCTGATTTTATCCCTAAATCCACCCTCATCGGCAACACCCAGCTAATTTTATATTTTGATGATAGTTGGCAGAAAAACTAAATCCTAGTTCAAAAAAACATGTTTTGATAATCCTTTTCAATTACCAGCTCTGCAATCTCCAAGCTGTAGAGCTAAAACTAATATTATGGCCTATTTATAAAAACCTCTGTATGATGTAAAGATCAATTGGATGCTCTAAAATAAACCTCTTCAGCTTCTTAGCTGAACCGTGAAGTGCTTATTTCTAGGGCTGTGCATGGCTGAAAAATTTGATTTAGTTTCGTTACGTTTTTAAATAAAGTCGTAACTAGTTCCGTTTCGAATCGATTTGAATTTCATATATCAATTCGATAGTTGATATCAATTCGAATTTTGGATCACTAAATAAAACCCCAATTAATCAAATTTTGCGGTTAAAAAAAAAAAAAAGCAAGGGTTAACTTTTAAGCTGTGTCACAGATTTAGTATTTGAGTCAAATTAAACAGTGAAACGAAATTAATTTGTTTCATAAAGTCCTTTGCTGACTATTACTTGTATTGTTAAGATCAATTGGATAGTTGATATCAATTTGATAGTTCATTTCAGATTCAATAGTTGATATCAGTTATTCAAATTTTTCTTTTATGATGATGACACAGTGTAAACGAAATAAATTTGTTCTATACCGTTTCGAATTCGTATCGTATCGATTCGTTATTCGGAAGTACGTCCGAAATACGAATTATCAAATTTCGTTCCAAACTTTTCCAAAACTAATGCACAGCTTTACTTATTTCAGTGAATTATCCCTGTGAGTGACATTGTTTATGCCATTTAAAATATGGTTTGATGTAGAGTGGATGCTACTTCCCGCATTTGGTCTTGAATTTCTCATTCTTTGGATTACAGTGAAACATGTAAGACCTGTTTTAAGTACCTGGAAATGCTTATTTTTACCCGATGGGTATGAAGTAAGTCGCAGCAATTTGGCTTGCTTACAAAGGCACAGTCATGGAGAACCTAGACTTGTGTGATTTCTGTTTGGACCAAATACAAATTCATTAGCATATACAGTTGTGTTCAAAATTATTCAACCCCCAATGCTGTAAAGGGTTTTAGGGAATTTATTGTACATTTGTAATTGTATTCAGAATGAAATCCTACAAGGACTTTTTAAAGAACCATATGCAACTAAAATGACATCAATTGGTTTTGTAATACAGTAGTAAATGTTTCTTTTGTGAATTCTTCATTGACACAATTATTCAACCCCTTAAAGACTACCACTCTGAAGAACAGAGGTTCATTCAAGTGTTTTCAATCAGGTATTGAAAACACCTGTGGATGTCACGGAGCAGCAATAAAGCATAATAAGCACCATTGGCACCATTGTTATAATATACAGACAGGTCATGACGTATACATATAATAATGACATATTATGAATCTGCCGAGTCTGACGGAAAGAACGATCTATAATATGTCTGGGTCATATACTAAAATAAGCCTTCAAAACGCATTTAAACATGATGAGCAAAATCGGTACAAATGAGCTCAGCACAGAGGCGTGAAATGCCTCAGCAGCGAAAGGGTTAAGATATATACTGTATGTATCCTTTATTGACATATATCCTAATTCTAATATATTGCCTAATTTTAAACCTTTTATGCTGGGGGTTATTCATAGTATGTAAGCGTACGATTATTAGGGTGACCGTGTGGACCATGTTTAAAGGGACATGTGAATAAGTCTTGCCCTGAAACATGTATTATTTATATGCTGCAGCAGGGAAGTTATTGTGGCTCACCTGGCCTTCCTTTTGGATCTATTAAATGCAGTGTAATGATTCTACATGCTGTTGGGTGGCATTTATCATGCAATGCCCATTAGTCTTAATGTATGTGGACATATAAACATGGATGATACGGCCACCGTGGAGGATTTTAATAATGCAGGGGTGTGAGGTTATTCACTGGATGTGTTCATATTCAAGCTTGTAAGGGCGGGGAATAGGTATGGCCCGGCACAACCGCATTAGCGCTGGGTCTCAGCCCGGGTCTTGGCGTTTCCCTAGCGTGCGCCAAACGACCTTGTTCATGGACTATCGCGGACAAGGTGATCTGTTAGTAGGTCGTCAGGCACTAGCAGGGTTATTCAGAAAGCGGTGAAAAGCAGGAGAATGACTGGAGAATGGAAAATTCTAGGTCAAAATAGCCGATTTTGGAAAAAGTGAGATGAAAGGGATAATTTTTCTGGTTTGGCTATTTTGACCAAGAATTTTCCATTCTCCAGTCCTTCTCCTGCTTTTCACCTCTCTGTGAATAACCCTGTAAGTTTTAGAGACTCGGGCATAATTTTTCCTTTAGTGATGGTGTTTTAGCTCACACCAGGTGATAGGGCCCCTCAGTTTTATTCAGTGGTATGATTTAGTGGTGAAAATTATTAGTGCCCCCCCCCCAGTTTTGGCTGCTGTATCTTATGTGCCCCCCCCCCTAAATATTGTTCCTAGAGTCGCCACTGGTTGCGGGCCCATGGGATTGGCTGATCGCTGGAGAGAGCACTCGGGCCACTGATGGCACTGCTTTGGTGCAAGAAACAGGGGGCCCTATTCCAATGTTGGTGCTAAATGGAAGATTCTATTGTAAAACCTCGGCGCCTGCCATTTAAGGCTGGGGTCAGACGAACGCAGTGCGAACGTGCATTTAGCCGCACTTTATTCTGGCCGTGGTAGCAGCAAATGACGTCCAACGCAGGCCCACATACGAAGTACGGCCACACGAAAGTTCGGCCGCGCAACGCAAACGAACGCATTTTCGCAAGACCGTCGAACCGCTAGTACTGACGTACAGAGTGCGCTGCGTCCGTATAGCGGCGTGTGTGCGTGATTAGGAGACGTCAGACGCTGCTCATATCTGGCCAACATAACGTCCAGACACCCAAAGTTTCCTGGTTTGGATCCGTAAAAAATACGGCAGAAATTGCGCATCATATGACCGTTTTCGTGCATTCCGTGAAAAAATAAGGAGGAGATGAGGGCCCTATTCCCGTAGGAACTCACAATCTAGGAGGGTTGGGCTTGGAAACAGGAGGAGAGGACTGTAAGGTGAGAGTGATTGATGGTTGCGTCAGTGAGTTGGGTGGTAGGCTTCCCTAAATAGGAATGTTTTAAGGGAGCGTTTGAAGGAAGAGAAGTTAGGGGAAAGTCTGACAGTACGAGGGAGAGCGTTCCAGAGAGTGGGGGCTGCGCGTGAGAAATCCTGCAGTCTATCATGGGAAGAGGTGATGCGGGGAGAAGCTAGGCGCAGGTCACTGTTTGACCTTAGGGAGTGGGTTGGGGTGTATTTGGTGATTAGTGAGGACAGGTAGTGGGGCACTGAGTTAGTGAGGGTTTTGTAGGTAAGGATAAGGATTTTGAACTTAATTCTGCAGTGAATGGGGAGCCAGTGAAGGGACTCGCAGAGGGCAGAGACAGAGCGGCGGGTGAGGTGAATTAGCCTGGCGGAGGCGTTCAGGATGGATTGTAGGGGGGAGAGGCGGGACAGATGGAGGCCAGATAAGACATTATTGCAATAGTCAAGTCGGGAGATTACCAGGACGTGTATGAGTTGTTTTGTGGTGACAGCGGTAAGAAATGGCCGAATTCTGGAAATATTACGCAGTTGGTATCGGCAGGAGGAGGAAAGAGACTTGATGTGGGGGATGAAGGAAAGAGCAGAGTCAAGTGTAACTCCAAGGCAGCGAACTTGGTTTGATGGGGAGATGGTGGTACCCTCCACCGTGATAGAGAAGTCAGGAGGTGGGGAGGCATTGGAGGGAGGAATAAGTAGGAGTTCAGCCTTTGACATGTTGATCTTTAGGTGGTGGGAGGCCATCCAGGAGGAGATGCCAGATAAACAGTCACTGACTTTTGAGAGGACAGGGGGAGAGAGATCAGGGGTAGAGAGGTAGATCTGAGTGTCATCAGCGTAGAGGTGGTAATTAAAGCCAAAGCTGTTGATGATTTTGCCCAGGGAGGAGGTGTAGATGGAAAAGAGCAGAGGACCAAGGACAGAGCCTTGAGGTACACCAACAGATAGAGGCAATGAGGAGGAGTTACCAGCAAAGGACACACAGAAGGACCTGTTGGATAAATAGGAGTCAACCCAAGCAAGTGCAGTGTCACCGAGACCCAGAGAGTTGAGGGTCTGTAGAAGGAGGGGGTGGTCAACAGTGTCAAAAGCAGCCGAGAGGTCAAGCAGGATGAGAATAGAATAGTGGCCGTGTTTTTTAGCAGTTAGGAGGTCGTTGGTGACTGTGGTGAGGGCAGTTTCAGTTGAGTGTAGGGACGGAAGCCAGATTGCAGGGGGTCAAGTAGGGAATTGGAGGACAGGAAGAGGGAGAGGCGGTTGAAGACTAGTTTTTCTAAGAGCTTTGATGTGAAGGGAAGCAGGGATACAGGGCGGTAGTTGGATGGAGAGTTGGGATCTAGGGATGGTTTCTTTAGTAAAGGGGTAACTAGCGCGTGTTTGAAGGCGGATGGAAAGGAGCCAGTGGAGAGAGATAGGTTGAAGATGTGTGTGAGAGCAGGGGTGAGGAAGGAGGAGAGGGGAGGAATTAGATGTGAGGGAATGGGGTCGAGCGGGCACGTGGTGAGATGTGAGGAGGACAATAAGGAATTGACTTCCTCCTCAGTGGCTGGGAGGAAGCGACAGAGGGTGGCAGAGGGGACCTGTGGGAGTGGAGGTGGCAGATAACTATCTTGTCTTGGGATGTCGCTTCTGAGAGAGTTTTACTGAGGAAGTAGTCTGCCAGGTCTTGAGCGCTGAAGGCAGCTGTGGGGGGAGGTGCAGGTGGGTAGAGGAGGGTGTTGAAGGTGGACCAGAGCCGTTTAGGGTTGGAGGACAGCGTAGATATGAGATGAGAAGGATTGTTTGGCCAAGTGGAGGGCAGAGGTGTATGACCGGAGAATAAACTTGAAGTGAACAAAATCAGCTTCAGAGCGGGATTTCCTCCAGGCACGCTCTGCGGTGCGGGAGCATCTTTGCAGGTAGCGAGTCTGGAGGGTGTGCCAGGGCTGAAGCTGGCGGCGTGGGGCCTTACAGAGTCGAAGAGGAGCAAGAGTGTCTAGAGCAGAGATAAGCGTCGTGTTGTAGTGATTAGTGGCAGGTGAAGGATGAGGTATGAGGGAGGTGGTGAAGTAGGTTGGAGAATTGATGGGGGTCCACAGCATGTAGATTTCTGCGAGTGTGTGTGTGTGTGCGGGGTGGGGGAGCACGGTGTTTAGGAAGTCCAGATAGGTTGAAAGAGAGAAGGTGGTGGTCAGAGATGGGGAAAGGGCGACATTTGAACTCAGAAATGGAGCAGAGGTTGGAAAAGACAAGGTCAATAGCGTGACCATCGCGGTGGGTAGGGAGGAGGGAGGATTGTGAGTCCAAGGGAAGACGTGAGTGAAAGAAGTTTGGAGGCAGCAGGGGCGGAAGGATCGTCAATGGGAATGTTGAAGTCCGAGAATTAGGCATGGAAGTGAGAAAGCCAGGTAGCAAAGTGGTCAAAGAACTGGGAGGTTGGTCCCGGTGGGCGGTAGATGACTGCCACCCTGCGAGCCAGAGGAGAGAACAGGCGGATGCAGTGTGTCTCGAAGAAGGAGAGGGATGGGGGTGGAGGGAGATGGTGGGAGAGAGCAGGAGTCCGACCCCGTCACCATTTCTCTCACCCGGTCTGGGGGTATGGCTCAAGTGTAGACCTCCATGTGAGAGAGCAGCAACGGAGGCCGTGTCAGAGGGAGTTAGCCAGGTTTCAGTTAAAGCTAGGAGGTTGAAGGAGTTTGAAAGGAAGAGGTCATGGATGGCTGTGAGTTTGTTGCACACAGAGCGAGCGCTCCAGAGGGCGCTGGAGAAAGAGGACAGGCGCTGAGGGATTATGGGAATGAGGTTGCTGGGCTTGCAGGGAGGTGATTTATGTGCGATGGAGATAGGATGAGAGGGAAGTATTGGATGTGTTGTGGGGCCAGGGTTAGGGGATATGTCACCTGAATAGAGTAACAGCAGGAGGGTGAGAAATAGAAGGTGGGAATGGGATTTGTGGGAGTGGGAGTGATTGGCAGCACGAGAGTTAGAGGGAGACCATGTTCTGAGGAAACAAAGGAGCTCATGTGAGGCCATCATGTGGGACGAGAGGAGGGAGGGGGAGATGCAGATAGTGTAGGGGACGGTGGTAGAGGGGCAGGAGTTCCATTTAAGGAGAAAGGTAGAAGTCTTCCGTGAAAAAATGCGTTCGGACGCATCAACGCATTGCGTTCGTTTGACCCTAGCCTTACACCCGTATTACGATGGTGCCGATTTCTCAGCGGCTTCAGGGCCGTTTTTAACGCACGGTAAAAGGTACAGTTGGCCAGAGCCTCGTCATTGCTACGGGGCCCAAGGCAGCTGAGGGCAAACTTGTTACTCCTTCATGCAGAGAAGCAGCACAGGAAGGAGCTGCCGTATAACATGTAGAGATTGCCAGAGGGACATCAAGGACAATCACATCCCACCCTGATTAAAGAAATGATTTTCTACCAGCAATCTATGGATACTGCACGGTAGCACATTCTACACACTGCCCCTCACCATGCATTCATTATATATACAGCTACAGAACAAAGGAGAATCTAGGGGCCTTGTAACATGACCTCAGCAGAAAATGCTGGATATGTAATTGTGTTCCAAAAAAAAAAAGACGTGTACTAGTGGCCACCAGGTATCAAAAGTGACAACAATAATAAATATTTGACGAATATTGGGTTTTTGCCCAAGATATTGTGGTCATCACGCAGCAGAAGCAGGTGTCCTAGGGTTGCCAGATCAGCCATGTTTTCCTGGCAACATATGATTTATTGGTGCAGATGGGCAGTGCATGAAAAATGCCACCCTGCAGATGGTATAAGGAATCCCAGGTGACCTGCCTTGATTTTTTTTTTCCCTTGCAGCATGTGTGAATTATACATGTTGCAGGGCAGCACTTTTCCCTTTACTCTCCCTCTGCATGAAATAGTAATGTGTCCAGGAAAACATGGCCGACCTGACAACCCTAGTGTGACTGCGTATAATGCACGTGAAACAAAGGAGAAATGCAGCCTCGTTTATGTTTTTGACACGGGGAAAGGCCTCACGTCATGTCTTTTCTTTGGCAACAGATCTAAGCTTCAGGAGGGTCTTCGGCTTGTGTAACGTGGCCCGTCGGCTGTAATATATAGATGTATTAATGTTTGTACAGACAGTGACTTGAGGACAGGAAGCCGTAAACAGATATTCTATCGGTTTGCTCAATTGTACTTAAATTTGTACTCGGTATTACCTACAGGGTGTAACTAGACCTTACAGGGCCTCAGGGCAAAGTTTGAGACAGAGGGCCCCCCTCCAAACACACCTTCAGTTCTTCTCACACATGTTTATCCACACATTTCCAGACACACACACCCACACAACCGGATACACACACATAAGAGGTAGATAGTGGTATAATAAAAACACCTGAGCGTTCTGTGTAGCCCAGGGTGGCGTTCCAACAATGTAAGGACAAAAAAAAAACCAGATTTCAATTTGTTTGTTCCCCTGGTGTCTACAGTAATTACAGGCCTCGACACTGTGTGTGAGTTTGACCTACTAGTTCAGTAGGCGGCCATTTTGTCCGATGTGACTTGGTAAATATCTTGGTGCAGGCATATGTTAGGTTTATGTCTCATTGGGAATTCATAGACACCTAAAAGGAGAGCTGATTACCCCTGGGTGTCCCTTTTTTAGGAACCTTTTGTTTGGGAAGGGGGGGGGGGTATGTGACATTCTGGCCCGCAGGAGATTCCCTTTATAAAGGGCGGGAATATCCGGCTCTTGTCAAGAAATGTTCCTTGCAAATATCGATCTTGAATTTTCTGCTGGGCGTAACGGTTATGGATTCTGGGAAGTAACGGGTCGGTACCTTCGTGTGTAGATGGACAAAGGGTGCACACAAGGCAGCCATCTGGGGGCGACAGCCTATCAGGGTTATTCAAAGAGATCCAAATGGCTGCCGAAAGGGAACCGAACGCTGAAAATCAGCGTTCGGTTACCTTTCCTGGCCATTCAGCTATCCAGAGAGCAGGCAATTCACCAAATCCTGGCGAATTGCCTGCACATACGGTGCCTGTTCGAGAGCAGTGAATCCCCATAGGGAAGCAATGGTTTGTCTATAAAGAGAACAAAAGCAAGCAGTGAAAAGTTGCCAAATTGCCCTGCCATTCGGTGGCTTCATGCAGCAGATTTTTTCAGGCGAATCCCATAGGCTTTGATGTTAAAAATATTCCCATTTTAATTCAATATCTATCATAATATTCTGTAGTAAAAAGTCTCTTTATTTATAGATTTTTTTTGTGGATATTTTAAGCATTTTTCGTGATTTTTTTTTTTTTGCCAAAAATTGCTGCCGATTTTTTTTTTTTTTTTTTTTTTTTTTAAACATTTGTTCTTTTTTCTGTATCAGACCTTTTTAATATCATTCATTGGATCTTATATGTAAATTTCAGACATTTTCGTTTTGTAGTTTCTTTGCAAACAGCGTTTCACTTTTCAAACATTCAAGCGAACTGTTTTTCTTTGTTTTTTTCTCACTCCATTCGTCTGCGGTGTCAGGTTTTTCCAGCGGCTGCTCTGCGCTGTGATCGGCGGCTGCTCGTGTTTCTCCGTCATGTTTGGCGGGGTTAATCCAGATGTTTTTGCGGCTTTCAGTGTGCATTCGCCTGGTGGGCCGAGACATCGGGGGCCGGTAACAGTGATCTGACTCGTCACTGAGGGAGCGATTCGTATGGGCTGCGCCAGGTTGCGGTGCATAGCAAAGCTCTCCCACAAGGGAACACAGTTTATCCCCTTAACGGAGGGAAGAGTATATTGAAATGGGCAGCTGATAGAAGGGGGTCCTCGAGAAATGGCTTAGTCAGGGGGGGCCCATTCTGATGGCAGTCCTGGGTGCACAAATGGAATTTTTTCTATCCATGCCATCGCTACGATGCGCACCTGCCTTTTAATTCTTATCTGTTGCCTTGTCAGTGTTTGATGTGTCCATTAAGGAAAATCCTAATCCATTCCAAGTGAACTGAAGATAAAGCGTTGAGCTCCTTTATATCACTTTAAAATCGACAGTGTTCTTTTTTTCGAAACAGCGCTGTCCTGTTGACTTCAGATCAGGGCGACTCGTCTCGGAGCGAACGTGCTCTCCGTTCCTGGTGTAACAATACGTTGTGCCTTCAAGGTCGAATCGGCATGTTCTGCTGAGATTTTAGCTTTGCAGGGCACCTGGATTCCAGCTTGGACTGTGTATTATTTTTGTCCCATGATGCAGTTCAGGTTCTGGGCAATGTTAATTTTGACAGCTAATCTTATCTTTAGTCGGAGTCTTCTAAAATGCCATTTAGTTTTAGTCCTATTTTAGTCGTCTGAATTGTTTTATTTGACTGAAAGTGGCAAGATTATAGATGACTGAACCTAAAGTAGATTTAATTCTCTAACATCGAACGGGTTTAAAGTGTATTCTGCATTATTTAAGCATTTCCGCTCTCATTATACACTCCTGGAGTAACATCTTAACAGTTATTTTTAATGATTTTGTCCCCGTCACATGAAGTCAGGGGGGTAATTTTCCACTTGTGGTGTCATGTCAGCACTCAAAAAGTCTTTGAATTTCGGAGCTTTCCAGACTGATAGCGGGCCTTTTTCAAGGTACCTTCATGTCTTGGGCCAAAACGTCAGACTTTTATCCATGTAAAGAATAAAATTTAGTTTTACTTCGCCCCGGAGTGCCTCCCACCATTTTCTATTTTTCTATATATATGTGTGTGTGTGTATGTAAAATATATATATATATATATATATATATATTTTAAATTCTAGGAACTGATCAGTTAGCATCAAGACCTGAGGAAAGGAGGAACACTCTCGAAAGCTTGTCTTTTAAATATAACGTTAGTCCAATGTAGCCCTGTGTTTAAATCCTTGTCGTGGCAGTACCTATTTTTGGCCACCGGAGGGAGACAAGTGTGATGAGAGACACTGAACTTTGCATTGAGACTACATTTCCCGGCATGCTTTACGGGCGGACACAGGAAGTGGGTGGGACAGACAGCGTTACATCCTGAGCCT
Organism: Leptobrachium leishanense; assembly: GCA_009667805.1. Taxonomy (NCBI): domain Eukaryota; kingdom Metazoa; phylum Chordata; class Amphibia; order Anura; family Megophryidae; genus Leptobrachium; species Leptobrachium leishanense. Next base: position 32,726,440 of record CM019067.1, on the reverse strand, counting down.
CGTGGAGATAGCTGGCAGAGCGCGCCAGGGAGTGAGTGAGACAAGACGCAGTGCTGGAGAACGCAAGAGTGACTAGGCCGGAGTGCAGGTGCGGCCTATCAGAGTCCCAGATCGGGTTGTTCAGCCTTACAAGAGGGAGACCCAGCGATCCATCATCTTACCCAAGCTGCTATTGAGGAAGCCGGAGGACCCTGCGTTAGGCGTACCGCAGGTCGATCGGATTGGGAGAGCAGGCGGTAAGCTGGACAAGTCACGGCCGGAGCAGAGAGAGCCAGACAATGGATCCAGTAGCCGGCACCCCAGTCAAAATCGAGCGGAGAGACGTCCTGGGTCAGCGGAGCCTTAAGAATCTGGTGGATGGGTGAGAGGCCTCCAAGACCGTTTGTGATTAACGAAAGCACGCTGCTGTTGTTTCTAAAACCCACAGGGCCCCAACTTGACTAGTCGAAGACACCTTTTAAGCAATTCACTGGCCAGTTGAATAGTACCCGGGTACCACAATACACACACACATTTACATTCCGGGACTTAACCTGTGCGGGACTCACTTCCTAATCTCCGAAAGGGATTAAAGATTAGTTTCTTATTTCTTTTTCCGATACGCGTTTCTTGAATTTCGAAGCATTATATTTTCTGTTCCGATGCACGTTTTCCCGAAATACGAAGCCTCGTATTTCTTTTCCGCTGCGCGTTTCCCGAAATACGAAATACTGTAAATATATCTACGAACACCGTGTTATCTATTATATGCCATTCATTCTAGTAAACTATATAATTTATAAAATCCACAACGGTGCCGGAGTATATTTATTCCCTAGTGCGGGGAGACTGACCCGTGGTTCAATTTCAGCGGCTCCTCCGGGAGTGAGCGCTACACCAATAAAAAAGGTATCACTACGTACTGCTATACTCGTAATTTTGGCATCTGGACTAACACGGCCTATCTCTCCCACATAATGAGTACATACCCTATTGAATCTCCATTGTTTATTTGGTTTATAGAACGGATACTAAATTTGTACAATGTGCAAGATTAGCAGTTTCCTGTAGAGCAGTGGTTCCCAACCCTGGTCCTCAAGTTCCCCTAACAGGCCAGGTTTTCCACATATCTGAAGCACAGCACAGGTGATTGATTGCAGGATTCAGTCTGCATTTCCCCAAGTTAATCCTTAAAACCTGGCCTGTTGGTGGGACCTGAGGACCGCTTTGAGAAACCCTACTCTAGAGTGTTCCCATCTTTTGCATCTTCAGCAGAAGATTTACAGGTACTTTGCTGTTGCTATGGAATGTGTGCTGGTTCCATAAAGGGACGTTCCAGGACAAGGTTGACCCAGAAATTCACTCTATACATAATGTGTTACTATAATCTATGTGGAAAGCAGACTAAGTCTCAAATCGTTTTTGAGGTTCCTCTAGTTACTTCATGTTGTGCTCAGACCAGGAAGTGACTCCGCCAGTCGGATGACTCCCTTACCTTTCTATGGCAATGATGACCTTGGACCATATATCCCTGCACGGCAGTGGTTTCTGGGAGTTGTACTTCTGATGCTTTTGACATTCATGTGACAGAAGGTGGAGTGTTACAGTGTTAAATGTTCCGTTCCAAGCCGCCTTGATGCCGCGCCTCGGTTCTGCGTGCTTAAATCATCTGATGGATAGACTGGAACGAAACAAGGAGGGTCACATAAGGCTTTTTGCTACATCTGGCTTTGCTTTCCCTCCTTTTTAATTATTATGGCTTTAATTAAGAATCGACATAGGGAAGACGTCAGGCTGGTTAATTATTCTGTGTTTGGCGAACGCTCTGGGCACTGTCTGGAGGTAATGAAATCCATAAACAATAAACATCTATCGAAAGCGGCAGCCGATGAAAGGTCCGAACAGTTATCACGCTCGCTGGTGAATTAACTAGTAAGGGTGCGGACACATTAATTCCAATAATAATAGTCTTGGGAGGCGTTTTTAGATGAAATGTTTTGCCTGGCGGACATATTTCTATTTCTGTGTCTGTCTTGTGGCATTTAATTTATACTTTGTTTCAGGGTGTCTTATCATTGACTTTATTGCTAGTGCTCTGTGTATACATGATGCCATGTTTGATGCGTTACATTCTTCCCAACCGCGGTCCTCAAGTACCCCTAACAGGCCAGATTTTGCAGATCACCTTGGGGAAATGCAGACTGAATCGCGCAATCACTAAGCAGCAAATCAGATGACCTGTGCTGTGCTTCACATATCCTGCAAACCTGGCCTGTTAGGGGTGCTTGAGGACTGAGGTTGGGAACCACTGTTCTAGAACATAAATGGTATTTCTTTAACTCCACGTGTACCTGTATACTCTTATCGTGCTTCGGTATTTTCATTAAGGCTAAATAGACTGACCGTGTAGGTAGGGCTGGTGATATTCTCGATTTAGGCTGTGGCGACACACTAAGTGCGTCCATTGTGATCACCATCCCAATGTCCATCGTAGCGTTCTAATGAATCGGATGGAAAGACCACACAATGTAACGTGTGTACTTTTGATGGATGTTACAATGGCCGTGGAGTTTACCTTCCTGTCGAGCCACTACTATGGATGTCAGACGGGCCCAACAAATTGCGATCCTCCATGGGAGGCTTGTGCTTTGTAGTGCTATGTACACAGGCGTCCACTTCTCACAAATGTTCTTTCTGCGCTCGTGTGGCCCCAGCCTAGACAGAGGTTGTGGTTGAACCCGATGTTACTTTTGTGAAAATCGAGGACTATGGATTATTATTGACAGACTTTCAATTTCCGAGCATTGACTGAGCAGAGCCAGCAGTTCCCACATACACCTGACAATCCTGTTGGCTCTGCTATGCCGATGCTCGGACTGATGGTCCATCAATTAACAAATCCAGAGTTCTTGATTTTCACTAGTAAAATTTATCATAACCTCAATTAAATTGGGCCAAATTGAGCATACAACCCAGCCCTACACTAAGGGTTTCATCACTACAAGAATCAAGTCTTGTCCCAAACCCCAGTATGTACCATGTTGGCATACTTATTGACGACTTTCCTCCCTGACGTTTGAATTGTGTCCCTTTAAGACGCCATGAGATGGCCGTGTGTAGCATGACTAGTATGCAGTGTTTATGATCCTATGTGTGCGAGGGGGCCCCTAATGCTGGGTCCATTGGTCCTGCCTGCATCCCATTTAGATCCCAATCTACATTTGTTATTATGTTTATGATTAACAACAAAGAAAGTGTTTCCAGTACGGACAGTATCTGTTTATTCACTTTGTTTTGATTTGGCAAAAATGACTATTTTGTGCCAAATTCATAATTATTCCATTAGTATGACCCAAAAGGAAATGGACTGTGATTTAAAAGTCCTGTGCTGCTCATCCAGGTGTAAGTGCTCCAATGCTGGTCCATGAAGTACGACTGATGCGAACACTTGGCTGTTTTTGAGGCTTAATGTCTCATGGTTCTTATTCGTTGGTCTTGTTCTCTCCTATTTACTGACTTTGTCCCCGAGAAATGGCACTAGTCAAGAAGAGCCAAAAAAAAGATCGCTGATCGCTTTCTAGGTAAAGAATTCAGTTACATTGTTATAACTCGTGACCGTAAAGGATCAGTAGTGCTATGGCCACTTTGCTGATCCTACTGGAGGACTTCTTGAGTAACTCCAAACTGGAAGACTATGGCGGTTGCTTTTTTTTTATTTTGCTTTTCCTGTTATTTCTTTACTGCTGTGATGTGTATTTTTGGATTGCTGATATCATACTTCCTCACCTCACTCCACTTTGTCTCTACGTTGTGTATGATTGAAGTAACTAAATAATTTAAAACGTTCAGAAGAAAAATCGAGGGAGCCATGACTGTCCAAATGGACTTTAGACCAGTGTTTTTCAACTCCGGTCCTCAGGACCCACCAACAGGCCATGTTTGCCAGATATCTGAAGGACAGGTGATATGGTTTGCTGCTAAGTGATTGCAGGATTCAGTCTGCATTTCCCCTAGGTGATCCTTGAAACCTGGCCTGTTAGTGGGACCTGAGGACTGGTGTTGAGAAACACTGCTTTAGACGTTCTACTCTTGGTGTTATTTAGTGGGATCTAGACTTTACATCTATATTTAATCATATTTTGCTTTGCAGTTTAAACAGTTTACTGATTTTGGTGACCCAGGGAACTCTTCCTAATCATTCTGCATAGGGTAAACTTCTCTCAGGCTAACAGAGGTGATGACCAAGGTTGATGTAAGGGAGTTTTGCTACCACAGTGCTCCCTATGATCTGTGCGTAGCATGCACTACCTGAGCTGGGAAAGGAGGTGGTGGGGGTCAAGGGTGGAAGGGAGTTTTGGTGTTTGTGTTCGTTAAAAGACCAAATGACTTTGGAAGAGAAGGAGGCTGGAGGAAGATTGAAAAGCTATTTGGTATGTATCTCTGTGTGTAGCGTGCACTACCTGAGCTGGAGACTCGAAGGGAGATTTGCTCTTTCAGTGCTGACTGACAGAAGAGGTGATGAGAGGAGGGAGATTTGCTCCATCCATGTTCCTTATGCACGGTCTTGGGTGCACTCTGTGAGGTGGGTGAGGAGAGGTTGGAGGAAGATCAAACTAAAATTTCCTGAGTGTAGTGTGCACTACTGGAGCTGGAGGAGGAAGATGTGTATATATAGTGTGCATGGTATAAGTAAGGAGTGCGTAGTTGGGGGGGGGAAGGATGATTAAAGGGAGGTTTTCAGTCTCAGTACTCCAGAGGCTTTGAGTCTAGTGTGCACTGCCTGACCGGGAACTGAGGAGGAGATTGACCGGACCTTTGCTGTATTGTTGATGCTCTGTGCCTCCAGAGCGAGAGAGAACACTCTTTTGCACAACACCTCAGACACCTGACCTCACCTAAGCGATGTTTACCATCATGGTTTATTGAGAAACCATGACATCCTGTTTGAGTCCATATCTCCCATAGTAACCTAATGAAGCGTCCGTATCTTCCCAGCGGCCATCAACAAAACCTACACCACCCAGAGATAACAAGCTACAAGCCTGTCACTTGAATGGTCAGGTTTTCCAAGACTCCTATCGCTTCTCCGTATTACTGTGTAGGACACGTTGAGTGCTATCAAGATGTCATCTCTCAGCGCTGTGAGTCACGATGTCTGGCGCAAGGGCAGGAGAACACTAAGCTGTCTATACATCCAGACACCGGTTAGTGTGATTGAGTCAAGACCAACTAGTGTGATGCTCCCTTTTAAAAAAAAATCACCCAAATAATATGTTTCATGGAGTGTGTTCAGCTCTGGGAAAATTCTATTTTTGAGACACTTCTGGCATGGCATGATGGGTTAATTAAAAAAATATATTATTTTTTTCTTCTACCTGGCTTCATTGTCCCATGACGAAAGCGTTTGCCGTGCTAAATCGACAGTGACTGGAAATGTGTACGTCTGCACAACATATGTAAATAAAATCTTTGACAAATATTCGGTGACGGCCCTCCAGAAGAAATCTTTATTCTGGCTATCGTTACAGTGGAGAGTTCTTTGTGTTTTGTCTGAGAAGTTGCAAGAATACAAAGTTAAAAAAAAGCAGATGCACCAAGTTCCATCACACATGCAGTTGCATATCAAATGGTCCCACTAGCGTGCGCTGGTGGTAACATTAGGATGTGCGTGCCCCTGTGAAACCTTTCACAATTGAAAACGTATGTTTAGAAGATTTTGCACAAAATTCACATTTTTCATTAGAAATAACGAGCCGGTAATCAGAGTTACAGTCAGTTTTAAGCTATTCATCCTGGACCAGATAATGGACATCTAAAATGTCAAATAATGTAAAGGTGAAAGAGAGGACCTCTTGTGTCTGCCTGGGCACATTAAGCACACCCTCGCGCACGCCTATGGATAGTTCCCAGATCATTGCAGTTGTAATTGAATCATTAAAGTTTGACTCCAGGCTTTAAAGTGAACCCGTGATCAACTAGTTCCCCTTCCCAGCAATGTCCCATCAAGGGGTGGAAATCCTATTGGTCATGACCATCAGTGTGATATCTAATTTCTTGGTGAGAAATCGCAGACTGTTCTTTCCCAGTTCCACCCTTGAGCGCTGCCATGTTCTTCCTCCATCGGCGTCGCTTCCTGAGGTTCATCGAGCAGCACCGTGCGATGGCCTTCAGCGGTGATGTCATCACTAGCAGCCCATCACCAGCCTGGAGCGAGCAGAGGGCTCCTCCACTCTATTTAAAAAAGGTGATACGGGCACTCCAGCTTCTCAGCCAGGACAAACTTATTGAAGTTACATCAGATCAAGACAACATTTCGACCTGCTGTAACTACATTAAACTTGTACTGGCTGAGAAGTTGGGGTCAACAACAACCTGGAGGCGCTGGACAGGCAAGTGGTGGAGGGAATAGTAACACAGTAGTGGAACAGTCCGGCAGCTATGTTCCCCGTGGGTCTTCCCAAAAACCCAAAAAGAAGTACATATATGAAAGAGAAATGGAATCAGCGCCTACACAATGTCCCCCATCCGTGGAAGGCAAAAACACCTGAACAGAGCACCCAAAAGAGAACTCGTGGGTAGACAAAGTTGGATGTAGGTAAAAAATAATATATTACCCTGTGTGCTCTGGTACCCAATAGGGTGAATGATGATCACAGGACATAAAAAATAAAGAAACACATATATGGCGCAGTATATCAGCACAAGGTGTAAAGATAATCACACGAGGAGGAAGAAAACTCGCATATGATGGAGCCTGTGCAATATAGGCTCAATATGAAGGCAGTGGGTCCCTTCAGGGATGACCCCGTCCCGTCCTCGTGTTGACCCCGTCCCCGTCCCGCCCAAGTAAACCTAGGAACCACACGAGGACGGGACGGGGTCATCCCTGAAGGGACCCACTGCCTTCATATTGAGCCTATATTGCACAGGCTCCATCATATGTGAGTTTTCTTCCTCCTCGTGCGATTATCTTTACACCTTGTGCTGATATACTGCGCCATATATGTGTTTCTTTATTTTTTATGTCCTGTGATCATCATTCACCCTATTGGGTACCAGAGCACACAGGGTAATATATTATTTTTTACCTACATCCAACTTTGTCTACCCACGAGTTCTCTTTTGGGTGCTCTGTTCAGGTGTTTTTGCCTTCCACGGATGGGGGACATTGTGTAGGCGCTGATTCCATTTCTCTTTCATATATGAGAAGTTGGGGTGCCTGTGTCACCCTCCTTTTTTTGGGATTATGTGATTTTGCCTGTTTTGAGATGTCGGCACCTGTGAAGTATTGTTGGTATTTCTACCTATTTTGCGGTCAGTTGCCACTTGTTAGGTTGACACTGGCGGCTGTCACTCACGACAGCGGCATGCCAACGGAAGTAAGCATTGGCAAAACTTGATGGAAAATCACTTAAAATATTGCTATGTATGCACTTGCAAAAAAGACTCCTGTGCATATATACAACTATAGGAGCACGATTCCCTATAATGAGCCCAACGTGAGTAGGTCATGACTGGCGCACATTGGATGGCTTTTTTAAAATGCATTAAGAAAGTGATAAAGAAGAAATGCAATACATAATACTCCTCCTGTGAATCCCCTCTTTTTGTATGTGATCTCCACCCCGCAACAAATCCATTCTTGAGCCAAACCTGCAAACGAACGTGACTATGAGATGGAACCCCAAGCCAATACGTGCATTGTCAACCGTCGTCAAGGGAAGTTTGCATGAAACATTTGGAAATGGAAAAAATGACTACAAATAATGGGTTACTTTGCAGAGGTTTGAAATATTTGGGTTCAGGCAACAGGTAGTAAAAGTGAAGTGATCGGCAAGTGCATCCTATTGGTTACCGGGGGGGGGGGGAATTTCATTTACTCTATGGTGACTGGTCTACTTTTTTTATCAGGCTTTTCCTACAGCTCCATCTGTACATAAACTTTATATTGTTGACGAATACATGAGGAATGCGTAAAATATCTCACATGAAAGTGACTTTCAGGACAGCAGGAACGTTATCCAGGTTGAAATAATCAAGAGGTTGTGCATCAGGGATCAACTCCACCCCCCCCCAAAAAGGGGTTATTCACAACGCACTGAATTGCACCGAACGGTGAATTTCACCATATGGTACAGTTGGTCTATTCACTAACTAAACTGTAAATTAGCCAATTATACTATATAATAATACTGGTGAATTTATTTATTTAATTGCAAAGTATTTTACCAGGAAGGATATTGACCGTGACATACGGTGCAGTTCGCCACAGTTCGGCATCGAAATTGTCCCATAGAGAAGTAATGCTTAATCTATTCCGAGAATGCTGAAGTGTCAGGAAAATGACCTGATTTTCTTGGTTCAGATCGACAGGATTAAACCCGCGAATCCCACAGGTTTCAATGTAAAAAAAAAAATATATAATTTTTTAAAAAAAATTCAACAAACATTTATTCTTTTCATTTTCAGCAAAAAGTCTTATTTTTTTTAGAACACCTCTTTGTATTTTTTTTGATGACACTTCCCCCCCGCCCAGGTTTTTTTTTTGTTTCTGTAACAGACCTTTCTATTATTATTTTTCTTTTTATAGGACCATTTTATTATTTAGACACATTTTAATATATTTTTGTTGGTTTAACCCTTTCGCTGCTGAGGCGTTTCACGCCTCTGTGCTGAGGTCATATTTACCGGTTTTGCTCATCATGTTTAAATGTGTTTTGAAGGCTTATTTTAGTATATTACCCAGACATATTATATATCGTTCTTTCCGTCAGACTCGGCAGATTCATAATATGTCATTATTATATGTATACGTCATGACCTGCCTGTATATTATAACAAAAAATGCAATAAAATATGAATTTTCAATAATTTACAACGTGTAAAGTGTATTTTTTTCACATTTTAACATGCGAGCAATTGCGGTTATATTTTGTATGGGGTGCGCTTGTTAAAAAAATTGGAGATGGGGTCTCGTTACATTTTTTTTTTTTTTTTGGGGGAAATTATGCGATTTTTAACAAACGCACCGCATACAAAAATCGTTTGTGCAGCATCATTGTTCACATTATAATTGGAATGGGAACAATATTGGTGCATTAACAAACCAAAAAAAACTTGTTTATTTTTTTTTTTATAATTTTTTTTTAAAATATTTTTTTATTTTTATTTTTAATTTTTTTTTAAAAAAAAACTTTTTTCACTGTCGTGTTTCGTATCTTTGGAACGGCCATGCTCTGGCCGATCCAACCATACCAAACTTTAACCCCTAGCTGCCATGGATCGGGAGATAGGGGTTCCAATGAACCCCCTATCTCCACCGTTGGTGGCAGCTAGGGGTTAACTCCAGGACTGGCGTCATCGTGCTATGCACAATGACGCCAGTCCTCAGGGGGAGTTCCCAGAGGCTTGGCCGACATCCAAGATGTCGGCCAGCTCCGGGAAAGGATCACCGGATGACATCTATCATCTATCACCGGATGACATGTCCCTGCCGGGCTCCCGAGTGCTGGGCTGACATCCAAGATGTCAGCCCGCACCGGGGGGGTGCAGCAATCCGCCGGAATCCGGCGGATTACTGCCTCCTATGCTCGGACGCGCTGAGCGCGTCCGTAGCACAGGAGAACCACTTGGCCGGACGCGCTGAGTGCGTCCATAGCAGCCAAGTGGTTGAACATCTATTAGAAGACTAGGAAAGTTTTAATTTCTTTTCTTTTTCTCCCTCCATCTTTTTCGTGGGGCTTCAGGCCACAAGGAGAAATCCGATTCTGGGCATTTTTTCCCCCATATCTTGTAGCTGAGCTATTTTATTTTTGTTCCTCGCCGCACGCAGCTCCTCCTGTTTTGGCTCAGCGACTCCCAAACCTGGAAGTCCCTGAAGCTTTTCTGTGGAGCATGCGTGGCGTAGTGACTATAAATTGTTAACCGCTACGTGACTTGCGCCATTTACATGCGCAGGTTCCGTAACGCGCCTGCGCAGAGCAACTAATTTCGAATCGATTTGAATTTCATATATCAATTCGATAGTTGATATCAATTCGAATTTTGGATCATTAGATAAAACCCCAATTAATCAAATTTTGCCGTTAAAAGAAAAGCTAGGGTTAAATTTTAAGTTGTGTCACAGATTTAGTATTTGAGTCAAATTAAACAGTGAAAGGAAATTAATTTGTTTCATAAAGTCCTTTGCTGACTATTACTTGTATTGTAAGTTAATATCAATTTGATAGTTCATTTCATATTCGATAGTTGAGATCAGTTATTCAAATTTTTCTTTTATCATGATGACACAGTGTAAAACGAAATAAATTAGTGTTATACCGTTTCGTTTCAAATTCGTATCGTATTGATTCGTTATTCGGAAGTGCTTCCGAATACGAATGACCAAATTTCTATCCGAATTTTTACAAAACGAATGCACATCTCTAATCACTAGTGACCTGGCAAAATTGTGGGGTGAATTGCAGCATCACCATTAGCCGGATTTTTGGATTTCCTGGCTGCTTGTCACCAGATCGGTGATAAGCAGCCAGGAAATGCAAAAATCCGGCTGCTGGTGATGCTGCAATTCGCCCCACAATTTTGCCAGATTAGGGGAGCTGGGGGAAGGGGGTGCACTCCTCACATCCTGACCACTTTCAACCTATATGAAGTGGTCAGGATGAGTATGGTGTCCCTTATCTGTAAATACTTAGGAAGTGACTGGCTTCCAAGCACACTCGCCATGTTCTCTTTCCTTGATAACTTCTAAGCTTGGTTAGCAGTTGCCACCATGGGGACTCTTCCATGACATCCCTCAACCGCTCCACTCCTCCACCACCAGGGAAACTTCAAAAGGCTTGCGATATGCCTTCCCGCAAAGGTCTCTATTTTTTCTTTCCTTCCTAGAGTCAAGAATACTGTCTTTGACCTTTCTAGTGACCTTGGGAGTGAGAAACAAATGTGGCTTTTTTTTGTTTTGTATGCACTACTACAAATTCAATGGCGTAAGGTATTCAATGAATCTTTTAAATGGTACGATGGCAGGGGGAGGGGATAGCTTTTTGGCGTTCACAGGTAATTTCATGTCTGATCCATAACTGTTTCATGAAAAAAGAAAAACAAGCAGAGCTTACAAAGTGTCTTTTGTGATTGTGAAACTGGAGGAAAATGTCCCATTCAAAGCTCTGAATCTGATCCGTTCTCCGGTGTAGGGACGGTTACTTGACAGTCTGGTGAATGGGGGGTATTCTCTTGGAGGATCATAGGTCGGCACGCAGACGGCAGCCTGTCCAAGTAGCATAAAATTGCATCATTAACCCTTTTATAGGCTAAAATGTGTATTCTAATTCAATTTTTTATAAAAAAATTGCATCTTATTATTATGAATTAATGCAAGATTAGTGTGCCCCTTAAAGAAAAATTAACTTCTCGGTGAGGTCTCACTCCTGTCATCCTGTATTACTGTATAGAAGCTACAAGAATCAGCCCTTGCCATCACTGTATTAAAAAGCACAACACACTTTGCTGTTGCATTACAGCAGTCAGGCAGAGGGTAGATTACAGGGAGAGCTGTGGGGTCAGTCGCTGCTGTACAGGGATAATATTCAGGGGTTATATTGAGTGTAAATCCCTGTACAGTACATATACAAGGTGTTGCTGTAATTGCCATACACAGGCATTATGCAGCACATACATATACAAGGTGTTGCTGTAATTGCCATACACAGGCATTATGCAGCACATACATATACAAGGTGTTGCTGTAATTGCCATACACAGGCATTATGCAGCACATACAGATACAAGGTGTTGCTGTAATTGCCATACACAGGCATTATGCAGCACATACATATACAAGGTGTTGCTGTAATTGCCATACACAGGCGTTATGCAGCACATACAGATACAAGGTGTTGCTGTAATTGCCATACACAGGCATTATGCAGCACATACAGATACAAGGTGTTGCTGTAATTGCCATACACAGGCATTATGCAGCACATACATATACAAGGTGTTGCTGTAATTGCCATACACAGGCATTATGCAGCACATACAGATACAAGGTGTTGCTGTAATTGCCATACACAGGCATTATGCAGCACATACATATACAAGGTGTTGCTGTAATTGCCATACACAGGCGTTATGCAGCACATACAGATACAAGGTGTTGCTGTAATTGCCATACACAGGCATTATGCAGCACATACAGATACAAGGTGTTGCTGTAATTGCCATACACAGGCATTATGCAGCACATACAGATACAAGGTGTTATTGTAATTGCCATACACAGGCATTATGCAGCACATACAGATACAAGGTGTTGCTGTAATTGCCATGCACAGGCATTATGCAGCACATACAGATACAAGGTGTTGCTGTAATTGCCATACACAGGCATTATGCAGCACATACAGATACAAGGTGTTGCTGTAATTGCCATACACAGGCATTATGCAGCACATACAGATATTGCATTGCTAATAATCTCATTATGATCACTACAAACCCCCATAAGCAGGAGATCTCACCATTTTATTATCTGTCTGCAGCACATTTACTGACACAAAGGCCATTTCTGCCTGTATGCTGATAATGCAGATCATGTGTGACATTTTGTAAGAGACGCCATCTAAAGTTTAGAAACCCTACCCCCCTTCTCTCACTATAAGTCTGCAGGGTAATCCAGACGTGGACCCTTTGCTCAAGGTGCCTAGAGGGTGTCCGCTATACCCTCCTGACAAGGTCTAACAAGGGTAAAACAATCGTTGAGGGTTGCTGCACCTCTTGTGCAGGGATGACGTCCTTGGCATTCAGTTCTGGCCGCCCTTTCTGGGTGTTTGCGTCTGATTTGCATATGGAGCAGTTGTCCCTGTAATGGCACAATCGAGCTAAAGCCTTGTAAGACCTGATTGGGCCCCACCGTAGAGCAGGACACTAGTGCTGTTGCTTGTCCTCAGAACCCTCACAAGCCCCGCCTTTCTCTTATTTCCACCTGTATGCTGATAATCCAGACCCTGTGTAAGATTGTGTGAGATAAAAGACGCCATCTAGCCTTTAGAACCTTTCATCCCAGCAATATTTCTGTAAAGGATAACCGAATATATGAAAAAATGTTAAATGATCAAATTCACATTGTTAATCCATTACTGTGGCTGAATAACAATTGTTCTACTAAACTACTATTTTACCCGTTTACTCTAGATTCGAATGTTAACTACACATCCCATGTATCAAATAAATGGGTTCTTTTTTCATCAACAAAATGTACTTGGTAGTGAATGGGTTAATGACACAACTTATTTGCGCACCAGGTGTAAGATGTGTCTGCTAATATTTATTTGCTAGTAAATGACTGCTTTGAAACATTGTGGATTGGATTATAACCACCCCCCCCTTTCTCTTTTTTTAGGGGAGTTATCCAGTTTGGGAAGATTTTATAAACAAAGCTGGAAAGCTACAATCTCAGCTCCGGTAAGTTGCACGTGTGGTTTCATTTGGGACAAAATAAGTTGGTGTGTTGGGTTATTTTTGCCTTTTTTTTTTTTTTTGTCGGGATGGGGGCAAAACTACTTCAAGTGTTAAAATACATATAGACAAACTCCTTTTGAGCTTGTTGCATTTATATGAAAATATCAGGGTTATTCAGAGAGAGGTGAAACTCAGGAGAATGACTGGAGAAGTAAAAATTCTAGGTCAAAATAGCCGATTTGGAAAGTGAGATAAATTAATTTTTCTGGTTTGGCTATTTTGGCCTAGAATTTTCATTCTCCAGTCATTCTCCTGAGTTTCACCTCTCTCTGAATAACCCTGATATTTTCATATAAATGCAACAAGCTCAAAAGGAGTTTGTCTATATGTATTTTAACACTTGAAGTAGTTTTGCCCCCATCAAGTGTTAAAATACATATAGACAAACTCCTTTTGAGCTTGTTGCATTTATATGAAAATATCAGGGTTATTCAGAGAGAGGTGAAACTCAGGAGAATGACTGGAGAATGAAAATTCTAGGCCAAAATAGCCAAACCAGAAAAATTAATTTATCTCACTTTCCAAATCGGCTATTTTGACCTAGAATTTTTACTTCTCCAGTCATTCTCCTGGTTTTCACCTCTCTATGAATAACCCTGTATATATGTATGTGCAAATCAAAACTATAGCAACCTCATATATATCTAAAAAGTGTGTGTGTATGTGTGTATATATATATATATATATATATATGTATATGTATATATATATATATATATATATATATACACACACAAAATAAGAGGAGAGCACACCAACATTATTCAAACACAAAAGAAACCACAAGAGCAGCTAAATTCATTTAAATATAGAGATTTTCCAGATTTAACCCTTTAAATGCTTACAAACATTTCTTAACCCCTTCAAAGACACGTGGGGTTCTTAACCCTTGCAATAATTCAATACTGAGCTCTGTTGAACAATGGTGGAAGTTTAGTTTGCAATGGATGGCCATGGATTGCGTAAGCCTGCCAACAGCGACAATGTATTCCACCCCTGGCAGGTCCTATCCTACTAACCTAACCCAGGGGTGGAATACATTGTCGCTGTTGGCAGGCTTACGCAATCCATGGCCATCCATTGCAAACTAAACTTCCACCATTGTTCAACAGAGCTCAGTATTGAATTATTGCAAGGGTTAAGAACCCCACGTGTCTTTGAAGGGGTTAAGAAATGTTTGTAAGCATTTAAAGGGTTAAATCTGGAAAATCTCTATATTTAAATGAATTTAGCTGCTCTTGTGGTTTCTTTTGTGTTGTTTGAATAATGTTGGTGTGCTCTCCTCTTGTTTTGTTGTATATCATGTTGTCTTGAGATGCACCCGCACTGAAAGCGTGGTTAAGGTTGAGTGCTGCCCCTCTCGTGTAAAATATATATATATGTGTTTATTATTACAGAAGCTATTTGCACATCACGGCAATTCAAAGAACTGCATCCCAGAGCTCATGTGCTACATTCCCCAAATGCAGCAAGGAACTCTGGGTAAGACATGCAAATTACCTCTGTGTCACTTTTTTGCATCCTGGGTCTGTTTTCACACAGAATCCTACAATCAATGCCATGCCATATTTTGGCTTTTTTGTTTTTAGCAGAGATCAGGTTTATGCAACTGGTCAAAGCCACTTCTGGACAGCGCTGTTTCGGGTTTATTGGACCCTCATCAGCAGGAGCTAGGCATGACCAGTTGCAGTTGGATGCTTGGACCCATAGGGCAAATCGGTACTTTGGTTGAAGGGTTCTGTGTGAAAACAGACCCAGGATGCAAATAAATGAGACAGATGTCATTTGCATGTCTTACCCAGAGTTCTGTGCTGCATATGGGGAATGTAACACAGGAGCTCTGGGATGCAGTTCTTTGAATTGCTGTGATCTGCAAATGGCTTCTGCAATAATAATCCTTATTGGTTATTGCGTGGAGGCTTTTTATCGAATTTTTTTGCCCTCCACCACAACCCTAATAAGTACTAATAAAAATATATATATTACAAAACTGTTTGGCAATGTGTATTTATATGGTCTTGTTGCAGCTATATCAAATATATACATATAGTGTGTGTGTGTGTGTGTATATCTTCCCTTTTGATATCTCTTCTTATTATGGTTTACGTTGT
Source organism: Leptobrachium leishanense (assembly GCA_009667805.1). Taxonomy (NCBI): domain Eukaryota; kingdom Metazoa; phylum Chordata; class Amphibia; order Anura; family Megophryidae; genus Leptobrachium; species Leptobrachium leishanense. Next base: position 32,710,832 of record CM019067.1, on the reverse strand, counting down.
CAAATAATCCTACAAATCTCCATTAAAAACAAAGTCTGGGGTTCCTATCTCCATCTCTCCACGTCCACACACACACACACGTCCCCCCCCCGCCCCCGCTTGCCCATTAAACCCGGCTCCTCTTTTGAGATTGGTGGAGGGAGCAACAGAGCGCTTGGAGACAGGAGGATAGTCTGACGTCTTTTTGTGCGCAATCCTCTCTGCGCGTTGGTTCGCTCGTTCCTCCTTGCCATCCCCTCACTCGCTCTCTCCTCCTTTGTGTGATCCAAGGGGCTCTCTAGAAAAGATTGGCAAATCTGTTGCTATGGGAACAAGAACCGGGGTAGCGCAGAGTGAATTTCGGCGAAGGAGCAGCGAATAATAAGGGAGGAAATAAAAGCCAGGGATTCTGCTATTGGCTGGCGATTTCCTCTGCTTCATTCTGCAGCTGTTTGTGCAACAGATTTAAATTTCATCTCCTCGATTGTGCGTTTAAATCGGTTTTGAAACGTGCCTTGTCCCGGAGAACTGGTCCATTCCGGACATGTGCAAAATGCAAATATTTCCAGGCGTCGCTGCCTGGAATATTATGAACCCTTGAATCCTCACCGTGTGTGTTTACACCTGCATCAAGTGCAAAATCCTTGTCTTTTTAATGTGTTCCCCCCCCCCCCTAAAATGAAATGTTAATTGAAGACATCCTTATTGCAGAATAAAACTGAGATATCAGAGGAAGACAGAGATACAGTATATAATATCCGTAACATGATACAGCGGTGTGACCCGTCCCTAATACAGCTTCTACAACTCACCCCAGGCGATAGTCACAGGAACGCGGCTCCATATACTCTATATAGGGATATTATCATCCTTTATTTATACAGCGCCAGATACATTAGTATTCCACACATGGATGATACGGCCTGATTCAGGGGACCCTGTTCCCAAGGGAACTTACAATCTATGAGAGGTACAAGTATTTAGTGAGGTAGGCACATCCATATGGTTAGGTGTCTTGCCCAAGGACACTCGCTGGTGGCGTCTTCTGAGTGGAATTGAGTCGTCTTTCCATGATTGTAGAGCAACGACCTAGTGGTTAGGTTGAACCCGCTTCTCGTAAAGTCGAGACTTGCTTCTTCATGTTGTATTGGAGGGATGTGCTGAACAGGATTTTAACTTGCTTCTCCACGGTCGAAGGGTAGAGACGTCACCACTGGACTCCATCCAGCCGGTATCCATAATGACCAGAGAATAGAGCGTCCTGTTTTTGGCCTTATGGTACATATAGAGAGAAAAATGTAAAGGAGAACCAATCCGATAAATCCAGGGGAAAAAGCAGAGCAGGGTTGTTAATTTATATTATATTTTATTTATGTAATTTTTTTTATGTCTTTGCCCATTTTTTCAGATTTTAACCACTTGGCTGCTAAGGACGCGCTCAGCGCGTCCTGCCAAGTGGTTCTCCTGTGCTACGGGATTCCGGCTGATTGCTGGCCCCCCGGTGCGGGCTGACATCTAGCACCGGGGGGGCCAGCCGGGGGGGGGAAAGATAGATGTCATTGCGGCAGCCTACAGCCTGCCCTTCCAAACCGGGCCTGCTTTTAACCTCTTGGGTGCCGGATCACAATTCGGCGCCAAAAAGCACCGAATCGTGATCCTCTCCCGGAGCTGGCTGACATCTTGGATGTCGGCCAAGCTTCTGAGAATGCCCCCTGACGACTGGCGTCATTGTGCATAGCACAATGACGCCAGTCCTGGAGTTAACCCCTAACTGCCACCAATGATGGAGATAGGGGGTTCATTGGAACCCCCTATCTCCCGATCCGTGGCAGCTAGGGGTTAATGTTTACAGAAAAAATGGCGTCGCGCCCATACTCACCGGAGCGGCAGCAACTGCCAGGAGTAACAGCCCAGTTAATGTATAAAACATAACAAGGAAAAAAGGTGTCATCTGCGCTCGTTTCTATGTGTTCCATGTACAACAAAACTGAGGTTTTTGTTTGTTTCAATGGCCATTGCAACGTAAGCCCACTCGCCACTTCACGGCACCTCTTTACAGAGTGAGTACCTAACATGTACCAAAAGGCCGCTCTACTGAGCAGCTCCAAGCCCCTCCTGCTGCTTTTCAGCCAAGGAGAGGCAAAGATATGGTGGGTTTTAGTTATACACGCACCAAACACTTCCCATGTGTTAATGTTAGTTATTGCTGGATCGGCATGGCCTTTCCAACGATACCAAACATGACCATGTAAAAGTAAAAAAAAAAAAAAAAACACTATAAAAAAAAGAAGTTTTTTTTTTTGATTTTGTTAATGCAGCAATATTGTTCCCATTTCAATTATAATGTGAACAATGATGCTGCACTAACAATTTTTGTATGCGGTGCGTTTGTTAAAAATAGTGAAATTTTCCCCAAAAAAAATGTAACGAGACCCAATTTCTAATTTTTTTAACAAGCGCACCCCATACAAAATATAACCGCAATTGCTCGCATGTTAAAATGTGAAAGAAAACACTTTACACATTGTAAATTATTGAAAATTCAAATCCTATTGCATTTTTTGTTATAATATACAGACAGGACATGACGTATACATATAATAATGACATATTATGAATCTGCCGAGTCTGACGGAAAGAACGATCTATAATATGTCTGCGTCATATAATAAAATAAGCCTTCAAAATGCGGTTAAACATGATGAGCGAAACAAGTAAAAATGAGCTCAGCACAGAGGCGGGAAATGGCTCGGCAGCGAAAGGGTATTATATCAAATTGTAACCTCAACATAGATAATTTTAAGGAAAAATTGCCCAGCCGAGAGCGAGAGATAAAAGTAGCAGACCTGCAACTCTGATTTTTGTTTAATGCCTTCACTGACAGTTTTTTTTGTTGTTGTTTTTTTCTTGCCCATGAAACCACTTTTGGGAACCAGTGGCTTTATGGGAAATGGACTTCCTAATAGCCATACAGTATTAATCTGCTGTGGAATCCCTTCAGCACATTCCTATACTGTCTGCACTATTTGACAGCCAGATTGTTCCATCTACTGGCCAAAAAGTGCCACTGCAGCTATAGTGCAGCTGGGCTTGCCGTATCTCCGATAGAAAATGAAGACATGACATGACCCAGCTGTTCACCCCATTCTAGGACATCGGCTGTAATTTCTGATGTTTCTAGAACCTGAGGGGAACATTCTGGAACCCATATGCTAAGGAATTTCCTTTGCATTAAATGTATTTAGCTTTGCTCCAGAAAATGAACAGATCGTCTATCTCAAACCCCTGGTGCTTTTGCAGACCTAGTTAAAGTGGCACTCTACTCTTGGTTTAAATTGGTCAGGGTGTGTAGAGTCTCCCTCCCCCAGCAACCCTGAGCTGTCAGAAATTGCTGAGGGAAGTGGAGGAGTTTCCTCCACCCCACCAAGCGTCAACAGCAGCCGGGATTTTGAATTTCCCGGCTGCTGGTAAGCAGATGGGTCACTAGTGATGGTAGCACACAGACCGTGCTGACATCTCCCTCTCGGAGACCAATCGCTGTAGCATGAATGTGCAGCTCCGATCCATCACTCTGCTCAAGCGTTGCGGAACTGCAGGAGTGCAGAAGTCGTAGCGCTGTGCAATTTGCGGATCCTACGCTGGCAGGTTGTGTGGGAGCACAAATTGCACAGAAAAGCTTCAGGGATTTCTGGGTTTTGGTCGTCTCGGAGATGAAGTGGAGGAGCTGTGTGCGACAAGGGACAAAAGGTGAGTAAAATGATCTAAAATTAAAAAATTAATAATAATTTGGCAGGACAATTCAGGGAAACTATATTTCAATAGAGTATCCCGTTAAGTCGAACTTTAGTGAAGGGGTTAATAAAGCATTATGCAGGACAGGTGCTCTTTGCTGCTCGGGGATCCCTGGGCAATAATTGGCTCTGTTAGTACAAAGTGACCATACATTCAAACTGTGAATGAATACACTCATATTGTTAATCTAAAACCATATTATAATTTACCGGAATGGGTTATTCTGCCATGACGTTTATCACGCACACAGAATACATCACTCACTCTTCACGGATGTAGTGGAAACCATATAAATTATTTAGCGCGTTTCGCATGGAATGCTGAGTGTATTGTACGAGGGACACTGTGTGTTTTCAGGGCGAAATTGAGTTGCTTCAGGGATCCAAGGAGAAAACTCGGTTAAAGGGATATTTATGAAATATTTATGTGGGATATTTATGTGTGAAGATGGTGGTAGCTTTGTCTTTGCTAGATTTTTTTTTTTTTTACTATATATTTAAACCTTTTTTCCCCCATCCTCAAATCTGTAATTAATGGAACCAGTTAAACAATTACGCTGGGAGAATTGCTAAAAAAAAATAATAAAAAAAAATGTATACAGTAGGTGTGTGTATGTGTGTATGTGTGTGTGTGTATATATATATATATATATCAATTCTAGGAATCGATCAGTAAGCATCCAGACCTGAGGAAGAGAGGATATACTCTCGAAAGCTTATCTTTTAAATGTAACGTCCAATAAAAAAGGTATCACTACGTACTGCTATATATATATATATATGTATGTCCCATAAACCTGAAACAGCGCTGTCCAGGAGTGGCTTTGACCAGTTGCATATACCACCTGATCTCTGCTAAATAAGCCATCTAATATGATATGGAATTGATTGAAGCGTTCTGTGTGAAAACAGACCCAAGATGGAAAAAAATGGGAAATTGCAGATGTCATTTGCATGTTTTACCCAGAGTTCTGTGCTGCATATGGGGAATGTAACGCATGAGCTCTGTGATGCAGTTCTTTGAATTGTTTTGATGTTTAAATGGCCTTTGCAATAATAAACTTTATTATTTGTTGTGAGGAGGCTTTTAATCCCATTTTTTGCCCTCCACCACAACTTAAATGAGTGTGTGTGTGTGTGTGTGTGTGTGTGTGTGTGTGTGTGTGTGTATATATATATATATATATATATATATATATATATTAAATAAATAAAATCCCCCCTCTTAAAGAGAACTCAATTGCCAGCTTCATCTATTGTTTAAATTCTAGGAGAAATGAGGTAACATTCCTAAAGGGGCTATTCAATAAACGATGAAGTTGCATCGTACGGTGCAATTTCATGTCCGTTCGTCTATTCAGGAAGCTGTCAATTCTTCAAATATTGGCGAATTGACAGTGAAATATGGTATGGTTCAGCACAATTCGGTGATCTTTGGCGGCAGTGGAATTGCCCCATAGATAAGTAATGGTTAATCTATTCAGAGACCGCCGAACTGCACCAAAATGTCAGTGAAATGCCCTGATTTTGGGTGATTCATTTCGACAGGCTTAAATAGGTGAATCCCATAGGATTCAAAGTTTTTTGTAATCAAATAGTTTTTATTAAGGGAACAATATGCAGAAAGTACAGAATTAGGACAATAATAGAGTACAGCAATACATCAAAGGAGTATGGTAAAAGGATTACCAACCGGGTACCATTGTAGAATAGGCGTAGTTTGTCTATGTAAATCAGGTCAGTTTTACCAGTATGGTCGTGAGTTGACCTGTGCAGGGGTACGCTTGGCTACAGAAGAAGGAGAAAGAATTTCCAGAAAGCGAGGTAGTAGAGAGAAACAGAGAGGAGAGAGGTAAGCGGGAAAAGATGACAAAGGGAACAGTAAATTTAAGAAGAGAAAGAGAGGGAGAAAAAAAAAATAAAAAAAAAATATTATAGTAGTAAAAGGAGGGGAGGGTTCAGTAGTAGGTGGAGGAAAACTAAATAAGCAAAAGGAATGTATCTCAGATATTAAAACCCAAAAGGGGAGAGAGCTCCGGGAGCAGGGACCCCGGCATTCTGTTACCCACTCATTCTGGTGTCAGCGATCGTCTACAGTTGGCGGAGGATATGAATGAGTTCCAGTGGAACCAGGTGGTGTTATGTACTTCTGTCCAACCACCCGGGGGCAAGGTCGCTGTTTCCAGAGATCTAATGGTTTCGACATTCGTTATCAGGTCCCGAGATGAGGGCACTACTGATGAGTTCCAATGAATCGGGATGAGTGCTCGAGCTGCCAGTAAAATCCGGGTCAGTACAGATTTCTTCAGTGATTTTACAGATAGGGCAAAATCCTAGCAAAAATATCTCAGGTGTGAAGTCCAGTTCGATCTCAGTGGTGTGTTTAATTAGAGAACTTGTGGGCTCAAGAAGGGGACACGTCCACCAAAGATGTAGAAAAGTTCCCTGGTCTCGAAGACATCTCCAACACTCCGTAGAGTGAGTTGGACTAAAGCGGGCTATCCAAATGGGGGTAGGGTACCATAAGGACGCAATTTTGAATGACGTTCCCTTTAGTCTAGATAGAGGAGTGCCGTGGTGGATTAGAGTGAAAGTTTTTGTCCAGTGCGCATCGGGAAGCACATTTCCCAACATGGTATCCCAGCGTTCCACGTACGAGGGGGGGATCCAAGTCAGAAGACTGGAGAGCGTGGTATTGGGAGGAAAGACTGTGTGACGGGACGGCGCCTACAGCACATTGATTTTCAAACGCCGTGAGTGGTCGAGTCAGATTTGTACCGTTAGGTAGTGACAGCAGATAGTGTTTGATCTGCAGGAAGTTAAACCTGTCTAGATAGGTAAATGGTGGGTCTGTGTCCGATGTTGGGACCTGTCGGAATTGGCCATCTTTTAGCACGTGCATGGCCAATAGGCCCGGGTGGGTGGTAAAACGATTCCGTAGTGTTGGCCTGAGGATTCAAAGTTTAAAAAGGAAAAAAAAAAAAAAAAATAGCATTTTCCTTTTTTTTTTCCAGCAAAAAGCCTCTTTATTAAGAAGAAATAAAAAGGTGTCATCTGCGCTCGTTTCTATATATTTCCATGTGCAACAAAACACAAGAGGTTTTAGTTTGCTAAAATGGCCATTGCGGCGTAAGCTCACTCGCCCCATCAAGGCACCTCTTTGTAGAGTGAGTCCCTAACCAATGACCAAAAGCTGCTCCTCTGAGCAGCTGCACGCATCTCGTGTTTTGTTGAGGTGACTTGTTTTGAGAGCTGCCTTGATGGGGCGAGTGAGCTTACACTTCAATGGCCATTTTAGCAAACTAAAACCTCTTGTGTTTTGTTGCACATGGAAATATATAGAAACGAGCGCAGATGACACCTTTTTATTTTTCCTGTTATGTTTTATGCATTATCTGGGCTGTTACTCTTGGTTGTTGCAGCCGCTCTGGTGAGTATAGGCGCAACGCCATTATTGCTGTATTTTTATTATTTAGATGAAATTTTTGATTCCCAATTCTTTTTATTTTTTAGTTGTTTTTTTTTTCTTTTTATTCTGTAACAGACATTTTTATTTTTTAATGGATTTTATTTTTAATTGTTTTAAACGCCTTTTAGAAGAATAGCAGAGTAACGGGGGGGGGGGGTCTGCAATTCAGTGGTCTTCGGCGGCTCCACGTTCGGTGCAAACAGGCACCCTGCAGTGAATGGTGAATTCACCGCAGGGTCGGCGAGAGGCAGTCGCCAAAGCGCACCGAAATTGTGATGCTTTCTGAATAACCCCTTAGATCAGTGATCGTGGTTGCTAGCCGTCCCACTTTATTTCCAGGGATGGTCGTAGGTTTGTGCTTGGTGTCCTGGCTGGGGGTTTTATGGTCCTGGACAAAGTCCCAAGATAGGAGTCTTGCAGTGGATGAGTTAATTTAGAGTTCTGGGACTATTAACCCCCGGGACACTGTGCAATAATCCATGAACACTGACTATTGTCAACGATGAGTGACAGCTAACATCCGCACCCCATGCATTTTGGAAGAATATGTTCCATAATGCTCAGCTTGTCTTAGAGGGACTTCCTGGTAATTTTTTACATCTATCCAAATCGATTTAACGTGTTAAAACAAGCATTTTCTTAATTTACACCCATTATTTATTTCCTGCTATTTGTGATTCTGCCGCGTACTACTACGTGAGTCTCTGGGACTTGTCTGATATAAGACTCGGGTGTTTAGAACAGTAGGGGAATGTCTGCGGATTTTACTAACCTAGGAATAACTCCCTATCGGTTGGAAATAAATGATGGGTGTAATTTAGAAAAACGCTTGTTTTTAACATGAAGGATGGATTTGCGTAGAATTAAAATAGGATTATTTATTTATAAAGGATTTTACCAGGAAGGATACATTGAGATTTCTGGGTTCGAGAACATTGAGTGGTTACAGAAATACAAAATAGTAAAATGCAAGAAATTAACACAAGACCAAATATACAGATTAACAGAAAAATAAATATGTAGGAAATAAAGTCATTATGTTACATGTTTACAGGTGCATTTCGTATGGAGTCACTATGTTACATGTTTACAGGTGCATTCTGTATATAGTCACTATGTTACATGTTTACAGGTGCATTCTGTATATAGTCACTATGTTACATGTTTACAGGTGCATTCTGTATATAGTCACTATTTTACATGTTTATAGGTGCATTCTGTATATAGTCACTATGTTACATGTTTACAGGTGCATTCTGTATATAGTCACTGTGTTACATGTTTACAGGTGCATTCTGTATATAGTCACTATGTTACATGTTTACAGGTGCATTCTGTATATAGTCACTATGTTACATGTTTACAGGTGCATTCTGTATTGAGGTATGTTAATAGGGAGCTCTTGAGTGACTTTAGACTGGGGGAAGTTTTGATGGTGTCTGGGAGGTTATTCAATAATTGCGGTGCTCTGTAGGAAAATGAGGATCGAGCCACTTTCTTTTTGTATTGTGATATTGCAAGTAAGTTGCAGGTCCTGGATCTGAGGTTATAGGATGAGGGAACTGCTGGAGGAAGCAGCCTATTCAGGTAGGGTGGTAGCTTCCCAGAAAAGCTCTTAAACACCAAGTTGGAAAGGTGAAGGGTGCGTCTAGATTCCAGCGATGGCCAGTTTAGATCTTTTAACATGTCACAATGGTGTGTCATGTAGTTACATTGTAGCACAAAGCGACAGAATGAGTTATACAATGTAGTAAGTTTCTGGAGGTGTGTTTGCGGGGCAGCTGTATACACTACATCTCCGTATTCAATGGCTGGCATAAGCATTTGTTGTACAATCTGCTTTCTTACCGCGGGGCTCAGGTAGGATTTGTTTCTGTACAGGGCACCTAGTTTGGGGTAGAGTTTAGATGAGAGTTTTTCGATGTGGGGTCCAAAAGATAGATTTGGGTCTAACCACATACCTAGGTATTTGAGAGAAGTGACTGTGGTCATCGTGCCATTTGATTTTGTCCCAACACATAGAAGGGGTGTTTGCAATTTGTGTAGTTTAGGTGCGGTTCCAAAGAGCATTGTAACAGTTTTGTCAGTATTTAGAAAAAGTTTGTTATTTGCGATCCACTTTTCTACCCCTGTGAATTCTTCTTGCAGCACGGCTTCCAGCTGCGGGAGATTTGGTTTGCTGGTATAGATTACAGTGTCGTCTGCGTACATGTGTACAGTTGAAGCTTTGCAGACATTGGGCAGATCGTTTATGAATATTGTGAATAACAGGGGGCCAAGTATCGAGCCTTGGGGTACACCGCATGTGACTGGGAAGGGAAGTGCTGTCAGAAATGGACACAAATTGAGACCTATCAGACATATATGATTGGAACCAGGTTAACGTACTATCACCAATACCAGAGTTTTTAAGTTTTTGTAATAGGATGCCATGGTCTACTGTATCAAAAGCCTTGGCAAAATCAAGGAAGACGGCTTCAGTTAGATTTCCTTGTTCCATGCCAGCTTGGATATCATTACAAACTTTTAAAAGGGCAGTTGTAGTTGAATGGTTTGGAAGAAAGCCTGATTGATCTGGGGTTAAATAGTTCTGATAATAATCACGTAATTGAGTGTAGACACATTTTTCCAGAATTTTTGACATTACAGGGAGCAGTGATATTGGGCTGTAGTTGGATACCAAACCATTGTCTCCACTTTTATAATATCCCTTTAGGTTTGGCTGGGTGGGAGAGATGGTTCTGAAATATTCAGGGTTCATAACTTAGCCGTCACTGTGCTATAGGGACACGGAGCTGTATGATGACCCCGTACACCCACACATAACGTTTTGTATGTAAGAGAGTGGCCGCGTCCGTCCGGCACATCGGACAGCCGTGGGAATGGAATCTCCTGTTACTGATAGAAGTGGGGAAAAAAGGTGTAGGGAATGGGAGGGAGAGACTTCCTATGCTGGGAAATTATACTTTTAGTTTAAAATCATCGCTGTGTCTCCAAAAAGGGAAATCTCTCTTCCAATGTGTGCGTTTTCAAATGGAATCCGGAAGGCACTTGGCTTTTATTTATATATAAACAATCAGGTCCAGACATATTGGGACATCGACACACTTCTAACATCTTTGGCTCTATACACCACCACAATGGAGTTGGAATGAAACAAACACAATGTGCTTTAACTGCAGACTGTCAGCTTTAATTTGAGGGTATGTACATCCAACTCAGGTGAACGGTGTAGGACTTACAGCAGTTTGCAGATGTGCCTCCCACTTGTCAAGGGACCAAAGGTAATGGGACAATTGGCTTCTCAGCTGTTCCATGGCCAGGTGTGTGATATTCCCTCATTACCCCAATTACAATGTGCAGATAAAAGTCCCAGAGTTCATTTCAACTGTGTTATTTGCATTTGGAATCTGTTTCTGTCATCTCTCAAGATGAGATCCAAAGAACTGTCACTATCAGTGAAGCAAGCCATCACTAGGCTGAAGAAACAAAACAAACCCATCAGAGAGATAGCAAGAACATTAGGCGTGGCCAAAACAACTGTTTGGAACATTCTCAAAAAGAAGGAACGCACCAGTGGGCTCAGCAACACCAAAAGACCTGGGAGACCACGGAAAACAACTGTGGTGGATGACCGAAGAATTCTTTCCCTGGTGAAGAAAACACCGTTCACAACAGTTGGCCAGATCAAGAACACTCTCCAGGAGGTAGGTGTATGTGTGTCAAAGTCAACAATCAAGAGAAGACTTCACCAGAGTGAATACAGAGGGTTCACCACAAGATGTAAACCATTGGTGAGCCTCAAAAACAGGAAGGCCAGATTAGAGTTTGCCAAACAACACCTAGCAAAGCCTTCACAGTTCTGGAACAAGATCCTATGGACAGATGAGACCAAGATCAACTAGTACCAGAGTGATGGGAAGAGAAGAGTATGGAGAAGGAAAGGAACTGCTCATAATCCTAAACATACCACCTCATCAGTGAAACATGGTGGTGGTAGTGTCATGGCGTGGGCATGTATGGCTGCCAATGGAACTGGTTCTTTTGTATTTATTGATGATGCGACTGCTGACAAAAGCAGCAGGATGAATTCTGAAGTTTTTCGGGCAATATTATCTGCTCACATTCAGCCAAATGTTGAAGAACTCGTTGGACCTCGCTTCACAGTGCAGATGGACAATGACTCAAAGCATACTGCAAAAGCAACCAAAGAGTTTTTGATGGGACAGAAGTGGAATGTTATGCAATGGCCAAGTCAATCACCTGACCTGAATCCCATTGAGCATGCATTTCACTTGCTGAAGACAAAACTGAAGGGAAAACGCCCCAAGAACAAGCAGGAACTGAAGACAGTTGCAGTAGAGGCCTGGCAGAGCATCACCAGGGATGAAACCCATTGTCTGGTGATGTCTATGCGTTCAGGACTTCAGGCTGTGATTGACCGCAAAGGATTTGCAACCAAGTATTAAGAAGGGAAAGTTTGATTTATGATTATTATACTGTCCCATTACTTTTGGTCCCTTAACAAGTGGGAGGCACATCTGCAAACTGCTGTGCCTCCCACTTGTTAAGTCCTACACCATTCACCTGAGTTGGATGTACATACCCTCAAATTAAAGCTGACAGTCTGCAGTTAAAGAACATTGTGTTTGTTTCAATCCAATTCCATTGTGGTGGTGTATAGAGCCAAAGATGTTAGAATTGTGTCGATGTCCCAATATTTCTGGACCTGACTGTATATACAGTGGTGTATTTAGGTTTTGTGCTGCCCTAGGCCTGACTAAACTTGTGCACCCCCTAATATAAATTTGAGGCACCCATTCCTGTCAAGGGCACACTTCTTCCTGGTTAATCCCTACCCTTCCTCTTTAAGCTCCGCCTTTTCCTCTCTTTATATTAAAAGTGGATACCAAGTGCCTACTTGTATATTTTGTATACCATTTCAAATCTACTATTGAGATAAATAAAATTATGAAATGTTTAAATTCAAGCATTTTTACAAAGAACAGCCACGCATGTCAAGTATTCGGTATCACAGCCGCTCTAATTGGTTGAACAATAAAATCCACAGAAACGTGCACTGCATATGAGCGTATCACAGAGCTGCACAGCAATAAAACCCACAGAAATGGGCACTGTGTATGAGCATATCACAGAACTGCACAGCAATAAAACTCACAGTAATGTGCGGTGTGTATGAGCGTATCCCAGAGCTCCAGGGCAATAAAACTCACAATAATATGCAGTGTGTATCACAGAATCCACAGCAATAAAACTCCCAGCAATGCAATGTGTGGTGTGTGTCAGCGTATCAGAATTCACAGCAATAAAACTCACAGCAAACCGAGTGTATATCAACAAACAGCAATTATTTATTCTATATTTACCGGCCTCCGTCCGCGGTAGGGCTGTGTGCAGAGTCAGCAGGGACTGTGTACGGACTCAGCAGGAGGTCCCTCCAGGCCACGTTAGGATCACGGCTGTGCCTGTGCGTGGAACCATCTTGTCAGCAGTGGGGTACCACTGCCAGAGGGTGTACCGTGGCTTTGATTCCCTTCCCGGTTGGTGTTCAGTCCAGAATAGAGTGAGAGTCCATGTTAACGAAAGGCCGGGCAGCGGTGTGCATGCGTGTCACGTGGTTCAGCCAGTCAGATGGTACTGAGACTCAGTACCGCCTGACTGGCTGGACCGTGTGACCTGCACGCACGCAGCCTCACCAGGAGCCAGGCAGCTCAATGAAAAATTCTATCACTGCAGTGCTGGTTAAGGAAAGGTTCACTTTAAACAGCAGTAAGCAGACAGGGCTTCAGATTCTGCTGATACCCCCCTTTACCTGCTGTTTACTGTCATCTTCTCTCTCTGCACACAAATCACATCCCCCTCCCCTCTCCTAGAGCTGCTGCGGGGCAGGGGAGGAGCTATGGAGGGAGGAGAGGGGGATTTTTAGTCTATTTGATTTTATTTCGTATGCAAACGCCCTGCTCCGCTGCTCGTTGTTTGAGAACACAGCTCAAAGCTGACACACAGTGACAGTGGCACCTCCTAGTACCCCGTAATGACACCCCAATAATCACTGGTACCTGGGGCGGCTTGCCCCCCGCCACTCCCCTAAGTACACCACTGCTCTGGGATATGCTCACACACAAGTTTGGCGAACTGCCAGCAAGTACGGTGCTGTTTGAAGGCAGTGCAAATCCCCATAGAGAAGTAATGGTTAATCTATTCAGAGAACACCAATCAGCAGAGAAATGGCAGTGAAATGCCCTGATGTTCGGTGGTTTCAATCAGCAGGTTTATTCAGGTGAACCCCATAGGTTTCAATGTTAAAAATATTCCCGTTTTTATGCAATATCTAATAAACCATTTATTATTTTAATCTGCAGTAAAAAGTCTTTATTGATTATTATTTTTTTTTTTTTTTTTAGTACCTTTTAGTCATTTTTCAGGTTGGTTTTTTTTGGCAAAATTTCCCCCCCCCTTTTTTCTCTAACATAACTTTTTATTATCAATCATAGGATCTTATATGTAAATTCCAGACATTTTAGTTCAGTAGTTCTTTTGAAAACAGCAGGCCACGGGTTTGCGGTGGCAGCATTCAGCGGCCGACTCCATGCACTTTGGGGACCCTGCAGTGAATGGTGAATTCACTGCAGGGTGGGGAAATTTTATTTCCCAAAGTGCAGGGAACTACAGAACACCAAAATGTTGGCGTCATTTCGGTGCTCTGTGAATAACCCATTTAGTGGTGAGGTTTTTTGCTGCCCCCTGGAAAGTGAAAGCCTAGGCCTTGCCTACCCAGGACATACTTGAAAATTAGTGAAATCTCAATGTATCCTTCCTGGTAAAACGGTTTGCAAAAGTAAAAAAAAAATATATATATATTTATTTTTTTTAGGGGTGGGGCCACCCGGTGTGGGCCGCCGCCCCCTGGAAAGTGCTGCCCTAGGCCTAGGCCAAAATACACCACTGTGTATATATGATTCTGTGGGATAAAGCACAACGATGCAACCTTGGAAACCACGGACTACACAAACTGACTATGGTGATATTGATAACCCAGTTCAACCTAAAACTAATCTGCACTGCCTGGCTAAAAAAAAAGTCACTACCTGGATGTAACTAAGCCAATAGGTGCTCGCCTTCCGTTGGATAATTACTGCAGTGATTAATATGTTTCTGCATAAAATGAGGTCATGTGACTCCCTGAATATACTGAATGAGCAGGCTTTTCCATCAATGTTTTTTTTCTCCCCTGATGGCACAGCGGGCATATTCCAAGATGGCAATGCCAGAATTCATCGGGCTCAGATTGTGCAAGAGTGGTTCAGGGAGAGTGAGACATAATTTTCACACATGGATTGACCACCGCACAGTCCAGACCTTTATCCCAAAGATTCTCTATGGGGATAATGTGCTGGAGAAGACTTGACGCAGCGCAGTGACTCTCCCATCATCAATACAAGATCTTGGCCACAAATTAATGCCACTCTGGACGCGAATGATATGACATCACCTGAGCTTAACGAAACGATGCCACGGCGAATGTGTACCGGAATCACTGCAAAAGGAGCTCCAACAAAATATTAATGAGTGTGTAACGTGTTTTTTTTTTTTTGGCCAGGAAGTATATAATGGCCATTTTTAGTTATGGTCTGTTAAAAGGCTTGTGTGTGCCTTGTAGCCACAAAGATAGGTCATACTGTTAAGACCATTAGATCTTACAGACAGGTGTTCCAACTAATATCTAGCTTTTGGGCATCATTAACGAAGAGACGATTAGCTGCCGGAACGTACTTGTCCTCGTCGACTTTGTTAATTGCATAGGGATATGTTGCCTAGCTCAAAAGCATTAACCATTGAGTTGATGATTGTAAAACGCAGCAATTTTGCCAAGGATGTCCATTTGCAAGTGTGTGTTTCAGGTGTGGACAGGAGGTTCTAAGCCTTATTGGTTTTGGTTCTTCTATGTCGTTGCCTTCTAGATGTCTATGGTAAAGGGGATTTGAGATATGTGCGTGGTATTAACCCAGTTCCTGCCATTGCCCACAGAATGTTAAAAAAACAACTTTCTTCTCTTCTAGGACCACCGTAGTGGCGGCTGCAGCTTTTTTGGATGCTTTCCAGAAGGTGGCCGACATGGCAACAAACACCCGCGGTAAGTGCTTCTTCTATCTCATCGAATACGTCAAGTGGATCAAAGATCTCTCTATTAGTTTCCGATTTGGAACTTTACCCCAGAATCGTTCTTCATTAATAACTTGTGCGTTTTATAGCGCTTTTATAAATGCCGCTCCTTCCGCATCATCTCGAGAGGAAACTCACAAGGTATTACTCCCAAAGTTAATAATTTTGAAGGCATAAAACCTTTATATTATAGAAAATAAATTAGTTTTTCCTCTTCCTTTCCCTGACATATAGCTTTGTTTGGGGAAAACCTTTACAAGCGTAAGATAGTTATCCATATGTAGGATTTATCTGGAGTGGTCTCTGGAGTCCAATTTCATGTATTGCGCCACTTTCTAATCCAGTGTCTTATCCAATTTTGGGGGTCTCTAAACATTTATTATTGATTGTGAAAGGGTTTTAATAATTCAGACAGCTATAAAATATATACACACACCTCTAAAACATTCATATGCCTGGATATCGTATGTGGAGAGCTGTATTTTTGGTGCAAAGAGAGGAAAAAGAAACCGTGCCGAGGATAGGTTCCTCACCCGTTATGCAACCAATTCGATATTTAAGAATGAGCCAGTTATTTTCGGTTAAAGCATCATTATTTTTTAAATGTTTTATTTTTTTACACATTTTCCTCATATTAATACTTTTAGTCCTTCTGCGCCTTTTCCGTGTAGAAGAGCGCTGTGAGATGAACAGCCGGTAACAACGAGCCATGTACTATGGTTTTGATTGGTGACGGGAGAACCTCAGGCATTCAAACACTGGTTTCCCAAAGGCTTGACTTGGCAGTCCATGGCTTTTCTTCACGTGACACCAAGCTTTCGATTTATTTATTGGAGCACAAATATGTATCCCACCCCAGGTATTTTTGGCCATTGATGGTGATTAAGGCTCTAAAAATTGAAATGTTATGGTTTCTAGCGAGTGTTTTTGAATGTTGCCTCTGAGCATTCGGGATGGGAACCACTATCCTGTCTGTAGCACAGACTGCATTCATACATCGATGCCTAAACGTGGTCCACTCAGATATTTGTGACCTGTGTTTATAGTGATGATCATGGCAGTGATATCAAGGGTACAAAGCTTGACCATCTCTCCATTTTTGATGAAATTCCTCTGCACAAAAGTTGTAGAGAAAGGTAGTTTAAAGAGAGACAGTGATGGAGAACCTCGACGTCTCAGATGTTTCTGAACTTCATGTTCCATGATGCTCTGACAGCCTTGTGCATGTCTAACGGTCATGGGAAATGTACTTCCAAAACATCTAGGGTGCCAAGGTTCACCATCACTGCTCTAGGCACCATGATCCATCAATGTAATTTGAATGGTCATGGTAACCTGATTGTCCTCCTCTCTCTCCCATCCCCATGGTGGTGTTCAAGGGCTGATTCAGCCATCAGAGCGGAAGACTCTCCTCACCAAGAAAGCCGTCAGTCAGCAAACGCTGATCTGCTATCTGGGCAAAACGTCGGGAATGTCCGTTTATGGCTATCCAATCTTCATTCACTCACATTGAAAGCCACTGGAATGGATGGACACTCACTTGAGCATCCAGCCTACTCTGTCACGTCAAAACCATGTCTGTTGGATCTAGGCTAGTGCCAAATTAAGTCTGGGGTGGGGGAGTGTGGGAGGCTCAGGAGGAGTTCATGTTTATTTATCATAACCATTTCCTCAACAAACAGACATCTTTATTTTTGTGTTTGTCAGTTGGGGGTGGAAAGCCGGTACACAGGACACCAAATTCTTCCGCAAGGCTCCAACATATAATGGCATATGCTTTTGTTGGTGATCCTAAAGTAGTATAATGATGGATAACATTGGCACTCTTGGTGTTGAAAAACTACAGTTCCCATGATGAGGAGAGCCTTAAACTATTTGAATATCGAGCAAAGTAATATCTTCTAAGTGGGGCTGGGCGATATCCTAGATTCAGCCAGGTTTGAGCTTGACTGTGATTTTACTCTTGCGAAAATCAAGGAAGCTGAATCTTTTAATTCATGGAGCACCAGGCGCCCACGGAACCAGTCGGCTCTGCTCTGCTGATGCTCAGATGGACTGGCTGTCAATTAACGAATCCAGAGTCCTTGATTTTTGCAAGAGTAAAATTGCGGTCAACCTTGATACCAAACCAAGGATATCACCCAGCCCTACCTGCAAGGTCTGAACTACAGATGTATTCATACCGTACTACTAGGGCTGGGGGTTTTGGTGGTAAAAGCCCAGTGTGTCAGTGTAGGAAATGTAATCAAAAATAGAGGCCATATGTAAAGACTGTTGGGCATTAGAGGAACTGTAGGCCATAAAACCTTTACAGTGCCAAGGCTTGTCGTGATCTAGCAGCTCCCCAGGGAAAACAAATCTTTTCCTTCCTTGAAACATTTTTCGTGCTTTAACAGCGTCGATCGCATTGTGTGGCAGCAGTAGCAGGGGTTGCATGCTGCCATTTAATGCCCTGCAATCCTGTTAATAAAAGGACCTGGCTGCGGTCAGCAGAAGTCCCATCACACTCAATGTGCTTAGATCAGCAGCTGGTAGCGGATGAGGGCTGGCGCTCGCGGTCCGGGACCTGAAAGAGCTGTCGGTGAAAGCACAAACTTCTAGAAAGGCTCACAAAAAGGCTATCACGTTATCAGCTTTCACAGACCTGCTTTTCATTACTTCCCATTTTATACAATTTTTTTAACTTTTTAAATGCTGTAAATTATATCGAAACCGAAGCAGGGAGAGAAGCCATCGCGTTACGGGCAACGGCGATAAAGGGAGCCTCTTTCAGCAATAGTCCTATATTCTCACCTGGGCTTATCATTATTCATTTTTTAAGAATGATTTAGACCTGGGTAGAAATGGATAAAAAATTTCTTCATCACTAGATGTGGGCTCTTCAGGAAGCAGAAGACCTTGGTTTAAACATTGGAGTATATAGAAAAATATGTAGTGATGGTCTGGAGGGGACAACTCAGAAAATGGGTTGTGTTAAAATCCGTAGGGTAGGAGGTGTCACTGTCTACATATATTGTGCTGCCTTTAAACATTCAGTAGAGCAGGAGTCATCTTGCATTATTTTATGCTTTTAATTTTGATTTATCGCCCTTGAGAAAGTCTTAGGACGAAACGCGTTGGGCATTTTTATTACTATCTAATAAATTTTATTTTTTATTCATTTACACACCTTCCCGATTTATTTATTTATTTATTTATTTATTGATAAATAAGTTTTTGAAGACGTCTGACTTATATCTTCCAACTGGGTCCATCCCACCCAGACATAACAAGGATCCATAGCTTCTCAACTATTCATCTGGAGCAGGAGTCAGCAACCTTCGCGTTCCACATGTTTTGGAACTACATTTCCCATGAGGCTCAGACAATCTAAGGAGTACCTGAGCATCATGGGAGATTTAGTTCCAGACATCATGCTGTTTTACTGGTATTCAGTCTGTTAGTATTCAGGCCTTAGTTGATGTATCAATATGGTACTGTATCTTTACTAAAAGATGGGGGTAACCCTAGAATTTTTTTATTATTTTTTTTAGCAAGTATTTTACCAGGAAGGATACATTGAGATCTCTCTCGTTTTCAAGTATGTCCTGGGTGGCGAGTATGTACCGTTGGGTGTCTTGCCCAAGGACACTTACTGGAGAGGTGCTCTTGCTGGGATCGAACCGATGACTCCACAGGCTCTCTCCATGCAGAGCAGTGATGTTACCTCTACTCCACCCAGCCGGTCTAGAATGGCAACAATATAATACTTGAATATATAGTAGATCAGTAGAAGGATGTAGAGGTGCTCCAAAGAGGTGTAGGAGATGAGGGAATGTATATTAAAACTTATTTGGGATGTACCGATACTAGTAGTAACGTATCGGTGCCGATAGGGAATAGAGAATGGTGCTGCTTCTCTGCAGTGTAGTCAGCACGAGAAGTCCCTTAGTAACCGGAGCAATAAAGCCTCGGTAGGTCAGGACCAGAGTAAAGGGTTAAAAAATACAAAAATTAAGTTAAATATGCTAGCTCAACGCGTTTCGCCATGGTGGCGTTATCCGGGGCATATTCCAACAGCACGCTGCTTGAAGCTCTACAGCGCCGTCCCCAGCATCCCCTCCATGGCGTCCATAGGTCTCCATGGAGGATTGTGCTGCCGGGTCACATGACCGGCAGGATCTCGCCTCTCCCGTCCTCCTGTTGGTCGGCAGAGTGATCGGGGAGGGAGACCTTCCCCAGTCTCACTCTGCTCCCGGCGGCCAGAAGCGGCGGATCGGGCTGCCATTCTCACTGCAGGATGAGAGATGAGTATGTCATTTTTGGGGGGGGGTTGAGCTGCAGGTAACGGATTCTGCAGCAGCGCAATCCATTTACCTCCACCTCTGAGCTGGTGGTAACTTTTTCGTTAGCGACAGCTCTTGGTAACTAGCGTTAGGACCAAGTGATCGTAACGCTAGTTAATCTGTGCTTTCACTTTGCGCTCCCCATGTTGGGCATGTTTAATCCCGTAAAGCAGCACTGGGCAAAAAAAAAAAGGTTCTTCTATCTCTCGGTACCCTGCTGGATGTCGCTTTTATAGCGACTATTTATCACGCACACCCTGTGACTCAAACTTTGAGGAGCCGTGGTCATTTATGTGGGACACCATCTGCACAGTCTTATTCTCCTGACGAGTATCTGAGAAAGATGTGGATATTATATATTTTTGTTTTCTTGTGAGGGGAGGGGGAGAGAGAAACTTGCACACGCGCCATTCCATTTTCGGTGCGTTTCACATATTTTTTTCTACTACTAATATGGATTAGAAAAAATCCTATTTATCCTCCTGTTTGCTTTTGAAGGTCAGCTTTACTGCCTATTTTTTTTTATTTATTTTTTTAATTCATGTCAGACGGAAATTAGTGCTGCATTGATGCTTCCCACCGAGAGTCCCTCCGGTGTCATGGATTAAACTGTTACCATGGCAGCAGCCCAGGATATAGGATGAGATAGGGGGCGCAAGCCTCGTTTCCTCCATGAAATTAAGGTTTTATGACAGAATTGGTGCTTGGCTGTACGGAGCCAGGGTAGATGGGGGGGGTGGGGGGCTTGTACAGAGAGAGAGAGAGTAGTTTTTGGTAAAGACGTATCTACTGATTTTAAGCGTCCAGAATGGGTAATTTAATAAGTCGTCCACTTTATTGACCTGAAAATCCTTTCCTAGTTTTACCCGTTTAATAATGGAAAAAAGTGGGTGGTAATGTAAAATCCAGTCAGAGCATTAGTGGGGCAATATGCGCAATCTGACATTTCTGGTTCACGCAATATACCTCAGAATGCTTGGTTGTGTAGGGAGAGGTATTAGCAGTAGGAAAAGGGAAGTGCTCATGCCACTGTACAGAGCACTGGTGAGACCTCACTTGGAGTACTGTGTGCAGTACTGGAGACCGTATCTCCAGAAGGATATAGACATCTTGGAGAGAGTTCAGAGAAGGGCTACTAAAATGGTGTACGGCTTGAAGGAGAAAAGTTACCAGGAAAGGCTTAATGATCTTAACATGTACAGCTTGGAAAAAAGACGAGACAGAGGAGATATGATAGAAACATTTAAATACGTAAAGGGAATCCACAAGGTAGAGGAAGGGAGTATATTTAAAAGGAAACAAAATAGCAAAACAAGAGGACATAGTCTTAGATTAGAGGGGCAAAGGTTTAAAAGTAACATCAGGAAGCATTATTTTACTGAGAGGGTGGTGGATACATGGAACAGCCTTCCAGTAGAAGTGGTAGAGGCCAAAACAGTGATTGAATTTAAGCAGGCATGGGATAGGCATAAGGCTATCCTAAACAAAAGATAAATCCAGGTAAAGTATCCATGTAATTGGGCAGACTAGATGGGCCGAAAGGTTCTTATCTGCCGACATTTTTCTATGTTTCTATGTTTCTATATACCTCAAGGGGGGAAACAAATCCAGTGACGCGTGTGTTATTATTATTATTTGTATATTTACTGAATTTTTTTCTTCTCATTAAGGTGTTGAGAAATATATTCGGCCCCCATATCTTTGCATTTATTTTAGTCCTAAAACCTTTTTTTTATCATCTAGCTATTCACATCCATTTATTCCTGTCTATTTATACCGTTTCCCGTTTTATTTGCTTTATAGAAATTCACATTCAATATTCCGATACAAACCTTGTTTATTCCCACACTTGTCACAATCAAAGGGTCGTTCTAGCGTAAAAATGACATGACTTTTTCGATAGGGCATGTAATTTTATGTCTGAACGGTCCGAGGAAGCCTGTGTTTTCCGCCTGGAGGTTTTCCTCAGACTCGGTAGATCGCTTTATATGTAGTTGGATGTCGTTTCGGAAAAACTGAATATTTTGGGATATAATTAGGGATATACACTGCCTGGCCAAAAAAAAAAGGCACACGCTGTAATATTTGGTCGTGCCGCCTTTTGCTGTGATCAAAAGACCTGTCTCATAAACAAAATGAAGGGTGCAAAATGGCAAAATTGTGGTGAATCTTTAGGCAACATGACCAAATAAGCTTTTGTAGCGCTCACTCCCGGAGGAGCCGCTGAAAATGAACCACGGGTCAGTCTCCCCGCACTAGGGAATAAATCTACTCCAACACAGTTGTGAGTTTTTATCGTTTAAATAGTTTACTAAAATATTTGAGCAGATGTTGAAACACGGTATTCACAAGTATTATTACAGTATTTTCGTATTTCGGCAAACGCGCAGCGGAAAAGAAACCAAACACGAGGCTTCGTATTTCGGAAAATAAAATATTCGCGACCGAACATAAAACAATGCAATTTCCCGATAGTTCAGAAAAAGAGACACATAGCAAAACCCCGAACATACAATCCCTTCGTATTACGGCAAACGCGCAACGGAAAAAGAGGAAAAATATATATTCGGAACGTATCTTTATTTTCAACCCCTATTCCGATTCCTAAAAGAAAATGAGTCCTGCACAAGTTAAGTCCCAGGAGGTGAAAGGTGTAGTATATGTGTGTGTGGTACCCGGGTACTGTTCAACTGGCCAGTGAGTTTATTTAAAGAAAGTCTTCGACTAGTCAGTTGGGGCCCTGTGGACTTTAAACAGAAAACAGCAGCTTGACCTTTAATCACAAACAGCCTTGGAGGCCTCTCACCCATCCGACGCAGGCTTTAGGCTCCGCTGACCCAGGACGTCTCTCCTCCGGATCTTGACTGGGGATACTAGCGGCCGGATCCGTTGTCTCACTTTATGTTGCTTGTCCAGCTCACCGCCTGCTCTCCGTTCGATTCCGCCGTCTGCAGCAGTGTCTGGGCTCTGGCGAGTCTCCTTCTCCTTAGGCTAGGTGACCCAAATCGGAACAACAGGTCTCCCTCAGGCTTTGGGCCTAGATTCTCCCGCGATCTCCTCGGTGCGTCTGCTTTCTTTGCTTCCCTGGCGCGCTCTGGAACTTTCTCCACGAGGCAGAGGATGTAAGTGTCCAGTCCCCACCCACTTCCTGTCTTCTTGCAAAGCATGCCGGGCATTGTAGTCCCAATGTCCAGTATCTGATCGCGATAGTCTCCATCTTGTGGCCAAAAATAGGTACTGCCACAGCAAGATGATTTTTAACACAGCGCTACACTTTTTTTAGGTGGTCATGATGCCCTGATTATGCCCTTGCCTCCCCCCCCCTCCCTCCGCTCAGCCGATCGGCTGAAACAGCTGAGAGACGCGGAGGACTTTACTCCGCCCTCCCAGCTGTCAATCAGCAGAGCGGGATTCATATTTCCCGTTTCTGCCGACTATTGCCGAGTAGGAGACGTCATCGCGCTTTTAGCTGGCGGCAGCGGCTGAGGATTAGTGTTGCGCGCATCCTCTTGCGCGCAACACTAATCAAAGAAGATGGAGCTGGGAGGAAGCCTGCTGATTGGCTGGTTTACGTGAGAGGCGCGCATGCGCGCTTCTCACGTAAACCATTAGCCAAGTTAAAGATTTTCAGGACGGGAGCAGAAGAGGAGGGAGGTGAGTATAAAAAAAAAAAAGACGCCGTTGGAAACAAGTGGTTATTAGGGTAAGTGTTGCAGAAAGAAAAAAAAAAATACTCTAACTAGGTAGGGAATAGGTATATTTTAATGTGTAAAAAAAAAAGGGGGGGGATTTTTGCCTAGAGGGTCCCTTTAAGAAGTAGAATCTGAAACTGCAAAAAGTGAATTATTTTCCTGATTTGTGTGTCTTGGTGTAAAATTTGCAATTCCGTTCTCTGCAATCCAGAATTTGTTATATATATGTTTTATATGTTTTCTTTTTAGGGAAAAAAAGATATATTTATTTAACCCTCAATGTTTTTCCAGATGCCTCAAAGTATTTCCCTTTTGTGTGAAATCCATTTCCTTCTGGATGTACAGTCGCCTCCCACTCAGGAAACGTGGAAGTGTTCTTTGTTGTGCATCTTGCTGACACGTATCCCCGCCACTCCCTATGCAGCACTAAAAACAGAGATTTTATTTTAGGAGTCCATGGCATCCTGTTTTACAACCCCCCCCCTCCCCCCTTTTCGACTCATGGTCCACTGAATTGAGACGCAAAGTGTTCCTTTTCTGTTGAAGATGGGCAGAATTTGATTTCTACAGATATGTAAAAAATGTTTCTTAAAATGGGACTTTTTAAGCACTAATACCTATACTTGTATAATATAAGAGGGTTTTCTAGATGGTATGGTTTACCTGGTCATGCTTCATATTCCCTAGGACAATAAAGACTTACTATTTGTACTCTAGTCGGGGTCTGAGCATCATGGGATGGTCGGCAGCCATTGGAGTACCAATGTTTACCGTAGTGACTGTAGGGACACATGTCTGGGGATCGAAAACTCAGGAAATTTTATTTCCTAAGCCAAAAGTCTCCATGACTAAATTGTGTTAGAAAGCTAATTACCACCTGATTCAGAGCTGATTGACATCTTATGTCTGCAAACGGAATCCTATTCTAAAGACAAGGCTTTGAAGTTACATCAATAAAAGACTCTCCCGTTCATACACAACCAAAATGGACGCCTCAATATCATTTGATGCGGTAGCTGAAACGGAGTGTTGTATTCAAGCACAAATTAGGTTTTGGGTTAGGGTTAGAAATCAGGGTTTCATTTTTTTATTTTTTTTTTATGTGGATTGAAAGCTGTAAACTACATTCAAGGTTGACAGGGTTGTTCAAAAGCTCCAAAAATAAGCTATTTCCTATTTTCTAATAGTCTATTTTCTAATTTCCTAATAAACTTTTTTTTGGATTTGTGACATAATGGAATTGGGGGCATCATTAATGAGTTACGTTGGTAAATGTTCCAGCATCCTGTCATGTCAGTACATGGATTACTTTTGTACAAAGTCCGTGAAGTCCAAATCTGCATGTGTCCACACGCAGACTGTGCGTATTATACGGTCTATAAACATGCAAAGCGTTGATGAAGGGCCGTGACGCGCCTTCATTTGCCTGATCTCCGCCGCGGTGTGTGCTATTAATGAACATCTCCTTAAAATAGCCAGCTCGTTTGCATTCATCAACAATGTGTACTCAACAGAAATGAGCGAACATATGTAAACACTCAAACAGACTTAGAGGTCAACAATCACCTTCAAAATGGCGCCTTCATGGTGGCGCTTCCCATAATCCTTAAAGTCCGGAGCACATCTGCTGTTTTTTTTTTTTTGTTCCTGGTTTTTATTTTTTCTATACCTTTTTATTTGTTTTTGCCCATTTGCTGAAGATGGTAAATGTCACTCGGGAACTGTTCACATTAAAACACACTGCCTGGCCAAATAAAAGGTCACATGCTCAAATATTTTGTCGGACGGCCTTTTGCTGCGATTCCGGAGCACATTTGACAATGCATCGGTTCGATTAGCTCACGCGATGTCACAGCATTTATTCCCGTCCAGAGTGGCATTAATTTGTGGCCAAGATCTTGTATTGATGATGGGAGAGTCGCGGCGCTGCGTCAAGTCTTCTCCAGCACATTATCCCAAAGACTAACCTCAATGGGGTTAAGGTCTGGACTGTGCGGTGGCCAATCCATGTGTGGAAATGATGTCTCATGCTCCCTGAACCACTCTTGCACAATTTGAGCCCGATGAATCCTGGCATTGCCATCTTGGAATATGCCCGCTGTGCCATCAGGGGAGAAAAAACCCATTGATGGATAAACCTGCTCATTCAGGGAGACACATGACCTTGTTTTTTTGGGCACATAACGTTGTCGAACCTAGACTTGATTGGTAGGCAGTGACTTTTTCATTGGCCAGGCAGTGTATAATTTGCGTTTTTCTGCTTTTTGTGCAGCATGGAATATCATTCTATGTAAGGAAATGCCAGTTCAATTTTAGGATACACGATTACACGTGCATGTGAGGATATGGCATATTCACAATGGCCTGTCATCTTCAGTTTCCTTTTAACTCTTATATTTAAAGTTTATTGAAAAAGCGGAAGAAAACAGTAGAATGGTACAAAATGCAGGCGAGGGAAGGAGATAGATGTAATAACTGATTTCCTTTTAATATATATATATATATGAGCCAATCTTTGTTTTTGTAGTATCTTGGTATATATGTTTGTGTCTGCTCATGGCGTTCAGTATATTTGTGGGAAGGACGGGGCTTCCACGTGTTGGTAATTTCTTTGCTTTTGTTTGTCTCATTAACAGTAGAAAATCAACGTGCTAAGAATAGACTGCTTTTGCTAGTCGTACCGTAGAAAGTCCCGTCGTGTGCGCCATCGAATGGCGAGACCGCAGCTGCTTTTTTGTACGTGGTAATAATGGCTTTGTTGTGTCCCTGTATGCAGTCAGTCTTGCTGAAAGCTGCATTCAGCCTCACAAACACGTTTCTTTTGTATTTACTGCACTTCTACTTTATAAAAACGCAGCTTTCAGACAACCACCCAATATGCCACCCAAACAGGATGTTTCTTTGGTCTTGTTTTTTTATCGAATTACGTAAACCTGTCTGTTTCAGAGTTTTTTTATATATATATATGTGTATATATATATATATATATATTACAAAATTAACATATTAATAAAAATCTTCAATTGTTACATAAATTCAAAATGTCCGCCATTGAAAGTTGAGTCTTCCAGTAAGGATTTGCCTGCCCATACCTGATACACATTGCTAGCATCGTAATTCACATATGATTTGGTTTACGTAATTACCACTCATTACAAGCCATTTGGTCAATGTTGTCAGCAATCCATGTGTTCGACAAGGAATTATAAAGCCTAAAGAGAAGATGAAGAAAAGGTGAGAGGGGCTCGGTAGCTGTGAAGATATTCGATGCCCTCGTTTTAGGTCCCATTGACAAGGTAAAGATTGATGGAGCATCTCTAGGTCTACTTGGCTTTTCATTTCTTCTTGGACTGGTGTGAGTGGACACATAGTCTCTCCAGTCCTCTCAGGGTCTAAGGAGCCCCTGGGTAATTGAGGAGATGGAGGGAGAGAGAGATGGTAAGAGAGAGAGACTAGGAAAAGAGAGATGGGAAGAGAGAGAGAGACTAGGAAAAGAGAGATGGTAAGAGAGAGAGACTAGGAAAAGAGAGATGGGAAGAGAGCCTGAGGAGACGATGACTAGAGTTTAAAGGAAGAGACCCGCAGAGTCTGCATACAGATGGAGATGCTGCGTAGACCGGAGACAGGGAGTGAAACCAGTGGTGACTGGGAAGAGTGAGATTGCAAAGACTAGAGCGAGTACTGGATCCTGGAGGGAGAGACGGCTGTTTCTGAAAAGAGTGGGAGACTGGATGAACAAAAGAAATTAGAGACTAGGTAAGATTGAAGAGTGATAGAAATTGGGGAGACTATATAGTGTTTGGAGAGACTGTAGAGTAGGGGTCAATAACTTTAGCCTTCCAAATCCTTTGGAAATACACTCACCTTGAGGTTTTATCAGCCTAATGAGTAGCTGAGCATCCTGGGATATGTAGTTCCAATACATTGGGTTGGGCAAAGTTCCTTATCCCAGCTGTAGAAGGACATAAAATATATTAGAAAGACTGGAGAAGAGATGAGAGCGAGATGGACAGCGACTCAGTGTGTTAACGCTACAAAGAGTCAATTAAAACTAAAATAGTCTTCTGGCTAAACAGCCGCTGCTTTAATAAAACGTATCTGCGGCTTTCAGTGCGGCCAACAAAGAGCAATTATTTTAATCCCATTTATAAAAATATAAAAACACTAATGTCTTATATACTTATGCCCATTGCACTTTACTCCTCCTAAAGGTTCAAATTAATTTCATGAGCTTCTGAGAGCCGAGCCATTAATGTCCTCATCGCAGAGCTTTATCTTCCCGTTTTCTTTCCACTTGTTTAAGCACCAGACAGTGAAAGGAAACGGCTCAAAACTGAGCAATAAACAAACAAATAAAATCAAACAAAATATGGTCCAATCAGAGGGAGTTAAATTGGGTTTAAAAGGGATACACTATGCAAAATGGAGATTTATTTTATTGTATATATTTGGGGAGATACTGCCGATTAGCCTCTGGCCAATTATATATTTGTATTTAGATTTCCTTTTCTGGTGATTTTACTCAACTTTTGTCCCTCGGAGTGCACGGTTCCTTCTCTTCAGCTCAGGGACAAATGAACCCAGAAGTCCCTGAAGCTTTTCTGTGCAATTTGTGCCCCTACGCAAACGCATAGTGTCAAGAATTGCACAGCACTAGAGATTTCCGCTCTTTACGTACACCGGTTGTGTAGCACCTGTGGAGAATGACGGATCTGAGCTGTGTGTGCATGCGCAGATCCGATCCATTGCTGGCTTTCTGAGAATGCTCTCTACGGCAGATGGCCACGGAGAGGGCGATTTTGGCATGTTTTCTGTGTGCTGACCTTACTAGTGACCAATCTGGTGACCCGGCCACCAGGAAATTCAAAATCCGAGCTGCTGGTGGTCATGTAGGGATCATATCGAGGCCTGCAGACAGCCAGACGTGGCTGCCCCTTTAATGTACCAGCCAAGACTTGAACCCATGGCCTCTGGCATGCTGGTCCGGTTTGCTGTCCGAGTCTGCCAGTGGACTTCAGTGATCATGTGTTTTCCCTATAGCTGTGATGAATCTACGCTGGGATCACTCCTTCTGGACTAACACCTGCAGTGAGTGGACAATGCTCCTGCTCAGCTGATGACACTTGCTAGCCTTTATAAACAGCTTCCCTGTGACCTCAGTGTTCTGTTATCTGTGTTCATTCAGTGTGTGTGGGAGCTTAGCTGTCTGCATCCTGGACTATTTCTCTGGACTTGACTTCGACCTGTACAACCGCTCAAGATCCTGCTCTGCAAGCCCCCAACCTCGACTCTGTCTGACCACGTTTCTGGATATCCCCTACTCTGTACTGCATACCTGGATTTGCCCCCGTGCCAACTCCCACTACACAAGGCCCAGAACCCTACTGGTAACTTTGTGTATTGCGGTTCTGTAAGGGTGTGCGCCTTCATCTGCATCCTGGGCTCCAACTCCTGGTAAGTTCCTGAAAGGTTAGAAAGAGTAGAGTGTCCCTTCCAATCATCTTTGCCAGCCCAACACCTTTTATTTGCAGTCCCAAAAAGAAAGATTCTGGTCTTGCAGAATAAGCCCAAGTTTATAGAACCTCCACCCCAGTTTTGAGATCCAGGAACCTCACAATGGCTGGTTTTCCTGGTATAGAATGGGAGAGCCTGGTCGAGATGGATGTAAGGTGCCTTCACATAATGTAGACATTACTTGGCCATTTGGAGCCTCACATTTTTTTAAGTGATGCCTTTTGAGGAAAGGCTGGCATGGGTTTGGACAAGGGTTATAACTCTCAATCGAATATCGAGATGCCCAGGATTTGACTTCCAAAAAACACACCTGGAGATTTTCAAACCAACACGTCTAACGATATGTTCACGTACAGGATTCCTTGCATGCTTTGTGCCCTTAAGCCCTAGAAAACCCGTGTAACATATCTAACGTTTTCACCGGCAAGACTAGACCTTCAGTCCTTCCATTTTTGAAGTGCCTTTCTAGCAGTAGGTTGGAAACGGCATCAACATGAAACGTTGATAGCTGGGGTCATGTTACGTGAAAATGAATACCTCCTCTAGGTACCTCGAGCAAGGGTTCCGCGACTGGCTTACCCTGTACACTACAAGTGAGCCCCTACGAATGGGCATCGCCACAATGATTGTGAAGGTCCGGAGAACGGGCAACAGCATAAGTGGCCTGCCCTAGGATGGGCCCCCACCCAGGTCTCGCAAGATTTTTTTTGTAGATTCCATACAGATTCTCCAGAATGATCATGCTTCTCCCCCCCCCTTTTTGTTTCCTATTTTTATTTGCATTTTGAGGTTTCTTTGACAATGAGCCCCAACAAAGTAAAACTTGTAAACTCCAGCATGTGAAAACCTCATGTGTCCGAGATAAGCTGCTCCAAGATAATGAGTGATTTTTTTTTTAAATTTATGACAATTCGTACATTTATTTAACTCTATAATAATGTTTTTCTTGACCATATCCCCATCTGCTGCTTCTTATGTTTCAACTTGGTT
Organism: Leptobrachium leishanense; assembly: GCA_009667805.1. Taxonomy (NCBI): domain Eukaryota; kingdom Metazoa; phylum Chordata; class Amphibia; order Anura; family Megophryidae; genus Leptobrachium; species Leptobrachium leishanense. The sequence goes on along the minus strand of CM019067.1, from coordinate 32,680,888 downwards.
TCCAACTTTGTGTAGTTGTCGCCGGGTTTTAATTATGGCATGAAGTTCTGAATCGACGAAACCAAAATGTCTTTGTAAGCTTTGAAGAACACTTGCGCTTTGGTTAAATTCTAAAGTACTGTACCTTTTAATAAGGAGCACACACTACTTTAATTGTCTGTAATATAACTTTGAGCAATAAATGTGTATATTTGATTTTTGTGTTCTGGACCAAAATCTCAGACCCTGAAGAAACATTTCAATCTTTTGTTCGCCGTATCCTGTGCACCTTCAGGATGACCTGCTAATGCGAGAGACATCTTCAAATCCCGCAGAGGCCCGGAACCCTTTTGTTCAGGCCAGAAGTCAATGAAAGCTCCAGCATTCTTTTTGTTTGAGTGAAATGAGTAGAATTCCATTATTCTTGTCCAATTACTGGCAGGTTCATTGCACTTTCTTGCAGATGCTGGTATTTCAGCTTGGAGTCTTGTATAATGGTTGCGTGCTTCATGTCGCTTCCATGCGTTACAAAGACTTAAATGATTTTTTATTTATTTTATAAAATGTTCCTGAAAACAACTTTAAGAGTAAACATCCTCTAGGCCTGACCTATTAAATGTGCTACTAGCAGCATTTGGATGTCACGTTGATGGAAAAGAGGTAGCTTTTCGAGCAAAATGGAGGACCAGACCGTGGCTAATGTAAGTATAAAATCCATGTGACGTGTGGGCAGAGGAGAAGCTGACTTATAAATCCTCCGTATCCGATAAGGTATGGAAGACCTTTCACCTCTTCGATGAGGTTGAGACCCGGCAGTATTATGTAAAAATGCAAATCTTATGACTTTTGGTTGAACACATCGTATCGCCACTCCCAAACAGTATATATAACACAGAAGTGATTGTTTGTTCGATTGAGGTTGTCATGGACTTCCTTTATCCAGACTTGCCAACATTGGTTGGGCAGTGGCTGCTGAGGTGGTTTGTTCGTGAAGTAATGTCCATCAATGACCATATCCACATTAACAAAAGGGGACATGTCATTCAGTATGGACTGCTCATGCACAAACGCTGCATCGGTGCTGACGTATGGGCTTTCAAGACCATGACTTTGACCAATCAAGCACTGCGAGCTTGAGTACTTTGTGTTTGTCTTTATTTCTTACTTTAACCTCCCTGGCGGTGTTCCCGAGTGTGTCTCGGGGTTAAATTTCACCGCTGAGAGTGGTAACCCCCGAGACACACTCGGGCTGCATACATTACCTCCCCCGTGCGCTCCCTCGATGATCTCTGCTGTCTCCTCTGGCGATCGCAATGTTTTACTTCCTGGATTCCTTCTCGCGAGGAGGAAACCACGAAGTAATGAGGTCATGGTTGCCGGAGGAGACAGCTGGGGACATCGAGGGAGCGCAGGGAGAGGTGATGTATCCAGCGGCATCCCAAGTGTTGCTCGGGGGTACCGTTTCCAACATAGGAATTTAACCCCGAGCCACACTCGGGATGCTGCTAGGGGGAGCAAAAAAAAAAAAGACCGTTTTCAGCAAAGAATTTTCTAAATAGGACCGCCAGGGAGGTTAAAGATCTGATGACTTTTCACAACCAGTTTGTGCAGATAACCAACTAATTCCAGAGGGTTCACATACTTTTTCTTTCCACTTTAATATATAGAAAGGCCATGAGGACTGGAGTGATAGAAAGGGCCTCATGGCTACTTGAAAGCTCCGGGTTGACACCGCGTCATGGATCTAGTGAAGGTGGCCCTCCCACCCATCCCCTTTTTTTTTTCTTGCCACACCTACTAGTCTCTTACTCTCCTGGATTGTCCTCTTTTTCAGGCATATCTATCTGTCGATTCCAGGGCACCTCATCCGACTTGGTTCAAGGGGGGTATCGCTATGATTAGAGACACCGAACACAAATATATGAATACAGTTTGATGAACAGATAGTACTATTAGTAATACTATTTTTGCTTTAAATGTGTGGGTGGGGATGCATAGTTATTCTTCAGTATCCTTACAGGCACTATGGTAAATTTCTCTGACATTAGAGACCTTTGAGAGTTAAAGCTCTAAAAACACACAGATTTGACAGCAGGAAAGGATGATAAACCTGAAAAAGTTAGTGGGGCTCAAAACATATTTGCATGTGCAAAGATCTTGTTCTGGTAATCATAGATTTCCAAGGATTTAATGTATTCGGGGACTGTTACTTTAATTTGGCAGCCATTACTAAAGTAATACATTGCAGTTACTTCCTGGTCGGAAGCCATTTGGTGTTCAGCAAGAAGCAGAGACTCAGCTCCACATTTCTTTCGCAAAGGCCTTGAATTTATAAGTCTTCTTAATAGATCGATGTAGAGTGAAATAAAAATTTAAAACGTATGGATAAAAGGAAAGGAAAGACTTCATGAAATCCTGTTTCTGGATTTTTAATAACAATTTGTTAGCTGTCTGCCAAGACTTGTACGTCGGACACATCGAGGGCAGAACAAATCTTGTACTAGCTTCTTGTCTTTTGGAGGCTAATCCCAAGCTTTTCCAGTGAAGGGTTATTCCGATGTTTGAAGACTTGCCTTGTAGATCTGGAACCTCATGCAATATGTGGTATTGTGAATTTGGGCCACTGAGTATATTCTTCTTTTATTCCACTATGTGATGCACTTTTGTTTATGCAAATACATACCTGGAGATTAATTGACCGCCGTGTCTTACCGTTGACAGCGGATTCATGTTCAAACCCTTCGCTTTCTATCACACCCTGTGAATGCACATTTTATACTAAAAACATATAAATCTTAAGTGGCGACTTTTGTCTTGAACCACTAAAATTTTTATTCAGGTCTTTCCGCTAACGAGGGATTATACAAGAAGGAAGGCATCATACCTTGTACACTGGAGTCTTAAGAGGTCATCCATATCCATTGTTTAAATGTCCACCATGTACAGTCCACCTTTGTTGGGGAAGAATAGTATTGAGGAGTAATCATTATGTCTATATTGTTTCTCTTCTCTTTCCATTCACCTCCCCATGACATCTTTTGAGCTACTTGACAAAAGTAAGACTTTTTGCGTAATGTTGTTTTTGTCCCTCTTCCTCACAATGTCCCGGCAGGTCGTCGGCTTAAGCTCCCCGCAACTCTTTTCTCGCCTGTGCCTTTTCTTTTGTTGCGTAAAAGTTCTGAAAATTATCTTTTTGTCGTCCGTTTTTGTCTGAGTCCATGTTTCCACCTTTACAAAGACTAAGGATGTTGTCGCAAGCTCCCTTACTCATCCTTTCTATCAGAGCTGATTTTCCAGCCTGGAATGACCAAGTCAAAATTTAATGATTTTTGCCGAAAACCATTATCGTTGAATTACCTTTCATGCGCCCGTGTGAACTTAACAGAACGTCATTTGTCATAATTAGAAGTTTAGGCTTTTGTCCTTATTAGGACCGTGAGGATTTGCAACACAATTTGAAACAAAACCGTGTTGGTGCCACTTACAGGGATCTCAAAGTCTGGCCTCCCCACCCCGATGCTTATTACCTAAAATTCCTAGAATACCTTGACTGCAATAGATGGTCAGAGCATGATGGGAGCTGTAGTTCAGAAACATCTGTGGGTCCAGAGTTTGAGATTCCTGATCTTTAGTGTCTCTTTTAACCTCCCTGGCGGTCTAATTTTTTCAAAAGTTCTCTATTGTTTTTTTAAAGGAAACGTGTTTTGGTACATAGTTGGCCTGTAATAATTAGGAATCACGCACTGAAATCCGTGCAATTAAGAGTTCTTACTGGTAAAATCCTTTATAAATAAATAAATAAAAATAGTAAATACACTGAGTCCGATAAAGTTTGAAACCCGACATAATAATTTATTATCCCAAAAATAATTATCCAAAATAATGCAAATAAATGATATTCAATAAAATACAACAAAAAACACTGAAATATGTCTGAAAACAAGGGTGAGACGATGTATGGTCTGTTTCTTATACTGTAGTGCCACATAGTGGCCGTTCACAAACATTGCACTTTGGATTATACAGTGTATTATTTTTTTCTAAATTTGCTGCTGGCCCCGCCCCCCTGCATCGTGTGACTCGCAGGGAGCCTTACCAGGAAGCAGGGAGCCGCGATCACACTGCGGGGGACAGCGAGGGAGTAAGGAGGAGGGGAGTATGCATCCAGCCCGAGTGTGGCTCGGGGTTACCGTTCACGGTAGTGAAATTTAACCCCGAGTCACACTCGGGAATACCGCCAGGGAGGTTAAGCCACAAACCTGTTTGTAAAAGTAAACAGCAAACACTACAAGATACGGACAAGATAAGGCTATAAAAACGATGCTATATTGGTTAAAAAAAATAAAAACTACAGTCCTAAAATCTAAACACCATATTCCATTTTTTTTATTTAACAGACTGCTTTTTGTTCATAATATAATTTTAATTATTAAAATAATATTTAATATTTTTCCTTCTATTAGTGATATTTGCTTTTCATTACGTTTAAATGACCCTTTCTCTAGATCAGTGATTTTTTTTTTTTTTTTTTAAATATTACGTTTAAGGACTCTTTGTATGTCAATTATTTCTGTAAATGCCGAATACTGTAGATTTTAGATTTGAAGCACATGCTATATAGATATATATTTTTTTTTATAAATTATTTAAGGTTATCATTTTCCAAAACTGCTTTATATTGTGGGGAATTATTGTATGATTTAATTTTCATGTTTCTACGCTTAAAGTTGTATGATCTTATCTCTGTTGTTTTATTATGGGCCCAAGATCCCTCATGTGTTTATTTTCCCATTTTGAACATACCATTTGACTCTCACTTTTTACGACATCTAAACCCCCCCCCCACCCATGTGACCCTTAATGTCTTAATGTTCAATTCTAGGAACCGATCAGTAAGCGTCCAGACCTGAGGAATACTCTCCAAAGCTTGTCTTTTAGGCCGGGTGCACACGAGACGTTTTTTTAGTGCGCACTAACGGGCGTCGCAGCATATAATTACGCATAATGCGAAGACCACACGCATAACGCGCGCTAGGCATAATGCGCGCTGAAGACGTCCGTCTTGAAAACACAAAGGCTGTTGTGCTAGCATTGACGCAACGTTGGGCGTCAAATGCAGTGCACATGCGCACTTAAGAGCAGGAGGGTCACGCAGCCCCGTCGACGCGCATCATAGAGCGCCGACGGTGATGATGCGGTAGAGTGTGCGTTGACGGGGCTGCGCGATCGCGTTTTGCAGTGCGGGCGTCGAGTGGACGCCGGTGCGTTAGCGTTTTCTTTAACGCCCGTACTGTGCGTTAAAGAAAACGTCTCATGCGCCCCCAGCACAGTCGCCAGAACCAGAAAGATTCAGCGCTTTTCCGGAGACCCAGGACGCGTTCTGTAACCCAGCAACAGCCTGAGTACAAACACATTTATATCACTTCAACAACTCTTTAAACAAAAACTCTACAAAAAAAAATAAACTGTGCGTTGCAACAAAGCCTATGTGGGAGCATAAAAAATATAATGTAAAAACAAGGCAACTGTTGGATCTGGGCAAGCACCAGCGTGCATTGGAAGGCCTTATTACATTTTACAAACGATTTTTATTTGCCTTTTATTTCTGTAAAGCTGCTTTTGAGAATAAATCCTCTAATTTATTTGGTACCCCCGTGTCCTGTATTTCATTGCCAAAGGAGTCCACATCTGAACAGGAATCACAGCACCCACTGCACTGCACAAACTTCATTTTACAGTATTTTACAGTAGTTTTCGAATTTGCTGCCTGGTCCCGCCCCCCTGTGTCGCGTGGCTCGCAGGGAGCGGAACCAGGAAGCAAGTCGCCGCGATCACACTGTGGTGACTGCGGGGGACGGCGAGGGATGAGGGGAGTATACAGCCTGAGTGTGGCTCGCGGTTGCTGATCACGGTAGCGAAACTTAACCCAGAGTCACACTGGGGAATATCGCCAGGCAGGTGAAATGAATTCTTATAAACCTACCTAGTCAGTTTTTGGATTCTAATGGATGGGTCTTAATTTTGGCAGTGCTGTTCCTCTGTCAGGTATTGTCAAAGTACGCCAGGAGTTGCCCCCCAAGATGTTTTAGAACTACCTGATACTCAATCACTTATTAGTTCGACTGAGCTTCAAGTTAAATCCATTTCCAAAACATCTGGGGGGGCCATGGCTGCTGACCCCTAATATACGCCATGCTGTACATCCATCAAGTCTGTGATCTCCAGTGACGTAAGGTATTTAGCCTATAAGCTTTCCATTAATGTTAATGTATCAACATTGTATTTCCAGCTGACTGGTTCAGGTAAACAGATTCACCGGGCAGATCGCCATGTGAGCCGTATGTCAGTGTTTATGTTATCGTCGTAAAAGATTCTGTGACCTGAAAAATCTTGATAGTACGAGTCCGCTCATGGAAAATTTACCTTTCCTCCTGACGTTTGTATAAAGTACGATTAAACATCAAGCCCTATAAGGAGAAGCCAGGCAGTGTGCGCGACTCGTACGTACATACATTGTGTGCCATGTTTATGTAATGCTGGCAGGTAATGCCCTGAAAAAGGCACCGCGTTCGGGAAATCGGCTTCCCGCCGCGCTTTTGTTTGGATGTTCCTGTTCGTTTGGGCAAGTTCAACTTACACCTCTCAATTACAAAACTTTGATCGTATCACTTCTCTGAACACCCATCATTTTTCATTACAAGTCATGTAAACATTTTTTTTACGCACCTTTTTATACAAATCTTTGATTTCTACTTTTTTTAGAGTCATTTTATAATCCAGAGGATTGAAAATTTATGACTCCGGAATAGCAACATACTCAACTCCTATGTCTTTGTTTGTAATAGTCTTTCATTGGAATCCTGAGTTACTGGCGTTTGTTTTATGCTTCATTATCGTTTTTGTTTATGGTCACCTGAATTCCACCGAGCGTTATTATGATTTCTGATAAAAGTCCCTGTGAGGACTGAAACGTCGAATCAATAAAGACTTATTAATTCCACTGCAAAGTCTCCGTGTCGCGGGTTATCGTGGATATATATATAATAATTTTTTTTTTACAAAGGGTTAATTCAAAGACGAAAAAATGGCTGCTCAAAAGTAGTGTCCCTTTTTTTGACCGTAAATAATTGGGCAGGTCCTGCTGGCAATCTCTGCCCAATTATTTTTTAAATTATTTTACGAACCTTTTTGTCCCTCGCCGCGCGCACAACCTCCTTTTCGGCTCAGGGACTCCCGAACCCGGAAGTCCCTGAGGCTTTTCTTCGCAATTTGCGCTTCCTGCGCTACTTGTGTATGTAAAATTCGCAAGTCCGGCTGCAGTTTCCTATGCTACGCAAGTCCTGTTGCGCCTGCGCAGAACAATGGATCGGAGCTGCAAATGCTAATGCGATCGGTCTCCGAGATAGTGACGTCGGCACGCTCTGTGAGTGCCAACGACACTGTTAACCAACAGCCCGGGAATTCAAATTCCCTGGCTGCTGGTGACGCTCATTTTTCTTCGCCGAGACATCAATTACTGCAAATGTTTACCTTGACCTTTTGACTGAATACGCGGCACCACAACCACACGACCTTCAAGCAACCATCATTTTCCAGCAAGATGCTGCACCACCACATCAGGGACGGCATGTTCGTGGGTTCCTAAATGAAACTTTTCCAGACCGGTGGATTGGAAGGGGTGACCCAATTCCCTGGCCACCTCGTTCACCAGATATCACTCCCCTCCACTTCTTTCTATGGGGTTATGTTAAAGATATGGTGTATGGGACATCACTAATCTAAAGCAGAGGATCAGGAGCAGCAGGAAATGCTAGCAGAATGCTTGGTTGTGTAGGGAGAGGTATTAGCAGTAGGAAAAGGGAAGTGCTCATGCCACTGTACAGAGCACTGGTGAGACCTCACTTGGAGTACTGTGTGCAGTACTGGAGACCGTATCTCCAGAAGGATATAGACATCTTAGAGAGAGTTCAGAGAAGGGCTACTAAAATGGTGTACGGCTTGAAGGAGAAAAGTTACCAGGAAAGGGTTAATGATCTTAACATGTACAGCTTGGAAAAAAGACGAGACAGAGGAGATATGATAGAAACATTTAAATACGTAAAGGGAATCCACAAGGTAGAGGAAGGGAGTATATTTAAAAGGAAACAAAGTAGCAAAACAAGAGGACATAGTCTTAGATTAGAGGGGCAAAGGTTTAAAAGTAACATCAGAAAGCATTATTTTACTGAGAGGGTGGTGGATACATCGAACAGTCTTCCAGTAGAAGTGGTAGAGGCCAAAACAGTAATTGAATTTAAGCAGGCATGGGATAGGCATAAGGCTATCCTAAACAAAAGATAAATCCAGGTCAAGTATCCATGTAATTGGGCAGACTAGATGGGCCGAAAGGTTCTTATCTGCCGACATTTTTCTATGTTTCTAAGTTTCTATCACTGATGCCATTGCCACCATTGATGAAGGGATGCTACAGCCAACATGGCAAGAAATCCAGTACCGTCTTGATGTGCTTCGTGCAATTAATGGCGCCCATATAGAGGTATTAAATGAGGCAAAAAAAACTTAAATATATACGTCTCCTTTTGTAATAATTTTCACTTATTTGTCTTTTCATTTGCCTTTTTAATACATTTTTGAAACTGTAGAGAGACTTTATGGACACCCTGTACATTAATAAATGGTTATTACCGTAAATAACCTTTTTAGCCAGTAGATGGCGCCATCTACTGCCAAATGAAGTTAGAGGTTTCAGCAGCAGGTCTATGTTTGTTTGTTTTTTCCTCCCTGCATCGGCTGCTGAAAGTCCAATATTTCACAGCATTTATCAGCTGATTTTACAGTTTTAGCTCTTTGGACTTTATGGGGTCACCTTCTACAGCAAACTAATTTAATTTGGTTTTGGGCTTCAGATCAGCATATCGAGATATCTCTATCGGGGCGCCGGATGGTGCCTTTGAAGCCAGAGATATCTCGATATCAGTAGTGAAGGGGTTAAGTAAGGGAAAAAAAGGGAACTCTGCTTTTAATAGTGTCCCTTTTAAAATGTAATGTCTCTTTTAAAGGCTTTTTACCTGACCTCACCAAACAGTATCTAGTTGGATAGAAAGCAAAAAAGAAAATACAGTTATCACCGAATATAAAGGAATGCCATGTGTACTTCATTCTGTTTTCATGCTTACAGTTCAAAGGACGGCAATATTGGTCGGCGCCACATAACAATAGGCTCGTAATAACGGTTTCAACTGAATTACCTTTTATAGATTCAGGCTTTTAAATTGTTCTTGGGGTTAGCCCAAAAAAAAATGAAATCCGAGATAAAACCCAGCAATCTGTGCAACTGATAAATATTGTTTTGAAAGTGGCAGGACTGTAATTGCCGGCTCCAAAACGAGATCTGGAAGAGACACAAGACTGCATCCGGCAGAGGACAAAGTGCTCTCATGGCTTTTGTGGGCTGCGGTTCCTCTGAACCCTGAATCTCACCCTCCGCCCTCCTCACTTGCCACTTAACACTTACACAAAAGCTTAATTATAGACGTCATCCAGCTGTGACATTATTATCTTCTTTTTTTTTTTTTTTTTATAACTCTTGGGAGGGGAAAAAACGAAACGCAACCCCAAAAAAAACGCATGATGTATGTTTTTAGGAGTGCCGGCTTCATCATTCCCCCTTTAAATTGCTATAACTAAAGTTTGCTGGTACAGAATCCTAAAACGAGATGCAAGGAGAAGCTTCCTTGGCACAAACACCAATTTACCCTTGTTTGCTTGCTACCTCAAGAGAGATTTTTTTTTTGTTGTTATGAGTCGTCTAGACTCCAAGGGCTCGATTTAATTCTATCAGCTGATTTTTTTTATTGATTTTTTTTATTGATTTTTTTTTAGAAAAAAAAATATATAGCTGCTTTTTGGATAATATTTTTTTTTCAAAATATTGGCTAATTCTATTAAAAAAAAAATTCAGCCAGAGCTGATGGTTGAAAAGTGATACTTGTCCAGTAAAAAATCTAGCTGGTAAAACCCCTGAAAAAACTTTATCTTTTACGCCATTTATACAGATTTTTGCATTTAAACATGACTATTAGAAAGTCCGGGGCCTAAACTTTGAATTGGGAAAAAAAGAAATTCTGGGGCCTAATTACAACCTGTCTGTTAAGCACAGCGCTCGATTCGTACTGCATAACGGCTCTAGCGCTGTGCTTTATTTTTACGCGTCCTAAACCATCTGAGACGCAAGCGGAGCTGGCGTCTTGGATGCTGCGCCAGGATACTGTACATTAATGTCTCCTATACTGTGTATGTGAGATGTTAATGTGCCCCAGCAGATGGGGTACCAGCAGGTTGGAATAGCTCGTTCTCCATCTGCTCCTGACATTATATTGAAAAGGATAACGTCTTTCAGATGCTGGTGTTATGTGATTGTGCTGATGTGAAATCACTTAACACGCAAACCTAAACCCAAACAAAAATCCTGTACCCACCACAGATCCCTTGGTGGAGAGAGCGGGCAGAGGTACACTGGGGAACAAACAGATCCCAGTGTCCCTCTGTGTATCCCTACACCTCCCAGCTGGATACCATTCGCTGGAGCTCTCCTCTGTCTCCATGGAGTCCTATGGACTACTGGAGCAGATAACACCTGCAGCGCTGAGCATCGGTGGTGTTATCTCCATGTGGCTCATATGTATTACGACCTGAGCTGCTGGCAAATTGGCTCGGCCATTAATACAGACGTTAAAGGTGAGTCACAAAGGGAAAACAGCAGACGCAAACGTTTTCCACTTGCGTCTCGCCTTCATCAGGGGATATATATATATATATATATAAGGACCGCACTTGTTGAATTTATTCAAGACCTCAAGTGCGGTTCTTTTATACAACATATTTTGTATGCAAACGTTTTTTGTATGCACCGAGGCATTAAACCATTTAAAACTTTGAGGGAGTGTGCAGATCTCTTTGGATGATTCTGGATAAATATATATATACATAATTAAATTTTTTTTGTATTTCAAACATATTCCCTCAATTTTTCTGCTTCAAAATCCATTTATCCTCATCTTTCAGCATTTGGAGTTTTTTCTTGAAAATCGGCATAACAAGAAGTAATTTTTTTTATTTTTGTTTAGAAAGGATTTTACCAGGAAGGATACATTGAAATTTCTCTCGTTTTCAAGTATGTCCTGGGTGGCGAGTATGTACCGTTAGGTGTCTTGCCCAAGGACTCTAAGGCCTGGTTCACACCTGGGCGTTTTACAGCGCGTTCCTACGCACTGTAAAACGCTCAAACACTGAAATCCCATTATTTCCTATGGGTATGGTTCACACCTGGGAGTTTTACAGCGTGTAGGAACCCGCTGTAAAACGCCCTATGCCCAAAGAAGTACAGGAGCTTCTTTGGGGCGTATTACAGCGCGTTTGCAGCCATAGACTTCAAAAAACGCGCGTACGACGCGCGTTTCTAATTGTCAAAAAGGCTCCTAAAACGCCCGACAAAAAAACGCGCATATGAGATACGCTCAGGTGTGATCCCAGCCTTACTGGCTGGATTTGAACCTGTGACACCCCGGTTATAGAGCAGCGATGTTACCTCTATACCAATGAATCGCTAAAGCTGGTATTTTCAATAAATAGGATAGCCGTGCGAGCCGGAATTTGATCTGAATTTTTATGAAGAATTTAAAAGCTAGTAAGCACAAATATATAAATCTCCAGAACCAAAAATGGCCAAAAATAAGCTAAAAATCTGTCAAAAAAGTTTCCAATTTTGGCTACCGGCCCATATTAGAGTTGTAAATTAGGTGTGAACAACCTTGGCCCTCCTAGTTGTTTTGAAACTACGTTTACCATGATTCTTTACCAGCCTAATGAGTAGATGATCATCATGGGAGATGTAGTTTATAAAGAACCTAGTGGGCCAAAGATCTTCACCTTCATGACCCCTGCCCTAAATGAATGCACGATGTCTCCGAACAAGTCCTTCCTTATTAACCCCTTCACTGCTGAGCCATTTCACGTCTTAACCACTTCAATGCGGAGGACGCGCTCAGCGCGTCCTCCGCATTACCGCTGCTGTGCGGAGGACGCGCTGAGCGCGTCCTCCCATTGGGGTCAGCGTTCGGCCGGGTTCCGGCCGATCGCTGGCCCCCCCGGTGCGGGCTGACATCCTCGATGTCAGCCCGGCATCCGGAACCGCAGCCGCCGGAATTAGGTGTCATTGCGGCAACGCGATGACACCTAATTCAGGCACCCCCCCCCGCATGTGCGGAGGAGGCGCCTGAAAGGGAGGGGGGGAGGTCCTTCGGACCTCTCTCCCTCCCGATCGGCGGCGTTGCGGGGGTTAACCCAGGCACCATTTGGAAGGGCACAGCCTGCCCTTCCAAATGGTGCCTGGCATTAACCCCTGGGGAGCTGGATCGTGAATCGGCGCTGAAAAGCGCCGGTTCGCGATCCTTTCCCGGAGCTGGCCGACATCTTGGATGTCGGCCAAGCCTCCGGGAACTCCCCCTGAGGACTGGCGTCATCGTGCGTAGCACGATGACGCCAGTCCTAGAGTTAACCCCGAACTGCCACCAACGGTGGAGATAGGGAGTTCATTGGAACTCCCTATCTCCCGATCCGTGGCAGTTAGGGGTTAATGTAAAAAACACTTTACACGTTGTAAATTATTGAAAATACATATTTTATTGCAGTTTTTGTTATAATATACAGACATGACATAACGTATACATATAATAATGACATATTATGAATCTACCGAGTCTGACGGAATATGTCTGGGTAATATACTAAAATAAGCTTTCAAAACACGTTTAAACATGATGAGCAAAACCGGTAAAAATGACCTCAGCACAGAGGTGTGAAAAGCCTCAGCAGCGAAAGGGTTAATAATAAAAAGAAAAACATGTTGTTTTTTGTTTTTTTTCCTTTACTTTAAACATGGTCATATTTGGTATCATTGGAAAGGCCATACTCTGGCCTTTCTAATAATACCAAACATGACCCTGCTAGTTGTCAGGAGCCAGGAGATATTGGGGTTCAAAGGAACCCCTATCTTTCCTTAGGAGTCAATGAGGACGTTCCCCACACGTCCTCAGCAGTGAAAGGGTTAATGATCCTTCGATATAACATTGATACATTGTAGAAATAACAAATCAGAAATCATACAAGTAAGAAATGTTTAAAGCAAAGTGTATCAAATCATCTTCTCGTTCCTTCTTCTTCAAGACATTACATTCAGGGCTCTATAACACACACACACACACACACACACACACTTACACACTTACACTTTGAAAAATTTCCCTTTTTTTCCCTCCTATGGGAGGTGTGGAAGATGTATTCTGCCTTCTGCGAAGTGCAAAGCATCCTGATCAGCTGGCAGGAAAACACATTTGCAATGAATATTTATCAGATTGCTAATCCATTAAAATATACAGCAGAAACATCTGGGCATGGATGTGTCGTAGTCAGCAAGCCAGTTTTAATAGCTCTCCACTCCTATTTGCTGCTTAAAATTGCAGTAGCAGCAGTGATAATATCACCCCCCTATACCAGAGTAATGTGAGATTCAGATTTAAATTAAAATAATCCACACCTCACATGTCTTAAATTTTAGGAATGTCAAAGGCCGGGCCTGTGCAGAGGACCGAGTGACAGGAGAGAGTATGGCCAACAGCTGGAGATGGAGGATGCAATCAGTGCAGGTCCATGGGGTTTTAACTAAATCAACATGGGGCCCTGTGCCCTGCATGAGGATATTATCTCTGCTTGCCTTGTTTATATTAATAATGGTCATTGAAGGTTTCATAATGTGATGCATTTCCGAGATGTTGACCACCACGCTGGAATGACGACGATCCTTGTCACTTTATGTACGACATCTTGACACAATAACATCAGTCTGCTTGTGTTATTCATTTAAACTCCTTTTAAAGGGGCACCCTACGCGTCCTGACCACTTCACCGTCTTAGGCCGTGGTCAGACGAACGCAGTGCGAACGTGCATTGAGCCGCATTTTATTACGGGCGTAGTAGCAGCAAATGAGGCCAATCTACGAAGGACGGCCGTGCAAAAGTACGGCTGCGCAACGCTAGCGGCAAACGAATGCATTTTTTCGAGAACATGGAACCGCTAGTACTGACGCACAGAGTGCGCTGCTTCGGCATAGCGGCGTGTGTGCGTGATTAGGAGACGTCAGACGCTGCACATGTCTGGCCTACATCACGTCCATTTGATTTTTTTATAGCTCTGTCAAAAAATACGGCCGACATTGCGCATCGTATGACCGCTATCGCGTCTTCTGTGAAAAAATGCGTTCGGACGCATCGACACACTTTTTGATGGTAGACGTGAAAAATGCATTCGTCTGACCCTAGCCTTAAAGTGGTCAGGTTGTGAGGAGTGCCCCCCTCCCTTGCCCATCTGGAGAAATCGCTGGGTAAAGTGGAGGAGTTTCCTCCACTCCATCCAGTGTCACCAGCTGCCAGCATTTTGGGTTTTCTGGCTACCTGTCACCAGATCGGTCACTAATGACATCAGCACACACAGATGTCACCCTCTAACGCAGCCCCTGATAGCAGGAGGTCTTAAGGAGCAGCTGATGAATCGGATTTGCGCATGCGTGCACTGCTCCGATTCATCTTTCCGCAAAAGGCGCTGCTGAACTTATGTACGGAATGTGTACAGTCCCGTTGCGCTGTGCAATTTGGGGTTCCTACACTACGGAAGTTGCATAGGAGCGCAAATTGCGTAGAAAAGCTTCAGGGACTTCCGGGTTTGGGAGTCCCGGAGCAGAAGAGGAGGAGCAGCACGCGGTGAGGTAGAAAAGGCGAGTAAAATCACCACAATTAAATAACATATTAAAAAAATAGAGAGGAAGAAGCTGTCGGCAACGATAATTATTTAAGGGCAATAAAAGGGAACTCTATTTTCGAATGGTGTATCTGAATGGATAACTGCTCACCGATACAGACAAGCATTGGAACAGTACTTCAATGATTTATTACAGCATAAAATGAACACCGAAACATACACACAGGAGACGCCAACTCAACAGAAGAACTATACTGCCATCTGCTGGATGGAGGACAGCATATTACCCTTTAAGAAGATCTCAGACTTGGCTGGAAGTTCTACTTCTGAACCTGTTGGAGATCTCTAAGAAGACCCAATGTTCCATTTAGTGGAGGGATTTCACACATGTCAAATTTTGTCTGCAAAGCCTTTCTGATGTGTTTTGGGGTTTTCTTCCTTTTTTTTCTTCTTCCTTTTCAGCAAGAAGGGGTTTTAGGAGGCCTGAAAAGTATTCATGGAAATCTTAATATCCTATAAACCCATCCGGAACATTTTGATCTTTCCGGCCAGCAGAAATAGTTGATAGTTTTTAAAGGTTGCCCAAGGATACGTTTTCTATCACGCTGGTTGGTCTTTGTAGATATAAGCTGGGTGTGCATCTGAAGGTCCTCTTGACCGGATTGCATATACATTCTGGTCAAGTACATGGAATCTACGTGGTGCTAAATGTATTTAGGAATATTTTTAAAAGTCATACCATTATGTCCTAGGTCTTTGATGATCTTGCTCCTCATGGTGGGCACAATCATGGTTCCTGACTTACCTGTAAATTACTTAACGTTCTTTTTCTTTTGCATATGTACAAATACCCATATTCCTTCCCACTCTCGGATGGGGTATTCCAACCTCTGTTCTAGGCAGCTTTTCTCTCTGAAATGTTTTCCCTCGTAAAACTAATCCTCGTAAAATATTTTGGCTTCAGCTGCCATGTCTAAGCAGATGTCATGCAAGACAGTCTGCCCATGCCCTCACTGTCACCGCAGTGCAGGAGACCTTTTTTAAATGCCTGCCTGCCGTATCATCCTCAGTGGGTCCATTATTTTTCCTTTCACATTTTATTTCTTTCAAACTCCACACCTCAGTTTAATGTACAGTATCTGTGGAAGATCCTACCTTTTGCCTAGGGCTAACATCAGAAGAGGTCATCGATTTATCTCTTTTTCAGTCTGTTAGAAGTGTCTTCTATGAACTTATACCTTCCTGCTTGGTCAAATGGAACAATTTACTCTACACTGTTCACTTGCTCGGTCCATACCGTAGTTATTTCCAGTGGAGAACATTAACATGACTTCCCGGGCAGAAACACGGTGTCCTCCAGGTCGTTTTTCTTTCTGTACAGGTTCTACAGATATCTAAATACAATTTCTGATCTCCGTAACCGGAATTTCGTTGATCCTCTAACGTTTTATTCATTTTCCCTCAAACAAATATTTTGGCTTCGGCAATGATGTCTAACCAAATCTCAAGCAAATCTATCGCAAAGGCCGACACTGTTACCAATAGCGCAGCAAACTTTTTCTAAATGTCGTCCTGCTGTATGATCTTCAGTAGGGATGTGCATGGCTGAAAAATTTGTTTTGTTTAGTTTCGTTACGTTGTTAAATCATTTTGTTTTTGGAATTTCGTAACTAATTTCGTTTTGGATCGATTTGAAATTTCGAATCGATTCAAATTTCATATATCAATTCGATAGTTTATCAATTCGAATTTTGTATCACTAAATAAATCTCCAATTAATCAAAGTTTGCTGTTAAAAGAAAAGATAGGGTTAAATTTTAAGCTGTGTCACAGATTTAGTATTTGAGTCAAATTAAACAGTGAAACAAAATTAATTTGTTTCATAAAGTCCTTTGGTGACTATTACTTGTATTGTAACTTAAGATCAATTCGATAGTTGATATCAATTTGATAGTTCATTTCAAATTCAATAGTTGATATCTGTTATTCAAATTTTTCTTTTATGATGATGACACAGTGTAAAACGAAATAAATACGTGTTATTTCGTTTCAAATTCATATCGTATCGATTCGTTATTTGGAAGTAATTCCAAATACGAATTATCAAATTTTGTTCCAAATGCCGAATTTTTCCGAAATGAATGCACATCTCTAATCTTCAGTGTTTCAATCCTGACTGTCCATGTTCCCTTTCCTCTGAACGCCAGGACTCCATTTAAGATATCTATGGATGACTTGTCCATTGACCATGGTGCAAGTTTTGATGTTAGGGTTCTTCCTGTCTTTCGTTACTCAAGTAACAATTTTTTTTATCTCTGTCGACAATCCACCAACTTTTCTTTACGTTCAGCCATGAAGCTCCCCTGCATGCAATAAATCTGGACTACTCTCCTAATTTATTGAGGATCCTTACAGCTCGAGAGTATTTTTCCAGCGGGACAACACTCAGGCAGTGGATTTTAGTAGAGTAAGACCATGCTAAAATGGCTTACCACGTGGAAATATAGTATCCTCAAGGTTCTCTTTCATTGTTTACATTTCCTCCAGTTCTTCTGTCCGATCCAAGATTTCCCACTCAGGGTTATTCAAAGAGAATCGAAAAGTCACCGCACGTTCGGTGACTTTTTGTTCTCTTCATTTTGGTGTGATTTGGCAATCCAATTTCGGTGACCCTGCGGTGTATTCAGCAAGCACCACAGGGCCGGCATAGTGCAGGGAAAAACCACCGTAAACCTGACGAACACTCACCGCAAAACCCGGCGAACGCACACCGAAACCCGCAAAAATATATGGATTAACCCTGTCGAACATGCCGGAGAAACTGGAGCAGCCGCCGATCACCGCGCAGAGCAGCAGCCGGAAAAATCTGACACTGCAGACGAATGGTGGGAATAAAAAAAAACCAGTACGCTTGAATGTTTGAAAAGTGAAACGCTGTTTGTGTAAGGTATGTCAAAATCAGGTATCCCATTCAAAGGTTACATTATAAGGTAAACTAATGGCATTTCTATTAAACCACCGGTAGATGGCAGCAGAGTGAAAAGCCTGTATGATGAGCAGGTGTTAATCTAAAATGCTTCCCTGAGAAAAGGGAACCCAAGAAGCAGGGTTTTCATTTCTGGTAGGAATCAAAGTATCAAAGTACAAATCCTACCAGAACTGAAGTCATGCTTTTTTGTTTTTTTTCCCCCGAGAAAGGATTTTACCAGGAAGGATACATTGAGATTTCTCTCGTTTTCAATATCTCTGTACATGTTTAACTGTTTATTATTTTTTTATAAGGACGTTATTACTGCATAGGTGAATGTATAGGTGTATATATCTAAATGTGTATTAATGTATAAGGAAGTATTCAAAGTACAAATCCTACCAGAACTGAAGTCCTGCTTTATGTGTCATTGCAGAAAACGTCTAAATAAAAGCACTTCTGGCTTCACCCAGCCCGCTCCCTTCGCACATTGGAATTATTGACCATACTTTCAGCATATGTGCAACATTTGCAAAGAAACTACAGAACGAAAATGTCGGAAATTTACATATAAGATCCAATGAATGATAATAAAAAGGGCTTTTACAAAAAAGAAAAAACGATTTAAAAAAAAAAATGGGAGCATTTTGTTTTCGCAAAAAAGTCACGAAAAATGCCTAAAAGATCCTAAAAAATCTATAAATAGACTTTTTACTGCAGAATACTATACTCAACAGTTTATTAGATATTGGATTAAAATGGGAATATTTTTAACATTTAAGCCTATGGGATTTGCCGAATAAATCTGCCGCATGCAACCACCGAACAGCAGGGCAATTTGGCAACTTTTCACTGCTGCTTTTTGTTCTCTGAATAGACGAAGCAGTGCTTCTCTATGGGGATTTCACTGCCCTCAAACAGGCACCGTATATGCAGGCAATTCGCCAACATTTGGCGAACTGCCTGCTCTCTGAATAGCCGAATGGCCAGGAACGGTAACCGTACGCTGAATTGAACTGTTCGGTTACCTTTCGGCCACAATTCGGAGCGCTTTGAATAACCCTGACTGTTTACCTGCCATCTTTGCCCTGTCCATAACTGGAATTGTGCTGCTCCTCTGTTCTGCTTTCGTCACGATCGCCCACCTGTTCTCCGACTACTTATGAGCCCCGTCGAACGTCTAATAGTTTGACAGCTGGACTGCATAACACGTAGCATAAGGTGTAAAACGTGGCACAGCTCGACTGTTAATCTCTGCCGTTAACCCCATTTCCACCACCGAGTTATCGGCACAACTAGACCTCGGCCAAATCTCTCCATGTGATTTGGATTTTGTGAAACATTAATAAACCTGAACGTAAACAGTGCAGCCTATTTCTCGTCATGGTTTATGTGCACGGAATGCATACAATACGTGTGCTATATGTTTCCCTCTGTGTGGTCTGATGATTTTTAATCCAACAGGAAGAGATTAATTCTAATACGTGGGATCTTTTCGGGACATGACCTAGAGCTCAAAGTCTTTTATTATTATTTTTTACTCAAATTTTTTGGATATGTTTGACAGAATATCCTTATACGCCTCTACACGGGCTTCACTTTTTGGAATCAACTTATTTTTTTTAGCTTTTCTCTCCCCTTTTATCTTGGATATAATAGGATTATGGCCCTACATATTAATCTGAGATTTATTATCTGGCGTTGTAGCGATAGATGGTCTGGGTGGGTTACAAACTGGACGTGTATATGTCACGGGTAGAGCCTGAAATTGGGTAAAGCTGCAAAAAATCTGTATACTACCCGACTCCCCCTGCAAAAAAAAATGGTTAGATGGGGTTAGGGTTGGCCATGGATATGGGTGATCCTAGGTTTCAGTCAACTGTAAGCTATTCAAAACTCTTTATGGGTTATTCAGAGAGCAACAAATCGGCCACCGAATTGCACCGAATGGTGATTTTCCTTATACGGTGCAATTTCGTGGCCATTCGGCTATTCAAAATGCGGGTGATTCGCCAAATATTGGCGAATTGCCTGTGAAATATGGTGACCTTTTGGCAGCAGTGAAATTCCCCATTGAGCAGTATCGGTTAATCCATCCAGAGAACGCCGAACTGCAACGAAAAGTTGTCAAAAAAGCTCTGATTTTCAGTGGTTTCATTCGACCGGTTTAATAAGCCGAATCCCATAGATAGGTTTTAATGCAAAAAAAAAAATCTATTTTCTTAAATATTCAACAGTTCAGTCTTTTCATTTGCAACAAAATGTTTCTTTTATTAATTTTATTTTAGGCATTTTTCAGGATTTTTTTTTTTTTTTTTTTTTTTCCCGGTAAAGATCTTGTGGTGACTTAGTGAGCCAGATGCCCAGATATCGCATCTTTTTAGGGCACCAGTGAAAGGGGTGCGTCCGTTGGAGAGCCCGTTCCGCTCTGCCCGGGATATTAAGGCTCAATATCTCAGATTTTTCCAGGTTTAGTTTTAAGTTGGACAGCTTGCTATAGACGCTAAACTCCTCCACTATTTCCGGTAAGGATGCTAGAGGGTTGGTTACATAGAAAAGCATGTCGTCGGCATATGCTGAGACCTTGTGGGCGCCAGAGCCCCCCTCCAATCCAGTAATAGCCTCGTTGCGTCGGACAGACTCCAAGAAAGGTTCGAGAGTGAGGGCAAAAAGTATCGGGGACAGGGGGCACCCCTGTCGGGTGCCGTTGCGGATCTGAAACGTGTCCGAGAGAATCCCATTAACCCGTACCCGAGCGTTCGGGGAACCATATAACGCCGCCACCCACGAGATGTATTCTGGTGGAAGTTCATGGCACGCAGTGTAGCGAACAAGAAACGCCACGATACCCTGTCGAATGCCTTCTCAGCATCAGTTGACAGAAGCAGCATAGGGATCTCATCCTGTCTTGCTTTGTGTATGGCATTCAAGGTGCGGGTGGTGCCGTCCCTGGCCTCACGAGCCGGGATAAAGCCCACCTGGTCTTTTTGTACCAGAAGCGGCAAGACCGCATGTAACCGCCGTGCCAAGGCCGTTGCAAAAAATTTTAGGTCGGAATTCAATAAGGATATTGGCCTGTAGCTGGAGCATAACATAGGGTCCTTACCACCCTTGGGAAGTACTACAATCGTGGCGGCCTGAGTGTGCGGGTGGAGAGAGTGATTCTCCAACAGTGAGTTAAGGGTCGTCACCAGTGGAGGGACCAGGGTTGCTCCAAAGTGCTTATAGTACATTGATGGAAGGCCATCTGGGCCGGGGCCTTGCCATTCTTCTGGGTCTTAACGGCAGATGAGATCTCTTCCTGTGTAAAAGGCACCCGAAGCTGAGCACGCTGGGCATCCGACAGGTGGTACGGGATCCGTGTCTTCAAATATTCCTCAAGAAGTGCCTCCGGTGTCCGATCGGACTCGTCAGTCGAGTGGTATAGGGAAGAGTAAAACTCCCGGAAGCATTGTGCTATTTGGGCCGGGTGGGGCGTCACCGAGCCCTTGGGGGTGCGGATTGCCGGGACGTAAGCCCTCGCTCGTTGTTTCTTCAGGAGGCGCGCCAGGAGACGACCGGCTTGTCCTCGTGGAGAGCAAAAAAACACCTGGTTTGTAGGATGGCGCGTTGAATCCGAGGGTTCATGACGTTTGTTAACTGGGTGCGAGCCTGCAGGAGACGCGCGTAAGTATCCGCGTCCCGCGAAGAGTGATGTTCGAGCTCGAGCTGTCGTATCTGAGTTAAGAGGTCTTCTGTTTCCTCCTGGCGCGCCCTCTTCGTGCGCGATGCCCAAGCTATCAGCTTTCCTCGTATCACGGCTTTATGGGCCTCCCAGATTGTCGGTTGCGGCACAGCTGAGGTCAGATGATCCGTGAAATACGTTCGGATAGATTCGGCTATGTCAGCTACAAGAAGCGGGTCCGCGAGTAGGGAAGTGTTAAGCCGCCACGACCTTTCCTTAGAACGGAGAAGGGGGGAAGACATGGCCATGACCACGGGAGCGTGGTCCGACCACGTGGTGGCTTGTATCTCCGACGATCTCACAAGAGGTAGGTCATACTGGGGCACGAAGAAATAATCCAATCTGGAGTAGGTGTTGTGGACTGTTGAATAATATGTGTAGTCCCTGACAGATGGATTCAGCGCCCTCCAGGTGTCCACGAGTCTCAGTGCTGTTAAGGAGCACTGGATGCGTCTTAAAATTCTAAGGGGGGTCCGATGGTTCGCGGAAGATGAGTCCTCCGCGGGGTTGAGTGGAATGTTAAAATCTCCACCCAAGACGAGGGTACCTTCCGTAAAGCTTTCTAGGGTTCGTAGCGCCTTGGCCAAATACACATGTTGTTTCGTGTTAGGGAGGTACAGGTTAGCGAACGTGTATGTGGAGCCGGCGATCTTGCCCTTCACGTAGAGGCATCTCCCATCACCCGCACCGTAAGTGTCTGTCATGTCGAAAGGTACAGTAGAAGCGAACAAAATCGCCGTCCCTTTCGATTTCGATTCCGGGGTGTGGTCAAAGTAACCCGTCGGAAAGCGGCGGTCCTGTAAAGTGGGGGGTCATTGGAGCAGAAATGAGTTTCCTGTAGGAAGGCCACTGAGGCGCGTAAGGCCGCCAAGTCCCTGAGGAGACGGCGTCTCTTCTCGGCTTGTTTAGGCCTCGTACATTATAGCTCACCATTCTGAGGTCACTCGGGATCAGGGTCGCCGACCGGTTTCCGGGGCCCGGCCCCGCCATCCGAGTGGGGTATGGAAAAGTTTCTGAGGGGGGGAATAAAAGAGGTAGGGAGAGAGGAAAGGAAAGCAGAACAAGAAAGTAAAAGAAAGAGGAGGGGAGGGAGAGAATGGGGAAAAGAGAGAAAGAGTGCAGGAAAAAGACAGGGGAAAGAGAGAAAGAAAGAGAGAGAGAAAGAGAGGGAAAAAAAAAAAAAAAAAAAAAAAAAAAAAAGGGAAGGAGGGGGGGGGGGCGGGGGAAAAGTCTCTCAGGGTTGTAGGAGAGAGGCGCTATACCCACGCCGACAGGCGGGGTAGGAAGAGGGGGTTCCGGTGCCGGTTAGGAGAGGGCTGGGTCCCGACGCCTAAGAGGGGACACAAAGGGGCTCTCCTAACTGAACGAGGGCACCTACCCCAGGGAGGCGTGGAGGGTGCTGCCTAAACCAAGGGCGAAGGCTGACAGGGAACTGCGTAAACGTCAGACAGATGGGAAGGAGGGGGAGAAAGGAAGGGAAATACTATATATGTATAGATAGTGGTATATATCAATGGAAAACAACACAAAACTTGAACTCCTATCCCCTCCGAAGGAAAAGGAGTATAACATAGACTATGGTATAAAGGCGTCATTACAGTTGCGTAATAAAGGACCATGCGTGACCCCGGGCAGCATGTCAGCCTTATACAGGCGACGCGCCGTCCTACTCTGTAACATAACAGAATGTGTAACATATAGACTTGTATAAAGAGCTTTTGCATTCCAGAGGCAACCCAGTGCCCCCCGACCGTCCCCCCCACCCACCCCACCCGCCACATCCGATCCCTCCGGGCAAACGCCACTGGTGCATGCTATCATGTACCACCGATCGCTGGCTAACCCAAGATCTCGGTAGTCCGTGTGTCCGAAAAGGTCCAACCACCCCGCCGCTCAGGTACCCACCCCTTCAGAAGGCCAAAAAAACGTGGCTATGTGCATGGAGGGGGTATATACAGAGGGGGCGGAGGAGCCAAAGCAAGGGGGGCGGGGCGGCGGCGCGAGGCCGCAGGGCAATGGGGTGCATCGAGAGGAGAGTGGGAATGCGGGGGGATCCCAACCCTCGACATTCCGCGCAGGCGGAGCGGCGCAAGTGGTATGGGCAGATAACCCGGTCATACAACCCTGGCGAGTTAGGTGTGGGAAAGATAGGGGTGTGGTGTTCGCGCGGATGCGGCCCTCCTCCAATCACCCAGCCGCCAGGGCAGGGGCACCGACCTCCAGGGCAAGAGGCGAGTCTGGCAGCGCCCAGGCGTGTGTCAGTTCCGGGGAACAGAAGTGGGGGGGCACAGGAAAGCGTCCTACCCCCTGGCACCCGCCCGGGACGACATGCCGATATGGCATCCAAGGTGTTGAGGTGTCCAGCCCCTATCCGGCGTGTCGGGTCAATCGACCAATTGAAGCGCTGTAAGGGCGTCCATTCCCATGGTGCGAAGGTAGGGAATCGGGCTCGCAGGGAACCGCTCCCGAGACCTACCGCAACCCGCCTACACGGACATCCAGCCGACGGCAGGCGCAGGGGCATAGAGGGCACAAGGGTGTGTGCCGTCCCTGGGTCGGGAAGGGGAGAAGAAAAAGAAAAAAAAAAAAAAAAAAAGGGGGGGGGCGCTGTAGAGTTACTTCCAGTGGGCCTGCATAACCAGCTCATAGGTGTCGTGGTGGGTGGCAGGGCGAGCGCCCGTCACACGTCGTCCAGGTCTCACAGGGCGTAGGTAACACATCTGTTGCAATCTCTTAGGTGCTAAACGGCTTCATCCGGGCCGTCCCGGTCAGGTCCGGCGTGGGCCTCTTCTGCTCCGCGACGTTGTAGCATGCGTCGGGACCGAGCCGGTCCTCCCGGCGCCCGCGACTCTTGCTGCTCCCAGTCCTGCACGTCCACCGACGGCAATCTCAAGGCAGCCACGAAGTCCGGTACATCTCGGGGCGGAGGATGGAATGTGTGGCACCATCCATACGTACTGTGAGGGCAAGAGGGAATCCCCAACGATAGGGGATATGTCGCTGAGTGAGCGCCTGGGTAATCGGTCTGAAGATGGCGGCGTGCCGCTAATGTGAAGGGCGTCAGATCTTGATATAGCTCCAGCGACTGTCCCTCGAAATCCCAGGTTCTGGCGTTCCGGGAATGCTTAACGATCTGCTCTTTAAGGCGGTAGAAGCGAAACAGCAGACGACGTCTCGGGGTGGGTCGCCGTCCTGTGGCTTCGGCCGTAGAGCTCTATGGGCACGTTGCAGCTCAATGGCCGAGGACGGTCGCGGCCTAGGACCGAATTGAAAAAGCGGCACAGTACCTCCTCCAACTGCTCCGGGGAATCCAGCTCTTTTAAACCGCGAACGCGCAGATTATTCCGGCGTCCCCGGTTGTCCACGTCATCCACCAGCCGGCGCAGCTCTGAGTAGGCCTCGGGGTTTGCTGGAGCCAGCGGGTGCCTCCTCCGCGGCCCGCTCCAGGCGAGACACACGGCCGCCGAGTCCGCCACCTCTCCACGTACCTCCTCCACGTCGCGGTGCACGAAGCGTGCAGGTCAGAGAGCATATCAGCGAGATCCGTCTTTGTTGGCATCCCCGCCAGGATAGACTCCAGCCGGAGCTCCAGTCTGGCGATGGCCGCTGTAGGATCGGGTCCGGAGGCCGCATCCGCCATCTTGGACGCCGCGGGAGAGCACGCGGCCGGCCGTGGAGAATGGAGCAGGTAGCCGTCCAAGGAGCGCTCAGAGGTTCTGAGGGGTCTCGCTGGTGTCTTGGGGTCAGTCGAGGTCTTTTTGCCGCGTACCATGCTATGACAGGTGCTGATTTAAGAGCGAATTATCGGAGGGGAAGACAGAGAGGGATCAGTGTGCGACCATCTTGGTTGGCAGTCCAGACACGCCCCCAGGATTTTTTTAAAATGTTTTTTTATTTTTTTATTCTGTAGCAAACCTTGTTATTGTTATTTATAGGATCTTATATATTATTTCCAGGCATTTTCATGCATTAATTTGTTTTAAAATGCCTTTTTAAGAGTTGCTTCCCCCCCCCCTGTTTAGCTTTTGTTTCGGATGCGTTCGGCAGTTTATTGGCGGATTTATGGACTACTCCTTGATACTACACCTTGTGAACCCTACAACCCACCATGCTCCATTGTGCTTCCCTCAGTGTACCCCACCCGTGTCTCCAGTGTGCCCCTTCCACCCTGGTCTCCAGTCCAGTGTCCCTAGATCCCTGTCAGCCCGCTCCTGTCCCACCTGTCTGGTGTCTTTATGTAAGTTCCCCTGTAGGTGTATCCTATGTTCTGTGCTGTCTATTACCCAGTTGTAACCCTAGTCAGCCCTGTTCCTGCTTCGCTCCTCACTACTGTATTTACGTGTGTGTGTTCGTATCCTTCCCTCCTGTGTGTCTCTGCATTCTGGGCTCATACCTGCTCACCCCGCACACTGAACCTGACAGTAACCCGTTACACAACAGGATTATTCAAAGAGATCCGAATTGCTGGCGAAAGGTAACCGAACGCTGAAATTCAGCGTACGGTTACCTTTCCTGGCCATTCGGCTATTCAGAGAGCAGGCAGTTCGTCAACTGTTGGTGAATTGCCTGCACATACGGTGCCTGTTCGGTGCCTGTTCGAGGGCAGTGAATCCCCATAGAGAAGCAATGCTTCATCTATTCAGAGAACACCCAACAGCTGAGAAAAGTTGCCGAAATGCCCTGCCGTTCGGTGGTACCATTCGCCAGGTTTATTCAGGCGAATCCCATAGGCTTCAATGTTAAAAATATTCACGTTTTAATCCAATATCTAATAAACCGTTCATTATTTTATTCTGCTGTAAAAAGTCTCTTATTTCTAGATTTTAGGATCTTTTAGACCTTTTTCTGGTTTTTTTGCAAAAAAGATTTGTTTATTTTATCGTTTTTTCTGTAACAGCCCTTTTTATTATCATTCATTGGATCTTATATGTAAATTTCAGACATTTTCGTTTTGTAGTTTCCTTGCAAACAGCGTTTCACTTTTCAAACATTCAAGCGTACGTTTTTTTTTCTTCACTCCATTCGTCTGCGGTGTCGACTTTTTCCGGTGGCTGCTCTGCGCTGTGATAGGCGGCTGCTCGGGTTTCTCCGGCGTGTTCGGCAGGGTTAATCTACTTGTTTTTGCGGGTTTCGGTGTGCGCTCGCCAGGTTTTGCGGTGAGTGTTCGGCGGGTTTGCAGCGGCTTTTCCCTGCACTACGGTGGCCCTGTGGTGCTTGCGGAATACACTGCAGGGTCGCTGAATGGGATCGTCAAATCGCACCGAATTGAAGAGAACGAAAAGTCACCGAACGTGCAGTGACTTTTCGATTCTCTTTGAATAACCCTGCAAGTCTAGTCTTCAGAAAAATGTCTCCTTTGATTGGACTGAATCACCATATATGGAATTAGGAGCCCTAACACACACCTTGCGTTATGAAGCATTTTCCTGTAAAAAAAAATATATTTTTTTATTTTAAGAATACGTGGTTGCATTTAAAAAGCCTTACCTGCCTGAGAAATAAAACTTAGATTGTTTTGGTTTGTTTTTTCCTTTCTTTTCTGAAAGTACACACCTGGCTACACGAAATGATGAGTTACTGCTGTTTTCTACTGTAAAATGGGGTGCACGACAACCTACAGAATGTCATTTTTGTTATACAAGATGCGTAGGTTTGCAGCCCTTGAAACGTAGAAGGTTTTGCATATATTTTTTTTTTATCTTGTACAGCTCTCCGTCCCTCTACAGGAAAATTAGACCCCACTTTATTGAGCCGGAGCCACCCTAGATCCACTTCACTTTAAAGACTAATTTTGGGGTTTTTAATGGTATTTGTAGTGTTTGTACAAAAAATATATATATATTCACACACAAACCTTGGAGGCACAAGGGTTACCAAAGCATTGTAGCCCTTACCACCCACACTCGGAATGTAGTGAGGTCATGAGCGAGCGGCTGTCCTGGCAGGAGTTGTTGCTGTGTCAATGCCAGGCACCATTTAACCGCTATCATTTTTGCTTTTTTTAATTCTCTTTTGCCAAGTACAGAGTCAAACAAACCTCCCACCGCTTCCTCCCCCTTAACAAATAAATCACGTAAAACCAAAGAGTCCTTTTAGAAATCCTCAAAGCTTTGCTGGAACTTTCCCTTGCTCCGGCAGACACCTGCTGGCCTGCCCAAACTGGCGATTGTTGCGTGTGTAAATTGGCTGAACGTTACGGGAAAGCGCGGTGACCAGGGGGATCAATTAATTAGTTAAGGAAACAGTTCAGCACTTGCAGCGCCGGCTGGTGAACCAACCCGCCTGCCAAGTGAACGCTGGAGGCAACAGCTGGCTCTAACCTGCACACGGAGCTTGGCATGAAGCTACACGGGTGCACGGTGGATATTCAGCAAATAAACACTCGGGTACAGGATAGGATGCCTAAAATTCCTTGTTCTTGGAAAGTTTTCCTAACCTGAAGATGAGTGTAACATTTCTAATACATTTCTGTATGTCCGTCTCGCGGAACACCGGTCTGTAAATCTGTTTCTTCCTTAAGCCCTTCACTACCAAGTGATTTTCCAAAAAACCATGGTCAGAAAACCAGTGGTTTTTTTTTTTTTTTTTTGTAAAATAATTTTTATTTTTTTTACAGTACTGTAAATAACCGATTTTGGCCATTAGGTGGCACCATCTACTGCCTAATTGAGTTAGAGGTTTGAGCGTCTGGTCTATTTTTTTTTATTTTTTTCCCTGCATCGGCTGCTGAAAGCCCGATACTTCACAGCATTCATCAGCTGATTTTACAGTTTTAGCTCTTTGGGCATTATGCCCACAGGGTTAAAACTTTGGGGGCATCTTCTGCAGCCCAAAAGCAAACGAAATTAGTTTGCAGCAAACGAATTTCATTTGCTTTTGGGCTGCAGATCAGCAGTTCGAGATATCTCTATCGGGGCACCAGATGGTGCCTTTGAAGCCCGACATATCTCGATCTCTGTTGTGAAGGGGTTAATGTACGTCCATTTGTCCAACTGTTTACAGTCTATCCATTATGTCTAGCGACAGATAAAATATGGTGGTGGTGTACAATATAAAATATGTGAATGCACTCTTATTACACAGTGTACAACAACACTTAATATATACATACATTTATCAGTAGTAGGTGTGTCATATGCTGGGTTTATGTAACCGAATAAAAGGGCAAAAGATCTAAATGCACCAGTTTATTTGTACCAAAATATATGGCATTCACACTATTTGGACGTCACTCACGTGATTCTGAGCAATGCATTTGCTCTAACGCAGTGTTTCTTAAGTAGTGGGTCGCGACCCAAAAGTGGGTCGCAACCAGGGGCGGCCTGGGTCACGAGGCAAGTTCCCCCAGGCTTCTCCCCCTGCTGATGCATCTTACCTGCAGCAGCAGGTCCAAGGCGGTACGGCTACCTCTGCCTACCTCACCAATGCTGCTTTCCCATTGGTCCAAGCTATTCCATTGCTCTCAGTGCCTCTCTGGCAGTTTCAGAAATTCAATTATTTTTGGGTCGCGACTTAATGACAAAGGACAATTGTGGGTCCTGAGGGTCCACATGTTGAGAACCACTGCTCTAACGTATGAGGACCCAATATCTTGACTACCATCTCAGATCTTCACAGTGGGAGAACTTCAGTCAGTAAACTCAGGGGGAAAAAAAATCAAACAAAGCACGTCACTTTTATCAATAAAGACGTAAAAAAAACTGCTTACAATAAAAAAATGGTGGGTCTGCATAACAGAAAGTCCCCAAACATGCATATATTTACACAAGGTCCTCAATACATAAAGCAGGTAGCAGGCGTCCCTACGTAATTCCTGTTGAATGCTGGACTTGATCTTTGATCAAGTCCAGCGTCTTGAGATACAGATGTGGACTTGTGTAGTGGAAGCAGTCAGTTGACACGTTTCACCCAATCACTGAGCTTTCTCAAATCAGATGCTTCTCCATAATTCCCTCTTGGTTTAAATACCCTGGAGGGATACCATAGGTACAATAATCATCCATGTCCAGACTATTCTATAAAATCATTAAATCTGTATGATATAATTAAAATATATATTAAAACTTTATCATGCTGATAATAAATTAATCTAAATCCATATTTAGACCTTGCGGGGCAAAGGTTTTTAACTCGTATGCAATCTTCATTCCTTGAAGCCGTCTAGGCAATTGAGTGTGAGAATCAGCAAACGTGTCCGCAACATTAAGAAGGGTGTCGTAACACATACAGGGTTATTCAGAGAGCGTGAAAAGCAGGAGAATGACTGGAGAATGAAAAATTCTAGGTCAAAATAGCCGATTTGGAAAGTGAGATGAAAGGGAGAATTTTTCTGGTTTGGCTATTTTGACCTAGAATTTTTCATTCTCCAGTCATTCTCCTGCTTTTCACGCTCTCTGAATAACCCTGATAGTGTATCAGATATTTTTTTAAGTATACATGGTTCAGACCCACAGGGCTTAACCTTTTATGGGGAATTGAAAGATGCGTTAACATTGGAGAGGAGAGGTTTATATAAAGAAAATAGGGAGTGATGAAATGAAGATTGCATATGAGTTAAAAGCATTTGCCCCCAAAGGTCTAAATATTGATTTTGATTTATTTAATTTTATTTAATATACTTTATAAACGGGTATAGTAGTACAGTATATATACATTACTGTCCAGTGTTGAAGTGACCCTGTCTTGTTCAACACATTTTAGGCTCATTTGACAGGGAATCTCTCCATATACGTGCTTGTAACACATACATTGGAAAAATCAGTCCAAGGCCATATCAGAATAGTTTTGGTGACATGCTGTTGGAGTGAGTGAAAGCCAGTTGTGAGCGGAAGAGCCATCCTTACAGGTCAGCTGAAAGGTCTTGCACAATGACCCTCAAAGTGTACCAGCCTCGAAAGAGGAACATGGCGGCACCTGGTGCTTGAAGCAGGAAAGTAGCAGCTAGAAGTACCTCATGAAAGGATGAGATATTGCATTGCTCTTCAAGAATACAGCCATATCCACCCCCTGTTGGAAAAGCATCGGGGAAGTGAACCTGGCCACCTTGCCAATCCATTAATCTTATGTATGGAGCTTTGGATCTCGCCATTGGAGCACTGGATCTTGCCAGTGCCACTAAAACGTTTCAGTTGGTTAATGTACAAATCGTAGCACCTGTTTATACCCCCTGCCTCCAGTGTAGGTCACAGTGGTGGTAGCTTTTTAGATCACAATATGATTACCACAAAATAGAACCATGCAAGGAACTGTCTTTTGAGACAGGAAAACATCGGCAGTAGGCATTGGACCTCATATTGCTATGTCCGTGCTACCACCAAGATGGTGGAGTCCCAAAGATAGATATGACAAATGTGCCCATAAAATTACAGAGGAAATTTAACCAACGTAAAGTTTATGAACAGGAATTCTCAGCGTGATGTAAATGCTTTGTTGAAAACAATTGCGTTGTTCATTTTCTTTCCCTACGTCCACCAACATGGAGGAGATTCATAGGTTTTTAATAGACTGTTTGAACCAGAACATTGCTGACTGTAGACTTCAAGACCTAGGATGACCAGGAGCACCTGCTTTGTTCGTCTTCTCTTTCTGTTTGCTCTTGTATCTGCCTCTTCCAGATAACGAAAGCCGGAAGAAAAAGACAGTAATTAAGTGTGCGGATCTCCAGTGAGCGTCCGGAACATCTCTAGCTAGACGCGAGGTAAACCCGTGCTGGTTTACTGCTTATAAGCTCCTGCTAGCTTTGTGTGGTTTGTTCTACTTACATTTAAATTGTTTATTCAATGTTTTGCTTGGGGGTTTCCTGGTTTGTTTTTTTTCTTTAAACTTCCCCAAGAGCACCATGAAGATAATAGGACGTTTGCTGAAGAGCAGACCCCTATTTTGGATTTCCGAGTAGTTGCCTGTTCTGGCCTGTTGCTTTGGACTTTCTACGTCCTTTGGGGCAGAATTTCTCTTCTATTAATTTTCTGCCTCTGTTTTCTGTACGGCTTAGATAATTAATTAGGTACTTTGTTCCGCTGTCGGTGGCTGCTGGGCCGCATTGATCTCCATGCACCAACGTAGACCTCTATGCAGCACCCTTGAGATGGAACGCATTGCAGCGTTACTTTGCAACGGGAAAAAATTATGAATAATTGTTTTTATAAGAGGTTCTTCGATACTTTTTGCATGTAAAAAAACCTTTGCTTAACCCCATACAAATTCACTCCGAACGTTGGGGTTGTATGATGTTCCTCTTTATCTGGATGTTCGTTCTGTCCTTCATGAATTACCATAAGTGTAACGTTGGCATTTCTGGTTTATCTTACAAAATTAATGTCTCATGATACATGTGAGGTGGCTAAGGATCATGGGAAATGTAATATTTTTGCATATACAGTGCATGGCTTCATTGATTTGGTTAAACCGTTCGGTGGTCTTTGGGGTGACCTTTACCAGAATAGGCTAATTTGTATATTCCACTGGTTGGACATATTACAACCTATAAACTTGTATCAGCATGAGTAATAATCTTGAAAGCGTAAAATTTAATATTAATACCGTCTATCATTGGGATATCATTGTTTTTATACTTTCCTTTTTGTCTTATTTTTCTTTTTTGTCTTTAAATAAAGAACAGGTAGGAGTAAGAACGAACGTACATGCTGTATTCCGTACAGACCCATTGCCCCCCCCCCAAACTGGTAATGAAATGATAGGAGCACATTGACGCGAGCAGCCGCACCTTACTGTCATTGACCTGCCGGTGAATTGGTTGCTAGGACAACCGTGGTGTCGGCAAAGGGAAGAACAATAAGATTCGGAAGCTCGGTCTGTACTTTATAATGATCAATTTAACGGCCATCGCCTCGATACGACAATGTATTATGCTGCAACAAAGAGCCTGTCAGAGCGCTGATGCGAAATTTAGAAACTCTTGATACCGGCGCTAGGTGGGAAGTGTTCTGTGAGGCATTTGTTACGTCTCTGTTCTTTATTTCCAAACTTCAGAACCTGCAGCTTGAATAGAGCTCAAACCCCTGTATTTATGAAGAACTCGAGAAATGTTCTCAGTCCTGCGGCGACTGGATCCCACGATGTTATCTGAGACATTAAAACGTTTGGAAGATTTCGTGGTTATTAATTTAAGACAATGTAGAAGTGGGGGGGGTTCAATAATTTTTTTAGGGTTTAGTACAATGTCTAGCACCCCAAACTTAAGGGGTTTATTCGCTGTGGAATTCTCTGCCTGTTGAGGTGGTTGGGTCAGAGACTGCATAGACCTTTAAAAAAACGACTGGATGACTTCCTGCACAAACATAATATTAAGGGTTATAATATTTAATATGTGGGTAAAAGCTGATTGATCCAAGGAGAAATCTGACGCCATCTGGGGTCAAGAAGGAATTTTATCCCACTGTGTCGCATATTGGCGAGCATTTCAGACTGGGGTTTTTGTCTTCTTTCGGATCAACGGCAGTAGGTGATGTGTGAAAGGCTGAACTTGATGGACACATTTCTTTTTTCAGCCTATGTAACTAACCGCTGTTGGTTTATTCCAACAGTAGTGGATTAATGTCATCATTTGTGAACTATGGTGGAGCAACTACTTGGAGAAACTATGGAGAATTCATCATCTAGAGAAGTTCCACCAAAGCCTGTAATAGTTTTCACTGTTGTTTCCACTATAGTTTCTGCCAAAGTTCTGCGTTTTTTTCCACTGTTGCTTCATAGAGAATTCAGTAAAGAAAAGAATTCCACTTTAAAATTACCACACTGTATACCCCATTAATGCAACCGTGGTACAGCAGCAAATAGGAAAGGGCTACAGTTGACCACTTTGAAGGAAGAATAATGGTGGTAATGTTGTTCACCATTGTTTGAAGCAATGTCACTTGCTGCTGTTGCATTTTGCTTCATCTGAATAGCGGAAGTTTAATATTGCTGCAACATGTGATTTTTATTTTTTTTATCGTTGTTTACTGAAAACTTTGCCATAACGATGCTTAGTGAATAACCCTTTAAGTGCTCTAAAATTAGACATTGATGAATGTTTGCAAAGCTCTGGATTTAAGTTCAGGCATTTGTTCAAGACCCGAGGATCCATTAAAGTCATTGTCACAGATATGGAGTCATTCCAGGGGGGCAGAACGTTCCCGTAGTGTAGCATTTTATAGGTGGTCAAAGAGTGTTGTCAGTGCTCAAGTTCAACTTGGGGCTTGCAGAGCCGCGTTACCTCTTTAGATTGGCGTACTGACTGGGTAACATCACTGCTCTATAACTGTGGAGACTCAGGTTTGAATCCCGGCACCTCTCCAGTAAGTGTCCTTGGGCAAAGACACCTAACGGTACATACCTGCTACCACACAATATCGGCTGTGGAGTCCAATGGTAACGTCTCTGCTCTTCGACCGTGGAGAAGCAAGTCAATATACCATTCAGCACATCCCTCCAATACAACATGGAGAAGCAAGTCTCGACTTTACGAGAAGCGGCTACAACCTAACCACCAGGTCGCTGCTCTACAATCATGGAAAGACGACTCGATCCCACTCAGAAGACGCCACCAGCGAGTGTCATTGGGCAAGACACCTAACGATATGGATGCGCCGACCTCGCAAAATACTTGTACCTCTCAAAGATTGTAAGTTCTTGGGAACAGGGTCCCCCTGAATCAGGCCGTATCATCCATGTGTGGTATTACAATGTATTAAACCCCTTGTACACTGATCTTGTAAAGCGTTGCGGAATATGTGGCGCTATATAAATAAAGGATAATAATTATCAGTATGTGATCGTAACACAAATTATAACAAATTATTTAAATGCCCAGTTATATTTTTAGGATCCGTGGCTCCCTGATAACCATGAATTTTATTAATCGCTAAATCAACAAGCTTTTGAGGTTTTGGACATTGTGATTATTTATTTGCAATAGTATGTGCCCCTGCTGCTCTTAGAGAGACTTTTAATAAGGGTGTCTATTTTTAAAGGACACATTATCTTTAATCAGGGTTGGCTTTACTCGGGAGGCTGTAGAAACATAGAAACATAGAAAATGTCGGCAGATAAGAACCTTTCGGCCCATCTAGTCTGCCCAATTACATGGATACTTTACCTGGATTTATCTTTTGTTTAGGATAGCCTTATGCCTATCCCATGCTTGCTTAAATTCAATTACTGTTTTGGCCTCTACCACTTCTACTGGAAGACTGTTCCATGTATCCACCACCCTCTCAGTAAAATAATGCTTCCTGATGTTACTTTTAAACCTTTGCCCCTCTAATATAAGACTATGTCCTCTTGTTTTGCTACTTTGTTTCCTTTTAAATATACTCCCTTCCTCTACCTTGTGGATTCCCTTTACGTATTTAAATGTTTCTATCATATCTCCTCTGTCTCGTCTTTTTTCCAAGCTGTACATGTACATGTAGTCACAGAACTTTGGACTGGAGTGCCTCTACCCCTTCACAACTCAATAAAATTACAACATGATGCAACATTAAATGGCCACAACCACCCAAAAATGCAATGTCCTTGTGTTTGTTTGATGTTGCTGATATCGTATGTAGCGCTCCCAGAGGAGCCGCTGAATAAACCTAGGGTTAGTCTCACCGCACTAGGAAATAACTATACACCAGCACTGTTGTGGATTTTTATGTATTATATTCTTTACTGATCCCAATAAAGCAGCATATATTACGCATGTATGGTATTTAAATGACAAGAATTCGTAACGCGGGAAAAACACACGGCGGCAAAAGAAACGGTTAATCCCCTCAGTTCTGGACTGATATGTGTCACTGGGTGCATCCATTGTGTGATATTTTCCTCTATATGTGTCTCTGGGTGCATCCATTGTGTGATATTTTCCTCTATATGTGTCACTGGGTGCATCCATTGTGTGATATTTTCCTCTATACGTGTCACTGGCTGCATCCAATGTGTGATATTTTCCTCTGTGTCACTGGGTGCATCCATTGTGTGATATTCTCCTCTATATGTGTCACTGGGTGCATCCAATGTGTGATATTTTGTGTTGTAAACTGCCCCCCCCCCCACATCACTTGCTCCTCAATGTGTGGCTTTGGCCATAGAATGGAGTGAATGGGCTGGTCACAAACTCACATCATTGCATTGTGTGGGATGTATTCAAAGGACATCACTAGGGGGTAGATTAGAAGTCTTTAAGCTCCCTGTCTGATCTCATTCAGCTGTCATCGCTTATCTTGGTTAGCAGAAGAGAACAATAGATAGCCTAGAGAACAATAGACCTCCTGCAGTTTTTACCTAAACATTCCCTCCTCCTAATAAACTGTTAAATATTGTAGATTAAATAAACAAGTCCCACAAAGCAAAGCTTTTGGTAAATGTTGCATTATGGGAAAAATACACACAATGAAAACAAGGGATCAAAACCTTACCTTATTTTTCATTTCTACATGAAATTGCCTCAAACAAAGTAACAAAAAACAACAACCCTGCAGCCTTATTTGTAATGCACAAGTAATCTGTACAGTTTATGTAAGTGGTAATGTCCCTTTAAGGGCAGGGCCAGATGTACAATTAGGCAAAGTAGTCTTGTACCTACAGGCACCCACCACAGTGGGGTGCCTTACTCTGTTAGACTAAAAAAAAAGAATAATAATACTGTTTTTTTTGTTTTACGGAGCAAGGTGCGCCACTTGTAGTGGTCGACTGTAGGCACCTACCTACCTTGCCTAATTGTAAATCTGGCCCTGCCCTTAATGGAGCATCATATGGTCATTTTATTGAGTTGTGAAGTCAAGTCATATCTATTAGCCTTAAGAAACAAACCATTACTGTTACATAACGCTTCGAAGGGACGGAGTTTAAGGTGTCCATTTCCAGGTAGCCTGTACTAGAGTTTTTACTCTCTAAAGTATCCAAGATAGATGAGAGAACAGATGATGATTGAGTTTGCTGAATCACAATGGTGAATGCCCAGTTTTCGCACCGAGCTGCATGTTCTCTGAGAGTTGAAGCGCGGCACATTCTGGGGTCACACATGGACCGACCACGCTCTGTAACCGTTTGCACAAACAGCCCAGCTAACTCTTGATGCCTGATAACAAAGATCTTTCTGTATGAAGTCTAGCATTCAACATTCGAACGGACTCTGTTACTTCTTGAATGGCCTCTTTTGTATTACCAGCAAGTGAGGGAGTTGATCAGTGAGGCTTCTTGCCCGACAGATCACCCTCAATATAACAAGCCATTCAGAGTCCCAACAAGCCAAGCGCTGTGCTAGCCCGAACCCGCCGGTCAGTGCTACATACGGCTCATGTTCTTTTTATCAATAAACGAGCCTGTACAAAGAAAAGTCAAGTAACTCATTTAATACCGAACTATAGTAACTTGTCTCGGATGTCTTTTTTGTCTCTTCTTTCCTTTATGCCCGTTTTATTGGAATTAAAGCTTCCAGGGATGCCTTACCCTGGCAATGCAGATATCTGAGGACTGCACTTTCCTCTATGCTCAGCCATCCTGTATGAAGCATGTCCTTTCATGCCAAACATGGCTGCCTTCAAGGACATTACAGCCCATGATCTGTTCAGGGACCCAGTGGCTCCTTCCCAATCCTGTGCAGCTTGTCTAAGTGCCGCAAATGGAAGGGTCCCTCCATGCCACCCAAGATTGGCCTACCAAGATAGCAACAAATTTCCCAGTGGACCTCGACCTATTGGGCTAATAAGAGCACTTTGACCCATCATGGAGTAATCGATTAGTATGGTCTACACCAGATGGAGGTGCAGACCAAACACTCTCTCAAATGGGAGAACTTTTTATCCCTTTGCTGGACAACCAGGGATTTAACCCACTCTCTGTAACGTAAGCAGAAGAGGAGACCAAGGGCTCTATTCCATAGTTGGTGCTAACTTAACCAGAGCTGTTGTAAACTTACCAGAACCATTATAGTCTATGGAGTTGTTAAGTTTATAATATCTCTGGTTAAGTTGGCACCAAATTTGGAATATTGCCCAAAACGTTTTATTTTGAATTAGTTTACTGAAATGGACAGCGGAGGGAAAGCGGGCTCCATGATTAATTTATTTATAAAGTATTTACCAGGAAGGATACATTGATATTTCTCTCGTTTTCAAGTATGTCCTGGGTTCAAAAACATTGAATTGTTACAGAAATACAAAGTAATACAATGCAAGATATTAAAAAAAAAAACACAAATATACAGATTAACAGAAAATAAATATGTAAGTAATATAGTCACTATGTTACATGTTTACAGGTGCATTCTGTATATAGTCACTGTTACATGTTTACAGGTGCATTCTGTATATAGTCACTGTTACATGTTTACAGGTGCATTCTGTATATAGTCACTATGTTACATGTTTACAGGTGCATTCTGTATATAATCACTATGTTACGTGTTTACAGGCGCATTCTGTATATAGTCACTATGTTACATGTTTACAGGCGCATTCTGTATATAGTCACTGTGTTACATGTTTACAGGTGCATTCTGTATATAGTCACTATGATAGATGTTTACAGGCGCATTCTCTATATAGTCACTATGTTACGTGTTTACAGGCGCATTCTGTATATAGTCACTATGTTACATGTTTACAGGTGCATTCTGTATATAGTCACTATGTTACATGTTTACAGGTGCATTCTGCATATACTCACTGTGTTACATGTTTACAGGTGCATTCTGTATATAGTCACTATGATAGATGTTTACAGGCGCATTCTCTATATAGTCACTATGTTACGTGTTTACAGGTGCATTCTGTATATAGTCACTGTTACATGTTTACAGGTGCATTCTGTATATAGTCATTATGTTACATGTTTACAGGTGCATTCTGTATATAGTCACTATGTTACATGTTTACAGGTGCATTATGTATATAGTCATTATGTTACATGTTTACAGGTGCATTCCGCATTGAGGTATGTTAATAGGGAGCTCTTGAGTAATTAATGATGGCACCCGGTTTCCAACACTGGCCAATATGGAAGAGGACGGACAAGGGACAATGCCGTCAAGTCAGCTAGATCCACTTATGTACAGGGCAGAGAGGACTGTCCTGTAAAAGGCATTGATTGCTACATATATCCACAAATACGTTAAGTGTTTCTGCTTTTGATGCCCAGAAATAAAAAAAACTACGGCTGGGGTCAGACCACGCATTTTTAACGTGCGTTTAGGCGCACTTAATCACGGCCGCAGTAGCAGCAAATGACGGCCAATATATGAAGTACGGCTGCACGAAAGTTCGGCTGCGCAACGCAAGCGGCAAACAAACGCATTTTTTCGAGAACACAGAACCGCCAGTACTGACGTACAGAGTGCGCTGCGTCGGCATAGCGGCGTGTATGCGTGATTAGGAGACGTCAGCCGCTGCTCATGTCCGGCCAAAATAACGTCCAGACACCCAAAGTTTCCTGGTTTGGATCTGTAAAAAATCACGCACGAAAATGCGCATCATATGACCATTTTCGCGCATTTTGTGAAAAAATACGTCAATGCGTTCGGACGCACTTTTTTACGGATGACGCGAAAAATGCGTTTGTTTGACCCTATCCTTAAGCTTGATTTATAGGATTGTCCCACTTCCCAATGTTTGGTGACATGATGTTCTATCTCCCAGTTTTTTTATTCTTAATTTTTGGTGTGTCTTTAGTTTCAGAAGCATTAAGTTTGTCGATCGTTCGGAAATCCGGCATATTTCGAATGAAGCAAAATGAATCTGTTTTCTTGGCGTTTCCTGAAAATGTTATTTTGAAAAAGAAATAATAAACCTCGCTCTCGCTGACGTTAGATGTTGCGGCTTGAATGAATCGGCCCTTTCTGTCCTGACCTGTAAGTTAAGAATGGACGCTTTTTTTTTCGAGCTGTGGCGTGGTCCCAAAATGAAGCCGTTGTGCAGATTTTCTTCCCTTTATACTGTAAGTTTATTCAGTTTTGACTTGGTGGAGCATCGCCGGGGAATTACACCGTTTTGACGGATACGGTCGAGCTGAAAGGATACCAGAGTCTAAACCAATTGACCCTTCTCTGCCAAATCTCAACGTGGTGGAATCGCGCCCCCCCACAATATAAACATGAGAGAGGGGCGAGAAGCTATGTGGCCCGCTGCATTCTTGACATAGTCCGAGATGGGAACACGTGACCAGAGTTCCCGAGGAGCCCTGTAATCATGTTTACCACTGCACACAGTAGTATTTCGGAGAGCGACAAAGTGGGCCGATACTCTAAATTTAGGCTTTTTGAAAGCTGTGGGTCTGACGGGGGCGAACAACTGTCTCGTGGACGCATGAAGTATACGCTGCCGGTGCCATCCAAGTGGCAGCGTGACATTTCCCTGTGCATTGACAGCTGTGTCTACGATGAGATCCATTTGGTTTTGCTGACTGGTTAGCGTGTCTTCCCAGAATGCACCTGACGCTGCAGCTGCTCCTTCCGTTCATATGGCCGTAGGCCTCGGTTGCTTGTCTTGGCTGCGTCCCAGCCGAGAGTGATTATGTCTCTGATTTTTGGCACACCACAACAAAACGTGCAGTACCGTACCCTTTGCTCAGCCATAATCGAAAACTTAACTCCTTCTGCCATAAATCGTCAGGTTCATGGTGACCAGAGAGTTCTTAAAATAGCCCCACACACTTTGTCCTGTCCCAGCTTTGGCCAAAACCAACACTTGCATTATATGCAAGCACCAGGTAACTCAAAATATGCCCTGACACCAGTCCACGTATTGAAATGGTGTATGGACTTTGGCTAGGGAACACTTTCAGTTTCCAGCTCTAAAAATGGCATCTCCCATGGAGGAAGGATGAACTT
This sequence comes from Leptobrachium leishanense, assembly GCA_009667805.1. Taxonomy (NCBI): domain Eukaryota; kingdom Metazoa; phylum Chordata; class Amphibia; order Anura; family Megophryidae; genus Leptobrachium; species Leptobrachium leishanense. Next base: position 32,640,594 of record CM019067.1, on the reverse strand, counting down.
GGGCTTATCCCAAACCTGAATGGATGGAGTTGAGGTAACATCACTGCTATATAACCATGGACACCCAGGTTCGAATCCTGGCCAGAGCACCTCTCCAGTAAGTGTCCTTGGGCATGACAACTAACGGTACATGCTGCTTACCACACTATATCGGCTGTGAAGATCAGTGGTAACGTCGCTACCCTTCGACTGTGGAGAAGCAAGTCAAAATACCATTCAGGACATCCCTCCAATACAACTGTGGCGAAGTCTCGACTTGACGAGAAGCGGGTTCAACCTCACCACCAGGTCGCTGCTCTACAATCTTTTAAAACCAGCTCCATCCCACTCCGAAGATGCCCCCAGAGAGTGTCCTTGGGCAAGACACCTAACGATATGGATGTGCCTACCTCACAAAATACTTGGAAATAGGGTCCCCCTGAATCAGGCCGTATCATCCATGTGTGGTATTCCAATGTATTAACCCCTTGTACACTGATCTTGTAAAGCGCTGCGGAATTTGTGGCGCTATATAAATAAAGGATAATAATAATAACCCTTGCAGTCTGTCCAGGCTCAGATCAGCCGTGGGACCATCTTTCCTTCTTTACTTTCTGTTGGTACCAAGTAGGCTTGTGCACGGATTTTTTTTTTTTTTTTTTTTTTTTCTCGGTTCGATTCGGTTCGATTTTTCGGATTTTTAAACTTTTCGATTCGGCTCGTTTCGACCGATTTCTGTTTCGATTCGGTTCGGCTCGATTCGTTTTTCGTGTACTTTTTTTTTCGGAATATCGTCCATTTTTCGTATTTTCGTGTCACTTAGCTTGTTTTTTGTATCGACTTTTCGTGATTTCGGAAATTTTCGTTTTTCGGAATTGTACATGTTTTCGGAATTTTGACCATTTTTCGTGTCACTTTGCTCGTTTTTTGTATCGACTTTTCGTAAGTTCGGAAATTTTCGTTTTTCGGAACGTCTGTTCTCCTCGTTTCAAAGCAATAAATTTCGATTTGACACATTTCAAGTCCATTCGAAAATTCCGAAAATATTTCGTTTCGGCTCGGAAAACATTTCGGATCTGCCATTTTCGGATCTAAAAATTTTCGGAAATTCGGCCGCATCCGAAAACACGAATCGGGAAATTTCGTGGAAATTCCGAAACCCGAAGCGCACATCCCTAGTACCAAGAGGAAGCACAGGATGAGACCGTGGCTTATATAAATGTCTATCCAAACACCTTTTGCCAGAGGTGCGTGCACTGACAAATCTGCACCCTCCACCTCTCAAAGAACATTGCCCCAGACTACCAGAAGGAAAAAAAATCGAAGCCGAATTCCCACCAATTTCCATAGCTTCCCCACCATGGGCCTGAGGCTTCTGACCTGCTCGCCCCATCCAAAGGGCTGCCCTGGATGAGCCTGCTAATTGATCGAATGGAGGCTATAACACATTGGAAATTTTATTTTACGTAATAAATTATGGTTTCCCTTCACTGTAAGGGAGTGGACATCTAAACAAGCTTGCCAGGTGAGCATTCTCTTCTTTCTTTAGTAGTAGGAACGTGTTATCTGCTGCGGAACAAGGCCATCGTCGTGTATCCGCAGAGCTGATTGTGCTGAGCTGTGGCATTCCGAACGAGGGATGCGGATTCCACGGTCGAGGCGACGGGGGGGGGGGGGAGCCTTCCTTAATAGCCAGCGTCTCGGGGGTACAAGAAGATTGTTTTTCTTTAATCATGGACATTAATGGAGGTCAGAGGCCGCAGGCTTCAGATGGTCACCAGGCCCTCCCCACGGCCTTAATTCACTGTAAAATAAGCGCGCTGGCCTTCTGTGTGTGAATAATAAAAATGATGCCGTGTGGTAAATGGAAATGTTAGATTTATTAAAGTCTCTTTATCCCTGGCTCCGGAAATTAAATGAAACATGGCACAGGATCTAAACGGGGAATAGTCTGATACAGGGCAGGTGGATTTCTAGGTTTTGCGCTCCGGCGGCCATATTGGTTGCCCACGCTGTTCATTAACACAACACCTGTCGCTCTGCTTTTCCTAAAAGTCTCCGAAATTAACCCAAGGGGGTACACTTCATCAGTGGCAGAGGGGTCAGCAACCACGGCCATCCTGATGTTTTGAGGCTAACTCTCCCACGTTGCTCAGCTACTCTTCAAATTGGCAGAGCCTTGTGGGAAATGTAGTTCCAAAACACGGAGGGCCAAGGTTGCTCACCCCTGGTTTAGGTGCCTTTTTATACGCTGAAGAAACTGCTTTTCTACTCAGTCTGTAGTATATTGTAACACAATGATCTCAAACGCTGTCCGTCCCCCCACAGACGTTGATTGCCTACAATTCCCAGAATTCTTTGAATGCAACAGATAGCCAGAGAATCATGGGAGGTGTAGTTCAGAAACAACCAGAGGTCCATAGTTTGAGTTCAACTCTTGCATTTCTGTGTAACATTATATGTACGGGGGATGGGACCATTTATTTACACCAGGAATCTCAAACGTTGTCCCCCACAGACAGACGTTGATTGCATACAATTCCCAGAATTCTTTGAATGCAAGAGCTGGCCAGAGAGTTATAGGAATAGTAGTAAAGAAACATTTGAGGGCTGGAGTTTGAGATCCCTGGTTTTATACCAATTCGTATTAAATGTCATTGCTTACGTACCACTCGGACTGCAGGGCATGTGATGGATTTTATTTTGATTTAAAAAAAATAATTTTAAACTGGTTACTTTTTTTATTTTTTTTATTTTTTTTATTATTTTTATTATTGGGACGCCCTAATTTATGAGCTTTCAGACTTGCTGTAACACCGCTTCATATATCATGCCCCTCCATGCTGTGTAGCAATAAAGAGCATTGCTGGTCCTACAACGGAGTCCATTGTCCGTGGTTGAATCGTTATCTGGAAGATTAATATACACGCCGCAATTTTATACTGTTCCACCGCAGACGTCCTGGAAACACAGCGCTTATCCTGCTTGAGTTTTAAGATCTCTCACATTTTAATTAATTGAATATGGGCCGTACGACGCGTTTCACTATTGAAATGGCCTGAGCAAAAAGAGTTTCAATAAAAAAACAAAACAATTTGAGACCTGGCTGAAAAATTACGCCTTACTTTATTTTTGGATGTGTTGTTCGGGAGGATTTGAAAATATTTCACGCGGGATCTAATTTTTTCTGAGCTCATGTCAGAAGAATGGGCAGAATCTGTTGCCACAAAATATATACAAAAATGGAGCAGAATATAAGGGTTAGGGTCAAACTCCTTTCTAAAACAAGCTCAAATAGTAAGCGGTAGACTTGTGCACCGATTTTTCTTTTTTTTTTTTTTTTTTCGGATTTTGTAAATTTTTCGGTTCGGCTCGTTTCGGCCGATTTCCATTTCGGTTCGTTTTTCGTATCGACTTTTTTTCGTGATTTTGGAAGTTTTCGTGTTTTTTCGGAACGTCTGTTCTCCTCGTTTCAAAGTGTCTATTCGTTTTGACGTAAACTAATGGTTTTTCGGATCCGATATTTCTGTCGATATGATACGATACGATACGATTTCTCATGTTTTACAAGAAGGATACATTGAGATTTCTCTGGTTTCCCGGGAAGGATACATTGAGATTTCTCTGGTTTCCCGGAAAGGATACATTGAGATTTCTCATGTTTTACAACAAGGATATATTGAGATTTCTCTGGTTTCCTGGGAAGGATAGATTGAGATTTCTCTGGTTTTACAAGGCTACATTGAGCTTTCTCATGTTTTACAAAAAGGATACATTGAGATTTCTCATGTTTTACAAAAAGGATACATTGAGATTTCTCATGTTTTACAAGGATACATTGAGATTTCTCATGTTTTACAACAAGGATATATTGAGATTTCTCATGTTTTACAAGGATACATTGAGATTTCTCATGTTTTACAACAAGGATATATTGAGATTTCTCATGTTTTACAACAAGGATATATTGAGATTTCTCATGTTTTACAACAAGGATATATTGAGATTTCTCTGGTTTCCTGGGAAGGATACATTGAGATTTCTCTGGTTTTACAAGGCTACATTGAGATTTCTCTGGTTTTACAAGGATACATTGAGATTTCTCTGGTTTTACAAGAAGGATACATTGAGATTTCTCTGGTTTCCCGGGAAGGATACATTGAGATTTCTCTGGTTTCCCGGGAAGGATACATTGAGATTTCTCTGGTTTTACAAGGCTACATTGAGATTTCTCTGGTTTTACAAAAAGGATACATTGAGACTTCTCATGTTTTACAAGGATACATTGAGATTTCTCATGTTTTACAAGGATACATTGAGATTTCTCAGGTTTTACAAGGATACATTGAGATTTCTCTGGTTTTACAAGAAGGATACATTGAGATTTCTCTGGTTTCCCGGGAAGGATACATTGAGATTTCTCTGGTTTTACAAGGCTACATTGAGCTTTCTCATGTTTTACAAAAAGGATACATTGAGATTTCTCTGGTTTCCCAGGAAGGATACATTGAGATTTCTCTGGTTTTACAAGAAGGATACATTGAGATGGGAATGATACAAAATTACAGAATCAGCGATATAACCGAAAAATACGATGTCCGAAATTACTGAAATGGAACCGAACTCAGGAATGGAGCCGAAATCACGAATGGAACGAAAATGAATTTCAATTTTACACCTTTCTAGTCCATTCGAAAATTCCAAAAAGTTTTCGTTTCAGCTCGGAGATTTGTTTGGATCTGCCGTTTTCGGATCCGAAAATTTTCAGAAAATCTGCCAAATCCGAATGCACGAATCGGGAAATTTCGTGGAAATTCCGAAATCCGAAACGCACATCCCTAGTAAGCGGAACCATAGCCCTAACATTACCCATATCCCCTGAACCTAACCCTAAAACAAGCACAAATAGTAACCTTAACCTGCCTAGTCCTTACCAGTAAGCCTAAGGCCGAGCACACCACAAAGTGGAAGGAACGTCCGTGAGCGTGGACGTTCCTTCCACTCTGACACCTGTGTGACCACCTCGCTGAGTGCAGCTTTGCAGCCCTGTCGAACGCACAACATAGCGTTTTGACGGGAAGGGTTTCAGCACGTCCGTTGTAGCGCGCGCTACACTGTGTGGCCCGCCCCGTCACAGCGTTGCGACGGACATCAGGAGTAGGGATGAGCCGAACACCCCCCGAGTTCGGTTCGAGCCCGAACCCGAACTTCCCATTTGTTCGGGACCGAACCCGAACCCCCATGCAAGTCAATGGGGCTGAAAATTCGGTTTTTAGAGTGCCCTCCAAGAGGGCATATATGCTACATATTTGCCATAAAAGGTGTATGGGGGTCCGGGTAGTGCCCTGGGGGACAGGAAACAAGGACAAAAAGTTTAAAAAAAAAACGTTTTTAAAGGGACAGTGAGTTTTCCATGAAATAAGGGTTAAAAATAAAAACCAAAAATTCCTTCAAATATCGTGCCTAGGAGGTCCCCATAACCTGCCCGTGAAGTGGCGGATTTCTAGGATCTATAGAAATATGTAAAAGACAAAAAATGACATTTCAAATGACGGTAAATGCTTTTCCTTTAATCTATCCATAAACCACTGCTTGGGGCGGCAGTCTGTATGAAAAGAGGAGACCTTTTCGGACACGCAGAAAAAGTTTATTGATTTTTTTGGCGGTGAAAAGCAGGAGAATGACTGGAGAATGGAAAATTCTAGACCAAATAGCCGATTTGGAAAGTGAGATAAATGGGAGAATTTTTCTGGTTTGACTATTTTGACCTAGAATTTTCCATTCTCCAGTCATTCTCCTGAGTTTCACCTTTCTCTGAATAAGCCTGTCAGGGTTATTCAGAGAGCGGTGAAGAGCAGTACGGACAGAGTGCGCTGCGTCCACTAGTGGCATGTGTGCGTGATTTGGAGACGTCAGACCCTGCTCATGTCCGGCCAACATAACGTCCAGACACCCAAAGTTTCCTGGTTTGGATCTGTAAAAAATCACGTACAAAAATGCGCATCGTATGACTGTTTTCGCGCAATCGTGAAAAAATACGGCAATGCGTTCGGACGCACTTTTTGACGGTCGCTGCGAAAAATGCGTTAGTCTGACCATAGCCTTATCTCACTTTCCAAATCGGCTATTTGGTCCAGATTGTTCTCTTTTCCTGCCATTCTCCTGGTTTTCACCTTTCTCTAAACAACCCCGAGAGAGAGGTGAAAGCCAGGAGAACTGGCAGGAGAAGAGAACAATCTAGACCAAATAGCCAATTTGGAAAGTGAGTTAAATGGGAGAATTTTTCTGGTTTGGCTATTTTGACCTAGAATTTTCACTTCTCCAGTTATTCTCCTGCTTTTCACCGCTCTCTGAATAACCCTGTGAATGTTTAATCCCGAGGTGAAAAATAATATTGCTTTAGATTTTTTTCAAACACCAGTTAACCACTTGGCTGCTATGGATGTGCTCAGCACGTCCAGCCAAGTGGTTCTCCTGTGCTATGGACGCGCTGAGCGCGTCCATGCACAGGAGGCCGCAATCCGCCGGATTCCGGCGGATTGCTGCGCCCCCCGGTGCGGGCTGACATCTTGGATGTCAGCCCAGCACTCCGGGACCCCGGCGGAGCAATTAGATGTCATCGCGGCGGCGCGATGACATCTAATTCAGGCGCCCCCCCCCCCCCCGCATGTGCGGAGGAAGCGCCTGAAAGGGAAGGGCGGAGGTCCTTCGGACCTCTCTCCCTCCCGATCGCCGGGGGGCAGAGAGTTAATCCAGGCACCGTTTGGAAGGGCACAGCCCGCCCTTCCAAACGGTGGCTGTGATTAACCCCTGGGGAGCCGGATCACGAATCGGCGCTGAAAAGCGCTGGATCGTGATCCTCTCCTGGAGCTGGCCGACATCTTGGATGTCGGCCAAGCCTCCAGGAACTCCCCCTGAGGACTGGCGTCATCGTGCATAGCACGATGACGCCAGTCCTGGAGTTAACCCCTAGCTGCCACCAATGGTGGAGATAGGGGGTTCCAATGAACCCCCTATCTCCCGATCCATGGCAGCTAGGGGTTACTGTTTGATATCGTTGGATCGGCCAGAGCATGGCCTTTCCAAGGATACTAAACATGAGCATGAAAAATGTTTTTTAAAATAAATAAAAAATAAAAATATATATTTAAAAAAAATAAACAAGTTTTTTTGTTTGTTTTTGTTTTGTTAATGCAGCAATATTTTTCCCATTTCAATTATAATGTGAACAATAATGCTGCACTAACGATTTTTGTATGCAGTGCGTTTGTTAAAAAAAGCAAAATTTTCCCCAAAAAAAATGTAACGAGACCGCATTTCTAATTTTTTTAACAAGCGCACCGCATACATAATATAACCGCAAACGATCGCATGTTAAAATGTGAAAAAAAACACTTTACACATAATAAATTATTGAAAATTCAAATTTTATTGCATTTTTTGTTATAATATACAGACATGACATAACGTATACATATAATAATGACATATTATGAATCTGCCAAGTCTGCCGGAAAGAACAATATATAATATGTCTGGGTCATATATCAAAATATGGCTGCAAAACGCGGTTAAACATGAGCAAAAGCGGTAAAAATGACCTCAGCACAGAGGTGTGAAAAGCCTCAGCGAAAGGGTTAAATGCAGCATATTAGGATGTTTTAGGGAAATTAATTCTCAAATCTCAATCAGAAGCAGACACCACCCCACCCTCACTATATTGTACAATGTATCAAATTGATTACCAGACTAAAAACACCTGGTGTTATGCCCGTTTGTGAACAGAGGTCATTTACAGTTGATAATCTTTTCACGTACACATTAGTTTTTAATTCAATATCTAATAAACCGTTGCTTATAATATTCTGCAGTAAAGAGTCTCTTTATTTCTAGATTTTTTTGTATTTTTTTAAGCATTTTCTATACTTTTTTCAAAAATTTTTTTTTTTTTTCGAACCCGAACCGAACACGCCCAAAAAGTTCGAAATTCGCAAACTTTTGGACTGCCAAAGTTCGGGTCGAACTCCGAACCGTCCGAACCCGAACCGCTCATCCCTAATCAGGAGGCGCGTCTGTATGCACGCACGTAGTGCGCTCGTCTGACACCAGCCTAACACCAACCCTCATCCTATAATTTATGTCTGAAAAGGCTCCAAATTGGGAGCAATGTCAAAAACTTCAGATGTAGCTGAGTTTTATGAAAAAATATTAGATTATTATTTATTAAGCGCCAACACATTCCGCAGCGCTGTACAAAGGTGCAATGGGTAAAGAAAGGACAATTCTACAATACATACCGGAGACAGGATATTTTCAATTTGTTCCTGCAAAAAGCGACCAAAAAATACAAGAGGTGGTGTTTTCATAGGTTGTTTTTTTTTTCCTCGTTTTTAAATTTTTTTAAAGTAGATTTTTTTTACTTTTTTTTTACCAGTCCTTGCGATTTTACCCGTAGAATATCGTTTCATAAGACCTGGAAAGGTTGTCTAGGAAAATAAAGGTCAATAATGTTTATTAATCAATATGTGTGTCTTATGGTTTTGTACTCCTAGATGGACTCAAGTCCTAGGTGTGCACAGAGGAGCACCCTGATGTTGGGTGCCGGGGTCTTTTTTTGATCGCAATCTTTGATAGTTTGGTGGCTAATGAGCAAAATGCCTCTAAAATTCGCTGCACACATACATCAAAGTCACCGCACGTTCGGTGACTTTTCATTCTCTTCAATTCGGCGCGATTTGGCGATCCCATTTCGGCGACCCTGCGGTGTATTCAGCAAGCACCACAGGGCCGTCGTAGTGCAGGGAAAAGCTGCCGCAAACCCGACGACAACTCACCGCAAAACCCGGCGAATGCACACTGAAACCCGCAAAAACATCTGGATTAACCCCGCCGGAGAAACCCGAGCAGGAGCCGATCACAGGCAGAGCAGCCGCCGGAAAAAGCCGACACCGCAGACGAATGGAGTGGGAAAAGAAACAAAACCGTACGCTTGAATGTTTGAAAAGTGAAACGATGTTTGCAAAGAAACTACAGAACGAAAATGTCTGAAATTTACATATAAGATCCAATGAATGATAATAAAAAGGGCTGTTACAGAAAAAAAAAAACTATTTAAAAAAATCCTGAAATCTGCCTAAAAGATCCTAAAAAAATCTATAAATAAAGAGAATTTTTACTGCAGAATAAAATATTAAATGGTTTATTAGATATTGAATTAAAACGGGAATATTTTTAACATTTGAAGCCTATGGGATTCGCCTGAATAAACCTGCCGAATGAAACCACCGAATGGCAGGGCATTTCGGCAACCTTTCCCTGCTGTTTTGTGTCTGTGAATAGACGAAGCATTGCTTCTCTATGGGGTTTCACGAACAGGCATCGTATGTGCAGGCAATTCGCCAACATTTGGCGTATTGCCTGCTCTCTGAATAGCCGAATGGCCGGGAAAGGTAACCGTATGCTGAATTTCACTGTTCGGTTACCTTTCGCCAGTAATTCGGATCTCTTTGAATAACTCTGATAGTGACTACAAAAACAAATTCATTGGGCACTATTTCCTAGTGAACGCTCGCTAACGTTAGCGTTCAGATATGTAAGCATAAGTGACTTTAACGCATGCCCTCCATATTACCTTCCTGACGCTAAACCCGTAAGAAATTTGTTAGCGCATCGACCTTTGTTCGAGCTTACTGTACTTTGTGCATCCTATACTTAACATGGGGAGCGCAATCAGTAACTGTAACACTTCAATGTTCTTGAACCCAGGACATACTTGAAAACGAGAGAAATCTCAATGTATCCTTCCTGGTAAAATCCTTTATAAATAAATAAATAAATAAATTAGCGTTAGGATAAGTAAGCTATTACAAAGTGCTAGCGCTAATTACCGCGTGGACGCGCAAACCATCATTATCTACTCCTAAAAGCTGGTGCTAACACCCCCTAACTCCTCCCCCATAAATCCGATACTCGCCTCTCATCTCGCGGCGAGAAAAGTGGCCCGATCCGCTGCTTCTTGTCACAGAGAGCAGAGTGCGACTTCTCCAGGAGGTGAAACTCGCGGCAGTCCCTGACCTCATGTGACGGGGATACATTTTTATTAAAAATCCTGTATAAAACACCCTTCAGTCTGTGTGGATAAGGTGTGTATGGAACATAAAATAATTTCTTGTTTAGACTAAGGTCCCCAAGATATCTCATTATTATTATTATATGTAAATATTCCAAAATGCGAAACACTTCTGGTTCCAAGACTTTTGGTGGATGCTCAACCTGTATTAATTCGGCATCTGTGTTGGCTTTCCCTGCGTGCTCGCATTATTATCCTATCTTCAGATCACTGCAATCCCCGCCAGCCAGCATCATCCGTGACCCGGAATAACTCGGCTTGCTTTAACAGGTTACCTGACGTTTCCCGCTTGATACATTTTTGGAAGAACTCCATTATACCTTAAATTGTTAAACGAGTGTAAGAATAGAGATGTTATTTTTTTTCACTTTATCTGTTTACTGGGAAATCTATTTGTTACTTGAACGGGTTTCGCTATTTATACCAGCCAGGGGTCACTTGTTGACCTTTCCGTTACACAAAAGCTACAGAATATCCAAAAATTAAGACATCGTCACATAAGGCAAAACAGTTTGTAGGTGATTGGATTCCGGGTGACAGAAACCCATCTTTCTACCTTTTTTTGACTTGTTTTTGTGAGCAGAGCACCCTGTTGCCACATGAAGCCGGGAAGATGCTTTTGCCAAACCCCATGATACGGCAATCCGACGTGCAAGCCCTCAATTTTTTTCCCCTTTATAAATCCTTATCCTCCTTAAGGCTCTTAAAGCTACAAATCTGCAATCCTAGCCAACTACAGGAAAATCCACAGAGCTCCGACATCCACTAAACCTCCTCCCAAATATCCTGTGTATGCAGTGGCGTAGCGTGGGGGGGGCTGGGGGGGCCGTGGCCCCGGGCGCAGTTTTGTTAGGGGCGCATTCGCGCCCCTAAAACTGGCCCGGGGGTTGAGGGGACCCAGATGCCGGGCAGCGCGGGAGCGCCTGCCCGGTCTTGAACAGTCCGTCCTGTGAAGTGGATGCGGCTGTGTGCGTGCGCAGCCGGTCACGTGGTCCGGCTAATCAGGTGGTACTGAGTCTCTGTACCACCTGACTGGCCGGACCGCGTGACCGGCTGCGCACGCACACAGCCGCATCCACTTCACAGGACGGACTGTTCAAGACCGGGCAGGCGCTCCCGCGCTGCCCGGCATCTGGGTCCCTCAACCCCCTGCCGGAGCTGGGGCAACAATCCAGGTGAGAGCTGGGGCAAATCCATGACCTGGGGGCAAATCCATGTGTGACCTGGGGGCAAATCCATGAGCTGGGGGCAAATCCATGAGCTGGGGGCAAATCCATGTGTGACCTGGGGGCAAATCCATGAGCTGGGGGCAAATCCATGAGCTGGGGGGCAAATCCATGAGCTGGGGCAAATCCATGAGCTGGGGGCAAATCCATGAGCTGGGGAAAATCCATGAGTGAGCTGGGGCAAATCCATGAGTGAGCTGGGGGCAAATCCATGAGTGAGCTGGGGGCAAATCCATGAGTGAGCTGGGGGCAAATCCATGAGTGAGCTGGGGGCAAATCCATGAGTGAGCTGGGGAAAATCCATGAGTGAGCTGGGGGCAAATCCATGAGTGAGCTGGGGGCAAATCCATGAGTGAGCTGGGGCAAATCCATGAGTGAGCTGGGGCAAATCCATGAGCTGGGGGCAAATCCATGAGCTGGGGCAAATCCATGAGCTGGGGGCAAATCCATGAGTGAGCTGGGGCAAATCCATGAGTGAGCTGGGGGCAAATCCATGAGTGAGCTGGGGCAAATCCATGAGCTGGGGGCAAATCCATGAGCTGGGGCAATCCATGAGTGAGCTGGGGGCAAATCCATGAGTGAGCTGGGGCAAATCCATGAGCTGGGGCAAATCCATGAGTGAGCTGGGGGGCAAATCCATGTGTGAGCTGGGGCAAATCCATGAGCTGGGGGCAAATCCATGAGCTGGGGGCAAATCCATGAGCTGGGGCCAAATCCATGAGCTGGGGGCAAATCCATGAGCTGGGGCAATATCCATGTGAGAGCTGGGGCAATATCGATAACGTGTCCACAGGTTGTGGGGGGGCGCACAATTCTTGGCTGGCCCCGGGTGCTGACAACCCACGCTACGCCACTGTGTGTATGTGTGTGATTACCTCTCTTAACCCAGTGATGTTTATACAGACAGGACATAGCAAACCCCTAGAGTAGTGTTTTCCAGCCCTGGTCCTCAGGTCCCTCTACCAGGCCAGGTTTTAAGGATCACCTTGGGGAGATACAGACTGAATCCTGCAATCACTGAGCTTCAAATCATATCACCTGTGCTGTGCTTCAGATATCTGGCAAACCTGGCCTGTTAGGGGGACCGGAGGACCAGGTTTGGAAACCACCCTGAAAAGGCCGATAGAATCAGCATTTACAATATAAAATTTGAAAAAAGAAATAAAGAGGGGTTGGTCACAGAGGGTCCTATTCCAACCTTGTCAATAACAGTGAGAGGTCAAGGGAAAATATCAACACGTGCTGACATCCCTTTGCATAGGGGTCTCTAAACCTGACCCTCCAGATATTTCGGAACTACATTTCCCACGAGGCTCCACCAATCTAAAGAGTACTCAAATATCTCAGGACATGTAGTTTCAAAACATTAGGAGGACCAAGGCTGGTGACACCTGGCTCTCTGTTAGTCTGTTCCAGTCGAGCCAAAGGAATGGTTCGATTAATGGCTCAAGTTGGATAATATTTGGTGGGAGCCACAAATGCACTGACACTGATATCGGGTCCTGGAGACCATAGGGCCCGTGGAGGCACGTGACGAGATGACCCTCTGTGTACCAGCAACTTCACCAACGAGAAGTGTAAGAAGGGTCGAGTAACTTCCTGCTTCATATTCGCAATCTCTCTCTTCTCCTGCTCCCATAGGCGCTAGTGATGGCAGAGAGCGGAAGAGCTGTCCTGCAGGCGGCTCTCCTGCCTATTGCTGGCAGCTAATTGGCCCTAAACAAATGTACCTCCTCTCGTTCTGTGTTGACCACGAAGGAGGAACTTAATAGGAACCAGCCAGCCTTGGAACTTTTTCTAGACCTCTGATCACCGTGTTGAGTTTCAGTCTTCTGCTCAGGGTTGCTTGCATGACTTCTTTTAATTTTAAATTTTTTCGCCCATAAAACCTGTTAAGAAATGCTGGCCTAAAAGCACCAAACCAAAGGCATTTAGCTCTTGCTCTTCAGGTATATTCTATGTCAGTTATACTTTATTCATAGGTTTTTGCCTGGTTGACCAGCCGGCGTCTGCGCTCCTCTCCAGCATGTCTGCAATCTCTGAGCGTTCCATGGGAATGCGCTACAGTCACTCTTCGGATTGCCTGAGATTTCTTTTTTCCGAGCCCGTGGCGTCACTGTGCGAGTGGATACATGAATACGCGTCACAGCGCCGAGAAATAATCCTTTGTTTTATCAAGACGATGGGGAATCAACTTTTTATTGTTTGGCTTTGACGTGAGATTAGCGGGGAGCAGTTCTCTCTTACCTTGTTTAAGCATGTCTTTTTCTTAACCATTCGTTGAAGGCCTCGTTTTATAGTCACATACCGTCCTCAGAACCTAAAGCAAAGAGAAAGTCGAGAGTCTGACGGCTCAAGGGCTAAAGTCCCACAAAAGTAAAGTATCAGTTGTGTGGGTTCCAGCCAGGATGCCTACTACTACTGACCGGTAACCATGCTTTTGAGAGTAACAGCTGGAGGAGCCGGTTGTCCAGGCATACAGCACCCCAAGGCCATTGAGACTTTTTGCATTTTCCTTCTACGTGGCTGATGATGCAACTCCTTGGGTAAAACCAAATTCTTCTCGTTCCTGAATAGGTCACATTTGTGGTTAGATGCTAAAATTAAAGGCCTCACTTGGTGGTTCCAGCCGTACGCAGAAAACGAAACTGCACAGTTAGTAGATAAAATTATAACCTTTATATAATGCTGCTTTTGGTGTGGCTCATGGCCTTCACCACCGTCTTGGCACATCGTTGGAGTGCAATGTCAATTTGGACTTTATGGGCTCTATTACATTCTTCACGCAAAAACGCACGCAGAACGCGTGAATTTTTGCGCACAGTGTTAAACAACGCTGGTATTACAATCCTCGCGCATTTTTTCGTCTGTCAAAAAATAACGCGCGGAAAACGGACACGCAAAGACGCACAAAATCAGGGTGCGGGCTGTTTTTTCACGCGATTCAGCCAATCAGAATTAAGAACCACAATTGTCTCCCGTTAAGTTTTTGCGCCTGTCAAAGTCAATCTGAGTATATATGTTGCAGCAATAAAAAAAAACAGGCACAACTTCTCCATTTTATTGTTTGGGTATGTGTAGAATGTGTAACTATACTGTGCTGTATTTTTTTTCGTGCTGGTGTATTTGGTTTCGACCAGGATGTTCAGATTTGCCGTTACCACTAGGGATGAGCCGAACACTCCCCGAGTTCGCTTCGAGCCCGAACCCGAACTTCCCATTTGTTCGGGACCGAACCCGAACCCCCATGCAAGTCAATGGGGCTGAAAATTTGTTTTTTTGGAGTGCCCTCCAAGAGGGCATATATGCTACATATTTGCCATAAAAGGTGTATGTGGGTCCGGGTAGTGCCCTGGGGGACAGGAAACAAGGACAAAAAGTTAAAAAAAAAAAATGTTTTTAAAGGGACAGTGAGTTTTCCATGAAATAAGGGTTAAAAATAAAAATGAAAAATTCCTTCAAATATCGTGCCTAGGAGGTTCCCATAACCTGCCCGTGAAGTGGCGGATTTCTAGGATGTATAGAAATATGTAAAAACCAAAAATTGACATTTCAAATTACGGTAAATGCTTTTCCTTTAATCTATCCATAAACAACTGTTTGGGGCTGCAGCCTGTATGAAAAGAGGAGACATTTTCGGACACACAGTAAAAGTTTACTGATTTTTTGGCGGTGAAAAGCAGGAGAATGACTGGAGAATGGAAACTTCTAGACCAAAAAGCCGATTTGGAAAGTGAGATAAATGGGAGAATTTTTCTGGTTTGGCTATTTTGACCTAGAATTTTCCATTCTCCAGTCATTCTCCTGAGTTTCACCTTTCTCTGAATAACCCTGTCAGGGTTATTCAGAGAGCGGTGAAGAGCAGGATAATGACTGGAGAATGGAAAATTCTAGGTCAAAGTAGCCAAACCAGAAAAATTCTCCCATTTAGGCTAGGGTCAGACTAGCGAATTTTTAACGTGCGTTTAGGCGCACTTAATCATGGCCGCACTAGCAGCAAATGACGGGCAATGACGGACAATATACGAAGTACGGTCGCACGAAAGTCAGACTGCGCAACGCAAGTGGAAAATGAACGCATTTTTTCGAGAACGCAGAACCGCTAGTACGGACGTACAGAGTGCGCTGCGTCCACTAGCGGCGTGTGTGCGTGATTTGGAGATGTCAGACCCTGCTCATGTCCGGCCAACATAACGTCCAGACACCCAAAGTTTCCTGGTTTGGATCCGTAAAAAATCACGCACAAAAATGACCGTTTTCGCGCAATCCGTGAAAAAATACGGCAATGCGTTCGGACGCACTTTTTGACGGTCGCTGCGAAAAATGCGTTAGTCTGACCCTAGCCTTATCTCACTTTCCAAATCGGCTATTTGGTCCAGATTGTTCTCTTTTCCTGCCATTCTCCTGGTTTTCACCTTTCTCTGAACAACCCTGAGGGAGAGGTGAAAGCCAGGAGAACTGACAGGAGACGAGAACAATCTAGACCAAATAGCCGATTTGGAAAGTGAGATAAATGGGCGAATTTTTCTGGTTTGGCTATTTTGACCTAGAATTTTCACTTCTCCAGTTATTCTCCTGGTTTTCACCGCTCTCTGAATAACCCTGTGAATGTTTAATCCCGAGGTGAAAAATAACATTTCTTTAGATTTTCTTCAAACACTAGTTAAATGCAGCATATTAGGATGTTTTAGGGAAATTAATTCTCAAATCTCAATCAGAAGCAGACACCACCCCACCCTCAGTATATTGTACAATGTATCAAATTGATTACCAGACTAAAAACACCTGGTGTTATGCCCGTTTGTGAACAGAGGTCATTTAGAGTTGATAATCTTTCCACGTACACATTAGTTTTTAATTCAATATCTAATAAACCGTTGCTTATAATATTCTGCAGTAAATTTATAGATTTTTTAGTATTTTTTTTAAGCATTTTCTATACTTTTTTCAAAATTTCTTTTTTTTTTTCGAACACGCCCAAAAAGTTCGAAGTTCGCGAACTTTCGAACTGCAAAAGTTCGGGTCGAACTCCGAACCGTCCGAACCCGAACAGCTCATCCCTAGTTACCACCAGCTTTTCAAAGACGTTAAAATTATGCGCGCAAACGCTGTGTGTCAAATTTCACGCATAGATTGTAATACCATCCGCATACCAGCGCGCAAACGCATTTGCGCTCACAATGTTAAGTATAGGACGCGCGCAGTACATTACGCTCACGCAGCGTTCGCGCAGGTTCACCTGCGGTAGTCGTTAACGCGCATTTTTTGTGCGGACATTGTAATACGACGTTCTGCGCAAATGGTTTTGCTCCTCGCGTTAATGCGTTAATGTGTTTTTGCGCACGCGCTAACGTTTGCGCGAAGAATGTAATCGAGCTCTATATCTTCTCCGCCAATGGCGTGTGGCAGTCAGTGATTGGCTTTATCATCTCCAATCATTCTCATCCAGGGTTTAGAAGTCCAAAATAATGCGCCCACACACCCCCATTCCCTGTCTGGAAAGGCCCGAGGCACTAGTCGGTTGGGTCGCCAAAACAATCTTGTTCTTTAGACTTGTTTAACGATGCATTGGTCAGACTGACCAATCATGATCTGATCTCTGCTTCCAAATTCAAAACACCCTCATCCACCACGCCGAGTAAAATCCTTGCCAGTTCTTTGTTTTATTTCTCCTTTCTGCTAGATTCGACGTTTTTACAGACTCTGCAGGTTTCCACTTGCGTGCAGGTCCTGCTAAGCTGTTTTTTTTTTTCTTAATACCGTTTTCTAAATGTGACTCGAAGGTCAGATAAAATGGCAATGAAGCTGGCGCACAGCGTGGAGTGTTGCGCCCTGGCAGCCGTGAGGTTAAATTGTAGGATAGCAAACGAATATATTGATTTTTTTTTGTTTTTTAAACCCATTTTTGTTATGTGCAACCTGAATTCTACCTGCTTTGTGGGTTGTTGGTTTTTGTTTTGTTTTTCAATTATTTTCGTTTTAATTTAATCGTTATTTCAGCGGACTTCTTAAAATTTCTGTTTTATTTTCATGTTGATGTTTGGTCATCTATCGCACCTGTATAGTTGTTGTTGTTTTGTACTTTGTGTTGTTTTATGGGGGGTTTTTTGTTCCTTCAAATTTATTATTTTTTTGGTCTAATTTTTTTTTTTCTGTGTTTTATTATACCCCACTTTTCCCAGCACCTTTTTTTTTTTATTTACCTGAGCAAATTTGACTAAAGTTTGGTATACCTACCGAGAACCTCTAAGCCATGGAACGGTGTTTTATTTACATAGAAACATAGGTTCTTATCTGCTGACATTTTTCTTTCGGCCCATCTAGTCTGCCCAATTACATGGATACTTTACCTGGATTTATCTTTTGTTTAGGATAACCTTATGCCTATCCCATGCTTGCTTAAATTCAATTACTGTTTTGGCCTCTACCACTTCTACTGGAAGGCTGTTCCATGTATCCACCACCCGCTCAGTAAAATAATGCTTCCTGATGTTACTTTTAAACCTTTGCCCCTCTAATCTAAGACTATGTCCTCTTGTTTTGCTACTTTGTTTCCTTTTAAATATACTCCCTTCCTCTACCTTGTGGATTCCCTTTACGTATTTAAATGTTTCTATCATATCTCCTCTGTCTCGTCTTTTTTCCAAGCTATACCTTTTAAGATCATTAACCCTTTCCTGGTAACTTTTCTCCTTCAAGCCGTACACCATTTTAGTAGCCCTTCTCTGAACTCTCTCTAAGATGTCTATATCCTTAGACAGTTAATATACTGTATTACATTAGAATTGATCATTTTGACATTTTACGTGCAAGGGGACTCTGAAGTATTGATGATTTCTTTCAGACTTTTAGACTAAAATGAAAACCTGCTAAACACAAAGGGCTCTATTAACTTCTTAGCGCAAGAGCGCACGCGCAGCGCTATTTTTTTGCGCGCAGTGTTAAACGTTAACGTGCGTAAATTAACGCTGGTATTACAATCCGAGCGCATTTTTTCATCTGTCATAAATAACGCGCGTAAAAAAGATGCGCAAAAACGTGCGCGTATTAATGCTGCGCGCAGAAATCGGTGTGCGGACTGTTTTTTCACGCGATTCAACCAATCAGAAATACGAACCATAATTGTCTCCTATTCAGTTTTTGCGCCTGTCAAAATCAATCTGAGTATATATGTTGCAGCAATAATAAAAACACGCACAACCTCTCCATTTTATTGTTTGGGTATGTGTAGAATGTGTAACTATACTTTGCTGTTTTTTTTGGGGGGGGGGGGTTTCGGGCAGGTGTATTTGGTTTCGGCCAGAACGTTCAGATTTGCCGTTACCACCAGCTTTTCAAAGACGTTAAAATTATGCGCTCAAACGTTGTCCATTAAAATTTGCGCATAGAGTGTAATACCATCCGCGTACCAGCGCACAAACGCATTTGTGCTCGCAATGTTAAGTATAGGACGCGCAACGTTACATTACGCTCACAAAGGGTTCGCGCAGGTTCACCCGCGGTAGACGTTAACGCGCATTTTTTGCGCAGATATTGTAATACGACGTTCTGCTCAAAGGGTTTTTCCCCTTGCGTCAATGCTTTTTTTGCGCACGCGTTAACGTTTGCGCGAAGAATGTATTAGAGCCCACAGTGTAGTTACTTAAGTAATCCAGTGTTGTTGAGCACAACCATCATAATGTTAAGTGTTCCACCACCAGTATGATCGAGAACAGAGCATCCCATACTGTGTATCCTGATATGTGCCGAACGCATAAATGCTAGGAAGGTGCACCCTTCTTTGTTTTCCCAATTCCCATTCTTTACAGATTAATCTTCAACATGAAGATATTTGGAATAATTTGAAAACCTAAAGAAGGCATTGTGTTATGTGGGTACGATTGGTCACAACAATGAGCTCTTTGATGTGTTGGGAGTCCGGCTTCAGAGTTACATTAGCATGGACGTCGTGGGGCTTCATGTACTGTGTGGGGCACGTTATCTGTAAGGATTAAGGGTGCACCGACCTTTCATTGCTCTCTCGTTCCCTGCACTTAGGGGAATCAAACTTCCCCAACCTGCGGTGAATTCAGCATTCACTGCAGGGCCCCCGGAGCGCTGGGAAAAGACGCCGAAATCCTGCTGTTAAAGCGCAACCGATACGATCCGAATTATCGGATCACTCAAACCGTCGCAAAAAACACGTCAAACGTGTCCGGAAAATGCAAACGAGCCACCAAACAGAGCACAGAGCAGCCGCCGGAAAAAGCCAACAAGCTGACGAACGGGGTGAAAAAAAAGTGTCAAAATTGCAAAAAACTACTGAACGAAAAGGTCTGGAATTAACCTAACTGATACTATGAAGAATATTAAAAAGGTCTGTTACAGAGAAAAATAAAAAAACGGGGAAAAAATGTTGTCGAAAAAATCCCAAAAAATATCTAGAAGATCCTAAAAAAAAAAAGAGACTTTTTACTGCAGAATAAAATAATAAACGGTTTATTAGATATTGAATTAAAACGGGAATATTTTTAACATTGAAACCTATGGGTTCGCCTGCTGAATGAAAACACCGAACAGCAGGGCACTTTGTCAACTTTTCACTGCTGTTCGGTGTCTGTGAATAGATTGACCATTGCTTCTCTATGGGGGATTTCACTGCCGACGAACAGGCACCGTATGTGCAGGCAATTCACCAAAATTTGGCAAACTGCCTACTCTCTGAATAGCCGAATGGCCCTGAAATGTCCCCGTATGCTGAATTTCAGTGTCTGGTTACATTTCGGTGACATTTCGTACCTCTCTGAATAACCCCTTTAGTCCGAGGGCTGCCAAATGAAAACACTGAACATCCTGGCATTTCACTGACATTTCTCTGCTGTTCGGTCTCTCTGACTAGATTAACCATTGCTTCTCTATGGGGATTTCACTGCCGTCGAACAGGCACCGTATTTTGCTGGCAATTCGCCAAAATTTGTCGAACTGCCGGATTTCTGAATAACCGAATGGCCCCGAAGTGTCACTGTACGGGGAAATACACAGTTCGGGGCCCAGTTCGGCTGTCTCTGAGTAACCCCTGTATACGTAAGATAAATGTATTGCGTAAAGCGCAGTGAATCTGTAGTCTATAAGGCACATAGTGCTGCAGGTGTTATGTTATATTCCTGTGATAACTACGTTCTCTAAAGAACGTCCAGGAGCGCAGTTCTTGCGGGGTGCATTTATGTTGACCCACTACAGGCGCCTCTTTGTTTAACGCGGTTACATGGCTGCTTCCTGGCTCGGCGCTGCATGAAAAGGCCCAGATTGCGGTGTCTTGCCCTCTCCTGCCAGCTGCCTGCGCTTTGTACCGATAAAACGGATGTGATTTTTATTCTTTTCTTTTTTTTCTCTTCCTTTGAGAAAGTGTTCTCTGTAGCTCCATTGAGGGCTGCTGCACGTTCAGTGAATTTATATCTGGCCCATCACGTTGTCTCTTCCTCGGAAACCTTTTCCTCCTTGCAAGGTCTCTCCACCCCGATTCTCCACCCTTTAATTATTATTTTTTCTTGCCATTGGTTTTTTACATTTTTTGCAGAATTGCTGGTACAGGCTCACTGATACTTTATTTTATTTTTGTTTTAGATAAATTAACTATGACTCTCTATTTAAAACAGGTGTTCCTTCTAGTATTCTTCTTCTGTAAGAAGACATCTGGACTGTGAATTTTTGAATAATTCATTCAGGACTGCAGGGCGAGGACGCCCTGCGGTCTCTGAACCCCTCCTCTACGGTGGTCGAGGACACTCGATCTTCAAAAGCTCCTGCAGGAGCCCGATATCGAGTTAACTCTATCTGGACATATTCTGGAGAAATGCAAAGGAATTTAGTGTATTGCAAATTCGCTCCAGAATGTACCCCCGAATTCTCAGCACTTCGGACAAGTCTGCCGAGGTGCTGAAAGCTGTTTGGACGGCTTGGAGCTCCATTCCCCCCCCACACAGAAACACAGAACCCAGCTGTATTTTAATGCGTGTATTAACACATGTTGGCCAGCAAGAGGTGCTAAATAAACAAATCAATTTTCCTATTCATATTTACCAAACAAGCATGCCAAAAAGACTTCTGTATTTTCTCATGTAAGTGAGGAAGACGCAACGCAGCACTGCGCTATAGCGGAGATAAGTGAAGACAATCACACACAGATTTCGTACTTCAAATATCTGACGTGTCTTTGTCCAGACAGTTCTTTTATTAACCCAAAGACACATTTATAACCAATACGATTGTCTCAACAAAACAAATAATTCCCATAGTCAAACCCACGAGACTAGAAGGGTGGCCCCTTTCTAACAGCTTGCTCATATTACACATTCCATTTGTCTCTCTAGGACATGACAAGTGAAACATTTTAAACTGAGCTAAAGGGGGCATGTCAACTAAGGGAAGTTTTCATATGTGCTTAAAATACAAGGGGTTAAAAGATATTATTTTACAAGGGGAGCCCATTGCCTGTCAAAAAGGCTTATGGTCTCTAAATTGTATGTATGAGCGGTACATAATTTTTTAGGACACTGTCTGTATTGGTAAGTGTTTTTCCGAAAATCCAGTGGTTTTATGGAAAACCTCTTGGTAGTGAAGGCGTTAAAGTAATCCCATACGTTTCTGTAAAGGAATAACGAATGACACATATTAAACATTTACATAGTTGGTCTGTAAGTGCTCTCCCCATCATCTCTCTCTCTATCTGCACGGCAGCCTTTGTATGTCAAAATTCATGGAAGCGTTCCAGCAGCCATGTAGGAAGAGGAGGGCAGTGAGCATACGGAGTAACCGTCAGAGATTTCCTTTCCACCTGGCAAGTCTGGTCATGAAATGCAGTGTATAACGTGCTAGCAGGCATAGTTGGTTTTGGGCAGCTGAATCCCCTATGTAATAAGATAAGATCTGATGTTCTGCCGGGTGCAGACGCCAGCTTTCTGGATAAACCTCTCGGGCTGTTTATTTTCTCACAAGCATGACATGCAGAGATCATGCTAATGAAGTAATGGAAAAGAAATCTATTGCATCTTCAATCCTGCCGCGGCTTCACGCTCCAGCAAAGGTAATTGGACACGTGACCCGTTGGCCCGATCTGATGCCGGGGCCATCAGAGTTTTAATGCGCAGATAGAAAAATGTTTGCGCTCGCTGCAGTTATCCGTCGTAGCGGGCCCGAGGTGGGATTTCTAATCGCTCTGAACGTGATGTCAAAGCTCACATCTTCATACGGTGCCAAGGTTTTTTTTTTGCACGGATACTGTTACGTCTTTGGTTGCCTGGAAACAAGGACACGTCCGAGTTGCGCCGTCGTATCCTACGTGATTTGTCGAAAACCTGATTATGGCGGCTGGAACATGAAATGCTGTTGCAAAAGTGTAAAAATAAATAGAAAGTGAAGGTTAATCGGCAAAGCTGAATATGAGTATCGGACGAGTTTTTCTCGTTTTTGGTTGTAAATTCCGAATATGTCATGCTGCTAGTTTTAACCATTTCAGGGGCAGAGGAATAACTAGACAGAATATATAGAAACAGATGGAGCGGTCACTGAAGGATTGGTATGAAGAGGACCTTTATTATAACTGCAATGTTTCAGTCCTGACAAAGGACCTTTTCTTTATCGCTCGAGGATGGTGTTTGGCTGTATTCCACCCTTGGTGTAAACTTACCACAGTCAGTTAAGTCTATGGGGCCCTATTCCATTATTCCATAGTTGATGGCAAAAGGGAGCCTGTAAGCAGGAAAACCTGTGCCCTGCAGCTTTTCTTTACCATATCAATTTAACCCAGTCTATTCCAGGTTAGGCGCTTTGTTAGCGCCTGGCGTCAAAACGAACCGCAAAATTGCCAGATACCATCATCAGCGCTTCATACTGCCACGCGTATCGGTTTGTGAAGTCAATAGGTTTCCCAGGGAACCTTGCGCGTCCTGGCTGCGAGCTCGCTTTTGCAAGATTGCACATCGCCGAGGAGGAATTGCGGAGGGAGACTAGGAACTATTTGTTTCCAGTCTCACTCTTACAATGAGAGGAAGCCGCCAATTGTGCTGCCCTCTCTACCCCGTGATGAGAGGCGAGTATGGGATTTAATGGGGCAGTTTACAGAGAGTGTTATGTGAAACACTGTGGTTCTACCATGAAGCTCCTCATTCCACAACTTGAGTGACCAGGCCTTCTGTCGCTATGGAAGAATAGCTTGTGGTTGGTTATAATGGGACTGTCCGAACCTTGGCTGGTAGAATATATGCTTCGTTGTGTGCCCCTCCTGATCAGGGCTGCGTCAGAAATCTAGGGGTCCCTTACTGAACCAATGGTCCGGCCCCCACCCCAACTGCCCATGTCATTAAATTATTTAAACATAATACATTTTCCCTTTAACCACAGATGCCGGTCAAAACACCAGAATCCCAGTGGACCAGATCTGGGCGGCATGATGAGGTGTTTACAACCTGTGGCACTTAGATAAGCTGCTGCTGTGTTTGGTAGAGGCCTGGGCCCCCTGGAGCCACCAGGCCCCTTAACAGATCATGAGTTGCCAACCCCTGATGGCTGTCCTGCACCTGATGCTTCTTGGAAGCAAAATTTGTAGGCTTCTTTCCTGGGATCCAATCAAACGGAAATGCATTGTCACCATTAACTTTGCAAGATGAGCGTAGGACCCAGTCATCCTAAGGACATGTGTCAGTGTTACAGTAAGGGAGATTTTCACTGGTATTTGTACCTATGGCATACACCAGCGCTTATTGAATAGCCCCCTCAGTGTAAATCTACTTGCCGGCCCCTGCGGAGCGATGACCTGGGAGTTACTGTAGCTACGCCATTAGAACTTGGTTATAATCAGAGGCCTCCGCATTGAGCTTTACTAAAAATATTCAGATATTAATATGGTGATGCGAGAATTCTTCGCTCTTATGTGCGTGCGGAGATGCTGACATTCCATGTTATGCAACAGTGACGGCACTCGATGCAAATCAAAACTTTGAAGAATCTCCGCGGTACAGAACAAGTGATTTTTTTGTTTGGTGATACAGAAATGTTACAAAATAAATATAAGTTAATGAAACTGTTCACACACACACTGACCACTTTAGATTTTTAAAATGCTCAGGCTCTGAGGAGTGCCCCCCTTCTCCCTCTCTCCTGCCCCATTTGTCAGATATTCTTGTGTGAAGCGGAGGAGTTTCCTCCACCCAACAAGCTTCATCAGGCAGACTGGATGTTGACTTTCCTGGCTCACAATCCCTAAATTGGTCACAGGTGATCTGCATGCTGACCTAATCATGATGTCAGCTCTGCATGCTGACATCACCTTCTCTCCAAACGACCTCCCCCCGGCCAGGCAGGCAATTTCCAATGATGGAGATATAGGGGTCCTTTGGATCCCTGGATCTCCTGAACCATAAGAAATAGAGGGATATGCAAGATATGAAGCACGACTATGATATATGTGAATATAATCCAAAAACATAAATAAAATTTCCTTTTTTTTCCCCCTAATGCAGCACTATTGTTCAATTTTCAATTATAACATGAACAATGATGCTGCACTAACTCACCTTATCATTTTCCACGATGTCCGCAAGTTTGAAGGTGATGGCACAATGCGTTATTATGCATTGGCTCGTCGAAAACCTAAAGCGCCGCATTGCTGCGAGGGGAGCAGGGGGCACTTTGGAGCCTTGCGTCTCTGATTTTTACGCCGGACAAGGTCAAGTGAGGTGTCACTGGAAAGTCAGAGTCTGGCCTTTCCAACGATACTAAACATGACCACGTAATGAGTGAAAAAAGAATTAAATGAAAAATTTACTTTTTATTCTCTCATTTCTATTGCGGTGGCATTATTTGCTTTTACTTGTAAAGCAAACAATGCCACTGCACTAACTCACCTTTTCATATCCCACGCTGAGATCAAATGTGGAGGTTTTGGTACAAAGCATTATTACACTGGTCCATCTAAAATACAAGCCGCTTCGCCGCTGAAGTCATGTTAGGTGTCATTGGACAGGTCAGAGTCTGGCCTTTCTAATGATGCCAAACATGAGCATGTAAAATGTCAAGTGAGAAAAAAAAAAACACACAAACCTAAAATTATTTTTGTCTATTTGTCACGTACAAAATGGGCATTACCACTGCCATTATACACCTTCTCATTTCCCACGCTACAAGCAATTTCAGTGTTTTATACATAGTCATAATATTCATAAAACAGTTTTGGTTAAAATTGCGTACTTATTAAAAAATATGAAATGGGAACCTGTTACTGCAGTTAACAAGAGTTCCCCATCTATACTATAAAAGAGTAAGGCTTGGCGTGTCCGTCGCCAAGCCTTACTCTGCGCATGCGCGCGCAACCAGCGGCGGTTGGTTGCGCGCGCATGCAACCGCCGCGGCACGAGCCGGCTGCCGGCTCGCCGCGGCGGTTACAAGATGCACACAGCAGCCGGGTAGAGGCTGCGCTCGCAGCCTCTACCCGGCTGCCGCGCGCATCCAACCCCCGAGCGGCGAAGGGAAAGGTCCCTCCGCCGCTCGGGGCTTGGATGCGCGCGGCAGCCGGGTAGAGGCTGCGCTCGCAGCCTCTACCTGGCTGCCGAGCGCATCCGAGCGGCGCCGGGGAAGTGAAAGTTTCCCCACTTCCGCTCTTTGAAGGACCCAAGCCCCGGTCACGTGACCGCGGCTTGGGTCCTTCAAAGACCGGAAGTGGGGAAACTTTCACTTCCCGGCGGCGCTCGGAAAGGTAAGTATGGCGCCGAGCTCATGGGGCGGCTGTCCGAATGCCGATAGAGCATTCGAACAGCCGCCCCATGTCTGGTCTGGGGTCTGAGCTGGGGCATATCCATGAGCGCTGGGGGGCCAATATCCATGAGCTGGGGGGCAATATCCACGAGAGCTTGGGGGGGCAATATCCATGAGCTGTGGGGCAATATCCATGAGAGCTTGGGGGGGCAATATCCATGAGCTGGGGGGCAATATCCAGGAGCTGGGGGGCAATATCCAGGAGCTGGGGGGCAATATCCATGAGCTGGGGGGCAGTATCCATGAGCTGGGGGCAATATCCAGGAGCTGGGGGGCAATATCCAGGAGCTGGGGGGCAATATCCAGGAGCTGGGGGGCAATATCCATGAGCTGGGGGGCAGTATCCATGAGCTGGGGGGCAATATCCACGAGCTGGGGGGCAGTATCCACGAGCTGGGGGGCAGTATCCACGAGCTGGGGGACAGTATCCACGTGCTGGGGCATATATCCACGTGCTGGGGCATATATCCACGTGCTGGGGCAATATCCACGAGCTGGGGCAGTATCCACGAGCTGGGGCAGTATCCACGAGCTGGGTCAATATATCCACGAGCTGGGGCAATATCCACGTGCTGGGGCATATATCCACGTGCTGGGGCATATATCCACGTGCTGGGGCATATATCCACGTGCTGGGGCATATATCCACGTGCTGGGGCATATATCCACGTGCTGGAGCAGTATCCACGAGCTGGGGCAGTATCCATGAGCTGGGGCAATATCCAGGAGCTGGGACATATATCCACGAGCTGGGGCAGTATCCACGAGCTGGGGCAGTATCCATGAGCTGGGGCAATATCCACGAGCTGGGGCAGTATATCCACGTGCTGGTGCAGTATCCACGAGCTGGGGCAGTATCCACGAGCTGGGGCAGTATCCACGAGCTGGGGCAGTATCCACGAGCTGGGGCAATATATCCACGAGCTGGGGCAATATATCCATGAGCTGGGGCAATATATCCATGAGCTGGGGCAGTATATCCACGAGCTGGGGCAGTATCCACGAGCTGGGGCATATATCCATGAGCTGGGGCAGTATATCCACAATAGACTGCCCTCTGGGCAGGCTTTCCACCTTGTAGAATATATAACCACAAAGGTTTGGATGAAAAATGTGAAAAAATATATATATTTTTACACGCTGTAAATGATTGAAATCTGAATAGACATCTACTTCTTTTTTTTTTTTACGATTTTTGTTATAGCATTCTGCCAGGACATGATGTGTACACATAATAATATACTTTAACTCTGCTAAGTAAAGGATATTTAATTTGCCTGGGTCGTACATTAAAACATGACTTCAAATCGCGTTTAAACATGATGAGCAGAGAACGGTGAAAATGAGCTCAGCTCACAGAGGTGAATGGCTCAGCAGCAAAGGGGTTAAGGGCAAATGGGGGGGGATTTTTTAGTATATTGCCCCTTTAAATATAAGCAAGAATAAAATATGGGAAAAGAACGCTGCTCGGGGTAAATGTAAACAGGCAATCATGCCGGTCTTCTCGGACGCCGTTTTATCCCAGATAGAATGCCAAATCCATACTGTGTTTCTTTGTATCAGAAAGTGTCGCTTCTGCTCGAACTTGTCATTCCAGCTCGTGTATCTTGGCATTGGAATTAAATCCCTGATCTCACTACCTCGTGGGGGGGGAACACAGAGGTGGAAACCACCATAAATGCTGCAGGAAAATGATGACATCTACGGGAAAGTCCCACCGGGCCTTGTTTGGCCAGGGGTTCCGGAGTGAATAAGGAGAGGAGCAGCACCTGTCTGTGTGTGGGAGTGATCCTGATTCCTGGAGGAGCAGCTGGGTACAAAATTAAAGACCCGCATTCTGCACCATATTGTTATTTTTAGTCTTAAGTCATCCTCGTAGCATCCTGTGTGATGGACGTCCACCACAACGCTCTACAAGCAGCTGTGACCAGGATGCATGTCATTATTATGACCAAACAACCACCCGTGAACAAATGACAGGGCTGTGTGCAATCCGTCGCCGTAATTGGTTAAAGGATGCAAGTCTGTTTGCTTTGAGAGTTGACATACATGTGGTTAAAGACGCAGCTTGGTGGAATGTTGACATCCTTAGGAGAATTTTTTTTCTCTGCTCCTGGTTTATTCCCCCCCCCCTAAATTTGGACATTTATAAATAATAAAATCCAACCACAAGGGGTTAATAGCATGGTCCCACCACTTAAATGTGGACGCGCAGAGTCGGACGTTGAGAAACTAAGAGTCAACTTGCTCCTTTCTTTCTTATTTTTATTGTGATTATTGATTTAGAATGACTCCTTGGCCTTTATCAATATAAAGGGGAGGGGCTAAACTGGCACAAATGACAACAAAACCGTAGAAGACACAAACGAGAGGCGTAGAGGGCCCTCCTCACCTCAGCTTACAATTTAATTTTAGAGGAATTTAGTCTTACTTTGTTATTTTATATGGTTGGTCTTGTGGTTCTCCTTCACCCGATCAGTTCTGGGCTGCATTATTTTCATGGACAAGACTCAAAAGGCAAAATAAATCCTAGAACTGCACAAATAATAATAAATAATGCCATTCAAGGGATTCTATAGGGTTAAAGCAGGAAGGGGTAGGAAACGGGTTACATTTTAACCTCCCTTTTTGTTTTGGGCTGAATTCTTTTCATGGGACGGTCCCACAAGACAAAATAAAGCTTAGGAAGGCACAAGCCACATATAATGCCATTAAATAAAAAATTGTAATAATGCAAAAACATAATATTTTGTATTACATCGTCACTGAAAGACACCAGATTTGTAGGCAGCCGGTGACTTCAGAAGGTGCACCGGATCACCTATCAGCCTCAGCCACCTCCTCGGCGGATATTCGCATCCAGGACCCGGGATAGGCATAAAATAAGGCGAATGTTATTAGTAATAAGATATGCAGTATACCAAAACGCGTTTCGCATAAAATGCTTCATCAGTTGGTGCTACTGTCTTTTTACTGTCTTTGTTTTTACTGTACCTCCACGAAACAGGAGGTGCGAGATTGGGACGGAGGTGGACGGGTCTAGCATCACTTGCACACCCAAAGGGCGGTCTTGAAAGGGGCAGACTCGTCTTCGAAAGGGCCGGATGCAAGTGCCTTTCCTGGAAAGTGGGGGGCAGATCGCCATCTTGGCTGGACAGTGGGACAGACCCAACATGTGGTACTAAAAACAAATCAAGATTTTGCACAGAGCCACCACACATGCAAATAATCCCAATGGAACCTTACGTCCAGGTGCCACCGGAGTAGACTCAGAACAGCACATCTGAGTGAAGAAGGGGGTCCAAGAACTTCCGTTCTGGTCCAAATAGTTCGATAGAGCATCAAGGGGATGTTTCATGCTTGTACAGCCGACACGTCACCATGATGCTCCATTAAAACCTCTGAACCAAAAAGTAAAGTGCTGGGACCTCCTCCTTTATCCAAAATGTGGTACTTAGTGGGACAGTCGGCTCGTATGTTTCTCCAGTTAGCATCAGTTTGTATTTCGTAGAGCTGCCAGTGCATGTATCGTCTTAAAACGGAAATTGTGTTAAGAGTCTGTCCTGAGGTCCTTCACCGAATAACTGATCCTGGGCTTGTTGAAGGGGAGGAGACGTTGTACAGGTATTTTTTTAGGATACTTTACCCCAGCTTCGGGTGTAGAATGCTTATCTCCACTCCACAGAGTGTTTGTTTGTGGAAGGAATGATACGCAGCACTGTTTTGTGCACTGCTCTCCATGGAGCTTTCCTTGAAGACATTTGAAACCCTGATGGATGGCGTTGACCTGTGGCCTCGCTCCCTCAATGACAGTATGGCTGAACGAGCTCACTCCGAGAGAGACTTGTTTTTCTATATTAAAGTAATTGTGGTCAAATGCTTTCAGGCAAATGAAATCCCTCCGTGGCCAGCTGTCAGAAATACCACTTTTCCTTCTGTTTGTTCGGAATACTCGGTGCAGCAACGCGAAAATCTGCCCGGCCATATTACCTTATATCATATTTCTTAGGCTAGGGTCAGACTAACGCATTTTTCACGTTGTCCGTGAAAATGTGCGTTCGAAGAATGGACGTATTTTTTCACAGAATACGCAATAGCGGTCATACTATGCGCAGTTTCATCCGTGATTTTGTACGGATCATCAATAAAACACTTCTTGCATCTGGACGTTATGTTGGCCGGACATTAGCAGCGTCTGACGTCTCCTAATCACGCACACACGCCGCTAGCGGACGCAGCGCACTCTGTACGTCAGTACTAGTGGTTTAACGTTCTCGAAAAAATGCGTTCATTTTCCACTTGCGTTGCGCA
Source organism: Leptobrachium leishanense (assembly GCA_009667805.1). Lineage (NCBI taxonomy): Eukaryota > Metazoa > Chordata > Amphibia > Anura > Megophryidae > Leptobrachium > Leptobrachium leishanense. The sequence continues at coordinate 32,610,162 of CM019067.1, read as the reverse complement.
GCCGGACTTTTGTGCGACCGTACTTCGTATATTGGCCGTCATTGCCCGGCATCTGCTGCTAGCACGGCCGTGATTAAGTGCGCCAGAACGCGCGTTCGCACTGCCTCAGTCTGACCCTAGCCTTACAGGCCAATAATAAAAACCAACCAAAAAAATGGACAAAGCAAACCATGGACGATCTTACAGGATTCTCTGCTCACCAACAATCCATATTTTCTCCAGCGTTTTTATTTAACCAGTAGCCTTTTGGTTGTTTTCGGATTTGTATTGCGCGTTTTGTTACTGTTGGGTAAATGTCAGCCGTAGTCTTCAGTGTCGAGAGGTCGGACGGCACATTGTATGTGTTTTTCTCTTCTCTTTCAAGATCTGTGAAAATCCATCTGTTCCGCCAAACGCTTGCTTAGTTTTTCCAGTTTGTTATCGGCTTTGTGTCGTTTAGAGGCAACACCTATGTGTGCACCTGCTAAATTCTCCATGTTATCAAGCTGTTTACTGTTCCACCAGGTCCCTCAGAAAAGTGTAGAGCTTAGCTGGGTTTTTGATGAAAGAGACAGGGAAAAGTTACTCTGTAAGGGTCCAATAACCAGTCTCGTCTTAAACGGGGGCATACTGACGACTCTCGAGGCCCCCAGGCGATGGGTGATAATGGGGCCCCAATTGTGTCACCTGCAAGAACCACCCATATGTATATTCTTGTATTACAGAGCTTCTATCTTGACACTATTCAAAATGAAAATATGGCAGACAAAAACACGGACACTCCCAGACATAAGCAAAGAAACAGACATGAAAACACCGACCATGACCATGAAGAAAAAAAATCCCAAAAACCCTGGCAGGGGACACACAAATGCAGATAGATGTTCCGATATTTACAGGGTTATTCAAGGAGAATCGAAAAGCCACAGCACGTTCGGTGACTTTTCATTCTCTTCAATTCGGTGCGATTCGGCGATCCCATTTCGGCGACCCTGCGGTGTATTCAGCAAACACCACAGGGCCGCCGTAATGCAGAGAAAAGTCGCCGAAAACTCAAAACGAGGACGAACGCACACCGCAACCCGCAAAAACATCTGGATTAACCCCGCCGAACACGCTGGAGAAACTCGAGCAGGAGCCGATCAGAGCGCAGAGCAGCCGCCGGAAAAAACCCAACACCGCAGATGAATGGAGTGAAAATAAAAAGAAAATGGTACGCTTGAATGTTTGAAAAGTGAAACGCTGTTTGCAAAGAAACTACTGAGCAAAAATGTCTGAAATTCACATATGAGGTCCAGGGAATGATAATAAAGAGGCTGTTACAGAAAAAACAAAAAAGTTTAAAAAATAAAACGGAAAAAAAGTTTTGCAAGAAAATCCCGAAAAATGCTTAAAAGATCCTAAAGAATCTATAAATAAAGAGACTTTTTTACTGCAGAATATAATAAACGGTTTATTAGATATTGGATTAAAACGGGAATATTTTTAACATTGAAGCCTATGGGATTCGCCTGAATAAACCGGTCGAATGAAACCACCGAATGGCAGGGCATTTCGGCAACTTTTCACTGCTCGTTTTTGCTCTCTGAACAGACGAAGCATTGCTTCTCTATGGGGATTCACTGCCCTCGAACAGGCACCGAATGTGCAGGCAATTCGCCAACATTTGGCGAACTGCCTACTCTCTAAATAGCCGAATGGCCAGGAAAGGTAACCGTACGCTGTTTTTCAGCATTCGATTACCTTTCGGCAGCCATTCAGATCTCTTTGAATAACCCTGTTAATGTGGGTGTAGTATATCATAGTGTTATATCTATCCACCACTAGAGGGCGCATGTTGTAGGTATTATCTGTGTTCCTGTTCATTGTAAATAAAGGAGAGACATCTGCGGGAAGGTGACAAAGTATACACTAGAAATTTTGGTGTGGGACCTTCCTGGATTCCGGGGACTGTTCAGACGCAGACAGGTCCTGTGTCATGCACTGTTGCACTTGGAAATGGCCAGTTTGTGCGTCGTCACATAGATCAGGTGAGAAATAGACATGTTGCATATCCAGAGGATCTACAGAGTTTGGCGGAACCATTAACGCAAGATATGGAGATTTTGGCTCCCCTTTCCGGTGTTGTACTTGCAGAAGCCGGGGAAGAGGGACAGATGGAGGGGGAGTTTGTCACAGAGAAATCATCAGAGACTGCTCATGTGGAGGGGGAGCAAGAATTACGGCGATCCACCAGAACAAAGAAACCCCCACTTATCTACAGGATTATACTTAGCTTAGTAGTGAGTTCCCCAGCCACAGGACAAGAATGCGTCCTGGAACTCACTGGGACGGAGGTAGTCTACCCAAAGTCTCAAGTTTAGTGGGAGTTTTTCTGTGCCTAGGGTCATGTGGGTGGTATTTTTGAAACTAGTGTTATCAGAGGGAAGGGGATGTAGTATATCATAGTGTTATATCTATCCACCACTAGAGGGCGCATGTTGTAGGTATTATCTGTGTTCCTGTTCATTGTAAATAAAGTTTCCTGATCACATGGTAGAGTTCTAAGGCAGCGTGCGGACGCTGTGCGCAGCTCCAGTAAATAAAGAATAAGAACCTTCCACAGCCTGTCTCTGCTTTCAAAGATATGGAGATATCACAGTGGGGTCACATGGGGACCTGCTGAAAGGTCAGGCCTGACCAGAACGGAGAATGACCAGTTCACTTCAACAGTTTGCAAGCCAACTACATATTTTTAGGCCCTGCGCATAATTTTGAGTACAACAAACCATAAATGTTGGAGCCGCCTGTAATAAGATTCTAGAAAGTTAGTCGGCCCCAGGGATTATCAAGCCCTGATGTAGAATTCCTGATACACTGGACTCGATGAAACAACCAAAGGACCTGAGGGTTCATGCACACAACCGTCAATTCTGTTTCCATGGCAACATCCCTATCACCACCACCAAGTATCTCTATAAAAAATAAGAGATGGTTCACTGAGAACTGCTAACAACATATACAGGGTTATCCAAAGAGATCCGAATTGCTTGAGAAAGGTAACCGAACGCTGAAAATCAGCGTTCGGTTGCCTTTCCTGGCCATTCGGCTATCCAGAGAGCAGGCAATTCGCCAAATCCTAGCGAATTGCCTGCACATACGGTGCCTGTTCGGTGCCTGTTCGAGGGCAGTGAAATCCCCATGAAAAAGCACTGCTTCGGCTATTCAGAGAACACAAACCAGCAGTGAAAGGTTCCCCATATGCCCTGCCATTCGGTGGTTTAATTCGGCAAATTTATTCAGGAGAATCCCATAGGCTTCAATGTTAAAAATATTCCCGTTTTAATCCAATATCTAATAAACCGTTTATTATAAAATTCTGCAGTAAAAAAGTCTCTTTATTTATAGATTTTTAGGATACTTTAAGCATTTTTCTTTTTTTTTTTTGGTTTTTTTTTAAAAGTCCGATTTTAATTTTTTTTCAGTTTACTTATTTTTTCTGTAACAGCCCTCTTTATGATCATTCCCTGGACCTCCTGTGTAACTTTCAGACATTTTCGCTCAGTAGTTTCTTTGCAAACAGCTTTTCATTTTCACAGATTCATACAAACGGTTTTGCTAATTTATTCACTGCCTCCTCTGCGTCTCGGCTGCTTCGGCTCTGTGTGATTCGGCTCCTGTTCGGCTGCTTCGCTGCGTGTGATCGGCTCCTGCTCGGGTATTTCGAAGGTTAATCCAGATGTTTTTGAGGGTTTTCGGCGTGCATTCGCTGGGTTTTGCGGTTAGTTTTCGTCGGGTTTGCGGCAGCTTTTCCCTGCAATTCGGGGATCCTGTGGTGTTTGCTGAATACACCGCAGGGTCACCGAAATGGGATCGGCAAAAGGAACCGTATTGAAGAGAACGAAAAGTCACTGAACGTGCAGTGACTTTTCGAATCTCTTTGAATAACCCTGATAGAGAGTGCTGTGTTGTTGGATCTTGCCACCAGGATGAACATCTTGCCACCACCACGAACAGGCTCTGATTTCAGGAGATTCCCTTTGACCATAGAAGAGATTTTAAGGGGGTTAATCTAGTGGTTCCTAAAGTAAGCCTCTTTCTGTTTAACTCCATTGTTTTACATGGGTATTTAGGAGCTGTCCGATTGCTTTTCTTCCTGCTCCACAGCAGTGTGGTGAGAATTTCTGTTGCGTATTTCAGTTGAGGAGGAGTGGGGGGGGGGGGATCACAGAATTCGTCTTTCAGGTGATGAAGGTGGCGGGAATCAAGAAGAAAGTGCAAGGTATAAGCGTCACTGTTTGGACGAGCCTTTTCATAGATTTAAAGAGAATTGTGGTGGATTGACTATTTTTAGGGCACAATTCTGTAATATCCTTTTAATGGCTGCATAATGACTTGCCTGAAGGATGGATGTCCAGAATTATTGGCCTTTCAGTGGCTCCTGAAGAGAACTGAAAGGTTGTAGTCTTTTTGTAGCACCCTTATATACTTTTAAAATGGCACAAATCTACAGATTTACACAGAAAGTAAATGTGTAAGTAATCTAGTCACTATGTTACATGTTTACAGGTGCATTCTGTATATAGTCACTATGTTACATGTTTACAGGTGCATTCTGTATATAGTCACGGTGTTACATGTTTACAGGTGTATTCTGTATATAGTCACGGTGTTACATGTTTACAGGTGTATTCTGTATATAGTCACTGGGTTACATGTTTACAGGCGCATTCTGTATATATAAATACAGAAAAAATGGCGTCGCGCCCATACTCACTTATTTTTGGAGCGGCGGCAACTGCCAGGAGTAACAGCCCAGTAAATGTATAAAACATAACAAGGAGGGAGAGTGTCATCTGCGCTCATTCCTATGTGTTCCATGTACAACAAAAATGAGGTTTTGTTTGTTTCAATGGCCATTGCAACGTAAGCTCACTCGCCACTTCAAGGCACCTCTTTAGAGTGGGTACCTAACAATTGTAACCAAAAGGCCGCTCTACTGAGCAGCTCCAAGCCCCTCCAGCTGCTTTTCAGCAAGGAGAGACAAAGATGGTGGGTTTTATTTATACACGCACCAAGCACTTCCCATTTGGGATCAAAAACAAAAACATGGAAAGAGGAACAGCTGCAAAACGACGGACTGGTGTTACAAGCATGATATACATAAATACAGAAAAAATGGCGTCGCGCCCATACTCACTTATTTTTGGAGCGGCGGCAACTGCCAGGAGTAACAGCCCAGTAAATGTATAAAACATAACAAGGAGGGAGAGTGTCATCTGCGCTCATTCCTATGTGTTCCATGTACAACAAAAATGAGGTTTTGTTTGTTTCAATGGCCATTGCAACGTAAGCCCACTCGCCACTTCAAGGCACCTCTTTAGAGTGGGTACCTAACAATTGTAACCAAAAGGCCGCTCTACTGAGCAGCTCCAAGCCCCTCCAGCTGCTTTTCAGCAAGGAGAGACAAAGATGGTGGGTTTTATTTATACACGCACCAAACACTTCCCATTTGGGATCAAAAACAAAAACATGGAAAGAGGAACAGCTGCAAATAGTCACTATGTTACATGTTTACAGGTGCATTCTGTATATAGTCACTATGTTACATGTTTACAGGTGCATTCTGTATATAGTCACTATGTTACATGTTTACAGGTGCATTCTGTATATAGTCACGGTGTTACATGTTTACAGGTGTATTCTGTATATAGTCACTGGGTTACATGTTTACAGGCGCATTCTGTATATAGTCACTATGTTACATGTTTACAGGTGTATTCTGTATATAGTCACTGTGTTACATGTTTACAGGCGCATTCTGTATATAGTCACTGTTACATGTTTACAGGTGCATTCTGTATATAGTCACTATGTTACATGTTTTCAGGTGCATTCTGTATATAGTCACTGTTACATGTTTTCAGGTGCATTCTGTATATAGTCACTATGTTACATGTTTACAGGCGCATTCTGTATATAGTCACTATGTCACTATGTTACATGTTTACAGGTACATTCTGTATATAGTCCCTATGTTACATGTTTACAGGTGTATTCTGTATATAGTCACTATGTTACATGTTTACAGGTGCATTATGTATATAGTCACTATGTTACATGTTTACAGGTGCATTCTGTATATAGTCACTATGTTACATGTTTACAGGCGCATTCTGTATATAGTCACTATGTTACATGTTTACAGGTGCATTCTTTATATAGTCACTATGTTACATGTTTACAGGTGTATTCTGTATATAGTCACTGTGTTACATGTTTACAGGCGCATTCTGTATATAGTCACGGTGTTACATGTTTTCAGGTGTATTCTGTATATAGTCACTGTGTTACATGTTTACAGGCGCATTCTGTATATAGTCACTGTTACATGTTTACAGGAGCATTCTGTATATAGTCACTATGTCACTATGTTACATGTTTACAGGTACATTCTGTATATAGTCCCTATGTTACATGTTTACAGGTGCATTATGTATATAGTCACTATGTTACATGTTTACAGGTGCATTCTGTATATAGTCACTATGTTACATGTTTACAGGCGCATTCTGTATATAGTCACTATGTTACATGTTTACAGGTGCATTCTGTATATAGTCACTATGTTACATGTTTACAGGTGCATTCTTTATATAGTCACTGTTACATGTTTACAGGTGGATTCTGTATATAGTCACTATGTTACATGTTTACAGGTGGATTCTGTATATAGTCACTATGTTACATGTTTTCAGGTGCATTCTGTATTGAGGTATGTTAATAGAGAAGTGAATTTAGACTGGGGGAAGATTTGATGGCATCTAGGAGGTTATTCAATAATTGTGGCGCTCTGTAAGAAAATGGGGATCGAGACACTTTCTTTTTGTATTGTGGTATCGTAAGTAAGTTGCAGGTCCTGGATCGGAGGTTATAGGATGAGGGAACTGCTAGAGGAAGCAGTCTATTCAGGTAGGGTGGCAGCTTCCCAGAAAAGCTCTTAAACACCAGGTTAGAAAGATGAAGGGTGCGTCTGGATTCCAGCGACAGCCAGTTTAGCTCTTTTAACAAGTCACAATTTTGAGAGGGTTGTATTCATTCAGAGAAGACTATGCAGTTCTGGAACTACTAGTAAAGCATATGAGACTTTTTATCCTATGGAAAATGTGTTTTAAATTACAGTGGAGACGTTACAGTTGCACTTTGACCTGGCGAGGATTTTCTACTTTAGAGGCCTATGGGAAGGGTGACTATCTGAGTTGTGTCTCTGGAGCTGCTGGTCTTTCTTCTAATCAGAAATTAGGTTGTGTTAATCTGATTACCTGTTAATTATGGAAGCATTAAGTACAAGAGGGATTGAGGCAGAAGAATGACTCTACTTGGTCTGGGCGCTCGTGCACACACACTCTGATCGTACATGGTGACGCTGGTGATATATAACTTTCAGATTAAACAAAGGGGGGCAACTGATGCTCCCCCCCCCATGTATCTGGGTGTTTTATTAGGAACTATTTCATATATCCAGTGTTTGCAAAGCCATAAAATACCCAGCATTGTTTCTGTAAACTATAATAAATGTGTTGATCGGTGGAAACGTTGCCTGATCGGCCATGTTACCTTAGACACATATTACTATTTCATGCAGAGGGAGAGCACAGGTAAAAGTGGTGCCCTTCAACATATGATGCAGGAAAGAAATAAAGGCAGGTCACCTGGGATTCCTTTAGGATTCTTTACCTGCAACATTTGGATTCTACATGCTGCAGGGTGGCATTTTTCATGCACTGCCCACCATCAGCGGGAATGAATTGTATGTGTCCATGAAAATATGGCCGATCTGGCAACCCTAACTGGTGTTGGTAAGATACTTTGGTCTGGTTCTAAAATGGAATTTTTTTTTTTTGGACATGCATTATTTACATTATTCCCGCAAGGCACTGACATCACATGACGCCTGCATTATTCCCAGCACCCATGTGACCTCCATGTCAGTTCCTGCGCATCTAGCTGCAGTGAGGCCTTATCGTAGTCCTCTCTTTGCCCTCCAAAGTCTTTTTGATGTTCATCAGAGATCGGCCCTTCCTGCTCTCTCAGGCTGCCCATTCAATATGCATGTGGAATACACGCAGGAGGTCCGGCGTCCTGGAATACAATGTGTCCTGCGTACGGCTGGTATTTATAGCATTGCGTACGTTACACTCTGTCTTGCTGCGGCAGTGCTGACACCGGGGCAATGTACATCGTACCGTTACATCTCGACACACACGGAAAGTTCCTCGACTCCTGGATTTGACCTCCGTGGCAAAACCACCGCTTTATATTGGCCGGTGCAGGAGCGTTTACCCCACAATTAATATGAATTATTCGACAGCTTTTGCAATTTCTCTTAAAATTCCATTTATGCTGATATCCTTTTTCAGCCTTATGTTGTTTTTTTTATAAATGTATATATTTTTTCCCCTTTTTATGAAACTGCGGTTTTGTTTACTGTGCATATTTATCTGAAAACGTTATTTTCACATTTCTTCCTATCTTTAGGGGTGCGAACTAACCACCATTAGTCACAATTTTCTAAAAAAATATATATATATATATATTATACAATTTTTTTTCTTTTTTTATGCAGTATTGATTTTTTTTTCCTTTAGGCTAGGGTCAGACTAACGCATTTTTCACGTTGTCCGTGAAAAAGTGCGTTCGAATGAATGGACGCATTTTTTCACGGAATACGCGATAGCGGTCATACGATGCGCATTTTCGTCTGTGATTTTGCACGGATCATCAATAAAACACTTTTTGCGTCTGGACGTTATGTTGGCCGGACATTAGCAGCATCTGACGTCTCCCAATCACGCACACACGCCGCTAGCGGCCGCAGCGCACTCTGTACGTCAGTACTAGCGGTATCACGTTCTCGAAAAAATGCGTTCGTTTGCCACTTGCGTTGCGCGGCCGCACTCTTGTGCGGCCGTTCTTCATATGCAGCCCGACATTGGACGTCATTTGCTGCTAGCACGGCCGTGATTTAGTGCGGTTAAACGCACGTTAAAACTGCTTTCGTCTGACCTTAGCCTTAGCTGAATATCCTTCGGGCAGCGCCATCTGTTCCTTATGTGTTTTTTTTTTTTTCTCATGTCTCATGTATGTACTCCCTCATTGTAAAGTGCTGCGGATTCTGTTGGCGCTATATAAGTGACTGTAACTATCGCAATATGGTGTTAGTTACAAGTTTCTATAAAGCGCCAACTCGTTCCATAGCGCTGTACAATGCTTGTCTATTTTCTTCTATATGATCTTTCATAGTCCTTCTCATCCTTTCCCTGATTGTAGATAGAGTAGAAATGTTGAATTGCGTTTATATGAATGACATTTTTTTTTTTTTTTTTTTAAGGGAAAAAATAAATGTGAGAATCCGATTTTTTTTTTTTATTTTTTTTTATTATTTTTATCAGTAAAATTAAACCAATAATGATGGAGGTTTTCCTGATAGCAGTTTCTTCCCTATTTTTCCCTCCCAGACGGAAATGCTAGCGATGGGAGATGCTTCTTGAAAATGAAAAAATGCAAAAGCAAAAAAAAAAAACAACGCTCTTGATGTCAGGAGGCTCCGAGCAACAAAAAAAAAGCCATTGGCCCCTGGTATTTTGTAATAATAATAAATGGGTTGTGACGAGTTCCTGGACCGATTACATCATTTTTAAGCCTTAAAGTCGTGGCATTAGGTCTTAAAAAAATGATAACATTTGGTCCAGGAACAGGAAACCCCTTCACAAACTGTCCTCGGGCCAGAGGCGGCTGGAGATTCAGAGTCTGGCAGCAGTGAAGGCCTCTGTGTGAAATATTTAGGACATCGGGCACTTAAACAATGGGTTGTTTAATTAGTTTTACTTCAGGTTCGGCAAATAAGATGTCATGTCCCCGTCGTACGTCCTGATCCTCGCTGCCGGCTCCCATTAAGCTCACTGTATGCACAGCTGAGGCCTGCTTCTTGCCGACGCACCCGGGGAAGAGCCCAGGAATTTGGTGTATTTACTCGATTTTACGGGAGTTGTATTTACGGTGGAGTAAATGGTAATAGGAAATGAGGGGGGGCGGTGAAACCTGAGGTTTATATGTGAAAGCATGAAGTAAAAAACGTGTCTAGGTGAGGGGTAGACACTGGCTGCCGTTTCAGATGGTTGTTTACGGTTCCTTCGAGGATGCTCTGCAGGCCTCCCTTCTGTCAACATCTTCTGGTAGTAACTGCGTCCTCTATATAGGAAGGGTAGAAAACAACGTTTTGTTATCACTACCCCCAGAGCCCCCTTATTCGTTAAGCCTGAGGTAGGCAACCCTTTTTTATTTATATCATGTTCTACACGAGTGTGGGGGTCACATAGTCCTGGACACCCCATGAGCCACATGGTCTTGGATGACCAATGATCCACCTGGTCCCGGACGCCCCATGGGCCCACATGACCATGGTTCAATTTACATCAAAACTAGGAGCCGTTTAGAAACCTAGAAGCCCTAGAGCTGAGCCGCGTTCAATACCTCAGCAGCTGCTGAATTGATGCAGCGCAGCAATTCAATTTGCTGCAGCAGTGTCCTTGAACGCTTTGGATGTGAATTTCGAAGCAAAAATGGCCGACGATGCCCCCAGCTCAAATTTAAAAATTGCCCCCAGCTCACACACATGGGTATATAGTGCTGCTGGCTTCAAATGAGCACCTCTGCATAGGGGAAAAACATATCAGGGGGTTATAAATTTGACTATTACAGTTTCATTTCTTTTTATATTACCACTTAAATGTAAATAGTTACCTTTTTCCAATAAATATTTGGTGCTTTGGTCAACAAACACCTCGAAATGGACATTGCCGTACTGGATAATACTTGCTCCATGGCGGCAGCCATCTTTACTACGTCACACTCAGCTACTCGCAGCATCTCTCTGAGTCGCTGCAAGTGCTAAATTAGCAGGGCTGAGCGCTGAGCGGCAGAATGGCGTTCAGTGGCAAGTTGCTAACTTAGCACTTGCAGCGGCTGAGGTATTGAATGCGACTCAGGACTGTCAGAATCCGCCTCCCCCCCCCCCCGATGTTGATGTCTACAAATCCCACAATTCTTTCAATGCAATAGATGGACAAGGACTCATGGGAGTTGTATTTCAGAAACCTCTGCGAGTCGGAGTTTGTCAGCCCTGCCCTAGAGTAATCCTAAAATCATATAGCCAGTGTTAAAATGTTACGAGCTCCTGGAGTGTCGTGTCCTACTACACATGGGGCACATCGGGATCCTGGGTACTCGTGTAAACCTCTACCTTGTAAAGTCATCATGTACATTAGAGCTTCTGCTGCTCATATGGCTTTCAGCTGTTTTATTGCAAACTTGCAGTTTGGTGATAACTACCAGGACTGTAAACCTATAAATACCTGAAATTCAAGGAACCTTGAAAGGGCAATGAGGCCTAAGAGGCCCGGCTTTAAATAGGGATCAGCAATGTGCCTTTATTAAGTTGTCTCCTGCAAAGACATGTGGAGGAGGAGGTGCTGGTGTCCTAAAGATGATGTAGGCCAGGATCCTAATACAATATGGATATAATGGCACCAGACCGAACACAGGGCAGGCATAGGATCGCCAGATCGGCCACTTTTTCCAGGACACATATTACTATTTCATGCAGTAGGGTGCATAGCTATGGTGCTACCCTGCAACATGTATAGTTCATATGCTTCAACAGGGAAATCGGTACCAAAGCAAGTGAACTGGGGTGGGGACGACGACTTTGATTTCTTCTTATCTGAACTACAGCAAATATACAGACTGCAGGGTTGTATGTTACATGCACTGCCCCTCAGCATGAATAAATTATGTGTGTCAAGGAAAACATGGAAGATTTGGCAACCCTAGGCACACATGTAAACCACAGAGATGTTAAATTGGCGGCCTAAGGCCGGGTGCACACGGGATGTTTTCTTTAACGCACAGTACGTGTGTTAAAAAAATACGATGTCGCACTCGGCGCCCGCCCACCCCCCTCAGTGCTGCAAAGCGCGATCTTCCATAGGAGGATCTCGGAGTCCCGTCGACGCGAGTCCTAGATCATCATCACTGTCGATGCGCATCCCTCCTATGGAGGATCGCGCGCGTGAGGGGGGGGGTGGGCCGGGCCGGGCGTCGAGTGCGACGCCGGTTTTCTTTAACGCACGTAATGTGCGTTAAAGATAACGTCCCGTGTGCACCCGGCTTAAGACCGTATCCTGAGGCCTACACGGTGATATCCCACTCGTGTGGGAACACGGAGTATCCTGAGTTTTGTTACGAGATGTTTTTATTACTTGCCCAATATTTAGAGAGATCTGGGGCATTGAGACGTGGCACTGGCAGTGCCACAGAGACGAGATAACGGGGCACCTAGCTTCTACCAAAAGCTTCAGCAAGCCTAAATCTCCTTTATACATACCTAAAGCCACGCTGTCCGATTACCACATTTTCCCAACATCTCCAAACACCCTGTAACGCTTCTCCCGAGTGATCTAGTTTATAAATAATTTAAAGCGTAACCGTAGAACGCGCCGGTCTAGCGCGGCAGATGGTTAAACCTCCCCGTACTGACGAGTGTCGTCTAATGACTCATTATGAAAGCGGTTTTCATTAATAGTTTAATATGCTTTCAGATGTCTACAATTCAACTTAGCTTTTCATTAACACAAAACACCGCTTATAATTTAATATTCAAGCGCACAATTGCCGCCTTACTCCGATATGAAAAGGAGAGACTCCCACGCAGGTTATACAGGAGACGCGTCTTCCGTCCCTTGGCCTAGAGATCAACCGAGCGTTTTGTTTTGCCATATATTTATTTTTTATGAATTTGTAACTTGGTTATCATGGAGATACAGTCTCTCTGCATGGCCAGAGAATCGCAAAACACTCTCCTCCCTTTTATTCAGCCAAAAAGTAAAGAAAAGATGGGACGTTTCTTCTAAAAGGTATTCTATGTAAACCTCCATATTGTATGAGATGACCTGGTTTGTTGGCATTATGGTATGATGACATTTCTGTTACAGTAAATGTCACAATGATGGGACGTATAGATGCTCTTGACCGCTGGGACTTACTGTACCACTTGAATTCTCTACCCCTGAGGCTAGGGTCAGACGAGCGTGATTTCTACGGACTGTACGTCCGTGCAAACGGATGTACGTCAGTACGGAAGACGCAGTAGTGGCCACACAGTCCGTTTTTTTCACTGACGTATGTATTTTGACGGATGTAGGAGAGAAAATAAATTAAAAATCAAAACCATTTTGTCCATGAAAAATGCTGAACGTATAAATGCAGTCCATCTGACCACGTTCCATCACTCACACACAAAGCTATGCGGACGTTACGGACGCAGCGCACTTTGTGCGGCCGTTCTAGTGGTTGTACGTTCTTGACTGCCTTGCGTCCGTTTGCCGCGGCCGTGGTGCGTCCGCAGTTCAGTGCGGACGTACTTCATGTGTCAGGCTCCAATGGGCTTTCTGTCATGCTATCACGGACGTACTTTTAGGCGCAATCACGGACGTGGACACTACGCTCGTCTGACCCAAGCCTTACCACTCGGGCATGTGCTAACCTCCTCAATAAAAACATAACACCAGAACATATTTGACATGGGATATAAAAGACTACAGCTCCACTAAAATATTTTAAAAAAATCGCCATAACTAGCATATAAACCATAAACATTGACTAGATTTCCAACGCCGCCTTCAAATTGGTGAATTATTCTTTGAGAGAGTCCCTGGGTGAGGTGAAACGCGTCAACAGACATCCTCTCGTCAACACGGAAATGGGGATGGGGACAGAATACGCACGGAGCTCCAACGTAGTGCACAAGCATTAGTGTTAATTGACTGTCTCTGATGTTGCAATGCAGCAACTAATCTACCTTTGGGAATACCAGTTACAGTGGTAATGGTTGCATACGGCTGTCACCTTGTGCCATTACTTCTGTTCAACTTGAAAGAAGAGCTCTTGTTTTTTCCTCCTCCTAAGGATTTATTTTAACGTCACTATAGAATCCAGTGTAACAATGACAGAAACCTGATGACAAATGGACACATATCAATGCTGGTATAGTCCTTCCACTTCAGACTTGTACTTCAATAATAAGATTGCGTGGGCTCAACTGGTTCCACCGGGCGACTCAAATTCAGCGGCGAGGACAGCCTTCATTTCTGCCGTGAGAAACATTGAATAAATTGTCCCGATCTGCTGTTACAAAGACAAATAGAATTGCTGAAGGACTGTGACACTGCAGAGATGTTTTACTTTCAGTGTTTTCATGGATGTCCAGGCGGGAAAGCTAATGGCCGGTGATGTAAAAGTTGGTGATTGTAGTTTTAGTGTTACTCGAGCGAGCTCAGACAATACAGCCGCACATTTCATCAGGACGCCGTTTCATTGATACTGGATGAACAGAATCCTTCTTCGACTCTGCTTTGACAGCGCCACCGCCTCCTCCTCCCTCCGTCCCGCGTGGTGTTGAATGGCAAACCGATTAAGCCTGGGGAACCATGAAAGCCCGTACAGTAGTATCTATGAACACAGCACACCAGAAGCATTTATGGGATTTCAATTACCAAAAGTTCTATTCAGTGCTGAAAGGAATAGAGGGGGGGGGGTCACAAAATGGGGGGGGGGGAATGAAAATCTGAGAAGACATTCTCTTGTTCCCGACCTTTTGTGTGTAACATCGGTTTGTGTTTAACATTTGCCATCCACCATTCTGGATTATTATTTACTGAAACAAGTAGTCAGGGTTTCTTTATTATCGCTTCTTTTTTGTCCTCTATATCTTCTTGTCCCACAATCCATCGAATCTAAAGACGCGCTTTAGATAATATAGCTTGGTCCACAGGGGTCTAGTCCCAAAAAATAATTAGGGGCCAGATCACAACCCGGGCACTAAGCACAGTGCTCGAGCCGTACAGCATAATGGCTTGACCGCCATGCTTATTATTAACATGTCCTGTTCCATCCGAGACGCAAGCTCAAGTTGCATTTCGTATGTAGTGTTGGGTTATTAGCGTCTCCTATACTTTGTACGAGAGACGTTAATGTGCCCCTAGGAGATGGAGAATGGGGCATTCCAACCGGCTACTTTTTTGATCTGCGTCTGACGTTATTCAGGATTGAATAAAGTTTTTTAGATGCTGGTGTTAAGTGATTTCGCTTCAGCACAATCCCTCAAAACATCTTTGCCCATCCAAAAATTCCATACTCACCTCAGATCCCAGGTGCGTTCCGCCACTTCGTCACTCCACAGGCAAAGGGGGAACAAAATAGTTCAGTGTTCGTCCGCGTGTCCCTCCACCGCCCCAACTCGTGCAAGCTCTTGACCGTCTTCATGGAGTCCTCTGGACTACTGGAGCAGATAACAACGGCAGTGCTTAGCTCGGTTTGGCGTTAGCTCCCTGCGGCTCGAAAACATTACGACTGGAGCTGGTGGCAAAGCGTTTCGGTCGTAATATGGACGTTAAAGGTGAGCTATTTGCATCTACAGTAGCCTTTACCTTAAGAGTTGTGGTCAGGCCCTAAATGTGGGAAAATCTCCAATTTCTGCCCCCTAATTCATCATTGACCTGTCACTCTTACCCACCACTCCGCACTCAAATTCGATTTTGATGTTTACATATAATGATAAGCTGGTTTCTAACACCTTCACCACCAATACCTCTTAAAAGGAGCGTTCCCCCTGAAGGCTCACCTCGTGGTTTTTCTGTTAAATATTCATATCCCTTGCAGTTGTGTTGAAATGCCCTTTCTGTAGTGAATGGTGACTCTTTTAGTGCCGCTATGCGCTCTTTGATGCTGCTTGAAAATTAGGAAACAAAAAAATAAAGAACAAAATAAAATATGGAGGAGATGTATCCGTTCATTTGGAAATGTAGAAATAAACGCAGCACTATTGTTCACTTTTCAATTAAAATGTGAACAATGATGCTGCACAAACAAAAAAATTTTTTTTCCAGATTTAGCAAAAATCGCATATTTTCTCTAAAAAATACAGTATCGGGTTCCCATTTCAAGAAATTTTAACAAGCGTGCCCCGTAGAATATATAACCGTAAAGGCTCGGATGATAAAATGTGAAAAAAAAAAAATCCTTTTACAAGCTGTAAATGATTGGAATTTTAATGGAAATTCACATTTTAATTTTTTTTGCAAACCCTCTGTTGTGGCATCCTGGCAGGACATGACGTATACATATAATAATGATATATTATGAGTCTGCCAAAAAAAAGGATATATAATTTGTCTAGGTCCTGCAATAAAACATGACTTTGAATCTCGTTTAAACATGATGAGCAAAAAACGGTAAAAATGAGCTCAGCACACAGGGGGAAATGGCTCAGAAGTGAAAGGGTTAAATAAAAATCACATCAACGTGTTTTTGCTGCTTTTTATTTTCCTTTTTTATAGGAAATGATTTGTAGGGGAGAAATCCCATGAGCTGCCGTCTTCTTTTCCAGTTAAAGGCAAATCTCACACTCTATTCTGAGCTTGCCGTAAGCTTTGTGAAGTCACTCTCAAGCCCACCTGCCACCGTCAAGGCAAATATTTTAGGCTAGGGTCAGACGAACGCAGTCTGAGCGCACTCTGCCCGCGTGCATAACGGACAGACGTACTGACGGAAGATACTGTAGACACCACACGGTCCGCTTTTCTAGCCGGACGTAGAAAAATAAAGGGAATTATGGGAAACAAAATTAATAATAAAAATGATAAAAATTGGTAAATGATATGAAAAGCCATTTTGTGCGTCAAGGTGCTGGACGTCGCAAATGCGTTGTGTCTGACTTCGTGTCATCACGCACACAGAACGCTACGCGGACGTGGCGCACTCTACGCATCCGTCCTAGCGGTTTTACGTTCATACCTAATTTGCGTCTGTTTGCCACGTGCGTTGTGCGTGCGCAGTTCGGTGCGCACATACTTCGTGTGTGGGTCTCAATTGATCATGATTCTATGCTACGACGGACGTTAAACTTAGCGCAAACACGGACGTGATCACTGCGTTCGTCTGGCGCCAGCCTTAAGGTGGGCCCCAACCTATTGACAATGAACGGCCTCCTCTCTTTTTATTTTTCAGCTCAGAGACAAAGGGCTGAGGTGGGTTTAGTTATACCCTACACACCAATAGTTCCCATCCCTGGTCCTCAGGTGCCCTTAACAGGCCAGGTTTGCAGGATATGTGAAGCACAGGTGATGTGATTTGCTGCTCAGTGATTGCAGGATTCAGTCTGCATTTCGCCAAGGTGATCTGCAAAACCTGGCCTGTTAGGGGAACCTGAGGACCAGGTTTGGGAACCACTGTCATACACCAAACAAATCCCCCCTTTGGGGCAAAAAGAAAACGTGTTGGTGAGGGCACCTCTGAACACCTGGACGTTAAAATTGGTCTGTCCGCTGTTTAGTTCACCACTTGTTAGAAAAGACCTCTTGTTCCACAGTGCCTTGTACAGAAACAAATCCTGCCTGAGCCCCGCGGTAAGAAAGCAGATTGTACAGCAAATGCTTATGCCAGCTATTGATTACGGAGATGTAGTGTATGCAGCTGCCCCGCAAACACACCTCCAGAAGCTTACTACTTTGTATAACTCATTCTGCCGCTTTGTGCTACAATGTAACTACATGACCCACCATTGTGACATGTTAAAAGAGCTAAACTGGCCATCGCTGGAATCTAGACGCACCCTTCACCTTTCCAACCTGGTGTTTAAGAGGTTTTCTGGGAAGCTGCCACCCTACCTGAATAGGCTGCTTCCCCCAGCAGTTCCCTCATCCTATAACCTCCGATCCAGGACCAGCACCTTACTTGCACAATACAAAAAGAAAGTGGCTCGATCCTCATTTTCCTACAGAGCACCTCCGTTATTGAATAACCTCCCAGACACCATCAAATCTTCCCCCAGTCTAAAGTCACTCAAGAGCTCCCTATTAACATACCTCAATAAGGAATGTACCTGTAACATAGTGACTATATACAGAATGCGCCTGTAAACACGTAACACAGTGACTATATACAGAATGCACCTGTAAACATGTAACACAGTGACTATATACAGAATGCACCTGTAAACATGTAACAGTGACTATATACAGAATGCACCTGTAAACATGTAACACAGTGACTATATACAGAATGCACCTGTAAACATGTAACACAGTGACTATATACAGAATGCACCTGTAAACACGTAACACAGTGACTATATACAGAATGCACCTGTAAACATGTAACATAGTGACTATATACAGAATGCGCCTGTAAACACGTAACACAGTGACTATATACAAAATGCACCTGTAAACATGTAACATAGTGACTATATTCAGAATGCACCTGTAAACATGTAACATAGTGACTATATACAGAATGCACCTGTAAACATGTAACACAGTGACTATATACAGAATGCACCTGTAAACATGTAACACAGTGACTATATACAGAATGCACCTGTAAACATGTAACACAGTGACTATATACAGAATGCACCTGTAAACATGTAAGGCTGGGGTCAGACGAGCGTGATTTCTACGGACTGTACGTCCGTGCAGTACGGACATCGTCAGTACGGATGACGCAGTAGTGGTCACACAGTCCGTTTTTTCACTGAAGTTATTTTTTAACGGATGTAGGAGGGGAAAATAAATTACAATGAAAAAACATTCTGTCCGTCAAAAATGCTGGACGTATAAATGCAGTCCGTCTGACCTCGCTCCATCACTCACACACAAAGCTATGCAGACGTTGTGGACGCAGCGCACTCCGCACGTCCGTTCTAGCAGTATTACGTTCTTGCCTAACCTGCGTCCGTTTGCCGCGGCCGTTGTGCGTCCGCAGTTCAGTGCGGACGTACTTCATGTGTCAGGCTCCAATGGACTTACTTTCATGCTATCGCGGACGTACTTTTAGGCGCAATCACGGACGTGAACACTACGCTCGTCTGACCCCAGCCTAACAGTGACTATATACAGAATGCACCTGTAAACATGTAACATAGTGACTATATACAGAATGCACCTGGAAACATGTAACACAGTGACTATATACAGAATGCGCCTGTAAACGTGTAACGTAGTGACTATATACAGAATGCACCTGTAAACATGTAACAGTGACTATATACAGAATGCACCTGTAAACGTGTAACATAGGGACTATATTTATTTTCTGTGTTAATCTGTATATTTGTGCAATTTCTTTTTAATATTTTGAATTGTTACAGAAATACAGTGTTCTTGAATCCAGGACGTACTTGAAACCGAGAGAAATCTCAATGTATCCTTACTGGTAAAATCCTTTATAAATAAATAAAATAAATTGGAAATCCAAATTCATTGGCCCGAGGACCTGTAAGCTGCTGATAACTTCACAGCTTGGTAGACGAGCCCCGCTGATAGCCGCGTACCTGTGGAACGTAAACAGTTATTTTATGAGTCACTGGTATGAATGAATTAAGACTGCGCTAAGCGCTTGCCACGGCTAATAATAGAAGTATTTTTTCCCCGGGACCACCTACGATTGTCTGCGTTTAGTGCCAGTGTTGATATAAATCCGCGTTTGTGTGTTTTATTTTTACATAGTAGCTGATGAACACATCTCTTGGAATCCGCGACAGCTGTAATGCGACGAGTCAAGCCGTCTCGCCGCCCGATTCCACGTCTCGGTTTGCTTTTAAACTTTAAAAAAATAAAAATGGTACATTTGGTACGTTTCAACATCTCTGTGAATTCTCCTTCTGCAGCCGGGACGCGTCCCGAGTGAGAATTTGCGTTCGGCAAACTGGCCTTATATGGGAAAGGTAGCTACTGGCAGGAGAAGGCCTCTTGCAAGTCGAAACGTCGTCCCTCAGGTTGGAAAAGTAAAAATATTCTTCAAGGGAGGCAGAGTGCGTCGATCTTGTTGAAAATAAATAAATAGATATATATCTATATGTTACAGGTGGAGTGTGTATGATTACCCAGGCAGCTTTGCGTAAGCACCAAATAAAATCAATCTACACAAAGGCCTTTTGGGTAATGTGGTTTGTAAGATTTTGGAGTAGCTTACAGTTGGCCAAAAACCCAGGATCACCCATATCCATTGAGCAAAAGTGAATTTTATTATCAACCCTATCCCATTCCCTAACCCTTATAATCACTTTTACCCGACCTTAACCCTATCCCATTCCCTAACCCTTATAATCACTTTTACCCGACCTTAACCCTATCCCATTCCCTAACCCTTATAATCACTTTTACCCGACCTTAACCCTATCCCATTCCCTAACCCTTATAATCACTTTTACCCGACCTTAACCCTATCCCATTCCCTAACCCTTATAATCACTTTTACCCGACCTTAACCCTATCCCATTCCCCAACCCTTATAATCACTTTTACCCAATGGGTTTGGGTAGTTTGCAGATTACCTGAGTAAGGCTCAAAAATGCCACTTTTTCACCTTAACTTTTGAGGCATGTGGGTTTTACCCGGATAAATACAGCTTTACAGAATTTTTGACTTTTCTCATATATATATCTCGTGGGTGGTAGTTTGGTGCATAGGGTGATGAATATTTGTTATTCTGTCTCTCCCATTGTACAGCGCTACGGAACTTGTTGGCGCTTTATAAATACTTGTAACTGTAACTGTTAGGGACTACAGTTAGGTCTGCTATCTCTGACCTGAAAAGTAACCCAAAAATATGTACAATTGCTAACACCGTTGCCCCCCCCCCCCAAAGGTGTAAATTCACCTTTAAAAAGATTTTAATCTCTGGTATTAAAATGCTGGCTTGGTGTATATGTGTATGTATGTGTATATATATATATATATGTCTGTGTATGTCAGGAGCTCTGGGATGCAATTCTTTGAATTGCTGTGATGTGCAAGTGGCTTCTGCAATAATAAACACAACTAATTATAGCGTGGAGGCATTTTATCTCACTTTTTGTCCTCCACCACAACCCTTGTAAGTACTGATTTGCCCTATGGGTCCCAAGCATCCACTGCAACTGGTCTTCATGCCTAGCTCCTGCTGATGAGGGTCCAACAAACCCGAAACAGCGCTGTCCTGTGAGTGGCTTTGACCAGTTGCATAAACCTTATCTCTGCTACAAAGCCACAGTGTGGCATAGCATCGATTTTAGGGCTCTGTGTAATAACAGGCCCAGGATGCATAAAAGTGAGACAGGTGTCATTTGCATATCCTACCCAGAATTCCTTGCTGCACATGGGGAATGTAGCACAGGAGCTCTGGGATGCAATTCATGGAATTGCTGTGATGTGCGAGTGGCTTCTACAATAATAAACACATATATATATTTGAGAGTCTGATCCATCTGAAAAAGAATTTAAGCCTCACAAAATATTGGTGTTCCTATATCCTCTGTGTAATACATTGGACACGATAGAAAATAAAGCCATTTTTTGTTTTATAATGGATCTGAATGGATGCAGCAGGCTGTGATGCAGAGCTCATGCATTTCATAGATGGTGCAATGCTGCCCTCCAGTGGCTTCTTTGAAAGTTACTGCTTGGGCACTGGCGACGGGACCAGATAGATAATCCCAATCATTTGTCTGGAGAATAAGATTATAGGTGTAATTCTCAAGCATTTTAATACCCTTACTATTTCAGAGGGATTATATCTATTGGAAAGCAGAGTTCCCTTTATTTGCCCTTAAAGATTCCAGCAGATCCTGCGGACAGGCTCTGGACAATATTTATGTTTGAGGAGATTTTACTCGCCTTTTGTCCCATGTTGCGCGAAGCTCCTCCTCTTTGGCTCAGGGACTCTCGAACCCGCAAGTCCCCTGAAGCTTTTCCGTGCAATTTGTGCTCCTACGCAACTTGCTGCAAATTGTGCAGCGCTACGGGACTTGCTGCAAATTGTGCAGCGCTACGGGACTTGCTGCAAATTGTGCAGCGCTACGGGACTTGCTGCAAATTGTGCAGCGCTACGGGACTTGCTGCAAATTGTGCAGCGCTACGGGACTTGCTCGCTTTACGTAAACAAGTTCCGTGGCGCTTGGGCAGAACCATGGATCGGAGCTGCGCGCATGTTCACTCCTCACATCCAAACCGCTAACTATAAAGCGATTCAGGGTGTGTAGCGCGTCCTTTTAAAAGCTCTTGATTTTGCAGAACAAAGACCGGTATTCCCACCCCCTACCAACACCATATAGGTTTTAATCTCTTGAGGTTGACACAGATTTATTCGATCGATCCGGTACTTGTTACATTGTTTATCAGAATATTAAAAAGATAACATGTTGAATTTTCTTTGACACTGTATATGTACGTCATATCTGACATCGTTGTAAAACATCAGGGGCCGGACCACAACCAAGACCTTCAGCTCATCGTCCGAGCCACACAACGTAACGGCACACGTTATCAGCTTAATTTTTTTCACGTCCTATTCCAACCTTGCCGTTAAAGGAGATGTTCCGACCTTAGCGTCTCGCGTTCTTTACTGTACTTGGCGTCTCCTATACTTAACATGGGACGGGCAAGTCGTTAAGAAATGCAAGAATGGCGACATATTCCAAGGTCATGAATAAACGTAACGTCTCGGTGCAAACCAGGGAAATGTAACCCCTCCTAAAAGCTGGTGTGATGCTCCTAACGACACGTAAACCCTTCCCTGTAACGTCTCTGAGCAGGTGAAGTCTATGGAGCTGTTACGGCTCTGTTACGGTTTCACCAGGGCTGAAATACAAACACAGGGGGTTAATTAGCGTTAGCTGCGCACGCGTCTGCTTTCAGCAGCGTCAGCCGGTAATGTCACTGCTCCACACACTGCCTAACGTCTCGCTGAGAAATTTTAACGTCTCTAGCCGACTTTAGCGCCTTGACATACGTCTTGGTTGGAATACAGATGTTAAAGGTGAGACGTTAATGGTTACCGGCCGGCACGTGATTTTTTTTTCCATTCGCTCCTTTCTGTTAATCTGGGGTAGATCACAACCGAGAGGTTATTTTTCAGAGCTGCATGTTCTGTGATGCTCGGCTAGAAGCCTGGCTCAGCATCATGGGACATGTAGTTCTGAAATACCCGGTGGATCACTGGTATCTGCCCCCAGCATAGTAACTAGTGACTATGTGAGATGTGGAGCAGATGGAATCGTTTACATAAATTGTAACAATCACATTGTATCTCAACTTATTTTCCTGCTTTTGTTTTTTGTCTTTCCCTCCTCAGGAGCTACAAGGGAAGTGGGCTCCGCGCTGACCAGGATGTGCATGAGACATCGGAGCATAGAGTCCAAACTCAGGCAGTTCTCCAGGCAAGTAGTATTATTATCCTTTATACAGCGCCACGTATTCGATTCGGCAGCGCTTCACAAAATCCGTGTACAAGGGGTTAATACTAGGGATGCACCGATACCACTTTTTTAAGACTGAGTACGAGTACCGATACTTTTTAAAAGTACTCACCGATACCGAGTACCGATACTTTTCTTTAATGTCATGTGACGCTTTCCAATAAGAACAGACCATATAAAAATGCCCCCAGCTCACATGTATATCCCCCCCGATATATATATATATTTCATACTGCCCCAGCTCATGGATTTGCCCCAGCTCACACATGGATATTGCCCCCCAGCTTATGGATATGCCCCCCAGCTCACACATGGGTATTGCCCCCAGTTCATGGGTATGCCCCCCCAGCTCACACATGGGTATGCCCCCCCAGCTCACACATGGGTATGCCACCCAGCTCATGGATATGCCCCCACAGCTCACACATGGGTATGCCCCCCAGCTCATGGATATGCCCCCACAGCTCACACATGGGTATGCCCCCCAGCTCATGGATATGCCCCCACAGCTCACACATGGGTATGCCCCCCAGCCAGGGCAGCCATCAGAAATGATGGGGCCCCTTACTAAACCTCACGATGGGGCCCCCCAGGGCCCCCCCTCAACCTCTAACAGCTTTTCTCCCCCTACAAAAAAAAAGGACATAACATAGCACCACAGCAATAAAACTCCCAGTAATGTGCTGTGTGTATTAGCTTATCACAGTATCCACAGCAATAAAACTCACAGTAATGAGCGGTGTGTCTGAACGTATCACAGAATCCACAGCAATAAATCTCACAGAAACGGGCTGTGGGCCTTTGGGTCTGGGTCTGGGCCTGGGCCCTGGGTCTGGTCCCTGGGACTGGGCCTTGGGGTCTGGTCTCTGAGGTCTGGGCCCTGAGGCCTGGGGTCTGGTCCCTGGGTCTGGCCTGGGGTCTGGTCCCTGGGGTCTAGCCTGGGCCCTGGTCTCTGGGTCTGGGCCTTGGGGTCTGGGTCCTAGGGTCTGGGTCTGGGCCTTGGGGTCTGGGTCTGGGCCTTGGGGTCTGGGCCTTGGTCTGGGCCCTGGGTTCTGGGCCTTGGGGTCTGGGCCCTGGGTTTGGGCCTAGGGGTCTGGGCCCTGGGTTTTGGGGTCTGGGGTCTGGGCCCTGCGGTCTGGGCCTAGGGTTTGGGCTTTGGGGTCTGGGCCCTGGGTCTTGGGGTCTGGGCCTTAGGGTCTGGGTCCTGGGCCTTGGGGTCTGGGCCCTGGGTTTGGGCCTAGGGGTCTGGGCCCAGGGTCTGGGCCTTGGGGTCTGGGCCCTGGGTTTGGGCCTAGGGGGTCTGGGGTCTGGGCCCAGGGTCTGGGCCTTGGGGTCTGGGCCCTGGGATCTGGGTCCTGGGTCTGGGCCTTAGGGTCTGGGTCTGGGCCTTAGGGTCTGGGCCCAGGGTCTGGGCCTTGGGGTCTGGGCCCTGGGCCTTGGGGTCTGGGCCCTGGGTTTGGCCCTCGGTCTGGGCCCTGGGTCTGGGCCTAGGGGGTCTGGGCCCTGGGTCTGGGCCTAGGGGGTCTGTGCCCTGGGTCTGGGCCTTGGGGTCTGGGCTCTGGGTCTGTGCCTTAGGGCCTAGGCCCTGGGTTTGGGCCTAGGGGGTCTGGGGTCTGGGCCCTGGGGTCTGGGTCCTGGGTCTGGGCCTTAGGGTCTGGGCCCAGGGTCTGGGCCCTGGGCCTTGGGGGTCTGGGGTCTGGGCCCTGGGTTTGGGCCTAGGGGGTCTGGGCCCTGGGTCTGGGCCTTGGGGTCTGGGCCCTAGGGTCTGGGCCCTGGGTTTGGGCCCTAGGGTCTGGGCCCTGGGTTTGGGCCCTAGGGTCTGGGCCCTGGGTTTGGGCCTAGGGGTCTGTGCCCTGGGTTTGGGCCCTGGGTTTGGGCCTAGGGGTCTGTGCCCTGGGTTTGGGCCCTGGGTTTGGGCCTAGGGGTCTGTGCCCTGGGTTTGGGCCCTGGGTTTGGGCCTAGGGGTCTGTGCCCTGGGTTTGGGCCCTGGGTCTGGGCCTTGGGGTCTGGGCCCTGGGTTTGGGCCCTGGGTCTGGGCCTTAGGGTCTGGGTCCTGGGCCTAGGGGTCTGGGCCCTGGGTCTGGGCCTAGAGGTCTGGGGTCTGGGCCCTGGGTCTGGGCCTTAGGGTCTGGGCCCTGGGTCTGGGCCTTAGGGTCTGGGCCCTGGCTCACCACTCGCTGTCTTCTATCTTCTTTTCTTCTGTCTTCTGCTCTTCAGCTCTTCTTTTCTTCACCTTTTCTTTAATCTTCTTCTCTTCTCTTCTGATCTTCCTCCCGGTCCCTCCAGCTCCGGCGCGCAGCTTCACTGAGTGGAGGGGCGGAGCCAAAGCAACATGCTTGGGAGGCCCCTCACACGCTGCTTGGCCCCGCCCAGCCAGGAAGTGAAGCTGCCAGGAGCCGGAGGAGACACAATGTCTCAGTCTCCTCCGGCTCCTGCAGCAGCAGCAGGGACACAGCTCCGGATTCGGACTCATCGAGTCCGATACCGGAGCTGTTAAAGGGCGACGCCGCTGCCGTCGGGGGCCCGGGATCCCCCCCCCAGGCCCCGGCCCCCCACCGGGCCCGGGCCCCTTACGGCAGCATTGGGCGTAATGCCCTGATGGCGGCCCTGCCCCCAGCTCATGGATATGCCCCCACAGCTCACACATGGGTATGCTCCCCAGCTCATGGATCCCCCCCCCCCCCGCGACCATACTTACCTTCCTGAGCGACGCCGGGAATGTCTCCGTGCGTGCGCTCGTTGGAAGGACCCCAGCCGCGACCACGTGGGACCATGTGATCACGGCTGGGGTCCTTCCAACGAGCGCACGTGGGGAAACTTTCCCGGCGTCGCTCAGGAAGGTAAGTATCATCGCGGAGAGCAGCTGCAGGGCCTGTCTGAATGCTCTATCGGCATTCGGACAGGCCCTGCAGCTGCTCACTGTGTTCATACTTACCTTCCTGAGCGTCGCCAGGAAAGTTTCTGTGCGTGCGTGCGTGCGTGTGCGCGCGCGCTCGTTGGAAGGCCCCAAGCCGCGATCACATGGTCCCACGTGGTCGCGGCTGGGGTCCTTCCAACGAGCGCACGCGCGGAGACATTCCCGGCGGCGCCCAGGAAGGTAAGTATTGCGGTGAGCAGCTCCAGGGGCGGCTGTCCTAATGCCGATAGAGCATTCGGACAGCCGCCGCAGCCCCTCGGATGCCGGCAAGCCGGCTCAATGCCGGCTTCCGGTATTGGAAAAAATATCGGGGGGGTACTGCACGAGTACCAAGTACTCCTGCAGTACCCAGTATCGGCCCCGATACCGATACTAGTATCGGTACCGGTGCAACCCTAGTTAATACATTGTAATACCACACATGGATGATGACCTGATTCAGGGGGACCCTGTTCCCAAGGAAATTTACAATCTATGAGATGTACAAGTATTTTGTGAGGGAGGTGCATCCATATGGTTAGGTGTCTTGCCCAAGGACACTCGCTGGTGGCATCTTTTGAGTGGGATCGAGTCGTCTTTTCATGATTGTAGAGCAGCGACCTGGTGGTTAGGTTGAAGCCGCTTCTCGTAAAGTCGAGACTTGCTTCTCCAGTCGTATTGGACGGATGTGCTGAATGGGATTTGACTTGCTTCTCCACGGTCAAAGGGCATTTACTCTTCTTCCAGCTATCAAGATATATATATAATATATGAGAGAACTCTACAAGATCTCTGACCCAAATTACACACACACACACACACACACACACACACACACACACACACACACACACACACACACACACACACACACACGTGTTCTGTAGTGCCCACGCAGAACAATGGAGCAGAGCTGCATGCACAGATCCGATCCATCCACTGCCTCTCCAGAATGCTCGGTGTCATGGATGGTCTCACAGTGGGTGAAGACGTCATTTTCTCTGCGTGCGGACGTCACTGGGGACTGATCTGGTGGCGGCATTTAGGAAATTGAAAAATTCCGGCTGCTGGTGGAAACTCCTCTGATTCACCCTGCGATTAAACCAGATCGGGGCTGCATAGAGGGGGGGGGTGCAGAAGGGGGACGCTCCTCTCATCCTGACCATTGTAAAACATTTAGGGCTCTATTCCATAGTTGGTGCTAATGTGGCGTCTCGATATGTAAGTCTTAGCGCTAGCATTAGTAAGTTTATTGGCGTCGATATTCCATAGTTGACTCTAAACTGGGGTGAAATCGGTTAGCGCTTGACGCTTGCGCGAGCTTACTATACTTTGCGCTCCTATACTTAACATGCGGAGCGCAATGTATTTAAATAGCGTACATCTCAAGACGGGAGGTAATAGAGTGTAGGCGCAGGTTAACGTCAGGACATGATTTGACAAGTTTTAACACCTCCTAAAAGCTGGTGTTAAGTGATTCTGCAAATGCTAACTTAACCAGAGCTGTTGTAAACTTCCCAGAGCCATTATAGGGCTCGATTACATTACTCGCGCATTTGTTTTTGCGTGCGCATTTCTGCGAGGGGCAAAACCCTTTGCGCTGAACATCGTATTACAACGTTCGCGCAAACGATGAGCGTTATCGTTTAACGCGGATGGACCTGCACGAGCGTGATGAACTGTGCGCCTCCTATACTTAACATTGTGAGCGCAAATGCGTTCGTGCGCTGGTATGCGGATGGTATTACAATCGATGCGCATCTTTTTACGAACGACGTTTGCGGGCATAATTTTAACGTCTTTGAAAAGCTGGTGGTAACGGCAAATCGGAACGTTCTGGCCGAAACGAAAAACACCAGCACGAAAAAACCAATACAGCAACATATAGTTACACATTCTACACATACCCAAACAATACAATTGTGAATTCGTGCGTGTTTTTTTTTTTTATTGCTGCAGCATGTATACTCGGATTTACTTAGACAGGCGCAAAAACTTGTGTCAATTAAGGTAAATTGATGTCAATTAAGGTTCTTAATTCTGATTGGCTGAATCCCACGAAAAAAACAGTCTGCACACTGATTTGCGTGCGTTACGTTACTGCGCGCGTATTACGCTTCGTTTTGCGCGTCGTTTTTACGAACGTTATTTTCGGACAGATGAGAAAATGCGTTCGGATCGTAATACCACTGTTAATTTTCACGCGATAACGCTTAACGCTGCGCGCAAAAAGAATTGCGCTGCGCGGACGAATTTGCACAAAGAATGTAAGAGGGGCCTTAGTGTATAGGGGTTGGGGGGGTTGTTAAGTTTACAACAGCCCTGGTTAACTTAGCACCAACTTTGTAATACTGCCCAAAATCATTTAACACCCTGTAAACCCCCCCCCCCTCCCAAAGATCCCATACTCGCATCTCATCCCGCGGCGTAAAGGGTGGCGCGATCCACCGCTCCTGCTCACTGGGAACAGAGTGAGACTGGGAACAAATGGTTCCTAGTCTCCCTGTGCGATCACTCTGCGGAGCTGCGCGATCTCGCGAGAGCAATGAAATCCCTTTGCATTGATCCAGAATCAGACCGGACTGAATATACTGGATCTCCGGGCTCCTGCAGGCGCCTTTTGAAGATTGAGTAAACTTGATGATGGTCGTGAAGGGGTTAAATTTCATACATTTCATACATGTGAAATACGGTTTATTTTGGAGTCTGTGCAACATGGAACTGCTACAACGTACGAGTTCTAAATGCAGCACCGCTCTGTTTCCCAGATACAGTTTTCCCCTGTGCGTGTGTTCGTGCGCGTGCGCGCGTCTCCTGCCTGCCATGCCGTGCGCCAGCCGTTGTTGACACACACGAGGGAATCTGGCTCCCGCTGATTTTCTTGCCGTTTTTTTTAATCCCTCGCAGCTCATTGCTTCAGATATCACCCAGTATTTCCCAAACATACACCTACACGTCTTCTGTGTGTGTTTGTTTGCATGTCGGCAGCGTCATGGCAGCAGCTCGGCATCCTTCCTTATGTTCTATAAACCGATGCCTTTTGAAACAAACCCCCCGGTGTGTTGATAATGTTTATTGGGGGTCAAATCAAACAGAAGGAGTGTGGGAACTCGGCAAGATTGCTGCCTGCCCCTTCCCCAGCAAGAAATCCTAGTCATCTTGCCTTTATCTCTCTCTAAAATGTGTTTTTGAAACTAAAGAAATCTGGGTTTCGGGGATCCATTATGAACGGTTTTTCCCAAATATAGCTTTCCTTTAAAGGCAGAATAAATATACGATAACTACACCTAAAAATATAAAGCGCTGTGGGCCAAATGGGAACTCTGTTCCCCTTACAAAACTAGTGGAGGAACTACGTTCCCATGAATTACTGCTCGACTTGACGCCTGATGGGTATTTAAAGAGATACGCGATTAATAAAATAAAGTTCCTTTTTTCCCCCCTTAAATAATTTGGCAGAGATCGATGACAGCCTCTACCCAGTTATTATTTTTTCTTTTTGGGGTGATTTACTGATCTATTGTCCCCCGCCGCGCGCTTCTCCTCTTCTTTGGCTCAGGGATTCACAAACCTGGAGGTCCCTGAGACTTTTCTGCACAATTAATGCTTCTATGCAACTTGCGTAGCGTAGGATTCGCAAATTGCGCAGAGCTACGGGACTTGTGCTCTTTACGCAATCAAGTTCCGTAGCGCCTGAGCAGAACAATGGAGTTGCTTGCACATACACAGGTCCGATCCATCGCTCTTTTTCATGGACGGTCTCATAGAAACCTAGAAAATGTCGGCAGATAAGAACCTTTCGGCCCATCTAGTCTGCCCAATTACATGGATACTTTACCTGGATTTATCTTTTGTTTAGGATAGCCTTATGCCTATCCCATGCCTGCTTAAATTCAATTACTGTTTTGGCCTCTACCACTTCAACTGGAAGGCTGTTCCATGTATCCACCACCCTCTCAGTAAAATAATGCTTCCTGATGTTACTTTTAAAAAGGTGTATATATGTACGGAGATATATCCTACAACAGGCCTCAAAATTTCACGTCCTTAAGCCAGGCCTTAAGAGTTACTCGCCAATAGTTGTCCCACCTAACCCTTTCCCAGCATTGCCTCTGCATTCCCACTCGCCCTCATGTAATTTCCACTCGCCCTCATGTAATTTCCACTCGCCAAATGCGAGCAGGCGAGTGGAAATTTTGAGGCCTGTCATACCGCGTAGGTGTCGCAAAATCTATTATAAATAGTTGTACGGCAAGGCTAATGAATAGCGTGATGCTGCCCAGGGGGTAAACACAACCAAAATCTGTGCCAAACAAAATGAAAAAATACAAGAAGAGTCCCTTATGGCGCATCAGTATAGTTCAATACATATAAATAGTGAGGGAATTTGTGCCAATAATAAGGACATTTGTGTCATTGAACCAATAAAAAGGTGTAATAGTGCTTATTATTACTCAATTCCTAGAATAATACAGAGTAGATTAAGTGCAATAGTGCATGTACGATCTAGTGGTGCATATAAATCACGATATACACAGCGAACTGTTCGGCAAGTAGCAGTTGATAAAGTGCAACAGTGTCCAGTTTTACAGTCAAGTGCAGTGGTGCATGCAGCAACCAATGAATAAAAAGATACTTAAAAAATGTCAATCGACTTGATCCTCCTCGTTATTCCATCAGTAAGTCCATATCATCCTCAACGTCTCTCAAAGAGAAAAAGGAAGACATAGTGCAAAGGGTCTTAACAAATGTTGCAAAAAGAAAAACTGTCGAGGTATATACCACTCACATTTGCAAGAGCCTGTAGAATCCCCGGCTCTAGGTTCAGTCACCTCTGGCCATATAGAGCGTGACGCTTCCCTTCTTTAATAGGCAGTGTTTGCTGAATAAATCAGAAAGAGATGGAAGGCGGCGCTTCCGTAGCGTAATATTGCAAACTATTTTGGCAAAGGTATATTTGACAATACACTCACCGATTTGGGAGCCTCGTGGTCACAGGCTCGGTCAATGTGGCATTGGGCACTCTTAGGGCCCTATTACACTCTGCACGCTAACGGTAGCGCTCATTTGCATGAGCACTACCGTTAGCTGCGGTGTTTAGGGCATATTACAATTCAAACGCAAACAGGTTAAAACAAAACGTTTGCGTTTGGTATCTTGCGTTTCTCAGTGCGAGGTCACTGCACTTTGCGCTCCCTATACTTATAGGCCCCTATTACACGCTTTGCGCAGCGCATTTGCACGAGGACAAAACCATTTGCGTAGAACGTCGTTCGCGCAAACGATGCGCGTTATCGTCTACCGCAATTGACCCTGCGCCAACCCAGCGCGAGCGCAAGTTCCTGCGCGCATCCTATACTTAACATTGTGAGCGCAAATGCGTTAGTGCGGATGGTATTACAATCTTCGTGCAAAGTCGTATGAGCGACGTTTGCGCGAATTTTCGTAACGCCTTTGAAAACTTGGTGTTAACTGCAAATATGATCGTTGTGGCCGAAACGAAATAACTCAGCAATAAAAAAAAATACAGCACAGTACAGTTACACATTCTACACATACCCAGACATCAAAAATTAATAATTTGTCAAAATCTTATATTGCTGCAGCACATATACGCAGATTGACTTTGACAGCCGCAACAACATAACTTTAGAAAATGGTGGTTCTTAATTCTGATTGGCTGAATCCCGTGAAAAAAACAGTATGACCACCGATTCCTGCACGCAACGGTCATTTGCGCCCGGCTTTGAACGTCGGATTTGCGCACGTAAAAAGTTGAAGGCTGAAAAAAATGCGCTCGGACCGTACTACCGCGTTAATTTGCGCGCTAACGTTTTTTGCGTGCACAAAAAAAATTGCGCTGCGCGAACGCATTTGCGTGAAGCGTGTAATAGGGGCCAACATGGGGAGCGCAAAGTGTTAATCAGCGCAGGATTACAAAGTCCCAGCGCTGATTAACGCCTGACTCTGGTCAACGATAAGTTAACCAGAGCCAGGACCTGGTGTTAACGGATTCCGCTGGTGCAGAATCCGTTAACACCAGTTTAAAACAGTAAAAAAAAATCACATACTCACCCTCTGTCCCGCGGTGAGGACCGCGGCTCCGGTCGCCTCCTCTGGCCGGTGGGAGCAGGGAAAGACAGGGGGAAAAAGTCCCCCCTGTCTCTTCCTGCGTATCCCTACGCCGACCGCCCGGATCTCGTGATGCGAGATCCGGCCGGTCACGTGACCGGCAGAGAGGAACTCAATAGAGTCCTATGGACTCCAGCGAGTGGATGCTCGCGGCTGCGCTCAGCGCTGCCGCGAGCATCCTGATGTTTAATGGGCGCTACGTTGCAGGCAGCATTTTTTTGCGCCTGCATTGTAATCTGACGTTAAAAAGCGGGTGCAAGGGGGAAAACTTCTGGTGCAGTTTTTCCTCCCTTGCGCCCGCGTTTTAACGCCCAGATTGTAATCGGGCCCTTAGGTAGGTGACCAGGACCTCTTTTCCACAGTCTGTGAACCTCCGTGCAGTGTCAAATAAAATTAGGGGAGAACGGCCAATGAAGGGTTAAAATATGTAGAAAATATTTATTCGGTAATTAAGTACATATGTCCGTTTTAATTGCCTAATAAATATTTTCTACATATTTTAACCCTTCATTGGCCGTTCTCCCCTAATTTTATTTGACACTGCACGGAGGCTTCATAATTTGGTTCACAGACGGCGGAAAAGAGGTCCTGGTCACCTACCTAAGAGTGCCCGATGCCACATTGTCCGAGCCTGTGACCACGAGGCTCCCAAATCGGTGATTTAGATCATTGGATCTGGGGGTGGGGGGGCACTCCTCACATCCCGATCCCTTTAAACTATAAAGTGGTCAGGATGAATAAAATGGCCCTCTTAAAATCCATGTTCTTCCACCACTATTACATGTTAGGGTCATAGCTGTGGGCGATTGGTTTTCGTTTTTCAGGAGCAAAATGCTAATGAGGTGTTGTTGGTTTTTTTTTGGTTGAAGAGGCATAATAAAATGCAGGGCCGTGTCCACGGCCAGACAGAGCGTCATTTGATTAATTATCTTTACGCCTATGTATTTTCCTGTGGGTCTGGTAGTTATGAATGTGTTTATTGGAGCCTACGGCCAGTTTACTTTTCCTGAGACACTGTCAGCCAGCTACAGTTACAGTCCCTTATATAGCGCCAACAGATTCCGCAGCGGTTTACAATGGGGTAATACAAACAAACATAAGACATAATAGAAACCCATAGGGAACAGACGGCCCTGCCCGTAGGATAAGTGCCCTGCTGATAAAGCATGTTATACAAGGGCTCAGACAGACATCCCGTGAGATTACAATCTAGAGGGCAAAGGTAAGTGAAACCATAAGGAGCAGGGGGAATGTGGAGCTGGTGGCTAGAAATAAAGCTATGAAATAAAGGGAATAAAGCTATGAGTTTAGGCTTGTGACTGGGTGGGAGGGTGGAAAGGCAGGAGCTGGAAAGGGTGATGTCTGTGGTGAGCTGTATGAAGAAAGAGAGAGGGGTCGGCAACTTTGGTCACCACAGATGCTTTGGAATTACATCTCCCATGATGCTCAGTGACACAGTAGGTTGGCAATGCCTCATGGGTAATGTAGTCCCAAAACACCTGGAGGCCCGAGGCTGATGATCCCTGCAGTAAGCCTCATTGAAGACCTGTAGTAATGAACAAGCATCGTTTACAGCAGTGGTTCTCAAACCTGTCGTCAGGACCCCCTGACAGGCCAGGTTTGCAGGATATGTGAAGCACAGCACAGGTGATATGATTTGCTGCTCAGTGATTGCAGGATTCAGTCTGTATTTCCCCAAGGTGATCTGCAACATCTGGCCTGGTTGAGGGTCCCGAGGACAGGTTTGGGAAACACTGGGTTACAGCGTGGTGGGATATAAATACCTATGGAGTTGGCCAAGGGCGGTCAGGCTTTTTTCAGGAACGTGTGAAGGAGCCAATTTCCCGTTTCCAGTGCAGCACCTTTAACCCAGTAAATATTTACAGATCCTAGAATTCAGCCTGTCATGTCCGGTTACATGTATAGTGTATGAATAAACATACTTGCATTGTCTTCGCCGGGCTTCTTCTCGTAGAGACTGCCTGGGCGGAAGAAGAGGACATCCCATCAATGCGTCCGCAAAATGAAAATCACTTCATTGAATAAAATGTGTCTCTGTGTGATGTGGGGTGATCTGTCCTGACGGCTCCTCCTGACCCTGATGTACCTTCACAGAGACTTTTAGACGTTTCTCCAGGCTCACAGAGAATTTCAGAGCGGGAAGAGGTCACAGTTAATATCCCACCACAAGCCTCTACATAGTTACGTAGGCTGAACTAAAAGACATTCGTCCATCGAGTTCAGCCTTTCACACATCACCTACTGCTGCTGATACAAAAGAAGCAAAAAACCCACTCGTCAATATGCAACACACTGGGTGAAAACTCCTTCACGTCCCCAGATGGCGTCAGATTTCTCCTTGGATCAAGAAGCTTTTATCCACATATTAAATATTATAACCCTTAATATTCTGTGTCTGCAGGAAGTCATCCAGTCGTTTTTTCAAAGTCTGTACAGACTCTGACCCAACCACCTCAACAGGCAGAGAATTCCACAGCTTTATTGTTCTCACTGTAAAATATCCCTTCCTATGCTTTAGGCTGAATTTCCTTTCGTCCAGTCTAAATGGATGACCCCGTGTCCTGTGTATAGTCCTGTTAATGAATAGGTTTCCAGACAATGGTTTATAATGACCCCATATATATTTATATAAAGTTATCAGATCCCCTCGAAGGCCCGTATATATTTATATAAAGTTATCAGATCCCCTCTAAGGCCCCGTATATATTTATATAAAGTTATCAGATCCCTTCTAAGGCCCCGTATATATTTATATAAAGTTATCAGATCCCCTCTAAGGCACTGTATATATTTATATAAAGTTATCAGATCCCCTCTAAGGCACCGTATATATTTATATAAAGTTATCAGATCCCCTCTAAGGCACCGTATATATTTATATAAAGTTATCAGATCTCCTCTAAGGCCCTGTATATATTTATATAAAGTTATCAGATCCCCTCTAAGGCCCTGTATATATTTATATAAAGTTATCAGATCCCCTCTAAGGCACTGTATATATTTATATAAAGTTATCAGATCCCCTCTAAGGCACCGTATATATTTATATAAAGTTATCAGATCCCCTCTAAGGCACCGTATATATTTATATAAAGTTATCAGATCCCCTCTAAGGCCCTGTATATATTTATATAAAGTTATCAGATCCCTTCTAAGGCCCCGTATATATTTATATAAAGTTATCAGATCCCTTCTAAGGCCCCGTATATATTTATATAAAGTTATCAGATCCCTTCTAAGGCCCCGTATATATTTATATAAAGTTATCAGATCCCTTCTAAGGCCCCGTATATATTTATATAAAGTTATCAGATCCCCTCTAAGGCACCGTATATATTTATATAAAGTTATCAGATCCCCTCTAAGGCACCGTATATATTTATATAAAGTTATCAGATCCCCTCTAAGGCCCTGTATATATTTATATAAAGTTATCAGATCCCTTCTAAGGCCCCGTATATATTTATATAAAGTTATCAGATCCCTTCTAAGGCCCCGTATATATTTATATAAAGTTATCAGATCCCATCTAAGGCACCGTATATATTTATATAAAGTTATCAGATCCCCTCTAAGGCCCTGTATATATTTATATAAAGTTATCAGATCCCTTCTAAGGCCCCGTATATATTTATATAAAGTTATCAGATCCCCTCTAAGGCCCGTATATATTTATATAAAGTTATCAGATTCGCTCTAAGGTGCCGTATATATTTATCTAAAATTATCAGACACCTCTAAGGTGTCATTTCTCTAAACGAAACAGGTTTAGCTTCTGTTACATAAATGCTATACCGACAAAGCATTGGGATCCTTGACCGCTGCACCAACAAGGACTTTTATGACATGGCCTTGGAAATACTGACATAAATATGGAGTTGGGCCTCCCTTTACAGGTATGACACCTTCCTGGGAAGGCTTTCCACAAGATTTTTGGGGAATTTTTTTCCCGCTCATCCAGTAGAGCATTTTTGAGGTCAGGCGCTAATGTCGGACGAGAAGGCCTGGCTCGCAATCCCTGTTCCGGTTCATCCCGGTGTGGTTGAGGTCAGGGCTCTGTGCATCCAGTCTAGTTCTTCCACACCAAACTCATCCAGTCATGTCTTTATGGACCTTGCTGTGTGCACCGGGGCTCAGTCATGCTGGAATGGAAAAGAAGCTCTTCCCAACAACCCGTGTTTTTCACAAATGTGTGTAAATGCAGACTGCAGGGCTATGGGTGTGATTTTATGCACCTGTGGCAATGGCTCTGATTGACACACCTGAATCCAGTAATTAAAAAGTTGTGTCCTGTTATTATTGTGATTGTGTCCTGTTGTTATTGTTCATACAGTGTATGTTTCATAGATCCAATAGATTGTTTTTCTTGATGAAATTGCTGGATTTTGCGAAACGAACCGAATTGGCTATGGTGAATTTCACCGAATGGAAAACTAATTAGAAAGTCTCCTAATAGGAGCTTAAATCAATAAAAATGTAGTAAAAATGTGTCAAAATAAAAAAAGTCCTTTTAAAAATGTCTGTTAAAAAATAATAAAAAAAGATCTTTTCAAAATACAATAAAGGTCTTTAAAAGTTTTTTTGTAAAAATTTATTAAAAAAAAGTAACAAAAAATTATAAAGGGTCTTAAAAATATAAATATATATATATATATATTATATTATATTTTTTATGTTGAAACCTTTGGTATTCACTATTTTCAACCTGTCGAATTGAAACACCGGAATCGGGTAATTTCGCCGCAATTTTGTTGCGATTTGTAATTCTATGAATAGATGAATTAGTTCTCTGTTGGACACAGCTTCGGTGCTGCTGAATTGCACAGAATTGAGGCAAAATGCATCGTATTTCACTGTCAATTCTCCTGTATTTGGCAAACTGACAGCTTACCGAACAGACGTGGGTAATCCCAGACATGGACCCCTTGCTTGATGTGCCTACAGGGGTATCAGCTATACCCTCCTGACGAGGCCTAACCAGGCCGAAACGATCGGCGGGGTTGCTGCACCTCTCTCGTGCAGGGATGGCGTCCTTGGCATTTCAGTACCGGTCGCCCTTTCTGGGTGTTTGCGTCTGATTTGCATATGGAGCATTCATCCCTGTAAGGCACAATCGAGCTAAAGCCTTGTGAGACCTGAGCGGCCCCCACCGTAGAGCAGGCCACTAGTGCCGCTGCTCGTTCTCAGGACTCTCACAAACCCCTTTTTGAACAGACGAATTGCCCCAAAATTGTAGCTACGGTTAAATTCGCCGTTCGGTGCAGTGTGGTGGCAAATTCAGACCTTGGTGAATAGCCTTATATCAGTTAGCGCTCTGCACCTCTGGTGTCTGTCGTTTTGTATTTTTATATAAGAGTTTGACAGAGTTGAGAGATCGCGGGACCTATTACAATCTTCACGCAAACGTTTGCGCCGGCGCATTAACGCGAGGGGTAAAACCCTTTGCGCTGAATGTCGTATTACAATGTCAGCACAACAAACGCGCGTATACGTCTACCGCGGGTGAACCTGCGCGAACTTACTGTACATCGCGCGTCCTATATTTAACATTGTGAGCGCAAATGCGTTTGTGCGCTGGTACGCGGCTGGTATTACAATCTATGCGCAGTTTGTAACGCACAGCCTTTGCTCGCATAATTTTAGCAACTCCTAAAAGCTGGTGTTAACGGCAAATTCTATCAACCTGGCCGAAACCAAATACACCAGCCCTAAAACAAATACGCAGCAAAGTATAGTTACACATTCTACACATACCCAAACCAATAAAATGGAGAAGTTGTGCGCGTTTGTTTATTGATGCAGCATATATGCGCAGATTGACTTTGACAGGTGCAAAAACTTAACGTGAGATAATAGTGGTTCTTAATTCTGATTGACTGAATCTCGTGAAAAAAACAGCCCGCACACTGATGTCTGCGCGCAACGTTGCTGCGCGCGCGTTTTTGCGCGTCCTTTTTCTGCGCGTTATTGCTCGACGGATGAAAAAATGCTTGAGGATTGTAATTCCAGCGTTGATTTACACGCGTTAATGTTTAATGCTGGGTGCACAAATTCACGCGTTGCGCGAGCGTTTTTGCATGAAGAATGTAATAGGGACCCCCATGTTTTGTTATCCGGTGTCTGAGTGACACAATAAATGATGCAGTTCGGGTCTGTTGACACATTCCTTTTGTTTCCTTTTGATTAGTGCATTGATCGACTGCCTGATCAACCCCCTGCAAGAGCAAATGGAAGAATGGAAGAAGGTGGCCACTCAGCTGGATAAGGATCACGCAAAAGGTGATTTTCCCTTGATGGTTAAAGTGGTTTACTAAAAACCAAGTCGCCCCCTTGTGGACAGATCAAGAAAGGACGTGATAAGAACGACACCAAATCAAAATAGACACTACAAATCTGATGTTCTTGGTTTAATGCATTGCATTTTGGAAGTTTTTGTCCTTTGTTAAAGTCCTGTTATCCTACAGTAAAGCTGCCTCTTTGTTGAAGGACCTGAAAACCTCACAATAAAAATGATGCCGATCTGAAAAAGACGCTGCAATTTGGACGCTTCTGAATTCGACACCGCACATGTTTTACGGGAGCAATCAAATTCTAATTACAGCATTTTCTGAAGCTATCAAACCATACCGTTAGGGTTTGTAATCAAGGTCGTGTTACTTTTAACGCTAAACGTTATCCCTAAAATTCTGCTAAATTATTGCTTCATTTTTAGACAAGAGATTCTGGTTCCAGCAGCAGAATCTGTTGCCTAAAAATTAAGCCATAATGATGCAGAATCTTAGGGTCTGGGTTAATCCAAGCCCTAAAAGTAACCCTAGCCCTAAAACTAATACTAACCCTAAAACAAGGGTGAATAGTAACATAACCCTAATTACAAACCCTTATCCTAAAATGCGATAGATTCAGAAAAATGCTCTGATTCAATTGATCTTTGAATTTGGAAGCGTCGACATTGGAGCATCTTTTTTGGAACTAGTGACATTTTTATCACACAGTATTCAGATGCTTCCACAAGGTGGCGACATTTCCATAGGGCAACAGTTAAAGCCATAGTTTCATAGGCTGAAACAAGACATGCATCCATGTCTGTACTAAATCCATATTCCTTCTTTCAATGAAGCTGTCGTGCTTGTTATCCTCTTGCTGCAGTGTATTGTGCATGTTTGTGAATCTGACACGTAGTGGAAAAACACAACTGAAAATAATCTGTGAGCAGGAGGGACAACCCCCAGCATGCCACCCCAACCTATTCATGTAGGTGGAGAACATAGCAGCAATAAAACACCCTGGAATGTGTCCCTAAAATGCAATAAGTGTTGTTAGAGTCCGCTTGGTGGCAATAGGAGGCTTTTTCTCTTCTTCTAAAACGACATTGTTCTGAGAGTCTGGGGATCGCCTTGTCTCTGGCCCCGCCTCCTGCGCCATTCCCTAAAATATGAGTTTCAATCTCTGGCCATTTGAGATGTCACAAAAGGTGAGAAAGCCTTGAGAGGTCCTGTAGACATCCCAACATGGTGCATTAGTGTCTCCATATCCGCCATATATTTTTTTTGTTTGCTTAACACAAGTTTTGTGGTTTGTTTTCTGTTATATTAAGCAATTTTTTAAAACATCTTTTCAATGAAATTTTGCTACACAACCCATCGCACTGATTCAAGCCTCTGGTCTCTATGAGCACCTGTCTGGCCACTATGTAGCATTAAACAAGGTGGAAATCTCACCTTATTGTCTGGGAAGAGGCCTTTTTTTGAAGGCGTCCACTAAACTGGCCAGGACGACCTCCTTTGGCAGAGAATTCCACGTTACTATGGTTCATAACGCAAAGAACCCTGTTCTTATTGAACGACAAATAGTCCTTTTCACAGTGGAAGACCGGTTGTGGTATTTGTAAGGTCCTATTAATAGTCAACAGAAAACCATATCTATTATTTATTTTATTTATTTATAAAGGATTTTACCAGGAAGGATACATTGAGATTTCTCTCGTTTTCAAGTATGTCCTGGGTTCAAGAGCATTGAAAATTGACCTTGTATGTGTTTAAATATTCCCATCTACTCGTCGGTGCTTTGAAAAACATGGTTTAGTCACTGCTCATGAGTTAAATTATTCCTCCTCCGCGCGCTTGTGTTGTGAGTTTATGGGTAAATGTGTATAAACAGCAAATTAGAAACTCCATCGCAATAAGCCCCAGGTACCTGCGGTCGTAACACGACACGTGTTAATGAATGTAAATCAGTAATAACTGTTATTACCCGTCTCTGCGCTTTCCTTGCATATTAATAATCGTCTATTCACATGGAAACGGGATGCAAAACGAGCTGCCTCTCACGTCCCCTTAATAACTGTGCTGGGTAAAACCGTGAGATCCTGTAATTATAACTTTTCCGCTGTTTTCTTTCCCCCCCCCCCAGAATACAAGAAAGCCCGCCAAGAAATCAAAAAGAAATCCTCCGACACGTTAAAACTGCAGAAGAAAGCGAAGAAAGGTAACGCTGTCTGATTGGATACAGTGGGCTCCATCTAATTCATCTCGATCGTGGAATT
This sequence comes from Leptobrachium leishanense, assembly GCA_009667805.1. Classification (NCBI taxonomy): domain Eukaryota; kingdom Metazoa; phylum Chordata; class Amphibia; order Anura; family Megophryidae; genus Leptobrachium; species Leptobrachium leishanense. The sequence goes on along the minus strand of CM019067.1, from coordinate 32,569,257 downwards.
TTCCGCTTTCGGTCATTTTTCGGTTCAGGAGACTCGGTTATCATCACTTCTGCCTGTACTCTCTAATGTCGCTGTTAAATAAACAAAATAATCCGTTTTCCTATTCATAGTTACCAAAGCATGAATCACAGAAAACTTTGTCATTTCTCTCATACAACCAAGAAAGGCGCAAGCTGCAGCGCTACGTTATAGCGGAGATACTGAAGTCGGTCACACAGAATGTGCTTCAAGTATATCTGGCTTGTCTTTGTTCAGCCAGGTCTTTTATTAAAACTCAGAAAAACTTCTAACCAATGAGATAGTTCATCTCTGCCCCGCAACAAGAATGTGATGTACCAGCCAATCATGAAACCGATCACGTCCGTATTAAAATGATGGCGCGTATATATTTTGCCATGTCTGAAATGGGTAAACTTAAACACATCTGGTTTACATTTTAACTTTTGGAGTAACATACAAAAAGGGGGAAGGGAGAACCATATTAGAACACGCTTTTCAAACTAAATGTGGCATATTAACTAAGGTATGTATTTGAATCACAATATTTATATATTCATACAGGAAATTAAAAGATAATTATTTCTTTGAATCACTAAAAGCAACTGAAATCGGAATTTATTGTTAAGCCTATTTTTGGTAGAGAGATCAAGTGCTGAAAGGGGTTGATAAATGGATTTTTCAAGCAGGGAAACAGAGAAAATCACCCTGAAACACTCATTTATTCATTGTATTTTCACATAGGCATGATATTTTTCAAAAATAAACAGAATGATGGTAAAAAATGTCTTTCCGGGCATTTTATCAGCTTTTTTTACCGCATCATTTTTCGATTTTTATTATTTTGTTTTCAATGTCCAAATTAATTTACTTGAATCAGCCGATCGTTCCAAAAAATATTGGTCAAAATTCACCAATACTTTTTCGAAAAAAGCCAGCCAAAATAATGTAATCTAGTCCTCTGGCTTGTACGTGATACAGAATGTTTGGTTTTCATCTAGCTTGATTTCCTGCTAATATGTGGCTCGATTACTGCTCTGCTACACAATGGCAGCCGTTTATCACTAATGGGCAGACAGCTCTTGAAATGGCTTTATCTGTAGACCTCTAGTTGTTGTGAGTTCCCGAGTGGAGGCATTTGAGAAAAGGGTATTATCTGCCAGCAGTTGATCAATCCAGCTCATCCATCGGAATAAAAGAAAGTTTAATTTCCGAGATGACGAATGTCGTTCAGTTGGGTCTTTGTTCCCTTTCTGGTCAAGCTGTTACAGTGTTTAAGTTTTTTTTCTGGTGTGTTGGCTGTAGGGAGAGGAGATATCCAGCCTCAGCTGGACAGCGCTCTGCAAGATGTCAACGACAAATACCTGCTCCTGGAGGAGACGGAGAAGCAGGCCGTGAGGAAGGCGCTTATCGAGGAACGCAGCCGCTTCTGCTCTTTCATCTCCATGCTGAGACCTGTCATCGTAAGTGCTCCCCACGCTCACGGATTTCACTTCCTTATTGTTATGACACCCAGATAGGCTCGTCATTTAAGGCAGACTGGATTTCCATGAGCTTCATATTCCTCAGCCTGGTGTCTTGTGATAATGTTACAAATGACACGTCATACACGTCTAGGTACATGGTGAAGAACTGAAGACTGCAGAGCTTTATTCCTAAAAAGGGGTGAATTGATGGGGGTTTTTAAAGGAATTGCAAACCTCTTAGGCTAAAATAGTCAATTTGAAGAATAACCGCTTTTATGACCCATATTTATCAGTTCCCTTGAAACTCTTAAATAGACAACTGTACGGAGAAAAAATTTTGGTTGTATTCAGAATCTTAGGAGTATATTTTTGGATAATACATTAGGCTTGTGCACCGATTTTTTTTATTTTTTTTTCGGTTCGTTCGGATTTTGTAAATTTTCGTTTCGACTCGTTTCAGCCGATTTCCGATTCGGTTCGTTTCGGTTCGTTTTTCGTATCGACTTTTTTTTCGTGATTTCGTAAATTTTCGTGTTTTTTTTTCGGAACGTCTGTTCTCCTCGTTTCAAAGTGTCTATTCGTTTTGACGTAAACTAATGGTTTTTCGGATACGATAATTATACGATACGATAATTCTGCCGATAAGATAATTCTGCCATTGAGATTTCTCATGTTTTACAAGAAGGATACATTGAGATTTCGCTGGTTTCCCGGGAAGGATACATTGAGATTTCTCTGGTTTTCCAGGAAGGATGCATTGAGATTTCTCCTGTTTTACAAGAAGGATACATTGAGATTTCTCTGGTTTTCCAGGAAGGATGCATTGAGATTTCTCCTGTTTTACAAGAAGGATACACTGAGATTTCTCTGGTTTCCAGGGAAGGATACATTGAGATTTCTCATGTTTTACAAGAAGGATACATTGAGATGGGAATGATACAAAATTTAATTACAGAATCAGCGATATAAATACGATGTCCGAAATTACTGAAATGGAACCGAAATCAGGAATGGAGCCGAAATCACAAATGGAACGAAAATGAATTTCGATTTTACACATTTCTAGTCCATTCGAAAATTCCGAAAAGTTTTTTTTCGGCTCGAATTTTTTTTCGGATCTGCCGTTTTCGGATCCGAAAATTTTCGGAAAATCGGCTGAATCCGAATGCACGAATCGGGAAATTTTGTTAAAGTTCCGAAATTCCGAAACCCGAAACACACACCCCTAGAATACATTTAGCGTTAGGATTAGAATTACTATGACTGCTAGTTTTAGGATTAAGTGTAGGGTTAGAATTACTATTTCTGCTGGTTGTTAGGGTTAGAATTACTATTTCTGCTGGTTTTAGGATTAAGGAAACAAGCGAGCCACACGGATGTATTTCCCATTGAAAAAGTTTAATTTGGATGTCGGCAGAATAAAATCACGACGTTTTCGGCCACCACAGGCCTTAATCATGCATATTAAGGCCTGTGGTGGCTGAAACGTTGCGATTTTATTCTGCTGACATGCAAATAAAACTTTTTCCATGGGAAATACATCCATGTGGCACGCTGTTTTCCTTGTTCCTATGTATTTGGAGGACGGGCGGACCTCTGCAGCGAAGCACCAGAGTCTCCCACTGGTCCACAGAGAGCTCTACCACCAGGGTACATCCTGTGCGCTCTCGTGAGTTTTACTCTGGTTTTAGGATTAAGTGTAGGGTTAGAATTACTATTTCTGCTGGTTGTTATGGTTAGAATTTCTATTTCTGCTGGGTTTTCAGGGTTAGGATTAAGTGAATTACTATTTCTGATGGGTTTTAGGGTTGGGATTAAATGTAGGGTTAGAATTACTATTTCTGATGGTTTTGGATTTAGGATTAAGTGTAGGGTTAGAATTACTATTTCTGATGGTTTTGGGGTTAGGGTTAGAATTACTATTGTTGCTGGTTTTGGGGTTAGGATTAAGTGTAGTGTTAGAATTACTATTTCTGCTGGTTTTGGGGTTAGGATTAAGTGTAGGGTTAGAATTACTATTTTTGCTGGTTTTGGGGTTAGGATTAAGTGTAGGGTTAGAATTACTATTTCTGATGGTTTTGGGATTAAGTGTAGGGTTAGAATTACTATTTCTGAAGATTTTGGGGTTAGGATTAGGGATGAGCCGAACACCCCCGTGTTCGGTTTGCATTCGAACTCGAACAATTTCAAAAGTTCGAACTCGAACCGAACTCAATGCAAGTCAATGGGACTCAAAAGTTAAATTTTTAGAGTGCCCTCCAAGAGGACATATATGCAAGATATTTGCCATAAAAGGTGTATGGGGGTCCGGGTAGTGCCCTGGGGGACAGGAAACAAGGACAAAACGTTTAAAAAAAGCCGTTTTTAAAGGAACAGTGAGTTTTCCATAAAATAAGGGTTAGATATAAAAACGAAAAATTCCTTCAAATATCGTGCCTAGGATGTCCCCATAACCTGCCCGTGAAGTGGCGGATTTGTAGGATGTATAGAAACATCGCCATCAGAGACCCACACACAACACCTAGCCACCCTTAAAGGGTTAAAGTGCACAGTGACTGGCTACTATCCTGTTAGATGAGGGAATGTATTATATGTATTAAAGCAAGGTATATATGACAATGGATAGTCAGACTATAGGGACTCAGCTTGTATGCTTTATGATAGACATTTCAAACACAATAATAATTGTATGCTCACATAGGCCCTTCGGGAGAGGTACATGACATACAAATACTGGAATATTACGTTTAAATCTAAGAAGTGTGAGAAAGATTTTATTAAGCCCTTGATGACAAATGACGTAACATCTACATCATTAATGATTGGCTTTACAGAGCCCTGGTCCTTAAGGGTTAACAGCATATCAGAGGAAATGTAGTAGACATGAACACTTCTTAGAATTCAGAACAAGCACAGTGTTTGTTCATACATGTGCAGGCCACATCCAGTCTGCAGGCAATGTATCAAATATGTATCAAATTCATGAGACCAAACTAATTATTAGAAGCACATGTTATTTCCGAACACTAATTAAACACCTGTTGTTTACGCCGTTTGAGAGCACAGGTCATTTAGAGGTGAGAATCTTTGCACCTAGACATTAGGTAGTTTTTTAATTCAATATCTAATAAACCGTTGCTTATAATATTCTGCAGTAAAGAGTCTCTTTATTTCTAGATTTTTTTAGTATTTTTTTTAAGCATTTTCTATACTTTTTTCAAATTTTTTTTTTTAGAACCGAACACGCCAAAAAGTTCGAAGTTTGCGATTTTTCGAACTGCCAATGTTCGAGTCGAATTCCGAACTGATCGAACCGAACAGCTCATCCCTAGTTAGGATTAAGTGTAGGGTTAGAACTTCTATTTCTGCTGGTTTTGGGATTAAGTGTAGGGTTAGAATTACTATTTCTGAAGGTTTTGGGGTTAGGATTAGAATTACTATTTCTGAAGGTTTTGGGGTTAGGATTAAGTATAGTGTTAGAATTACTATTTCTGCTGGTTTTGAGGTTAGGGTTAAGCGTAGGGTTAGAATTACTATTTCTGCTGGTTTTAGGATTAAGTGTAGGGTTAGAATTACTATTTCTGATGGTTTTAGGATTAAGTGTAAGGTTAGAATTACTATTTCTGATGGTTTTAGGATTAAGTGTAGGGTTAGAATTACTATTTCTGAAGGTTTTAGGATTAAGTGTAGGGTTAGAATTACTATTTCTGAAGGTTTTGGGGTTAGGATTAAGTATAGTGTTAGAATTACTATTTCTGCTGGTTTTGAGGTTAGGGTTAAGCGTAGGGTTAGAATTACTATTTCTGCTGGTTTTAGGATTAAGTGTAGGGTTAGAATTACTATTTCTGATGGTTTTAGGATTAAGTGTAGGGTTAGAATTACTATTTCTGATGGTTTTAGGATTAAGTGTAGGGTTAGAATTACTATTTCTGATGGTTTTAGGATTAAGTGTAGGGTTAGAATTACTATTTCTGATGGTTTTAGGATTAAGTGTAGGGTTAGAATTACTATTTCTGAAGGTTTTGGGGTTAGGATTAGAATTACTATTTCTGAAGGTTTTGGGGTTAGGATTAAGTATAGTGTTAGAATTACTATTTATGCTGGTTTTGAGGTTAGGGTTAAGTGTAGGGTTAGAATTACTATTTCTGCTGGTTTTAGGATTAAGTGTAGGGTTAGAATTACTATTTCTGCTGGTTTTAGGGTTAAGTGTAAAGTTAGAATTACTATTTCTGATGGTTTTAGGATTAAGTGTAGGGTTAGAATTACTATTTCTGATGGTTTTAGGATGAAGTGTAGATTTAGAATTACTATTTCTGATGGTTTTAGGATTAAGTGTAGGGTTAGAATTACTATTTCTGATGGTTTTAGGATTAAGTGTAGGGTTAGAATTACTATTTCTGATGGTTTTAGGATTAAGTGTAGATTTAGAATTACTATTTCTGATGGTTTTAGGATTAAGTGTAGGGTTAGAATCACTATTTCGGATGGTTTTGGGATTAGGATTAAGTGTAAAGTTAGAATTACTATTTCTGATGGTTTTAGGATTAAGTGTAAGGTTAGAATTACTATTTCTGATGGTTTTAGGATTAAGTGTAGGGTTAGAATTACTATTTCTGATGGTTTTAGGATTAAGTGTAGATTTAGAATTACTATTTCTGATGGTTTTAGGATTAAGTGTAGGGTTAGAATTACTATTTCTGATGGTTTTAGGATTAAGTGTAGGGTTAGAATTACTATTTCTGATGGGTTTATTAGGATTAAGTGGTATAATTAATTAATTACTAATTATCTGATGGTTTTATTAAGGATTATTAAGTGTGGGTTAGAATCACTATTTCGGATGGTTTGGGGATTAGGATTAAGTGTAAGTTAGAATTACTATTTCTGATGGTTTTAGGATTAAGTGTAAGGTTAGAATTACTATTTCTGATGGTTTTAGGATTAAGTGTAGGGTTAGAATTACTATTTCTGATGGTTTTAGGATTAAGTGTAGATTTAGAATTACTATTTCTGATGGTTTTTAGTTAAGTGTAGGTTAGAATTACTATTTCGGATGGTTTTGGATTAGGATTAAGTGTAAAAGTTAGATTACTATTTCTTGGTTTGGTTTTAGGATTAAGTGGTAAGGTTAGAATTACTATTTCTGATGGTTTTAGGATTAAGTGTAGGGTTAGAATTACTATTTCTGATGGTTTTAGGATTAAGTGTAGAATTTAAATTACTATTTCTGATGGTTTTAGGATTAAGTGTAGGGTTAGAATTACTATTTCTGATGGTTTTAGGAATTAAGTGTAAGGGTTTAGAATTACTATTTCTGATGGTTTTAGGATTAAGTGTAGATTTAGAATTACTATTTCTGATGGTTTTAGGATTAAGTGTAGGGTTAGAATCACTATTTCGGATGGTTTTGGGATTAGGATTAAGTGTAAGGTTAGAATTACTATTTCTGATGGTTTTAGGATTAAGTGTAGGGTTAGAATCACTATTTCGGATGGTTTTGGGATTAGGATTAAGTGTAAGGTTAGAATTACTATTTCTGATGGTTTTAGGATTAAGTGTAGATTTAGAATTACTATTTCTGATGGTTTTAGGATTAAGTGTAGGGTTAGAATCACTATTTCGGATGGTTTTGGGATTAGGATTAAGTGTAGGGTTAGAATTACTATTTTTGCTGGTTTTAGGATTAAGTGTAGGGTTAGAATTACTAATTAGGGATTGGGTTGCTTTTAGGGTTACGATTTCTGCTTGTTATATGACTAGGGTTAGGGAAAAGTATCCATTTATTAGTCGAAACGTATAAAAGGTTTCCGGTCTTGGATTGAGTATCAGATCTGGAGAGTAACTTTATGTCATCATTTCGTCACGGTTTTGCTTTGTGTTTTGGATAGATTGCATGTTCTCCGTAGGCTTTGATTTAGGATTAAAGGCTGAATATGGTGACAAACCCTCTTTCCCTCTGTTTAGGAGGAAGAAATCTCAATGCTGGGAGAGATTACCCATCTGCAGACCATATCGGAGGACCTGAAGAATCTTACCATGGATCCCCATAAACTGCCTTCTGCCAGCGAGCAGGTAAGAGAGAGCAGCCTTATCCTCCCTCCCGTCTCCGTATATGTTTCAGGTGTTATTCGTTATGAATTGTTGGATACCTGCACAGGAATTGCAAATTATGGACCAAACTATCTGACCAGAAAGAATTCTGGTATTGGAGAAATAAAAAAAATTGAAGCTAAATTTCCAAATCCCTTGCAATTCTCCACATTTTTCCCTCTTCAGGAACAAAGTAAACGGTGTGTGAGATTGAGAAAAGCTCTGTTCTGAAAAGAGACCCCCCTCCTCGTCAGATATTCTGCGTTCCATCATGTTATTGTGGGACGTACCTGCATCTTGTTCTAGTTTCCATAACGTCGACCATTTTGCAGTCTTTCGTTCTTTTGGTCCTTGAAGCTTCTACTGTCCCAATGTTGACCTTGGTATCCTTACGGTACGGTTATGACCCTTGCGTCATCAGGCGGGTCAACCGACCCATTGGTTCTATATCCACCACAGAATGCTGGAAGCTAAAGATCTTACCCCTATTGTTTCCCTGCTTCTGATTGGGTGATCAGAGCGCATCACTTGAGCTAAACTGTAATTTTGGTAGATAGGGAAAAAAACTAGACTAATATATATACGTGTAACAATTGATGATGTCAAACAGAACAAATGACACACGCCAAGACTCGTTATGGAAATCCAAATATTCCTGGGTTTTATTGGCCATATTCAGACACACGTCCCATCCCAGAACCGCATTATGAGCTCTCCCCTGTTCTCTGTGAGTGAAAATACACATTGGATTGGATTTTTGTTGTTTCTTTTGTTTGTTTCTCTCCCCACTCAAAAATATGTGAAACGCGCCTGTTGATATACACTGATAATGTATAAAACAAGAACATAATGGGTGTTAAAACATAGCGAGCGATTCATCTGAGTCTTGCCGTTTCCACTTCCCCAGGTGATTCACGATTTGAAGGGCTCTGACTACAACTGGTCCTACCAGACTCCGCCGTCCTCTCCGAGCACCACAATGTCTCGCAAATCGAGCGTCTGCAGGTACGTAGCCCTAATCACACCCCGCTCTACACATCCCGACTCCCAGGAAGAAAATGAGAAGGATATTCAAATGCAACATCATGAAGCAATGTAGACGCGTTTCACTTTCTGGCTACATTCAGAGGGGTGGTTTCTTTCTCACCTCAATAGGAAATCCAGTTTTTCCCTGCAGCTCATTACCTAGAGGCACGCTTTAACCACCTTAACCGCAATAACTGGTGGTGGTGAGCTGTGCGTTATCCCTCTTATCCCCTGATGGCTGTCCCTGGAAGGCCCCTGCTGGACAGCCTTTCGGCAGTTGCTCTTTGGAGAAGCATTGAGAGTATGGTTGCCAGATCGGCTATGTTTTCCTGGACGTATATTATTATTTCATACAGAGGGAGGGTACAGGGAAGATGCTGCCCTGTAGTATGTATAATTCTTATGCTGCAGGCGGGAAATCTGTTTTCTAATCAGGGCAGGTCACCTGTGATTCCTCTTTGAAGTTTTACCTGCGGCACATGAGTTCTACATGCTGTAGGGTTGCATTTTTCATGCACTGCCCATCAGCCTGAATAACTTCTATGTTTCCATGAAAACATGGCTGATCTGGCAACCCTTATTAAGAGGCATACCATTGCTTGTGTGTGTAATAAGAGTTGGGCACTCAGATTGCCAAAGCGACGGTGTCTGCTGCTTTCTGTGGCCGACACCATCCTAATGGAAAAGGAAAGGCGTGATGTGGCACAGGAAAAAGGTGAAGGCCTCTTAACGCTCCTACCGATAAATATAAGTCTATCCCCCCCCCCCACCCTCCTTGCCGTTTTAGCTTAGAGCAGGACTGTCAAACTCTGGCCTCCGGCATGTTTCTGAACTACAACTCCCATGATTCTTTGAGCATCTGTTGCAATGAAAGAATTCTGGGAAGTGTAGGCTTCAACACCTGGGAGGCCAGAGTTTGACAGCCCTGGCTTAGAGTGTTACTGCAAACACCCCATCCGTATTATTTTTGTTGTAAAATGCTAGAAGAGCAAATACTGTATTCGGTGAAATAGGGTCAACGAGAACAGACAGGTTGTCCTAATGGCCAGTGGTGGTCGCCGTGTCCTAAAATAGTGATATTCCCTTCCCAGAAGGTGTTGATTACACGTTGGACAGCCCTGCTTCTAGCATTTGTAGAACAGGAAGGTCACACTTTGGCTCTGTAGCTGCCGGTAGAACCAAGGTTTCTGGGTGGGACACCTTCGAAAAGAACAATAAAAGCAGAATACTGGCCAGATGAATGGAATTCAGCTCGTTCTGTGTCTGCAGAATATGCCACATAATAGTGAATGTGTTCAATGCCCATTCAGCTCATACGTTGCGTTTCCCATCAAATGTATCCAAGTGGTGGAATGTCTTTGCTTTAAAGCAGTGGTTCACAACTCTGGTCCTCAAGTCCCTCTAAGAGGCCGGATTTTTCAGATCACCTTGAGGAAATGCAGACTGAGCAGCAAATCCTATTACCTGTGCTACAGATATCCTGCAAACCTGGCCTGTTAGGGGGACCTGAGGACCATGGTTGGAAAGCACTGCTTTAAAGTATCATCCTGTGTTCTCTGTAGCTTGAGATCCTAATTAAATGTTATTTTATTTTGCGATGAAGTGAAATCTCAGATGTGGTCAGGACCTGATATGGCGTTACCTACACGTGCAATGTTCTAGTTATGTTCCTCCATTGTGTACTTATAACTGTATATGTTAGCCTTGTTCTTGCTCCGTTGGTGGGATCACACCTGGGACATGCAGGATGTTGTGCTCTGTTGGTCCTTTCTACACTTGGAGTAGCAGTGCACAGCAGCCCGCTTGGCCGAGTTGTCCTCTCCGCTGTGCCGTACCTTTTATAAAATATCTGTAGAAATAACGCATTGTCTGATGGTGACAGGCTGCTTGTCCAGTAAGACCCCCGTGTGTTTAATTCCACGTCTTTGCATCCCTCTCCGACAAACTGTTTATTTTTTACCGAATCAAACAGTTTATTCCGCATGCCGGTTACTTGGCCTGAGTCATGAATGATTATAACCTTTCCATTCCCCCCGCCGGTAGGTATTTCCCGGCACACGTTTTTTTGACGCAAGCTTCCCTTTATGTTGTTTGTTTTTTCTTTGTCCTTCTGAAAATCGCTTTCTGAATGAAAAACCCTTCCCGAGTTCCCACGGAAACCACGACGGCATGTCTGATCTTCTACGGTCTAATGGAGCGTCTGCGGAAATCTGTGTATATATCCATATCTGCTTGCAGAATATGTATCTATGAAAGGAGGCGTGATGGCAAATGAGTCTGTACGGAAGACACTCAGGTCTATTCAAAGAAAGGTGAAACTCAGGAGAATGGCTGGAGAAATGAAAACAAAACTTTTTAATTAGTCAAACCAGAAAAATTATCCCATTTATCTCACTTTCCAAATCGTCTGGTCTAGATTGTTCTCTTCTCCTGCCAGTTCTCCTGAGTTTCACCTTCCTTTGAATAGACCTGTATGTCTCCTGGTAAAAGAACGACAGCGTAGAATGTAGAATAATGGCTTTTCCAAGGTTTTCCTTCAGAAATTATGGATATAAGCCATTCTATTGATATAAATTTAGCATTTTCCTTTCCACCAGGTCTCCGCTTTGTGAATAAGCCATATATATATATATGTATTTTGATGCCTGGCTGTCCGACTCCGACTCTAGGCTCTGACTCTAGGCTCTGACTCTAGGCTCTGACTCTAGGCTCTGACTCTAGGCTCCGACTCTAGGCTCCGACTCTAGGCTCCGACTCTAGGCTCCGACTCTCGACTCCGACTCTCGACTCGGTGAAGGGAGGTTAAGTACTGGCGGAGCCAAATGATAATTCTTGAAACAGATGGGTTCTCTAGGACCCAGAGCGGCCAGGACTCCACAGCAATGTAGAATAGAGAGAGAGCGACATCAGCAGCAATGCCCATCTGTCATTTTGCCGGCAATTTTATGGTCAACCTATTGGCAGAAACAGCAGAGTGTCTCATTTGTAAATAGAATGGATCCCGTCTTTTTCCTCTTCTTTTTTTTTTTATTTGTTATTTAATTTTGTACCAATTATTATTTAAAAAATATTTTTCCACAATTTGGCTATTTTTTTTTTTTGGTTCGGCAGATTTAATTAAGGGCATACCAGCATTTCGATTCCCATAAAGTAAGAGAAAAAAATGCTCTGTTATCGGTTCTCGCAGCTTTACTTTTTAATAAATATATTGGTTTTAGCGATTTAATTCGAACGTATCTGTAGGCTAATTTGCAGAAAAACCTGCTGAAAGGTGTTGATAAAGGGATTTTCGGTTAAGACATCCAACTGAAGCCTCAAATGGTAGTCAAAATCACTATGATGTTGGCCGAAAACTTTTTTCAGTTGTTTTTCACTGGCCTGCCTTTTTTTTTTTTTTTTTGCCTTTTTTCGAAACGGCATCAGTTTCCAGTCGTGGCCGCATTTTTTCAATTGAATCGGCCACATTTTCGAGAAAATATTATATATATGTTTATTATTGCAGAAGCCATTTGCACATCACCACAATTCAAAGAACATCCCAGAGCTCCTGTGCCACATTCCCCATATGCAGCAAGGAATTGTGGGTAGGACATGCAAATGACATCTGTCTCACTTTTATGCATCCTGGATCTGTTATTACACAGAACATTCAATGCCGCGCCGTACTAGATGGCTTTTTTTTTAGCAGAGATCAGGTTTATGCACCTGGTCAAAGCCACCTCTGGACAGCGCTGTATTGGATTTTTCGGACCCTCATCAGCAGGAGCTAGGCATGATGACCAGTTGCAGTGGATGCTTGGACCCATAGGGTAAATTAGTACTTACAAGGGTTGTGGTGGAGGACAAAAAGTGAGATAAAAAGCCTCCACGCTATAATTAGTTATGTTTATTATTGCAGAAGCCACTTGCACATCACAGCAATTCAAAGAACTGCATCCCAGAGCTCCTGTGCCACATTCCCCATATGCAGCAAGGAACTCTGGGTAGGATATGCAAATGAAGTCCACAGCTTCTAACTTTTTTTGCGTCTAGGGTCTGTAATATCACAGAGCCTAGATGCAAAAAGAGTGAGAAGCTGAGGACTTAATTTGCATATCCTACCCAGACTTCTTTGCTGCATATGGAGAATGTAGCACAAGAGTCCTGTAAATGGTTCTCTGAATAGCTGGGATTTGTAAATGTTTACTGCAACTATAAACTGTATTATTTGCAGTGTGGAGGCTTTTAATATCACTTTTTTGCCCTCCACCACAACTTAAATAAGTGTATGTATATATATATATTTTAAAATAAACACATTTTATATAATTCTTTATTTAATATCCCCCCACCCCCCAGAAAACTGCCCAAAGAAATAAAATGTAGCCCTTAATCTCATATCGCTGGTTGGCCGTTGACATATCTTTGGGAATGCGTAGGCCAATCCAAATTCAGTAAAGATGGTCAATATCTTCTTTTGGTCACTACTGAGTGATGTCGCTTTTTTCATGGATTTATGATGCTCATTTTAAGGCTTTTTATTAATATTATTAAGATGAATTAGCCATCACGCTGGCGCACTGAAGACGGATCACAATTTTCTGACATTTTCCAGTTTTGTGATCCATAACGTTGCGTCTGCTCCTTTCTAAAGTCGGAGAAGATATATACAGCGATACCGGCAGACCGTGCAAAAGCAGTATCCCCAATATTGGCTGGTCGACGGTCTGAGTTTATTACACTTGTAGTGATGCAATTTCTCATTAAACCTAGTAATATTTTAATATATCTGACTTTACCTTTGGGAAAAGCCAACACCGTTCAGTGTAGTGTTACATTGTTATACTGTATCTTGCACTCTGGAAAGGAATCCAGCGCAAGACGCTATAGACCAGTGGTGGTTAAGCTTGGCACCCCAGGTGCCTCTGGACTGGGTGTCGCTTGGTGCTCATTGAGCTTCAAAACAACTCGGGGTGCCAAGGTATGCCATCTCTGAATGAGATTTACAGGTGAAAACCAAAACTATACCCCTTTTAAACTGTTTTCAACCACCAGACGTTTGCTGCCCAAAGGAAAATTTTGCAATGCTGGCAATGCTCATGAAGCCATCGTGCCAATGTACCCTTTCAGACAGAAGGTCATCCCTGTAACCCAACATTAAGACAGGAATAATGTAGGGGACAGAAAGTATACAAGTTCACAATGCAGAGATGTAGCTCCAGTTGACAGATGTGGTACATATTAAAGCAACAAACATGGTGGCATGGCCATCTTCATTTGTAGTTGGAGCATTTCTGATATTCTGTGTTGGGTTTGATAGAAATTCTATTCTTGAGTTGATTTAATACCAAGGTTATCCCTAGAGTTTGGTCCATTTAATCAAAAGGAAACGAGTCGTAATCTGAGCTAGAACATTTTTCTTGGCAACATCCATCTTGTTCCTGTCCGAAGCCAGCTATGTTGTTGCTTATAGAGTGTTTTTTGATAGAGACGTTTGTCCTCTTCCTTTTGAATCGGCAGCAATAACAGAGCTAGGAAAGGTTGGTTCCCATTCCAAACATGGTGTAAACTTAACCAGAGATGGTGTAAACCAGTGGTTCCCAAACGCGGTCCTCAAGTACCCTCTCCCAGACCAGATTTTGCAGATCTCCTTGGGGAAATGCAGACTGAATCCTGCAATCACTGAGCAGCAAATCATATCACCTGTGCTGTGCTTCACATATCCTGCAAACCTGAACTGTTCGGGGTACTTGAGGACCGCGGTTGGGAACCACTGGTGTAAACGTACCAGAGTCACGGAAGTCCGTGGAGTTGCTAGTTTACACCATTATTGGAATAGAATCCATGCGGTCTGAACCCAATCTTTTGTTTCTTTTCCAACCTAAATTACGATGTCGCCTCCTGGGCTTGATGCATTCATGAATTCTAAAACCTAAATCTTGAGGTCGTTGGAGAAAATGCCTTTGGCCTTGTTTATAAGTTTAACCCATCAAAAACGCTACTATGTAGAGCAAGGGTAGCAAAATGTTAGACCCCCAGTTGTTACTAGAAGGGCATTGATTCAATGTAGCGTTAAATACCAACATGGCAGGTCAAGTTCAGTAAGCAGAAGGGGATACCTTTTTGGCTGTCCCTGTTCTTGGGCACCGCTCTCTCTTAAATATGGAATATTACGGGTGAACGTCTGTCTCCTCTTGAACCCAGCCATAGATACTGCACTTTGTATACCCTGTGTGTGCCCCGTTTTGTTTATTGCTAATGCTGCCCGTTTGCTGGTGACTTGCAAAGTTTTAATTTCGTGCTTGGTTTCCCTCCCTTCCCCACTCCTTCCCCCCACTTTTATTTGTACCCCTTCACTCGATTCTTCCTTCAACACGACATTGGCCTCCCCTCTTGTCTTCTCCTTCTCTGGACCACCCCATCTTTGTCTCATGCAGCAGCCTGAACAGCGTTAACAGTAGTGACTCCAGATCGAGTGGCTCTCACTCACACTCACCCAGTTCACACTATCGCTATCGCAGCTCCAATCTGCCACAGCAGGCCCCCATGAGGCTCTCCAGCGTCTCCTCGCATGACTCCGGCTTCATTTCCCAGGATGCCTTCCAGTCGAAGTCTCCATCTCCTATGCCGCCAGAAGCTGTGAATCAGGTAATTTCTGCTTTGATGGGCCGGTAATAACTGGTAATAACTGGTAAACTGCCAATTCCTGGTATTTCACATCTCAGACCAAGATAGAACAGTTACAGATTGAGTTTCACGAAATATAATGTGTGCTACCTCAGTGGTGCAGGGATGACCATCAATCATTGTATCACTTTGCGATCCGAAGACAACATAAAGACACGGAATCTGCCTACGAAGATTATAGGGGTTATTCAGTGAGAGCCGATCTGGCCTCGAAATGTCACCCAACAGGGAATTTCCCCATACGGTGCCATTTCGGGGACATTCGGCTATTCAGAGGGCAGGCAGTTTGCCAAATTTTGGCGAACTGCCAGCAAGTACGGTGCCTGTTCGACAGCAGAGAAATCCCCCATAGAGAAGCAATGGTTTATCTATTCAGAGACACCGAACAGCAGAGAAAAGTTGAAATGCCCTGCTGTTCGGTAGTTTCATTCGGCAGATTTATTCAGGCGAATCCCATAGGGTTCAATGTCAAAAATATTCCCGTTTTAACTCGAAATCAAATAAACCATTTATTTCAATCTGCAGCAAAAATTCTCCTTTTTTTCTTTTTCCTTTTTTTTTTCTTTTAGGATCTTTTTAGAAATTTTTCGGCAAAGTTATAAAATAATTTTAAAGCGTTTTTTTCTTTTTTCTGTAACAGACCTTTTTATTATCATTCATCGGATTTTAGATGTAAATTCCAGACATTTTCAGTAGTTTTTCCTGCAAACAGTGTTTCAATTTTGACACTTTCAATCATTGTTTTTTTTACCCCATTCGTCAGCTTGTCGGCTTTTTCCGGCAGCTGATCTGCGCTGTGATTGGCGGCTCGTTGGCATTTTCCGACATATTCGGCGTGTTTTTTGCGGCGGTTCCGGTGGGTGTGCGGAGTGTTTTCGCTGCACTCCGGGGACCCTGCGGTGAATGCTGAATTCACCGCAGGGTTGGGAACTTAAATTCTCCCGACGTGCTGGGAACGAGAGAGGGCAACGCAATGTGGGTGACATTTTGGTGCTCTCTGAATAACCCCCTATATGATATGTTTAATCTCACAGGTTTATTATTCCCACAGCAGAGACACATTTTACTCTTACACAAACTGCAAAACCATTTTTATTAAAACGCTGCAATTGAACTTTCTTATTCGCACAACATACACAATTCACCATCGAGATTCTGTATGACTTGCAAGTATGCCGAAAATGACTTTAATGGAAAAAGCTAAAATGTGAGAAATTATGCTTAAATGGTGGATGTGCTCGTTAAAATGTCCGTGCCATTCTTGATTGGACTTGCACGGGGCCGGATCTGGGCGTTTCTCCGTATTCCCAACTAGAAAACAAACCCACAATGTCGATATTCACGGCACATTGCAAAGTGTTTAGTTTGTCTCGGCGTTAAAGTATTGAGCGACTTTACATTTGCTTTGGTCCTGTAATATTAATCTAGTATTTTTTTTAAATTACGGTTGTTTTTGAGGGGTTTTTCATGTGAAAATTGCTTTTGCTACAGACGATTTAGCATTTTCACTTACTATTTTGAGCCAAGTTCGGCTGCGATGAACGTCGACTCACACTCAACCACACTTGCCACCCATTAGACTTTTCATTTTAAGCTGTTGATTTATGTAATTCGATCTCATTTTCCAAGTCCTGGTATTCCTGATGGAAACGCAAAGCGTTACCTAGATCTAGCTAGACTTACTATCAGCCAGTATTGAATCTCACCCGAGGAAGCATGGCCAAGATGGCTTGTAGCTGATCTGGAATCATGGTGTTGGTTGATTAAGGGTCTCTGACTCCAATTAACAAACTGTGGGTATCCCTGTATTTCATAATTAAACTCAGAATTCTCTGATAGGGGTAGGGTGGGTAATCCTTGACACTTCAGTGTTCATGGACTACTTTTCTGATGCTTCTTCATTCTTGAATACTGGGAGTAAAATAAATAGAATACTAGACACTCCAAATGGTTGGTGACTTTTGTGGGGGAAGACGTCTTCCATAATAAAAGCCACCAACCATTTCGGAGTGCCTTGTACCCAATTTATTCGTTTACCATAGTTGTTATGGTTGGCCTCACCGGATCCATGAGCACCATTTTTTTTTGTTTTGTTTGTGAGTGAAGGTCACACCTCCTGTACCAAGGAGTACTGGAAGAACACGAGGTCAACTGTCAATGTGTTATGGCACAAAATGTTGATTGTTGACATCGTAAATTCAGCATTAGAGGATGTAGCTGATAAACCTGTGCCCGTGTTCCCCAACCCCCAGATGTGTTGCATGACCGTATGTCAAGGATGTCCAAACTGATCTGTTGTTGGACCACATTTCTCACGCCAAGATGGAGTATTCTCATCTCCTTGAGTATTATTATGAGTTGGGAGTGTTGAGCCATAAAACGCGTGATACCCAGCCACCCTTATCTAATGTTCCCGTTCTGTATCTCTTGATTCTTGAAGGATTATCCACCTCGTTGTACTGATGGTTTTGGAATTCCTTTGTTTCTAGGTCAGCACAATGTGTTAATTTTTATGCACCGGTGTCCATATGTGACCTTAAACGATTCCGAAAGCATTTGATTTTATATTTTACCATCTCGCTTCTCTCTTTCTCACCCTCACCTCCTACCTCTGGCCATTGCCGACGTCCTGGTTACAGAATTCATCCAGTTCTGCCTCTTCAGAAGCCTCGGAGACCTGCCAGTCTGTGAGCGAGTGCAGTTCTCCTACGTCCGTGAGCTCAGGCTCGACCATGGGAGCATGGGCCTCCACTGACAAGGTGAATAAGCCTCTCTGCTTGCAGGGTTTACAGCGTCCAGTGTGCGAGTGTGAGAGTGCGTGATGTTCTTATTTTTTGCCACAAAAGACATTATCTGGCTCTGGTGAACTTTGGACTCGGTAGACCTTGAACGGTTCAGTAAGTTTACTAGAACCTCGGTTACGTTTACTCCTGACTCGAATATAGGCTTATTGTTTTGAGAACGCCTAGTATTTATTACAGGTATAAAACATCAACCTTCTGGCTAGTTTTGACCCACCTTCTTCTAACGTTTGGTGCCAACTTTTTTTATATGGTAGAGTCAGCGCTTCCTTCTTCTGTGGGACATTGTGCCTCAAATAAAGCAGAGAAACACCATAGCGCAACAAATTTAGTTCCACGCAATGAGTGCAAAAATGCAATAGGATCCCTCACATTTGGTGGTGTCTAAATCAGACACACACACTGGATGTATAAAGCAGCCGATGATGTTATAGGGAGCACCGGACCTCCCACACAGCCAGCAACATTTCTCACGTTCCGGACAGAAACCAGGAATCAGAATATATATTTAAAAAGGCTGGTTTATTAAATAAAAAAGAATGAAATAAAACGGGCGATACACACGCGAAACACGTTTGAGCAGGTTTTTCCATCAATGGTTTTTTTCTCCCCTGATGGCACAGCGGGCATATTCCAAGATGGCAATGCCAGGATTCATCGGGATCAACTTGTGCAAGAGTGGTTCAGGGAGCATGAGGCATCATTTTCACACATGGATTGGCCACCGCACAGTCCAGACCTTAACCCCATTGAGAATCTTTGGGATAATGTGCTGGAGAAGACTTTACGCAGCGCCGCGACTCTCCCATCATCAATACAAGATCTTGGCCACAAATTAATGCCACTCTGGATGCAAATAAATGCCGTGACATTGCATGAGCTTATCTAAACGATGCCGTAGCAAATGCATGCCGGTATCACAGCAAAAGGCGACACAACCAAATATTACAGCGTGTGACTTTTATTTTTTTTGGTCAGGCGGTGTATAGTTACGTATGTGTGTGACAATGTGTAAGAAATATTTTTTTAAAACAACAGTATTAATGCTCGTTTTGTGCTTTCGTTTACTCAGTAAGTCGTTCGTGTCTTTGAATTTTTAACACAATGTAAATCCATACATTAGAACATATCTTAGAACTTCCTCGTAAGATTAATTGACGTTTATCTAAATCTGTGCGTTTGTAGCGTTAAAGTGCTCTTGTCGTGCTAAACTCAAATTGGGCTCATTTCACAGGATTTACTGTCACTCACTGCCGGAGGCATGCCACAGGACAACCCTATGCTGACTCCGTGTTGCGAGGGTTTACCCAGCAGCACTGCAAGATGGCACTTTAAAAGCTATTACCCAGACCTGCTTTTTAACCCCTTCACTACCAAGTGATGTGCATAGGCGTGTGCCGAGTGTGCCCAGGCACACCCTAATGTTGGGTGAAGAGGTCCTCTTTCACCTCTTCCATTGACATTTTAGGACATCATCGAGGTTCATGATGAACAACATAAAAGCTGACAGTATCTCTGATTACGACTCGTTATAACTAATGAAAAATGTGCATTTTGTGCAAAATCCTTCATACAGGTGAAACTCGAAAAATTAGAATATCGTGTAAAAGTTCATTTATTTCAGTAATGCAACTTAGACTCATTACATGCAAAGCAAGATAGTTCAAGACGTGATTTGTCATAATTGTAATGATTATGGCTTACAGCTCATGAAAACCCCAAATGAGAATATTGTGAAAAGGTGCAATATATTCTAGGCTCAAAGTGTCCCACTCTAATCAGCTAATTAAGCCATAACACCTGCAAAGGGTTCCTGAGCCTTTAAATGGTCTCTCAGTCTGGTTCAGTAGGAATCACAATCATGGGAAAGACTGCTGACCTGACAGTTGTGCAGAAAACCATAATTGACCCCCTCCATAAGGAGGGAAAGCCTCAAAAGGTCATTGCAAAAGAAGTTGGATGTTCCCAAAGTGCTGTATCAAAGCACATTAATAAAAAGTTATGTGGAAGGGAAAAGTGTGGAAGAAAAAGGTGCACAAGCAGCAGGGATGACCGCAGCCTGGAGAGGATTGTCAGGAAAAGGCCATTCAAAAGTGTTGGGGACTTTCACAAGGAGTGGACTGAGGCTGGAGTCAGTGCATCAAGAGCCACCACACACAGACGGATCCTGGACATGGGCTTCAAATGTCGTATTCCTCTTGTCAAGCCACTCCTGAACAACAAACAACGTAAGAAGCGTCTTACCTGGGCTAAAGAAAAACAGACCTGGTCTGTTGCTCAGTGGCTCCAAAGTCCTCTTTTCTGACGAGAGCAACTTTTGCATCTCATGTTGGAAACCAAGGACCCAGAGTATGGAGGAAGAATGGAGAGGCACACACTGCAAGATGCTTGAAGTCCAGTGTGAAGTTTCCACAGTCTGTGTTGATTTGGGGAGCCATGTCATCTGCTGGTGTTGATCCACTGTGCTTCATTAAGTCCAGGGTCAACGCAGCCGTCTACCAGAAGATTTTGGAGCACTTCATGCTTCCTTCCGCAGACGAGCTTTATGGGGATGCTGACTTCATTTTCCAGCAGGATTTGGCACCTGCCCACACTGCCAAAAGCACCAAAACCTGGTTCAATGACCATGGGATTACTGTGCTTGATTGGCCAGTAAACTCGCCTGACCTGAACCCCATAGAGAATCTGTGGGGCATTGCCAAGGGAAAGACGAGAGACATGAAACCGAACAATGCAGAGGAGCTGAAGGCCGCTATTGAAGCATCCTGGTCTTCCATAACACTTCAGCAGTGCCACAGGCTGATAGCTTCCATGCCACATTGCCACATTGAGGCAGTAATTGCTGCAAAACGGGCCCAAACCAAGTACTGAGTACATATGCGGCTTATACTTTTCAGAGGTCCCATATTGTTCTATGTACAATCCTTGTTTTATTGATTGCATGTGATATTCAAATTTTTCGAGTTTCACCTGTACATTTTCAATTAATATTTCATGGGTGCACACCATAGTGTGTGTGTGTGTGTGTGTGTGCGCGCATGCACACGGTGACCTATATCTGGATGCAGAGACATTATTCACTATAAATAGAGAAACCCTTCCAGATACATCAGCGTTGGATTTATAAATCCAACATGCTACCATAAATGTGTCATCATCTTGGTATACTTCACTGCAGGGGTCAGCATCCTCAGCCATGCAGTTGTTTTGAAACTGCATCTCCAATGATTCTCTGCCACGCTTTAAATTGGCTGAGCCTCATGGAAAACGTAGGTCCAAGACCTCTAGAGTGCCAGGATTGCTGACCCCCGAGTGTGATAATATATATTGTTTAAAACATAGAAGATGAAGTCCAAACCATTCGTATGGTGGGTTTTGTGGGTTTTTTTTATATCATGGATTACAACTGATTCCTGATTAAGCCGGGACATTAAAATATTGTTCTACATCTACCCCATCGTGTGGTGACCATTTATATCTCCATTATTTTCCCATTTTCATTTGTGGAATTTTTGTTATCGGAGCTGGGTGATATCTGCGATTTAGCCGAGGTCGGCCACGATTCTACTCTTGTGAAAATCAGGGATCTGGCTTTGAGACGAACGCTCCGTCAGAGCATGGGCAGAGCCGTTGGGTCAGGGAGGCGCCTGCAGCACCTGTTGGACAGAGCGTCGGCAGAGCCATCAATTAACAAATCCAAAGCCCTTGATGTTCACAAGAGTAGAATCATGGCCGACCTCAGCTAAATCGTGTATATCGAGCAGTCCTACTCGTTATGTTACATTCCCTTTGTTGAACATTGCATTGATTTTATTTTCTCGCTGATTTTTGGTTTTTTCCCTTCCATGTTTACCATCTGTTTCCAGTTACCCAATGGCTTTTATCACCATAGTTTATCCTCGAGTGACGTGGCTTCATCCTCAGGTCCATTCACACATTACCCGCTTCCCGTATCCCGTCCCTGGACCCGCTCTAGTTCTGTCCTCCCTGAATACAATCACTATTACACCATTGGGCCGGGCATTTTACCATCATCTAAGATCCCAACCTGGAAGGTTTGTGTTTTTGCGCATGCTGCCTTCTCATCTCTCCATCGCTCGTTGTGCGGCTATCCATTCTGGCCAAGTTGTCAAGTTGGGTTTATAGGATTCTTTAACCTGTTAACCAAAGCCACCGATGTCCTTCACCAATCCGAGTCTGGAATGTGTGGTCAAACCACAGAGAGATACTTCCTATGCCGTCCTAGAGAACAACGGCCATCCTGGCTCTTATTTTGACATATACCTCAACAGGGAGCCGCTGAGGGAAAATATCGCTGCGAGATGATAACCCTTAATCACTCCCTGTTACTGGTTCTGAGCAGCTCGGTTAGCGAGTTGAGTCATAGTGTTAGGAAGCTGATAATCGATACCGGCAATGGTCGCATGCGCCACCGCTGGCATTGACCCTTGAAGTACATAGGGCACCATGGATAGAATCGTGACCTTCTGTGAGATTCCACGTAGGTGGAAGCACACATCATCTACAGAATGACACTGGGAAACATTTGTTTCCAGTGTCCTGCTGTGTACAGCCAGAGGTGGTGGTGGGTTATGCCGCCCTTTGCACCGTGTAACCAGAGGTGTTTAGATCGATTTTAGTTTACAAACGCAATATCACTTAACACCTGGATCTCCAAGCTGGTATTCATTTTTGAATACTGGCTTGAGTCGAGAATAATGAGCTACAATCAAGTAGCTAGTTATTCTCACATTGACCCATAGTTAACGGCTCCTTTACAAAGTGTAGGAGTCATTGCTTTACAGTAAAATGCTGCCAATGTCAAGAACAAGCAAAGCTTGCGACTCGGTCAGAATGTCGACTTGAGGTATCAAAGACTAGGGTCATTACACTTAATGGTTGGGTTGGCATTGGGCCCCCAGTGTACATGGAACTAAGAACTCTTCCAACGTTTCCCATTTAATTAGCATATCATATACCGTGCAGAGGATATAGACAGCTCCAACTTGATTTTTGGTTCTGTGAAACCCACTGAACAAGGATAGAGGTTTAATGGTCCTAACGGCCCCTCTCTGGAGAGCAACCTCATCCCCTGGAGGACTTTTAATGGATCTGGCCCATTGACTATCAAACACTCAAGGGTAGACTTATAATATTTCTAGGTTTGTGCTCTTCGTTGTGTTTCTTTTAACATGATGTATATCAGGGGTCAAGTCGGAGGGGAGAGCAGTTCCTCCACTATTTTTGCAGGGGGTGTGGAGTTCCCATTGGTCCCATACACTATAAAGGTTAAATTCAGGTGTTCCATCATATCTTTCCCATTTACGTCACTTTAAATATAGGATTTATCACAGTTTTTCACTAAAATCTTCACAACTATATCAGGTTTGTGTGTTTAAGAGCAAAGTGAGGAATAGCTAATCAAAGGACAAAAATTTTATTGAGTTCCCACACTTATTTTTTTTAGGACTTGACCCTTAGTGAATATATGAGCAACACCCACCCAGATATTTCCAGAATGGATAGCCTTACACCTCTTAACTCTTTCCTCCCTGCTCTTCGACTTTATTGCTACAACTCTCACTCTTTTTTTGTCCTCTCCATACGGAGCGAACTTTCCTTCTGTAAGCACTACTCAGAGTACTTTGCGTTTCCATGAAAAAAGGCGCAAACCTATGTCTTCAATACGTATACAGCCTGTAACCTTTTATTCAGGACTGGGCTAAACCAGGTCCATACGACCAGCCCTTGGTGAACACCCTACAGCGGCGCAAACGTGAGCTCGAAACTGCTGGAGAAGCCCATAATGCGACTCAAAGGACGATGAATGAGACTCCATTTCCCAGGAACGCCAGTGTGCCGCCTCAATATAGGGTAAAGAGTAATGTGATGGGGTGGAAGAGATATTAAATTAACCCCTTCTTTCACAGAGTTGAAGACCATGTTAGGCGCTATAACGACGGGGCTATTGCTTCTTGCTCTTTTGTTACTAATATTTTTTAACAATGTCCTGCACATAAAGTAATGTTTGTGTGTGTTTTTGTGTGTTTGTGTACCATCTATACTAACTGGACAGTCAATGGAGATCATGCTTGATAAACGGCTTCTTCCGGGGTGCTCGATTGGTCTCATCTGGACGGTGGTTTGCTTCACCATGTCTTTTTGATAACACAAAGCACACAGTCGGTAGAGAATTTCGATTCCCAAGTCAACTTAAAACCCAACTGGTGCCTGGATTAATTATTACAAAAAGTCATCTCGACATCGAGCAGTCATCATGGAAACCAATTTGTAGACGTAGTATGGGTCACCGCACTCTGTATACTCTACAGGATTTCCCCCAACTCCACAGCTTCCAAGAAATGCATTTAGATGTACAACACCGGTGTATAGCAAAAGGAGAAATTTATTGCACAAAGTAGACCTGGACAACATTTTGATCCGACTATCAATCGGATTGAAACGTTGCCCAGGTCCACTTTGGTGGAAAAAATTTCCCCTTTTGCTATCCTGGTGTTGCGAGGTCAAAATTAATTTCTTGGTCATGGAAACTAATCTTCTACTTTTAGAACGTTGCCTTGGAGTTGGTCTTTGTGCCTCCCCCCCCCCCCGGGTCTGTTTCTGTGTCTCCCATGTGCACTCAATGTTGTGTTAATGCTCGTATGTGTGTGTTTGTCTGCTCCTTGTAGCAGGGGGAGGAAGCAGAGAATTGTGACGACCTGGCCCTAGCACTCAGCAGGGGTTTGCAGCTGGACACCCAGAGGAGCAGCCGCGACTCGCTGCAGTGTTCGAGTGGTTACAGCACCCAGACAACCACCCCGTGCTGTTCAGAGGACACCATCCCATCCCAAGGTATTTACCCTGACCGTAAAAGAATCGACGTAGAAACGAGTGCAAAATGTGAACTCCCAGTGTATCGATTGCCTGCTGCAAATACAGGACCAGATCACTGCAACATTTTGACTGACTTTGATGGCCTACAATTCCCAGAATTCTTTCACTGCAATAGATACCCATGGAATCATGGGGTTGTAGTTGAGTAGCATCAGGAGGTCCGGAGTTTGACAGCCCTGGTTTAGATTTTCGTTCTTCGAGTCGGTAGATAAAAGACTCTGGCAGACGACTGACCGGGGTGAGATGTTTTTCAGAATGTCCTCTCTTTTAGAAGTCCAATGTATTTCAGGTGTGCGGGTGATTTCTTTAAGGGGCGTCTCTATTTAGTCGAGGTATACGAGTGTATGACAGAGCTGTAAAGCAATAAAACTCCCAGCAATGAGTCTCCAACCTGGAATAAATGTTGTTAGATATCACTCGTTGTAAAT
This sequence comes from Leptobrachium leishanense, assembly GCA_009667805.1. Classification (NCBI taxonomy): domain Eukaryota; kingdom Metazoa; phylum Chordata; class Amphibia; order Anura; family Megophryidae; genus Leptobrachium; species Leptobrachium leishanense. Next base: position 32,543,889 of record CM019067.1, on the reverse strand, counting down.
AAGACACTTTGCTTTTATTCTAAATTACATCATAATTGACGTAAATAGCCCCGATAGGACATTAATATGTGTCTTACTTTCATATGTTCATATTAATTTCATATCGTGTTGGGTAGGAGGCAGCAGAATTTGGAATTCCTGGAGCAGGGGAGTCGGCAACCTTAGCCTCCATATGCTTTGGAATTAAATCTCTGTTGATGCTCATCATCTTGTTAGGTTGGCTGAGCCTTATGGGAATTGTAGTTCCATAACATTCGGATGGCCAAGGTTGGTCATCTTCACCAAGCCTAAATATGCCCCAACTCAAGCAGAAGAAGATGGTAAAAACCTCTACGCAGACTGGCCAGAAAGAGTGGTATGTGATAACTTCATAAAGAAGACAAAGGGAAAGGAGGAACCTTCATCATTTCACACACCAGTTGAACAGACATGGAACCACCAGTGTTAATAAAAGGGAAACGCTTATTGTAGGGCATTGGTTCCCAACCCTGGTCCTCAGGTCCACCTAACAGGCCAGGTTTGCCAGATATTTGAAGCACAGCACAGGTGATATGATTTGCTGCTCAGTGATTGCAGGATTCAGTCTGCATATCCCCAGGAGAGTCCTTAAAACCTGGTCTGTTAGGGGGACCTGAGGACCAGGGTTGGACACCACTGTTGTAGGAGATGGGGTGTTTGAACTTTCAGACAGGTTCCATCCCCCCAATAACAGCCATACTACTCAAAGTGTTTTTTAGTGAAGGCATCTACCATACTCTTTCTCCCCTGGGAAGTGACACACAGGAAGTTGGACTTGGACACTTTCCTTGAGACAACTGGTGGATAGGACGACTGGTGATTGAACTATGCGGGAGCAAGCTATGCACCATGTTCGGCCTTTTTATTATTTAACATAGTCATGATAATTGTTAGTAATGATCATTGTTGCAGTAACTTTTATCGTTTCCAGACATTTTATGATTCTAAACAACGAACATGTTTCTTTAGTTTCAGATTATGATTACTTCTCTGTAAGTGGTGATCAGGAAGGCGACCAGCAGGATTTTGACAAGTCCTCCACCATCCCACGAAATAGCGACATCAGCCAGTCTTACAGAAGGATGTTTCAAGCCAAGCGCCCAGCTTCCACTGCCGGACTACCAGCCGCCTTTGGACCCGTAATAGTTACTCCGGGTGTGGCCACCATCAGGAGGACCCCGTCCACCAAACCATCAGTGAGACGCGGCACTGTCGGAGGAGGTCCTATTCCAATAAAAACCCCAATGATTCCTGTCAAAACACCAACAGTGCCAGACATCCCATGCGGCCCTCTAAGCGGTGCAAGCGAAGATTATACAGAGCAAAGTCCCGACTCAAATTCTGTTCCAGAAGGTGGCGTGCTTGCCAGCGACATGCTGTCTTCTTTGTGGAGTGGACAGGCCTCGGTCAACCCTCCGGTATTCGGCCAACAAGGGATTGCCGAACAGAGGCAAGGAAAGCCGGAAAATGTAGAGGACGACGACGAACAGGATGCGTCCCCAACCCTTGACCTCGCAGTCCAACGGGATCCAGAGGCAGTGGAGCCTCCTGCAGGAGACGCTGTCGAAGGGGAAGACATGCTGAATGCAATTCGTCGTGGTGTCAAGCTGAAGAAAACCACCACTAATGATCGTTCAGCTCCACGGTTGACCTAGATAAACGAGGAGAAGACTGCTCAATGAGAGATCAGTGATCAAACAAAAAGGAGAACTGCACCCTGACACTTGTCTTTTATCCATTCCAGTGTGTGATCAGAGGATTTCGTAGGAGCAGAAAAACAGGGTCAACAAAAAGTACTCTTAGAACAAAAAAAAACAACAAATAAAAGGAACGAAACCTAGGTAATATTACGTTAAAGCAAACTGCTTAGAAAAGCAACTTTAATATATGTCGGTGTTCTTATTCTGTAAATAGATTGTATTTCTGCACAATATTATTTCTTTTTTTTTCCTTCTTGCTACTTTTTTTTTTTTTTAACATTATTCTTTTTTTAACATTATTCTTTTCTCCCCCCCCACCCCCCATAAAGGTGCCAAAATTCACATTGAAATTTTATATGTCTTTGTAAATTTTTGAGAGTTTCAGGAAGAATAATTGAGAGCTGGGTGTTTTTGTCTTTGTTTTTTTTTTTTTCTCACCACTTTTTTTCTCTTCACTTTTTTTGCGGCTTGTAAAGTACGCAAAATGACATCATAGTCGCTGAAAATCCTGGACTTTCTGTTTTCCTATACACAATGTTACCCGACGAGTTAAATTTTTTTTTTTGTTCTTGTTCTAGCAAACGTTATAAATTATTGATAACCGAGAGCAATATTCGTTAATATTTTGAATCTGTAGAGCATGTAACGTGGGGTTTTAGGGGGTCAAGAATGCCATCACTGCACATAATGTTATATGATAAACACGTGTAAACTCCAGATCACCTCTAGTAGCACCACAGTAAATACATCGGAGTAAGTTGTAATAGATTGCAGTTTTCACGTTTTACGAAGTGTTTGTCCGATTTTACCTTTTCTTTCTTTTTTTTAAAAAAATATTTAATCTCTCGATTTTTTTTTTTTGATTTTTTTTTTTTTTTTTTTAAATTTTTTTGGAAGATTTTAATTTTTATTTTAATAAGTTTATTCAAATGTATTTCCACCGAGCAGGCCACCTACTATTTAAGGTTAATTTCTAGTAGATTAGGTCCTGTAGGACGCTGCTGCGCATCCTCCTCCAGTCCCTCATCTGTTTAATTTTTTTATTATTATTATTTTATTTTTTTTGCCTTTTCTTCAAAGACGTTATGTAATTTTTGTTTTTCTCGTGTGCTCGTGTTATTTCACCACGTACTAACAAAGTTAAGAGACATAGTTATAATTCTGATCATTATGATAATTTAAAAAAAAAATAATAATAATAATAATAATAAAAAAAAAATAGGCTTTGGCAATTATTAACAAATTTTAATATAGTAGCAGGGAGTTCCTCTATGTAAGAAATGCTTATTCACAGTTGGGACCAGCTGGCTGGGTTCCAATAAAATAAACAAAACCCAAATATCTCAAGATACATATATTTAAAAAAATTTAAATAAAAATAAAATAGCAGTGTTCTTTATTGCGGAGGTAAGTGATTTTATTATTAAAAGTATACATTTTTGTGACTTCCCCCCCCCCCAAAGCAGTAGGCTGTAATGTTTTGTTAGTTCGGCATAGGATTACCCTATACTGAAGGACCATTGACTTTAATAAATGTGCTTGTTTGTAACTTTATCATCCGTTTTAAAAGTGATTTCTAAAAGAAAATAGTATGGAAGACGCGTTTATCCTTTTTAATAAAAATACTACATCCAAACCCCCCACTAGGTTTATAAACAGTATGTTTTACGGAGGTAATTCTTTCCGTACGGATTAAACCTACAGAGCTAGTTAGATTCAGGGCTGCCATAAAGAGGGGGGGGGGAGTGACAGCCCCTGACCTGTTCAGTGGCTCCAGAGGATGCTTGTCACACCCTGGTCAGCTTATCTAAGTGGCACAGATGTAATGGTCCCCCCATGCCACTCTGGACAGACGCACCGATATACCAAGAAACTTCCCGGTGGGACGGAGCATCAAGGGCTACGAAGAGCATTCTGACTCATCATTGAGGGAGCGATTAGTATGGTCGGCATCAGAGGTGCAGAGCGAATTCTCTCCCTTTTTATCTCCTTGCTGGACAACCTAGGATTTATCCCACTCCCTGTAATATAAGGTAAAGAGGAGGCAATTAGTTATATTTTTTAATTGGTTTACTGATGTTTGAAGCCGAGGGAAGGGGGTCCCCCAGATTTCTGATGGAGGCCCTGGTGTCATTCGATCAGCAGTTTAAGAGGTTACGCAGTACAGGTTGAGTATCCCTCATCCAAAATGCTTGGGACCAGAAGTGCTTTGGATTTCAGATTTTTATAATCACAATAATGAGATATCTTGGGGACCTAAGTCTAAACATGCAATTCATTTATGTTTCATACACACCTTATACACACACAGCCTGAAGGGCGTTTTATATAGTATCTTCGAGGCTGGGATTTTCCACTTGTGGTGTCATGTCAGAACGTTTTTTTTATTTCAGAATATTTTGGATAAGGGATATTCCACCAGTGTAATAGGTGTATGCACTGCGCTTAACATAAAGGGAGGGAGGGGAAGCATATTTCAGGGGGTAAATCTTGCACTTATTGTTTAATTTTTACCATTAGAGTGTAAAGAGGCCAGAAAACAAATACAAAATGTACATAAATTCATTTCAACAAATGATTCAATGTACCCCCCCCTTCATAACTTTATGTACTTAAGTTGTAAATTGCCACCAAAGTCAATAGGATTTATCTTGTTATGTGCCGAAGTTGCAAAGATTACATTTTATGGGCGTTTTGGGAGTTTGATCGACTGTTTTCTTGAGGATTCAAAAGTGTTATGCAGGGCCGTCAAACTCACAGCCCCCCAGGTCTTGATGCCTACAATTCCCATGATTCCTTCAATGGAATAGATTAGATGAACAGGGAATTAAAGGAGTCGTAGTTCAGGAACAGCCATGGGGCAGGAGTTTGAGAGCACTGGTGTAAACGTTGATTTAAAGCGCTATGCAGATACAATATATCACAAATAGAATATTAGAAATGTATTAGGAATCTATAACGATTGCTGTTAGGGTTGGGGATCCAAGACTTCTAACAGTGTTTGGTTTAGGTTTGGTTTTATCCCAGAGGCGGTATTTCTATTTCCCGCCTGGTCATAGTGTGGTTGGGATAAGCACTTTTAAAATATTAAGAACAAGGACAGGTAGCGAACAACATTTACACTGAAACGAAAAGTAAAGAGAAGCTAAAGTTAAGAATTTTTTTAACTGACTTTATTTTGTCCTCCGTCTTAAATGTGTAAATACCCGTGATTAATGTGTAATTAATATTTAATTTCCCACACCCTGTACAGCCCCCTTCATCCGTGACTCATTTGCCCCGGTATTGGAGCGCCCAGGCTTCTTTCAGCTGTTCCTTTCCTCCCTTATTCCTCAACAGATGATAAATGGGGAAGAATTAAGAGGATCTCCAGATCCCTGGTTCAAGGCACAGCTTGCCAATAACCGTATGCTTCTATGTTAACATTAGACCCCGTCTATTGTGAGGATGTGAATATTTTATAGTTGTGGCGTGACTTGTAATCCGTGTATAATGAACCCCTTCACTACCCGTTGCTTTTCCATTAAACCACTTCTAGGAACCAGTGGTTTCGTGGAAAAACATGTTTACATTAGCCATACAGTGTGAATGCACTGTAGAATCCCTACAGCACATTTCCATACTGTATGCACCATTTGACAGGCAGAGATCTCCATCTACTGGCCAAAAAGTTCTACTGCAGCCACAGTGCAGCTCCTATAGGAGACGAGGACATGTCCCAGCCGTTCACCCCGTTCTAGCACATCGTGATGTCCGATGTTCTAGACCTTTTAAGGGATACATTCTGGAGCCAGTATGCAAACAAATCTCAATCGCAATAAACAAAATTCCAGAATAAGAGCAGATTGATGTGACTCAATTTCAGAGGTGGGGGGCTCTGCAGGTTCCTTTGCAGGCCACCTTGATAGAGGAGGGATTAAATAGAGCGTTCCTTTTATTCTAAACGAATGTGAGGGTTTATGGATTGCCCCAAAATTTTTAAATCTTTCCATTTTATTGCACGTTTTTCATATTCTTCATGAAGTTGTTTTTTTTTGTTTTACTTTTTATTTGTGAAATGTTTTAGGTTTAGTTTTTTTTTTTTATCCCAGTTCTTTATTGGCCCTGGTAGGCATTGCTTTGCACAGCGCGAGCTCGGATCCAAGTGGTCCAGGCTAGATAACATTGTTTACGCCCTTAACGTCGTCATAAAGAGATACAGACTGAAAAAGACTCAAATCTGTCTTGGTACAACTTCCAACTGTACTCCTGAACCATACAGTCCAGGGTTGAGCAGCCTTTGCTGTTCAGGACAGCGCTACATCTCCCTTGAGCCAACCTAGTGAGTGGCTAAGTATCATGGGAGATGTAGTTCCTAAAACATCCAGAGGGCCAAAGCTGCTGACCCCTGATACAAATTGACGTGTGTAGGCGAAGAATTCTGGGTCTCTACTTCTCACTGTGAGAAAACCTTTCCACTGTTTAGCAAACTCTTGTTCTTTCATGCAGTGGATGACACCTTGCCCTTCGTACAGTCCTGTTGATGAACAGGCTACCTCTGATCTGTTCGATACTCGGGATATGGTAGAATTGAAGGGCCTCAAAGTAATAATACTATATTAAATTTGGTACCTAGTACCAAAAAAAGTGGGATGGTAAAGATCTACCTTAACTTGTACATCTTCGCCCCCTATAGTAGTCATCAATGCCTTATGTCAAATGACCACACTAAGCATCTTCCACTTCCGTAACGCTGTCTCGCAGAATAACGCATCCTGCATGACAACCGTCGTTCCACCTGCTCCATAGGACATTGTGTAGCCGGGAAACCTTTTCCATCGCTTGTTTTGTGATATCTAGACGTTGGAGCTCGAGCTTGCGTCGTGAGACTTTTTGGTTCATACGTCTCGTTGTATCATAGTGTTGTGTCATTATGGAACGGCTGAAAAGTACTACATTTTTTCCCCTTTCATTTAAAACGGAAAAAAAAATGTCCACCTCCCATAATATCTCTTGCCCCTGATGTAAGATGCAATTCTTAGCCCATCCCTTTTCGTGACGAAAGCCTTGAACACGACCATTTCCCTATAACTAGGTATTTTTGATAAACCCTATATCGCTGTATTTCTTGAGATAATATAAGTTGCGGTCACACTTTTGCGTACGGCACATTACTTTTTGCACGCGAGAATGAATATGGACCCACCCCCCCCCCCTTGCCAAGTCTGATTTCCAAGCAAGGGCACGCTCATTGACTTAAAGATGCCAAAAACGAAAAAACCCACACCGGTGCTAGCCTTGCCGAAAACCTCTGAAAACGACATGTTGGTTCTTGATGATGTCACATACAAAGCGGACTGTGCTGTTACATCATGACTTGAAACCACTGTGTGTATAAAGCAATATTACAGCGAATGAATAATCTGTGCAGCCTGGTGCCAGTGTTTTCCTGTCTCAGAGAATGAGTAGCAGGACCACCGGAACGGTATTGATGGGACCATGTTTTCTATGAGGGGCGGTAGCTGCTTAGAGTGATGTTTTTAAGGTTATCGTGGCAAATACGTGGGTGTCAATAAATGTTCCAGCCATGTTCTACAACCATTTCATGCACTCCTTGACCATATTTTCCAGATTGCTCAATAGAACGAAGTTCGGGGAATTGGAGGTTGGCTTCCGTGACAGGAAGTTGGGCTTACGTGACAGGAAGTTGGGCTTGAGAACCGATTTTTACCTTTGGGGGAGTGGGTCCCATATAACATCAGCTTAATACATTTATACACAGGACACACAATGTTTTGCTGAGAAAGTCAGCGGATTGGTCAGTCAGGGCTGTCAAACTCATGCCCCCCCCCCCAGGCCTACAATTCCCAGACTCCTTTCAAAGTAATAGAGAATCCTGGGAGTTGCAGTTCTGAAACAGCTGGGGGCCAGATTTAGGCAGCCCTGGGTCAGATGTTCTTAAAGGGCCATTCTACACTGGAAGTGACCCACACTTTCAAAGAACTGTGTATACATGTAGCAAACCCCCCCCCCCCCCACAAAACTCTGATTTAGGTCTTTTTTAATTTGCTGCAAATTCTGATGATGCAGACACAGTAGAGGGTGCTGCCAAATGGAGCAGCTCAGCCAATCAGGATGCTTCAAGGGGATAACCACTAGATGCCTTTGTTTAGCAAAGCTGCGACCGTGATATATTTTGGCGAGCCAGAGAGTGGAATTCACAGGAGAGCAGGGGGCGCTTCGTCGATGGCCAATTCGAATAATGTCAGCTGAGGCTCCAAGTTTATGGTGGTTGCAACGGCGCCAAGCAGCATTTAGTGAATAACCCCAATGTTCACAAGGGGTTCTGCGCTCTGTGAGGGATCCATTCACTATGTATGATCGATGGAACTGCTATCTAAGATGACGGCTTACAGCTTGCACATCGTTTTACCTACACTTCCATGAATAGAGCTACTAAAAACCAATCCCGTAGACCTCCCAGCTAGGGTTTCATCAATAAACTGCAATGTCTTTGTCCATGGATGTGATGGTTTACATAGTGTTCTCATGCTGTTCCAGTATCTGGTCTGACAGAGGGGGAAGCACACACTTCCTCTCGTGACGTCTGTCAATGTGGAGCAGTGTTACACCCAACCCTGGTCCTCAGGTCTCCCTAACAGGACAGGTTTTAAGGATCACCTTGGGGAAATGCAGACTGAATCTTGCATTCACTGAGCAGCAAATCATACCACCTGTGCTGTGCTTCAGATATCTGGAAAACCTGGCCTGTTAGGTAGACCCACCTGATGACCATGGTTGGGAACCATTGAGAGGACTGACTGCGAAATGGGAACCAGGACTTTTGCTCGCTATCCAGGGCCTCCAGTATAAAGTTACTGCTTGGACGTCATCTCCTTTCATTAAGGAAGTCTAATCGCTTGCAACAATATCCAGGTAACATCCTATTGGTCCGAAGCAGCATTTAAGCGGGTATTATGACTTCTTTTGTGGAACCATTCCCGTGCTCCATCCTCCTCCCTCAATTACATCACTGGGAGTCTATTACAGCGTTTTTCAGTTGAAACCTCTTCGTAGAGCGTAGTAACCGTTCTAGTAAGAAACGCCCTTTGTTCTGTTTATTTTCTGTATATTGTACGGCAGTGTCACAGGGAATAAAGTGACCTGGATACGTTTCTTCTGGTTAGTTGTGTTTCATTGCTAGTTTGTAAAGAGAGTTGACCTCTCCTCGTGCAGCTTGTTTTTAATTGTTTAATAACTTTTTTGCCGTGTTTGTACCTCCCTCTACATTGTAGTAATGATTGCTTCAGCCTAAATAAAAAAAATAAAAAATAAAGAGACGAGTAAAGATACGCGTGTCGTCTATTATTGGAGATTCGTTTGGATGTATGATTTGTGTAAATGTGGGTACAGGTAGGTCTTGATCGACTTCTATTTACAAATTCAAAATGGTCAAAGTAGTAATTGGTTCCAGTTCTATGAATTTTTTACACACTTTAAAAGGTTTTATTACAGAAAAGGAGAAGCACCTGCTTCCATTATAAATGAATACAGCGGCAATTGAAAGAAATGGGGGGGGGGGGTGTAACAGGTAAGGTTAAATTAACTGGAAAGCTCCAGTCCGAGCCTTATACTCTGTTTCACTTTCTGTACCATACCGAAGGCTTGGAGCTCTCCATGGTTCTGACACAATGTATCCAATTCATTGCTGAACGCAGCGGTATTTTCTTACAGTCCGTCTGCGTAGAGCAAAGAAAAAAAAAAACACCTCGTTATTACATTTAGGGTAAATTATGAAACCTTAAAAAAAAAAATATCCCGAACAATGCCAAATAAAATCCTAACAAAATGGCTTATTGCTGCAATTTAAACTAATAAACTGTTTAATAAATACTTAATGAAAATGTGAATATTTTTTTACATTGAAACCTATGCTGGGAAAAAAAAGCTTTCTTTCATTAAAATAAAATAGGAAACCTAAACTTTAACCCGAAAAGTGGCAAACAAAATCCTTAAAAGTAAGACTTTCAGTTTATTAGTAGTAATCCATTTCCGATTCCCAACAAAAATGGAGAACGAAAATTGATCCGAAATTCCAAAACTACACGAAACTAAAAAAATAAAAAATAAAAGTCCCAAAAAAAAAAAACCAAGTTACACATATCTCTAGTGCATACCTTGTAATGCAAGATTCGCATGTACCTTGGGGGAAAATGAAATTCCTAGTGACATCTCACTCCTGTCATCCTGTACAGAAGCTACAAAAAGGAGCAGCCTCACTATAACAAAAATCTTAAACTTTACTGCCAGGGATTTGGCAGAATACATGGAGAGTTTGTGGGGTCAGATTCAGGGGGTTTTAATGAGTGTAAATCCATGTACAGTACAGATACAAGGTGATGCTGTAATTACCATATACAGGCATTATGCAGCACATACAGATACAAGGTGTTGCTGTAATTACCATACACAGGCATTATGCAGCACATACAGATACAAGGTGTTGCTGTAATTGCCATATACAGGCATTATGCAGCACATACAGATACGAGGTGTTGCTGTAATTGCCATACACAGGCATTATGCAGCACATACAGATACGAGGTGTTGCTGTAATTGCCATATACAGGCATTATGCAGCACATACAGATACAAGGTGTTGCTGTAATTGCCATACACAGGCATTATGCAGCACATACAGATACAAGGTGTTGCTGTAATTGCCATACACAGGCATTATGCAGCACATACAGATACAAGCAGGGTTATTCAAAGAGATTCGAAAAGTCACCGCACGTTCGGTGACTTTTCGTTCTCTTCAATACGGTTCCTTTTGGCGATCCCATTTCGGTGACCCTGCGGTGTATTCAGCAAGCACCACAGGGCCCCCGAATTGCAGGGAAAAGTCACCGCAAACCTGACGAAAACTAACCGCAAAACCCACCGAATGCACGCCGAAAACAAGCAAAAACATCTGTATTAACCTTCGAAAAACCCGAGCAGGAGCCGATCACACGCAGCGAAGCAGCTGAACAGGAGCCGAATCACACACAGCCGAAGCAGCGAATAAATTAGCAAAACCGTTTGTATGAATCTGTGAAAATGAAACGCTGTTTGCAAAGAAACTACTGAGCGAAAATGTCTGAAATTTACACAGGAGGTCCAGGGAATGATAATAAAGAGGGCTGTTACAGAAAAAATAAGTAAACTTAAAAAAAAAATCGGACTTTTAAAAAAAAAAAAAATAAGAAAAACGCTTAGAGACTTTTTGCTGCAGAATTTTATAATGAATGGTTTATTAGATATTGAATTAAAACGGGAATATTTTTAACATTGAAGCCTATGGGATTCTCCTGAATAAATTTGCCGAATTAAACCACCGAATGGCAGGGCATTTCGGGAACCTTTCACTGCTGGTTTGTGTTCTCTGAATAGCCGAAGCAGTGCTTTTTTTATGGGGATTCACTGCCCTCGAACAGGCACCGTATGTGCAGGCAATTCGCCAGGATTTGGCGAATTGCCTGCTCTCCGGATAGCCGAATGGCCAGGAAAGGCAACCGAACGCTGATTTTCAGCATTCGGTTACCTTTCTCAAGCAATTCGGATCTCTTTGGATAACCCTGAAGGTGTTGCTGTAATTGCCATACACAGGCATTATGCAGCACATACAGATACAAGGTGTTACTGTAATTGCCATACACAGGCATTATGCAGCACATACAGATACAAGGTGTTGCTGTAATTGCCATACACAGGCATTATGCAGCACATACAGATACAAGGTGTTACTGTAATTGCCATACACAGGCATTATGCAGCACATACAGATACAAGGTGTTGCTGTAATTGCCATACACAGGCATTATGCAGCACATACAGATACAAGGTGTTGCTGTAATTGCCATACACAGGCATTATGCAGCACATACAGATACAATGTGTTGCTGTAATTGCCATACACAGGCATTATGCAGCACATACAGATACAAGGTGTTGCTGTAATTGCCATACACAGGCATTATGCAGCACACACAGATACAAGGTGTTGCTGTAATTGCCATACACAGGCATTATGCAGCACATACAGATACAATGTGTTGCTGTAATTGCCATACACAGGCATTATGCAGCACATACAGATACAAGGTGTTGCTGTAATAGTCATACACAGGTATTATGCAGCACATACAGATACAAGGTGTTGCTGTAATTGCCATACACGGGCATTATGCAGCACATACATATATTGCATTGCTAATAATCTCATTATGATGATCCCTACAAACCCCCATAAGCAGGAGATCTCACCGTTTTATTATCTGTCTGCAGCACATTTACTGACAAAGGCCATTTCTGCCTGTATGCTGTTAATGCAAACCCGTGTGACATTGTGCCAGATAAGGGACGCCATCTAGAGTTTAGAACCTTTCTTCTTGAAACTCAAGCAATATTTGTAATATATTACAGTGGACAGCAAAAGTCTACACACCCGTTAAAATGTCAGGTTTCTGTGAGGTGTAAACAAAAAAAATAATAATTTCAGAACTTTTTCCACCTTTTAATGTGACCTATAAACTGTACAACTCAATGAAAAACTGAAATCTTTTAGGTGGAGGGAAATAAACTAAAATAATCTGGTTGCATACGTGCGCACCCCCTCTTCTAACTGGGGATGTAGCTGCGTATAAGTGCGCACCCCCCTCTTCTAACTGGGGATGTAGCTGTGTATAAGAGGGGGTGCGCACTTATACACCGCTACACCCCCAGTTATAAGTGCGCACCCCCTCTTATAACTGGGGGTGTAGCTGTGTATAATTGTGCACCCCCTCTTATAACTGGGGGTGTAGCTGTGTATAATTGTGCACCCCCTCTTATAACTGGGGGTGTAGCTGTGTATAATTGTGCACCCCCTCTTATAACTAGGGGTGTAGCTGTGTTCAGAATTAAACCATCACATTTGAAATCCTGTTCTATAGGAGTCAGTTCACACCTGCCATCATTTAAAGCGCCTCTGATTAACCCCAAATTAAACTTGGCTGTTCTAGTAGATCTTTCCTGACGTTTTCTTAGTCGCTTTCTACAGCAAAAGCCATGATCCCCAGAGAAGCTTCCAAATTAATGGAAACCATGTTAAAGGAAAGGATTGTTGAACATCTAAAAACACATAGATTACAGGATCAGAAACAACATGGGTTTACCTCAGGGAGATCATGCCAAACTAATCTTATTGCTTTTTTGATTGGGTAACAAAAATAATAGACACAGGTGGTGCAGTAGACATTGCTTATTTAGATTTCAGTAAGGCTTTTGATACTGTTCCGCATAGAAGGCTTATCAATAAATTGCAATCTTTGAGCTTGGATTCCAATATTGTTGAATGGATTAGGCAGTGGCTGAGTGACAGGCAACAGAGGGTTGTGGTAAATGGAGTTTATTCAGCGCAAGGTCTTGTTACCAGTGGGGTACCTCAGGGGTCAGTACTTGGACCCATTCTCTTTAATATTTTTATTAGTGATATTGCAGAAGGTATTAATGGTAAAGTATGTCTTTTTGCTGATGACACAAAGATTTGCAACAGGGTTGACGTTCCTGGAGGGATCAGACAAATGATTTAGGTAAACTAAAAAAATGGTCGGAGTTGTGGCAATTGAGTTTTAATGTGGATAAGTGCAAGATAATGCACCTGGGACGTAAAAACCCAAGGGCTGAATATAGAATATTTGATACAGTCCTAACCTCAACATCTGAGGGTTGGGATTTAGGGGTCATTATTTCAGAGGATCTAAGGGTAAATAGTCAATGTAATAGAGCAGCAGGAAATGCTGGCAGAATGCTTGGTTGTGTAGGGAGAGGTATTAGCAGTAGGAAAAGGGAAGTGCTCATGCCACTGTACAGAGCACTGGTGAGACCTCACTTGGAGTACTGTGTGCAGTACTGGAGACCGTATCTCCAGAAGGATATAGACCTCTTAGAGAGAGTTCAGAGAAGGGCTACTAAAATGGTGTACGGCTTGAAGGAGAAAAGTTACCAGGAAAGGCTTAATGATCTTAACATGTACAGCTTGGAAAAAAGACGAGACAGAGGAGATATGATAGAAACATTTAAATACGTAAAGGGAATCCACAAGGTAGAGGAAGGGAGTATATTTAAAAGGAAACAAAGTAGCAAAACAAGAGGACTTAGATTAGAGGGGCAAAGGTTTAAAAGTAACATCAGGAAGCATTATTTTACTGAGAGGGTGGTGGATACATGGAACAGCCTTCCAGTAGAAGTGGTAGAGGCCAAAACAGTAATTGAATTTAAGCAGACATGGGATAGGCATAAGGCTATCCTAAACAAAAGATAAATCCAGGTAAAGTATCCATGTAATTGGGCAGATTAGATGGGCCGAAAGAAAAATGTCGGCAGATAAGAACCTATGTTTCTATGTTAACCCACAGAGGGATCTCATTGTTACAAAGTATCAGCCAGGAAAAAATACAAAAAAGGTATTAGATAAACCATGAAACCCAGTGAAGACATTCATCATCAAGTGCAGAAAATATGGTGCAGCAGTGACATTACCAAGAATTGGACGTCCCTCCAAATGAGATGAAAAGACGAGAAGAAAACGGGTCAGGGCGGCTGCTAAGAGGCCTACAGCAACATTAAAAGGAGCTGCCGGAATATCTGGCAAGTACTCGCTGTGTGCAACATGTGACAACAATCTCCCGTATTCTTCATATGTCTGGGCTATGGGACAAAGTGGCAAGACGGAAGCCTTTACTTAAGAAAAACACCCAAGCCCGGCTAAATTTTACAAAAACACATCCGAAATCGCACAAAGTAATATTGATTCATTTTCTCTGCGGGTTGATATTGAAAGGTTTCTCCGTGCCATTAAATTGAAAGTGTTTTTTCATGGGAAAGAAGAGGTTACAATAGCAAAAGATGAAGCTCTTTTTGGTGCTAAACAATTAGAACTATGGAATAAAAGTACATTTGTGCCACCTTCTACGCCCCCCATTGAGACTTTTACACAATTTATCAGGACATTGATAAGATTTTGGAGGGGTCTAAGGGGGCTCGTTTTTCTAATATGTCGCGTCAAGAATATAAAGCATTACAGAATTTGCATGAGAACAAGGCTATTATCTTGAAGTCAGCCGATAAAGGTGGTGCGATTGTTATTATGAATAAAGTAGATTACATTAAGGAAGTGGAACGACAGCTACAGGATAGGGGCACTTATTTAGTTAGTGACTTCGATACAGTCTTTAAAAGAGATAAAGAAATTGATTCGATGTTGAAGGAGGCCCTAGAAGCGGGAGTTATCGATTTAGATCTTCATCAATATCTCAAAAAGGAACATGGGATTTTGCCCGTTTTCTATGTGTTACCTAAGGTGCATAAGAGCCTGATTAATCCTCCAGGGAGACCGATAGTGGCGAGCTCGGATTCCGTGCTGCAGCCCATTTCAGTCTTCCTTGATAGGATTCTTCAGCCTCTGGTTTTAAAAACGAGGTCCTTCATTTGGGATAGTAAGGATGTTTTGCATCGCTTGGAGAGTTTGTCTCTAGATAGACCAGTTATCCTATTTACTTGGGATGTGATTAGCTTATATACATCCATTCCCAATGAAGAAGGCTTAAGAGCTATTAATGAGGCACTTAGGGAGAATGCGTTTTCTGAGCTGCAGACAGTTTTCTTATTGAAGCTTGTGCAATTTGTTTTATGTAATAATCGCTTCCTCTTTGGAGACACGGTCTATAGACAATGCAGGGGGACCACAATGGGGTCCAATATGGCGCCAGCTTATGCAAATCTTTTTATGGATGCATTTGAAAGAAACTTCGTGTATAGACATCCGTTTTTTGCTCGATTTGTTCATGTTTGGTGGCGTTACATTGACGACGTTTTTGGGATTTCGCTTGGTAATCTGGAGGATTTGGAAACTTTCTTTAAGGACATCAATGGGGTTAATGAGCATATTAAGTTCACTATGACACATAGTCGAGAGAGGATAGATTTTTTGGATTTAACACTCATTATAGAAGGAGAACGTTTGTCAAGTGATTTATTCACTAAACCCACTGACAGGAACAGCTTATTACATTTTCGGAGTTTCCATCCAGTTAATACACTTAGATCTTTACCACGTAGCCAATTGTTGAGGGTGGTTAGGAATGTATCAGACCCTAGGGTCCGTAAGGATAGATTAGAAGGTATGGTCAATAAGTTTAAAAACCGGGGTTATCCAGCTTCTCTCCTCCGATGTGAATTACAAAGGATGGAAAGTCTGGATAGGATGACCATGATTTCGAGAAGAACCCCTAAACACCGCCACAAAACACGTATCCCTTTTGTCAGCAAATTTAGTCAAGTCAGTGGACGTATTAATAACGTCATTCGTAGACATTGGGGCATTCTACATAGGGCGTATAGAGAAATTCCCTTTTTTCTTGATCCCCCTATTTTTGCATACAAACGTAATAGAAATTTAAGGGATCACTTGATTAAAGCTGATATTGGCCCCATGAAAGTAAAACAACAAAAAATTTTGGGTACCCCCAAAAAAGGCACTTTTCCGTGCCTTGGTTGCTCCTCTTGTAACGCAGTGATTAAGGGAGATTTTTTGTTACACCCCCATACAGGTGATAAAATTTGGATTCGGGATTTTTACACATGCGATCATCGTATGTGGTTTATACATTGAAGTGCCCGTGTGGCTTACTATATGTAGGGGAAACCACGACAAAAATGAAAGAACGTTTCTCTAAACACAAGTCTACCATCAGGACTGGCCGGTATGACTTGCCGGTACCCGAACATTTTTTTGAACTTGCGCATAATGTTGCACAACTTAGGTTTCAGATTATAGACCATGTCCCGGTGTCACGGCGGGGAGGGGATAGGATTAAATTGTTAAAACAGAAAGAAAAGCGCTGGCTACATAGACTGGATACACTATGGCCCAGGGGACTCAGAGAATTTGATTTACATCATTGTTATTAGTGCACCCTGTGCTGATATTGGCGGATATTTTTCGCTGTATATGATGTCCCTACAGACCATCGGATAGGGCCCCCTGTACACCGCGCTGCATCGGAGTGCGGTTGAGTACGAGCTCCTTTATTTTTGTTTATATGCCTTTTTATTTTATTTGGTTAGTTTTTTCATTTTCTTGGTTGTGTTTAACCTTTTCCTTGCATATTAACATTTAGGTGTAATTACTCGTGTTTCCAAGTGGATTATACAATACACCTGTTTAAGGAGACAAGAGACTGGATTGGTTTACATGGGGTTAAAAGATGGGTGTTTGGTTTATTTGCTATGTATGATTAAGGCCGAAACGTTACGACTATTCTTTACTCCTTGGGGTTTTTCACTCCCTGAATAAATTTTGGAACTAGCTGCCTGAGACCCGTTTCTTTTGGTGTTCTGGATGAGGAGGGGGGCAGTCGGGGCCCCCACACACGGTGACTCGGCGCTAGATTTGGTGGGCTCCCGCCATTTTCGAGATTGCGGCACTTGTTTTGGATCTCATTACCAAGAATTGGACGTCCCTCCAAATGAGATGAAAAGACGAGAAGAAAACTGGTCAAGGCGGCTGCTAAGAGGCCTACAGCAACATTAAAAGGAGCTGCCGGAATATCTGGCAAGTACTCGCTGTGTGCAACATGTGACAACAATCTCCCGTATTCTTCATATGTCTGGGCTATGGGACAAAGTGGCAAGACGGAAGCCTTTACTTAAGAAAAACACCCAAGCCCGGCTAAATTTTACAAAAACACATCCGAAATCGCCCAAACGCATGTGGGAAAATGTGTTCTGGACTGATGAAACCAAGATTGAACTTTTTTCCACAATTCCAAAAGATACGTTTGGTGCAAAAACAACACTGTACATTACCAAAAGAACACCATACCCACAGTGACGCATGGTGGTGGCAGCATCATATCCACAGTGACACATGGCGGTGACTAGGGATGAGCTGAACACCCCCGTGTTCGGTTCGCATTCGAACGCGAACCGAACACAATGCAAGTTAATGGGACTCGAAAGTTCGATTTTTAGAGTACCCTCCAAGAGAGCAAATATGCAAGATATTTGCCATAAAAAGGTGTATGGGGGTCCGGGTAGGGCCCTGGGGGACAGGAAACAAGGACAAAAAGTTAAAAAAAAAAAACGTTTTTAAAGTAAGTGAGTTTTCCATAAAATAAGGGTTAAAAATAAAAACAAAGAATTCCTTCAAATATCGTGCCTAGGAGGTCCCCATAACCTGCCCGTGAAGTGGCAGATTTGTAGGATGTATAGAAACATCGCCATCAGAGACCCACACAAGACACCTAGCCACCCTTAAGGGGTTAAAATGCACAGGGACTGGCTACTATCCTGTTAGATGAGGGAATGTATTATATGTTTAAAGCAAGGTATATATGACAATGGATAGTCAGAGACTCTAGGGACTCAAATGTCTATCATAAAGCGTACAAGCTAACACAATAATAATTGTATGCTCACATAGGCCCTTCAAGAGAGGTACATGACATACAAATACTGGAATATTACGTTTAAATCTAAGGAGTGTGAGAAAGATTTTATTAAGCCCTTGATGACAAATGACGTAACATCTACATCATTAATGATTGGCTTTACAGAGCCCTGGTCCTTAAGGGGGTAAACGGCATATCAGAGGAACATGTAGTAGAAATGAACACTTCTTAGAATTCAGATCAAGCACAGTGTTTGTTCATACATGTGCAGGCCACACCCAGTCTGCAGGCAATGTATCAAATTCATGAGACCAGACTAATTATTAGAAGCACATGTTATTTCCAAACACTAATTAAACACCTGTTTACGCCGTTTGAGAGCACAGGTCATTTTAGAGGTGAGAATCTTTGCACCTAGACATTAGGTATTTTAATTCAATATCTAATAAACCGTTGCTTATAATATTCTGCAGTAAAGAGTCTATTTCTAGATTTTTTAGTATTTAAGCATTTTTTATACTTTTTTAAAAAAAAAAAAATTCCGAACTCGAACGAACACCAAAAAGTTCGACCTTTCCATCTGCCAATGTTCGAGTCGAACTCCGAACTGACCGAACCGAACAGCTCATCCCTAGTGGTGGCAGCACCATACCCACAGTGACACATGGTGGCGGCAGCACCATACCCACAGTGAAGCATGGTGGCGGCAGCATCATGCCAAGGGGCTGGTTTTCTTCAGCTGGAACTGGGGCCTTTAGTGTAAAGGTAGAGGGAATTATGAACAGCTCCAAATACCAGTCAATATTGGCACAAAACCCTCAGGCTGGCCGTCCACTGGCACTTTGTTACACGACTACAGATAACGCCAATCAGGGCCTTCCACTGGAAGCATATGGATGACCCAAATCAGCTGAAAAAAAAAAAAAACTAGTGCTGAAACTTGGAGCTTCAGCACCAAGTACAGCCCAGCCCCCCCCAAAAAAAGGGGAAGGAGGGAGAGAATTAACCCCCTGTCCCTGGTGCTGAATAGGCTACAGTATCAATGATAGCATCGCTGTACCAGATCGTCCCAGCATCGTCTGTTGAATTCAAAAAATGTAGGAAGATCACTAGTCTGTTATCGCAAGGAATCATCTGAAATCGTCTGTTGGTGGCCGGATGCGGAGGAAGAGGGACTGATTCACCTGCATGTTGTAGGATCGGTCAGACGATATCCGATGATCGCACAAATACGGTTCCAGTGGACGGACGGACTCTGCTAGAAAGCGGAACATGAAGAGGAACTTCATTTTTCGTCATGACAACGACCCAAAGCATACATCCAAAAATCAACAAAAAGGAATGGTTTCACCAGAAGAAAATTTAAGTTTTGGAATGGCCCAGCCAGAGCCCAGACCTGAATCCCATGGAGAATCTGAAGAGGGCTGTGCCCAGGAGATGCCCTCACAATCTGACAGATGGAGTGTTTTTTACAAAGCAGAGTGGGTAAATATTGCAGAGTCAAGATGTGCCATGCTGACAGACTCAAACCCAAAACCACTGAGCGCTGGAATAAAACAAAAAGATGCTTCAACAAAAGTATTAGTTTCAGGGGGTGCAAACTTATGCAGCCAGATTATTTTAGATTTTTATTTTTCCTCCACCCAAAAGATTTCAGTTTGATCACCTTAAGGCCCGTGTCAGATGAACGCAGTGATCACGTCCGTGTTGTCGCACAGTTTAACGTCCGTCGTAGCATAGAATCATGATCAAGAGACCCACACACAAAGTACGTGCACACCGAACTGCGCACGCACAACGCACGTGGCAAACGGAACGCAAGAACGTAAAAACTACTACCACGGACGCGCAGAGTGCGCCATGTCCACGTTGCGTTCTGTGAGTGATGAGAAGTCAGATGCAGCACATTTGCGACCTCCAGCACCTTGACGCACACAATGGCTTTTCATATCCTCTTCAAATTATCATTTTTCATATTAAATGGTTTCCGATAATTCCCTTTTTTTCCAAAGTCCCTCAAGAAAAACCAACCGTGTGGTGTCTACAGTATAGTCCGTCAAGAAAAACCGACCGTGTGGTGTCTACAGTATCATCCGTCAGTATGTCCGTCCGTTTGACATTAGCCTAAAGGTGGAAAAAGTTCTGAAATGATTTATCTTGGTCTACACAGCCCTGTGTTAAAAACGAGACATTTTCTATCTGCTGTATGTATTGAAAAATGTTTACATTAACTCTTTATGCAAAATTGCCATTTTGTCCTACATTTAATAAGACATTTATTGTAAGTTGTAGAGTAAGAGGTAGGAAAGTCCAATCCTTTGCAATCTGTGACTATGCAAAACCAGACAACGTTTAATTTCAAGATCGAGTTACCTGAAGAAAAATGACAGCTTGTGGTTCAGTAATGTAATATTTATTATGTTCACATCTGACCCTCTTTAGGCGTCATCGCGAGCGCCAAGGCATGATTCACAAAGACAGCAATATTATTCTATGTGGGGCGCTCACGCGGCCGTGTCACATGTTGCCACCACAGAGGAGGCAAGTCTCCTTCCTTTCGGGCTGGTGGCAAAGCCTCAGATTTAGGTCCATCAGCCGGGGTCTCCTTTACCAGTTGTTGCACCTGAAATTAAAAGAAAACATAACTTTACAGCAGGATGCCTTCAACATTCAAAAGGTGCTATTTATTTTGATGGACAGGTCATGTGAAGCCTGATCACACAAAGATTTGTCTGTGCTCTTAAACAAGTTTCCAAGGAGGAAAAACCCATACTCGTTCATTGACCACCACGTAGCTAATCCATACACCCCCCCCCCCCCGTCTGCACATAGTGAGACGATGAGTAAAAAGGAAATTCCATGTGAGAGCTCACTCCTGTCACCCTGTATTACTGTAACGATACAAGAAGCATCTCCCCCCCATCATCACCGTAACAAAACAAAACAAAAAAAAACTAATTTACTGGCTGCACTACAGCAGTCAAGGGTTTGCCAGAACACAGGGAGAGCTGTGGGGTCAGTCACTGCTGTACAGGGATAAGGCTCAGGGGCTTATAATGAGTGTAAATCCCTGCACAGCACAGATACAAGGTGTTGCTGTAATTGCCATACACAGGCATTATGCAGCACATACAGATACAAGGTGTTGCTGTAATTGCCATACACAGGCATTATGTAGCACATACAGATACAAGGTGTTGCTGTAATTGCCATACACAGGCATTATGTAGCACATACAGATACAAGGTGTTGCTGTAATTGCCACACACAGGCATTATGCAGCACATACAGATATTGCATTGCTAATAATATCATTATGATCACTACAAACCCCCATAAGCAGGAGATCTCACCATTTTATTATCTGCCTGCAGCACATTTACTGCATCTGACACAAAGGCCATTTCTGCCTGTATGCCGATAATGCAGACCCCGGGTGACATTGTGTGAAATAAGGGACGCCATCTAGGAGTTTAGAACCTTTCATCCCAGCAATATTTTTGTGAAGGACAAATTAATGTATAATTTTTTTACTTTTTTTTTTTTTAATCTGCTAATTTGTAATCTTGGAACTCGGAGTAACAAGCTTCGCAAAATTGTCAAAAACCTCGGAAATACCATGAAGTGATTGCAGGGAGGATGTGATTCGTAAAAGAGGGAGCAAGAACGTGATGATCACACTGCATGAGAGGAGAGGTGAGGTGAGGTGGGGGGGGGGGGCGGGGGAGAAGAAAGGGCATTTCTACTCCATGTTCAGTGTTATCCACCACAAGTCTGACCTCTCGATCCCAGCTCTGTTCTCGAAGCTTCTTCCACTGCTCTCTCTTGGAAAAGTAGTCCGGGTACATGGCCTTCTCGGATGGATGCCAGTGCTCCAAGGTCCACTCCGGCACCTATTATGAGGGAATAAAAAAAACAGGATTATCACGTTTTCACCTTCCAAGTAAACAGTCATCTCCTAAAGGCTTTGCAGCCAGGGAGGCAGCCGCCTCTAGGAGAAGAGAGGCACCAATCACGGCCACTTGTTCTTAACATAGTTTACCAACAGGGAAACGTCATGATTTTGCCCAAGGAGTCTTGAGATGGGGAAAGGATGGGGAAAGGATGGGGAAAGGATGGGGAAAGGATGGGGAAAGGATTGGGAAAGGATGGGGAAAGGATGGGGAAAGGATGGGGAAAGGATGGGGAAAGGATGGGGAAAGGATGGGGAAAGGATGGGGAAAGGATGGGGAAAGGAGCCAAGCCTCACCTTGTAGCAATCGTATCTCTCGTAGGATGTCCCTCCTGGGGAGTCGGGGAAGATGTAGGGCTGGGGATGCTGCGTAGTCCAGAATTCTTCCTCCCCAGCCTTCAGCAGTCTGGTCGCTTTGACCAGGTCTTTCTCATCTTTATGCTCATCAAAACGTTCTCTTAGGAGGCAAGCAAAGAAACGGTACCGGTCTCTGGAGGAAGCGAGAGGAACAAGGGTAAGGACGCAACTCAGTGACTCAACACGACTGCTAGTAGATCAACATCGGCCACGACAGAATATCTCTGACCTTCCACTCTATTCCTTTAGGAAACCTACAGTAGAGTGGAAGGAGCAGATCGTTCAAGACAATGTGTGACGGCCATAGTCATTCCTTAAACCTGTATCAAAAAGGAACTTCCCACCGATTTTCGCATGTTACCTCAAGTCATTGTCAAGATTGGCATTACCCTAATTTACATCCATCATATGTGGCTGGCGATCCAATCTGGGTCATGCGGTATTCAAGATTGGGCGTTACGGAGTCCCCATCGGATATCGGGGGACCAGTGGGCTCCCTCATATAAGGCAATCCAGAGGTCTCAACATTCACTTGTGGCACATTCCCTGCCTGCTTCTTGGTCATAGAGTAGGCAAGGAGTGAATGCAGAGGCACCGGGACTAAAACTGGGAGACTGACGGTGTTGAAAACTGCTAGAAGAGGTTCTCGATTTCTGTCATACCCGGTTGGAAATATACAAAAAAAAAAAAACACTTTGACGATGAAATCTGACCTGACATATGCTGAGTGTAATGATATATTTTGAATCTGTTCAGAGTGAAGAAAACGATATATAATTTGTGTTGGTTTCACAACAAAACATGACTTCAAAACGTGATGAGCAGCAAAACCTGACAAGATGAGCTCAGAACACAAGAGGTGGAAAGGCTCGGCACTGAAAGAGTTAAAAGAAGAGTCCACAAACCTGTCCCTTCTGACTTACTCATGCTGCAAACGTGAAAGAGTCCCCCCCGCTCCCATCCAGGTCCCCAGCTGCTTAGGCCAGCCATAGAATTTGTGGGGATCCTCCTCACTCCCCATTTCCACAAAAGGTGAAGGAGTAGTTGACCCATACTTGGTCTATCCATAGACCATAAAGATATGGCCAAGATACTGACATCAAGAATAGTGCAAATACCCCCACGTACACACAAAGACCCTCAAAGTAAAGCCAGAACAAGATAAACCTTACCTCCATCTTATTCTACTAAGCCTAACATGGCACGTCAGGCCTTCCTGCCACCGCATGAAAACCCCTGTCCTGTTACATATAGAAGCCCTGTCACTACCAAGAGAGCACACGCTATATGCAAAGCACATGCCGGTGCCCCGGTATAGAGTATACGCAATCTGGTTAAATTCTGGAGCAATAAAAAGGAATTTCACTATTTTTTGCAAAACAAATATCACCTCGAATTTGGCCCCAACATTTTAGCACCTCGGGCACGATGCCCAAAAGAGATTGGTTCACTGCCCCCCCCCCCATTTTAGAGACGTAGTAGTGCTGCGTTTCCAGGAGACGGCGCCATCTGCCAGTCAAATAATGCAAACCTGGAAAGGGGAGTACAGTGGAGGCGCTAATGTAATATGTATAGTTATGTTCGACCAATAGGACCAATAGGAATATTGTATTCATCCAATATATATAGACCCTAACATATATAGATCACTCTCAGAAGAGACTGCGCCACTAGGACACCTTCCCTTTTTTGCTTTATATCACTTGCACATTTCTGTCGAGGTTTTGTGTTCTAATCCCTGTCGGCTGCACGAACATAACTATACATATTACATTAGCGCCTCCACTGTACTCCCCTTTCCATTCTAAAACTAAACACTCGACTAGTGTTGAGGCTGCTCATACCATAATGGAATTTAGATTTAAATTTGGCAAATGCAACAATGATGACATATTCGGAGACTTATGCATCCAAAATGAAGACCATAAACCACACAATATCTATACGATAAAAAGACAATTAGAGAAAGACCTTAAAAAAGAGATTAGAACCAGATGGGACATCATCGCACTTGAAAAATATATCAAGGACAATATGGTTCCTAGGGGTCTCCGTTTTTCCAAAAGTCTTGCAGGAGACACCGATGATACTGTATTCCAAGACAGATGGGAGAAGATGTTAGAGGGCTTCTCCCTACATAGTATGAAGGTAATTATAGAAAGGAGGAATGAAATTCTGAAAGAACTCAATACGAATATTGAAAAGAATCACGAAGAATTAATTTTGCTATCATCTGAATCAGAGACGAGCAATTATCTAGGTAAAATAGAGAGGGACCTTGACAGATTGAATGAAGAAGTCAAGAAAAGGAAAAGGAAAAAATATCAACGAGATATACAAGACTATAAAAAGGGCAATGTGTGGAAACAGAATGTCATAGACCCAACAGAAAACCACTATCCCTTAGGTAATAGAACACCCACATGGGATATACCATCAAAACCTTTACAATCTTTTTCAACACTTACACAAGGACGGCAACCACATAAAATGATCCCAAGGACACCATTACCACAAAGACCAGCTAGACGCTATAAATCAACCCCAAGTACCCTATAGTAACCAATTCACCTACGAAACACCTCAATATACTAGGGCAAGATATGGTAACAACAGACCTTTGAACTCCTATCGCCCACCCAACCGTACACTTCAGGGTCCCACCAGAGGACCCTGGAATAGGAATCAAAGCAGGAGAGATAACCATTATGTTAACCATCCATCATATGAGATTCCAACTGGTAATCGATATGATTTATTGAGGCAAGAGGATGATTCTCACAGGAGCTCTCAACAACAAGGGGATTTTCACAGAAATCCCCAACTGACAGACAGGGACCTCACTACCCTGAGGAGAGGATGGTCACCTGGGAAAAGACTCTGAGACGAGGATGCAGAGGAAGGCGAATTAGAAGAAGGAAGAGGAGGGAAAAACACAGCAGGATGGAGGGATCTTTAAATTTAACAGATACTCCACTTACAGACACAGAAATAAGAGTTCTAAAGAAAGGCATGAAATATGCCCCTACCAAACACATGAATTTATTTGAAATGTATATCGATTTACAGAAGTTCAAAAAGAACCTGTGCCTAAAGAAATATTTTTTAAAAAACCCTATCAACAGGCCCGACACTTTTCAATTCTACCACCACACAAATTTAAAAGAAAAATCAACTTTCTTCCCTAAGTCCCTTATCTCGCAAGAGATCAACACCGTCGAACAGATGATTATGACAGATTTAAGTAGACTCAAGACATCCACGAAATCAAATAATCCAACGAGAAAAGAAAGGGACACACTAAAAGGAGCTGACATCCAATGATAAAATTGAAATTAAACCGGCAGACAAGGGAGGAGGCACTGTCATTATGTCAGCCGAATACTATAGAAGTGAATCCAACAGAATCCTCAGCGATGTAACTACGTACAAGAAACTGAGTAAGAATCCGGGGAAAGATATCCAAGACAAATTTGTCCAGTACCTTGAAGAAGGCCACATTTTAGGTATACTCAATGATCAAGAGTTTAAATACCTGAAAATTGAACACCCTAAGATACCTGTATTTTATTTCCTCCCTAAGATACACAAAGATCTTCTCAACCCACAAGGGAGGCCCATTATCTCTGGGATATGATCTGTATCCAGCAGATTATCAGAATATATAGATCATCAACTTCAACCTTTTGTGATCAGCACTACAGCACATTTGAAAGATACCGAGATTTTAAATGATATTAGATGGGAAGATGACCTGCTCCTGGTTACAAGTGATGTCCAATCACTGTACACCATCATACCCCACAAAAATGGATTAGAGGCTACTGAATACTTTAAGGAAAAATGATACATTACAACCAGAACAAATTGTTTTTATTTTGGAGGGGATACGGTTAATTTTAGAAAACAACTATTTTTATTTCCAGAATGATTTTTATATGCAGGTTAATGGGACTACGATGGGAAGTCGTTTTGCCCCATCATACGCCAATCTGTTTATGGCTTTCTGGGAAGAATCTTTCTTATTCAAATATCAAAGCAACCTTGTATGCTATAAACGATATATTGACAATATCATCTGGAAGGGGGGGGGGGGATTACCTACCCTAGAAGCATTCTTACAAGAACTGGACCAAAATGGAAGGGGCATCTTATTAACCACTACATGGAGTCACGAACGAATTAATTTCTTGGACCTGAGCATCTTTATTCAAGATGGTATGATCAAGACTGAAACGTCTACTTTTTTTGAAGAAAGTTAACAGTTTCATCGAAACCACCAGCTGCCACCTTCCACAGTGGCTCGATGGAGTCCCGAAAAGTCAATTTTTAAGAGTAAGGAGAAACTGCACAGACGTGGATACTTATGAAATACAGTCAGAAAAACTGAGAACAGACTTTTTGGAGAAAGGCTACGATCTGAGCAGACTCGAGGACACCAGAAAGGAAGTCAGAAACATAGAGCGTACTGATCTACTGAAGAAGAAACCGAAAACCGAACCCAATACGCAACTGATGTACCCTTCATCTTTTCGTATAATGCCCAAAACCAGCACATCAGGAAAACGATAAAGAAATACTGGCCGATATTAAGGAAGGATCCATCACTAAGAGAAATTTTACCCGAAAAACCAAGGATGATATGCAGAGGAACTGGTAACCTCAAAATGAAACTAGCGCAGAATCACACAAAAAAGACCGCTTCGAACAACAATCCTTATGGTATACAAAAAGGGTTTCACCAGTGTGGGAACTGCCTTAACTGTCGCAACACCAGAAACAAGAAACAGATCATTACGCAAATAGATGGAAATACTGGACCTATAAAAATAAAAGACGTAATCACCTGTTTCACTAAAAATGTGATCTACTTGCTAATATGTCCATGTGGTCTAAGATATGTAGGAAGGACAACCAGAGCCCTCAGTGTACGTGTTCAAGAACATGTCAGGAACATCCGAAATGGGAATGAAAATCACAGTGTCCCTCTACACTTCAAAAACAAACATGCTATGAACCCAGAGGGGCTAACCTTCATATGGATTAAGAAAGTTGAAGCACCTTGGAGAGGAGGCAACTTTGAGAAAACAAATCGGGAAGGAGGAAATGAGCTGGATTTTTAACCTGGGTACCCTTCAACCGCAAGGTCTGAATGCTGACTTTGAGTTATGTCATTTTCTTGACTAACCACTAACTATCCACTTACTTCGACACACATTCCCGGACATATGTACATATCCTAATTATCATATCCGCCTACCCAATGTTATTTAGAATACATATTTTTCACACATGGGTTTTTAATTTCTAATTTTATGCCTATCCCCCTTTTTACCATTTTTTAACAAGCCATTCTAATTTAAATCGCACATATTATTTTATTTAGCTACTTTTTAATCGCTATATCATGCTTTTTATCTGCAATTCTGGTTTTATTTTTTATGCCTCATTCCCTTTTTAATATTTTTAAATATATGTATCTTATATATTTTGCTCCGACGATTATGCGACCTATTTTTGTTATTGTCCCTCTACCCGCAATGGGGTACATCCATTCCATCGATCTTAATTTATTGTATTTTCCCTATTGCAATTTACATTGGCACAGGAGTGTGGCCATCGTTGCATATTAATTGTTCCCCTGCACTTCATCGTTCTTATCTTATTGCACCTTAACTCTTATATAGGTGCAGAAGTGTCGTTATATATTGATTGCCCACCTGCACTTTATCTTAAATTATTGTAATTTATGTCCCCTATTGTATTTCACATTGGTGCAGAAGTGTGGCCACCGTTATATTGACTGTCCCCCTGCACTTGATGATTCCCTGTGAATGATTTTACACGCTTTTGGGACCACCCCCCCAACATCAGAGAGACTGTTGCTCCCTTTCTTCCAACACTGCCGTATTAAAAGTGTATGGAACGCACTGAACCGGCCAATGGAACGCACGTCCAAGATGGCCGCTGCGTCGCTACGTAATGACGCGGCACGCACCACGTGACCGCAACCTCCGCGAACCCGGAAGTAACTCCGGAAACTCATGTTTGAGCGTCCTATATATAAACATACACACGTGGAGTGTCCACTATCCCCCATAACCACCTTTTATATGGACTGATGAAGGCTATGTACGAGAGCCGAAACGCGTATCTGTGATTTTTTAACTTGAAAACTAATAAACCCCCCCCCCTTTTTTATCTACCATCTGCATTCCATTTTTATTACTGTTACCATTTATCCTGCCTTTCTCCACACAAGACGACCATTTGCTGCTGAATAAGGCTGTCGGCTGCTGAAAGAGGTGCAGGTACCCACCATAGCAGTACCATATGCCCACAAGTTGAGCCTGGATTTTAAGGCTCCAACATTGGTGAGTTTTCCTTTGACCATTACATACCTCCTTTAACCTTTGGCTGCATATTGCGCTATGAGGATGTCTTTTCTTTATATTTGAAACGACTGAGCAATCAATAAGAGGAAAGGCGAAGGACACCCCAGGACACCCTAGAGTAACTCTAAAGAAGGGCAGAGGCCACCCGTGATTAGGCCCAAGGCACTCCACACCAGAGCCGGTACGAGAGGCTCTACTCACTGTAAGTGTCCCCTTGGCATTGGGCACTTAACCCTGTACCAATCAATATTGCACCATTTTTCTTTTCTTGTTCCCCTCTACCCCTTCCCATTTTTGGGAAACTGGGAGCTTTTATAGGACCTAGGCGAGGACAACATTCCAGGACTTCACTCAAAACTTCTAGATTACCCCAACGGAGACCTTACTGGACCGTTCTTCACTTCAACATACGGTCCATATTTATTTCTCTTTCCACAAACGAACTGGGAAACCAAGGACTTTTTAGAGACTCCTTTTATTTGCACTTTATACGCATTTGCACTTTATATGCACTTTTAAGTGATCTTTTTGCATTTTTTTGATTACATAAGGACAATAATTACATCTCACGGTTGCATGATGACAGACATTGTTACTATCATATAGTACAGAACGCAGCTGTCTCCATTTACATATTATCACCTCATCCAACTTTTCTTTAGCACTTTAGTGGTCATTTCGACCGTGCACCTACTGGACCAATAGGAATATTGTATTCATCCAATATATATAGACCCTAACATATATAGATCACTCTCAGAAGAGACTGAGCCACTAGGACCCCTTCCCTTTTTTGCTAAATAATGCAAACCTATTGAAAATGTGCTTCTGATATTGTCAATATAAGTATAATCAGACGTCCCAAACTGCAAAAACTCATTTCAGAAAGGGGGACCCTCAAAGTAAGGGATTTGAGCCCCTCCGAGGCTGGCTCGCACAGTCGCGATTTGAGCCCCTCCGAGGCTGGCTCGCACAGTCGCGATTTGAGCCCCTCCGAGGCTGGCTCGCACAGTCGCGATTTGAGCCCCTCCGAGGCTGGCTCGCACAGTCGCGATTTGAGCCCCTCCGAGGCTGGCTCGCACAGTCGCGATTTGAGCCCCTCCGAGGCTGGCTCGCACAGTCGCGATTTAAGCCCCTCCGAGGCTGGCTCGCACAGTCGCGATTTAAGCCCCTCCGAGGCTGGCTCGCACAGTCGCGATTTAAGCCCCTCCGAGGCTGGCTCGCACAGTCGGGATTTAAGCCCCTCTGAGGCTCGCACAGTCGGGATTTAAGCCCCTCTGAGGCTCGCACAGTCGGGATTTAAGCCCCTCTGAGGCTCGCACAGTCGGGATTTAAGCCCCTCTGAGGCTCGCACAGTCGGGATTTAAGCCCCTCTGAGGCTCGCACAGTCGGGATTTAAGCCCCTCTGAGGCTCGCAGTGTCGGGATTTAAGCCCCTCTGAGGCTCGCAGTGTCGGGATTTAAGCCCCTCTGAGGCTCGCAGTCAGATACCACTTAGTTACGTTTCTAGATAGTATGATAAATTTTATTGGAGTGTCTCAGAGAATAATGTCACCCATTCACGACGAAGGGTGGAGTCTGAACTTCCAGGGGCTATCGGCAGACACGGTGGAGCCAGCGAGCCTCAGTCTGCTCCAGTGCTGAGCCAGGTGAGAAACTATACTTCCCAGCGTGCTGCGTGTGGAGCAAGGGTGCATGCGCTGTTTTGAAGCCATTCATTTAACGATTTGATTTAAACCAAGAGTACCCTCCGACGGATCCCAGAGTACCCTCCGACGGATCCCACCTCTCCTGAAAGAAAATCCAACGTGTTTGCGGGCGCCGGGGACCCTGCATTCCCTTCAGGGAGACCCCAGGAGATCCCCGTATAATGTAAATATGCTCTCCATACATTCACGTGGTCCTGGCAGTGGGTTTATGGAAAACATGTTGGGATTGACGTGGTTAAAGCGCAGTCCTGGAGAAACTGGCACAAGAAAGAGTCCTGTCCGAGTTGCCAGAATGGCCATGTTATCCTGGACAGGTGATACCATTCCATGCTGGGGGGGGGGGGGGATGCGCCCCTTACAACTGGGGTGCCAGAGGGCCAAGTTACCCTGAGCATGCATTACTATTTAATGCAGAGGGGGAGCACAGGGAAAAGTGCTGCCCTATAACATGTATAAATTAACATGCTGTACGAAGGGAATCAAGGCAGGTGGCCTGGGAATCCTTTTTTATACACACTGCAGGGGGGCATTTTTCATGCACTGCCCATCAACCTGAATAAATGTGTGTCCAGGATATGACGGCCTCACTCAGAGCCGATTATCAGCCTGTATTAGGGCCTGATCCTGTAGGAGAGCCTTGTCTGTCCCTCCTGTCATTGAGTGTCCTTTATTCCGGGCACTGCCACAGCACTGAGCCCGGGGGAGCTGCTGCCGCCGCCCTGGAGCCGTGTGGAGGAAGCTGCCCCCATGGAGGGGTGCAATGTGTTACCTGTGGACACACCAGGACTCCAGGTGCCGAAGAGACTTCTTGTAGAGCCGCATCACTTTCTGCTGGTGGCTCAGATAGGCCCCCGCCATCTTTCCTCCCCTCCAGCAGCCAGCCCAGGGTCTGTACAGCCCATGCGCTGCAGTGACGTCACCACGCTCCACCAACCAGCGTGCCTGGCATGTAACCCGCTAGCTGGGCGTACCAACATGGCGGTTTACTATATTCCGCTCCTCAGGGATGTGTATAATGAGCACGCACTTTAATGTAATCACTGTGTGTACCAAGGTGGTGTATTAAAATGGTACTCTCCTCCTTTTGGTGGGAGTTCCATGACGAAAACATTCTAGTCACAACCATAATAGGTGTACCAAGATGGCGGCGCCCTGTTCTTTATGACGTGGTGCATTGTGGGCGTATGATCTCCGACTTGCAGCAGCAGCAGCAGAGTACACTTCCCATTAATGTGACAGCACAGCATGTCTCTCTTCAGATTCATAGGTGAGAGGAGGCTGTGTGCTCGCACCTCATTATTGTCTTGTGGAAATAAACTGCATTTGGAGGGAAAGAGTTGTGTCCTGAGGAGAGAGAGAGAGGCAGCTCCATCCATGTGGCATCACTGCCCTGTGCATACGGCCGACTGCCTGCCACTCACCGCCCTGTGTGAAGAGAGGGGCCATATCCCATAATGCCTTCTAATCCAGGCTGAAAACAAATGGAAGGAAAATCCTATTTGAACAAGAAGGCACAGCAACCAACCACCCCTATTCATGACTTGCAGTCCCTATTATGCCCTAAAACCTCTCACGTCCCAGTTTGCCCTCCAGATATCCTACATTTTAGCGGCTCCACTATGTATTCAGGGTGTGCGGGTG
This sequence comes from Leptobrachium leishanense, assembly GCA_009667805.1. Taxonomy (NCBI): domain Eukaryota; kingdom Metazoa; phylum Chordata; class Amphibia; order Anura; family Megophryidae; genus Leptobrachium; species Leptobrachium leishanense. The sequence continues at coordinate 32,511,664 of CM019067.1, read as the reverse complement.
TCTTTTTAGGGGTTCCTCCATATATTTAGGGTGTGCGGGTGTCCTTTTAGGGGCTCCTCCATATATTCAGTGTGTGCGGGTGTCTTTTTAGGGGCTCCTCCATATATTCAGGGTGTGTGGGTGTCTTTTTAGGGGCTCCTCCATATATTCATTGTGTGTGGGTGTCTTTTTAGGGGCTCCTCCATATATTCAGGGTGTGTGGGTGTCTTTTTAGGGGCTCCTTCATATATTCAGTGTGTGCGGGTGTCTTTTTAGGGGCTCCTTCATATATTCAGTGTGTGCGGGTGTCTTTTTAGGGGCTCCTCCATATATTCAGGGTGTGTGGGTGTCTTTTTAGGGGTTCCTCCATATATTCAGGGTGAGCGGGTGTCCTTTTAGGGGCTCCTCCATATATTCAGGGTGTGCGGGTGTCTTTTTAGGGGTTCCTCCATATATTCAGGGTGTGCGAGTGTCTTTTTAGGGGTTCCTCCATATATTCAGGGTGTGGGTGTCTTTTTAGGGGTTCCTCCATATATTCAGGGTGTGGGTGTCTTTTTAGGGGCTCCTCCATATATTCAGGGTGTGCGGGTGTCTTTTTAGGGGTTCCTCCATATATTCAGGGTGTGTGGGTGTCTTTTTAGGGGCTCCTCCATATATTCAGGGTGTGCGGGTGTCTTTTTAGGGGTTCCTCCATATATTCAGGGTGTGGGTGTCTTTTTAGGGGTTCCTCCATATATTCAGGATGTGTGGGTGTCTTTTTAGGGGCTCCTCCATATATTCAGGGTGCGTGGGTGTCTTTTTAGGGGTTCCTCCATATATTCAGGGTGTGTGGGTGTCTTTTTAGGGGCTCCTCCATATATTCAGGGTGTGCGGGTGTCTTTTTAGGGGTTCCTCCATATATTCAGGGTGCGTGGGTGTCTTTTTAGGGGTTCCTCCATATATTCAGGGTGCGTGGGTGTCTTTTTAGGGGTTCCTCCATATATTCAGGGTGTGTGGGTGTCTTTTTAGGGGTTCCTCCATATATTCAGGGTGCGTGGGTGTCTTTTTAGGGGTTTCTCCATATATTCAGGGTGCGTGGGTGTCTTTTTAGGGGTTCCTCCATATATTCAGGGTGTGTGGGTGGCTTTTTAGGGGTTCCTCCATATATTCAGGGTGTGCGGGTGTCTTTTTAGGGGTTCCTCCATATATTCAGGGTGTGCGGGTGTCTTTTTAGGGGCTCCTCCATATATTCAGCATGTGCGGGTGTCGTGCGGGTGTCTTGCGGGTGCACACCATGTCAGAGGTCCACGGCTTTGGAATTGACAAATGTTACAGTGGGATTGTGCAAAATACACTAAGGCTCGGGTCAGACGAGCACATTCTGTGCGGACTGTGCGTCCATGCACAACGGACGTACTTTCCGCCTGAAGACAAGGTAGTGGCCACACTGTCTGTTTTTGTGACTGAGGTTTTTTTTGACGGATGTAGATGGAAAATAAATTAATATGAAAACCGTTTTGTCCGTCAAAAATGCTGGACGTATAAATGCAGTCCGTCTGACCTCGTTCCATCACTCGCAAAGGTATGCGGACGTTGCGGACGCAGAGCACTCTGTCCGTTCTAGCGGATTTACGTTCTTGCCTAACCTGCGTCCTTTTGCCGCGTCCGTTATGCGTCCGCAGTTCCGTGCAGACGCACTTTGTGTGTGGGGCTCCATTGGTCATAATTATATGCTATAACAGACGTACAAATGTGCGGCAACACGGACGTGATCCGTGCGCTCGTCTGACATGGGCCTAAGGGGTTATTCACAAAGCCCAGAAATTTCAGTGCTTCGCACTTCTTCGATTCCATTTCACCAATACCACGCGAGATTCACTATTCATCATAGGGTCACCGTAGTTCGATGAAGGAGTCGCGGAAGCCCCACGAAAAAGTTAGAGAACATCGCCGAAGAGCAGCGAACTGGCCTTGGCAGAATCCACTGAACTGGGGTGGGGGGTGGGGGGGGGGGACAGAACTCTCCTATTCTCCTAATAGGTGTTTTAAACCAATAAAAATTTATTACAATGTGTCTGAATAATAAAAAAGGCCCGTTACAGAATTAAAAAAACACCTTTCATAAAAATAGGGAACAAAAATTTCATCTAAAAATTAACAAAAAAATAAAGACATTTTGCTGAAATATGGAAAGAATAAACGCTTTTTTAGAAAAAAAATATTAAAATTATCAGGGTTATTCAAAGAGATCCGAATTGTGGCCGAAAGGGAACCGAACAGTAAAATTCAGCGTACGGTAACCTTTCTTGGCTATTCAGAGATCAGGCAATACGCCAAATCCTGGCGAATTGCCTGCACATACGGTGCCTGTTCGAGGGCAGTGAAATCCCCATAAAAAAGCACTGCTTCGGCTATTCAGAGAACACAAACCAGCAGTGAAAGGTTCCCGAAATGCCCTGCCATTCGGTGGTTTCATTCGACAGGTTTATTCAGGAGAATCCCATAGGCTTCAATGTTAAAAATATTCCCGTTTTAATTCAATATCTAATAAACTGTTTATTATTTTATTCTGCAGTAAAGAGTCTCTTTACTTATAGATTTTTTTTAGGATCTTTTTGTAGCATTTTTCTGTTTTTTTTTTTTTTGCTATTTTTATTTTTTTTTAATCGTTTTTTCTGTAACAGCCTGAAGAGAATAATGGTCTCCAATTGTCCGTCCTTAACCCCTAAGACCCTGTCTTAGGCACACCTTGAGTTAACTCTCCTTCTGCGCAGGGAGAGAGAAATCCGTTAAAAAAACACACGAGGCATGTAATTTTGTCTGGCAATTTCTCTCTGCCTTCCAACGTTTTTTGACGCATATTTATGCTTCTAACAAAAACGTTGTCTCTTTATTTCATTGGTTAGCATTTCAAAACATAACATAGTTCATTGGCCAGTTTCAATACAGGTCTGGTGACACATTTCTAGACAGTCCCGTGGCCTCGGCATGTGATTTCTTGAGATATCAGCATTTCTTAAGACATCAGTACTTTTTTAAGACATCAGCACTTTTTTATCACTTGAGAAAAACATTTGCAAACATCAGTATCCTTGTCATTCTAAAGACATTTGCAAACATCTTGAGAAGTGAACCTTAGGCTAGGGTCAGACTAACACATTTTTCACGTTGTCCGTGAAAATGTGCGTTCGAAGAATGGACGTATTTTTTCACGGAATACGCAATAGCGGTCATACTATGCGCAGTTTCATCCGTGATTTTGTACGGATCATCAATAAAACACTTCTTGCATCTGGACGTTATGTTGGCCGGACATTAGCAGCGTCTGATGTCTCCAATTCACGCACACACGCCGCTAGCGGACGCAGCGCACTCTGTACGTCAGTACTAGTGGTTTAACGTTCTCGAAAAAATGCGTTCATTTTCCACTTGCGTTGCGCAGCCGGACTTTTGTGCGACCGTACTTCGTATATTGGCCGTCATTGCCCGGCATCTGCTGCTAGCACGGCCGTGATTAAGTGCGCCAGAACGCGCGTTCGCACTGCCTCAGTCTGACCCTAGCCTAAGTCCTATAATACTGCTGATTATCAATTTATCTTAAAACTATTTCTTATATTTTAAACCTTAATTTATCTATTAATATTATAATTCCTGGGGTGTTATTTAACTACTTATAGGGTCCTTCTTATAGGTTAGCAGATGGTGGTCTGAGGATTCCTTTTCCTTCAATCCCCTCTTAGAATCATAGTATGATCATACTATTTGATTCTTTCTTTGTTTCATCTATCTACTGTAAGTTAGTATGGGTTGGGGAGCGAGACCCTCCATACCCATGTGGATCAATATAGAGCCAGGGGGGCTGTACCTGCCACGGAACGGGTAACACATGGCAGTCTCCCAGTGCCTATTTATCTTCCTAACCTACATTCTTATTAATAGTAACAAGAGGTGCTAGGAATGACTCAAACCCTGCCTTTACCTGATCCCTTGCTTTAAATTCATCAGGGACCCCTCTTGGTACCCCTATAACATCAATATAGACATGCGGATCAAGACTACCTTGTGGGCTTGGGACTTCCCTTTTCCTGCGACGTGAGCTAATATTTGGAATTTCCTCAGGATCTGAAACAATATGAAATCCCATTATGGCCTTAGCTAGGGCACATTCACCTGACCATTGAAGGGGCAGACGCGCCCTAATCTTGAGGTCTCCACATATCCAGTAGAGATCCCCAATCAGAAAAACTTGATTCTGTAACTTAATACTGTTGATATTGCTATAATTGGCACAATAACCCTCGGGGAAGAAGGTGAGGTTCCTACCTATTTCTGCTGACCTATAGCAGGTATAGTTCCCTGGGTAAACATGTATCCCTTCTCCTGGTTGTGGGAGGCGTGTTAGTATGGGGTAGCTATTCTTCCAATATTCACATAAACTCTGGCTATCAGTGGTGTTAGTATATAAACTAAAAAAAACATTCTTCTACATCTTGCGGAATATTAAAAGGTACGGTGCCTAGATGTGGCCTAGCAGCACCACACACATAACAATTTGTACGGTTATTGTTTAGGGCACTAAATTTTACCCATTCTAGCCAAACATTTACATCTGCAAATCCTGTTTCCATTGCTATGCTGTCTTCATAGGTGGGATTGGCTATTGATTTGGTGTTTAGGTAGGAGAGGATGAGGTCTCACTACCTCTCCATATTTCCTGGGTAGGAATGGGTTCTCTTCCTTCTTATAAATGGCCATATCTTGGAGTTTGAACTTGTATCGAGGGAATTTGGTTGTGGCAGTTGCGTATATTCCCATCTGTTAACTACCGCATCAGAGGTACCAAATCCCATATTGCCCGTGTCCCACCCCACTGCGCCCCAATAATCACAATTATGTCCCCAGTACTCATCGGTTACACATATATATATATACAGTTGCCTTGTACAGTATCATACTGCAGTAATGATGGACAATAAAAAAACAACAGTGGCCAGACAGTGATGGTTTGGGTTGGGGTTCTTTCTGGTAGGGGGTGTGGACAATAGGGGTTGTGACATATATTCCGAAGGGGGGGGTAAACATTATTATTTCAGTCTTTTTCTTCCCCCCACATGCGTCTCCATACTCTTCGAAAAGGATCCTTGGTTGTCATTTTCTCCTTGTTGGAAACCAGGGCTATCTGCCCTCGTGAGTGTCTCTTGTTGAGTCCTTTGTTGAATCCGCTTGACTCGAGAGGGTCCCTTGTTGAATCCGCTTGACTCGAGAGGGTCCCTTGTTGAATCCGCTTGACTCGAGAGGGTCCCTTGTTGAATCCGCTTGACTCGAGAGGGTCCCTTGTTGAATCCAGACTGGGCTGTCCTCTGTCAGTATAGCTGTGCGGGTTACGGCTACCACCGTGGTCTCTGGTCCATAGGCGAAATCCTCTGGTCTTTTTCCTTTCTGTAGCCGCTTTACCAGCACCTTGTCTCCTGGATTAAATAGGTGGGTAGATTTGTCTGAAAGAAAGGGGAACTTAAATATAACTTCGTCTCTGGTTGTCTCGAGGGTTGAGATCAGCTGCCTAACATATTCATCCCTTATCTGCTCTAAGTCCCCTGTCTCCACTGTTAGCCTACCTGTAGACCATGGTAATGGAAAGGGTCTGCCCATAAATATCTCGAAGGGGGAGTAGCCTGTGTTCCTATTAACCGCCATTCTGATTTCAGCCAGAATGATGGGGAGTACCAATTTCCAATTCTTTAGCTCTTCTGTGGTTGCATATTTTTGTAAGGTACAAAATAATTGGTCCCTATCCATTGTGGGAGGTCGCAAAACCCGGCATTACTAGTTTAGCTATGTCCTGTTGTGCTGCTCGTTTAGCTGCTTGGTCAGCCAGATGATTCCCTTTTGCAATAGGATCTGAGGCTCTGGTGTGTGCTCTAAAATGTAACACCGCTATCTGAGAGGGCATAAGAATGCTTGCTAGGAGGTCCGTGACCAGGGTCAAATGGGAAATCTTCTTGCCATCTGCGGCCACAAATCCCCTCTTTTCCCATATCGTCCCATGGTCATGGACCACACCAGAAACATATTTGGAGTCAGTGTATATCGTGACAGGTCTACCCGCATAGAGCCTGCATGCTCGTGTTAATGCAATCAGTTCTGCTGCCTGGGCAGACTGGTAGGGTACAGGCCCTGACTCTGGAACAGTGTCAGGGAGTTGAACCACTGCATAGCCTGCATGATAAGTGTAGTCATCGGGGCGGGTACAGGAGCCGTCAACAAAGACGACATCTGCGTCCGGAACAGGTGTTGACATAAGATCAGGGCGGGGTGCAGTTTCAGACGCAATGGAGAGAGCACAGTCATGTTCGAGTGGGATTGTATCTGAGGGATTCTTAAGACCCAGTAAAGCGTTTAGGATTGGTGCTGGACCAGAGACACTTGAACTGTATTCTATGTGCAGTGCAGGGTTGCTTAGCAGTGTGACTTCATATCCACTAAAGCGCTGTGATATGTGCTGTGTATGTATGCCCTTAAGTAAAAATAAAACATCATGGGTTGTGGGTAGGTGAGGTTCGTACCCTAATGTGTATTGGCTTGCCATACTAACGGCCATTGCACATGCTGCCAGGGCACGCAAACAGGCCGGCATCCCTTGTACCGTTACTGGCAGAATCTTTGAAAAAAATGCTATGGGGCGCAACCGGCCCCCATGTTCTTGCGTCAGTACCGCGGCCATGGTTTTACAATTGTCCCTTGCAAACAGATGAAATGAAAGTACATAATCAGGGAGGCCAAGCGCGGGGCTTATTAACATCATTGCATTTCTGAGAACCTTAAAGGCATTTAACATTTCATTAGACCACGTTATCATATTGGATTGACCCAACAGGGTGGCTTGTCTCAGAATGTTATCGTAGTAGGAGCAGTCAGGGATCCACTGTCTGCAATAGTTTATCATGCCTAAGAATGACAACATGTCCTTCTTAGTTTTCGGGTTGACCAGGCCCGTGACAGACTGGACTCTCTTCTGACTGATGCTCTGTTCCCCCTGTCTGAGAACAAACCCTAAATATTCAACTTGCGTTTGACACCACTGCATTTTTTTAAGGGAGACCTTGTGCCTACATTCCTGTAACCAACTAAAAAGTGTTTTACCATCCTCCCGGCAGGCCTCCTCTGATGGACTGCATACGAGGAGATCATCCACGTATTGCAGCAGGACAGAACCATGGCTGGGGTGCCAGAATTTCAGAGTGGCCTGCAGTACAATACTGCAGACCACCGGGGCGTCAACGTACCCCTGAGATAACCTTTTCCATGTAAATTGGGTGCCTTCAAATGAAAATGCAAAAAGCAAATCCGTGTCAGGGTGTACAGGGATGCTAAAAAATGCATTCTTCAGGTCAATTACAGAAAAATGTGTATGTGTCGCTGATATTGATGACAGAAGTGACGTGACATCTGGGACAATTGGCGCAATTAGAATCACTAGGGAATTAACTGCGCGCAAGTCTTGAACGAACCTGACAGTCCCGTCAGCTTTGTTCACGGGGTTAATTGGGGTACTGAAGGGGAAGACTACAGGTTCCAGGATACCATCCTGTAGAAACTGGTCAATCATAGGACGTAGTCCGTCCTCTTTCTCTTTTTGACAATGTTTAAAAATTCTATTAATATCTTCTATTCCTAAGTAACTTATTCCCCACGGTCATAAATGGAAAATGGGTTTTGTTGGTGTTATTCTCATATCTTAGGGCTTATTAATGGCGATCCTTTGTTATATGCGAGTGGCCATAATAACGAAAGGCAGTATATATTCTTCTGCTTTTTTTTTTTTTCTATTTTCTCTTCTACTTCCTCTTTTTTCTTTTTTTCTATTTTCTCTTTTACTTCCTCTTTTTTCTTTTTCCCGTCTTTGGATGTGGATGGGGCCGAAGGTTTCAAATCCTCCATTGCCCCTACCGCACCCAAGACCTCTGTATCAGTAAAGGGACGGATATATGGATTGTCTATAAGACGGAGGGGGTCGTGGTTCCCAGCTGGCATGGGGTATTTCTTGTTTATTCCGTGGTATACTCTGTTCTATTTTATGCAGTCTGGCGCTGTTAGAGGACCATGAGGTCCCTCTTCTACATTGTTTCACCATTAATCATTGTCCCCCCCTCCCCAATTTCATATACTGCATGTCCCACTGAGGGTCTCCCTGATAATAGGGCCATGCCTCGGTGTCGTCGAGACATAATCCTTTCACTATATCCATATAGAATGGGCTGTGGTCTCCCTGTCTGAGGAAAGGATCACAACTCCCACTGCTTCTGTCCATCCCGCTAGATTATCTATCCATGGGTTAATTAAATAGCAATCTGTGCCCCCTACTCGTGCTACATAATCTTTACAAAACTCTCCTATTTTCAGTAAGGGATATTCTTTAACCTTGCTACTTTAAATACCCATGGCTAGTTGTACAATTGAATAATCAGGCAGGTAAAATAGAGAAAGAAAGAAAAAAAAAGAGAGGCTCTTCACAGTGCTCGAAAAGAAAAACAATTTAAATTCTTACTATATATATATATATATCCCTATGCCACATGGATCAACAAAAGATGAGCTAATTTAAGGATAAGTAATAAAAACTTATTTAGTGAATCCTCCCCTAATCTCGAGAATCAAATTTCTAATCTTTTGCTTTTTATTTTGTAGTTATATAATTCCTTCACATCATAAACAAAAATTTATAAACCACAATCCAATAGTATATAAAAACTAGCTTCACAATATATATATCTCCGGTTAGTAACTGCATACATGACCAACATCATCCACCCCATCAGTCAGCAACTAACACACAAATGGCCAACAAACACCTCTGCTTAATACAACATGCACCTCACAGCAAACAATGTCCAACCAGTCAGCTCTTATATATACATATATATATACACAGTACCATCAGTATACAAAGGGGCAAAAGTCTGCATACTTTACAGATTTTCCTGCCACCCAATTAACTTATCACTCTAATAATATATACTTTAACAATATATACATGTATATACATGTAATTAAACCGGTAATACAGGAATGACGAGCGTCCGTCTTACCTTACAGACCACTCGGCACCTTAACTTATACCTCTACAACTTATATAATTTACTCTATTATCACAACTGAGGGACGTCTGTCTTACCTTACAGATCGTTCAACAGTGAATCTTAACACTCTAATATTCTTATACTCTAATATTCTTATACTCTATACATTTTATGAGGGTTAACGCAAGGTGTGATCAATTGGACATATAATGTCCCTTCTATTGAGTGTGGTCCCTGACCCACTCCATCTTTAAATAAACGGCCCCTGGCAACGTTTTCTTTTAATTTGTAATAAACGGCCCCTGGCAACGTTTCCTTTTAATAAACGGCCCCTGGCAACGTTTCCTTTTACACTATAGGACATGGACAACTAACTTTAGTTCGAGATAAACGTTGTCATTGCCCTCGTCCAGACAAGACAATATACTCACCAGGACGAGGGGTGACCGTTCATCTCAGCAGTGCCTCCAGATTGAAGAGAATAATGGTCTCCAATTGTCCGTCCTTAACCCCTAAGACCCTGTCTTAGGCACACCTTGAGTTAACTCTCCTTCTGCGCAGGGAGAGAGAAATCCGTTAAAAAAACACACGAGGCATGTAATTTTGTCTGGCAATTTCTCTCTGCCTTCCAACGTTTTTTGACGCATATTTATGCTTCTAACAAAAACGTTGTCTCTTTATTTCATTGGTTAGCATTTCAAAACATAACATAGTTCATTGGCCAGTTTCAATACAGGTCTGGTGACACATTTCTAGACAGTCCCGTGGCCTCGGCATGTGATTTCTTGAGATATCAGCATTTCTTAAGACATCAGTACTTTTTTAAGACATCAGCACTTTTTTATCACTTGAGAAAAACATTTGCAAACATCAGTATCCTTGTCATTCTAAAGACATTTGCAAACATCTTGAGAAGTGAACCTTAGTCCTATAATACTGCTGATTATCAATTTATCTTAAAACTATTTCTTATATTTTAAACCTTAATTTATCTATTAATATTATAATTCCTGGGGTGTTATTTAACTACTTATAGGGTCCTTCTTATAGGTCAGCAGATGGTGGTCTGAGGATTCCTTTTCCTTCACAGCCCTTTTTATTATCATTCATTGGATCATATGTAAATTTCAGACATTTTCGCTCAGTAGTTTCTTTGCAAACAGCGTTTCACTTTTCAAACATTCAAGCGTACTGTTTTTTTTTTTATTTTCACTCCATTCGTCTGCGGTGTCAGGTTTTTCCGGCGGCTGCTCTACGCTGTGATCGGCTTCTGCTTGGGTTTGTTCTGTGGGGTTAATTCAGATGTTTTTGCCGGTTTCGGTGTGCATTTGCCGGGTTTTGCATTGAGCGTTCGTGGGGTTTGCGGCGGCTTTTCCCTGTGGTGCTTGCTAAATACACCGCAGGGTCACCAAAATGGGATCGCCGAATCGCACCGAATTGAAGAGAACGAAAAGTCACCGAACGTGCGGTGGCTTTTCAGTTCTCTTTGAATAACCCTGTATATATTTTTTTTCCATTTGAATCCTATGGGATTCGCCTGTTTAAACCTGTCGAACTAAACCACCGTAAATCAGGGTATTTCACTGACACGTCGGTGCTGTTCGGTGTCTGTGAGTAGATTAACCATTACTTCTCTATGGGGCTATTTCACTGCCGCCGAACTGCACCGTATTTCGCGTCAATTCGCCAGTATTTGGCTATTTGTCAGTTTAGTGAATAGACGAACTGCCACGAAATTGCACCGTATGTGGAAATTCTCCGTTCGGTGGCAAGTTCGGGGCTTAGTGAATAACCCCTTAAATAAACAAGATAGGCTTTTATTTATGATGGGCATCACAGGGGGTGAGATAACAAAAAAAAAATATTTTCACCAAAAATTCAAAAAATTACCATGAAATTCTTCACAACCTTTTTGTCCCCAGCCCCCCCCCCCCCCACCACCAGTGTTGTCTCTGTTGTTTATTGGAGAGGAAGGCCTCTGTAACCATTCATTAAACTCCCCTCCCAAAATATGAAATATTATGTATGTTTTCCGTCGCTGTCAACATGTCAACAAAATGCCCGGTTCTCACCAGTTGATGAGGTCGCATAATTCCTAGCCTTGTCCTGGCCGTGTGCCCCCCCCCCGCCTATCTTCCACGTGAGTCCAGACCTTTAACCGAATCTGTTTCTCTTCTTCCAGACATCGGCATCAATCTCACCGATCCCATGTTCAGAGGAATATACAGAGGTACAAGGAAGCATCAAGGTGAGCTCCACTGACATCGCACTCCAGGATGCCTTATGCCACGCTGTCCTTTAAGGCTGGGGTCAGACGAGCGCACTGTGTGACGGGGGCCGGGCCAGACGCTGCAGGCGTGATTCGCCAAATACTAGCGAATTGCCAACGACATACGGTGCAGTTCGTCGATCTTCGGTGGCATCAAACTTTCCCGCAGAGAAGTAACGGTTAATCTATTCAGAGAACCTTGAACTGCACCGACGTGTCAGTGAAATGCCCTGGTTTTCGGTGCTTCAGTTCGACAGGTTTAAACAGGTGAATCCCATAGGATTCAATGGAAAAATAAATTATCGTGTTTTTTTATTTTTAAAAAAAAAAAAACATTTAGGGCCGCATTACGAAGTTGGTGCTAACTAAACCAGAGCCATTATAGTCTATGGAGTTGTTAAGTTTACATCAGCTCTGGTTAATTTTCCCCTACTTTGTAATACTGCCTCTCTTCTTTTAATTTTCAGCAAAAAGCCATTTATTTTTAAAAAAATTTCAGAACACCTTCTTTTAGACAAAATTTTTGTTTCCCAATTTTTTTAAAAGGCTTTTCTTTTTATCTTTATTTTGTAACAGAGCACTTTATTATTTTTTAAAGGACCTTTTTTTATTACTCAGACACATTTTAATGCATTTTTATCCGTTTAAACACCTAGTAGGAAAATTGGAGAGTTGCAGAGTTTTTTTTTCTCCTCTGAGTTCGGTGATCTTCGGCGGCTCCTTCTTCGGTGCACTACAGTCAACATGCGGTGAATAGTGTATTCACCGAAAGGGTCGGGAAATGGAATCGCTGAAGTGCAAAGCACAGTTACAAGTTTTTATAAAGCGCTATCAAGTTCCGTAGTGCTGTACAATGGGAGGCAGAATAACAAATATACAAGTTAAACACACAGAACAGTAGGAGAGAGGACCCTGCTCAAGAGCTTACAATCTAAGAGGAGGGGGTGACACACTAGGTAAGGTTAAATAGAGAATAGTAGTAACACCTCTCGGTGTTAGGTGTGTTCGGCGCTAAACAAATTATATTGATGTGACAATTTATCTGATAGAATTTATACAATCATGCAGCTCACCACTGGTGTGTCCTTCACCCAAAATAAATGAAAGAGTACAAACTTTGTTTGTTAAGGGAGCGCAAAAAGAGGAACAATTGGTATTCACTCCTGTATCACAAACTTCTCCGCTATTCCCGTAATATGGAATACTCTAAAATGTAAAAGCGAAAAAAGCCTTCATTGCGTAGAATGTCTAATATAATTAGTGAATTCGAATTTAAACGTAGTAAGTATCTCACTCACAAACATAGAGCCTATAGGCTCATAGTATTCGCCCTTAAGCCTCTATGGGGGGCTCTTCCTATCAATCGATAGTTTGATATGAAGTGACGTCTTAGTTTTCGTTTGTGCCTCAAAAAAATATATGGCGCGATACCAGTGCAAATAACAGCAATATATACAATGGTTAGGCCAATTTACTCACATGCTCCTGAGCCTCCCAATTGAGTGGCTCAGTACCCAAGCCTTGGACCACTTCAGTAAGGGGGGTCCTACCCCTACTGCAATGCCTGCAGTCGGACCGACTGATGAAGCCCGCAGAAATAGCGAGCGAAACGCGTTTTGGTTTACCCCCAAATTTTATATATTTTATTTTAGATTACTTTTGTATTTATTTTATTCTTTTTTTTTCTTCTGTAATAAATTTTTCTTTTAAATTCCTCATTCGACTGCATTCTCTATTCATCTGACGCAGACTGCGTAAATCATCCATTTCAACCAGCAAATTCAACTGCAGGCATTGCAGTAGGGGTACGACCCACCTTACTGAAGTGGTCCAAGGCTTGGGTACTGAGCCACTGAATTGGGAGGCTCAGGAGCATGTGAGTAAATTGGCCTAACCATTGTATATATTGCTGTTATTTGCACTGGTTACTGAGAGTTTAGTACATGAGGACAAGTATTTTGAATTGGATTCTATAGGCGACAGGGAGCCAGTGTAGAGATTGACAAAGGGGGGAGGTGTGAGAGGTGTATGAGTCTGGCACAGTCGTTCATTACAGACAGCAGAGGGAGAATCTGGGATCTCTGCAGGCCAGAGAGAAGGAGGTTACAGTAGTCAAGGTGGGAGATAATAAGAGCTTGGATGAGCCTTTTGACAGAGTCCTGATTAAGACGGGGACGGACCTGTGCAATGTTTTTTAGGTGGCACTGAATTTTTGCATGTGCGCAGCTCCGATGGATCATTCTGTGCAGGCGCTATGGAACTTGCGTTTGTAAAGTGCGTAAGGCCGGTAGCGCTGCGCTATTTGAGTTTCCTACGCTACACAAGTTGCATAGGAGCGTAAATTGCGCAGAAAAACTTCAGGGACTTCCAGGATCGGGAGTCGCTGAGCCGAAGAGGAGGAGCAGCGCGTGACGAAGGACAAAAGGTGAGTAAAATCACCTAGAAAAAAAATGTAAAAAATAATCGGGCAGGAGATGTCTACAGCCTCTGCCCATTTATTTAAAGGCAAAAAAAATGGGAACTCTATGTTCAATACAGTATCCCTTTAAAGAGGAGACTCCAGTGAACTGCGATCGAAACAATAGACAACTTCGACCCCAATGAAAAACACCGGCAGCAATTACAGTGGAAACCCCATAGGAAAACACGCTACACTGAACGGTTACAACAGAAACTACAGAAACGATGCTAAAAGTACACGGAACTATAGGGGCCTCTCCCTGGAAAGTGAATTCCGTGTTGTTTTGCCGTGCGTCTTCTTCGCAGCGCCCCAAATTAATCCTCCTGTTTTTTCCACTGAAAGAGCAGTGTTTAGTGAATATCCCCTTGTGTGTGTTCTGTGTTAAAACGTGACAGTACACGTTCTGTAAACTATAGCCGCAGTAATATGTTCTCCAAATAGGTGAGACAAGGGAAACCTACATTTCCCAGAATTCCTCAGTCACAGCACCCTGATGGTCGCGGCTGAACGGGCCCCTTGGTTAATCTCTTGTATTTATTTCCGCAGATGACTTTGCAGATATCATCGAACGCGCAGTCAAGACCGGCGTGCAGAAGGTCAGGTGGATCTTAGGTTTATCCTTTCACCATCAAACAAACCACTGCTGAGCTATTGATTGTGTCTCCCCCGTCTCACTCGAACTCTAATGCCGGGGTCGGCAAACCTCGTCCCTCCCGATGTTTGGGATCTGCACCGTGTCTTGTTTTCACTGAACTGCATTGAAATTCCGTGACTTTTGGTGTTTCAGTTCGACAGGTTTAAGGCTAGGGGTCAGACTAACGCAGTATTAACGTGCGTTTAGCAGCACTAAATCACGGCCGTGCTAGCAACAAATGACGTCCAATGACGGGCAATATACGAAGAACGGCCGCACAAAAGTGCGGCAGCGCAACGCAAGTTGCAAACGAACGCATTTTTGCAAGAACGTAGAACCGCTAGTACGGACGTACAGAGTGCGCTGCGTCCGCTAGCGGCGTGTGTGCGTGATTAGGAGACGTCAGACGCTGCTAATGTCCGGCCAACATAACGTCCAGACACAAAAAGTGTTTTATTGATGATCCGTACAAAATCACGGACGAGAATGCGCATCGTATGACCGCTATCGCGTATTCCGTGAAAAAATACGTCCATTCGTTCGAACGCACTTTTTCACGGACAACGCGAAAAATGCGTTAGTCTGACCCTAGCCTAAACCGGCGAATAGCCTAGCTTTCAATGTAAAAACGTAATGTCTTTTTTTATAAAAAAACAACTTTAAGACCTTTTATCCTTTTTATTTTTTAGAAGACCTCTTTTGTATTTTATTTAGATGGCATTTTTTTTTTTTTTAATTTAAAAGATTTTTTTTACATTTTTTAACAGACCTTTTTATTGGTTTTTAACCCCATTCACTACCAATATCGAGATATCTCGGGTTTCAAAAGCACCATCCAGTGCCCTGATGTCGAGATGTGCTGTTCTGCAGCCCAAAAGCAAATGAAATTTTGTTTGCTTTTGGGCTGCAGAAGGTGCCCCCAAAGTTTTAGCCTCGTGGGCATAATGCTTAAAGAGCTAAAATTGTGTACAATCAGCAAACTGAATGTCCTGACATTGGACATTCAGGAAGAAGCTGATAACACGGTGAAACACGGCCTGCAACTGTACCTCGAATGTACCTTTTCCCCGAATCGTCTCTATTTTAGCATTTGATTCTGGGGCAGGCGAACCTTCAGCACCTTGCCCCGGAACGAAGCACTACCCTCAGTGATACTCGCGGTAGCGCTTCCGTGAGTATCACCTCCTGGAGTCCATAGGACTCCATGGAGGGTTGCACTGCCAGGCCTCGAGCCATGCACGCTCTTGCTTGGAGTGATCGCGGAGGGAGACTGGAGACTATTTGTTCCCATTCTCACTCTGCTCGGAGCCAGGACAAGCGTCGGATCGAGACACCGTTCGCTCTGCGGGATGAGAGGTGAGTATCGGATTTATTGGGCGGGGTTTAGGGGGTGTTAAATGATTCTGCAAAAGCGGACGCAGTTAGCACCAGCTTTTAGGTGTCGCTGGGAAATAGAGCCCTTTATTTCAGTACAGTGGACTTTGCTGATGCCAATTCATCGGTTTTCGCCAGCGTCTGATAACTGCTTCAACGACTGCAATTTCGGCAAAATAGTGAATTCACCGTATTTTCAGCCCAGTGAAATCTCTGAAGTGAGCCTAAATGGGCAGTTTTGGTGCTTTGTGAAAAGACCCTCGTGAGTCGAAAGCGCGGTGCCCGGTTCTGCCATTTTATTATCACATATACCTGTACTATTTTTAATTTTTTTTTCCCATCACAGTATTTTGGTTTTATTTCTATTCAAAATCTGGCTGTGCCGTGTATTGATGGTACACACTAATAAAGGGATCGGGTTATTAAGGGGCTCGTTTTTATTACATTTATGGATTATTCTTTACAAATCTATAAAAATGAACAAAAAATAACTTTTCCTGGCTCTTATAAATATCTGCAAAAAACACATGTGACCACCCCCAGTGGATATAAATAAACAAATAATACGTATCTGCTGTCTCCCAAATGTACGCCTTCCCCTCAAGCGTAGAAATACAATAGGCACTGTGTATATACCATCTGCCCAAAGGGAGATATCCAGGGAGCGGATCCACGCCAGACTGGTGAAAGGAGCGGTAACAATTACTATGTGCCTATTGAGGGCCCTACTACAATCTTCGCGTTAAAACGCTCGCTCAACGTGTGAATTTTTGCGCCCAGCGTTAAACGTTAACGCGCGTAAATCAGCACTGGAATTACAATCATCGCACATTTTTTCATCCGTCGAGCAATAACGCACGTTAAACAGTAACGCTGCGCGCAGAAATCAGTGTGCGGACTGTTTTTTTTCACTGGATTCAGCCAATCAGAATTAAGAACCACAATTGTCTCACGTTAAGTTTTTGCGCCTGTCAAAGTCAATCTGCGCATATATGCTGCAGCAATAATACATGCATAGGTAACTTCTCCATTTTATTGGTTTGGTATGTGTAGAATGCTGCATTCTTTTGTTTGGGCTGCTGTATTTGGTTTCGGCCAGGTTTTTCTTTTTTTTTTGAGAAAGTATTTTACCAGGAAGGATACATTGAGATTTCTCTCGTTTTCAAGTATGTCCTGGGTGGCGAGTATGTACCGTTAGGTGTAGGGATGCACCGATACTAGTATCGGTATTGGTGACGATACTGCCGTTTGTACGAGTACTTAGTACTCGTGCAAATGGCCCGATACACCCCCCCCCCCCCCGATAACGGAAGCCAGCGTTGGGCCGGCTTGCCGGTATCCGCGGGGCTGGGGAAGCTGGCCGGGTGCATGAAAAGATGTATAAATAACAACATGCTGCATGTTGTTATTTATACAGTGTGCCATTCACTAAGTGGTGGATTTGGCTTTGATCAGAGTTGGCGTCGGCTCAGAAACGTCGCCTAGTAACTTGTGATTTAGCTGATATTTTCCCTACAGTCAAACAGACGCTGACCAGCACTACTCATGCATTTACAGCCGAGTTGCACATGTCGGCGCTTAGCGAAGGGCACCCAGAGTGATCCCGGGACTTACTTTTTCACATAAACCCCTGGGAGATCTCGGCTGATCACTTCACATCTAGCGCTGTTCAGCAGAGCAATCCATTTTCCGATACAGGTTCAACATCAGCAGTGAGGCTCGTGAAACCTTCATGTTGAGATTTCCCAAATGTACGTGTTTTCCAAGTCCAATGGTCAGGCGCTCACATACCCCTAGAACACGGGGGTCAGCAACCCTGGACCTCCACATGTTATGAAACTACATTTCCTTTGAGGCTCAGGCAACATATTGAGCATCACGGATGATGTAGTCCCAAAACATCTGGAGCGCCAAACTTGCTGACACATGCGCTAGAATCTTTCCTCTTCTTTCTAAATTCTTAGAGAATTTGTTTTGCTCAGAGAAGCTTCTGAACAAATGCTTCTTTTAGAGTGATCAATTAAAGAAATAAAAGACACATTAATAAGATGACGGTTTATTTGAATAGGATAATGCAAAGAAAACACATCACCGATTGACACCTAGATTTCTCGTCTGGGAGTCCCGTTTCAGACTTCGTAGGATTTCAAACGATGTACATGCAAACAGCAAATCCTGGGCAGAGCTCTCCTCGCTCCACAAGTGAAACTCAAAACATCTCATAAAACCCTCCCTTTATATAAAAAACGCTAAGCTAAAAAAAGTTGGTCACAGCATATTTTTTTTTTTTTTTGAGAAAGTATTTTACCAGGAAGGATACATTAAGATTTCTCTCGTTTTCAAGTATGTCCTGGGTGGCGAGTATGTACCGTTAGGTGTCTTGCCCAAGGACACTTACTGGAGAGGTGCTCTTGCCGGGATCGAACCCATGTCTCCACAGGCTCTCTCCATGCAGAGCAGTGATGTTACCTCTACTCCACCCAGCCGGTATCACATCGCCCATCAGCTTCCGCCAAAACTTGGCCAGGTTTTTGGCTTCTGCTTGGCCGGTGACGCACATCTGTGTTTTCCTGTGCACCTCCCACCATACCCTGAAAAATAGCCCAAAAACAAGGAGGTTACAAGGAAATTAAATCATAGGCTAAGAACAAACTGTTTATATAGATTAAATCATCATTTAACTATTTTGTTACAGTATTCAACACAAATTTTTACACAAAAACCTCCAGCTTTCACCTTGACTGCCCGGATTGATATTGATTTCTCGAGCCTCGCATTGGAAGGTCCTGAGCATCCATTTATCGTGTCATCTAACGCATTGTCCCGGTTTTGTTGTTCCCCCCTCCCCCCCGCAGTTTATGATCACTGGAGGAAATCTTCAAGAGAGCCGGGAAGCGATCCAGCTGGCGCGCTCTAACGGTACCGTACCAGTCTTCCTGCTCCGCTTATCTGTGTTCACAAATCGATACCAGTGGGCTCTGTTCACTAAGGGCCGAGTAGACGCCGTCAAATGCAACTCGGCTGTAATCAGCAAGTTGTACTCGACAGCCTCGGCTCAACTAATTGCTTAGGGAGACGCCTGTGACACACCACACGCAATCACTGAGCAGTGTGACGTGGAGCAGGGGGAAGCAGCACAAGGCGTTAATTGAATTTCCACCAATCAGCCCGCTCGTATGTTGGGCGCTCCATGATGCGCCGATTTTTACATGCCCTCTGATTGGTGTAAGTTCAATATTTTCAACTCACAATGCACGGCCACGTGTTTGAATGTGAGTCGGCACGCAGGAGAGAAACATGCGAGACACGTTGGCCAGGCACATCCACATGTCGCTGCTTACCCCTGCAACGCTTCACAATGTGTGTGGTGTGTCACAGCCTTAAAGGAACACTCTACTAAAAAATAGAGTGTCTTTTTTTTGCCCTTAAATAAGTCAGCAGCCTCTGCCCAATTATTTAATAGTTTTTTATTTTTCGGGTGGCCCTCGCCACGCGGTGCTCCTCCTCTTTTGCTTAGGGACTGCCGGACCCGGACGTCCCTGAGTCTTTTCCGCACAAGTTGCGGCTCTACTAACTTGCGTAGTGTAGGGAGCGCATATTGCGCACCGCAACAGGACTTGTAAACTTTATGTGTGTCCATGTGCAGCCGTGATCCATTGCGGCCTCTCTGAGACCAGTCGCTAATGTGTTTGGGTCTCGGAGATCATGATGTCGGCACGCTTGAGCGGGCTGATGTCTAGAGTGACCAGCAGCCAGGTAGTTCAAATGTCCCAGTTGCCTGGTCCTGTGGGGGGGGGGTCTCCACCCGCAATTTAACCTGTTTGGGGGAGGGGGAGGACACTCCTAACATCCTGGCCACTTTATAGAGCTAAAGTGGTCAGGTGTGTAGAATATCCCTTAAATGCTCAGCCGAGCTGGCACCGTGAAGTAGTAATTGGTGATTTCAGCCAGCTTGCGTTTGTTATGACCTACTCGGTGCTTGGTGAGCGGACCTTCGTATGTAGCATGGCATAAATGATCCGGCTCCCTCGGTTGTTCCAGACCTACTCGTCTCATGATGCTCTGTCAGCCATTGCCTTGGGCCTCTTTGTTCAGTTTTATAGCGTGGGGAACTTTATATCCGGGATCGCAAACTCCGGGCCCTTAGATGCTGCTGAACTACAACTCCCATGTTTCCCTGTCCAGCTATTGCATTCAAAGAATTCTGGGAATTGTAGGCCACCAACATTGGGGGGGGGCTGAGCTTAAGATCCCTGCTTTACATTATGTGATCTGTAACGCTGCCTGTTTCTGTAGATCGATTTTATAGCACCGTGGGCTGCCATCCCACCAGATGCGGGGAGTTTGAGCAAGGAGACCCGGACAAGTACCTGACAGACCTGCAGACGCTCCTGGAAAACAACAACGGGAAGGCCATAGCGGTTGGAGAATGCGGCCTGGGTGAGCAGATTGTATGACATGGATGAAAGAGAGAAAGGATGCACATGTGATAAGAAATGACCGGGACCAATTCATTTTTTTTGCTTTATTTGTAGAGAGGTACTCAGCTCATGAGCGCTGCAGCGGACACACTGGACATGCTGGGAGCCTCTGAGCATCCCCAACGTGTGACATGTTACTCGGAGTCACGCTGACTCCATGCATCAGGTCTGCGGAGTAACCCCACACCACCCTCGTTGTGTGCACACTGGTGGCTGCAGCTGGAAGGGGATCACGGCTCTCCAGCCTCGATCTCCTTCCTTTAAAAAAACATATTCTCCTGGTAGAGAAATCTGGTAGAATCCAAAAAGAAAGCAGTATCGGTGCTTTGTGAAGAGACCTTTTACTGTTTATGTTTGTCCAGATTTTACAAAAATAATGTTTCGCTCTGCTCCGTCCCGATGTTGCCGGTAACAGAAATCCAGGAAAGGGCAACAACGGCGTGAGCAAATATGCCTTAGCAGAATATTTAGAAGCTGCTTGCAGATACCGTTACTGGCGACGGTTCCTGGGGTAACAGAGCCTGCACACACTCACTCTGTGGCCTCGGAGGCACACTGAGAACTATTTGTTGACATTGGTCTGCTGCTTGCGGCCGAGGCCGTGGAGGATGGCGCAGCCCTTTGCAATGCGCCATCAGAGGTAAGTATATGATCTTTTCAGTATATTTGAATTGAAGGATTAATAAGCGAGTTTGCAAAGTCACTGAACCACCAGGCTGTGAAAGTCCATATTCTTTCAGGAGTACTGTCTCCAGCTGAGAACGGAGAGCTACATTGGAATAGCGCTCTTTTCTCATGCTGAGACGTTAACATCTTCTTGGATACAGACGATCAGCGGTAGTAGACACAGCAGCCCGAGATCGTGTTAACACAATCTGGGGCTATGCTGGGCAATTCGCAAATGAAATTCGTTTGTTACAAACAACTTTCTTTTGCATTTGGTCTCCAGAAGGTGCCTTCAAAGTTTTCGTAGCGTTGGGTATGATGCATGAGGTGCTGACACTTTTTGAAACTAGCTGGGGAATGTCTCTGTCAGACTATCTCCTATCTGATTCTGCACGGAGACCTGAACTGCAGTAACTTCTTCTGGCCAGCAGGTGGCAACATCTGCCAGCTAAATAGGTTATTACAGTGAGGAATTACTTTGGGAATTTTCCCAAATATAATAAAAAAGAAAACACTGGTTCCTGACAGCTTCCTTTTTAATCACTTATATTATTATTATTGTCAACATTGGTAGTGAAGGGGTTCATAGCAGCTCCTATAAAAAGTACAGGAGACATTAATGTACAGTAAGGAGCTGCTACTTCCAAGCTACACGCAAACCTTGCAGCAAGGTCGGAGTAGTTACTGAAGCCTTTAAATTAAAGATAGGGGGCTGTATGAAAACCCGGGTGTAAACTTACCCAGAGCCATTACAGCCTATAGAGTCGCTAGGTTTACGGCAGCTCTGGTTCGGTTTACACCAGGGTTGGAATACAGACCAGGGTCATAACAGAGCCCGCGGAGCACTGAGACTTAGCTTTAAGACATACATCTGATGATTTCCCCAGCATGACGCACACATTCTGTATAATCTGACCTGATGACGAACTCTTTTATGTAAAAATCGAATTATTTTGTATCCTTTTCCTGCAGATTTTGATCGGCTGGAGTTTTGTCCAAAGGAAACTCAGCTCAAGTAAGACATAAGACCCGGGTACAGAAAGATGTGTGTGTGTGTATATACAGGGCGGGATTTATAACTAGGCAGAGTAGGCATGTGCCTACAGTTGCCTGCCATAAGGGGGCACCTTGCTCCATTAAGTAAAGTTTTTTTTTTTTTTTTACAATTTACATTCACTTAGATCACTGTATCTCTGGAGCTCTAAGGGTTAGAGGGACATATGAGGTATCATTGGAAAGGACAGATTATGGCCTTTCCCGTGATGCCAAATATAACCAGGTTAGATTTATGTAAAAAATAAAATTACAAATAAAATAATATTTTTCTTTTTTCTCTTTCTATTATTTTTCTTTCTTTCCTTTCTAACGCAGCACTATTTAATATTACATTTACAATTATAAAGTGAACAATGATGCTGCACTAACTCACCTTCTCATTTCCCACACTGCCAACAAGTGTGGAGCTGATGACGCAACTCATTGTTTCATCGACAACCTAGACCGTGGCTCTGCAGTGAGGAGAGACAGGGGAACTTTGGAACCTGCATCTCTGAATTGTACGCCGCACAAGGTTAAATGAGGAGTCTTTGTAACGGTCAGAGTCTGGTCTTTACAATGATACCAGACATGACCATGTAACATGTAAAAATAATAAGCTGAAAAAAAGGAAATGCAAAATGTATTTTTTTCTTTGTTCTCTGGCAGAGGCAATATATGCTTTTACATATAAAACAAACAATGCCACTGCAATAACCCAACAGATTCTGCCCCTTCTTTTGATTTGAGAGCAGAGAGAAACTGTTTTTCAGGGGTTTTTTTAAATGTTTTTTTTTAAAAAAACTTTTTTAGATTGCCCCAAAAACGAAAATTTAAAAAGTCATTTTGGCATGTTTCTCTTTTTGTTTGTGGGTTGGTGGTAGGGGCGCTCCACATTTCTGTGCCTACAGGCTCCTGAGATGCAAATTCCGGCCCTGTGTATATATATATATATATATATATTAGACCGAAGATCTGTTTTCAATAATGTCAAACAAGCTAAGCTCATGACAATATGACCTCATAGTCTATGTTAGCTGTGTATTTTTACGCCCCCCCCCCCCACAATAACAAGCCCCTGCAAGGCATTTGGGTGCTAGTCCTTGTGGGTCCTCTTTCAACCACTTATAGAGCACCAGGCATCATCCCCTAGGCGTCGCCATTGCCTGTCTCGCATAGGCTGTTTTTTCTGATCTCGCATGACAGGTCAACACCGGGAGCTTTGATTGGACCTCCGATCGCTATGCCGATGCTGTCACCAAGATGGTAGCGCCCTGCAGGTAGACAACATGACAGGCGTGCTTCCTCGAAGTAGTGGAAGGGTTTAATTCAGAGATGAGGCATGTTGTGTTTTTTTTCGCTGGATCTCCTGTTAAACCTGCATTATAATGTTCTTTTATTCCCTTCTCTGTAAAGGTATTTTGAAAAGCAGTTTGACCTCGCCGAACAAACCAAGCTGCCCATGTTCCTTCACTGCAGGAACTCCCACAAGGAATTTATAGGTAGTGTGATTTGTGTAACGAAAACTCATTGGGCACTGCGTGTTGTATTCACTTATGGAGTGACATGTGAGATCAGCAGAGGATCATGTTTTATGTCAGTTGAATGCAAGGTGCAGGAATCGAGCCCTATCATTGCGTCTGTGAGCCGGTGTTCCATCATTTTAGCGGACTCGTGGTCAATCGGGACCCGTGTCAGCTCCACAGCAATAAAACTCACAGTAATGTGTGGTGTGTATGAGAGTATCACAGAGCTCCGCAGCAATAAAACTCACATTATTGTGCGGCGTGTATGACCGTATCGCAGAGCACCACAGCAATAAAACTCACAGTAATATGCGTGTGTGCGTATCACAGAGCTCCACAGCAATAAAACTCACAGTAATATGCGTGTGTATGTGCGTATCACAGAGCTCCACAGCAATAAAACTCACAGTAATATGCTGTGTGTATGAGCGTATCACAGAGCTCCACAGCAATAAAACTCACAGTAATCTGCGTGTGTATGAGCGTATCACAGAGCTCCGCAGCAATAAAACTCACATTATTGTGCGGCGTGTATGACCGTATCGCAGAGCACCACAGCAATAAAACTCACAGTAATATGCGTGTGTATGTGCGTATCACAGAGCTCCACAGCAATAAAACTCACAGTAATATGCTGTGTGTATGAGCGTATCACAGAGCTCCACAGCAATAAAACTCACAGTAATATGCGTGTGTATGAGGCGTATCACAGAGCTCCACAGCAATAATACTCACAGTATCGAGCGGTGTGTATGAGCGTATCACAGAGTTCCACAGCAATAAAACTCACAATCATACAACACACCTTGTTGTATCACAGAGCTCCACTGCAATATATAGACATTCCTGTTTTTTTGAGGGCTGTTATTCTTGTGTCACCGCTGCGTGTTCAGTCCTTGTTTTTTCCCCCATTCAGATATAATGCGGAGGAATAGAGATCGTTGTGTCGGAGGAGTGGTATGTACACGTATCCAGCGGCATGTGCAAAATGTAACCCCGGCTACCATCAGGTGCTTTATCAATAATAGTCTTTTTTCCTAATGTAAAGTTCTTTATTTGTTGCACACACACCCTGGTGTTAAGGTTCATTCATTTGACGGCACAAAAGAAGACGCTGAGGCCATCGTGCAACTGAACCTTTACATTGGAATTAATGGCTGGTAAGGTTGTATTTTTATTCTTTATTTTTGACAAGAGTTTCTCTTCTATATCCTGTGCACGTTGTAATTTACTGGAGGACATGCAATGCGCTAGAAACCAATTACAGACCTAATGCCGTGACTGGGTGTTATTGCTGTGGGATTGTGCACCTCTTCCTCTCATCTCACTGACATACAGGCTTATTCAAAGAGATCCGAATTGCTGGCGAAAGGTAACCGAACGCTGAAATTCAGCGTACGCTTACCTTTCCTGGCCATTCGGCTATTCAGAGAGCAGGCAGTTTGCCAAATGTTGGCGAATTGCCTGCACATACGGTGCCTGTTCGAGGGCAGTGAAATCCCCATAGAGAAGCAATGCTTCGTCTATTCAGAGAGCACAAACCAGCAGTGAAAAGTTGCCGAAATGCCCTGCTATTCGGTGGTTTCATTCGACAGGTTTATTCAGGCGAATCCCATTGGCTTAAATGTTAAAAATATTCCCATTTTTAATTCAATATCTAATAAACCGTTGATTTATAATATTCTGCAGTAAAAAGTCTCTTTATTTACAGATTATTATTTTAAGGAAAAATTTCTTTTTTTTTTTTAGTTTTTTCTGTAACAGACCTTTTTCTTATCATTCATTGGATCTTATATGTAAATTCCAGACATTTTCGTTCTGTAGTTTCTTTGCAAACAGCGTTTCACTTTTCAAACATTCAAGCGTACGTTTTTTGTTTTTTTTTTCACTCCATTCGTCTGCGGTGTTGGCTTTTTCAGGCGGCTGCTCTGCGCTGTGATCGGCGGCTGCTGGGGTTTCTCCGGCGTGTTCGGCGGGGTTAATCCAGATGTTTTTCCGGGTTTCGGTGTGTGTTCGCTGGGTTTTGCAGTGAGTTTTTGTTGGGTTTGCGGCGGCTTTTCCCTGCACTACGACGGCCCTGTGGTGCTTGCTGAATACACCTCAGGGTCGCCGAAATGGGATCGCCAAATCGCACTGAATTGAAGAGATGAAAAGTCACCGAACGTGCGGTGACTTTTCGGTTCTCTTTGAATAACCCTAATAGACTTTTTATTTAAGGGGTTATTCAAAGAGCAAGGAATTGGTGCTGAAATTGAAACGAACTGGGAATTACCTCGTACGGTGCAATTTCGTGGTCATTTGGCTATTCAAAAAGTAGGCAGTTTGCCAAGTATTGGCAAATTGCCAGCAAAATACGGTGCCTGTTCGGCGGCAGTAAAATCTCCATAGAGAAGCAATGGTTAATCTATTCAGAGACACCGAACAGCAGAGAAATGTCAGTGAAATGTCCTGATGTTCAGTGGTTTCATTCGGCAGCTTTAATCAGGCGAATCCCATAGGCTTCAATGTAAAAAAATGACTATTTTTTCTTAAATATTTATTCATCCATTTAATCTATACATTTGCAGCAAAGTCTCTTTATTTATTTTTTTGGATTTTTCTAGGCCTTTTTTTGGCAAAATTTTTAATTTCAATATTTATTTATAAAGTTTTTTACCAGGAAGGATACATTGAGATTTCTCTCGTTTTCAAGTACAGTCAGGTCCAGAAATATTGGGACATCGACACAATTCTAACATCTTTGGCTCTATACACCACCACAATGGAATTGTAATGAAACAAACACAATGTGCTTTAACTGCAGACTGTCAGCTTTAATTTGAGGGTATGTACATCCAACTCAGGTGAACGGTGTAGGACTTACAGCAGTTTGCAGATGTGCCTCCCACTTGTTAAGGGACCAAAAGTAATGGGACAGAATAATAATCAGAAATCAAACTTTCCCTTCTTAATACTTGGTTGCAAATCCTTTGCAGTCAATCACAGCCTGAAGTCTGGAACGCATAGACATCACCAGACGCTGGGTTTCATCCCTGGTGATGCTCTGCCAGGCCTCTACTGCAACTGTCTTCAGTTCCTGCTTGTTCTTGGGGCATTTTCCCTTCAGTTTTGTCTTCAGCAAGTGAAATGAATGCTCCATGGGATTCAGGTCAGATGATTGACTTGGCCATTGCATAACATTCCACTTCTGTCCCTTCAAAAACTCTTTGGTTGCTTTTGCAGTAAGCTTTGGGTCATTGTCCATCTGCACTGTGAAGCGCCGTCCAATGAGTTCTGCAGCATTTGGCTGAATGTGAGCAGATAATATTGCCCCAAACACTTCAGAATTCATCCTGCTGCTTGTGTCAGCAGTCACATCATCAATAAATACAAGAGAACCAATTCCATTGGCAGCCATACATGCCCACGCCATGACACTACCACCACCATGCTTCACTGATGAGGTGGTATGCTTAGGATCATGAGCAGTTCCTTTCCTTCTCCATACTCTTCTCTTCCCATCACTCTGGTACAAGTTGATCTTGGTCTCATCTGTCCATAGGATCTTGTTCCAGAACTGTGAAGGCTTTGTTAGGTGTTGTTTGGCAAACTCTAATCTGGCCTTCCTGTTTTTGAGGCTCACCAATGTTTTACATCTTGTGGTGAACCCTCTGTTTTTACTTTGGTGAAGTCTTCTCTTGATTGTTGACTTTGACACACATACACCTACCTCCTGGAGATTGTTCTTGATCTGGCCAACTGTTGTGAAGGGTGTTTTTCTCACAGAGGGAAAGAATTCTTCGGTCATCCACCAGTTGTTTTCCGTGGTCTCCCGGGTCTTTTGGTGTTGCTGAGCTCACCGGTGCATTCCTTCTGTTTGAGAATGTTCCAAACAGTTGTTTTGGCCACGCCTAATGTTCTTGCTATCTCTCTGATGGGTTTGTTTTGTTTCTTCAGCCTAATGATGGCTTGCTTCACTGATAGTGACAGCTCCTTGGATATCATCTTGAGAGTTGACAGCAACAGATTCCAAATGCAAATAGCACACTTGAAATTAACTCTGGGCCTTTTATCTGCACATTGTAATTGGGGTAATGAGGGAATATCACACACCTGGCCATGGAACAGCTGAGAAGCCAATTGTCCCATTACCTTTGGTCCCTTAACAAGTGGGAGGCACATCTGCAAACTGCTGTAAGTCCTACACCGTTCACCTGAGTTGGATGTACATACCCTCAAATTAAAGCTGACAGTCTGCAGTTAAAGCACATTGTGTTTGTTTAATTCCAACTCCATTGTGGTGGTGTATAGAGCCAAAGGTGTTAGAATTGTGTTGACGTCCCAATATTTCTGGACCTGACCGTATGTCCTTGGTTCAAGAACATTGAATTGTTACAGTCGTTACAGAAATACAAAGTAATAAAATGTAAGATATTAAAAACAAAACAGCACAAATATACAGATTAACAGAAAATAAATATGTAGGAAATAGTCACTATGTTACATGTTTACAGGTGCATTCTGTATATAGTCACTATGTTACATGTTTACAGGTGCATTCTGTATATAGTCACTATGTTACATGTTTACAGGTGCATTCTGTATATAGTCACTGTGTTACATGTTTACAGGTGCATTCTGTATATAGTCACTATGTTACATGTTTACAGGTGCATTCTGTATATTTTTTCTGTAACAGACCTTTTTATTGTTATTCATAGGACTGTATATATATATATTATTTCCAGGCATTTTCATACATTAGTTTTTTTATTTTTATTAAATGTGCTTTAAAAGTTGCGGGGGTTTTTTTTGTTTTTCTTTACCCCAATCAGCTTGTTGGCTTTTTCCGGCAGCTGATCGGTGGGTCGTCGGCTTTTTTTTTTTATCGATTCGGCTGATCGTCAGATGCATTTGGTTTTCCGTTTTGAATCGGCAGTTTTGCGGATGCGTTCAGCAAGTTGATTCGCTGCACTTTGAGGACCCTGCGGTGAATGCTATATTCACCGGAGGGTCTGTGAATTTAACTCCAAGTGCGGCGAACGAGAGAGCACAGAAATGTCGGTGAGATTTCAGTGC
Organism: Leptobrachium leishanense; assembly: GCA_009667805.1. Lineage (NCBI taxonomy): Eukaryota > Metazoa > Chordata > Amphibia > Anura > Megophryidae > Leptobrachium > Leptobrachium leishanense. The sequence goes on along the minus strand of CM019067.1, from coordinate 32,483,125 downwards.
TCTCTGAATAACCCCTTTAGTGTCTTTATTTTGGGGTTTTTCCCTTCTCTCTTCACAGTTCACTGAAGAAAGAGTCCAACCTCGAAGTTCTGAAGTCCATTCCTGCCGAGAGATTAATGATCGAGACAGGTAAGGCTGTGGATGCACTGTCTGCTTGCAGAGCAATAAACCTCTGCAAGGAACGCAAAGTGCACAGCCACACTGGGCCAGAGACTATACAGCAGGGGTCAGCAACCATGACCCTCCACATGTTTTGAAACTTCATCTCCCATGATGCTCAGCCAACCTAATAAGTAGCTGAGCATCATGGGAGATGTAGTTCCAAAGCATCTATAGGGCCAAGGTTGCTGACCCTGTTCTAGACCAGTATTTCTCAAACCTTTCCTCGGGACCCCCAACCAGACCAGATTTTAAAGATTACCTTGGGGAAAAGCAGACTGAATCCTGCAATCACTGAGCAGCAAATCATATCACCTGTGCTGTGCTTCAGATATCCTGCAAACCTGGCCTGTTAGGGGGACCTGAGGACAAGTTTAAGAAACAATGTTCTAGACCATGAGCCTAAAACCCGATGCCCAGGTCTGCATTCTTTTTGACTCTGCTACTCATTAGTATGGCTGAGCCTCATGGGAAATGTGGTTTCAAAACACCTGGAGGGCCGAGGTGGCTGACCCCTGCTGTACAGTGTGTCCCGTTGTCAGGAAACGTGGGGGTGGTACCTGGATGGCAGGGGTATGAGCCCAGGATGCAGTGGTCTGCACTGATAAACAGAGGATATGGATGGTGGAGGGTGAATGGAAATAAAGACTAACCAGGTTGATTGCAGAGGATGATGGGGATGATGGTTGTAATTGCAGGAACCAGAAATGGGGAATCAGGATCAGGTAGCAACAAAGCAACGCTGTTCACTCTTCGTGAGCATGAGCTGTAATGAACCAGCAAAGTGTGAGTGCGGGGCAAAGCCCTTTATTTCGTGAGTCACATGTGTTTGGTGTTTAACTCTTACACTGCTGGATGCTGGCTGCAGGGCAGGAACAGGATGGAAGTGAACCACCAGGGGGGGTTTTAGGATGGCTACAGCCAGGGATCCTGACACCCGTAAGAGTTACACATTTTGTAATTGTACGTGTGTTGTACTCCTATGGGCCCAGATGTACAGGACACTGTATATTTCACAGCACAATGAATGGTTTTACCCAAAAACTATGCAAAATAAAGTTAAGAACACACGGGATGGGTTAAACCAACCCAACACAGATATATCTCTCGGCTGTATACAAATAAAAACTGAAATTTTGCATTGTGGATGTGACTTTGGTGCAGGCGCCTCATTCCTTCCCTGAGTGCACGTTGGAGGGGATGCACCCCTTCTCTCTGTTCACTTCTCCCTCCCGTTTCCTTTACGATACTTCTTTGTATTCATTTGCCGCACGTTTTGTCCTAGTGTTAGTCGACTATAATATGCCGGAGTCTGTCCGTCCGCTGGGTCTGTATTTGTTCGACTGACAAGTCGTCCGACTAATCCCACAACACAGAGGAGAATCAACCCTCTTCCACTGCCTCTGACTTCCATCGGACGACTTCGTGCGACTACATCAGACTGGCGACCTTTCCCATTTTAGGCCGGCGTCAGACGAACGCAGTGATCACATCCGTGTTGCCGCACAGTTTGACGTCCGTCGCATCATAGAACCATGAGCAATAGAGACCCACACACGAAGCGCGTCCTCACCGAACTGCGCACGCACAACGCACGTAGGAAATGGACGCAAGTTAGGCAAGAGCGTAAAACCGCTAACACGGACGAGCAGAGTGTACCACGTCCGCGTAGCATTCTGTGTGAGTGATGAGATGTCAGACGCAGAGCATTTGCGACATCCAGCACCTTGACGAACAAAATGCCTTTCCATATCCTTTTTCATATTAATTTGGTTTCCCATATTTCCCTTTTTTCCTACGTCCGTCACAAAAAACGGACCGTGTGGGGTCAACCGTGTCTTCCGTCAGAACGTCCGTCTGTTGTGCACGCACGCACTGTGCGCTCATGATGCATTCGTCTGACTCTAGCCTTAATGGGATTTGTTGGATCAAGACGAACAATCTGGTACAGCAAACATGAAAAACATACCCTGATTTTCAGTTCGACAGATAAAACAGGTGAATCCCATTGGATTCAATGTAAAATAATATTTTCCTTTTAATTTTTTTTTTATTATTATTAAACAGCTTTTTCTTTCACTTTTAGCAAAAAACCTTTTTAGTTCCTTATCTTTTTCTGAACATTTTTTATTTTTGGTAATTTTATTTTTTCTTACAAAATTTTTGATTCCCACTTTTTTTAAAATTCAGTAACAGACCTTTTTTTTATTTAGATACCGTTTAGATGCTTTTTTTTTGTTTTGTTTAGACACCTATTAGGAGTATAGCTGAGTTCGGGCGTGTTGTTTTTTTCTGCAGTCCGGAAGCGATTTTTTTTTTTTTTTCTTTCTTCTATTCAGTCCGGTGGTCTTCAGCGGCGTTCGGCGGTCTGTCCATCGGTTGATCTGGATCGTCCATAGTCAATTGCAGTGGACAACCCAGATCGTTCAAAAAAGTTGTCCGTAGTCAGCCTGCCAAGTCGGTCATCCAACTACGGACCCAGGGGACTAAAGCTGAATGATATTTAACCCCTTCACTGCTGAGCCATTTCACGTCTTAAATAAAAGAAAAATTTGTTTTTTTATTATTATTTTTGTTCTTTACTTTAAACATGGTCATGTTTGGTATCAGTGGAAAGGCCATGCTCTGGCCTTTCTAATGATACCGAACATCACCATGATAGCTGCCTACAGTCGGGAGATATCGGCTTTCAAATGAACCCCCTAGCTTTCCTTAGCAGTCAATGAGGACATTCCCCCCACGTCCTCAGCAGTGAAAGGGTTAAGTCAAAAGACTGTGACTAAAACTAAATTAAATGAATCCCTTCATAACATTTTCCTCTAGTTTTCATTAGTCACGAAAAGAAAAATAACCCCATGGTTGGATGTCTGTGTCATCCAAAAACAGGTACAAAAGTGTCAGCTGCTGCTGCTGGAGTAACGGATTTCCCTCCTGTGCACCTCAAGCGGGGAGCAAAAAACCGAAAATCCACAAAAAAAAATCAAGAGACAGACGACACCAGCGCTGGACACGATTGGCCTTATTGAAAGCAGCGCCGATCTATTGATCTATTTTGTGGATTTTCAGTTTTTATCAGTCAATAAACATGTCTATAGATTGTCATAGGTTTAGTTGTTGATTAAAAAGCCATTTAGATCTAGTCATAAAGGGACGGTAGGGAAGGAGTAAGGCTACGGTCAGACGAGCGTGATATCTACGGACTGTATGTCTGTGCACACAAACGTGCGTCAATACGGAAGACGCAGTAGTGGCCACGCAGTCCGTTTATTCACTGATGTATATTTTGACGGATGTAGGAGGGAAAATAAAATTAAAAGCAAAACCATTTTGTCCGTGAAAAATGCTGGACGTATAAATGCAGTCCATCCAACCATGTTCCATCACTCACACACAAAGCTATGCAGATGTTGCACGTTCTTGCCTGCCTTGCGTCCGTGGGCCGCGGCCGTTGTGCGTCCGCAGTTCAGTGTGGACGTACTTCGTGTGTCAGGCTCCAATGGGCAGAAAGTCATGCTATCACGGACGTACTTTTAGGCGCAATCACGGACGTGAACACTACGCTCGTCTGACCCCAGCCTGAAACATACGCATGTGATGGGGGGTGCTTTCCGCATTCATAGAGCTCTAGAATTGCTTGATCAAGATTTCTATTAATTTCTGAACTTTCTCTGCATCAGACGCTCCTTGGTGCGGAGTGAAGAATACGCACGCTGGGTCAAAATACATAAAAAACACTTTCCCAACTAAAAAGAAATGGGAAGCCGGCCACTGCCTGAAGGACAGGAACGAGCCCTGCCACATCATGTAAGTATGTGTGAACGTTACTAAACAAAGAAAAAAATGTCATACGTGATCAACCCTGTATAATGCCTACAATTAATACATGAGATTTTTATGGTTCACTTACAATGGCCATTCCACGCACAAGCCCACCTGCCACGTCAAGGCATACCTTGCCACAAAAAAAAGCGCAAAACCAACAAAGAAATGTGGAAAATACTTAAATTATAAACCATAAAGTGCCTCGTAATGAGAAAATATCTCAACTAGTGCTGACTTTATTCTACCGATATTTAATGTGTGCAACTAAAAAGTGCCACAATGTAACATCTAGGAGGTTCGAAGTAATGGACAACATGCAGCGACTGGGCCAACAGCCATTACGTCAGATCTCCTAGAAGTTACATTGTAGCACTTTTTAGTTGCACACATTAAATATAGGGAGAATAAGTCGTCAAAATTTGAGGTGACCATTGACAGCTACATATATTTAAAACCTAACTTTTGTCTTGTATATATAAAAAAAAATGAACATAAAACCTTCGCGGTAGTATGTCCACACGCAAAAGTTTGCAGGTAAGGTATTGTTCGCGCTGGTTGCTCACATAAGTTATTGGAGTATTAGCAAAACACTTCCTAATGCTGTTCTCTATTCTCAAAAAGTAAGAAACCAACCTTCATGGGTTGGTGGTTATAGTACAGTAAGAAGGGGATAATGTATGCCAAATAATAATCTGCGTGAAGCAGCGGAAAGAGGAGCGCTCCCATTCATACCTTCACAAGAAGTACTGTTGCCCAGCTTCATCAAAGTAGTATCCCTTCTACCTGCATATAAAAGTCGTAGTCACTCTACTCGTTTCGCTACCTCATAGTAGCGTCATCAGGAGTTGCAATAGGTTCTGTGTGTGATACTGCAATGAGTGATAACTTAAGACCTATACCGCAAAAGGTTTTATTTATTTTTTTCTATACCAGACAATAAAAAAGTTATTTTTTAAATATATGTATCTTTCAATGGATGACCACGATTGTCACCTCATATTTTGCAACATAAGGGTTACCCCATGCAGCCAATGACATGTGGTTTTGTCTACTAACGATTTGCTGAATATTTCCTTGCTCTATATTCAGTGATTGAGAATAAGAAGTCAGCACTATTTGAGATATTTTCTTTGAATTGACAGCGTTTCGTTGCTATTTAAAACTATGTCAGACACCGGGGCTTCCCAAATAACCCGCACAGTGTTTGTAGGTCCATTCTATGGATTGATCATTCTACATTAAACTGAGAAATTCTGATCCGAACTGCTTGACACGAGCCTTTTAAAGTGACACTACCTCCATCATAAGCTGTAACTAGATTACGTGCTTTACAAATAAAACCACATTTTAGAACACATTATAAAACACATGCTGCTGCTGTTTCTATCTTTGTTTGAAGTAATCGCATGTAAAAAGGAAAAATAAAGTTTGGTTTTTATCTTCCTGTTCCCATTTTGGGCTCTATTACATTCTTCATGCAAAAACGCACGCAGAACGCGTGAATTTTTGCGTGCAGAAAAGTTAACGCGTGTAAATCACCGCTGGTATTACAATCCTCGCGCATTTTTTTTCTCATCCGTCAAAAAATAACACGCATAAAACGGACGCGCAAAAACGCGCGCGCAGCAACGTTGCGCACAGAAATCCAGTTTTTTTTTTACACGATTCAGCCAATCAGAATTAAGAACCACAATTACCAAATTTTCCTACTTCCTATGACGGAAAGTTTGGATTTTAATTAGGACTCGGAGGCGAGTATTTGCAATCCCTTTCTTTATTGCACCCACAGCAGTAAAGAACAGTGACAATAAAGAACAAGAAAAAACCATAAACAAGCCCCCAACGTGGGGTATACTCCCAGTCTGTAAGCCCCGCCCCCAAGTCTATAAATCGTCTGGGCTGGAGCAGTCACGCCCTCTTTCTTCATGCGACTAACAGAACGATGCCCAGACGCAAACAGGAACCAAGTCCAGGGCGCACGTTAAGTCCACACGAAGGTCCACCCCATAGGAATTCACATGGCTGTAAAAAACATATAACACGAAGCCAAGGATTAATAAGAGCAGACAGGAAAACATCAACACCCATCCCTACTATGAGGAACACAATCAAACTAAATCATGCGCTGCGCCCCTCCACAGCAAGAACCCCAGCTGGTCGAGAACACACCCCCCCAGGGCGGGAGAGGCGGGAAATACTCGCCTCCGAGTCCTTATTAAAATCCAAACTTTCCGTCATAGGAAGTAGGAAAATTTGGTAATTTTAAGGCAGGCTCGGAGGCTTCATATTTGCACGTTCAACGCATCAGTGCCTGAGACCAATGCGAGACCGGTTTAAAATAGAAGGTACGAAAAGTAGACTCTCGTGACCAATCTGCAGACTTCATAATGTCCTCCAGGCGGCAGCCAGCTAGGAAAGCATTAGAAGCTGCTGCGCTACGAATAGAATGTGCACCAAAAAGAGAAACATCTACCCCAGCAAGGTCTAACAACCAGCGAGCCCACCTCGCCAGCGTAGGTGAGCTAACAGATTTATGTGGAGCACAAAAGGAAATAAACAACGGAGAAACCGGGAGTGAACGAAAAGCCAAAGTGCGACTCTCATATTCCCTAAGGCAAAGCACAGGGCATAAATCCGGGACCCCTGGGTATGCCGGAAAAAACACCGTACGTATAGCGGTCTTAGTCCGCCGGGACACGTCAAAACAAACCCCTTCCGGGGTAAAAGAACGTGCCCCAAAGTCCAGCGCTCTAACGTCGCCAACCCGTTTACAGGAAATCAAACATAATAACACCAGCAACTTTGCCGACAACTGTCGTAAGGAAAGAAGCATTATCCGGCCAAGAGCGAAGAAAATTCAGAACAATGGAAACATCCCACGTCGAGGAATAACGTGGAACAGGAGGCCGAGATAAACGCACCCCTTTAAGGAGACGACACACTAACGGATGTCGCCCTAGCGGGGAACTATCGAAACCCCGGTGACCAGCAGACAATGCGGAACGGTAAACGTTGATGGTCCGGAACGCCAATCCCGAATCAAAAAGGGATGACAAGAAATCCAAAACTGACCCTAGAGGGGCAGAAGTGGAATCCTCACCCCGTCGCAGACACCAATTGTGCCAAGCTGACCAGGCAGAGCGATAGGCCCCTTTCGTACCTGGGGCCCAAGCTTGCTGCAGCAATTCCTCAGTTCTAGCCGAAATGCCCGTGGCCCGCCAGGAGAACCGGAAATCAACCAAACACGAGGGATAATCGCCCCTCCCGTAACAACGGGTGAGGAAGGCCGTCCGGCCCCAGAGCAGGGAGGGCGAGTGAGGAATCAACCTGGGAGGCGCAAGAGCTAGTTCCAATAGCAGGGGGAACCACGGTTGGGTTCGCCAGAGCGGTGTCACCAACACCAGATCCGACCCCGTGTCGCAGAGACGCCTCAAAACTCGCAATAACAGCTGAAACGGAGGGAAGGCAAAGAGACGACCCTCCGGCCAACTCTGGACGAAGGCGTCCGTGCCTAAAGCCTCCGGATCCGGACGCCAACTGTAAAACTCCGCCAACTGACGATTCAGCCTGGAAGCAAACAGATCCATCTTGAGAGGACCCCATAACTCGTCGATGGCGGCGAACACAGAAGGTTGCAGACGCCAGTCCCCCGAGTCTGTCAGGTGACGCGAATTCCAGTCCGCCACTGTATTGGCGAGACCTGGAAGGTACTGAGCCACAACAAACAGACCCCGAGGAAGGCAAAAGCTCCACAATTCGGTGGCCACCGACGTCAGAGCCATTGAGCGAGGTCCCCCCAGAGCATTGATGTATCTGACTGCCGATAAGTTGTCCAGTTTGAGGAGGACACAGTGGTGATTGGTCCCCCTGGAAAAGCATCTGAGGGCGAAGAACGCCGCGAGCAATTCCAGAGCGTTGATATGGAGACCCTGTTCCTGGATCGACCAACCACCGCCTGTCTCCACCACTCCGCAACGCGCCCCCCAACCTGAACGGCTCGCGTCGGATTCTATAGTCAACGTCGGTAGAGGCAGCCGAATTGGGCGAGCATTCCAACGAGACCAATCCGTCAACCACCATTCCAGGTCTCTTCTCGCATCGTCGGAGAGGGGGACCTTGCGGGAATAATCCGTCACCGAACGGAGAGAACGGGCCTTCAATCTCTGGAGGGCCCTGTAATGAAGAGGAGCAGGGAGAACCGCTAGCCTGGTTGCCGCCAGAAGACCGATCACCCTTGCCAGCTCCCTCAGTGTAGGTAAGGGATCCCGCAAGATCGAACGAACTTCCTTGCGAATGGAACGGATCTTGGAAGGGGGAACACTGAGTGTCATGTCGTGTGAATCCAGCCGAAAACCTAGGAACTCTAAGCCCCGAGTGGGCACTAACAAAGACTTCTCCTCGTTTATCAGGAAACCTAAATCCTGTAAGAGCGAGATTGTCCATGACAAATGGAGGAGAAGAGATTCCGCGGAATCTGCCATCAATAGAATGTCGTCTAAATAAATGACGAGGCGTACGCCCCGTATACGCAGAGATTCCACGATCGGTTTCATGAGCTTCGTGAAGCACCACGGAGCGGATGAAAGGCCGAACGGTAGGCATGTGAAGCGCCACATACGGTCGCGCCAGGCGAAACAAAGGAAGTCTTTGGACGCCGGAGCCATGGGTACCGAGAGGTACGCGTCTTTCAAGTCCAGTTTGACCAACCAATCGTTCTCGTAGAGCGTATCCCTGAGAGTATGAAAACCCTCCATCTGAAAATGACGATATGTCACCCACACATTGAGATTCCTGAGATTTATAACCGGGCGCATGCCGCCCCCTTTCTTGGCCACCAGGAACAAATTGCTCACGAACTTGGGGGAGTCCCAAGCGACCTCTTCGATAGCACCTTTCAGTGCTAGGGCCGTGACCTCTTCCTGAACCAAGAGTTCTTGGTCTACGGAAAGGTGTAGAGGTTGGGGGTTTTTCGCCCCGCAGGGAGGGGTAGACTCGAAATCTATTTCGAATCCCCCCACAGTATGGAGGACCCAAGGATCTGATGTTAAAACCTCCCAATTCCTGAGAAAACAACCGATGCGGCCCCCCACCTGAACATTTGCATGTGGAATAAGAGATGGAAGACTCACCACTCGGACGCCGGGAACGAAAGGCACCTCGACCACCTCTGAAACCACGGCCTCTCCAGGCCTGTGCTCGATTAGAAGGTCCGTAGGCGGTGGGACCCGGATCAGCGGCAGCGGAGGCCCTGAAGGAGCCTCTGGTAATGCCCACAGAACCGATTCGGCTGGCAGAGCGGCCCCTTCCTCTGCCAGCCCGGTCGAAAACCTTCTTGGGGAACACCTTTTTTATGGCCGTTTCAACCTTATCCAAGGCGGTAAAGGCGCTGGTGTAGGTACCCATATTCTTGATGAAACCGTCACCAAAAAGCATACCTTTTAGCCAATGCACCCTTGTCTCTAGTGGCCATGGCTGTAAGTTGAGGATCCATCCTCAGAATCATCGACTTGCGTCGTTCAGCGGCTAATGCTGCATTCGCGCCCCCCAACAAGCACAACGAGCGTTGAATCCAACCCGTGGTATCGTCTAAATCCAAGGGGGTATCGTGTAACCGGGCATCCTCAACCATATCAAGCAGGTAGATTAATGGGGAGGCCACATCGAGGACCTTGTCCTCACAAACTCTCAACGCCATATCGATACCCTTCTTAGGGCACCACCCCTTGGCAGTCATAAACTTGACGAAATCTTCGTCAACCACCGGGGTGAGACAAGTCTTGCCTGCGGTGGTAGGGCGAGGACATTCAGCCCTCATATTGACCCTAGTCTCCTTGTCCATAGGGAGACGCATATGGGCATCAACCCACAACTCCACGTGGGGCATAGGGGACCATGCGGTCGATCTTGGATGCAACACCCCCGCCGGGGAAAACATCGGGCGGCCCTGAGGGTCGCAAACCACCGCCTTATCAGACATCAATGGTGGTGGGGGACCAACCTCCTCGGCCATCAGGCCTATATCATGCGGAGCATATATTTCAATGACTCCATCATCCTCCCCTTGCTCGGGTTCCTCACCCTCCGAGTCAGAAATCATGGGGAGCCGGCCAGAACCCTTGGGTAGAGGCCTATCTTTAGCCACAGCAACCACCAACGCCTCGCGGCTAGGGGTTCTCTTATGCGAGGTCACCTCGCTATTCTCAATAGGCAGAGTGTCGGGGATGCCAGCCCCCTTGGAGGTTCATCTAAGTGCTTAGTTTTTGCACGTCTCTTAGAGCCACTCGGGCCTGCATCAGAAGGGGTAGCCATTTCAGGAGGGGAGACCGGAACTGCCTTGGCAGCGGGGAGTCCCTGAACAGAAGCCACCGCTTCATCCATAGTCCTGCGAAAGGACAATGACAAGGTAGACACAGCCGAGGACAGAGATCGGGAAATGGAGGCCTGGAGTGCGGTCTCCAATGCCGCGAATCTAGAGGCTGATCTCGATCGTTTTTTAGGAGGAGGGGGAGGCAAAGGCATCCGAGCGATCGGAGTGCCGGGAACCCGAAGCCGAGTCAGATTCCTCGACTAGGGAAGCCCCACTACTCTTAGATTGGCCGGAATGGGTCATGGTCTAGCGATCGGGCTCCGTCTGACAGCGTGAATGTCCCGGAATGTCGGATGCCGCATGCGGACACGTGATCTCAAGATGGCCGCCGGGATCCCGTTCGATCTCGCGGGAACCCAGCCAGCCTCAGTGGAGCTAAGAAGTCGCGCGCTGCGCGCCCAGCCCCAGTGGTACCGCAATGCCGGTACAAGACAATCTACCCTGTAATAGGGAAAAATAAGCCAGCAGCCGGTTGGAAACTCCGAGCGGACTGTGGAAGCCCGCTAGAGTTTACCCGCCGGGCGGGTAGCCAACCCCCGCGGTTATAGCCGGGGAAAGTCGGCACCCTGAGAAAATACAATGTAAATAAACAATCAAGGTATAAAAAATATATTATACACAATATATATGAATAACTAGATATAACCAGAAGGTAAATGGGAGATACTCATCTGGTCTGTAGCAGGAGCAGTAAAGAAAGAGGGCGTGACTGCTCCAGCCCAGACGATTTATAGACTTGGGGCGGGGCTTACAGACTGGGAGTATACCCCACGTTGGGGGCTTGTTTTCTTGTTTTTTCTTGTTCTTTATTGTCACTGTTCTTTACTGCTGTGGGTGCAATAAAGAAAGGGATTGCAAATATGAAGCCTCCGAGCCTGCCTTAAAATTGTCTCACGTTAAGTTTTTGCGCCTGTCAAAGTCAATCTGCGTATATATGCTGCATCAATAAAAAAACACCCAAACAATAAAATTGAGAAGTTGTGGGTATGTGTAGAATGTGTAACTATACGTTGCTGTATTGTTTTTTTCGGGCTGGTGTATTTGGGCTCGACCAGGACGTTCAGATTTGCCGTTACCAGCTTTTCAAAGACGTTAAAATTATGCGCGCAAACACTGTGCAGTAAATTTTGCGCATAGATTGTAATACCATCCGCGTACCAGCGCAAAAACGCATTTGCGCTCACAATGTTAGGTATAGGACGCGCAGTACAGTGAGCTCGCGCAGGTTAACCCACGGTCGACGTTAACGTGCATTTTTTGCGCGGACATTGTAATATGACGTTCAGTGCAAAGGGTTTTGCCCCTCGCGTTAATGCATTTTTGCGCGAAGAATGCCCTTTGTGTATATGCGAAGAGCTCTTTGTGTATATTCCCATGATGCAACATTTACAAAAATGTTATGGTGAGATTTACTTTGCGTCACTGTGCTTTATCGTATGCAGCATCGCGCGATGATGTCACCCTCTGTGATTTCCCCGCCCCGCGAAGTACAGGAGATGCAGGGGGTCATTTAGACCCCTGTATCTCCAGATCCATAAGCGCTACAGGGACTGTAGAGGTGTCATGGGAAAGGCCAGAATCAGACTATCATTATGTAATGTGTAACAACAAAAAGATGAGATTAGTTAAAAATATATATATATATATATATATTCTAAAACCAGGGGCATTGTGGTTTTCCCCCGTATGAAATTTCCAATGCAGCTGCATTAATTCTTTAATTATAAAATGTAAATATTAATCTAATATTTTTATAATTATTTTAATAAATATTTTAATTTAAATAATTTTAAAACAATACTGCATTTTGATATAACTTTAGTTTAATAAATAATAAGTTAAATATAATTGGTTTCAATCGAATTTGAAATTTTGCATGCGGCCTCGTTGGGATGTGAAAACTCGGGCAATTTGAGTTTGAGACCCCCGATATACAGTATTTAACAGTCAATGAGGCGGCGGAAGGAATGTTTAGATAGGGTGACAGGAGGCTATTGTGTTCTCCAGGCTACTCGAGATAAGAGCTGGCAGCTGAATGAGCTGAGACATGGAGCTGAAAGACTTCTAATCGACCCCCTGATGATGTCCTTTGAATACATCCCACACAATACAATGATGTGAGTCGGTGACTGACCCATTCACTCCATTCTATGGCCAAAGCCACACATTGAGGAGCAAGTGATAGAAAGATACTGTGTGGAGGGGGCAGTTTACATCACAAAATATCACACAATGGATGCACCCAGTGATGCATATAGAGGAAAATATCACACAATGGATGCGCCCAGAGACACATATAGAGGAAAATATTTTCTTAACCTCCCTGGCGGTATTCCCGAGTGTGACTCGGGGTTAAATTTCACTACCGCGTATGGTAACCCCGAGCCACACTCGGGCTGGATGCATACTCACCTCCTTCTGGCTGTCCCCCACAGTGTGATCGGCGAGCTGCTTCCTGGTAAGGCTCCTTGCGAGTCACACGATGCAGGGGGCGGGACCAGCAGCAAACGTAGAAAAATATAATTTTACACTGTATAATGCAAAGTGCATTGTTTATGAACGGCCACTAGGTGGCAGTACAGGATAAATAGACCATACATCGTCTCACCCTTGTTTTCAGACAGATTTCAGTGTTTTTTGTTGTATTTTATTGAATATCATTTATTTGCATTATTTTGGATAATTATTTTTGGGATAATAAATTATGTCGTGTTTCAAACTTTAATCGGACTCCGTGTATTTACTATTTTTATTTTATTATTTATTTATTTATAAAGCATTTTACCAGTAAGGGCTCTTGATTGCACGGATTTCAGTGCGTGATTCCTAATTATTACAGGCTAACCATGTACAAAAACACGTTTCCTTTTAAAAAAAATTGAGACGCTTTTAGACACGAAATTTTGAAAAAATTAGACCGCCAGGGGAGGTTAACTAAACAAACAAGAGAAAAACAAATCACATGTAAGATATCAGCAACCTCAAATAAACACAATAAGGACATTGCATTTATTGGTGGTACTGGCCGTTTAAATCTTCTCCTTTGGTTTCTGCAGATTTAAGGCTGATCACATTAACCTTTATTCGCCGTCTTCTATTGAGAGTGTTTAACTCTTATATAAAAGTAAATGATCTGACAGACAGATAATAGCGCTGTGTTTGATACTTTTCAGACAGGTGCTGGAGATCATGGCGGCGGCCAGAGAAGAAGACCCCCTGGAGCTCTCCACCACTCTCTACAACAACACCATGAAAGTGTTTTTTCCACATCTGTAGGCTGGTACCACGGCATCATGCAACCTTCCCATCTCACACCCTTTAACTTTGTGTTTTAAGGGTCATTAAAGAGACACGTATGGGGAAAACGTAGCCAGACCCGTGTGTCAATATGGAGGTTAAAGGGACTGCGGCATTAGCTGAATAAAAGAATGTGGAAAACAGGTTTATTTAGACGCGAGGATTTCTCAAAGGCAAATGATAAGTGGATGCCAAAAACACGTATTGGCAATTTTACATAAGGCAGTAAACCGCACAACAGTTAAACGTCATTGGTTAATAAAGGACATTAAACTATTTAAGCAGGAATTACATTTCCAGTGTTTTAATGTGCTTTTTTTGTTCCACCACTTGATGGAAGGTTCTATTTTCTTACAATAAAATAAGATTTATTCCCCGGGAATTAAGGCTGGGGTCAGACGAGCGCAGTGTTAACGTCCGTGTTGCCCGCACACAAGTACGTCCGTGATAGCATACAATTGTGTTAAATGGAGCCCCACACACGAAGTACGTCCGCACAGATGTACGGACGCATGACGGACGCTGCAAACTGACACAGGTTAGGCAAGAACGTAATACTGCTAGAACAGACGTGCGGAGTGCGCCACGTCCACAACGTCCGCATAGCTTTGTGTGTGAGTGATGCAACAAGGTCAGACGGACTGCATTTATACGTCCAGCATTTTTGACGGACAGAATGTTTTCTCATTGTAATTTATTTTCCCTGCTACATCAGTCAAAAAATCCGTCAGTGAAAAAAAACGGACTGTGTGGCCACTACCTTGTCGTCAGTCAGTAAGTACGTCCGTACTGCACGGACGCACAGTCCGTACAAAATGCGCTCATCTGACCCTAGCCTAAGGCACACGAGCGTTATTTTTGCGTCTGTCTGTGCGCAAAATTTGACGTCCGTTATAGATTTGCAAAGAAGTTAATCTGAACACCACACGATGCACCTGCGCACTGTTTCACGCACGGCATTCGCGTACTGCAACGGACGTCAAAATGGCATGGACGTAAAAAAGCTAGACTGACGTGGGAAATACGTGCTGCTTCCTGTGGGCTCCAAACTCCAAAATACTTATTTTTTTCACTTTCCCTCCTTTTTTTTCTTCAACGTCCGTAATTATTAACTTGGCCCTGTTTGAACACATTTATCTCCCGTCAAAAATTACGTCCGTAACGGACGCACTGTGCGCAGTACCTATACGCTCGTGTGCCGGGGGCCTTATACACACATTCCTGGTTACCCGGTTATTCCTTTCACAGAGCGTACAGAAGGAGAGTTAAAATTGTTTCGGATAAAGGCGCATTAAGGGTTTTTTCAATAAGCCACCGAATTGCACCAAACGGTGAATTTCCCCGTACGTTGCAATTGTGGCAGTTCATCTATTTAGAAAGCTGTCAATTCTTCAATTGCTGGTGAATAGACAGCAAAATACGTTGCAGTTCGGCACAATTTGGCGGCAGCAAAATTGTCCCATAGAGAAGTAATGGTTAAACTATACAGAAGGCGCCGAACTGCACCGAAATATAAACACAGTGCAATGACTTTTGGTGATTCAGTTCAACGGGTTTAAACAGGCGAATCCCATAGGATTCAATGAAAAAACAATATATATTGTCAGAAAGCAGACTATATTTTGGAACTTTTTTTGTAATTTTTTTTGACAAAATTAGTTTTTTCTGTAACCGTTTTATTTTTTTTATAGGACTTTTTATTATATAGACACATTTTCATGCATTTTTATTGGCTTAAACACCTGTTAGAAGAAGAGGGTAGAATAGTTTTGTCCCCCCCCTGCAGTTTGGTGGTCTTCAGCAGCTCCATGTTCGGCCCACTTTGGGGACCCTGGGGTGAATAGTGAATTCACCGCAGGGTTGGCGAAACAGAATTGCGCCGGACCAGAAAGCAGCAAAATTGCACTGGAATTGCAATGTTTTCCGAATAACCACTTCAGTTTTATTTTTACTTTAAATCAATTCAGAGCCAATAACATCCAATATTTATCCCTATTTATGAGACTCGGGTGTTTTCCCTCCCAAACTAAACTCAGGAACTTTACAAAGCAGCGAAGTCCCTGACTCTCACATATCCGTGCACCGACCAATCAGGAGCCAGTGAAGGGACTTGGCTTGTAAGTAATTGTCACGCTCCTCGCCGGCGGCGGCGCCGCAGATGATAAAACACGCTATCGCATTCATTATACTGCAGGGCAGCACCCTTCAGTTGCTGCCACAGAACAAACTGTTGCCGTATCCAGCTCTGCACTAAGTAGCAGGTGCATCTCCTTATTCAGCTGGCTACCTCTATATAACTCAACCACACCCTTACCTAGATGCTTCAACATCAAACTTCACTCCCAAGTGGAACTCGTGCAGCCAGGAGCCTGTTTTCGCTGACAAGCCTGTGTGCAGGATTTACCAGATGATCTGACGGCTTACTAGCCTACCAGACAACCGCCTTCCATACCCCTGGACCTGTCTGGCTTCATCTAAGTGCACCCCTCTGGCTCCATCCAGGAGAACCCCTCTGGCTCCATCCAGGAGAACCCCTCTGGCTCCATCCAGGAGAACCCCTCTGGCTCCATCCAGGAGAACCCCTCTGGCTCCATCCAGGAGAACCCCTCTGGCTCCATCCAGGAGAACCCCTCTGGCTCCATCCAGGAGAACCCCTGCATTTGTCTAAAGGACTTACCTGGGAATCATAGACTCCCTGCATACTGGACTTTTCCTTTTTCTTCAGTTTATCCCGCTTCAAGAACCATCCCTGTGTGGTCAGTCTGTCTGTCTGTCCGCATCCCTTTTCCTGTATTATCCCTTCATGATCTGAGATGTTCTCTAAATAAACCCCTTTATTACTGCAACCCATTGCCTCCTTGTGTCACTGCACCTCTGGGCTCGCAACCTCACCCACCTGCCTGGTTGCCCGTTACAGAATGTTGAAGCCCAACTTCGAGCCCGCAGTGATACAGCTAATAATGGAACTGGTTCAAAACTCCTTCCAGGAATTAATTACCCACCTGGTGGAGGTTCTTTCAAGTTTGCTACAAAAAAATGGGCCCCTTCTACTAAATCGTGCGTTCCAGAAGGAAGAAAAAAGCAAGGACCCTTATCCACAGAGGAGCATGCCCGAAGAATAGCGGCAGGCCTCTGTATCTATTGTGGGAATTCCGGCCACTGGCTCCCCATTTGCCCAGTGCGGCCCCCCAAAAAATCCACTCCCGGTAAACCGGTGCCAAAACCAACTTTGGCACAAAAGATTGCTGCAAAGAAGCCTCCTGTGCCAAAATCCACTCCGGCATCACGGTTTACCCCACTACCGAGAACTATTCCTGCACCCCAAACTATAAACCCATCTATTGCTACACCACCAACCGCACCGGTACCCCAATCAATACCGGTAGCAGTACCCAATGTGACTGGGTCTAATTATGGATTTCCTGAAACCCCTGAACCTATGGATGTGGAACCTACCAACCCTGGAGAAACCATGCCAGCCTTTGCCACAGAGCAAGAGGCCTCCAGACTTGTGGAAATCGATTCTACCGAGCCCATGGATATCTTCTCCGTCTGTGCCACTACTGAGAACCCGGTGCCTGACCTCAATGCCGGCAGTGCCAACCGTAACACTCAGGGTTCTCTGGGTCTATGTGTCACTGCTGACCAGGACACTTCTGACCCAGCTCCCCCCACAGAAACCCAGGGGGTTGAGCGAGGAGACCTTGCTGTACCCACTGCCAAGGCAGAAGTGCCACCCACTGTGGAGATCGCGGTACAAACCGATGGCATTGTGAATTCATGTTCAGAATCTTCATCAGTTGCCAACACCATTTCCACCCTCCAGGGACAGATTAAAATGCTTACGCATGTTATGGAGTCATTGCGGCGTAACCAACCATCTCATCAGCACAAACCTATGCCAACTTCAGATTCCACAGAAACCATCACCTGTGAACCCACCATTGCCAGGTATGAGGTACCCAACAGACCCATTATCGCAGCAACTGTGGTCCCTGCATGCAGTGTACACTCAGATATTGATTGGGAGACCACTGACTCTGAGACTGACCATTAACCACAAACTGCACGGCGTAGCCTAGGACCACCTGGCCAACGTCATACCTACCTGGGTGCCTTACTGCCTGAACCATCTAGGAATCCGGCTACCTATCTGTGTGACTCCATCACCCCCCGGAGAGACTCTTTCATATCTAAAGTGGACTCTATTCCCAACAGTAAAAAACTGATGTCTAAACCCAGTGTTGTGACGCCTGTATCAGACCTTCTCGACTTTCCATTGTCTGACACTGAGAGCGAGCCAATCCGAGTGCCACCTGTACAGGGAACCTTGTACAGCAGCACTACGAATGCTGTGGCTGCTGACCCCATGCCACCAGGGTTAGTCTGCACCTCTAATGGAACTGTGGTAAGAACGAAAGATCTGGCGACCTTCGAGACCGCTTTAGACGCACGTGGTGCGTCTGTAAGGGAGGGGAACTGTCACGCTCCTCGCCGGCGGCGGCGCCGCAGATGATAAAACACGCTATTGCATTCATTATACTGCAGGGCAGCACCCTTCAGTTGCTGCCACAGAACAAACTGTTGCCGTATCCAGCTCTGCACTAAGTAGCAGGTGCATCTCCTTATTCAGCTGGCTACCTCTATATAACTCAACCACACCCTTACCTAGATGCTTCAACATCAAACTTCACTCCCAAGTGGAACTCGTGCAGCCAGGAGCCTGTTTTCGCTGACAAGCCTGTGTGCAGGATTTACCAGATGATCTGACGGCTTACTAGCCTACCAGACAACCGCCTTCCATACCCCTGGACCTGTCTGGCTTCATCTAAGTGCACCCCTCTGGCTCCATCCAGGAGAACCCCTCTGGCTCCATCCAGGAGAACCCCTCTGGCTCCATCCAGGAGAACCCCTCTGGCTCCATCCAGGAGAACCCCTCTGGCTCCATCCAGGAGAACCCCTCTGGCTCCATCCAGGAGAACCCCTCTGGCTCCATCCAGGAGAACCCCTCTGGCTCCATCCAGGTGAACCCCTGCATTTGTCTAAAGGACTTACCTGGGAATCATAGACTCCCTGCATACTGGACTTTTCCTTTTTTCTTCAGTTTATCCCGCTTCAAGAACCATCCCTGTGTGGTCAGTCAGTCAGTCTGTCCGCATCCCTTTTCCTGTATTATCCCTTCATGATCTGAGATGTTCTCTAAATAAACCCCTTTATTACTGCAACCCATTGCCTCCTTGTGTCACTGCACCTCTGGGCTCGCAACCTCACCCACCTGCCTGGTTGCCCGTTACAGAATGTTGAAGCCCAACTTCGAGCCCGCAGTGATACAGCTAATAATGGAACTGGTTCAAAACTCCTTCCAGGAATTAATTACCCACCTGGTGGAGGTTCTTTCAAGTTTGCTACCCACCTGCTTGGTTGCCCGTTACAGTAATGAGTTTGCTCTTGGGTCAGGAGGGAGAAGAATGCCGACTCGATTTTTATTTAAATAAGGGGGGGGGGTTTAAAAAGTAAAAACCCATTAGAATCTTCCTTTTAAATATCCAGATGTTTAGACTAAAATCATTACACGGCTAAGGCTGGCCGTCCACTGGATCCGTATTTATGCGACGGTGCGATCATCCGCTATCGCGTCTCGTCGTCCGACCGATCCTACAACATGCAGGTGAATGGACCATCGTCCATTGCATTCGAGGACCAAGAAAGACGCCATCAGATGTGCGATGCCTTCCATTTGAGGGGAAAATCGCAGACATCTGACAGATCCCTGGAGAGGAGATGGATGTGGACAAGCTGATCCGGGGAGTGATTCGGATTTATTTTGATCTGGAAAGATCAAAGGAAGTGGCAGATGGAGGCTGCAGGATATTTTAACATGCTCTGCCTTAACAAAATATATATACACTATATTGCCAAAAGTATTTGCTCACCTGCCTTGACTCGCATATGAACTTAAGTGACATCCCATTCCTAATCCATACGGTTCAATATGACGTTGGTCCACCCTTTGCAGCTATAACAGCTTCAACTCTTCTGGGAAGGCTGTCCACAAGGTTTATGGGAATTTTTGCCCATTCTTCCAGAAGCGCATTTGTGAGGTCACACACTGATGTTGGACGAGAAGGCCTGGCTCTCAGTCTCCGCTCTAATTCATCCCAAAGGTGTTCTATCGGGCTGAGGTCAGGACTCTGTGCAGGCCAGTCAAGTTCATCCACACCAGACTCTGTCATCCATGCCTTTATGGACCTTGCTTTGTGCACTGGTGCACAGTCATGTTGGAAGAGGAAGGGGCCAGCTCCAAACTGTTCCCACAAAGAATTGTCCGAAATCTCTTGGTATGCTGAAGCATTCAGAGTTCGTTTCACTGGAACTAAGGGGCCAAGCCCAGCTCCTGAAAAACAACTCCACACCATAATCCCCCCTCCACCAAACTTTACACTTGGCACAATGCAGTCAGGCAAGTACCGTTCTCCTGGCAACCACCAAACCCAGACTCGTCCATCAGATTGCCAGATGGAGAAGCACGATTCGTCACTCCAGAGAACGCGTCTCCACTGCTCTAGAGTCCAGTGGCGGCGTGCTTTACACCACTGCATCCGACGCTTTGCATTGCACTTGGTGATGTATGGCTTCGATGCAGCTGCTCAGCCATGGAAACCCATTCCATGAAGCTCTCTGCGCACTGGTCTTGAGCTAATCTGAAGGCCACGTGAAGTTTGGAGGTCTGTAGCAATTGACTCTGCAGAAAGTCGGCAACGTCTTCGCACTATGCGCCTCAGCATCCGCTGACCCCGCTCCGTCAGTTTACGTGGCCTACCACTTTGTGGCTGAGTTGCTGTCGTTCCCAAACACTTCCACGTTCTTATAATACAGCTGATAGTTGACTGTGGAATATTTAGGAAATTTCACGACTGGATTTGTTGCACAGGTGGCATCCTATCACAGTTCCACGCTGGAAGTCACTGAGCTCCTGAGAGCGACCCATTCTTTCACAAATGTTTGTAAAAACAGTCTGCATGCCTAGGTGCTTGATTTTATACACCTGTGGCCATGGAAGTGATTGGAACACCTGATTCTAATTATTTGGATGGGTGAGCGAATACTTTTGGCAATATAGTGTATATATGCAGACACTAGGGTTACCAGGTTGGCCATATTTCACTTATTCAACCTGATGGGCATTGCATGAAAAGTGTCATCCTGCAACATGTAGAATGCATACACTGCACGTAAATAAAGGAATACCAGGTGACCAATCACTACTATGAAACTGCATATCCCGTGGGTTTTAAATGTAATTTATTTTTAAAACCATATTTTTTTCTTCTGAACAATTTTAGATTTTTTTTTTTTTTTTAAAAAGGACTGAGTGTTTCAAAAAGCAGGATGTGCTGGTTTTATATACAAAACCAGTTCATTCTGGTTTTGGCAGCCTCTGCACTTCACCTCTGTCTGATTTTTGATCTGGATTGTCTGTGGTCGCACGACAGATCGCACGCAGTGGACGACCCTAGTCGCACGACCGACGTCGTCCATGGTCTGACGAAAAAGTCGGTTGTCTGACTACGGATCCAGTGGACGGCCAGCCTAAGGCTGTGGTCTTTACCCGTCTCCAGAAGTTGGCCGTCTGCCGCAAAGGACGATGGATCCATTCATGTTACGGGATCGGACGTACGACGACAGACGATATCGGATGATCGCACCATCGCACGAAAACAGTTCCAGTGGACGGCCAGCCTAAGGCTCTGCGCTGCAGTCTGACACCGGCAAAGGACACCAGCTCGAGGCTATACTATAACACTGTATATCTCATAGGCTACAAATGTGTTTCCCAAACCTGTCTTCAGCACCTACTAACAGGCCAGGTATGAAGGATTCCCTTGGGGAAATGCAGACTGAATCCTGCAATCACTGAGCAGCAAATCAGATCACCTGTGCTATGCTTCAGATATCTGGCAAATGTGGCCTGTTAGGGGAACCTGAGGACCAGGGTTGGGAAACATTGGTCTACAACAGTGTTTCCCAACCGCAGTCCTCAAGTCCCCCTAACAGGCCAGGTTTGTCAGATGGAATGCTTGAGATCATTGGAAAGGCCGGATCATGGCCTTTCCAATGATACCATACATGACCAGGTTTGGTGTAAAAAAAAAAAAAAAAAAAAAAAAAAAAAACTTGGTGGTTTAATTAAATAGCACCTAGGCTGGCATCTAAAAATTATGAGCATAAAAAACGGTCATGAGCTCAGCGCACATAGGTGAACTGGCTCAGCAGTGAAGGGGTTAAAAAGCAGTAAAAACTGGGTATTTCTATTCTCAGGACAAAATTTTGAAACTATTTAGCCGGGGTCTTTTTTGGTGGTTGTAAACTTTTGGGATTAAATTACAAAAAGTGTGTTTTTACCATTTTTTTCATATAATTAATTTTATAGTAAATTATAGGATATGATGGAAATAATGGTATTTTTAGAAAGTCTATTTAGGCTAGGGCCAGACGAACCCAGTCTGAGCGCACTCTGCGTGTGTGCATAACAGCCAGACGTACTGACGGAAGATACTGTAGACACCACACGGTCCGTTTTTCTTGACGGACGTAGAAAAAAAAGGAGTTACGGAAAAGAAAATTAATATGAAAAATGATAAAAATTGGTACATGATATGAAAAGCAATTTTGTGCATCAAGGTGCTGGACGTCGCAAATGCGCTGCGTCTGACTTTGTCATCACGCACACAGAACGCTACGCGGACGTGGCGCACTCTGCGCGTCCGTCTAGCGGTTTTACGTTCTTGTCTAACTTGCGTCCGTTTGCCACGTGCGTGCGCAGTTCGGTGCAGACGCACCTCATGATTCTATGCTGCAAGGGACGTTAAACTGTGCGCCAACACGGTCGATAATCCTGCGTTCGTCTGACGCCGGCCTAAATGGAGGGAAAAACTGTGTAGAATTTGGTGGGTTGCATAAATGAGTAGAGAAAAATTTGACCTAAACACAAATAGTGCAAGAACGTAAAAACCGCAGTGGGCACTAAAGGTCTGATTTTCGTAAAACTGCCCGGTCACTATGGGGTTAAACAGGCATTTTTACATATTCATTATTCAATGTAAAATAAGTAATTTATTTTTTAAAGTAAGTTTATTTTTTGCAAAAAGCATTTTTATTTTTTAAAAGACCTTTTTGCTATTTTGTAACAAACCTTTTTATGTTTTACAGGATATTTTTTGTTATTTATAGGGATGCACAGATACTAGTAACTTTTGTGTGTGGACATACCACCGCGAAGGTGGTTTTTTTATGTTTTCAAGACAATAAAAGTTACGTTTTAAATATATGTAGCCGTCAATGGATGACCACGATTGTCACCTCAAGTTTTGACTTCTTATTCTCCCTATATTTAATGTGCGCAACTAAAAAGTGCTACAATGTAACTTCTAGGAGATCTGAAGTAATGGCTGTTGGCCCAGTCGCTGCATGTTGTCCACTACTTCAAACCTCCTAGACGTTACATTGTAGCACTTTTTAGTTGCACACATTAAATCTCGGGAGAATAAAGTCAGCACTAGTTGAGATATTTTCTCATTACGAGGCACTTTATGGTTTATAATTTAAGTATTTTCCACATTTTTTGTTGGTTTTTGCCCTTTTTTGTTTATACTCAACCCACGAGATATGCCGTGACGCGGCAGGTGGGCTTGCGCGTGGAATGGCCATTGTAAGTGAACCATAAAAATCTCATGTATTGTAGGCATTATACAGGGTTGATCACGTATGACATTTTTTCCTTTGTTTAGAAACGTTCACACATACTTACATGATGTGGCAGGGCTCGTTCCTGTCCTTCAGGCAGTGGCCGGCTTCCCATTTCTTTTTGGTCGGGTGTGTTTATGTATTTTGACCCAACATGCGTATTCTTCACTCCGCACCCAGGATCTTCTGATGCCAGCGCTGGGCTGGCTTGCCGGCCAGCGTCCATGGGGCAGCCGTTCCCTCAGAGCATTCTTCCTCCTTCGAGTGTCCGTGAGCAAAGGAATGTAGCCCGGCGGCTCACCTGGGATCCACCAGCCGCGATCTTGCGTGAACGCCGGGATCTCGCGAGACCGCGGCTTGTGCGTGGTTTCCAACGAGCGGCCGGGCTGCAACCCTTTGCCGGCGGATGCTCGGAGGAGCCTGGCAGAGCGGGAAGAGACCGCAGGGGGTAATCTAGGTGAGCAGGGGGCATTTTATATGAGGTCTGTTCTTATTGGAAAGTGGTCGCATGACACTAAATAAAAGTATTGGTACTTGGTATCGGTGAGTACTTGAATAAAGTATCAGTACTAGTACTTAAAAAAAAAAAAAAAGTGGTATTGGTGCATCACTAGTTATTTAGACCCATTTTTTTATGATTTAAAGCTCCTATTAGGAGACTTTTTTTTAGTGGAGGAATTTGGCGATAACAATTTGGCGCTTATCTGAGCAATTCAGCGTTTTCTGCCGTCGTTCAATAAAAATATGGTGCACATAGAAAATGTCGGCAGATAAGAACCTTTCGGCCCATCTAGTCTGTCCAATTACATTGATACTTTACCTGGATTTATCTTTTGTTTAGGATAGCCTTATGCCTATCTCAGAGCAGCAAGCACCCACTCAAAACAGGGTGGGGCGTGGAGTGGCAAGTGATTACTATAGCCTCTGAGTACTAGGAATCGTCCACCAAAAACTTGCAGGACTTAGCCCTAATGATGAAGGAAGAATTGGATTTCAAAGAACCCAAAAGGAAGGTGGGAACAAATGATTAAAATTCTAAACCTTTATTGGACTTCTGAGAAAAAACGTACACACCCACAAAATGTATAAAAAAAACACACAGAAAAGGTCATAAATTAGAGACCATAACTCAAGGTCAGTGACCAATCACAAAAGGCATCTAATGCAGGGTGAGGTCTCTGTGACAACAATTGTATGTCAAAACTGAGAACCACCACTTGAAATGAAGAATAAGCAAGAGATGCCTAAGGATCCCCTCAGAAAAGTATGCACACCTTAGAGTATACTTAAATGCTTAAAGACATATGCCACCAAATTTGTTGTTGTAATTAGCATGCGCCACTCAAAAGCGTCACGATGAGGTGCAAACATAAAATGGTCCACGTCACGGAATACAGCTGGTAAATATAAAGACAAGGAGTGAACCTGGTAGCTACAGTTTGCACCTCATCGTGACGCTTTTGAGTGGTGCATGCTAACTACAATAACCAATTTGGTGGCACATGTCTTTAAGCATTTAAGTATACTCTAAGGTGTGCATACTTTTCTGAGGGGATCCTTAGGCATCTCTTGCTTATTATTCATTTCAGGTGGTGGATCTCAGTTTTGACATACAATTGTTGTCACAGAGACCTCACCCTGCATTAGATGCCTTTTGTGATTGGTCACTGACCTTGAGTTATGGTCTCTAATTTATGACCTTGTGTTTTTTATACATTTTGTGGGTGTGTACGTTTTTTCTCAGAAGTCCAATAAAGGTTTAGAATTTTAATCATTTTTCCCACCTTCCTTTTGGGTTCTTTGGAATCCAATGCCTCCTTATGCCTATCCCATGCCTGCTTAAATTCAATCACTGTTTTGGCCTCGACCACTTCTACTGGAAGGCTGTTCCATGTATCCACCACCCTCTCAGTAAAATAATGCTTCCTGATGTTACTTTTAAACCTTTGCCCCTCTAATCTAAGACTATGTCCTCTTGTTTTGCTACTTTGTTTCCTTTTAAATATACTCCCTTCCTCTACCTTGTGGATTCCCTTTACGTATTTAAATGTTTCTATCATATCTCCTCTGTCTCGTCTTTTTCCAAGCTGTACATGTTAAGATCATTAAGCCTTTCCTGGTAACTTTTCTCCTTCAAGCCGTACACCATTTTAGTAGCCCTTCTCTGAACTCTCTCTAAGATGTCTATATCCTTCTGGAGATACGGTCTCCAGTACTGCACACAGTACTCTAAGTGAGGTCTCACCAGTGCTCTGTACAGTGGCATGAGCACTTCCCTTTTCCTACTGCTAATACCTCTCCCTACACAACCAAGCATTCTGCCAGCATTTCCTGCTGCTCTATTACATTGACTACTTACCCTTAGATCCTCTGAAATAATGACCCCTAAATCCCAACCCTCAGATGTTGAGGTTAGGACTGTATCAAATATTCTATATTCAGCCCTTGGGTTTTTACGTCCCAGGTGCATTATCTTGCACTTATCCACGTTAAAACTCAATTGCCACAACTCCGACCATTTTTTCAGTTTACCTAAATCATTTGTCATTTGGCTGATCCCTCCAGGAACGTCAACCCTGTTGCAAATCTTTGTGTCATCAGCAAAAAGACATACTTTACCATTAATACCTTCTGCAATATATCTAGTGAATTCACTGTATTTTCAGCAACAAAAGAAGTACGCCAAAAGGCAAAGCACCAAAATTGCACTTTCAGTGCTTTGTGAACAGACCCTAAAGTCTTTTTATAACCTGTCTCTTACAAACTCAGTGTTCAGATTTAGACGTCACGATGCATTTGTTACTTATTACTATGGAGCCAGCCGTAAGATAACAGATCGGCCCTGTGTATACACACACACACACACACACACACACACCCCTTCTCGGCTGCTGCAGCATGAAATCTGCAACAGCCTCACTGTGCGATGTACACGGCTGAATGGGGGGGGAGGTGTCTTTAAATGACAAGTGATGCAAAAATCAAAATTTTATTTCATGTACAAGAATGTACACATTTAATCAGGTCACAAAAGAGACCAAGAGATATTTACAGGAGCATGTAACGTGCTGTCCGTTCCTACCCTCGTGTTATTCAAGATTCAGAGACTTGTGCTTTCAGAGTTACACAGTGGAAGATCACTCCCCGACCCAAAGCCACCATTAATAAACCTCGATGATTTACAAAACAAAGGGTTAAAAACTGTCTTTTACTCAGCCGGAGAGTCTGTGTCGTTGACCGATTCCTCCTCAGGAGTGGGGCCGCGCTCCTGGCCGCTCCACTCTTCGTCGTCGTCAGACTCCGTGCTGTCGTCCTCGCTCAAGCTGTTCTCCAGCTCCTGCTCCGCACCCTCCTCTCCATTCACCTGAGCAGGCTCCTCGTTTGGAGCTACAAACCCGTTGTTGTTGGAATAAGAAGTCGCCTCCTTCGGGTCGTCGTCGATGTAGACTTTTTGATGGCACATGGGACAAGTGTCTTGGATGTACAGCCACTTGCGCAGGCAGAGGGCGTGGAAGTAATGGTGGCATGGCGTGACACGGGCAGACGTCTGAAACTCCTGGTAGCAGATGGCGCAGACGTCGTCTATCTCGTTCGATTCCGACACTTTCACTTCTGGAAGGGAATTTATTTTTTTCACGGCTGTCCTCCTGTTGATGAAGGTCTTCCACCCGTTCTTGGCTTGCAGGTAGATGTTAAAGTAAGCGTGCAAACACATCATGCAAGCACGGATTTTGCTACCGGACTCAAACATCATGGTGTAAGCCCCGTTTCCGAACATAATCACCCCGAAGATGAACTCTATGATGTTGCCGGCTGATCGCACGTGGTAGACGTAGTCGTCCAGTTTCTCCCACAGCACACTGTAGTAGCCATCGATCATGAAGAGCGCGTACACGGTGAGGGACACGATCACCTTCAAACACAGCTCTACGCAGAAGGCCGTCACAGCGAACAGCCACGTGTTTAGTACATAGTAACGCCACAAGAAGCAGCAGAGCAGGACCGAAAAAAGGAAAAGGCAGAAAGACACTAACAACACTGGGAAGTGCCTGCGGAAAGAAGAGACGTGAGAGGCACTGAGGGACAGCAACACCGGGTCGGTCATTCCGTGAATAAAATGCAGAATGGCAGTCAACAAAAGGCACATGTTCCGACAAAGGCGAACGAGTCTGTCTTCCGGCTTCAAGCCGCTCAAACCAGTCTGCAGGGCCAGGATAAAGAAGAGGACAGGCGCCACAAAGCCGAGCCGCTTGTCCTCTTCCTCCGTGGAGCCTATGAAGGCGAGGATTCCGAGTCCCAGGTAGTGTGCGATGGAAGAGATCACGGCGCTCATCCCCAAAACAGTCAGCATGGAATCGCAGCCACTGATGATCAGGTTGCAGAAGAGCTCCCAGGCGTCGTGCCAGTGCACGACCTGAGACGGGTCTCCGGTCTCGCGGGACGACATCCTATACAAATGGATTAGGAACACGGCCTGGGTGGCAAGTCGGCTCAGCCAGAAGATCCTGAGGACGTCAGGGAAGTGGATCTTCTTCCAGATATCCTCAATCATCAGCTGTAATCCATAGATCCTGTACATTTGCTTTAACAACAGGACATTATAGCGGGTTGCGTAGTAGAACCTTTTGAATTGGAGGGACATACATACTATGATAAAAAGTGCAAGAACAAGGCCAGAGATGGACACCAAGACCTGCTGGACATAGACTGGAAGTTCTAATATTAAGCCGACGATTGGGAGCAATAGATCCAGTATGATGAGCTGGGAGTAGGAGAACTGGACCTCCAGCAGGGTTAGGAATCCGATGCCAAAGAAAAGTTGCAAGATGGTAAGCGTCATCCACAGTGACGGCCCGTTATGGGGCAGAAAGTCCGTCCCGAAAGCCACCGAGTGATAGGCACGGTTAAAGTTTAACTGCACGGTGGCGTAGTAATTCACCATCACAGATGCCGCGGCCACTATGAGGGCCATGCTGACCATGTAGAACTTGAAAAGTGCCCTTCGAGGTAACACAAGCACGACTGTAGATGCCAGGACACCTGAAAAAGAGAAGAAAAAATAAAATAAAATTACCATTATTAATCAAAACTATAAAAAGACTAAACTAGGATTTCTATGCAACACGGGGCCAGTATGGAAACGCAGGCGCCAGGGAAATGTTTGTATATATACAGGTGTTTGAGGAATCATTACGCTTTAGGAACCCCTCCTGACATCCCTTTTTAACCCTGTAACCATGTCATATGAAGGCATCACTGCACATTCCTCCTAACCATCTATATGAAGGTATTGTGCATCTGTGCCACCACAGAGCAGGGCTGTCCAACGCCAGCTCCCCCAGATGCTGATGCCTACATTTACCATATTTCCTTCAATGCAACAGATGGCCAAGGAATTATGGGAGTTGTAGTTCAGAAACAAGGGGGGGGGGGATTGACAGTCCTGCCAAGGAAGATGAAATATGATGCCCTTGATCCAGTTTTTTTGTCAGGGTGGCACCCGCTTTTGGATCAGTAGATGAGTCATGTTCACCAATGTCTCATCGCAGGATGACATCACACTGATCTTTAGGATATGAGGAGACATGGAAAGTCACTTTATGCCGGTGTATCCTGGGCAGGTGTGTTTTGGCTCTGACTTTTGAGTGTTCGTAGAAGGTGTCAGACACACCTAGCAGGGCCAAGCTGGAGTGTGTTGTGAAAACGTAGGTGGGGGAAGCAACACGGCAAACACTGTATATGGCGTATGCACGTTATTAACGAAGCTCTGGTACTGCGGCGCTGACAAACTCCGGCGTTTCGCAGGTGTAAAATCCAAAGAGTGACAGGAGCAGATACACTGCAGCTTCTCCTCTTCGGATGTCGGTGATCGCCGACTCTGCGATATCAGGAAGCTTTTGCCTGTGTTTGTAGTACCAGTGCTTTGTGAATAACCCCTAAACTCCGGGCGGGTGCTGCGGCATGCCCCTACTCCGACTGACACACGACATGGCTGTATAAAGACTGCCTGAGTTCAGGATGTCCCGCAGCAGCCAACGACACGCGCTGACTGCTGGGTGGGGCCGAGTCAGCCCATTGAAGTCAATGGGGCGTACTATTACGCCCTGCGTCTTCAAGACCCACCAACCGCGGGGATGGCATAGTACGCCCTATAGCGGGAAAGGGTTAAATTTCTCCCTCAGGTTATAGTGTATGGCAGGGGTCAGCAACCTTGGCCCTACAGATGATTTGCAATTATAAATCCCAAAATGCTCAGTCATCAGGTTGGCTGAGGCTCGTGGGAAATGTAGTTCCTAAAACATCTGGATGGCTGGGACTGCTGACC
This sequence comes from Leptobrachium leishanense, assembly GCA_009667805.1. NCBI lineage: Eukaryota > Metazoa > Chordata > Amphibia > Anura > Megophryidae > Leptobrachium > Leptobrachium leishanense. The sequence goes on along the minus strand of CM019067.1, from coordinate 32,453,411 downwards.
CCTGGTCTATAGAGAATGCCAGTCTGCAAAAGCATTCTGCAGCTTTACAGGGAAAAAGCTCATTTTTTTCCTCTCTCCAAAGCAATAAAATTTCAATTCTCTTTCCTTCCAAGTCACATAATCCAGCTAAAGGACGTTTGACATCCAGGATTAAAAAAAAGGGACCCTCTACTCATCCCGATTACGCTTATAGAGTGGCCAGGATGTGAGGAGCGCCCCCCCCCCCAATCTGGTGAAAATGAACCAACATCACCAGCAGCCGTCGAGATTTGAGTTTCCCGGCGGCTGAAAACCAGATCGGTCACTAGTGTCGTCAGCACGCAGAGAGTAATTCACGGTAGTGAGCGAACTCAGAGAGGCAGCAATGGATCATATCTGCACAAGTGCGCAGCCCCGATCCATCATTCTGCCCAGGCGCTAGGGAACGTGCGTATGTAAAGTGCAATAGTCCTGTTGCAGTGCGTAATTTGCGGTTCCTACACTACGCACAGAAAAGCTTCAGGTACTTCTGGATTCGGGAGTCCCTGAGCAGAAGAGGAGGACCTGCCCGCAGCGAGGGAAAAAAGGTGAGTAAAAATCAAAGAAAAATATATATTAACATATTGATAAAAGAAAAAAAAAAAGGGGGACCTATTTTTATTATTTAGGCTAGGGTCAGACGAACGCATTTTTAACGTGCGTTTAGCCGCACAAAATCACGGCCGTGCTAGCAGCAAATGACGTCCAATGCCGGGGAACATACGACGAACGGCCGCACGAAAGTTCGTCCGTGCAACGCAAGTGGCAAACGAACGCATTTTTTCGAGAACGACAAACCGCTAGTACTGACGTACAGAGTGCGCTGCGTCCGCATAGCGGCGTGTGTGTGTGATTAGGAGACGTCAGACGCTGCTAATGTCCGGCTAACATAACGTCCAGACACAAAGTGTTTTATTGATGATCCGTACAAAATCACGGATGACCGCTATGACCGCTATCGCGTATTCCGGGAAAAAATACGTACGTTCGTTCGAACGCACTTTTTCACGGACCAAGTGAAAAATGCGTTTGTCTGACCCTAGCCTTAATTTTTAACGTTTTGTCAGCAATTTATTTTTTGCAAAGACCCTTTTTAATATTCAAAAGACTTTCTTCTGTTTTGAAAGAGATGTTTTATTAGAAATAAAAGGACTTTTTGATTATTTAGACACATTTTTACTACATATTTATTTAAGCTCCTATTAGGAGGCTTCCTTTTCTTTCGTCAGTTCGGTGGTATTTCCCGATGCCAGTTCGGCAGTTATTGGTGCAATTCGGCGGATTTTGCCGATAACTTCTTCGGCGACTCCAATTTCGGGAAAACTAAGGTGACCATCTGCTGAATAGGGAATTCACTGAATTTTCGGTGAAATGGGCTGAAATGCAAAGCATGAATAGACCCATAAATTTAGAAAGTGACCATCACAACCAATTAGGTGCTCACCGGCATTTAACACCAAAAGGTCTATTCACAAAGCACCGAAATTTCTTTACGTTTCGGCCCATTTCGCTGAAAATATGGTGCATTTACTGTTTAGCAAACGGTCACAGAATTTTCACAAAATTGGAGTCGCCAAAATAGTTATCAGACGTTGGAGAAAACTGCCGAAGAGCACCGACAACCGGTGGAATTCGCCGATGCCAATTCGGCGAACTGCAAAAAAATAAAAAGGAAGACTCCTATCCTAATAGAGGCATAAAATCAATAAAATGTGTCCAAATAATTACAAAAAAGTCCTTTAAAATAATAAAAAGCTCTGTTACAAAGTGAAAAAAGTCTTTTAAAAGATAAAAGCAAAAATGCCGTCTATAAAAATAAAAAGGTTTTTATGGAAAAAGAATAAACGATCTTTAGAAAAACTGAAAAACCTATTACATTTTAACACTAAACTGAAAATCTGGTCATTTTGCAGGAAATTTGATGTTCTGTGAATAAAAGACAATAGTCTTCCATGGAGAGATTTCTATGCCGCTGAATCGCAGGGAACTGCACCGTATTTTCGTGTCAATTTGCCAGTATTTGGTGAAGCTTAGTGAATAGACCAACTGACCAGAAAATGAAATTTGGGGCCAATTCGGGGGTTAGTCAATTACTTTCATGGGTAAAACAAGAGATGAGGCCACTGAGGGCAACTTAATGCTAAAGCGAGAGGACAGAAAGTACATAATAAAAGATTACACAAGGTTCACAAATATTTGAACAATCCAGGAATCAGAGCAAAACCTGTGAAGCTTGAAGCCACCGTCACATCTCTAGCAGCTGCGGGAGGGGGGGGCTATTCACTAAACACTGCATTTGCTGCAGGAAGGCACTCGTCACCCGTGTGATCGCAAAGTAAAGTGACAGACCAGTAGGGTAGGCCGATGTTTCCTCTTAGCGTCACCCGAGATGTTGACAGGTGCAGCTGGACTATGACCGGCAGTACTCAGGTCCCTTTTATTCCACCTTGGCCATATCACAGGTAGAGTGGCGGCATTTACCAGCGGTGAGGAGGAGTGACTGGAAATGATTCCAGCTTTAGCACGTGATACAAAAGCGTACGATCTGCACAAACAGGAGCGAGACGGTAATACAGGTTACTGCTTGCGGCGGATCAGTGACGGTTATTGAGCCTCACACAACGGCTGTCACCCCAACCTGGGACAGGGCACCCCAGTACATGCAGGATCCTTGTGGCGATTCACATTAATCACACAGCTGGTAACCTGTCCTTGCCTGACACACATCCTCCTCTAGGCGCACCCACCCCCCAGGCGCTGCAGGTGATAGGGAGCCGACAGCTAATCCTGGCCACCTGTCCCGTGGAGCACGGCCAGGTCATTGAAGGATATCAGACAGGTATGAGGAGGCAAAGAGATTCCAGGGACCCCGCCCGTCATTCTTAACCCTTTCACTGCTGAGGACGTGTGGGGAACGTCCTCATTGACTCTTAAGGAAAGATAGGGGGTTTATTTGAACCCCGATATCTCCCAACTGTTGGCAGCTAGCAGGGTCATATTTGGTACCATTAGAAAGGCCAGTGCATGGCCTTTCCAATGATACCAAACATGACCATGTTTAACCCTTTAACGCCGCAGGACGTTCCATGACGTCCTGGCGGCGGGCGGGCTTTGAAGACGCGAGGCGTACAGGTACACCCCACTGTCTTCAATGGCCCCTCCCCGCAGTTTGCACCTGCTGACTCGCGGTGCGTGTCATTGGCTGCACAGGGACGGCCTGAAATCAAGCCGTCCCCTGCAGCCAATGACGCGCACTGCAGGCCGGCTGCGGGGAGGGCCCGAAATTAGTGCTGCGCGACGGCACCTGTCGGCGAGGCGTACCTGTACGCCTCGCCGGCAAATTTAAACACCTTAAGGGCGCCACCCCTGCGTCCTTAAGGGGTTAAAGGAAAACAAAAATAAAAATATTTAAAAAATGAAAAGGGGAAAAAGGGTTAAATTCCTATGTTGGAAGCGGTAACCCCGAGCAACACTCAGGATGCCTCTGGATACATCACCTCTCCCTGCGCTCCCTCAATGTCCCCAGCTGTCTCCTCCGGCGACCGCGACCTTATTACTTCCTGGTTTCCTCCTCGCGAGAATGAATCCAGGAAGTAAAACAGAGACACACTTGGGAACACAGTTAAAAAATTGGGCAGTTCCTGCTGACAGCGTCTGCCAAATTATTTATTTTGGGTGATTTTACTCCCCTTTTGTCCCTGCCGCTCCTCTACCTTCAGCTCGGGGACTCCCGGACGTCCCAGAAGCATTTTTGCGCAATTTGTACAGCATAGGAACCGAAAACTGCGTGACTTGTGCACTTGGCAGGCGCGCGCATGCACAGATCCGATCAGCTGCCAGAGACCGCTCGCTACAGCGATTGGTCTCAGAGGGTGACGTCGGCCTGCTCGCTGTCGTCACTAGTGCAGATCTGGTGACTGACCGCCGGGAAATTCAAAATCCCGGCTGCTGGTGACACTGGGTGGAGGAATCCCACCTCACTCAGGCAGGAGGGGGCACTATACACAGCCTGGCCGAAAGCATGAGCAGAGTGTCCCTCTAGCTCCCTGATTCTTCCTGCAAGGCGCTGCGGAAACAGAAAATCATAAAATTGGGACTGTCCTTCATGTAGCGGGACACTTGGGATGGATACTGGGACAGAACTTTGCCCCTTAACAGAAATAACACAACTTCCCATAATGCACTGCCGGCCAGTGCCAGAGAAAGGCCTATGGCAGGGTTAGGCAGAGGGTGACTACATCTCCCGTGATGCTTTGCTGGCTTTTGCTTCATTGGGTCAGCCCGAGACTCTGCTGTGCATGCCGGGAGTTGTAGTGCGGCAGCTGCCGGAAGGCCGCGGGTCGGTAATGTGTGGAGGCGGAGGCCAGGCCCGCTCACTGAGGAGTGAAAGCCGTCGACTCACCCAGCAACTTGAGGACGGTGTGCAGGATTAAGGCCAGGTAGCCCGCAGACTCATCGTGGGCCGTGTTCAAGATGGCGTCAATGACGAAGACCGAGGGAACCCGCAGTGAGACGTCCAGGACGGCCCGCACCCTCTGAGGGGTCGCCATCAGGCTCCCAGGGCCCCCAGCGCCTCTCAGTACGCGCTGGAGGCGAAAGCTTACGGGTGCTACTCCGTGTCCTGTTCCCCCCGCCGCCGGCTCCGCACCGGCCCCATGCTCCTCCTCGGCAGCAAGGCACAGCGGCTACGTCACTATGCGGGAAGCGGTGAACCTGCCTGACAGGGCGCCGGGCACTGCGCATGCGCAAAGCACTTGCGGCTGACAAGGGTAGCAGCTTATTATTTGTTCTAACTTTATCTATACATGGAAAATGAACAAAGAGCCAATTCCTTGACAAATCTACCCTCAGTTCTCAGTGTTGTGTCAAAGTCTGATTCAGTGCTGCTTGTGCCCCCTGTGTCTAGGGTTGCCAAATCGGCCATATTTTCCTGGACACCTATAATTTGTTCATGCTGATGGGCAGTACATGAAAAATGCCACCTCACTGCATGTAGAATCCATACGCTGCAGCTAAGAACTCAAAAAAGGAATCCCAGGTGAGCTGCCTTGATTTCCTTTGTGCAGCACATGAATTATACATGTTGCAGGGCAGCACTTTCCCCTGTGCTCCCCTCTGCTGTAACCGGAATCCACTTGGTTCACTCGGGACGAGGCCGGACCGGACACGAGCAAGGATTGTCTGGACACGAGTCTCTTCAGGAAAGGCAAACTTTTATTGTGATGTCACAGAATGCTCAGACAGGATTGAATCGCAAAGACTGAGCATCAATTATACAGTGTCCTGAGGTTTTATACTGTTACAGCCAACTGGCCGGGAACTTGTGGGTGATGGTTCGACGAAGGAAGCAGACGGAGGCCTTGTCTCAAAGAAAATGGCGTTTATTCAGCTGGCACCTGCCGGACTCACGGAACAGATCGTATCTGTTCAAAGAACATGAGTGACGAGAACATGGACATCAATCGTTTTTATACATTTGTTCCAAAAATACAGTTCCCCTCCCACCATACCCAGATTGTCACGTGACAGTTACCATATGTCTGAATTAGGACCTACTTTTACACATGATGTCATCTTTTGCCTTGCACTCTCATTTTGGACATTCAGCTGTCGTTATATTTTTGAGATGGTCAGCATATCCTTTTTAGTTCTGCTGACAAACTGATTCCTTTTAAACATGCAGACTGAAAATAGGATCTCAAGAGCACTCAAGGACAGCAATTGTATTTTTAAAACACGCATTGGATGAACATCGAAATGGCAGATCACTTAGATTAGTATTAAATCCCAAGAATTGCTATTTCATTCCCTCCTCTTGGAGGGAGAGAGTCTACAATGACCTCTCCCAGCCAATTAACTAAATCATTAAAGCTTTGTATTCTTCCGGGGATTTAAGCTTAAGTGAACTTTTATCAGAATTTTGATTAAGGGGTTGTTTCTTTGGTTTGAGGGCTTTACGGCAGATTGGCCATAAACAAATAGTTAATTTATAAACTAGAAAACAAACAAGGAGAATTTAAGGCACCTGTGATAATCAGAGATCCTATATTACTTATAATAGACAAAATCGATCCGAACCACGCCCCGAATGCACCCAGTCCTTTAAAAGGGTTCCAGCCCTCCTCTACTATCCGACGAGCTTGGTCTTGCAAATGGGAAACCTTTTCTTGATGTTTCTGAATTATGTCATAGTAGTCAGGAGCATCTTCAGTAGTATTCTTAATAAAGGTACAACATTCATATTTCATTGTCATCTCACAAATTCCATTAAGTACAGCCTGAATTTGTTCTATGGCTAGTTTCTGGAACAGCTGTACTTTACGAATCTCTCTTAATTCAACATTTAAACATTGGATATCAGTACTGGTGATGTTTACAATTTCATCCATCAGAACAACATATTTGTTTAGTCTTTTCATCATTTCGATGCCCCATCCTGTGGAATAAGGGAACCAAGACCAAACCATATCACTTTTAGAAAACAACTCTCGTTTAACGAAATTTAGAGAATATCGGGGATGTGGTATTCCTAGGTCCAAGGTGTCCTCTTGGATACGCTGCAGGGGAACCACCCTGGCCAAATAACACCAAGTTTTTATTTCAGTATTAATCCAAAGGTGGCATAGAGTTCCACAACAAATATGTATGCCATCCCCTGGCATCAGATAGAAATGGGGTTCTGAGCCAAGGTGGGAGAAATTTAAGGATAGTGACGTGTGGGTGTATGCAAGTGCCTCTGGACTTTTGTCACCAGTCTGTTTGTAATTATCAATCGTATCTACCATTACTTGGAGACTATCTCCTAGTGCTTCTGGGTCAGATATATCTAGTGTTGTGTTGAACAAAGATTCTTTACACATTGAACTAGGTGGAACTTGGATCTTCTCTAGCTTAAAGCACCAGAGAGGGAAATAGGCCAAATTAGTAATGCAAATAGTGTGGTTTGTCTTTGGCATATCTAGACTCTTAGTCAGTTTAAGTACACTAGGGGCCACTATACTTTTATTCACAGGGTAGTCAGACAAATTAAGAGGTACAGCTAAGGTGGGAATAACTGATGATCCTTGGTTCAATTTATTACACACCCAACAGGATTCATATCCTGACTTCTTTGCATACGCATACGTAAATTTAATAAACAAATTATCTTCTGGCCTTGTCAGCTCCCGCTTCCGTCTGTCCTGTACCGATGGGACAGTTATGTTATATTCTGGTGTCATCCCAGTAGGGGCTGACCTCACTCCCTTAGGGAGCTGGTTTGGAAAAAATAGTCCAGCAACAATTGTCAATAAAGTCAAAAAGAAAACAATAATCCCAATACATATCAAGATCCTTTGGTACTGCTCAAATGGTCTCTGTAGTCTGGTTAAAAGGGTATCTGGAAGCAGAGGCTCATGGGCCTCCTGGGGTATCTCTGGAGCTTCCATTGGTTGGTTTAGGCAGTGAACTTAACGGTCTTTCAATAACAATAAGTAGAAAGACTGGAGTTTGGAGAGCCGGTGGTCATCTAGACTTGGATCTCTCCTATTCCTCTCCGGTCTGTGCAGCTGCTTGGATTCGGTGGAAACGTAGCTTCAGCGGATCGGATTCACTGGCTATCACTTTCAATGCCTTATCCGTAACCTCTGCTGCTGGTTTCAGTCGGGAGTGATGTATCCACGGCACCACCTCGGCCACTTTCACTGCTGTAGGAGTGGATAACAAGACAACATAAGGACCCCTCCATTTAGCCCCTAACGGGTCTATCTTCCATTCCTTAACCCATACCATGTCCCCTGGACAGTACTTGTGTAGGGGTGGGAACAGGAAATAGGGTATGTGCTCGCTTTCCCATGTGTATATGTTCTGCATTGTCTGACCTAATTTGATCACCTGCTGACCTAAATCAGTTTCTCCTAATACTCGGGGATCCCCCCTCAACCCAGTTATCAAAGGGGTAGGACGACCGAACATCATCTCGTATGGGCTCAATTTTAGGAGTGAGGTAGGATTGCTTCGGACATGCAGCAGTACGATTGGCAACACATCCAGCCATTTCAATGACGTTTCTTGGCATATTTTAGCCATCAATGTCTTGAGAGTTCTATTCATTCTTTCCACTTTTCCAGAGCTTTGAGGTCTGTATGCGGTATGTAGCTTCCACGAAATTCTCAGCAGGCGGGCAAGTTGCTGTAAACAATTTTGTACGAAGGCTGGACCATTGTCTGATCCAATTTCAAGAGGCAGTCCATACCTTGGAATAATTTCTCTCATCAGGCATCTCACTACTTCAGCAGTCTTTTCTGTTCGAGTTGGGTAGGCCTCAACCCATCCCGTTAATGTGCATACTAGCACCAGTAGATATTTATATCCTTTGCATGGAGGGAGAACAGTAAAGTCAATTTGTAGGGAGGACATTGGAGATAATCCAACAGATAATGGTGGTCGTACTATCCCTTGCCTTGGGTTGTTCTTAGCACAAGTGACACATTGGTGGGCAATTGCTTTGCAAATGGCGGTGAGTCCAGGAACATAGAAATACGGTTCTAGTTGTTGCTCCATGGCTGTCTTTCCTCCATGAGTCCTGGAATGCAAGGCCCGGACAATTTCAGGTGCCAGAGTGGCTGGTAAAACAATTCTTTCATTCTCCAACTGGTACCATCCGTCTTCTCTGTATTCTCCTGGCTCTTCGGAGAGCTATTTCTTCTCTTTTTCAGAGTAGGCCGGAGTCCAGTGAGTAATGGGTGTTGGTAACAGGGACGTCACCACTGGGAGAAGCCTCTTGGTATTCTTGGATATTCTGTGCTTCAAAACATATTCAGACAGTGCATTTCTTTCATGATCATTCTTTACCGCCGGCAAGAAATATTTCAGGGCACTTTCTTTCATATTTTGCAGCTGATCTTCAACCAGTATTTCTTTCCGGAAGAACTTCACCAGTGGAGCTTGGTATTGTGCAGCTCCCAGCTCTCCCATGCTTTTCACAATTCGGGTAATTCTCAGGTTATTATGGGTGTTGGTATTCAAATTGGAGAAGCGTGTTGAAAAATTTGAGTCTCGTATCACTTCTATCTCCTCTTCCCCCACTATTGTTACGCCGAAGAAATTCAGCATCAGTTTATAGGCTCTCCGTAGCCTATGTTAGATTTCAGCGGTGTTCTTCATAATTTCAATTTCAGAAATAGTCAAAGGCTTTGCATGTTCATTTCGGCCTTGTTCACGTAGAGGAAACAACCATTGGATATAGCTGTGGCGCTTCTCTAGAAGTTCATATTCACCGTACCAGTGGCAAAGAACATCTTCAATAAATTCTCCATGAGGTGCAAATCTTCTTTTATTCATATAGAAGTCAACATTTGGTTGATCTTGGAAAACCGCGTTCAGACAGAGCAGAGTTTCGACTTTCATTTGCGGGGATTCGGGTTTACATACTAGAATCTTGACAGGTGAGTCATCTTGAACCAGTCCTCTCTGGGGAACCGAAGTTTCATTTCGGTGTTCCCGGATTTCCATTCCGGAAGCTTTTCAAGTGATTTTCAGCATTTACCGGGTATCCTCTTCGGCGATCGGGGTTTCCTTCCCAAACACTTTCCAGGGCATCTTTATCTTGAACTGGGTATCCTCTCCATTTTAGTTTCAAGTAAGTTTCCTCCTGCTGCTGCACCTGCTGCTGTCGAGTACTCTTAGCCTTGGTTTCTTTCCAATCACAGCCACGCTCAAGGGCTTGTGTTTGTCTGGCTGCTTCCTTTTCCGCCAGATCTGCTTTCCGGTTTCCTCTGGGAACTTCTTCCTTGCCTTTTTGGTGGCCACGGCAATGAATAACACCAACTGCGGACGGTTTCCATACTGCATCCAGTAGATTCAATATTTAAAGGGCATATTTGATTTGTTTGCCCGCAGATGTTAGGAGGCCACGTTCTTTGTAGAGTGCTCCGTGAGCATGTATTGTCATGAAGGCATACTTGGAATCGGTGTATATGTTCACCCTTTTGTTTTCAGATAGTTCTAGACCTCTGGTAATAAGGGCAATAATTTCAGCCAGTTGAGCAGAAGTGCCATTGGGCAGTGGTTTAGCTTCAATTGTTTCGTCAAGAGTGACTACTGCGTACCCAGCAAATCTCTTTCCATTTTCTATAAAACTGCTTCCATCAGTGAACAGTTGCATGTCGTATTTGTCTAGGGGTATGTCTTTGAGGTCAGGTCTGCTGCTATATACTTCATCCATTACTTGAAGGCACTCATGTTCCTGATCTTTTGGAGCATCTGGAAGCAAGGTAGCAGGATTCAGGGTGGAGATTAGTTCCAAATGAACTCTTGGGTTCTCACATAGCATAGCTTGGTACTTGGTCATTCTTGCATTGCTGAACCAGTAATTGCCTTTATAATCTAGAAGAGTCTGGACTGCATGAGGGACTTTCACAAAGCGTTCTTGACCTAGTGTAAGCTTGTCAGCTTCAGCAACCAGGAGGGCAGTGGCTGCCACAACTTTGAGACATGATGATAGGCCACAGGCCACAGAATCCAGTTGTTTGGACATGTAGGTAACACGCCTTTGCCATGAGCCAAGGTATTGAACCAATACTCCTGCTGCCGTCTGGAGATGTTCATGCACATAAAGATAAAAGGGTTTGCTGTGATCAGGTAGCCCCAGGGCAGGAGCTTCTAGCAATAAAGTCTTCAATTGGGTAAATGCAGCAGTTTGTTCTTCACCCCATATAAAAGGATCAGGTTCTGCACCTTTCGTGGCCTGATACAGGGGTTTGGCAATGATGGCGAAGTTTGGTATCCATAAACGACAAAAGCCGGCCGCACCTAGGAACTCTCGGACTTGTCTTCGAGTACGAGGCTGTAGAATACGGCAGACTGCTTCCTTACGTTCTGGACCCATTGCACGTTCAGTTCCTGTAAGATGGAAACCTAAATACTTGACACTGTGTCTGCAAATCTGTGCCTTGCGTCTTGAGACTTTGTAGCCAGCTTGCCATAGAATGTGCAATAGTTCTTTTGTGGCATTTATGCAATCTTTTTCTGTGGGAGAGGCAAGCAATAGATCATCAACATATTGTAACAAAATGGCTCTTCCTGGTTGGGAATTGAATTGGAGGAGGTCTTGACTTAATGCACTGCCAAAAATAGTAGGGGAATTTTTAAATCCTTGAGGAAGGCGTGTCCAAGCCATTTGATGTTTTGCTCCTGTTTTGGCATCTTCCCACTTAAAAGCAAACCATGGTTGACTTGCTGGGGCTAGGCGGATACAAAAGAACGCATCTTTTAAATCCAGAACTGTGTAGAACTTAGTATCTGCAGGAATAAGGGCCAACAAATTGTAGGGGTTTGGCACCACAGGGTGTAAAGTCACTGTAGCAGAATTAACTGCTCTTAAGTCTTGGACAGGTCTGTACTCTTGGGTATTTTCTTTCTGTACTGGCAGCAGTGGAGTATTCCAGGGAGAAACACAAAACTTTAAAATCCCGTATTTCAGTAGACGTTCAAAATGAATTTGGATACTCTGCTTTGCCTTCTGTGGGATATGATACTGACGCAGAGCAATGGGCTGTGCGTCAGGTTTAAGATCAACATATACCGGTGGAATGTTCAAGGCCAATCCCGGTGGGTTATCCTCTGCCCATACTCCTGGTATACCCATACAAGATGACATTGGATCAGAACTCAAGGGTGTCTGTGTTGGGATTATGCGCCATTCTTCCCTCTGGGGGACAACCAGGGCCAGAACACTTGCCTTTCCTAGGCTAGAATTCTCCTGAGTGTGTGGGATTCCGTCCTTAAATTCAGGTAAAGTCAATACAGTTTGGCCCTCGGACAGGAAAGTTATTTGGGCTTGCATTTTACTAAGTAGATCCCTGCCTATTAACTGTATTGGGCAATCTGACATATATAAGAATTGGTGTGAGACCTGATGTCCGCCTAAGGAGCAGACACGAGGACTCAAGAAGGGGCAGACTGCTTCTGTCCCTGTAGCACCTATTATCGTTGCCGTCTCACTTGACATCGGGGCAATAGGGTGGGACATTACTGAGAGTGTAGCTCCTGTGTCAATCATAAAATTACTGGGCTCCCCTCCCACCATTATAGAAATCATGGGCTCCTCTTTACCCAGTGGGATGGGGCCGCTCTTATGTCAATAGTGTGCTGGTTCTGGAAAGGTGGTACCCGCCAGCCCAATAAAATCCCGCGCTACTCTGTCGGTTCTTTGATATCTGCCATCTGCTACCTGCCCATGCGTACTATTCTGATTTTGGGGCTGTTGTTCCTCTGCCTGCCACTTGGGGCACTGTCTCCACCAGTGACCCTCCCCTTTACAATACCCACACTGGTTTCTGCCTATAGGCTCGTATTCCCTTCTATTGTCTCCCGCCCAACTGTCTTCTCTCCCCCTTCCACGTCCTCTTCCTCGTCCTCTTCCTCTATCAGCATCGCGCCCTTTCTCATCCCTTTGATCTAGCAACCTCCCCTCCCCCTTAATGCTACGGCTAAAAATCCCGCTTGTTCCTTCATTTTTCTGGTCTCACTACGCTTTTCAGTAAGGTCCCTATTCTGAAAAACCTTATTTGCAATTTCCAAGAGCTGGGTTAGGTTCATTCCAATGAACCCTTCTTGCCTCTGGAGTTTACATCTAATATCTCGCTGCGCCTGGCTAACAAAAGAACTATTTATCATTCGCTGGTTTTCAGTGGCTTCAGGATCAATTGGGCTGTACACTCTGTACGCCTCCATTAATCGCTCTAGAAATGAGGCAGGGGTTTCATTAATTCCCTGCGTCACCTCCGCCACTTTGCTAATATTCACAGGTTTCTTTGCTCCTTCTCTTACACCCGCTAGGACAGCGGATCTATACAGCTGGAGGCTCAACATATCTGCACCTGTATAGTCCCACTGTGGGTCAACTGCAGGATAAGCCTGGGCTGCCCATGCTGCCACATCCTGATGCTGATCCTCTTGTCCCTTCTTCTCTAAATATTTACGTGCTAATGCATTAATTCTGTTACGCTCTTCAGTGCTAAATAGAGTTAGTAAGAGCTGCTGGCAATCTGCCCATGTCGGGTTATGGGTGGCCATGATTGATTCCATCAAGCTGGCCATAGCCGCAGGCTTCTGCGTAGGGGGGGGGTGTGAGTGCGCCAATTAAATAGATCAGTGGTGGTGAATGGAATATACGTGAGGACATTTGGGCCTGCTTGTCCATCAATTACAGGACCTGGGACTGATCTCAAAGGGCAGGAGTAGACTAGTTTGGGCACACTTATCCCATGATCTCCTCGTGTAGTAGATTTCTCAAACTGGGGAGCCAGGGCTGTCTTGTGGGAACTCCCTCTATCTATTAATCGGGGTGACATAGTGTCAGGTATATTACACACAAAGGAAATTTAAAATGGATGCTTGTAGCCATTTTGTTTTTAAAGACCGTTTTTCTTTCTATTTTCTCTAAGTTTAGAAATGAACGAGATTTTTTTTTACAGAGTTCATTCCTGGGTGAAGTTTTATATATTTTTTTAAGAAGTGCCAGACATGAAGGAACCTAGAATGTTTCTTTTGTGTGATAATGTTAGGTTTAAGTGCTAAGACGTGTCATAATTAAATTTATTGGTCTGTCTTAAAAGAAAAGATATTTTGTCTTTTGGGTATAGGAATAAGAGTTAATATTTCTAATATAGATTTATATTCACAAATATATGTTTATAATCAAGGTATATTTTATTATATTAACAGTAGGAAATATATATTCCAATAAATATTGTAGAAAGTATGTAATTGGTAAATAATAAAATTTACTAAAGAATAGATTCTGTTGAGTTAACCAGAAAAGAATTCAGCTGAAAGTGAGTAACTAAAAGGGAGTAGGGAAAATAAATCAAAGATGAGAGATGGAGACACTATCAGGGTTATCCAAAGAGATTCGAAAAGTCACCGCACGTTCGGTGACTTTTCGTTCTCTTCAATTCGGTTCCTTTTGCCGATTGCATTTCGGTGACCCTGCGGTGTATTCAGCAAGTACCACAGGGTCCCCGAATTGCAGGGAAAAGCTGCCGTAAACTCACCGAAAACTAACCGAATGCACGCTGAAAACAAGCAAAAACATCTGGATTAACCTTCGAAGAGGAGCCGAACAGGAGCCGAAAAGGAGCCGAATCACACAGAGCCGAAGCAGCTGTGACGTAGAGGAGGCAGTGAATAAATTAGAAAAACCATTTGTATGAATCTGGGAAAAAGAAACGCTGTTTGCAAAGAAACTACTGAGCGAAAATGTCTGAAATTTTCACAGGAGGTCCAGGGAATGATAATAAAGAGGGCTGTTACAAAAAAAATAAGCAAACTGAAAAAAAAAAAAAAAAAAAATCGGACTTTTAATTTTTTTTAAAAAATTCAGAAAAATGCTTAAAGTATCCTAAAAAATCTATAAATAAAGAGACTTTTTGCTGCAGAATTTTATAATGAACGGTTTATTAGATATTGAATTAAAACGGGAATATTTTTAACATTGAAGTCTATGGGATTCTCCTGAATAAATTTGCCGAATTAAACCACCGAATGGCAGGGCATTAGGGGAACCTTTCACTGCTGGTTTGTGTTCTCTGAATAGCCGAAGCAGTGCTTTTTGATGGGGATTTCACTGCCCTCGAACAGGGACCGAACAGGCACCGTATGTGCAGGCAATTCGCCAGGATTTGGAGAATTGCCTGCTCTCTGGATAGCCGAATGGCCAGGAAAGGTAACCGAACGCTGATTTTCAGCGTTCGGTTACCTTTCTCAAGCAATTCGAATCTCTTTGGATAACCCTGTATGTCTATACATTGGGAGAAGAGAAGGTCTTTTGTGTAGATTGAACTTTTGACCCGAGATAAGAAAATTAAAAAGAAATGGGTGAAATTTTTAAGAAGTGCAATACTGCCCTCTAGAGGATAGTAAATATTATAATTCATATTACCAAAAATATTGCGTGACGTCAAATTGGCTATAATAAGCGGCAATGTTGGTTACAAGTCAGTCGGAGATTCCAGCATTCACAGACTCACACTGCAATGCATTAGACATGACACTCTGAGAGTCCAAGATTCCAACACTCAGACTCACACCACGATGCAGGCAGATCCCAAGACATGAGGCAATCAAGATTCTCACTAAATTTCTGACTCTCACCAAATCTCTAACTCACATGCATTGATTATCTGATCGATAATCTTCACACATTCCAAAAATTACTACATCAGGAATTCCAAGGCAGACTTATCAACATCCAAATTGGACAGGTAATGTACGAAATAAGGAATTAATGTAAATATATATTTGTAGAGATTCTTGCAACGTAGACTGAGACTTCTCGGATACGGTTAAATCCAAATTCTAAGTATTTTCTATTCTGCAGATAGAAATATAAAGAAGTGGATATAAGGATTTATTCCTAAAAGAAATGTTGTAAGATTGATACCAATATATACATTGAATTTGGAAATTACTGTGATTAAAATTAATAAGCAAGGAATTATATAACTACAAAATAAAAAGCAAAAGATTAGAAGTTTAATTCTCGAGATTAGGGGAGGATTCACTAAATAAGTTTTTATTACTTATTATTAAATTAGCTCATCTTTTGTTGATCCATGTAGCATAGAGATATATATATATCTATAAGAGCTGGCTGGTTAAACATTGTTTGCTGGGAAATGCATGTTGTATTAAGCAGAAATGTTTATTAACCATTTGTGTATTAGTTACTAACTGATAAGGTAAATGATATTAATCATATATGCAGTTACTAACCGGAGATACATATATTGTGAAGCTAGTTTTTATATGCTGATGTATTGTGGTTTATAAATTTTTGTTTATGATATGAGATTTGAAACTTTTTTGTATACGTAATAAATATATATATATTTTTATCCGATTATTGTATTTTTTAAAGCAAAACACAGACAATTAAAAGAATTCAGGATAATTTCTAAGAAATATAAACGATTGATATTTGTGTCTCGTATAAATTTCTTATGAAATAATAATCCCTGATATATTGGAGGCAACTGCCGAGGTAGGTCCAGTAAGTCCAATATAGACATATTGGAGGCTTGGCTGATGAGTCCAATATATAACGTGTTGTATTCACGTGCAGAGATTATATTATCCGACAATAGCATGTTGCGCAGCAGAATATATTTTAACATTATTTGGTTCTTTGATATCATGCCCCTCTCCTCCAGTCACTGGACCCATTGCAAGGGGGATATCAGCACCCATGGGTCCTGGCTGAGGGTGTTGGGACGACACAGAGGGGGCGTGCGCTGCAGGTTCATATGCAGCTGGGGCATCTGCTACTGCTGCAAAATATGATGGATAAGGAGGGGGGTACAGGAAATCCTCTGGCTGATCTTGCAACACATTTAATAGTTATGGGGCTGTGCCGCGCCGCGAGTGTCCTACTGCCAGCATTACTAATGCGCTTTTATCCTTCACACAATACCTCCATACAGTTGTGTTCAAAATTATTCAACCCCCACTGAAATTGAGTGTTTTGCCCAGTTTGTCATTGATTTTGATCATTCAGTCATCTTGCTTACAATTAAATCAAAGAGGCACGTGTAGGTCGGACAAATATAACATAACATTTATAATGAAATAAGCACAAATGTCTTTTCTGTGCTCACATCATTATCCGTTTTATTCAACCCCCAAGTGACATTCAATCTTAGTACTTAGTACAACATCCTTTTACAGTTACAACAGCTTTTAAACGTGAAGCATAGCTTGACACAAGTGTCTTGCAGCGATCTACGGGTATCTTCGCCCATTCGTCATGGGCAAAAGCCTCCAGTTCAGTCACATTCTTAGGCTTGCGCACTGCAACTGCTTTCTTTAAGTCCCACCAGAGGTTCTCAATCGGATTTAAGTCAGGTGACTGCGATGGCCACTCCAAAATGTTCCAGCCTTTAATCTGCAACCATGCTCTAGTGGACTTGGAGGTATGCTTGGGATCATTGTCCTGTTGAAAGGTCCAACGTCTCCCAAGCCTCAGGTTGTGACGGACTGCATCACATTGTCATCCAATATCTCCTGGTACTGAAGAGAATTCATGGTACCTTGCACACGCTGAAGCTTCCCTGTACCTGCAGAAGCAAAACAGCCCCAAAGCATGATTGACCCCCCGCCATGCTTCACAGTAGGCAAGGTGTTCTTTTCTTCATAGGCCTTGTTCTTCCTTCTCCAAACATAGCGTTGATCCATGGGCCCAAACAGTTCTAATTTTGTTTCATCAGTCCACAGAACACTATCCCAAAACTTCTGTGGCTTGTCCACATGACTTTTGGCATACTGCAGTCGACTCTTCTTATTCTTTGGAGACAGCAAGGGGTGCGCCTGGGAGTTCTGGCATGGAGGCCTTCATTACGCAGTGTGCGCCGTATTGTCTGAGCTGAAACTTCAGTACCCACATCTGACAAATCTTTTCTCAGTTCCTCAGCAGTCACACGGGGACTTTTCTCCACTCTACGCTTCAGGTAGCGCACAGCAGTCGAAGTCAGCATCTTCTTTCTGCCACGACCAGGTAGCGTTTCAACAGTGCCCTTTGCCTTGAATTTGCGAATGATGCTTCCTATGGTCTCTCTTGGTATGTTTAACATCTTTGCAATCTTCTGATAGCCATTGCCCTTCCTGTGAAGAGTAATCACCTCTTCTCTTGTCTTCCTGGACCATTCTCTTGACTTCACCATGTTTGTAACCACACCAGTAAATGTCTAGAAGGAGCTGAGTATCACAGTCATTTTAAAGCTGCCTAATTGGTGCTTATTATGCTTTATTGCTGCTCCGTGACATCCACAGGTGTTTTCAATACCTGATTGAAAACACTTGAATGAACCTCTGTTCTTCAGAGTGGTAGTCTTTAAGGGGTTGAATAATTGTGTCAATGAAGAATTCACAAAAGAAACATTTACTACTGTATTACAAAACCAATTGATGTCATTTTAGTTGCATATGGTTCTTTAAAAAGTCCTTGTAGGATTTCATTCTGAATACAATTACAAATGTACACTAAATTCCCTAAAACCCTTTACAGCATTGGGGGGTTGAATAATTTTGAACACAACTGTATATCTATATAGGGATATTGATCTGGATGCCCAGGACTCCCTGTGACTGCTAAATGGACACCCTGTATGATTACAGGATCCATTGATCCCTCCGGGGGCCATGAAGGATTTAATATAGGCCATTCAATTTCACACAGTGTTCGCAACTTGCTCTTGTGCAGTTTTTTTCCATATTGGTGAACTGCATACAGAGTCTCAAAATTGCGTATCATATATTTCAGGGGTGTTTCACCCTCCCCTGTTTTTTTTTGGTTTAAAAGACCCATTACCCATAGCTATTTTTCCTTTTTTTAAAAAATCAGCAGAGTCTCTTCCTATTTCTCCAAACTGATCTAACGCCTGCAGTATTTTTCTCTATATCTGTTGGCTTTTTTTTTCTTTTTTTTCAAATGCTCCTAATAGCCCATCCCTCCCACTTTTTCTCCTTTAGTGTATAAAAGGGAGGGGGGTGTGGGTTTTGGCCCTTTTTTTTTTCTTCTTTTTTTACAATGCAGATGTAGCCTGCAACAAAAACATATTTTATCAATCATTTGTCTGATACTTCATGCAACGATTCTCGTATTGTATTCGCTTCCTCCGTCAGTAGCCGGACTGCAGTCGCCTGAGCCAGAAACGTACTTTGGGAGTCCACTCTCAAGTTTGCTTTCTCGCAAGGCGAGTAGGCGCTCAATCACTCACAATCACTCAATCACTCAGCAGTCACAACACGTACTGTATCAGATACATCTACCACAAAACAGTACATAAATAGTTCTATTCTTGCAGGTAACTTCCCCTCAGGGGGAACAAGTCCACTCTCCTGCACACTCAACACTAGATATAAAATACAGACACTATATTAAAGAGAACAGTTCTTTTGCTGCAGACAGCTAGCTCTCATTTATTAAATACAAGTACCTACTGCAACATCAGTATATACTTCACCATCAGTATTTATTTACCCTACTGCTTTTAGCATTAGGGGGTGATCAGTCCCCTTGTCGGGAATATTAACACTTTCTTTAGTTAACCCGGACTGGCTTTAGAGAGTATTACAAGCTCTCTTGAGGCTCTACAGACCTCTCTATTCCTTGCTGGAGGGCAGTCTATCCCCAGCCCCTGTATCACACAGATACAGAAATCTGGACTCTCTCCCTTAAACAGCGCAGACAATTATACAATTCTATCTACTAATTGAAGCTAGCTGCTGGCTTTATTCAACACATAAAAATACAATTTGTTTAGTTACCCCCTTTCCGCCGCGGCGTCACCAGTTTCCTCGGCCTGTTCCTTTTCGTGGATTCTCGGTCAGAAGCATGCTCCCAGCAGGTTGATGGTCCACATAAAGCAAGAAGTTCCTGCTTGGCGCCTTTAGTAGAGAATCAGCATGCTGGGCTGCAACTCCTGCTGGATTCCACCCAAAATGCAGTAAAT
Source organism: Leptobrachium leishanense (assembly GCA_009667805.1). Classification (NCBI taxonomy): domain Eukaryota; kingdom Metazoa; phylum Chordata; class Amphibia; order Anura; family Megophryidae; genus Leptobrachium; species Leptobrachium leishanense. The sequence continues at coordinate 32,433,903 of CM019067.1, read as the reverse complement.
ACTGCCGTTCAAACTTCCTTTGTGAACCAAGGCCCAAATCAAGGACGAGCCCCCAGATATGTTACAGCCAACTGGCCGGGAACTTGTGGGTGATGGTTCGACGAAGGAAGCAGACGGAGGCCTTGTCTCAAAGAAAATGGCGTTTATTCCGCTGACACCTGCCGGACTCACGGAACAGATCGTATCTGTTCAAAAAACATGAGTGACGAGAACATGGACATCAATCGTTTTTATACATTTGTTCCAAAAATACAGTTCCCCTCCCACCATACCCAAATTGTCACGTGACAGTTACCATATGTCTGAATTAGGACCTACTTTTACACATGATGTCATCTTTTGCCTTGCACTCTCATTTTGGACATTCAGCTGTTGTTATATTTTTGAGATGGTCAGCATATCCTTTTTAGTTCTGCTGACAAACGGATTTCTTTTAAACATGCAGACTGAAAATAGGATCTCAAGAGCACTCAAGGACAGCAATTGTATTTTTAAAACACGCATTGGATGAACATTGAAATGGCAGATCACTTAGCAATTCTTGGGATTTAATACTAATCTATCTCAATACCTCAAATACATAATTAGGTAGATCCCAATTAGTCCACCTCCCGGTGACTCTATCCCACCCCCACGTGGGTTAGTACCTCCCTTAGTCTAATACAAAAGACATTTCATTAATTGGCCGTAAATTGGCAAACTTTGTGTTAGTAACAATAAATCATGATTAGTTACTCCTACTGTTCCGGGCTGTGCCTGGTTCCCTAGCGCCTTCAATTATTTGTTACAAATGGCACCTGGTCTGATCTCTATACTCCTTTGTATTTCTGCGGGCCCCAACGACCTTGATGTATCTTTCTCTGTGCCTGGAACAGCAGAGATCTTTCTCAACGCTTTAACAGTTTTTCTGCTAATCTCAGCACATTCCTAAATTTCTATGTATGCATGATTCTAGTTTCAACTAAAAACTACCTAATTATTTTCAAATGAACCAATATTCTGAACAAGATGGCCGCCTGGCTTACAATGGCGGCCATCTTCCAGCCTATTTCCACTACACTGCATTAAATGGTAATGAGTCCAGGAAAACATGACCGATCTGGCCAGGGCCGGCCCAAGTCACTGTGCCGCCTGGAGCGATGGATGAAATGCTGCCCCCCCCAAAAAAATAAAGAAAAAACATGTGACATGTATGAGCGTATCAGAGCTCCATGGCAATAAATCTCACTGTAATGTACATGTGTAGGAGTGTGAGTTTTATTGCTGTGGTGAAAGAGAACCAGGCCAAAAGATGGTCGCCGCTATGAGCCAGGCGGCCATCTTGTTCAGAATATTGGTTCGCTGGAATATAACTAGGTAGATTTTAGTTGAAACTAGAATGAAGTTTACATAGAATTTTAGGAATGTGTTAGATTAGCAGAGAAGCAATTAAAATTGAGGAAGATCCGGGCTGTTCTTGGCACGGAGGGACAGGATGACAAATGGATACACAAAGGTCACAGAGGCCTGCCGAGAGACAAAGAAGAGCGTAGAAAACAGACCAGGTCTTATCTTTAACAAATAAGCAGGCTCTAGGGAGGTGGGCACAGGCCGGATTGAGCGTAGCAGCAAATCACTTTCTGTCAAACTAATGTAGCGCTGTGTTTAATTCTTTATTGTGGCAGTACCTATTTTTGGCCACCGGAGGTAGACAAGTGCAATGTAAGACACTGAATATTGCATTGGGACTACATTTCCGGGCATGCTTTGGGAACGGACACAGGAAGTGGGTGGGACAAAGACCCTTACATCCTGAGCCTCGTGGAGAGAGCTGGCAGAGCGCGCCAGGGAGTGAGAGAGACAAGACACAGTGCTGCAGAACGTAACAGCGTCCAGGCCGGAGCGCAGGTGCGGCCTAACGGAGTTGCAGATCAGGTTACTCAGCCTTACCAAAGGGAGACCCAGTGATCCACAAGATTACCCAAGCTGCTATTGAGGAAGCCAGAGGACCCCCGAGTAAGGAGTACCGCAGGTCGATCGGACTGGGAGAGCAGGCGGTAAGCTGGACAAGTCGCGGCAGGAGCAGAAAGCCAGACAGCGGATCCGGAAGCTGAGAGAGCCCAGTCAACATCGAACGGAGAGACGTCCTGGGTCCAGCGGAGCCTCAAGTATCTGGCGGATGGGTGAGAGGCCTTCTAGGCCGTTGCAAAACCAAGAAAGCACGCTGCTGTTTGTTTCCAAAACCCACAGGGCCCCAACTTGACTAGTCGAAGATACCTCTTAAGCAATTCACTGGCCAGTTGAATAGTGTACCCGGGTACCATAACACACACACACACTTACATTCCGGGACACAACCTGTGCGGGACTCACTCCCCAATCAAGAAAGGGGTTAAAGATAATTTTCCATTTATTTTCCACTGCGCGTTTCTCGAATTACGAAACCTTGTATTTCTTTTCCGCTGCGCGTTTCCCGCATTACGAAGTACTGTAAAGATATCTACGAACACTGTGTTATTCATTATATGCCATTTATTCTAGTAAACTATATAATTTATAAAATCCACAACGGTGCTGGAGTATATTTATTCCCTAGTGCGGGGAGACTGACCCGAGGTTCAATTTCAGCGGCTCCTCCGGGAGTGAGCGCTACACTAACATGAAGTTTGCCAATTTACGGCCAATGTTTGGAATGTCTTTGTAATCGACCAAGGGAGGTACTAACCCACGTGGGGTGGGATAGTGTCACTGGGAGGTGGGTTAATTGGGATGTACCTAATTATGTATTCGGGGTATAAGACCCCTTGTCGGGGTGAGTTCGGGGCTCACTCTTTGCGATTCAATCCTGTGTGAGCATTCTGTGTGACGTCACAATAAAGTTTGCCTTTCCTGAAGAGACTCGTGTTCAGACAATCCTTGCTCGTGTCCGGTCTGGCCTCATCCCGAGTGAACCTAGCAGATTCCGGTAACATTTCTTGGGGGCTCGTGAGCCGGGATATGGGCCCTTGCCGGCACGGCAACGACTGCTGGACACTGTAGCGGTTGACTGCAGGTGCGAGTGATCCAGTCGGTTGGGCGTCCGTTGAAGGTGAGCTGACATCTGCAGGCGCCAAGCAGGATTTCCTGTTCAGTGGACCTCGTCTCGTCCCAAACGGACACCCAGCCCGGGAAGCTGGGACACCACCGAATCTGAGGAAACAGCGAGCAGCGCGGCGATAGGTAAAGTGTCTTCTATGTTTGTATGTGTATCAGAGATACCGGTATAAAGGGAAACGTCTGACCATAGTCGGATAAGGAGACCCGTGGCCACGGTCTCGTTGACATACCGAACCCGCCGCCGACAGCACGGACAAGCAAAGGAGCCAGAGTGGCTAGCGCGTGTCTGAACCCGGGGGATCAGATGTTAACCAAATGGTAGTTCTGTAAGAGAGGGAGAGAGTAGCCACGTGGAGTTGCATAGTCATAGTCAGTGTTTGTAAACAGAGCTTCTGCACGTGGACAAGGAAAGGAGGAGGGATTTCTGTGACTGGGCTGAGAGCCCTGAGTTAGTGCTAGTGTGTACGTCGTGTAGTGAAGGGGGCCAATTGAGGTCAGCGGTAGCTGCAGCGGTAGTGGTGCTGGGTGGGTAGATTACCCATAGGCAAATTGGAATTGCAGACGGGAGTGTTGTTATAGAACGGGGTGCACATAGTCACAAGCAGCCAAGAGTTGAGTTCAATCAATTGGGTATAAGGAGCCAAGAGGAGAGACGGTGTGCCCTCGGCTAGTAGAGAGCGTAGAATTGTTTATGTATTGTTTTGTGCTGAAAGTATCTGGTACAAGTACGTGCTGTGAATGCTGAGAGTGCTGTGAGTGATTGAGCGCCTACTCACCTAGCGAGAAAGCAAACTAGAGAGTGGACTCCCAAGGTACGTTTCCGGCTCAGACGACTGCAGTCCGGCTACTGACGGAGGAAGCGAATACGATATATGAATTGTTGACTGAGTACCAGACAGTAAATTTCAAGTGTTTTGTGCTAAAAGTAATATCTGCATTGTAAGGAGGTCACCGCCCTTAAGAGTAACAATGGGCAACGGGTCGTCCAAACCCAAGAAGGTTAAGAAGGGCGAGACGCCCTTGGAGTATATGGTGTGGAATTTTGAAGCATTGTATGCAACGCATGATTATGGTGTAGAGTTAAGTAAAGAGAAATTGAAATTAATGTGTACCATAGTATGGCCACTGTTAGTTCCAGACTGGCCAGAACAGGGTTCAATGGACCCAGAGTTAATACAGAAATTGCACTCCCAAGTCACCGGGAAATGCGGACATCCTGAACAGTACTCATATATAGATATATGAAGGTATTGTGTAAAAGATAAAAGTCATTTTATAATGATGGCGGGACAAAACAAGAAACAGGTACCCCCAAATAAAGACGATAATGATGAAAAAGGGAAACCAGTGTTGGTAGAACATCTGGAGGAGATTGATTCCCTGCCCCCGCCCTATCCATCGTGTTATGGGGCAGCTAGAGAAGCTTTGAGTGTCGCAGTTGCACGGGCGGAGAGGGGGGAGCAGGCAGCTGCTACTTCCCGGCCAGCTCCCTTCTCTCCAGCACGCGGTATTGCGGAAGAAGACCAGGGGGCAGCGGGTGGAGGAGACAGAGAGGCCCCACCAGGAAAGATTGAAATGCCCGATGGGAACGTATATAAACTAGTAACCCCAGAAGACAGTGATGATGAGAGTGTAGATGTAAATCCAGGGGCCACCACTCACGCAGCGAACAATATATATACAGTTATGTTCAAAATTATTCAACCCCCCAATGCTGTAAAGGGTTTTAGGGAATTTAGTGTACATTTGTAATTGTATTCAGAATGAAATCCTACAAGGACTTTTTAAAGAACCATATGCAACTAAAATGACATCAATTGGTTTTGTAATACAGTAGTAAATGTTTCTTTTGTGAATTCTTCATTGACACAATTATTCAACCCCTTAAAGACTACCACTCTGAAGAACAGAGGTTCATTCATGTGTTTTCAATCAGGTATTGAAAACACCTGTGGATGTCACGGAGCAGCAATAAAGCATAATAAGCACCAATTAGGCAGCTTTAAAATGACTGTGATACTCAGCTCCTTCTAGACATTTACCGGTGTGGTTACAAACATGGTGAAGTCAAGAGAATGGTCCAGGAAGACAAGAGAAGAGGTGATTACTCTTCACAGGAAGGGCAATGGCTATAAGAAGATTGCAAAGATGTTAAACATACCAAGAGAGACCATAGGAAGCATCATTCGCAAATTCTCCCGACTCGACTATTGCAATAATCTCTTATCTGGCCTCCCTCTGTCCCGCCTCTCCCCCCTACAATCCATCCTGAACGCCTCCGCCAGGCTAATTCACCTCACCCGCCGCTCTGTCTCTGCCGCTCCCCTCTGCGAGTCCCTTCACTGGCTCCCCATCCACTGCAGAATTAAGTTCAAAATCCTTATCCTTACCTACAAAACCCTCACTAACTCAGCTCCCCACTACCTGTCCTCACTAATCACCAAATACACCCCAGCCCGCTCCCTAAGGTCAAACAGTGACCTGCGCCTAGCTTCTCCCCGCATCACCTCTTCCCATGATAGACTGCAGGATTTCTCACGCGCAGCCCCCACTCTCTGGAACAATCTCCCTCGTACTGTCAGACTTTCCCCTAACTTCTCTTCCTTCAAACGCTCCCTTAAAACGTTCCTATTTAGGGAAGCTTACCACCCAACTCACTGACGCAACCATCAATCACTCTCACCTTACAGTCCTCTCCTCCTGTTTCCAACCCCAACCCTCCCAGATTGTGAGTTCCTACGGGAATAGGGCCCTCATCTCCTCCTGTACTGTTTGTCAAACGTTGTTCAATGTATTGTAACCCTGTCTATACTGTGCCTATTGTACAGCGCTGCGGAATATGCTGGCGCTTTATAAATAAAGAATAATAATAATAAAAAGGCACTGTTGAAACGCTACCTGGTCGTGGCAGAAAGAAGATGCTGACTTCGACTGCTGTGCGCTACCTGAAGCGTAGAGTGGAGAAAAGTCCCCGTGTGACTGCTGAGGAACTGAGAAAAGATTTGTCAGATGTGGGTACTGAAGTTTCAGCTCAGACAATACGGCGCACACTGCGTAATGAAGGCCTCCATGCCAGAACTCCCAGGCGCACCCCCTTGCTGTCTCCAAAGAATAAGAAGAGTCGACTGCAGTATGCCAAAAGTCACGTGGACAAACCACAGAAGTTTTGGGATAGTGTTCTGTGGACTGATGAAACAAAATTAGAACTGTTTGGGCCCATGGATCAACGCTATGTTTGGAGGAGGAAGAACAAGGCCTATGAAGAAAAGAACACCTTGCCTACTGTGAAGCATGGCAGGGGGTCAATCATGCTTTGGGGCTGTTTTGCTTCTGCAGGTACAGGGAAGCTTCAGCGTGTGCAAGGTACCATGAATTCTCTTCAGTACCAGGAGATATTGGATGACAATGTGATGCAGTCCGTCACAAACCTGAGGCTTTCGGAGACGTTGGACCTTTCAACAGGACAATGATCCCAAGCATACCTCCAAGTCCACTAGAGCATGGTTGCAGATTAAAGGCTGGAACATTTTGGAGTGGTCATCTGACTTAAATCCGATTGAGAACCTCTGGTGGGACTTAAAGAAAGAAATTGCAGTGCGCAAGCCTAAGAATGTGACTGAACTGGAGGCTTTTGCCCATGACGAAGATACCCGTAGATCGCTGCAAGACACTTGTGTCAAGCTATGCTTCACGTTTAAAAGCTGTTATAACTGTAAAAGGATGTTGTACTAAGTACTAAGATTGAATGTCACTTGGGGTTGAATAAAACTGATAATGATGTGGGCACAGAAAAGACATTTGTGGTTATTTCATTATAAATGTTATGTTATATTTGTCTGACTTACACGTGCCTCTTTGATTTAATTGTAAGCAAGATGACTGAATGATCAAAATCAATGTCAAACTGGCCAAAACACTAAATTTCAGTGGGGGTTGAATAATTTTGAACACAACCGTAAACCCCGAGAACCATACCAGCACAACCCCAGCAAAAGTAAAATGCAAATGCCTCTGCGGGAGGTCCTTTACTGGAGAACGGATTACCTGGGCCAGTACAATACACATATGTCCCATTTACAACTACAGATTTATTTAATTGGAAAACACACACACCACTGTACTCCACTAATCCCGCGGCAGTGGCCAGTATGATAGAGTCAATTATGCTTACACATAACCCCACATGGGCAGATTGTCAGCAACTAATGCTGACAATGTTCACAACTGAGGAAAGAGCCTGAATAAATAGTAGCGCGCGGAAAATTCTACTTGCCCAAGCCGTAGAAGATGCCAGAGCCCTGCCAGAAGCATGGGCAGAGGAACACTACCCCAAAACAGATCCCAAATGGCCATACAATACTGCTGTGGGCATTGCTCCCCTACAGACGTACCGTACAGCGGTAATAATGGGTGTTAAAGCGGGAGGGAAGAAACACACAAACATGGGGAAAATAGCGGATATTGTGCAAGATTCTAAAGAAACCCCAAGTGCATTTTTAGAAAGATTACTAGATGCATATAGGATGTATAGTCCTATTGACCCTGAAGCGGTGGAGAATCAGAGGTTAATTAATTCTTCTTTTGTGGGACAGTCACAAAGGGACATACGGAATAAAATACAGAGAATAGATGGTTTTCTAGGTAAAGGTATTAGCGAATTGGTAGAAATTGCTAATAAAGTGTTTCATAACCGGGATCTGGAAGAAAAGCGGGAGGAGATAAGGAGACAAAAAGGGCACACAGGTGTGGTCGGTTATATGGGAAATGGTGGAGGAAGAGGTGCCCCAGAGAGAGGGAGAGCAAGGGGTCGGGGAGGTAGAGGTAGGGGAGCCCCTAGGGAACCCCTGGGACCCAACCAGTGCGCCTGGTGCCGGAGTGAAGGTCACTGGAAAGATGATTGTCCTGCATTTTTGGCTAAATTCGGGGTGCAGGGGGAGGCTGGGGAATCGGGGGGTCAAGCCTCCAATGGCCAGGTAACAAACGGCAGATATGAGAGAAATGATGGTGCCAGTGCAGGGTTTGTGGGTTTGGCGGGAACGTCATTTGAGGGGCAAGGTACATATTGACACGGACCTGGGCCCATCCCGCTCGGTAATCACGAGCCCACGGTCACTATGAGAGTGGGAGATCAAGATGAAATTTTTATGGTGGATGTCACGACCCACTACGCGCGCTGCTGCGCAAAGACGCCGGGTTAAGCCGCGCTCTATCTATCTATCCTAGACCCAGATAATCACGCACGCTTCTCTACCCGACCCGGCCACACTTTCTCTCACAACAGGCACGTAGAGCGCGATATACTGATCCCAGGATTGCAACGCAGTACAAGTCTTCTCCTGAAGCGCGTACTAACTACGTCTCTCACAGTCCTGCAACTCACTTTCTTATTCAATTAGTAACGCTGCCACCAGTCCTCACGGACACTACGCGCGTCGCAACAGGAGACACAGGGCTTAGCAGCCGCACTATCCTAGACTCGGACAGTGTCTACGGATCCCACAACACGCAATTTCTTATATATAACCGAGCTTAAGGCAAATAGCAATACTCCCAATCTCTTAGTTAGCGTGGATTTCATCAGCCAGAGTCAAAACTTAAATACCTTTTGTTTATTTATGATAGAAAAATCAGTGCTTTGTCACATAAAAAATTATAACTAGAATAAATCAATTAATTACACACTACACAGCAAACGAAAGAAAAAGGGTTAACCATAGAGCGTTACTTACGAAGAGCTATTCCTTAAGCTAGCAGCCATGGCCTCGTGGAGTCTGGAGATAGGAACATGGACAGATCAGTCCTCTTTAGAAGGTACCCCAAGTGATCAGGGTTAACCATAGAGCGTTACTTACGAAGAGCCCTCCCCACTGTAGAGCCACTAGCTGGCCTGGGTAAATCCCCAGCATCCCTTTCCAGCACATACTGTGACACCAATTTACCCAAATCCGTGCCCAGCAACACATCTGTAGGAATATTTTCAGACACTCCCACCTCCCGCAGACCTCTCCCCTTTACTGCTAGAGTCCTGCCAGGAATAAAGTCTGCAGGGCTGACTGTCCCTGGACGCACCAAAGTTACTTCAGCCGCTGTATCTCTTAAACCCACAGATACCTGAGTCCCGACAATGACTGCTTGCTGGTTCACGTTGGCACTGCCCTCCAATCTGGTCACAAACCGGACAGAGGGTGATGTTGAGGGGTATCCTCCCCAGCTGTGGATGCAGGCTTCTTCCTCTGCGGGCACGCTGCCAGGAGATGATTGGCACTGTCACAAATAAAACAGCGACGGCGCACACTTCTTCCAGGCGAAGAAGGATTCGCTTCCCCCTCCCCAGCAGAGACTGGCACAGAGGGGGGCGCTGCCGCCGTGATGTCGGGGGGTCGTGCTGAGTTGGGCTTCCATCCTGATGATCCTTTGGGGGAACCTCTGCTCTGGTCCACAGATGCTCTGTTGGCCGCATGGAAATCAGCCAGCTCACCAGCTTCCAGGGCCGTCTCGGGTTTGCGATCCAGAAGCCATTCCTGGATCTCAGGTGGGCACAGCTGCACGAACTGCTCTTTGATTAGCAGGTCTTCCAGGGATTCCAAGGTATCAATCTTCAGCCCCCTGACCCATTGTCGAAAGAGGGTGGTCAGGTGGCTCACAACTGCAGAGTAGCTCTCCGCGGCCCGTTTCTGCAAGGACCTGAACTTTTTGCGATATACCTCTGGCGTGAGGTTATACCGTCTCTGCAGCGTGGCTTTAATCGCCTCATAGTCCTGGTCACTCTCAGCTGGCAACTCTGCAAAGGCTTCAAGTGCTGGACCTTTTAGTCCAGGAGTGAGGTACCTGGCCCATTGCTCCTTGGGCAGCTGGTACTGTCGACAAGTGTTTTCAAAACTTCGCAGGAACACATCCAGGTCCCCATCTTTGTCCAGAGTGGGAAAGTTCTCGGCACGAGGTCTGGGCGTAGAGAGTTCTGCAGCGCCCGCAGGAGCAGGAGATAATGGCGTTCTGTCTGCCTGTGCCAGAGCGAGCTGATGTGCCCGTTCGGCTTGGCGCTCCGCCGCTTCTCGCTCACCCACAGCCCTGTGCTTCGCAGCTTCTCAGTCCGCTTGGCGCGCTGCCGTCTCTTGCTCAGCTCTGCACTCCTCAGCTTCGCGTTCAGCCTCAGCTCGGCGCTCCGCAGCTTCGCGTTCAGCTCTGCGCTCCTCTCGCTCTTGGTCCGCTTGGCGCGCTGCCACCTCTTGCTCGGCTCTGCGCTCCACAGCTTTGCATTCAGCCTCAGCTCTGCGCTCCTCTCGCTCTTGGTACTGCAGGATGAGCTGAAGCCGCGTCTGCGAGTCCGCAGAGTCCACATGTTTTAAAACAGTCTGCAAGTAAACATCCAGGGCAGTATCACCCTTGGGCGAAGCACTTGACACTGTCCTTTCCACTGGACTTGCGCTTCCTTTGGCTGGGTCAAGAGTGGTACCCTGCTCTGCTGCGTCCTGGACTGCTTGCCTCGCCTCATAATCCTCGAGGGCTTGCAAAAGTTCATCTTTCTTTTTATCCTTCGTCGAAATATTTTTGTCTCGACATAATTGTTCCAAAGTCTTTTTCGAAGATTGTTGCGACATTCTCACTCCAGCCAAATAAAAGATAGAAAAGAAAAACAAAGAAGGGGAAGGGAACTGCTGTGTATTGTGTAAATTCTAGTAAATGCACTGAGTTCTGCTCTGGAAATTGGAAAACCAATTTCTTTAGTATCTGGATCTGGAGCGCTTCAGACTGGGTTTTTTGCCTTCTTTTGGATCAACAGCAGTAGGTTATGTGGGAGAGGCTGAACCCGATGGACGCATGTCTTTTTTCAGCCTATATAACTATGTAACTATGTAACTATGTAACTATGTTGCTTCACAGATCCAAATACTAACCTGATATCCCACCGCTTGCCGCCAGTTGTCACGACCCACTACGCGCGCTGCTGCGCAAAGACGCCGGGTTAAGCCGCGCTCTATCTATCCTAGACCCAGATAATCACGCGCGCTTCTCTACCCGACCCGGCCACACTTTCTCTCACAACAGGCACGTAGAGCGCGATATACTGATCCCGGGATTGCAACGCAGTACAAGTCTTCTCCTGAAGCGCGTACTAACTACGTCTCTCACAGTCCTGGAACTCACTTTCTTATTCTGTTAGTAACGCTGCCACCAGTCCTCACGGACACTACGCGCGTCGCAACAGGAGACACAGGGCTTAGCAGCCGCACTATCCTAGACTCGGACAGTGATTACGGGTCCCACAATTCCCTGCCATTTCCTGACGACCGCAACACGCAATTTCTTATCTATAACCGAGCTTAAGGCAAATAGCAATACTCCCAATCTCTTAGTTAGCGTGGATTTCATCAGCCAGAGTCAAAACTTAAATACTTTTTGTTTATTTATGATAGAAAAATCAGTGCTTTGTCACATAAAAAATTATAACTAGAATAAATCAATTAATTACACACTACACAGCAAACGAAAGAAAAAGGGTTAACCATAGAGCGTTACTTACGAAGAGCTATTCCTTAAGCTAGCAGCCATGGCCTCCTGGAGTCTGGAGATAGGAACATGGACAGATCAGTCCTCTTTAGAAGGTACCCCAAGTGATCAGCAAAAGCACATGGCCAGTGTTCCGAATTTATACACTTCCTGATCTTTCCAGCCCCCACCCACCAATGGCCCAGTGTCCTGGACTCCATTTCCCAGAGTGCAATTCTCGCTCATGCTCAGTAAGCTTGTCAATTAATCTTTAATTGCCTAAAGGCGTCCCTCTTCCCTCCAGACCCCCCTTAGAGATCAAGGATGTGCTTCCTGTCTTTGAAGATTGGGTCCATCTCTCTTGGGGCCGTGCTGGCTGCCAAGGTGTGATTTTCTATGTTAGTGTACAAAGAAATTCCCTTTTTACAGCTACGTGTTCTATCCCCCCAAGGGAGAAAGCTAAACATTTTGATTACATTTCAGCTGTGGACACAGGGATACACTTACCAAATGGCCAGACACAAATATGAATATAACTCTATATGGAGGAGAGGAGATATGTATGAACCGGCAGATAGACACATATATACAGGCAGACCCTTATATAGATAGAAATACAGGTCCAATCTGCCACAGTTGACACCGGTGCCGAATATTCTGTCGTAACACAGCAAATTGCACCCCCAATGGGAAATGAGGTTGATATTATGGGAGCAATGGGGGTGTCCGCTAAGTACCCCTTTCTTGCTTCTCGAAAATGTAGTGTGGGTGGGCATAATGTAGAACATGAATTTTTGTATATGCCCGAATGTCCCATCCAGCTCCTGGGGCGGGATATCCTTTGCAAATTGCAAGCCTAAATTACATTTCTTCCCGGGGGTCATGCTAGACTAGACCTGCCTGAGAGTGGCAGCTCTACACGGCAGTACAGCCCAGCCAGCCAGAATACCCAACCTGTAAAAATTGCAGTAATTATGCCAAGAGAAGAAGAATGGCGCACGGCACCGACTCTGCCGGCCGCCCCGGACCTGTACACACTACTCCTTGGAATCCCTGGAGTCTGGGCGGAGGAGAACCCGCCCGGACTAGCTGTAAATATTCCTCCGGTGTACGGTGATTTAAAGCCTGGTGCAATGCCTGTGGCTCTAAGACAATACCATATTCCACAAAAAGCTAAACAGAATATTCAGACACATTTGCAAAGACTGAAAGAGCACGGCATATTGAAATTCTGCGTGTCACCGTGGAACACACCCCTGTTGCCAGTACTGAAAGAGGGCCACAAGAGTACCGCCCAGTCCAAGATTTACGAGCCGTCAACGAAGCCACAGTAACCCTACACCCTGTGGTTCCCAATCCATACAATTTATTGGCATTAATTCCCGGTGATACAAAATATTACACAGTGCTTGATTTAAAAGACGCTTTCTTTTGCATCCGCCTGGCTCCGGCAAGCCAGCCCCTCTTTGCATTTCAGTGGGAGGAATCTACCATGGGAGCGCGCCATCAGATGACCTGGACACGCCTCCCTCAAGGTTTCAAAACTCACCCACGATTTTCGGATGCGCGCTCAGCCAGGACCTCCTGTCTTTCAACGCTCAGCCAGACAAAGTCGTTTGACTACAATATGTGGATGATTTATTACTGGCTTCCCCCACAGAAAAAGACTGTCTTTCCACCACAAAAGCCCTGATACATCTGTTATGCCAAGTAGGTTACAGAGTGTCCAAAAAAAAGCACAAATATACAAACAAAGTGTAAAATATTTAGGTTTCCAATTAACAGGTACCAAGCATGCATTGGGGGCAGAAAGAAAAGAAGCAGTATGCCGAATACCCAACCAAAGACAAGGAGACAAGTCCGTGAATTCCTGGGAGCTGCAGGTTTCTGTCGCCTGTGGATCCCCAACTTCGCAGATATTGCCAAGCCCCTTCATCAAGCCACCAAGGGGGGAGAGCATGACCCCTTCCTCTGGGAAGAAGAACAAACAGCAGCTTTCCTGAAATTAAAGACTCTGCTAATGGAAGCTCCAGCACTGGGACTGCCAGATCATAGCAAGCCCTTCCAGCTGTACGTGCATGAACACAATCAAACAGCGACAGGAGTGCTGATTCAGAACTTTGGCTCATGGCTAAGGCCTGTGGCCTATCTATCCAAGAAACTTGACCCTGTGGCCTACCCCCATGCCTGAAAGCTGTGGCAGCCACTGCAATGCTGATAGCAGAAGCAGACAAGCTGACCCTTGGACAAGTTCTTCATGTCAAGGTACCACATGCTGTCAAGGCCCTGCTCGATGTGAAAGGAAGCTACTGGTTCAGCAACAGCCGTATGATAAAGTACCAAGCTATGATGTGTGAAAATCCACGGGTTCATTTGGACCTCATCGCTACCCTGAACCCTGCTACTTTACTGCCTGACTGCGAAGAGGATCCAAATCATGAATGCCTCCAAGTCATGGAAGAAGTGTTCAGTAGCAGACCAGATTTGAAGGACGTACCCCTAGACAAATACGATCTACAGTTGTTCACTGATGGTAGCAGCTACATGGATGATGGGAAGAAAGTCTCCGGCTATGCAGTAGTCTCAGCAGAAGAAATTATCGAAGCAAATTCTTTACCAGGCCATACATCTGCACAACTGGCTGAAATAACAGCCCTAACTAGAGCTCTGGAAATCTCCGAAGGCAAAAGAGTAAATATCTATACTGACTCCAAATATGCTTTTATGACTGTCCATGCACATGGTGCACTCTACAAAGAGAGAGGCTTGCTTACTTCCTCAGGACAACAAATCAAGTATGCAGCTGAAATCGCAGCCCTCCTAGAAGCGGTATGAAATCCCAAAAGGCAACAGGCGCGCTGACCAGGCTGCAAAAGCGGCTGCAAAACCATTGCTAACAAATGATCAAGCCAAGGTCCTGCTCTGCAAGCAAGAAGCTCAACCTCCTATGCCAAATTCCGAGTTCTACATGAATTGGAGAAAATGTGAACCAAAAGGCGAATTTATTGAAATTATTTTGCACAAATGGCACAATGACTATGACCTATTAGAACTCAATCATGATTATATCCAATGACTTTTCCCAACACGGTCCCAAGGCCAAAATTTCTACTCCACTCCTCTGAACCCTCAAGAGACACGTCTTATGATTAACACCTCAGAAGTTCAGCAAAGACTACGCAGAGCATACCAAATGATGCTGAAATTCTTCGGCGTAAAATTAATGGGGGAGTGTGGAGAAGATACAAAAGTAACCGAAGTTGAACAAGCAGAAAATTTTGCCTCACGTTTTGACAATCTGACAGCCAACCCTCATAACAATCTGAGGATCACACGAATACTGCTGAGTTTGGGAGAACTGGGAGCAGAGGAATACCAAGCTCCGTTGGTGAGGTTCTTCCTCAAAGAGACCCTTATCAAAAACAAACTGCCAAGAATGAAGAAAAGTGTGATGAACTTTTTCATACCAGCAGTGAGAGATTCACAGGACAGACAAGATCTGCTGTTCTTTGCCTGGCGATACTATTTCCCAAAAGAAGAATTTGTCTGGGGAAACCATGGAGAATTGGCACGATACAAAGCAAAACCAGTGGTGGCTGCACTCCTACCGGTGCCACTGAGTGAATGGACACCCGTATATTCAGAGAAAGAGAAGAAATGGCTGTCAGAAGAACAAGGCGGATATGGAGAAGACGGATGGTTCCAGTTGAAGAACGGACAGATAGTCCTACCAGCAACATTAGCGCCTGAGATTGTAAGAACGCTCCACGCAAGTACCCATGTGTGACGGTTGTCCGCGGCCCCCCCTTCCGGCGCCTGGCAGCGGCTTCCTCGCTGCTCGCTGGCCAGGCGCCGAGTGATATCGCGGAACGCTTCCGCACACGTGGGACGCCGGGGGGCGGGGCCAGGCGTATGACGCGGACCCGCAGAGTTTAAAGCCCGGCTTCTCATTCTCACTGGTGCCCTGACGTGGTAGTTACTTCCCGCAGAGCTCTTGTATTCTGTTGTAAATTATTGGCTATTCTGTGTATTGACCCTTGGCATTTGGCAAACGAACCATTCTGTGTACCGACCCCTGGCATTGGCAAACGAACCATTCTGTGTACCGACCCCTGGCATTGGCAAACGAACCATTCTGTGTACCGACCCCTGGCATTGGCAAACAAACTATTCTGTGCATAACCCCTGGTATTGGCGTTTACTCTTCTATCTTAGTATTGAGGTCAGTCTGTGTGGCATCCTAAGCACGCATCAGACTACCTCTTCTATTGTTTAGGTCTTGGGAAGAGCCAACCATTCTAAGGTCTTGTGTACCCTCCTAGTATCGTTCCTTGTGTATACCTATCTTGACGTATTCTGTATCTGTCTAGACGTGCCGACCACTCTAAGGATCGGAAGGGTAGTGAGCGGTCTGCGTAAAGGGACCACCATCTTGGTAACCAGGGGGATCCGTGACATTACGTCAGGGCATATGGATCCCGCAGACCTCTCTTCTCAGTTGACAAGAATTGCAGCCCGACAAGAAGAGCAGGACCACAGGATGGACCAAATTGCTCTTGCTCTGCAAACCTTGTTGAATCGATCCACTACTGGTACTGCAAGTCCTCCAGAACCAGTATTGCCTAGGGCCAGTTCGGCCTCACCCGAGGGGTGTAGGCTCAGTATGAAGGCACCCGTACGCTATGATGGTACGCCTAACTTGTGTCGGGGTTTTTTGACCCAACTAGAGATTCTATTCGAGAACAATTCAGGCTCCTGTGTATCCGATAAAGCCAAAGTAGGCTACCTAATTAACCATTTAACTGATAAAGCGTTACTGTGGGCCACGCCATTGTGGGAAAACAAAGCCCATCATATATGACTATGAGGGCTTTACCTCTGAACTAAAACGTACGTTTGATCCCTCTAGAAGGGCCACCAATGCAGGCAGGTCCTTATTCCACATTAAGCAAGGTAATAGGAGAGTCTCCGACTATGCCATAGAATTTAAGACCTTGACTTCTGAGGTACACTGGCCTAACGACGTTTTAACCTTGGCGTTTACCGAAGGCCTGAACGAGGCTTTGATGTTTGAGCTGGCTCCCTTGAAGTTGCCAGAACATCTGGACCATTTGGTTGATTTCTGTATTGCCATGGACGACCAAATTAGGGACAGGAGGCATTCTAGAGACAGACCCAGAAGGGTTTTGCCTCCTTTACCCTTGGTACCCAGACACACCAATACGTCAGGTACTTCAGAGCCAGAAAGAACCGATCTACCGGTCGTAGAACCCATGCAGATAGGTAGAACAGGTATTTCAGAGGCTGAGAGAACTTACAGAAGGGAAAGGGGGCTCTGTTTTTACTGTGCCGGGGCAGGGCATTTTCGTCTTCAATGTCCTCAAAGACCCAGGGGTGGCAGGGGTGACACTGGCAAGCCGGGCCAGAGAACACCTACTAGCCAGGTAATCGGTTCGCTCTATGCCTCCTTTGTTGATAACGAAAAAAAAAAAAACCCGGATTCTGGTGCCCATCTCCTTAACCTGGGAGGGGGTGCACCTCGAGACTGAGGCGTTCCTAGACTCTGGAGCCTCAGGTAACTTTATGGATAGAGTGTTTGCCTCCAAGAACCTCATGCCTCTAGTTCTCAAAGAAAGACCTCTAATGGTGGAGGCCATAGACGGGAAACCCTTGTCATGTCCCCATATCACCCACGACACTATAGAGGTATGCATGAACACAGGGGTTTTGCACCGGGAAACCATACGATTCCAGATTATTGACTCTCCCTCATGCCCCGTCGTCCTAGGGTTTCCATGGTTGACTGAGCATAACCCAGTGATTGATTGGGTCCAGAGAGACATAAAATGTTGGGGTCCCAGTTGCCAGTTGAAATGCATGGGCAGGGTCACTGTTATTGGTAGCCTTAATATCGCCACAGCACCTCCTTTATCCACAGTAGTCCCTGACTGTTATCAGGCATTAAAGGAGGTTTTTTCGAAGGCCAGGACTGAGGTTTTACCACCACATCGCCCGTATGACTGTGCCATAGAGTTACTTCCCGGTACTATGCCTCCCAGAGGACATGTATACCCCTTGTCGCAAAAGGAGAACGACATTATGGAGGAGTATATAAAAGAGAATCTCGAGCGTGGATTCATTAGACGGTCCTCCTCCCCAGCAGGAGCTGGTTTCTTTTTCGTCTCCAAGAAAGAGGGAGACTTGCGACCATGCATAGATTATAGAGGTTTAAACAGAATAACCATAAGAAATGCATATCCCATACCCCTTATAACAGAGTTGTTCGACCGACTGAAAGGGGCCCGTATATACACGAAGCTCGATTTACGCGGGGCCTACAATCTGATAAGGGTGAAAAAGGGGCACGAGTGGAAGACGGCTTTTAATACGCATAGCGGGCATTACGAATACCTGGTAATGCCCTTTGGCTTATGTAACGCGCCAGCTGTGTTTCAGGATCTCATAAATGACACCCTAAGGGATTTTCTGCAAACATTCGTCATAGTGTATCTCGATGACATCCTGATATACTCTCCAGATAAGGAGACCCATCACGCCCATGTGCAACAAGTGTTAAGGAGACTATTGAAGGCCGGCTTATACTGCAAATTAGAAAAGTGCCTATTTGATATAGAGAAGGTGCACTTCCTTGGGTATATCATAACCCCTGAGGGGTTTCAGATGGATCCTGGTAAATTGTCGGCAATCCTCGACTGGCCCCTACCCCAAGGGCTTAAAGCCATTCAGAGGTTTCTAGGTTTTACCAACTATTATCGAAGGTTCATTAAAGACTTTTCGGCCTTGGTAGCTCCTCTCACGGCCATGACTAGGAAAGGGGTGGGAAATCAGAAATGGACACCCCAGGCCAGGCAAGCCTTCGAGGCCCTCAAACAGGCATTCACGACTGCCCCTGTTCTCCGACATCCTGATCCAGCTCTGCCCTTCCAACTCGAGGTTGACGCCTCCGAACTCGGTCTTGGAGCAGTCTTGTCCCAAAGGCGGGCACCCGATAAACCTTTGCATCCATGCGGCTTCTATTCCCGGAAGTTGTCTCCGGCCGAGAGAAACTATGACATCGGTAATAGAGAGTTGTTAGCAGTTATCGCAGCCTTGGCAGAGTGGAGATACTTATTAGAGGGATCTACGGACCCAATCGTTATCATAACTGATCATAAGAATCTCACGTACATTGGAGACGCGAAACGATTGAACGCCAGACAAGCGAGATGGTCTTTGTTTCTTTCAAGTTTTAATTTCGTCCTCACATATAGACCTGGGTCAAGAAACATTAAAGCAGATGCGTTATCTAGACAGTATGAATCCTATGAACATAACGTGCAGGATCAACATCCCATTGTACCTCAGGAGAGGATTATAGCCTCTACCACGATTAGTGTCTCATCCCCTCTGATGATCCGATTGCAGACTGTCCAAGATAAGGCTCCGGGGGGGAGGCCTCCCGCGAAGCTCTTTGTACCTGAGAAGGAAGAGAAGAAGTCCTTAAGATTTACCATGACAATAAAACCTCTGGGCATATGGGGATCACCAAAACAGTGGCTAGCATCCGAAAACTGCTATGGTGGCCCACGATGCGCCGGGATATTAAAGATTACATAGCCGTGTGCGAGGTATGCACAAGAAATAAGAGTCCTAAGACAGCGCCCATTGGTTTACTCCAGCCCCTGCCTATCCCCGAACGACCATGGTCGCAGATAGCCATGGATTTTATAGTAGAGTTACCCGAGTCCAAAGGGAATACTGTTATACTCACGATTATAGATCGCTTTTCCAAAATGGGTCACTATGTTCCTCTTCGGAAGCTACCGTCAGCAGCCGAGCTGGTGCCCATTTTCATCGCCAACGTGGTCCGCATACACGGTATCCCTCTTGGGATTGTTTCTGATAGGGGGACCCAGTTTGTCTCCAGATTCTGGAGGGGGTTCTGCAAGAATGTGGGAATAGACCTGTCCTTCTCCTCGGCCTATCACCCCCAAACGAACGGGGCAGCAGAAAGGGCCAATCAAAATGTTGAGAAGTATCTCAGGTGTTTCATATCTGAACGACAGGATAATTGGTCAGACCTGCTACCTTGGGCCGAGTATGCCCTAAACAGTGCCGTGAGTGAAGCCAGTGGTCATTCCCCTTTCTTCACGGTTTACGGATTTGATCCTCCCGTGCTTCCCACTGCATTTCCTGATACCGCGATTCCTGCTCTGGATGAGCACTTGGCGTCATTGACTGAGACCTGGGGGAGGGTTAAGGCACTGGAGAGGAGCAGTATTGTCCAGAAAACGAAGGCCGATAGACGTAGGGGACCAGCACCTGTGTATCAAGTCGGGGACAGGGTTTGGCTTTCTTCGCGGAACATTAAGCTCTTAGTGCCATCGATGAAACTAGCCCCCAGATACATAGGCCCTTACAAGATACTGCGGCGACTCAGCCCGGTCTCCTATGCCTTGGCACTGCCCTCCCATATCAGGATACACAACGTGTTCCACGTGAGCCTTTTAAAACCGCTTTTGTGTAATCGGTACACCAGGGCCCGTGTCCCCCTCCTCCGGTCTCTGTGGAGGGCGAGGAGGAGTTTGAAGTTAAGGCCATTCTGGACGCCAGGGTTTCTAGGGGGTCCTTCAGTACTTAGTGGACTGGGTGGGCTACGGTCCGGAGGACCGCTCTTGGCTTCCGGCTACTGAGGTTCATGCCCCTCGCTTGGTGAAGGCCTTCTATTTGGCTCATCCCTGTGCCCCTGGGGGTCGTCCAGTGGCCGCCCGTAGAGGGGGGGTTCTGTGACGGTTGTCCGCGGCCCCCCTTCCGGCGCCTGGCAGCGGCTTCCTCGCTGCTCGCTGGCCAGGCGCCGAGTGATATCGCGGAACGCTTCCGCACACGTGGGACGCCGGGGGGGGGGCCAGGCGTATGACGCGGACCCGCAGAGTTTAAAGCCCGGCTTCTCATTCTCACTGGTGCCCTGACGTGGTAGTTACTTCCCGCAGAGCTCTTGTATTCTGTTGTAAATTATTGGCTATTCTGTGTATTGACCCTTGGCATTTGGCAAACGAACCATTCTGTGTACCGACCCCTGGCATTGGCAAACGAACCATTCTGTGTACCGACCCCTGGCATTGGCAAACGAACCATTCTGTGTACCGACCCCTGGCATTGGCAAACAAACTATTCTGTGCATAACCCCTGGTATTGGCGTTTACTCTTCTATCTTAGTATTGAGGTCAGTCTGTGTGGCATCCTAAGCACGCATCAGACTACCTCTTCTATTGTTTAGGTCTTGGGAAGAGCCAACCATTCTAAGGTCTTGTGTACCCTCCTAGTATCGTTCCTTGTGTATACCTATCTTGACGTATTCTGTATCTGTCTAGACGTGCCGACCACTCTAAGGATCGGAAGGGTAGTGAGCGGTCTGCGTAAAGGGACCACCATCTTGGTAACCAGGGGGATCCGTGACACCATGGAGGAAGAGAAACGATGGAACAGCAGTTGGAGCCACATTTCTACGTGCCAGGACTGTCAGTAGTCTGCAAAGCAATAGCCCAGCAGTGTGTGACATGGGCCTGTTCTTGGATTATTTTTGGCACATCTCAACCTCCAGGGAAGCAGCCAATCGGGCTATCCCCAATGGCTTTGTTACAGATAGATTTCACGGTGTTGCCGCCCTGCAGAGGATACAAATATCTACTGGTAATGGTGTGTACCCTGACAGGATGGGTAGAAGCTTTCCCGACAAGAACGGAGAAGACAGTGGAAGTGGTGAAAAGTCTGATGAAAGAAATAATACCACGTTATGGACTTCCTCTCGAGATAGGGTCGGACAATGGCCCTGCATGCATACAGAACTGTTTACAACAGCTCACCCGTCTGTTGGGCATTACCTACATACTGAAGCTACATACTGCCTACAGGGAAAAGTCGAGAGAATGAACCGCACCCTAAAGACTTTGATGTCCAAACTGTGCCAAGAGACGTCACTAGGCTGGTTGGATGTGCTGCCGATAGTCCTATTGCATATTAGGTGCAGGCCAGCCCACCAATTGAAGCTAAGTCCGTACGAGTTTATGTTCGGATGGCCTACCCCTCTGATTAGTGGACTAAGGGGGGACCTTCGGGCATTGGGAGAAACTAAACTAAATGATCAGGTTGTACTGTTAGGTAAATCAATGCAGAAATTGAATACTTGGGTGGGAGATAATGTACCTCACTTTTTATATCCCCCACTGCATAAGTATTGTCCAGGTGACTCAGTATGGGTGAAGGAGTGGAAAAATGATCCACTAGGCCCAAAATGGAGAGGTCCTTACCTTGTCCTGTTATCAACCCCTGCAGCAGTGAAGGTTGCCGAGGTGGTCCCGTGGATACATCACTCCAGACTGAAGGTAGCTGCAGCCAATCCTGAACCAGCATGGAAGGTCGTCACCAACGAGACCAATCCACTGAGGCTGAAGCTGACAAAGACCACAGTCGAGAGCACCTGAGAGATTTAACTCAAAGCACCCAAAATATTCAACAAGTGGGTGTTTTGACGGACACAATAAGGCCTGACCATCCACCAACAGGGGTACAAAGGGATCCCCCGGGGGATGCCCAAAGGGTTATTTTTAGGGGCCCGGCCCCCAACTTTTGATCAGCCGGAAATGTCTTTTGTTTTTGAAATTCCGGTGGGGAGGGATTGGGTTTATGTGACCGTGAAAAGAATTGCCCAAGGGATTTTGACATTTGGGGTACTGATTTTGTACCTTGCAAACTTGATTTATGGACTCTCGCATGGAGTATGCCCCAGGTGCCCAAGCACCACCAAGAAAGTGGATATCTCCCATATCTGGAAAGGTACGCACCCGGTGATGGAGAATCGTACTATGTGGAGACAAAAGCGAGAGGCGACGTCCGAAATTTTGCCAAGAGGACATTTACTTGTGCAATTTAAATATGACTATGCTAAAAAGTCTGGGCAAACCGCATGCTGGGTGTGTAGTAGACTGCACCCAGAGACCATCCACATACCATTTGCCTCTGTTCCAATGAATTTGAGTATGTTTGCGTCAGGAAATGTCACAATACATGCTTTTGATGCACCAACGGAAAAAACAGAATCATTCAGTCCCGAGTACCCCATAATAGGGCCAGTATACCCACCAGAATGGTGCTTTCAACTAGGACCAGATAGAGAATCAAATAACAAGGGTGGAGGGTGTTATTCAAGTAAGTTCAACTGGACATCATACAGTACATTTACACCTTTAACACAAAGGAGCAGTCAAATTTTCTATACATAAAATGTAGAAAGCTCACAAGTGATCAGGAGGAGGTGATTGCGAATGTGACAAATGGAAGGCAGAGTGCATTGGATATGATGAAACGACTGAGACAACTGATGATAGAAATAGCAAAGGGAACACTACACTTGTCACCATTTATATTGAAAGGGGGATACCAGGTGTGTTGTGAAAGGGTGTGTTACACATGGGTGCCACCAACAATAACGGGAATGTGTTATTTGGCTAAACTGATTCCAATACAGAGAGTAAGGGAAGATAACACAGATACAGACACAGCACTTGACCCTAGGTACCCACTGGTGTTTGAAAAACAGAAGAGAGAGCTGTTTAGAAAGGCGGATCGAAAATATGGGCATGGCTGCCGGCATGGACTGGATGGGGAAGAGAGTTGATGGTAAGAATGAACAGTTATGCCAGTCTGATGGACGAGATTCTGAATAAGCCTAGTATGGATATTCAGTTGCTGAATCTGGAGGTACGTGAGATACGGAAGGTACAAATGATACATGATATGGCACTAGAACAGATCAGTGCGGCTCTGAATGGATTGTGTGAGATGACAATGCATTATGAATGTTGCACCTTCATCAAGAACACCACACATGACGTCCCTGACTACTACCAGGTAATCCAAGATCACCAGGAGAAGGTAGCACAGTTGCAGAACACAGCAAGGAGGATCGCTGCTGAAGGCTGGAATCCACTCCGTGGGTTCGGAGCAATTGGAGATTGGTTCGGATCCATTCTGAGATTTATCTCACAGATTGGATCCATGATTCTGATGTTGGTGGTGATCTTGGTCGTAGGAACACTGATGTACCGCATAGGGCTATGTCTATGGCCACTATGCAAGAGAGCACTGACCCCCACACAGACACAAAAGATACCACTGATTATCCCACAAGACATGTTCCCAACGAAAATAGGTCCCCTAAAGTACGAGGAACTTAATAATAATATTAGTGGGGTGTAATGGCTACAAGTCTCAGGAGAAGAACCTTCGGGGCTCACTCTTTGCGATTCAATCCTGTGAGAGCATTCTGTGTGACGTCACAAAGTTTGCCTTTCCTGAAGAGATTCGTGTTCAGACAATCATTGCTCGTGTCCGGTCTGGCCTCGTCCCGAGTGAACCTAGCAGATTCCGGTAACAGTGGCGCTCTGTGACACGCTCCTACACACCGCACATTACTGTATCACAGAGCTTCACAGCAATAAAAGTCACAGTATTGTACGGTGTGTATGAGTGTATCACAGAACTCCACAGCAATAAAACTCATGCTCATACACACCGCACATTACTGTGAGTTTTATTGCTATGGCGCCCTGTGATACGTTCATACACACCGCACATTACTGTATCACAAAGCTACACAGAAATAAATCTCACAGTAAGGTACGGTGTATATGAGCGTATCACAGAGCTCCCCGGCCTGGAGAGGTAAAACTCTGCGCTGGGATGCAGTGGGGGGGTCTATCCACCTGGCAGAGGGGTGTAGCCCCCCTGTGCTGGTGCAGGCTCTTGGCTTGGGTCCCCGGTGTTGTGGGCCATGCTGGGAGGCTGCCGGGGCCCTGGCTCATAAGGTGCTTCAGGCTAGGGGGGGAGGCGCCTCTTACTGGTATCCCGCCGAGCAGCGGAGATGCAAGTTCAGGGTGGCCCGGGCTCCCCATGTCGTTGACTCTGCTCGGAATGACGATTTCCGGTGGCGGGAGGCTCAGGATCCGGGGGTAACGTTGGGCAAGCAGACTCCGGAGATTCTTCCTGACACCGGCACAGTGCCCGCCGACTGAGCCCACACACATGCGGTCAAGTGTGGGAGAGCAGCAGCGAGAGCCAGAGCCCAGATGCGTGTGGGTGGGCCAGATCTCAAACTCTCAATCTGCGATGAGATCCGGCTTGCCCACCCGCGCCTTAATCTGGCGCTCGCTCTCCCACTCCTGGCCGGCCGCATGTATGTGGGCGGGATCGGCGCCGCCGATAAAAAAAAAAAAATAGTTACTCCAAACTGCTCCATTGTCGGATCGGCCCTGGATCTGGCCCTACTTGAGTCCCAGGCGTCTTCTGGCGATTTCTATAGAAAGCCTTGAAGGAACTCTAATGAACATTGGCCTCCCCTCTACCCCTTCCTTCTGCCCTTAAATAATTGGGCAGATATTGCTGACAGCATTTGCCCAATAAGTTTTAACAATTTTTTTTTCCCTCTCCATGCGCTGCTCCTCCTCAACTCAGGGGCTTCTGAATCCAGACGTACCTGCAGCTTCCAACACAATTTGCGTACATGTACAACTTGTGTATCTTAGGTAATGCAAATTGCGCTTTGCTCGGTACTTGCACACCTTACGCACGCAAATTCTGTAGCGCCTGTGCAGAATGATGGATCGGAGCTACACGTGCAGATCCGATCCATTGGCTGTGCTTCTGAGACCGCTTGCTACCGTGGGTTGTATAAAGGGTGACGTCAGCAGGAATTGTGTACTGACATCACAAGTGAGCGGATTGGTGATCAGCAGGCTGGAAATTCAAATTCCCGGTTGCCAGCGACACTGGGTGGGATTCACCCAGCGATTACACCACAATTGGCTCCAGAGGGAGGGGTGACAATCCACACATCTTGGCCACATTAGAAAGCTATCGTGGTCAGGATGTGTAGTGTGTCCCTTTTTTAATAAGTAAAGTATGGGGAAAGAAGCGCTTTTACGTATTATAAAATATTTTCCTCTATATGTGTCACTGGGCGCATCCATTGTGTGATATTTTCCTCTATATGTGTCACTGGGCGCATCCATTGTGTGATATTTTCCTCTATGTGTGTCACTGGGTGCATCCATTGTGTGATATTTTCCTCTATATGTGTCACTGGGTGCATCCATTGTGTGATATTTTCCTCTATATGTGTCACTGGGTGCATCCATTGTGTGATATTTTCCTCTATATGTGTCACTGGGTGCATCCATTGTGTGATATTTTCCTCTATATGTGTCACTGGGTGCATCCATTGTGTGATATTTTGTGTTGTAAACTGCCCCCCACACACAGTATCTTCCCATCACTTGCTCCTCACTGTGTGGCTTTGGTCATAGAATGGAGTGAATGGGTCAGTCATCGACTCACATCATTGTATTGCATGGGATGTATTCAAAGGACATCACCAGGGGGTAGATTAGAAGTCTTTTAAGCTCCCTGTTTTATCGCATTCAGCTGCCAGCTCTTATCTCGAGTAGCCTGAAGAACAATAGCCCCCTGCAGCCTTGTCTAAACATTCCCTCTCCATTTTATTAAACTGTCAAACACTGTAGATTGGATAAACCACATAAGGAAAGAATAAAACTTTTGATAAATGTGGCATCATGGTAAAAATCAACAAAATGGAAACAGGAGATTAAAAGAAAATAACTTTATTTTTCCTTTTTACATGCAATTACTTCAAACAAAAAAATGGCAGCATGTGCTTTTATAAGGTGGTTTTGTTTGTAATGCACACATAATCTAATTACAGCTTATGTAAGTGGTACAGTGCCTTTAAATAATGGGGAAAATCCTTACCCTGACCTACAAAACCCTCACTAACTCAGCTCCCCACTACCTGTCCTCAATAATCACCAAATACACCCCAGCCCGCTCCCTAAGGTCAAACGGTGACCTGCGCCTAGCTTCTCCCCGCATCACCTCTTCCCATGATAGACTGCAGGATTTCTCACGCGCAGCCCCCACTCTCTGGAACGCTCTCCCTCGTACTGTCAGACTTTCTCCTAGTTTCCCTTCCTTCAAACACTCCCTTAACACATTCCTATTCAGGCAAGCCGACCACCCGACTCACTGATACACCTCACTACCCCAACCAGCTCATCACTCTCACCTTGCAGTCCGTCACTCTCACCTTGCAGTCCGTCACTCTCACCTTGCAGTCCTCTCCTCCTGTTTCCACGCCCAACCCACGTAGATTGTAAATTCTCAGGGGAATAGGGCCCTCGTTGTACTGGTTTATCAAACGTTGTTCAGTCTGAATATATTGTAATTGTAACTCTGTCTATATTGTGCCAATTGTTCAGCGCTGTGGAATATGCTGGCGCTTTATAGAAAAAGAATAAGAATAATAAATGCTGTTGATAACAGTAACCATTTGGGCTTTTATGTTGCAATCCAAGTTTACCACTAGATGGCAGTACCTACTAATCTTACAGCCCACACCACAAAACCTGCAATATCAGCACATGAGGTGGTAATATATCTATAGGTGACCTGTCGTCGTCCCCCCTGATATCCCATCAGGCCTTGCAGATGGCTCCGTTCTGCTCACGCAGAGCATTAAGCAGGGCTGTCAAACTCACGGCCGCCCAGGTGTTGATGCCTACAATTGCCAGATTTCCTTCAATGCAATTGATGGTCAGGGAATCATGGGAGTTGTTGTTCAGGAACCTCTGGGATGCCCAGAGTTTGACAGACCTGGCATAAAGGTTTAATGATTTATTCCTTTATGAAATATTGCAGAATATCATTTAATTTGTTTGACAGATGCTGACATTACGCTGGTCTGTGGGTATTTATCAGGGCCGGCCTGTCTATGGGTCCCTCCCCCAGGCCAATCTGTGAGCTGTGTGGTGTGTTTAGGCAGGCTCTGTGTGTGTGTTTAGGCAGGCTCTGTGTGTGTGTGTGTGTGTGTTTAGGCAGGCTCTGGGTGTGGTGTGTTTAGGCAGGCTCTGTGTGTGTGTTTAGGCAGGCTCTGTGTGTGTGTGTGTGTGTGTGTGTTTAGGCAGGCTCTGGGTGTGTGTGTGTTTAGGACATTATCACCCATTATCCACAGACACCCACATCTCAACTGATCCCCTGCATACTTTTGCTGGTAGGACCCCCATCACCCAGTATTCGCAGGCACCCACATTGTAACCTTGGCCTTTTTCTGTTTTTTTTTTATTTATTTTTGTTTTTCTCCACCACATTTGCTTTGCTAATTAGCATGTGAATCTCCTGCCCTATTGACACAGCCCATCCAGCATCAGGTGTTTACCCTTTAACTGCCTGAATGCAATCAGTCCGCCCTATATAACCACTAAGACTGGCTCCATTTGAGCCTTGGCTCTTGTGACATCCCTAAGTGGACGTTCAGAGTTGATTCCTGGAGGTGCGGGACTGGAGGAAGGAACTGCAAGGCCCACTTTTTACAACCGGGTAAACACACGTCTATATCATGCTTTCTCTTACGCTTCTACTCTTTACTTCTACCTTTCTCCTTAAATGGAACTCCTGCCCCTCTACCACCGACCCCTACACTATCTGCATCTCTCCCTCCCTCCTCTCGTCCCACATGATGGCCTCACATGAGCTCCTTTGTTTCCTCAGAACATGGTCTCCCTCTAACTCTCGTGCTGCCAATCACTCCCACTCCCACAAATCCCATTCCCACCTTCTCTTTCTCACCCTCCTGCTGTTACTCTATTCAGGTGACATATCCCCTAACCCTGGCCCCACAACACATCCAATACTTCCCTCTCATCCTATCTCCATCGCACATAAATCACCTCCCTGCAAGCCCAGCAACCTCATACCCATAATCCCTCAGCGCCTGTCCTCTTTCTCCTGCGCCCTCTGGAACGCTCACTCTGTGTGCAACAAACTCACAGCCATCCATGACCTCTTCCTTTCAAACTCCTTCAACCTCCTAGCTTTAACTGAAACCTGGCTAACTCCCTCTGACACGGCCTCCGTTGCTGCTCTCTCACATGGCGGTCTACACTTGAGCCACACCCCCAGACCAGGTGAGAGAAATGGTGGCGGGGTCGGACTCCTGCTCTCTCCCACCTGCACCTATCAGCATCTCCCTCCACCCCCATCCCTCTCCTTCTCCTCCTTCAAGACACACTGCATCCACCTGTTCTCTCCTCTGGCTCTCAGGGTGGCAGTCATCTACCGCCCACCGGGACCAACCTCCCAGTTCTTTGACCACTTTGCTACCTGGCTTTCTCACTTCCTGTCTTCTAATCTTCCATGCCTAATTCTCGGACTTCAACATTCCCATTGACGATCCTTCCGCCCCTGCTGCCTCCAAACTTCTTTCACTCACGTCCTCCCTTGGACTCACACAATCCTCCCTCCTCCCTACCCACCGCGATGGTCACGCTATTGACCTTGTCTTTTCCAACCTCTGCTCCATTTCGGAGTTCAAATGTCGCCCTTTCCCCATCTCTGACCATCACCTTCTCTCTTTCAACCTATCTGGACTTCCTAAACACCCTGCTCCCCCACCCCGCACACACACTCGCAGAAATCTACATGCTGTGGACCCCCATCAATTCTCCAACCTACTTCACCACCTCCCTCATACCTCATCCTTCACCTGCCCTGATGCTGCCACTAATCACTACAACACTACGCTTATCTCTGCTCTAGACACTCTTGCTCCTCTTCGACTCTGTAAGGCCCCACGCTGCCAGCTTCAGCCCTGGCACACCCTCCAGACACGCTACCTGCAAAGATGCTCTCGCACCGCAGAGCGTGCCTGGAGGAAATCCCGCTCTGAAGCTGATTTTGTTCACTTCAAGTTTATTCTCCGGTCATACACCTCTGCCCTCCACTTGGCCAAACAATCCTTCTTCTCATCTCTTATATCTACGCTGTCCTCCAACCCTAAACGGCTCTGGTCCACCTTCAACACCCTCCTCTACCCACCTGCACCTCCCCCACAGCTGCCTTCAGCGCTCAAGACCTGGCAGACTACTTCCTCAGTAAAACTCTAACTATCAGAAGCAACATCCCAACACAAGATAGTTATCTGCCACCTCCACTCCCACAGGTCCCCTCTGCCACCCTCTGCCGCTTCCTCCCAGCCACTGAGGAGGAAGTCAATTCCTTATTGTCCTCCTCACATCTCACCACGTGCCCGCTTGACCCCATTCCCTCACATCTAATTCCTCCCCTCTCCTCCTCCCTCACCCCTGCTCTCACACACATCTTCAACCTATCTCTCTCCACTGGCTCCTTTCCATCCGCCTTCAAACACGCGCTAGTTACCCCTTTACTAAAGAAACCATCCCTAGATCCCAACTCTCCATCCAACTACCGCCCTGTATCCCTGCTTCCCTTCATATCAAAGCTCTTAGAAAAACTAGTCTTCAACCGCCTCTCCCTCTTCCTGTCCTCCAATTCCCTACTTCACCCCCTGCAATCTGGCTTCCGTCCCCTACACTCAACTGAAACTGCCCTCACCAAAGTCACCAACGACCTCCTAACTGCTAAAAAACACAGCCACTATTCTATTCTCATCCTGCTTGACCTCTCGGCTGCTTTTGACACTGTTGACCACCCCCTCCTTCTACAGACCCTCAACTCTCTGGGTCTCGGTGACACTGCACTTGCTTGGGTTGACTCCTATTTATCCAACAGGTCCTTCTGTGTGTCCTTTGCTGGTAACTCCTCCTCCTCATTGCCTCTATCTGTTGGTGTACCTCAAGGCTCTGTCCTTGGTCCTCTGCTCTTTTCCATCTACACCTCCTCCCTGGGCAAAATCATCAACAGCTTTGGCTTTAATTACCACCTCTACGCTGATGACACTCAGATCTACCTCTCTACCCCTGATCTCGTACCCCCTGTCCTCTCAAAAGTCAGTGACTGTTTATCTGGCATCTCCTCCTGGATGGCCTCCCATCACCTAAAGATCAACATGTCAAAGACTGAACTCCTACTTATTCCTCCCTCCAACGCCTCCCCACCTCCTGACTTCTCTATCACGGTGGAGGGTATCACCATCTCCCCATCAAACCAAGTTCGCTGCCTTGGAGTTACACTTGACTCTGCTCTTTCCTTCATCCCCCACATCAAGTCTTTTTCCTCCTCCTGCCGATACCAACTGCGTAATATTTCCAGAATTCGGCCATTTCTTACCGCTGTCACCACAAAACAACTCATACACGCCCTGGTAATCTCCCGGCTCGACTATTGCAATAATCTCTTATCTGGCCTCCCTCTGTCCCACCTCTCCCCCCTACAATCCATCCTGAACGCCTCCGCCAGGCTAATTCACCTCACCCGCCGCTCTGTCTCTGCCGCTCCCCTCTGCGAGTCCCTTCACTGGCTCCCCATCCACTGCAGAATTAAGTTCAAAATCCTTATCCTTACCTACAAAACCCTCACTAACTCAGCTCCCCACTACCTGTCCTCACTAATCACCAAATACACCCCAGCCCGCTCCCTAAGGTCAAACAGTGACCTGCGCCTAGCTTCTCCCCGCATCACCTCTTCCCATGATAGACTGCAGGATTTCTCACGCGCAGCCCCTACTCTCTGGAACGCTCTCCCTCGTACTGTCAGACTTTCCCCTAACTTCTCTTCCTTCAAACGCTCCCTTAAAACATTCCTATTTAGGGAAGCCTACCACCCAACTCACTGACGCAACCATCAATCACTCTCACCTTACAGTCCTCTCCTCCTGTTTCCAACCCCAACCCTCCCAGATTGTGAGTTCCTACGGGAATAGGGCCCTCATCTCCTCCTGTACTGTTTGTCAAATGTTGTTCAATGTATTGTAACTCTGTCTATACTGTGCTTATTGTACAGCGCTGCGGAATATGCTGGCGCTTTATAAATAAAGAATAATAATAATAATTAGGCAGGCTCTGTGTGTGTGTGTGTGTGTGTGTGTGTGGTTTAGGCAGGCTGTGTGTGTGTGTGTGTGTGTTTTTATGCAGGCTCTGGGTGTGTGTGTGTTTAGGCAGGCTCTGGGCGTGTGGGTGTGTGTGTGTTTAGGCATGGTGTGTGTGTTTAGGCATGGTGTGTGTGTGTTTAGGCATGGTGTGTGTGTGTGTGTGTTTAGGCAGGCTATGTGTGTGTGTTTAGGCAGGCTATGTGTGTGTGTTTAGGCAGGCTGTGTGTGTGTGTTTAGGCAGGCTGTGTGTGTGTGTTTAGGCAGGCTATGTGTGTGTGTTTAGGCAGGCTATGTGTGTGTGTGTTTAGGCAGGCTATGTGTGTGTGTGTTTAGGCAGGCTATGTGTGTGTGTGTTTAGGCAGGCTCTGTGCGTGTGTGTGTGTGTTTAGGCAGGGTGTGTGTGTGTGTGTGTGTTTAGGCAGGCTATGTGTGTGTGTTTAGGCAGGCTATGTGTGTGTGTTTAGGCAGGCTATGTGTGTGTGTTTAGGCAGGCTATGTGTGTGTGTTTAGGCAGGCTGTGTGTGTGTGTTTAGGCAGGCTATGTGTGTGTGTTTAGGCAGGCTATGTGTGTGTGTGTTTAGGCAGGCTATGTGTGTGTGTGTTTAGGCAGGCTATGTGTGTGTGTTTTTATGCAGGCTCTGGGTGTGTGTGTGTTTAGGCAGGCTCTGGGCGTGTGTGTGTGTGTGTGGTGTGTTTAGGCAGGCTCTGGGTGTGTGTGTGTGTGTGTGTGTTTAGGCAGGCTCTGGGTGTGTGTGTGTTTAGGCAGGCTCTGGGTGTGTGTGTGTGTGTGTGTTTAGGCAGGCTCTGGGTGTGTGTGTGTGTGTTTTAGGCAGGCTGGGTGTGTGTGTTTAGGCAGGCTCTGGGTGTGTGTGTTTAGGCAGGCTGTGTGTGTGTGTTTAGGCAGGCTCTGTGTGTGTGTGTGTGTGGTGTGTGTGTATTTAGGCAGGCTCTGTGTGTGTGTATTTAGGCAGGCTCTGTATGTGTGTGTGTGTGTTTAGGCAGGCTCTGGGTGTGTGTGTGTGTGTGTGTGTGTGTTTAGGCAGGCTCTGGGTGTGTGTGTGTGTGTGTGTGTGTGTTTAGGCAGGCTCTGTGTGTGTGTGTGTTGTGTGTGTGTTTAGGCAGGCTCTGGGTGTGTGTGTGTGTGTTTAGGCAGGCTCTGGGTGTGTGTGTGTGTGTTTAGGCAGGCTCTGGGTGTGTGTGTGTGTGTGTTTAGGCAGGCTCTGGGTGTGTGTGTGTGTATTTAGGCAGGCTCTGGGTGTGTGTGTGTTTAGGCAGGCTCTGGGTGTGTGTGTGTGTGTTTAGGCAGGCTCTGGGTGTGTGTGTGCGTTTAGGCAGGCTCTGTGTGTGTGTGTGTTTGTGTTTAGTGTTGCAGACCCCGTTCAGAGGGCCAGCAGACAGATGTAAATACCTGTAAAAACAGGAAAGAATGAGGAGACAGACAGATTGGCTGCTTGTTCCATAGTATCCTCGTGGTTATCTCTTTATTAAATGCATATTTTCCAAATGCTTTTAAAACAATAACATTTTCATTCTAAATGACCTATTAGCATGTCATCTTCATTTTCGCAAAATATCTAACTTTCCCTGTGGAAAGTTGTGTGAATCCGTCTCACAGACTATACATCCTATTATATACAGTGTGCAGCGTGCTACAGCTATTCCTTTTCCTTCTGCACATAAGGGGATGTCATATCTGCCAAGACATAGAACAATTCCTTTCTAATAACAAATAATAATGCATCTAAGATTTCTGCATATTGAGTACATTTAAATGTACATAACTGACTCTGCATCAGGAAATACTGCTTTTACCATTATTATTGCAGAGTAACTGGAGCCTTCACCCTCCTAGTGTTTACATTAAGGATATCTCTTATTGTCTCCCATCTGACTCTCTGCACAGTTAATACAGCTGTATATAACATGGATTCTTTATTTTAAGTGTTTGGGAGTTACTTCCTGCTTTAGGCTTACCTGTAAAAACAGGAAAGAATGAGGAGACAGACAGATTGGCTGCTTGTTCCATAGTATCCTCGTGGTTATGAGGGTAAGCAGGAACACATCACCAGTGCCACACCTATAATCTTCCCCCAATCCTTCCTGAACATAAGACCCTGTGTGTCATAATAACAGTCCCCTGCTGCTGCAGAGCAGAGAGCTGCATTCTCATAGTGACTTGTTATAGGCACCATATACCACATAGAAAACATAAACACATACCTTTCAATGTCACCACTATACATGACAATTACTTACTTTATACAATTGTGCACATACCTCGTATGTGTCACATCCTCCCCGACAAAATAAAATGGGCACCAGCTACAAAAAATATATATACACTCAGGCGCAAGATTACTATGTCCAGAACACCACTTTCTTAACTTAATATGCTGCCCCTGTGGGAATGCATGGTACCATATTGTATGAGTCGTGAAACGGGTAGTATGAGAGTGGTGGCATATAATATGGTGTAGCCAATACAGGTAAGTGAGGAAAGGTATATGCTGCTACACTGTAGAGCATAGTCTGTGGTTGTAGCGATGGTTGACCCAGTGTTTCGTACGTAAACACTTGTCTTGGCTTACTCCCTCTCACTGACCGTCTTGGTTCGATACAGCTTTCTGATGTCAGACTTTCTGCTTCATCAGGCAGGGCACTGATAAATTTGGATTTAAAGCAAACAAAACAAACTCCCTATAATAATTACCATTTATGAAATTTCAATAAACCTTTTCTAGTTTCTTCTCATATATCAAAGTTGAAAACTGGGCGCGGCGCATCACCATGATGAGAGACAACAAAATCAGCCACAAAGCAATGTAGCGTCAGTCCTGTCTGAAATATCCTTCCTTAGACAGGTCTTTTATTAGATTTCAAAGAACTTATAGCCAATCAGCATACAGATACATTTCTACGTCAGAGTTTAACCAACAGTGAGCCAAAAATTACTATATTGATTCAGAGATGGCTTTTTCTAGCATACATTTTTCACACACCCCTTCCTGCACACAAAGGAAATGGCTAAATTCCACAGGCTAACATCCTATGCAAGTAAAAGACTTGCAGGGTTTGACACTTATAATGGGGGGTGGATTCACACTACCTATCATATTAAAATACCTTTCAATCGTCTCATTGATCACATATCAATCGTGATCACAAAAAGGGATGAAACAAACTAGACAATTAAACTAATTATACCTGGGGCCATAGTATCCTCGCCTAATACCTGTATGATATACGAAAAGGATTCCCCAAGGATGCCCTTTATGAGCATAAAATACACTTATCTATCTAGATTCACTCTTCCAGCGAACCACATTTGGAGCGTAGGCAAAAATACCTAATCTAGACATTAAATAACTATTTATTCCCATTTCCCAAAATATAATTCACCGAACAAGAAAAGTATAATAACTTGAATGTAAAAGTTCATTTATCTAATAAATCAACATGAGTCAGATCTATATCTGTGTGTTTTCCTATGTTCAGCTTCACTCCACAAAACGCATATACACCTGCATTCATACACACATTCAAGAAATACATTCTCATTTTCACAAATTAAATCCTTTCTCAAACTTATCTAGGGGATTAAATAAATAAAAAAAATAATATTCCATAATCTAATACCATAGTCCACAGTGCGAGATCAGGGTGTGGTCTTTTTTTTTCAACATCCCAGCTTGAGACGCATAATCATTGAATGTCATTAGAGCTCCCACCATAGGGACTCCTGAACAAGCTGTCTCTTTGCGCTGGTTGCTTATTACCTGTGACCTTTGACCTTGACACAAAATGTCCATGATTCGTTCCATATGCAGTCATTGTGACTGTCAGGTTTCTTGATGATGTGATATGGTTTCAGCAACAATAAAGAAAATAAAAAAGAAAAGAAAATATGGTATACCCGCTAATCATCTACATCCATTCATTCATTGTCACTCTCAAATGCACGAAAACAATAAAAATGTTAATTTACACAAGAAAAGACACAGATAATAAATTTCAAAATGTCCCCGCGAAGCCTGTCGGCCTCACGCAATAAAAAAATTATACTACTTCTGACTCATTGTTAGAGAAAAATATATATATATATACGCAACTTTGGCTCAAAAGGGAAATAGCCGAAGTGCATATTCCACCCTTTTATTAAATATAATTGTTTTTTTTTTTTTTGTAATACTATCCTATTCAGTCTGTTGTTGGTGTTGTGAAACAAACCTGGCGTTTATAAAACACACCAATCCTCAAATGAAATAAAAATAAAATAAAAACCGCATTAATTTTATCGAATTAAAACTTCCCATTTACCACTATATATGTCCTGAAATGTATTCATGCAAATGCATTAAATTATATGTTCCTAAAAACATTAATGAACTCTAATTTTAATTGGATGTGATCTTCAATAATCCTAAATGTGTCAGGGAATTTTGAACAATATTGATTGTAACTAAACAACAAAAATAACAAAATATAAAATAATAAAAGACACAAAATAATTATCACTTAGACGACATCAGAATATAAAAATACATTATCTTCTTTCTTTGTCTTCTGTCTTATTGGTTGAAAATAACAGTTTTGTAAAACTGACATGTCTTAAGTTGTATTTCCAAATCAATGATCTTCTACAAATAGCATGATTTATTGATGAGTTGTCGATAATCAGATTGTTTTATTGCCTGGTGTCTGATAATTCCTTATTATCCGGTTGATGTAACATTGCAATGTGAAATGATAATGTGTTTGAGTAAATTTCCTTCAATTCCAACATCTTTATCAATATTGGTATCGCATAATCTTCCATCTAGCTTGAGCAAAGTTGGCATGCATGGGTAATTTTCACCTAAAGTAAAAACTTGGGAAAAAATGTATTATTAACCTGTCAAAAACTTTAAAATTCATATGGTTAAAATACTTTTAAAATGGAGAAAAACAATGCAACACTTTTTTGGACACAAAGAAAAGGAGTGGTCATGAGAGAGACAACACGGAGGAGAGGAGGGGTCATGAGTGAGACAACATGGAGGAGACTAGGAAAAGAATGTGAACTTCAATTCAAATAAAAAAAACACACAAAAATATCATGAACTGGGAAAGAAAGTATAGAAGGGCATGTTTAAAACTTGACGCGTTAATTAGCACAAAGTTCTCAGAGGAAACTCAGAGAAAAGGATTCTTAATAAACATCAATAATCTTTATTAAGGATATGGTTAAAAACAAACATTCAAACGTGAGGTGTTTGTGCAGCTATTTTACAACCTGTTTTATTCCCTCCAAGAATATGCAATAGAGGCAAAGTTATACGCTATTGCACTTCACACCCAAAAGACAAAAACATCAGACAGCAAAAAAATAAAAAAAATAATACTAGACATCTGGCTACCACTGCAGAAAAAGAAAACAAATCAAACAATACTCAGATACCAAACTACAACCTTCCATCTCCCTTAGTCAACTAAAATAAAACCCAAAAAACCACCTTCTCTTATTTGAAATCTGCCTAAATTCCTTTGTACAGCACTACTAAACCTGTAGGCGCTTTCCTTTAAACTTTCACTCAAATCCTTCAGCTTTATATCACTTCCTCCTCTTAGATTCCAAACAACTAAACATGAACCTACATATATATATATTCCATTATACAAGTTACAAAACTGTAAATGATCTCAGTCAGCCATTTTGGCAAAATATATAACCTATATTTAAGGTGCGGTCAATCCCTTAGTGCTGGACTCAAACGAAGACCAGAGGAAAATAACCGACCACGCCTCTCTTGGGAAAATGTACAACTTTGAGCCCATCACCTTGATACACTACTTTTTTATATATATATCATACATCAATTTATAATCCATTTACAGTAAATAAAGCTCCCATAATTACTTTCTTTTATTCCACTACTGTACGCACGCCGAAGCACTCAAACCGCGCCCAATTCCACAACAGTTACAGTTTTATAAAGCACTAACAGCTCCAGAATTCAACTGCTACTACAGTCATTCAAGGCATTAGACACATGTCATTTGTATATACTGTTCAATTATCCAAATACTCACAGAACAACAAAAATAACTACATACTCCATTCTCCAACTTGCACTGCTAAAAGACTACTAGCATTCAAAGAAAAAAGTCCTTATACAAACACATAATAACATTATACATTACAAATAAAGAGTTTCTTTTCATTAAATAAAAAAAAGAACAAAGAGAAAGAATGAATGTATAAGAAAAAAAGTTAGCAGGCGCTTTTGAAAGTCACTGTAAAAGTAAAGCCCTATTGTCTTCTCCATTTCCTGTGCCCCTTTTTTTTTTTATACACGAAGCAAGGCAGTAATGACACAGAAACAAAGAAACCTGGTTTACGAAAAGCAGTCCCATACATAAATTACATATAAAAAACATAATATCAAAACTACGAAATACAAAACATCAAAGATAAACACATATATTAATAGTTAGTAAAGACAACATTTAAATAAGCAGACGCAATCAATGGCCATAAAAACAAAAAAAAATCATGCAATCTGAAAGAAAAACAGTTAGCAAATCCTATAGAATCAGCGCGCAAACACATGCAGCAAAAAAAATAAAAATAAAAATGGCAGCAGCGCGCAAGAAAATAAAAATAAAAAATTAGAGGAAAAAAAAAACTGTCTCTCAATGGGAGATTAAAGCAGTTGATATACAAGAAGAAAATCCAATCAGTTAAAATAAAATTCTCACAATTACAAGATATGGACGACCAGAAACACCAGAATTGAAGTACAAGATAGACACAGAACGGAGACAAAACAACTAGAAACATCTCGTTTCTTTTTTTATGAGTTCAATTTCCAGCAAATACAAATACTCAACGCAGCGGGCGAGTTCAAACACACGTGAGGTCCTCAAACGATTTTCCTTTACTACAATACATAATGACAAAAAACAAATCAAGACAAAGAGTCCAACCTTGCACCAAAAAAAAAAAAAAAATTAAAAAAAAATCAACAAGCTCTGAACCATAGCTTTAACGTCAGGGAAAATAAACAAAAAACCAAACCTGGAGGCAAGTTCGCAAAATCTGAACAAGCAAATGTAAGGATATATTCAAATGTAAAGATACACTTAAATATAAATAACATCTGAATGGCAAATCCCACTTCAGACAACAACTGATAAATTTGGATTTAAAGCAAACAAAACAAACTCCCTATAATAATTACCATTTATGAAATTTCAATAAACCTTTTCTAGTTTCTTCTCATATATCAAAGTTGAAAACTGGGCGCGGCGCATCACCATGATGAGAGACAACAAAATCAGCCACAAAGCAATGTAGCGTCAGTCCTGTCTGAAATATCCTTCCTTAGACAGGTCTTTTATTAGATTTCAAAGAACTTATAGCCAATCAGCATACAGATACATTTCTACGTCAGAGTTTAACCAACAGTGAGCCAAAAATTACTATATTGATTCAGAGATGGCTTTTTCTAGCATACATTTTTCACACACCCCTTCCTGCACACAAAGGAAATGGCTAAATTCCACAGGCTAACATCCTATGCAAGTAAAAGACTTGCAGGGTTTGACACTTATAATGGGGGGGGTGGATTCACACTACCTATCATATTAAAATACCTTTCAGGCACATTCACTATCACTATCTCTACTGACTTCAGGTGGAAATGTTGAATTCAGGATCAATTCTTCTGGTGATTGAGTCTCGATCAAACTGTGTCTCTGTTCCTGTGGGACTTGGACTTGATCTCTTTCTCGCACGGTTCTCTCAGGTGATGGTGACGTCATTTCGACAAGAGAGTTCTCATGGTTCAGTTTTGAACCTTGCCGGTAAGTATGCTGTCTCTTATGCTCTGTCCAACTCTCAGGAATTCTCAACCAGTATCTTTCAGAGCTTTCCTCATCTGAATCGGTGATGTCACTGTGGTAGGTAGGTTCTCTTGTCTTCTCCCCGTTACCTTGTCTGCTTTGTTTCTGGTTCCCGTGTTTCAGTGGGTGTGATGGTGTCTCCACAGGCAAGTCATTCACCCAGTAATAGGTTTCGGTGCAGGGTTCTAGTTCCACTTTTGTTCCCATTCTCAGGACTCACCACATAAACCGGATTGTCTGCTACTTGCTCTTTCACCACATAGATGATCTTCTCCCAGTATGATCTTAGTTTCCCTGGCCCTCCTCGCTCTCTCAAATTTCTAACAAGAACTCTGTCTCCAGGCTTCAGAATAACACCTTTGACCTTCAAGTCATATTGAGCTTTGCCCCGCGCACTTGATTGCCTACTGTTTTCATTTGCTATTTGATATGCTTCAGCCATTTCCAGCCCAATGATCAGCAAATCCCTTATGAGTTAATCCCTCATCCTCTTCAACGAGCCCAAATATCAAGTCAACAGGAAGGCGAGGGTGGCGTCCAAACAGTAAATAGAATGGGGAATACCCAGTTGACTCGTGACGTGTACAATTATATGCATGGACGATCTGGGGAAGGTGATCTTTCCAACGTATCTTTTCCTTATCAGCCAAGGTCCGGAGCATTTGGAGGAGAGTCCGGTTGAATCTCTCAGCTGGGTTACTTTGAGGGTGATACGGAGAGGTCCTCGAATGGCGTACTCCAGCAAGTTCCCGAAGGTTCCTGAAAAGCTCATTTTCAAATTCCCTGCCCTGGTCATGGTGTAGCTTTCCAGGGTAACCAAACCGAGGGATATAATCATTGAAAAGACGCTCAGCTGCTGTACGGCCAGACTTG
This sequence comes from Leptobrachium leishanense, assembly GCA_009667805.1. Lineage (NCBI taxonomy): Eukaryota > Metazoa > Chordata > Amphibia > Anura > Megophryidae > Leptobrachium > Leptobrachium leishanense. The sequence goes on along the minus strand of CM019067.1, from coordinate 32,393,669 downwards.
TTTTTAGTAGGATAAGCTTGCGCAAACCTAGTAAAGTGATCTACGACCACTAGTATATACTCATACCCACCCCGGCTTGGCTCTAAGTGCAGGTAGTCGATGCAAACAAGTTCTAGAGGTGAGCTGGATGTTATACTCCCCATGGGTGCTCGGACATGGGTCGTTGGTTTCTTTTGCTTAATACAGGGACACTTCTTTGTGATATACTCCTCTACTTCCTTCTTCATATATGGCCAGTAGAATATTTGTCTCATCAGATGAAGAACCCGTTCTGTGCCCAGATGTCCCATGTTGTCATGTAAGTGCTCCAAAGAAAGTTGCTTATACTGGGTTGGGAGAACAAGTTGTTTGTTTTGAGCTGTTTGCCTATAGAGACATCCATCCTCTATAATTAGTTTGTTCCATTCATACAAAAGTTTCTTGGCCGCTCCAGTCACGGTTTTCCTTAGACTTTCATCTGGCACCTTGATTTCCTCTTTCATCTTCAATATCTTGGCTATCACTGGATCCTCCCGTTGAGCTTTGGAGAGTTCATCTTTATTTATTCTTGGCAACAATGAACCTTGGGATGTTGGGTCAGTTTCCATAGACGACATACTGAGTGCTGCAACCCAATCCACATCTTTCTTTTTGGCTGCGCGAGCTCCATCCCAGACTGCTCGCACCACTTCAGATGACAATTGCTCAGTGCACTCAGTGGTATACTTTTCGATGTCAAGGGGGATACGCGACAGTGTGTCAGCATCAATATTTATTTTACCAGGCCTATATTTCACATCAAAGTGGTAGTCGGACAATTCTCCCACCCAGCGATGGCCAACCCCATTCAGCTTCGCAGTGCTCATTATGTAGGTCAGGGGATTGTTGTCTGTGTAAATGGTAAAATGTGGAGCATAGAACAGTTAGTCTCTGAATTTTTCACACACTGCCCATTTAAGTGCAAGAAACTCAAGTTTACCACTATGTAGGCAGTAATTTCTTTGCCTGGGACAGTGTCCGGGAGCCATACGCAATGACTCTTAATTTTCCATCCTGACTCTGGTAGAGTATAGCCCCAAGGCCCCTTTCAGATGCATCGGTGTGCAGCGAGAATGGTAAATTGAAGTCTGGATAGGCAAGAATTGGTGGCTTTATCAACATGTCAATCAAGGTTTCAAGAGATTTCTGATGCTCACTTGTCCACTCCACAGGAGTTCTGGAAGGCATTTGGGGGCCTTTGGTCTTTCTCCTACTGGACTCAACTGGTGCCACCCCAGGCTTTGCTTGTAGGAGCTCATACATAGGCTTAGCTACACCTGAAAAATCTTGGATAAACGAGCGATAGTAGCTTAGGAAGCCGAGAAGCCTTCTTACCTCACCGACGGTATGTGGAGTATGACTTTTGAGTGACATAACTGCTTGAAGATCTTTGGGATCGATCCGCACACCTTCGGCAGACACAAGACGACCCACGTATCGGACTTCACCTCGGAAGAGCTCACATTTTTCAGGCCGAAGCTTGACTCCATGATGTTGGAGAGCTTGAAGAACTTTGCGAAGTCCTTCCACGTGTTCCTCAAAAGACTTGGCATAACATAACACGTCATCAAGGTACGGTATACAACATTCATCTCTGAGAGAATCTAGCATTTCTTCCATACTGCGCTGGAACGCTGCAGGTGCATTGGACAGGCCGAAGGGAATTCTTATCCACTCATAAAGTCCTCAGGGAGTTATGAAAGCTGTCATGTGCCTAGAACCTTCGGCTATGAAGCCCTGATGGTAGGCTTTTCCTTGGTCGAGAATACTGAACCATGCATAACCCCCCAATGTGTCAAGCAAGTCTTGAATTCTTGGCAGAGGGTGCCTATCTGGTACAGTCTTTTATTGAGGAGGCGATAATCTATACACAGGCGAAGTGAGCCATCCTTCTTTCGGACGCAGACCACTGGTGCAGAATAGGGGGACTTGGACTTCACAATCCACCCTTTTGCCAGGAGATCTTGTATATAATCTTTCACTTCTTGGAATAAAGGTTTAGGTACCGATGAATATGACCGCTGCACTGGTATGTCGTCTTTGAGATTTATTGACATTTGTAGGCTCGGAATGCAACCCATGTCACTCTTATCTTGAGAAAATGCCACAGACTCTTCATACAGCATTTTTCTTACCACCTGCTGCTGTTCCTCACTCAAGTGGCTTAGATCTACAGGTGGGTGCCACCGTTTCAAGGTTTCTTCAGTACCTGAGGTAGTCACACCCTCGACCGATACCTTAGACTTCAGTTCTTCTGATCGCTCTGCCTCCAGTACTTTTTCAATTGGCTGAATATAACCGAGGATTGTGTTACCAGGCAGTGTTATTTCACATGTGGAGTTGTTACCAATTGGAACAGAGACATAAGGCCTTTCCTGGTTCTGTACTTCTAGGAGCCCCCCTCCTATATCCAGCTTTTCCAACTGCACATTGTTCTCCTCTGGTTCAAACAGTATGACTGGGTCGGGCTGATCCATGTTAGGTGGTATTTTACACTTTACCCACATCACTTGACCTGCTGGAATGACAACGCCACCACTCTTTACCTTCAAACGTCCCCACTGTTCATTCAGCTCAGGGGTTTGGACACAGCTTACCAGAGTTTGAGCTTTCTCGTTTGACATAGAGATGGCTCCTGATAGTAGAGAGACTAAAGCCTGCACAAGGCGCTTGGGTTGTCTCTGAATTAATTCTTCCACTATGTTAAACCCAAGTAGTGGCCTTTCAATTGGCAGATGACTTACTAAAAAGTGAACACTGATAGAGAGGTTAGGGTCATTGTTTCCTTCTAAATTAACAGTAATAACAGCCCAGCCATCGAATGGAATGACATCCCCAGTCACAGAATACACTTCCAGCTTCCCCATAGTTCCCATAAGTTCAGAAAGAGGTCTCAAGTCCACAGCTGGCAAATATTTATCTTTCCAAGCACGATCAATGATACTGACTTGAGCTCCAGTGTCAAGCAAAGCACTTACTGCTAGGCCATTGAGGTTGCACTGTGTCAAAGCCTTCCTTCCTATTAGATTGACAATGGCCTCATTCTTTTTCCTAGGGACAGAGAAAGTAGAAGTCTGATTAAGCCATTCCTTGTCCTTGGAAGTTTTGAATGTCGTATAATGAAATGGTTTCGTTTTGCTTTTTGTAGGACCAGGTTCATCCTCTGATCTGTCATCATTTGTGCCATGGGACAGGGAGGACTTGGTCACTGGTTGCCCCGTTGCAGTGACCGCTTCCCGTTTCCCTGCGGGTTACGTTTCCGGAGGCATCCCCTGGACAGGTGCCCCTCTTCCCCACACTGAAAACAGTGAGTACAGTTTTGCAGACCAGCTTCCACACACTTTAAACAACCATGACGTTTAGCCCCTTTCTGTAGAGGTGGTCGACTCATAGTATACTGAAAGGTAGGATCAGGCTGTGTTGGATTTCTCATGGAGTCTACCATACTGCTAAGTGCTTCGACACGTGCTGTCAGTTGTTTAATTGGATCATCCACATTTTTCTGCTCATGAATTTCTCTCACAGGTTCACTTTCTAGCAGGGTACAACTTGCAATGCTCTGCTTGTTACGTGTTACAGGACCCAGCCTTCGGGCCCTCTCATTCTCATCGCTGGTGATTCTTGTTACATTTCTTAGTATTTCCTCATCTGCGACGTTGCGGTTGGAAAGCAGGGGTTTTAACTCCCTACGAATGTCTGTATATTTGTGCCCTAAACCCTGGTAGACCGTGTGAAGGTATACATCCTGAATAGTTTCTGTGCTGTATCTCACTTCAGTGTCAGCCTGTTTTGCAGCAAAGATGATTTTCTGTTTAAGACCCATTACTCGATACAAGAACTGTTGAGGCGTCTCATTCTCATTTTGTTTTGCACACATTAATTCCTGGAACAATTCTGTGCTATTTTTGTCTCCTAAATGCGACCGAAGAAACCCTTTGAGTTCCTCAACCGTTATGTCTTCTTTATTCATCAACATGTCCTTGAAACTGCCTGCTTTTATTATCCGTAGTGTCCCCCTGACTATGTCAGCATCACTGTAATTTTCTTTGATTCCATCTTCAATTTGTCTGCATACACTTGTGTATGTGATGTCAGATGTGTAATCACAAATTTGTCCTCCTTGTATCTTAAATTCGCGACGCTGGAGGTAGGAGAGATCCCGGAGGGAGACAACCTTCTCTGTCAGTAACTGCATGGACCGTTCAGGGTTGTTGCTAAACTGTGCATTATCACTGCTGCGTGTTTGTTGTGATAGTCTGGTCAAAGGTTGTTGCAACGTCGAATTTTGTGTAGATGCTACACTAGACCCTTTGTCAGCAACAGCTGTAGACGATGCGGTAGGAGCAGTGTCATCATTCTGTTGATGAACAGGTGTAGACGTAGTTTGAACATGCTCAACAGAGTCAACGATGTCTCTCAAGTTCAACAGTTCAGCCATACCTCTATCCTCTGAGTCTAGTAAGTCTGCACTGTACATGAACGCATTAATGTATTCAAAGCAGCCTTCTTGGTCTCCAGCATCTAGTTCAGTAATGTTCCCTTCTGGTACCGTAACAATGCTCTGGGCGATCTGAAATAGTTCACCAGCGGACAAGGTGAGAAGTTTTTTTCTGATGTTCCACACCACGCTCTTCCGTACTTTATCCGCCATGATGACCCTTTTCACGATCCCTCACGTCACCGTCACCAGCCAGCCAGGACGCGCTTCTCACAACCGACTTTTCTGGATCACAGCCGCTGTATCCATACTCTGTTGGTCCCGAAGATCATAAGTTTACGGACGAGCCCCCAAGAATCTGTTGCAGACCCCGTTCAGAGGGCCAGCAGACAGATGTAAATACCTGTAAAAACAGGAAAGAATGAGGAGACAGACAGATTGGCTGCTTGTTCCATAGTATCCTCGTGGTTATCTCTTTATTAAATGCATATTTTCCAAATGCTTTTAAAACAATAACATTTTCATTCTAAATGACCTATTAGCATGTCATCTTCATTTTCGCAAAATATCTAACTTTCCCTGTGGAAAGTTGTGAATCCGTCTCACAGACTATACATCCTATTATATACAGTGTGCAGCGTGCTACAGCTATTCCTTTTCCTTCTGCACATAAGGGGATGTCATATCTGCCAAGACATAGAACAATTCCTTTCTAATAACAAATAATAATGCATCTAAGATTTCTGCATATTGAGTACATTTAAATGTACATAACTGACTCTGCATCAGGAAATACTGCTTTTACCATTATTATTGCAGAGTAACTGGAGCCTTCACCCTCCTAGTGTTTACATTAAGGATATCTCTTATTGTCTCCCATCTGACTCTCTGCACAGTTAATACAGCTGTATATAACATGGATTCTTTATTTTAAGTGTTTGGGAGTTACTTCCTGCTTTAGGCTTACCTGTAAAAACAGGAAAGAATGAGGAGACAGACAGATTGGCTGCTTGTTCCATAGTATCCTCGTGGTTATGAGGGTAAGCAGGAACACATCACCAGTGCCACACCTATAATCTTCCCCCAATCCTTCCTGAACATAAGACCCTGTGTGTCATAATAACAGTCCCCTGCTGCTGCAGCAGAGAGCTGCATTCTCATAGTGACTTGTTATAGGCACCATATACCACATAGAAAACATAAACACATACCTTTCAATGTCACCACTATACATGACAATTACTTACTTTATACAATTGTGCACATACCTCGTATGTGTCACATTAGGCAGGCTCGGTGTGTGTGTGTGTGTGTTTAGGCAGGCTCGGTGTGTGTGTGTGTGTTTAGGCAGGCTCGGTGTGTGTGTGTGTGTGTGTTTAGGCAGGCTCGGTGTGTGTGTGTGTGTTTAGGCAGGCTCGGTGTGTGTGTGTGTGTTTAGGCAGGCTCTGTGTGTGTGTTTGTGTGTGTTTAGGCAGGCTCGGTATGTGTGTGTGTGTGTTTAGGCAGGCTCGGTGTGTGTGTTTAGGCAGGCTCTGTGTGTGTGTGTGTGTGTGTGTGTGTTTTTATGCAGGCTCTGGGTGTGTGTGTGTGTTTAGGCAGGCTCTGGGCGTGTGGGTGTGTGTGTGTTTAGGTATGGTGTGTGTGTGTTTAGGTATGGTGTGTGTGTGTTTAGGCATGGTGTGTGTGTGTGTGTGTGTTTAGGCAGGCTATGTGTGTGTGTTTAGGCAGGCTATGTCTGTGTGTGTGTGTTTAGGCAGGCTATGTCTGTGTGTGTGTGTTTAGGCTGGCTCTGTGTGTGTATGTGTGTTTAGGCAGGCTCTGTGTGTGTGTATGTGTGTTTAGGCAGGCTCTGGGTGTGTGTGTGTGTGTGTGTGTGTTTAGGCAGGCTCTGGGTGTGTGTGTTTTAGGCAGGCTCTGGGTGTGTGTGTGTGTGTTTAGGCAGGCTCTGTGTGTGTGTATGTGTGTTTAGGCAGGCTCTGGGGGTGTGTGTGTGTGTGTGTGTTTAGGCAGGCTCTGGGTGTGTGTGTTTTAGGCAGGCTCTGGGTGTGTGTGTGTGTGTTTAGGCAGGCTCTGTGTGTGTGTGTGTGTTTAGGCAGGCTCTGTGTGTGTGTGTGTGTGTTTAGGCAGGCTATGTGTGTGTTTAGGCAGGCTATGTGTGTGTTTAGGCAGGCTATGTGTGTGTGTTTAGGCAGGCTCTGTGTGTGTGTGTGTAGGCAGGCTCTGTGTGTGTGTGTGTGTGTTTAGGCAGGCTCTGTGCGTGTATGTGTGTTTAGGCATGGTGTGTGTGTGTGTTTAGGCAGGGTGTGTGTGTGTGTTTAGGCAGGCTCTGGGGGTGTGTGTGTGTGTGTGTGTTTAGGCAGGCTCTGGGTGTGTGTGTGTGTTTAGGCAGGCTATGTGTGTGTGTTTAGGTAGGCTCTGTGTGTGTATGTGTGTTTAGGCAGGCTCTGTGTGTGTGTGTGTGTTTAGGCAGGCTCTGGGTGTGTGTGTTTATGCAGGCTCTGGGTGTGTGTGGGTGTGTGTGTGTGTTTGTGTTTAGGCAGACTATGTGTGTGTGTTTAGGCAGGCTATGTGTGTGTGTTTAGGCAGGCTATGTGTGTGTGTTTAGGCAGGCTATGTGTGTGTGTTTAGGCAGGCTCTGTGTGTGTGTGTGTGTGTGTGTGTGTGTTTTGGCAGGCTATGTGTGTGTGTGTGTTTAGGCAGGCTATGTGTGTGTGTGTTTAGGCAGGCTATGTGTGTGTGTTTAGGCAGGCTATGTGTGTGTGTTTAGGCAGGCTCTGTGTGTGTGTGTGTGTGTGTGTTTAGGCAGGCTGTGTGTGTGTGTGTTTAGGCAGGCTATGTGTGTGTGTGTTTAGGCAGGCTATGTGTGTGTGTGTGTGTTTAGGCAGGCTATGTGTGTGTGTGTTTAGGCAGGCTATGTGTGTGTGTGTTTAGGCAGGCTATGTGTGTGTGTGTTTAGGCAGGCTATGTGTGTGTGTGTTTAGGCAGGCTATGTGTGTGTGTGTGTGTTTAGGCAGGCTCTGGGGGTGTGTGTGTGTGTGTTTAGGCAGGCTCTGGGCGTGTGTGTGTGTGTTTAGGCAGGCTCTGGGCGTGTGTGTGTGTGTGTGTGTTTAGGCATGGTGTGTGTGTGTGTGTTTAGGCAGGGTGTGTGTGTGTGTTTTAGCAGGCCCTGTGTCTGTGTGTGTGTGTGTGTTTAGGCAGGCTATGTGTGTGTATTTAGGCAGGCTCTGTGTGTGTGTATTTAGGCAGGCTCTGTGTGTGTGTGTATTTAGGCAGGCTCTGTGTGTGTGTGTGTTTTAGGCAGGCTCTGTGTGTGTGTGTGTGTGTGTGTGTTTAGGCAGGCTCTGTGTGTGTGTGTGTTTAGGCAGGCTCTGTGTGTGTATGTGTGTTTAGGCAGGCTCTGTGTGTGTGTGTTTTAGGCAGGCTCTGTGTGTGTGTGTGTGTGTGTGTGTGTGTGTGTGTGTTTTGGCAGGCTCTGTGTGTGTATGTGTGTTCAGGCAGGCTCTGGGTGTGTGTGTTTTAGGCAGGCTCTGTGTGTGTGTGTGTGTGTGTGTGTGTGTGTGTGTGTTTAGGCAGGCTCTGGGTGTGTGTGTGTGTGTTTAGGCAGGCTCTGGGTGTGTGTGGGTGTGTGTTTAGGCAGACTATGTGTGTGTGTGTTTAGGCAGGTTCTGTGAGTGTGTGTGTGTGTTTAGGCAGGCTCTGTGTGTGTGTGTGTTTGTGTTTAGGCAGGCTCGGTGTGTATGTGTGTGTGTTTAGGCAGGCTCGGTGTGTATGTGTGTGTGTTTAGGCAGGCTCGGTGTGTGTGTGTGTGTGTTTAGGCAGGCTCGGTGTGTGTGTGTGTGTTTAGGCAGGCTCGGTGTGTGTGTTTAGGCAGGCTGTGTGTGTGTGTGTGCGTGTGTGTGTTTAGGCAGGCTCTGTGTGTGTTTAAGCTGTGTGTGTGTGTCTAAGCTGGCTCTGGGTGTGCGTGTAGAGGTTATTCAGAAAGCACCAAAATTTCGGTGCTTTCTCATTCAGCGCACTTTGGCGACTCAAGTTCACCGACCCTGTGGTGAATTCACTATGCACTGCAGGGTCCCCAAAGTGTGCCAAAGGTGGAGCTGCTGAAGCCTGAGAGTAGAAGAGGAGATCCAGGTAGTGAATACTCTCTTTGGTTCTTGACCTGAACACATTGCTGTGCACACCATGTGTTGTGTCTATCTGGATGGGTAAATGACTGGTGCTCTTTTATACCTTTGCATTACAAGCACCTAAAGCTGAGGATCTGTTGTCTTGCCATGTCCAGGATTTAGTTTAACATTGTATTTTGTTTTGTTTTCTTTTTTTTTTTCTGTTACCTTTTTGTCTTTTGTTAAGTAAATGCATTTATACCCATCACTGTGTGCGTGCCCTCACTCACTACTTTACGTCTCACACTATCGGCTGGTATATATCTTTTAAAAATAATTTTTAACAACACATGTTAATATTTTTTTCTTTTGTTTAGGGGAAAACTCATAAAGATATACTGAAAAGTAAATAAATTTGTGTATGAACTAGGGCTGAAACAACTAATCGACAACGAAAATAATCAATAATGAGAATAGTTGACAACTAATCGGCTGTCGATTAATCAATGTGCACAGCACACACTAATTAGGGTCAGAATGTTAAACATTATAACCTCATATTCTGCTTCGGAGCTGATTGTAGAAGACGTGCCGCTGCTTTACTCGTTATTATCCAGGACATACTTGAAAACGAGAGAAATCTCAATGTATCCTTCCTGGTAAAATACTTTACAAATAAATAAATAATTTAGTTCTAGGGTTAGGTCAGACATAACCAGTTTGCTTTTATTTAGTTTACAATTGCAGAAGCGCTATAACACAAACCCTGAGATACTGCCACTGGGTATGGGCGCTGTACCGCTGGTGTTTTATCCTTACTTGAAGCTGGAGTCCTGTGTCACCACCTCAACCTGCCTGCCACCCCCTCTTTGGCCTGGAGCTGCCATTCTCTCTCTCTTTGGTCCGGACCCTTCCCACAAACTCCCACATTCAGGTCCAGTCTTTTTGCCCAAATCAACTCCCTCTCATACTCGGATCAAGTCCCATGAACAAGCTTACTTCCTTCCACCTCCGGACCCTCCTCCCGCTCAGGTTGTTCATGAAATTATTGTAAAGGGACACTCTAATAAGCTAAAGTGGTCATGGCTCCATCCACTTCTTCTTGCCGCCGGGAGCAGAGAGAGACTGGGGGAGAAAAGTCCCCCAGTCTCCCTCTGTAAATCAAAACGCCGACCTGCCGGATCTCACGAGGCGAGATACTGCAGGTTATGTGACCAGCAGCTGAAGCGTCAATGAACTCCATGGAGGGGATGCTCGCGGAGGCGCTTAGCGCTGCCGTGAGCATCCCGAGGCTTAGCTTTACGGTGAAGGCTGCTGGTTTAACGCCTGCACCGTAATATCACGCTAAAACGGGGATGCTAAGGAGAAACCTGCAGGCGCAGGTTTTTCTCCTTAGCGTCCCCATTTTAGGCTAGGGTCAGACGAACGTATTTTTCACGTCTACCATCAAAAAGTGCGTTGATGCGTCCAAACGCATTTTTTCACGGAAGACGCGATAGCAGTCATATGATGTGCCATTACGGCCGTGATTTGTTACAGATCCAGACCAGGAAACTTTGGATGTCTGGACGTTATGTTAGCCGGACATGAGCAGCGTCTGAGGTCTCCTAATCACGCACACACGCCGCTATGCGGACGCAGCGCATTCTGTACGTCAGTACTAGCGGTTCAACGTTCTTGCGAAAATGCGTTCGTTTGCCGCTTGCACGAACTTTCGTGCGGTCGTACTTCGTGTGTGGGCCTGCGTCGGACGTCATTTGCTGCTATCACGGCCGTAATAAAGTGCGGCTAAACGCACATTCGCACTGCGTTCGCCTGACCCCAGCCTTAGGGTGATGTTTGTAATAGTGCCCTCCGTGTTTTATACATAGTCATTTTGCTCATGAAACGCAATGCGCCAAATATAAGAGAATTTTTTTTTAAAAATAATTGGGTTAAAATTGATTTATTTCCTTTAAAAAATACAGTAACAGGTTCCCTATTTCTGTTTTGTTTAATGTTTACCCCATAGAATAGAAGCACAAAGTTTGGGTGGTAAAATATGAAAAAAATTAATTTTAGCAGTCAAACTGAATAAGAAACAGTAATGAGTGGAGAAAGGGATAGACCGATATCATTTTGCCAGTACTGATTATCGTCCACCTTTCAGGCCGATATCAGGTGCCTATATTCTGTACATGGAAATTTTTGAGAGAAAAAAAAACAATTTCTACACAAATCTGGTGTCAAAATTTGTAAACATTACAACAACGGAGAAAAATACAGTGCTTGCAAAATAACTTAAATAGCTTTCAAAAACACAGAAAAATGGCAAAGAAAACCTATAAACATCACTACTAGGAAGCTAAACCAATATTTTGAGTTAAAGAATCTCAGCGCACAGCGTGACGGGTAACTCACAGTAATGTGCGGTGTGTATGAGCTTATGACAGAGCTCCACAGCAATGAAAGTCACACTCATACACACATTACTGTGAGTTTTATTGCTGTGGAGCTCTGTGATACGCTCATACACACCACACATTACTGTGAGTTTTATTGGTTTGGACCTCTGTGATACGCTCATACACACCACACGTTACTGTGAGTTTTATTGGTTTGGACCTCTGTGATACACTCGGATATACACTGCACATTACTGTGAGTTTTATTGCTGTGGAACTCTGTGATATGCTCATACACACTGCATATTACTGTGAGTGTTATTGCTGTGGCGCTCTGTGATGTGTGTATGAACGGATCACAGAGCTCCACAGCAATAAAATGCACAGTAGTGTGCAGTGTGTCTACAGAGCTCACAGTGCAGCATCATTGTTCACTTTAAAATTGAAAAATGAACAATAGTGCTGCATTAGAAGAAAAAAAAATATATAATTAGAAAATGTTATTTATTAACTTTTACAAAAACATTGGTCATGCTCTGGCCTTTCCATTGATACCTCATATGACCCTCTATTGTTTATGTTTACGGAGATACCGGGGACCAAAGGACCCCTGTATCTCCCCCATAGGGAATTCCTTGGGCAGGGGGTCTAGTTTCTGACATCACGCTCAATGACGTCAGTGGGCGTGGATGGGTCCCGCAGGGAGCGATAGGTGCCAGACGGGTGCCGAGTCACGGAACTTCACCGTTGGCCTGCAGATGTCCTCTGCAACTCAGCAGAGGAGCGTCTGCCTTGCCAGTAGGTGCCGGTACTGAGTACCGGCCCGTACTGGCAGAGAAAAGCCCTGGTTATCGGTAATATCGGCAATGTAGCAGCCGCTAATAGGGAATTTTCCCCATCGGCCCCGATTTTCAGTAGTACCAATAATCAGTCGACCCCTAGTAGGGAGCGGAAACATAACTTGCCCCACAAACCAGTCTTCTGCTCTCTCCAAACTGGAATAATGAGATTTACAGGGTTATTCAAAGAGAATCGAAAAGTCACTGCACGTTCTGTGACTTTTCGTTCTCTTCAATTCGGTGCAAATCGGCTTTCCCATTTCGGCCACCCTGCGGTGTATTCAGCAAGCACCACAGGGCTGTCGAAGTGCAGGGAAAAGCTGCCGAAAACCCGGCGAATGCACGCCGAAAACCCGTAAAAACATCTGGATTAAACCGTCAATGACGCCGGAAAAACCCGAGCAGGAGCTGATCACACGCAGCGAAGCCTCCGGAAAAAGCCAACACCACAGAAGGCAGTGAATAAATTAAGAAAACAGTTTGCTTGAATGATTGAAAAGTGAAACGCTGTTTGCAAAGAAACTACTGAGTGAAAATGTCTGAAATTTACATATGATCCAATGAATGATAATAAAAAGGGCTGTTACAGAAAAAATAAGTAAAGTTAAAAAAAATCTGACTTTAAAAAAATAATCCAGAAAAATGCTTAAAATATCCTAAAAAAATCTAAAAATAAAGAGACTCTTTACTGCAGAATTTTATAATGAACGGTTTATTAGATACTGAATTAAAACCTGAATATTTTTAACATTGAAGCCTTTAGGATTCGCCTGAATAAACCTGTCGAATGAAACCACCGAATGGCAGGGCATTTCGGAAACCTTTCACTTATGGTTTTTGTTCTCTGAATAGCCGAAGCAGTGCTTTTTCATGGGGATTTCACTGCCTTCGAACAGGCACCGAATGTGCAGGCAATTCGCCAGGATTTGGCGAATTGCCTGCTCTCTGGATAGCCGAATGGCCAGGAAAGGTAACCGAACGCTGATTTTCAGCGTTCGGTTACCTTTCTCCAGCCATTCGGATCTCTTTGAATAACCCTGTTATTTCACAACAAGCCAATTGTTTTGTGTGAATGTTCACAATGAAATGATTTATGTGACTCTGAGAAGCAATGCATGGCATACACCCAGTTATTATCTGTAAATATATGGCTAGTTCACTTGGGAGAACAAATCATACTCTACTTTCTTCATCCAATGGGCGGCACTTTGCTGAGCGTGCAGGGCTGGAGCAACACAACAGGTTTCTTGTCTCTCTTCAACTAACGAGTGTCAGCTGCAATATAATTGTTAAAAAAAGTGTGATGAAATGCTTACATCATCAGGCTTACATCATCCGGCTGGCAGAGATTTATGGATAATGTCCATGAATAAACAGGGAGACCAAGTTGCTGAATCTAATTAAAATGCGTACGGCAGCAATTAAAGGAAACACAGCTCTGTGGTGTAAACCATATATTGGGAGACGGCAGATTAAGTGGTTGCACTCGGAGTGCTGGATGGCTTACGTCAGTAGTGGGGAAATTAATGGAAACCATGTTAAAGGAAAGGATTGTTGACCATCTAAAAACACATAGATTACAGGATCAGAAACAACATGGGTTTACCTCAGGGAGATCATGCCAAACTAATCTTATTGATTTTTTTGATTGGGTAACAAAAATAATAGACACAGGTGGTGCAGTAGACTTATTTAGATTTCAGTAAGGCTTTTGATACTGTTCCGCATAGAAGGCTTATCAATAAATTGCAATCTTTGAGCTTGGATTCCAATATTGTTGAATGGATTAGGCAGTGGCTGAGTGACAGGCAACAGAGGGTTGTGGTAAATGGAGTTTATTCGGCGCGAGGTCTTGTTACCAGTGGGGTACCTCAGGGGTCAGTACTTGGACCCATTCTCTTTAATATTTTTATTAGTGATATTGCAGAAGGTATTAATGGAAAAGTATGTCTTTTTGCTGATGACACAAAGATTTGCAACAGGGTTGACGTTCCTGGAGGGATCAGCCAAATGACAAATGATTTAGGTAAACTAAAAAAATGGTCGGAGCTGTGGCAATTGAGTTTTAACGTGGATAAGTGCAAGATAATGCACCTGGGACGTAAAAACCCAAGGGCTGAATATAGAATATTTGATACAGTCCTAACCTCAACATCTGAGGGTTGGGATTCAGGGGTTATTATTTCAGAGGATCTAAGGGTAAGTAGTCAATGTAATAGAGCAACAGGAAATGCTAGCAGAATGCTTGGTTGTGTAGGGAGAGGTATTAGCAGTAGGAAAAGGGAAGTGCTCATGCCACTGTACAGAGCACTGGTGAGACCTCACTTGGAGTACTGTGTGCAGTACTGGAGACCGTATCTCCAGAAGGATATAGACATCTTAGAGAGAGTTCAGAGAAGGGCTACTAAAATGGTGTATGGCTTGAAGGAGAAAAGTTACCAGGAAAGGCTTAATGATCTTAACATGTACAGCTTGGAAAAAAGATGAGACAGAGGAGATATGATAGAAACATTTAAATACGTAAAGGGAATCCACAAGGTAGAGGAAGGGAGTATATTTAAAAGGAAACAAAGTAGCAAAACAAGAGGACATAGTCTTAGATTAGAGGGGCAAAGGTTTAAAAGTAACATCAGAAAGCATTATTTTACTGAGAGGGTGGTGGATACATGGAACAGTCTTCCAGTAGAAGTGGTAGAGGCCAAAACAGTAATTGAATTTAAGCAAGCATGGGATAGGCATAAGGCTATCCTAAACAAAAGATAAATCCAGGTAAAGTATCCATGTAATTGGGCAGACTAGATGGGCCGAAAGTTTCTTATCTGCCGACATTTTTCTATGTTTCTATGACATCTTCAGGGTTAGAGCGCTGATGTACATAACACAGTAAGGTTAAAGGGACACTCTACTCACCCCGACCACTTTACTGTTATAAAGTGGTCAGGATGTGAAGAGTGCCCCTCCTTCTCGCCCACCCCCGATCTGGTGAAATAGGGTGAAGTGGAAGAGTCCCCCCCCCTCCAGCGCCACCAGGAGTTTGAATTTCGCAGCTGCTGGTCACCAGGTCAGTCACTAGTGACGTCATCATTAGGGATTAGCTGTTAGGTTTGATCGGTTCGGAGTTCGATTCGAACATTGCCTGTTCGCATGTTCGCGAACTACGAACATTTCCACGTGTTCGCTGCATGTTTGCCCACAATGCACTTTTCCACTGGCCTGAAGCTTGTAATTGGCTACAGCCTTGCACCTGACCACAGGTCATGGGCAAGACAGGTTCAAGACTATAAGTAAAAGACAGCGTGAATCTGGCGCTTTTCTTAGTGGTTGTAAGATTATTAAGGCGTGCTCAATATAGGTCGGTGCTGCAAGCTAGAAGATATGTGTTTACAACCTCAAAAACACGAATATAAAAGAAAAGAAAAAAACACTTCAAGGCGCACCTTACTAAAATTTCCACTTTTTTAAAACCAAAAAATGGCCAATGTGCAAACATCTATGATAAATTTGGATTTAAAGCAAACAAAACAAACTCCCTATAATAATTACCATTTATGAAATTTCAATAAACCTTTTTCAAGTTTCTTCTCATATATCAAAGTTGAAAACAGGTCGCCGCGCTGCACCATGGCGAGAGACAACAAAATCAGCCACAAAGCAATGTAGCGTCAGTCCTGTCTGAAATATCCTTCCTTAGACAGGTCTTTTATTAGATTTCAAAGAACTTATAGCCAATCAGCATACAGATACATTTCTACGTCAGAGTTTAACCAACAGTGAGCCAAAAATTACTATATTGATTCAGAGATGGCTTTTTCTAGCATACACTTTTCACACACCCCTTCCTGCACATAAAGGAAATGGCTAAATTCCACAGGCTAACATCCTATGCAAGTAAAAGACTTGCAGGGTTTGACACTTATAATGGAGGGGGGGGTGGATTCACACTACCTATCATATTAAAATACCTTTCAATCTAATGAATTAATATTTAAACAAAACAGTGGTTATATTATGATAAATGTGTATAACTTAAGGAATACTTATATTTCAGTGGTGTTTCTTTTTTTTCCCTCTCTCAGCATGGGGTCCTGCGATGTAGCTGTTCGGTATCCCAAGAAAAAAGGAGGGGGGAGGGTATTTCTCCACTTGATGTAAAAAAAGGCAGCAAAGCGGCAGATAATTCAATTAAAATGCATTTATTAATCAATAAAAAGGTAGACCTTCAACTATAAAATCAACTGTTAAAATACTATTTAAGTAGGATCAACAAAAACGCGCTTTCACCAATAGGCTTCATCAGTTGTTATCCTTTCTGAATGATCAGTCTGTGCAAAAAGTGCAAAAAGTCCAAAAGTTGGTGAAAGCGCGTTTTTGTTGATCCTACTTAATTAGTATTTTAACAATTGATTTTATAGTTGAAGGTCTACCTTAATTGATGTAAAAAAAGGCAGCAGAGCGGCAGATAATTCAAGTGGAGAAATACCCTCCCCCCTCCTTTTTTCTTGGGATACCGAACAGCTACATCGCAGGACCCCATGCTGAGAGAGGGAAAAAAAAGAAACACCACTGAAATATAAGTATTCCTTAAGTTATACACATTTATCATAATATAACCACTGTTTTGTTTAAATATTAATTCATTAGATGTTTGCACATTGGCCATTTTTTGGTTTTAAAAAAGTGGAAATTTTAGCAAGGTGCGCCTGGAAGTGTTTTTTTCCTTTTTTTTTTCTTTCTTTTAGGTTCAAGACTATGCCAATCACGGCTCGGAGTCCTGATTGGGCACATTTTTCCCAATCATGGGCTCACAGAGCTAAGTCCCGCAGCACACTATATAAGGCATCACACAGCGCTTCAGCATGCGTTTGAGAGGAGATTGTTCTTGTGTTAGTGTGTGTTCTCACTGCCAGTCTGCCACCAGCTACTGGGGGGGGGGGGTCTCATTTCTACAAAATATTTGGGAATTGTTTTAATCCGTGTGTTCTCACTGACACCAAGTATTTTGGGGGGGTCAGTAATTTCTACAAAATATTTGGGAATTGTTCAAATCCGTGTGTTCTCACTGACACCAACAGGGTTATTCAGAGAGCGTGAAAAGCAGGAGAATGACTGGAGAATGAAAAATTCTAAGTCAAAATAGCCGATTTGGAAAGTGAGATGAAAGGGAGAATTTTTCTGGTTTGGCTATTTTGACCTAGAATTTTTCATTCTCCAGTTATTCTCCTGCTTTTCACGCTCTCTGAATAACCCTGCAAGTATTTTGGGGGGTCAGTAATTTCTACAAAATATTTGGGAATTGTTCTAATCCGTGTGTTCTCACTGGCTGCCACCCAGTATTTTGGGGGGGGGGGTCAGGAATTTCTACAAAATATTTGGGAATTGTTCTAATCCGTGTGTTCTCACTGCCACCCAGTATTTGGGGGGGGGGGGTCAGTAATTTTTACAAAATATTTGGGAATTGAGATAATCTGTGTCTTGTCACTGCCACCCATCAGGGGGTCTCACTGATTTATAGGAGGTTTCTGGGAATTGTAATCTGTGTCTTGTCACTGGCTGCCAGCTATCAGGGTGTCTCACTGAGTTATACCAGAGTTCTGGAAATCTTTAATCTTTATACCAGAGTTGAACCAGAGTTCTGCAGCATATCTCCAATTTTTATAACAGAGTTGAATCAGAGTTCTGTATATATTTTATCTATATATCACTCACCATGTCAGAAAGACCAAAAAGGACAGGCCGACGCTCCCAGGCACAGATAAGAGGGCAAGCAGCCTCTGTGTCGGGAGGCTGTGCCTCTGGTCATCGTGGACGTGGTGCATCCCCTGCAGGGGCACGCTTGTCCTTTCTAACTGGTGCTGGCCGTCTTAAGCAGCAGCAACATACAGAGGATTTGATGGATTGGCTAACCAGGCCATCCTCATCCTCTGAGTCCTCTGCCAGCCAGGCTTGTAGTGCTTTACAGTCCACCTCAGCTGCCAAAGCATCTAATGCAGCCTCCATGTCCACAGCTACTCCTGCCGCAGCCTCACTGTCACACACGGAGGAGTCAGCTGAATTGTTTGACTACAATGACAGTGACATGCCGCTTGAGGATGCGCAGCAACTACAGTGCTCTGATTCAATCTCTGAGGTTGAGGAAGGGAGAATAATCAACCTAGAGGAAGGGGGTGCCAGTGACACACATTAACTGGCACTCATGTTGCCCCAGCAGCTGCAGCATACTGCCAAGTTGGCTCCAGTGATGAGGAGATAGGGGGTGATGATGATGATGAGGTCACTGACTCCACCTGGGTGCCTGATCAAACAGAGGAGTCAAGTGAGGATGAGGCACAACAAACACGAGGCACAACGTCCTCTATGACCAACCGTAGCACTAGCCAGTCCAAGGCATCAGATGTCAGAGCTGCTCAGGTGCAGAGTGCTGTGTTGTCTCAAAGCACACATCCAGGAACTCTGCTGTCTGGGAGTTCTTTAAGAAATGTGCAGCAGACCCCACCGTTGCTATTTGTAATCTATGTCAGTTGAGGCTCAAGCATGGGAAAGACACCGGACACTTGGGTACCACGTGCTTGAGGCGACATATGACCACCTGCAGGTCCTCCTCACCGGTCTCTACCCCCACTATATGTCCTGCCATGTCATTGACTCCAACCTCCACTGACAGGGATGATGCTACAGTAATGGATGTACCGGGTCCTTCCTCACAATGTGACAGCATCCCATCAGCTGAAGATTTACACAGTCAGATTACGTTGCCCCAGCTGCTGCAGCGTAGGAAAAAATATAGTCCCAACCATCCCCAAGCACAGCGTCTAAATGTCAGCTTAGCAAAATTACTCGCATTGCAGCTGCTGCCTTTCCAGCTGGTGGACTCTGCTGCCTTCCATGAATTTGCTGAATGTGCTGTACCACAGTGGCATGTTCCAAAACGCCATTACTTTTCACAGAAGGCCATTCCAGCACTATACCAGCATGTGGAAGACAATGTTATCGAGTCATTGGGAAAGGCAGTCAGCAGCAAGGTGCATTTGACTTTAGACACGTGGTCCAGCAAGCATGGACAGGGCCGTTACATTTCCTTCACGGCACACTGGGTAACTCGGATTGCAGCTGGGAGGGATCCAAGACGGTGCTCTGTGCTGGAGCTTGTTCAACCACCACGCCTTCAGAAAGCTGCTTGTATGAGGTCTGTCTGCTCCACCACCACCTCTCCCTCCGTCTCTGGCGAAGTGGCAGTTAAACCGAGTATAAGTGGCAGGGGCTACGCAATGGCTCAAGCAAAAAGATGCCATACTGTGCTTGAGCTGGTTTGTTTAGGGGTCAGGAGCCACACTGGGCCAGAAATTCTGTCAGCTCTGCAGGGGCAGGTGCAGAGATGGTTAACACCACACCAGCTTCAGCTGGGAATAGTCGTCTGTGATAATGGCAGCAACTTTCTCTCCGCCCTACGCCTGGGTAAGTTGACGCATGTACCATGCCTAGCACACATCCTAAATCTGGTGGTACAGCGTTTCCTAACCAGGTACCCAGGGCTGGCAGAGCTTCCCAGCAAGTCTTCGCCTGGCAGAAATTCAAAGAGAATTCCACTTTCCCACAAACCGTCTGATCTGTGACATGCCCACCAGGTGGAACTCGACATTAGCAATGCTGCAGCATCTGCACAAGCAGCAGAGGGCCATCAACGAGTACCTGTGTGAGTATGGCACAAGGACAGGTTCAGGTCAACTTGTTCCCCCCCCCCGCAGTGGCTGATGATCAAGGATGCATGCACTGTACTGTCACCATTTGAGGAGGCAACGAGGATGGTGAACAGGGACAGTGCATGCATCAGTGACACAATTCCTTTAGTGTTCCTTCTGGAGCACACTCTATGGGGAATTATAGATGTGGCTCAAGAGGCAGAGCAGCAGGAGGAAGAGGAGGCCTTCCCTAGCTCTCAAGGCCCCAGTCTTTCCGCAGACAGCATTCCAGCGGGTCCTCCTCAGATCAGACAGGAGGATGAGGAGGAGGCAGTATATTTAAGTAGTGGGGGCATTGAAGGTGGGGATTCCTCAAGGGAGGGTTTTGTGTGCCCAGAAATACAAGGACTAGTACGTGGCTGGGAGGAGGAAGTGCACGATGAGGTCATCCTCCTCATTGACCAGGAAGACTCGGAAGCTAATGCCACCTCCAACCTACGCTGCATGGGCTCCCTTATCCTGTGTAGCGCTCACTCCCGGAGGAGCCGCTGAATTAACCTCGGGTTAGTCTCGCCGCACTAGGGAATAACTGTACACCAGCACTGTTGTGGATTTTTATAGATTATATTCTTTACTGATCCCAATAAAGCAGCATATATAAAGTAGATACGGTATTTAAACGATAGGCTTTCGTAACGCGGGAAAAACACGCGGCGGCAAAAGACAAAGATTAACCCCCTCAGTTCTGGAGTGTAAGTCCCGTGAATAATAGCTCAAAAATGTGTATGTGTATTGTCTCGGGTACCCGGGTTCTGTATTCAACTGGCCAGTGAATGAAACAAACAATCTTCGACTAGTCACGTTGGGGCCCTGTGGATTTAAACAATACTGCAGCGTATTTTTGGAACTGCGGCCTGGGAGGCCTCTCACCCATCCGACAGACAAACTGTCCAGCACCCGATCAAGGATCTTATCCTGCCGTGCACTGGGACTCTGTGCCACTGGATCCGCTCTCTGCTTGTCGAATCTCCGCAACAGGAACAATGATCCACCGCCTGCACTCCCAATCGATCAGCGCGGTCTCCTCACTCGGGGTCCAGCCGGAACCAGATTTCCATCCAGACCTCTCAGCGCTGCGTAGGTAGGTCTCAGCAGGGTCACCGTCCCGATCTCCAGTACCAGTGAGGCAGCGCCTGTACTCTGGCCTGGTCACGATCCTTGACAGTTTTCACGTGCGTCCTCCACCTTTCAACGCTCAGCTCACTCTGCCTCTCCCCTGCACGAGGCTGCTGATGTCTTTCCTCATCCTACACCACCCACTTCCTGTACTCACGTAAAGCATGATGGAAATTGTAGTTCAGTGTTTGTCCAGCATAGTCCATTATGTCTCTATCTCCCTCTGGTGGTCATAATAATTAAATGCAGCAAAACACAGTCTTTAAAGCAGCGCTACACCTGCAAAGCCTGCTAAAGGTCCCCAGGATTCATACTATCAAGGAGAGGGATCATTACTGGTTGGCAGGCCTTCTTGATCCACGATACAAGGATAAAGTTGCAGAGCTCATCCTGCCCGCACAGAGGGCGCACAGGATGAAAATACTTGAGGACGATCTAAAGCGACACTTGTGTAACACCTTTCCAGGCACTGGTAGGTTACCAAGTGATGACACAGGTGCTTCTGAGGCTGCGGATGATCAGAGGAATAGAGGTGAAGGCCGGGCCGCTTGAATGATGCCTTTTTAATTTTTTTTAGTCCACGACGCCCAGGGACGTCAAATGTAGGCACCCATTGCCAGGGTCTTCACCGTATGGTGCAGGACTACCTAGGGGCAAGGGCAGACCTGGATACCTTTCCAGCAGATGATCCACTGGCTTACTGGGTGTTGAGATTGGATCACTGGCCAGAATTTAGCCAATATGCTATGCAGCTACTAGGTTGCCCTTCATCCAGCATGCTTTCTGAAAGGACGTTCAGTGCCGCTGGAGGTTTTGTCACAGACAAAAGAGTGCGTCTGTCCACCGACTCTGTAGACTGATTGACATTTATAAAAATGAATCAGTCATGGATCAGCAGCTATCAATCCCCTGATGCTGACGTAACGGAATAGATCGGGGATTTCTTCTGCATTCACAAAACCGCCACCACTGAACTCCTACACAATACCACAAAGGGGTTACGGTGTGAAGGCACTTGCTGCCATGAAAGGCACATTATTTGGGTGCACTGACGCCATTACCAGATTTATATCATTTAAATTTTTTGAACCGCAGGGTCCAACCCTGCACTCTTCCACAATACCACAAAAGGGTTACAGTGTGAAGGCACTTGCTGCCACCAAAGGCACAATATTTGGGTGCACTGACGCCTTTACCAGATTCATATCTTTTTAATATAGGACCGCATGGTCCACCCCTGCTCTCTTCCACAATACCACAGAGGGGTTACTGTATGATGGCACTTGCTGGCCTGGCACCAAAGGCACAATATTTGGGTGCACTGACGCCTTTACCAGATTCATATCTTTTTAATATAGGACTGCAGGGTCCAACCCTGCACTCTTCCACAATACCACAAAAGGGTTACGGTGTGAAGGCACTTGCTGCCTTGAAAGGCACATTATTTGGGTGCACTGCCACTGACGCCTATATTACCAGATTTATATCATTTTAATATTTGACCGCAGGGTCCAACCCTGCACTTTTCCACAATACCACAGAGGGGTTACGGTGTGACGGCACTGTTGCAGACACTAAAGGCCCAATTTTAAAGCACCTATTGTTACTTTCATCCAAAGCCTGCATAAGTTTCACAATAATTTAGCCAAAAAATCACTAAACTTGTTCTGCGCGTCCTAAAATGTCTTCTCTTTTCATACAGACTGCAGTCCCAAGCAGTTGTTTATGAATAGATTAAAGGAAAACCGTTTACCGTCATTTGAAATGTCATTTTTTTGTTTTTAAATGTTTCTATACATCCTACAAATCCGCCACTTCACGGGCAGGTTATGGGGACCTCCTAGGCACGATATTTGAAGGACTTTTTAGTTTTTATTTTTAACCCTTATTTCATGGAAAACTCACTGTCCCTTTAAAAACGTATTTTTAAAACTTTTTGTCCTTGTTTCCTGTCCCTCAGGGCACTACCCAGACCCCCATACTCCTTTTATGGCAAATATCTTGCATATATGCCCTCTTGGAGGGCACTTTAAAAACCAAAACTTTTGACTCCCATTGACTTGCATTGAGTTCGGTTCGTGTTTGAGTTCGAACTCGAACTTTCAAAATTGTTCAAGTTCGAATGCGAACCGAACTCGGGGGCGTTCGGCTCATCCCTAGTCATCATCACACAGAGAGCATGCTGACGTCACTCTGTGACCTCCTGCTATAGCGAGCAGTCACAGACTGAGAGGCAGCGATGGATCGGATCCATCGTACTGTGCAGGCGCTACGGAACACCCAAAGAGTGGCGAATTGCCATGGGGAATACGGTGATCTTCGGCGGTAGTGAAATTTCCCATTGAGAAGCAATGGTTAATCTATTCAGAGAGCACTGAACAGCAGAGAAATGCTCTGATTTTCGGTGGTTTCATTCGACAGGTTTAATCCGTCAAATCCTATAGGTCTCAATGTAAAATAATTTCCCCGTTTTTTTTTTTTAATATTTATTCAACCGTTTATTCTTTTCACTTGCAGAAAAAAGTCTATTTTCTTGGCATTTTTCAGGATTTTTTCGGCAAAATTTTTGATTCAGAATTTTTTTTTTTACATGGCGTTTTTTTATTTTTTTTATTCTGTAACAGTGTCACGTTCCTCCTCGATATATAAATGTCTGATCCCTATGTCATGGAGCTGATGTAACACTCCATGCTTCAAACCCCAAGAGACTTTATGTTCAATTGTATCGTGTGATTTTAAATATATTTTACATCGTTTGGTTTTAGTTTAAATTAGTTTAGTGTAAAATATACTTATATTCCTGTAGGTAAATGTGTTTTTGTATAGCCAGTAAACAAGCTTTACTGCTGTGTAATTTATGCATCAGGGCTTTTCCCCTTATCTGGCTGCATATTTGATTCAAGAAGTCTGTGATAGTGTTGTCTTTAATCTGATGTGTTAGAACCATAGATTAAGCAAATGTTGTGTGAGCTAAAGGCTAAAGAATGTAAAGAATGTTTATTGTAGATATCTGGTGTCTCCTTCGACTACACACTCAACCTCAGAAGGCACAGAGCAGCCTTCTGGAAATTCCTAACGGCTCCAGGGCAGAGAAACAGAAGCAGGCGGGTCAAGCTGCTCAAGGCGCTGAGGACAGCGCTCCCAGTAGCAGGCTGACCGCAACGAAGGGGTGTCTGGAGAGTCAGGACAGGCGGAAGAGAACGGTTCCGTCACACCCTATACGCAGCACAACTATCATACTTTTCCGATCCTTTGAGTGGTTGGTGCATCTACCTATATCGGAATCGGAGAACGTAACCATTAACAAACCAGGGGTTAATACAATACGTCAGAGGAATGCCAAGAGTCTAATACCAGAGCGGCTTCTCGGGAATGCCAAGGGTCCTATCGCCAGAGTAGAGTGTCAGACAAATGCCAGATGTCTTATTGCCAAATCGAGTACTCAAAGGAATGAAAAGGATTAAGAGCCGGGAGAAATTAAATACAAGTCAAGTCAGTACACAAGAATAGTAAATCAGAAAATACACAGCACTGAGAGAAGTAAGAACCACGTCAGGGCAACGGACTTGTCACAGGCTACTGATTTTGAACCCGGCAGGCGCTGCGTCATCACACCACACCCATAGCATACCATGTGATCGCAACCGTCCGCTTCTTCACTCGGCAGGTCGGCCAGCGAGCAGTGTGGAAGGCACTGCCGGCCACCGGGCGACGTAGACGGCGTGGAACATGACAAACAGACCTTTTTATTGTTATTCATAGGACCTTATATATTTTTTCAGGCATTTTCATGCACTAGTTTTTTGTTAAAATGCATTTTAACCACTTCGATGCGGAGGACGGGCACAGCACTTGGCTGATTCCGGCCGATCGCTGCGGCCCCTCGGGTTGGGCTGACATCCTGGAGGTCAGCCCAGCCTCTGGGACCCAGACGGGTGTAGCGATGTGTTAAAGTTTACTGTGGCAGTACCCATTTTTAGCCACAAGATGGAGACAATCACGATTAAAGACCCTGGACTCTCGAACTACATGTCCCGGCATGCTTTGCGAAGAAACAGGAAGTGGGTGGGTTTGTGGAGACGCTATACATCCTGCACCTCGTGGAGAACAGGCAGAGCGCGCCAGGGAGCAGAGGAGAGTGGATGCACACACAGAGAAGGAGAGACCAAAAGATAGGCCGGAGCGCAGACAGAGCGGATTGGGCCTTAGGATTGGGTCACTCAGCCTTGCGGGAGACAGACATCACCATCTATATTATCCGAGTGCAGTGCTGAGGAGAGAAGACCCCTCGAGTAAGGAGTACCGCGGTCGACTGAAGCGGGGAGCAGGCGGTAAGCTGGCTGAGTCGCGGCTGACAGACAGAAGGCCAGACAACAGATCCGGTGGTCGGCGTCCCCAGTCCATATCGAGCGGAGAGACGTCCTGGGTCAGCGGAACCTCAAGCTTGCGCTGGATGGGTGAGAGGCCCCCAAGGCCGTATGTAAATAAGAGCGTACGCTGCTGTTTTCCTTCTAAAACCCACAGGGCCCCAACTGACTAGTCGAAGACATCATTAAAGTAAACTCACTGGCCAGTTTAATAAGTACCCGGGTACCCTACGCACACGAATATACACCACTTCACGTTCTGGGACTTAACCTGTGCAGGACTCAGTTTCCTTTTCCAAATCCATACAAGGGGGCAAAGTTAAAGTTACATTCTGAACAATTTTCCCTTTTTTTTGTTCCCGCTGCGCGTTTACCGTGATACGAGAACTGTGTATTTTATTGTGTCCCGCTACGCGGTTTTTCCTCGAATTTCGTATCTTTTAATTTTCTGCTCGGTCGGGGTTTTTTCCGAAAATACGAAGCCCTCGTGTTTTCGTTTCTTTTACCGCTACGCGTTTATCGTGTTACGAAAGTACTGTAAATCTTCCTGCATATACCGTGTCTTAAGAGCTGCAAACCTTTTAGTAAACCTTTTAAAATATAAAACTGTTCAGCGTGTTGGAGTATATTTATTCCCTAGTGCGGGGAGACTGACCCGTGGTTCATTTTCAGCGGCTCCTCCGGGAGTGAGCGCTACACGTGGGGGCTCGTTTCCGGGATTCAGTCTCTGGAAAAACCGCATCTAAAGGGTTAAATATGGATCCAGACACTGCTGCCGAATGGTGTGGGGAGCACAGTAGTCAGTTAACATGTTGCATAGTCATGGATATTCCCGCAGACACTTGGGCCGAAGATCAGATTCGCCAGGCCGTGGCCACGCTAGCACCAGATCATCGGGGGTTAATTCTGGACATTAGGAAAAACCCAGATACCTCTCACACGCATGTTCTTCTCGAATGGAGAAAAGGTATTCCAGCATGTTTTCGGGGCGCGAGCGTGAAGCTGACCGATGAGGTGGAAGTCCAACTGATTCAGCCAAGTACGCCACGTGGCGAAGCCGAAAGTGTTCCCGCGCCCAGTCCGTTGGCCATGATCGGGCCTGAATTTATCGTGGCTATTGGAGATTTGCTGGCTAAATGTCAGAAAACAAGCCCTCCTCACACTAATTTCGGTTATCGACGGTTAAGGAACTTTACAGGAAATGTACCAACTCCGGCGGGAGAAGAAACCTTTGAGGAATGGGTGGAACAGGCGATGCAGGCACTGGATGAGTGGGACGTCCCTGAGGCCCAGAAAAAGCAAAGGATCACCGAGAGTTTAAAGGGACCTGCGTCAGAAGCGGTGAGAACCTAAAACTGAGTAGGAAAGATTGTACTGCTTTGGATTATCTGAACGTTCTTGAAGAAGTGTTTGGGCGAACAGAAAAGGCAGCGGAACTAGTATATCAGTACGAACACACCTATCAGAAGAGAGGTGAGAGAATGATTGATTACATGGGGCGCTTGGATAAGATTCTGCACCAAATACTCCTCAAGAAAGGGGCCAAACCGGCTGACGTAGACAAGATACGAATAAAGCAGATCCTGAGGGGCTCTCAACCGTTAGATCCGGTGATGATGCAGCTGAGAAGCAGAGCAGTTAATCAAGAGTTGAAGTACCTGGAACTGATCCGAGTGGTACGAGAGGAGGAGGCTCTGTTGGAAGAGAAATCCTTCAGCGGGGGAGAAAGGGCTTATGCACAACCTGCAAGATATAACGACGGTCTGCAGCCTGAAAATGACTCGTTAGACACCTATGGATCTGACCTGGATGAACAAGAGCAGTTAGTGGGTTTTAAATTCATCGAAAAGGCTGCTAAAGAATCGAACTCTTCTGAACGAAGTGAGTTGTTCAAGACTGTAAAGAAGGTACAGGAAGCTCAAACTGAACTGCAGAAAGCGCACGCTGAACTGTGCAGGGTGTTGATGAAGGTGACCGAGATGCAGGGGGAAATGCAAAAGTTCCTAACAGGTATGCAGACGACTGAAGTTGCCGTGGCGTCTGGTTCAAATCTCTTATTAGAACCTCAACAAGCAACCGTGTCTCCACTTTCGAGGAAGAGATGTTTCGGTTGTGGAGAAATGGGCCATTTCCGTGCGCAGTGTAAAGGCCGGAAGCCTGAGAAGGATAAAGTTGAGTGGCTGCTGAAAGCCCTAGAGGGACTGTTATCTACTCCACCAGCGGGAAACGCCAGAGGGCACCAGTAAAGGAGCAACCTAGGTGCCCAGAAGTTGAATCTCGCTCCAAGAACCAATTTAAAACTAAGAGGGCAAGAGGGCCCAAAGTCAAGCCGACTGCTGAGCCTGCCAGAATGGAAAGAGTCACTCCCTTAGCGTCCGGGTCTACGTCATGGGGAAGCAATGCACACCCAAAACCTGCACGGGCCAAGAAAAAGGCCAGGGTCCAGCAAACTGGGTCTAAGCGTCCGGATACCTCCACCAAGTTTCCTGACCAGCTGATAGGTCCCTCTCCGATTGTGCCAATCCAAGTGGAGGGAGTCTACACCAAAGCTCTGTTAGATTCGGGGGGCTCAAGTGACTTTGATTTATAAAGACTTCTATGAGAAACACTTAAAGCACATTCCTCTGCAAGAATTGAAGGATTTGGAAATATGGGGTATCGGCACTGAGAAACTCCCTTATGACGGGTATCTGCAAGTAAGGTTGGAGATCGGATCTGAAGTCATCGGACAGTCCGGAGGCTGTGACGCCTTGGCCATTGTGTGCCCCCGACCCTCGGGTGCAAACAGAAGCTCTCTGATAGTGGGGACCAATACGGACCTAGTGCGGCGTCTCCTGACCCCCATCGTAGTGGAAGAAGGGTCAACTCAAGGAGTGCACCCCATGTTACGACCGGTCTATCAGAGGATGGTTGAAGAACGGAAAGCACCTGCTGAGGTGGGAAGACTGTGGAGACTGGGTGGGACAGAGAAGGTTCTGCAAGCAGGAGAAGTAGCGAGCTTCTGGGTTTCAGTTAAGTTGAACGGATCGCAACCAGGTCCCTATGTGGTGCTGGGAACCGATGTCAGTCATGGGAGTGAAACCGGAGTCGAAGTAATTCCTGAAATAATCTCCACAAAACCCTTGAAGAGGACACGAGGAAGAGTCTCGGTCAGTGTGTGCAATGTGACAGATTCTCCAGTAGTCCTTAAAGCACGAATGCCTATCGGGCAAGTAGAGTCTGCTACACCCCTCTCCACCGATTTAGGAGGGGGAGTGGATAAAGAGATTTCGGATGAAAGATTCTATCCTAAAGACGCCCCCATTTCACCTGAGTGGAAGAAACGTCTTCAGTCTCAAGTTCTAAAGTGGAAAGAATTATTCTCGAAAGATGAGTTCGATGTGGGCCTGGCTAAGAGTACGGAACACCGCATTCGGTTGCAAGAAGACAAGCCGTTTCGTGAAAGGTCAAGGCGAGTTCCGCTGGGAGACTTGGATGATCTACGAGAACAGCTAAATGAGTTGCAGAGAACCAATGTGATTCAAGAGTCCAGGAGCCCATATGCCTCTCCAATAGTGCTGGTCAGGAAGAAGAATGGTTCTGTCCGCTTGTGCATAGACTATCGCACCCTGAACCGAAGAACCATCCCCGACCAATACGCTACTCCTCGGATTGAAGATGCCTTACAGTGTTTGTCTGGAGCAAAGTGGTTCAGTGTGTTAGACCTGCGAAGCGGATATCATCAGATACCGATGCACCCTGAAGACAAAGAGAAAACTGCGTTCATTTGTCCACTGGGGTTCTTTGAGTTCAATAGAATGCCTCAAGGTCTGACGGGAGCTCCAGCCACGTTCCAACGGTTGATGGAGAAGACAGTCGGGGATATGAATCTAATCGAAGTGTTAGTGTACCTGGATGACATAATTGTGTTCGGGAAGACTCTGGAAGAGCATGAGCAACGTTTGGAGAAGGTCTTGAAGAGGCTCCATGAAGAGGGGTTGAAATTGTCTCTGGAGAAATGCCAGTTCTGTTTACCGTCAGTCACATATCTGGGACACGTGGTCTCGGCAGAAGGTGTTTCGACAGATCCTCGAAAGTTGGAGGCCGTAGCTTCTTGGCCTAGACCTCGAAACGTCACTGAACTTAGATCTTTCTTGGGATTCTGCTCATACTATCGAAGATTTGTGGGAGGATTCGCAAAGATAGCTCAGCCGCTGAACAAACTCCTACAGAAAGAAACCACCGAAGAAGGCTGTAAGGTCTCTGATCGAAACCCCTCCGCTCCGGGACCAAGGAAAGCTAAAGAGTCCATACAAGGTGAATGGACTAGTCAATGTGAAGGTGCGTTTGTGAAGCTGAAAGAGAATCTAACCCGAGCTCCTGTTCTGGCCTACGCGGACCCTCACAAGCCGTATGAACTACATGTGGATGCCAGCCGAGAAGGTCTGGGAGGAGTCCTATATCAGGAGTATGATGGATTGCTGAGGCCTGTAGCGTACGTGAGCCGGAGCCTTGCGCCTTCTGAGAAGAACTATCCTACTCACAAACTGGAGTTCCTAGCCTTGAAGTGGCAGTGGTGGACAAGTTGAAAGACTATCTGTATGGAGCGGAGTTCGTGATCAAGACGGATAATAATCCTCTCACCTATATCCTTACTACTGCAAAACTGGACGCAACGGGACATCGGTGGTTGGCCGCTCTGTCAGGGTTTCGGTTCAGCCTGAAGTATCGCCCTGGGGTGAACAATCGAGATGCTGATGCTTTGTCGAGAAGACCCTACACTACAGAATGGACTCAGGTGACTCCAGACGGGGTGCAAGCTTTGTGTCAAGGAACAGAACGCCGGGTCAAGGGAGGAGTTGAAGCGGAGGCCATAGGAGTCATGGCCGCGGCTGTTCCTGAGTTCTACTGTAACCCTACGCAATTGAGGGATGAAAATCTACCTACCTTTTCCAAGCAGGACCTGAAAGCGGATCAAGCTAGAGACCCTTTGATTGCATTGACCATAAAGGCCCTGACTGCAAACCAGCGAGAGATTCTGTTAACCAATTCCCCGGATGGAGCCAGATTGGTTTACAAAGAGTGGGAGCGGTTGAAGATGTTGGATGGGGTGGTCTACCGAAGGGGCCCCTCGACCAATTCCGAAGAGATTCAGCAGTTATTTCTTCCCACTAAACACAGAGGGAGAGTGTTGTTGCGATCATTACATGATGAGCATGGACATTTGGGTGCTGAGAGAACTTTTAAGTTGGTGCGAGATAGGTTTTATTGGCCTTGCATGAGGGCTGAAGTTGAGAGTTATTGCCATTCCTGTCTGAGGTGCATTCAGAGGAAAACTCTACCAACCCGAGCTGCTCCAATGAGCCATCTACAGAGTCAGGGACCCATGGATTTGGTGTGGCATTGACTTCCTGTGCTTAGAGCCGGATGCTAGTGGGCAAGGGAACATTCTGATAGTGACTGATCATTTCACCCGTTATGCCCAAGCTTTTTCTACAAAAGACCAACGCGCTCCGACGGTGGCGAAGGTGCTGATGGAAAAGTTCTTTGTTCATTACGGCCTGCCAAGAAGAATACACTCTGATCAGGGAAGAGACTTTGAAAGTAGATTGGTCGGGCAATTGCTGGAGTTGTTGGGAATTCAAAAGACTCGAACTACGCCATACCACCCTCAAGGTGATGCTCAGCCTGAAAGGTTTAATCGCACGCTGCTAAACATGCTGGGGACCTTGTCTAATGTAGAGAAGCAGAGTTGGAGTCGTCATATAGCTACTCTGGTGCATGCATATAACAGTACGGAGAGTGATGCAACGGGATATTCACCGTACCGTCTTATGTTCGGAAGAGAAGCTCGACTGCCGGTTGATTTGGCATTTGGGTTATCTCTAGACCAGACGTCGGTAGCTTCTCATAGAAACTATGTGGATAGACTTCGGAAGAATCTGGCTTCTGCGTTTGAACAGGCCCGTTTGACTTCAGGTAACAGGGAGCAAAGGAACAAGAAGAACTATGATTTGAAGGTTCGAATACAGGATCTACAACCCGGTGATAGGGTTCTGTTGAAGAATTTGGGTGCTGCTGCGAGACACAAGCTGGCGGATAGATGGAGTTCTCAGGTTTACATTGTTTGCAAACAACTGCCAGGTCTGCCGGTGTATCAGATTCGCCCTGATGGAAAGGCTGGTCCCCTCAAGAATTGGCACCGAAATCACTTGTTACCTTTGAGAGAGGCTGTGAGAATACCAGTGGAAAACGAACTTCCTCCGGCGAATCCGCATGCTCCACGTGTCCCTCCTGTTACTCGGTCTCAACAGACTCGGGTGTTGGAGAGAGCGAAAGAGACAGTGACGAAGAGAGTTTCTGCTTAGATTGGATTCCGCTCGCCAGAACCTGAAGGGGTTGTCCCAATTCCTTGTCAGTGGGAAAGTAACTTGAGGGCTGAAGCTCCTGAATTTCAGTGGAATTCCCTGAGAATTATGGAACTCCCTGAAACCCTTGAACTTCCGTTAAGGGTCCCGGATACTGTTGGAGACCCTGTAGCTCCTGAAGACGAGCCTTACGATTATAGTTCTATGCCTTCCCTGGAGGGATCGTACTCGGAGGAAGTGTCTGCTCCAGTGGCCGACATAAGGACTGAGCCTATACCTATAGTACTTCCACCTGAAGAGGAACGGAAGGAACCTGAACAGAAACGCTCTATTCGACCGCCCCAGCGACTTACTTATGACTCACCAGGACATAGCACTGAAGAGGCCATCACCACTGTGCAGAGATTGCCCGAAGTGTCTGCTATGTTAGCTGAGGTAGCCCAGAACATGAGTCAGCTTGAGAAAGTGTTTCTAACCCACTGCATGTATGCTGCTGAACCTGTATATGCTGTATAAACTGTGTGCATATTGTAAAAGGATAATGTAATTGTTGTACCTCCTTGGAGAGACCCAAGAGTTCTAGGAGGGGGAGAGTGTAGCGATGTGTTAAAGTTTACTGTGGCAGTACCCATTTTTAGCCACAAGATGGAGACAATCACGATTAAAGACCCTGGACTCTCGAACTACATGTCCCGGCATGCTTTGCGAAGAAACAGGAAGTGGGTGGGTTTGTGGAGACGCTATACATCCTGCACCTCGTGGAGAACAGGCAGAGCGCGCCAGGGAGCAGAGGAGAGTGGATGCACACACAGAGAAGGAGAGACCAAAAGATAGGCCGGAGCGCAGACAGAGCGGATTGGGCCTTAGGATTGGGTCACTCAGCCTTGCGGGAGACAGAC
The DNA here is from genome assembly GCA_009667805.1 of Leptobrachium leishanense. Classification (NCBI taxonomy): domain Eukaryota; kingdom Metazoa; phylum Chordata; class Amphibia; order Anura; family Megophryidae; genus Leptobrachium; species Leptobrachium leishanense. The sequence continues at coordinate 32,361,422 of CM019067.1, read as the reverse complement.
ATCACCATCTATATTATCCGAGTGCAGTGCTGAGGAGAGAAGACCCCTCGAGTAAGGAGTACCGCGGTCGATTGAAGCGGGGAGCAGGCGGTAAGCTGGCTGAGTCGCGGCTGACAGACAGAAGGCCAGACAACAGATCCGGTGGTCGGCGTCCCCAGTCCATATCGAGCGGAGAGACGTCCTGGGTCAGCGGAACCTCAAGCTTGCGCTGGATGGGTGAGAGGCCCCCAAGGCCGTATGTAAATAAGAGCGTACGCTGCTGTTTTCCTTCTAAAACCCACAGGGCCCCAACTGACTAGTCGAAGACATCATTAAAGTAAACTCACTGGCCAGTTGATAAGTACCCGGGTACCCTACGCACACGAATATACACCACTTCACGTTCTGGGACTTAACCTGTGCAGGACTCAGTTTCCTTTTCCAAATCCATACAAGGGGGCAAAGTTAAAGTTACATTCTGAACAATTTTCCCTTTTTTTGTTCCCGCTGCGCGTTTACCGTGATACGAGAACTGTGTATTTTATTGTGTCCCGCTACGCGGTTTTTCCTCGAATTTCGTATCTTTTAATTTTCTGCTCGGTCGGGGTTTTTTCCGAAAATACGAAGCCCTCGTGTTTTCGTTTCTTTTACCGCTACGCGTTTATCGTGTTACGAAAGTACTGTAAATCTTCCTGCATATACCGTGTCTTAAGAGCTGCAAACCTTTTAGTAAACCTTTTAAAATATAAAACTGTTCAGCGTGTTGGAGTATATTTATTCCCTAGTGCGGGGAGACTGACCCGTGGTTCATTTTCAACGGCTCCTCCGGGAGTGAGCGCTACACGGGCATGATAGACGTCATTGCGCCAGCGCCATGACGTCTATTACAGGCATCCCCCCCACCAGTGCGGGGAAGGTGCCTGAAGGGGAGGTCCTTTGGACCTCTCTCCCTCCCCATCCGTGCGGGCCACTGGAAAAAGGCAGGCACCGCTTTGAAGGGCACAGCCTGCCCTTCCAAGTGGTGGCTGTCTTTAACCCCTTGGGGGCTGGATCACAATTCGGCGCCAACAGGCGCCGGATCACGGTCTCCTCCCGGAGCTGGCCGACATCTGGGATGTCGGCCAAGCTTCCGGTATCTCCCCCTGACTGGCGTCATCGCGCATAGCGCGATGACGTCAGTTCTGGAGTTAACCCCTAGCTGCCGCCTATGGTGGAGATAGGGGGTTACAATGAACCCCCTATCTCCTGATCCGTGGCAGCTAAGGGTTAATGTTTGGTATCGTTGGAACAGCCAGAGCATGGCCTTTCCAATGATACCAAACATCACCAAGTGTAAAAATAATTTAAAATAAAATTTAAAAAATAATAAAGTTTTTTTGTTTTGTTAATGCAGCAATATTGTTCCCATTTCAATTATAATGTGAACAATGATGCTGCACTAACGATTTTTTCTATGGGGGGGGGGGCGTTTGCTAAAATTCACATAATTTCCCCCCAAAAAAATGTAACGAGTGATTTCATACGGCTCCAAACCAGGAAACTTTGGGTGTCTGGACGTTATGTTGGCCGGACATGAGCACCGTCTGACGTCTCCTAATCACGCACACACGCCACTATGCGGACGCAGCGCACTCTGTACGTCAGTACTAGCGGTTCGACTTTCTTGCGAAAATGCGTTCGTTTGCCGCTTGCGTTGCGTGGCCGAACTTTCTTGCGGCCGTACTTCATGTGTGGGCCTGCGTTGGACGTCATTTGCTGCTACCACGGCCGTCATAGAGTGCGGGTAAACGCACGTTCGCACTGCGTTCGTCTGACCCCAGCCTTAGTGCCAGCTGGGTGGAGTAGAGGTAATGAAAGAGCGCTACCTGGGAATAACCCCTAGCGTCACCCTCTCTGTTCCCTGTCCACCATTTTAGAACTGTATAAATAGAACTGTATAAACTACCAGGGTAATTCAAAGAGATTCGAAAAGTCACCGCACGTTCGGTGACTTTTCGTTCTCTTCAAATCGGTTCCTTTTGCCGATCCCATTTCGGCGACCCTGCGGTGTATTCAGCAAACATCACAGGGTCCCCGAATTGCAGGGAAAAGGTACCGCAAATCTGACGAAAACTAACCGCAAAACCCAGCGAATGCACGCTGAAAACCGCAAAAACATCTGGATTAACCTGCCAAAAACCACAGAAAAACCCGAACAGGAGCTGATCGCAGCCTTCGACACAGCAGAAGAGGCAGTGAATAAATTAGGAAAACAGTTTGCATGAATGATTGAAAAGTGAAACACTGTTTGCAAAGAAACTACTGAGCGAAAATGTCTGAAATTTACACAGGAGGTCCAGGGAATGATAATAAAAAGGGCTGTTACAGAAAAAATAAGTAAACTTAAAAAAAAAAAAAAATCCAGAAAAATACTTAAAATATCCTAAAAAATCTATAAATAAAGAGCCTCTTTACTGTAGAATTTTATAATGAACGGTTTATTAGATATTGAATTAAAATTGGAATAATTTTAACATTGAAGCCTATGGGATTCTCCTGAATAAATTTGCCGAATTAAACCACCGAATGGCAGGGCATTTCGGGAACCTTTCACTGCTGGTTTGTGTTCTCTGAATAGCCGAAGCAGTGCTTTTTCATGGGGATTTCACTGCCCTCGAACAGGGACCGAACAGGCACCATATGTGCAGGCAATTCGCCAGGATTTGGCGAATTGCCTGCTCTCTGGATAGCCGAATGGCCAGGAAAGGTAACCGTACGCTGATTTTCAGCGTTCGGTTACCTTTCTCAAGCAATTCGGATCTCTTTGAATAACCCTGTAAGTGTAGCCTCTACTATCTTGTTTTAAACCTGATTTCTGCTGACTGAAGAATTACCTCTTCTCCCCCCCCCAGGTCTCTAAATATTCCTAGCCAAGCCATAAAAGTTGCTTAATATATCAAGGCCACAGAAGGAATGAGTAAATCCTGCAGCTGGCCATATTTGTTTTGGATTGTCTCCGGTGGGCTCAAGGGTCGTGTCTTTGCGGTGAACCTTGCTGACTTGCAAAATGATGAATAAAGTCCAATACAGTGGCGTAGCGTGGGGGAGCTGGGGGGGCCGTGGACCCGGGCGCAGTTTTGTTAGGGGCGCCCTCGGGCACCGCCCAAGGGCCCGCGGGTTGAGGGGACCCAGATGCCGGGCAGCGGGAGTGCCTGCGCGGTCCTGAACAGTGAGTCCATCCGTGTTGAAGGGGATGCGGCTGCGTGCAGGCGCAGCCGGTCACGTGGTCCGGCTAATCAGGTGGTACTGAGTCTCTGTACCACCTGACTGGCCGGACCGCGTGACCTGCGCACGCACGCAGCCGCCTCCCCTTCAACACGGACGGACTCACATGCTGTTCAGGACCGGGCAGCAGCACTCCCGCTGCCCGGCATCTGGGCCCCCTTAACCCCTGCTGGATCCGGAGCTGGGGCAAATCCATGAGCTGGGGCAAATCCATGTGAGAACTGGGGCAAATCCATGAGCTGGGGCAAATCCATGTGAGAACTGGGGCAAATCCATGAGCTGGGGCAAATCCATGTGTGAGCTGGGGCAAATCCATGAGCTGGGGCAAATCCATGTGAGAACTGGGGCAAATCCATGAGCTGGGGCAAATCCATGAGCTGGGGCAAATCCATGAGCTGGGGCAAATCCATGTGAGAACTGGGGCAAATCCATGAGCTGGGGCAAATCCATGTGAGAACTGGGGCAAATCCATGAGCTGGGGCAAATCCATGTGTGAGCTGGGGCAAATCCATGAGCTGGGGCAAATCCATGTGAGAACTGGGGCAAATCCATGAGCTGGGGCAAATCCATGAGCTGGGGCAAATCCATGAGCTGGGGCAAATCCATGTGAGAACTGGGGCAAATCCATGAGCTGGGGGCATATCCATGAGCTGGGTGCAAATCCATGTGTGAGCTGGGACAAATCCATGTGTGAGCTGGGGCATATCCATGTGTGAGCTGGGGCAAATCCATGTGTGAGCTGGGGCAATATCCATGTGTGAGCTGGGGCAATATCCATGTGTGAGCTGGGGCAATATCCATGGGAGAGCTGGGGCAAATCCATGTGTGAGCTGGGGCAATATCCATGTGTGAGCTGGGGCAATATCCATGTGTGAGCTGGGGCAATATCCATGGGAGAGCTGGGGCAATATCCATGTGTGAGCTGGGGCAATATCCAGGTGTGAGCTGGGGCAATATCCAGGTGTGAGCTGGGGCAATATCCAGGTGTGAGCTGGGGCAATATCCATGTGAGAGCTGGGGCAATATCCATGTGAGAGCTGGGGCAATATCCATGTGTGAGCTGGGGCAATATCCAGGTGTGAGCTGGGGCAATATCCAGGTGTGAGCTGGGGCAATATCCATGTGAGAGCTGGGGCAATATCCATGTGAGAGCTGGGGCAATATCCATGTGAGAGCTGGGGCAATATTCATGTGAGAGCTGGGGCAATATCCATGTGAGAGCTGGGGCAATATCCATGTGAGAGCTGGGGCAATATTCATGTGTGAGCTGGGGCAGTATCCATGTGTGAGCTGGGGCAATATTCATGTGAGAGCTGCAGCAATATCGATAACGTGTCCACAGGTTGGGGGGGGCGCACAATTCTTGGCTGGCCCCGGGCGCTGACAACCCACGCTACGCCACTGGTCCAATATGTATAATGAAGGTTGATATGGGAAGTGGGAGGGTAACATAACTTGGGGAGGGGAATAAGGTGTGCATTTTTACTCACCATGTATAAATTCTTTGTTTCTCTGTTGGTTCGGGACTTGAGTCTTTTTGGGCTAGACCTGACTCAAGGCTCGGTACCGAATAAATGCTTTTCCTGCTTTAGAAGGTCTCCGTCTCCTTTGTCTACCTCCGAGTCACAATTGCCTAACCCGAATTACACCCAGGAGGCTGCTTCAGTAACATCACTGCTAACTGCAGAGAGAGACTGTGGAGACACAGGTTCGATCCCGGCAAGAGCACCTCTCCAGTAAGTGTCCTTGGGCAAGACACCTAACGGTACATACTCGCCACCCAGGACATACTTGAAAACGAGAGAAATTTCAAATGTATCCTTCCTAGTAAAATCCTTCTTAAAAAATAAATAACAAAAAAGATAAAGATATATGACATTTTCTTTGTCATCTAACATCATTACGGCAATGTGTATGGAAAGACGAGCCCGCAGATAAGCCCTGCGGTGTTTATACAGAACCGCGTTGCGATTCGCGTCGCGTTGCGAGGTATACAGTAGATACCTGATTTGGATTTCAAGGCTTTTGTTCTGATTGAAGGTTGTTGGGAATGGCAGAAATATAATCTTCCTGTGAGACAGACAGAGACAGACAGGAAGGGGATAATATCGATACATCGGGAGCAGCCGCGAGACAGCTGACCTTTCTGCGCTAAAATAGGAAGACCTTAAAATAAGAGAAAAAGAAGCTGTGACTGTAGGAAATGTCCAGGTAGCTTTCACAGCCGTCCAGAGGGAGGGGGTTTAGTCACGAAAGGAAAAAACTAGGTCGACATTGACGAGTAAGGGATAGAGATGGAAACATTAAAACATTTCCAGCCCATCGGTGCCATGTATTGCGACCGGAATCATATACCTGAAAACGAGAGACATCGCAATGTATCCCTCCTGGTAAAATACTTTATAAATAAATCAAATAATAAAATATAAATTCCTTTTGTCCGTTCGTTATCTGGGGTCTTCCGTAATTAGAGCTCACAAAAGGAGAACATGGCCAGGGTTATTTCCCAGTGGCAAATAAAAAATGTATATGTATATATATATATATATATATATATATATATAATAAAAAAAAAAAGGTGCAAGTTAAAGCTTTCACATAATTAATTAATTATAATGAATAAATACTTAAAAGGAGTCTAAGGCTCGGGTCAAACGAACGCAGTCTGAGCGCACTGCGCGCGTGCATAATGGACAGACGTTCTGACGGAAGATACTGTAGACACCACACGGCGCGTTTTTCTTGACAGACGTGAAAAAAAAAAAAAAAGGAATTATGGGAAACAAAATTAATATGAAAAATGATAAGAATTGATACATGATCTGAAAAGCCATTTTGTGCGTCAAGGTGCTGGACGTCGCAAATGCGGTGCGTCTGACATCTCCTCATCACTCACACAGAACGCTACGCGGACGTGGCGCGCTCTGCGCGTCCGTCTAGTGGTTTTACGTTCTTGCCTAACTTGCATCCGTTTGCCACGTGCGTTGTGTGTGCGCTGTTCGGTGCAGAAGCACTTAGTGTGTGGGTCTCTATCATGATTCTATGCTACGACGGACTTTAAACTGTGCAGCAACACAGACGTGATCACTGCATTCGTCTGACACGGGCCTAAGACGACAGAGAGCTTGTCACGGGGTCTGGAGGATGGAACCGAAGCGCCCAGACAGAATAGCGGCCAGAACGAGGTACTAAAGGATGAGGCAAAAATAGAGCGGTCAAATAACGGTCTGGATCAGGGCAGGCAGCAAGGAACGGTAGTCAAAAAACAAGTGGCTGGTCGGCGCATCGTCGGCTTTTTTCGGACGTTTTCGGCGTGGATCGCCAGGTACGTTCGGTGGGTTTCCTGCGGTGTTTGATTTGATTTTTCGGATCCGTTCCCTGCACTTCAGGGACCTTGCGTTGAATGCTGAATTCACCACAGGGTCGGGGAATTTGATTCCCCGAAGTGCATGGAACGAGACAGCACCGAAATGTCGGTGCTATTTTGGTGCTCTATGAATAACCCCCTATACTGTTGCGCAAGAAGATGAAGGCCATTCCATGGATACCAAACACAGCAGAGTCTATCCATCGGCATGTGCTGTTACTCAATTCCCACTTCTGTTTTTTTATCATGACTTTTCGGCTCGGATCAGACGAGCGCAGTGTTCACGTCCGTGTTGCCGCGCATTTTAACGTCCGTGGTAGCATACAATTATGATCAATCAGACCCACACACGAAGTACGTCCTCACAGAAGTGCGGAAGCACAACGGACGCGGCAAACGGACGCAAGTTAGGCAAGAACGTAAATCTTCTAGAACGGAGGCACAGAGTGCGCCGCGTCCGCAACGTCCGCATAGCTTTGTGTGTGAGTGATGGAACAAGGTCAGACCGACTGCATTTATACGTCCAGCATTTTTGACGGACAGAATGGTTTTCATATTTAATTTATTTTCCATTCTACATCAGTAAAAAAAAAACTCAGTCACAAAAACGGACTGTGTGGCCACTACCTTGTCGTCAGTCAGAAAGTACGTCCGTTGTGCACGGACGCACAGTCCGCACAAAATGCGCTTGTCTGACCCGAGCCTTCTATGGGACGATTTCGCTGCTGCCGAATTGCGGCATGTTTTGCCGTCAATTCATATGTATTGGACAGTTTAGTGAATAGACACACTGCTCCAAAATTCACCATTCGGTGCTTAGTGAATAACCCTATAATATTTAAATATATTTTACACAATTAGGGCATATTAAAAGGAACACTTTCGTGAAAAACAGTAGGGGTTATTCACTGTCATTGACATTTCGGAGCCCTCTCGTTCCCTGCACTTCGGGAAATCAAATTAACTAAACCTGTGGTGAATTCAGCATTCACTGCAGGGTCTCCAAAGTGCAGGGAAAAGCGAATCCGAAAAATCGTCAAAACCTGCCGAAACGGCGCAGGAAACCCGCCGAACAAACCTACCGATCTGCCACAAAACCGCTGGACACGTCCGAAAACAGCCGACGATCCACCGAACACAGTGCCGACCAACCGCCGGAAAAAGCCAACAACACGACGAACGGGGTTTAAAAAAAAAAAAAAAAACAAGGATTGAAAGTTTCAAAATCTTAAACGCTGTTTGCAAAAAAACTACTAGACGAAAATGTCTGGAATTAACACATGAGGTCCTATGAATAATAATAAAAATGTATGTTACATGAAAAAAAATGATATATATATATATATATATGTATCGGTAAAACAAATTTCGGCGACAAAAATTTCTAAAAAATATTAAAGAGACTTTTTGCTGCAGATTAAAATAATTAATGGTTTATTAGATACTGAATAAAAAACGGGGAATATTTTTAAAATTGAAACCTATGGGGTTCACCTGTATAAACCTGCCGAATGAAACCACCGAACAGCAGAGAATTTCGGCAACTTTTGTCCCTCACCGCGTGCCGCTCCTCCTCTTTTGCTCAGGGACCCCTGAACCGGTTCCTGAGTCTGTTCTGTGCAATTTGCGCTCCCTGCATAGCGTAGGAAATGCAAATTGTGCACCGCAACGGGATTCACGAACTCTAAGTACTCAAGTCCCACAGCGCCTGCGCGGCTCCGATCCATCGGCTGCCTCTCTGAAACCGATCGCTAACACGTTGGTCCTACAGATAGTGACGCCGGCACGCTCCCTGGCTGCTGGGGACGATGGAGGAAACTCCTTCACTTCCCCCAGCTTTTTAGGAATACCAGGTACTGGGGGCACTCCTCAATCCTGATCATTTTATAAATGTAAAGTGGTCAGGATGTGTCGCGTGTTCCTTTAAATACTGACCAGAGGTTGGATTTAGGGGGGACGGTGCGCTATCTGCACTTGGGGCACTGTGAATCACCATGGCACCATTGTATGGTCTCTGCCTTTTTTTATGCTGTTAAAGTGACATCATATCCTCATTGCACATTGTCTTTTTATATTATAGAGAGACAATGTGCAGTGAGGAACAAATGGTATCACTTTGACAGCATAAACAAGGCAAAAAACACCCCAGGGAGTTTAATCCTCTAGCATTGCGTCTGACCCCCCCCCCCCCCAGCACCATGTGAAATACTATGTGACCACAAAAACACCACAGTACAAAGTATTGTTTGTAACCTCCCTCACAATGTGGCGGCGCTGAACGAGTTAAAACACTGATCCGGCTCTGCTGAAGCCAGCGTTATTTTCAGGTCCCATTTGGGCGCTGCAATTTGATGCTAACTGAGGAACAACTATTTTTTTTTGTTCCAAAATCTTGGAAAAGGTAACAAAGCTCATTGAAGTGATCATGGTGCCAACTATTCAATGTGCTGAGCAGTGGAAAGAGCTGGCTTGGCTACTTATTTCCCCTATAAGAAGCACAGGTCCCTGCTCTGCCCTGCTCTCCCCAAGGTGCTCACCCTGACTGTCCCTGCTCCTGAGGTGCTCTGCACACACACTGATCACCCTGACTGTCCCTGCTCCTGAGGTGCTCTGCACACACACTGATCACCCTGACTGTCCCTGCTCCTGAGGTGCTCTGCACACACACTGATCACCCTGACTGTCCCTGCTCCTGAGGTGCTCTGCACACACACTGATCACCCTGACTGTCCCTGCTCTGCTCCTGAGGTGCTCTGCACACACACACTGATCACCCTGACTGTCCCTGAGGTGCTCTGCACACACACTGATCACCCTGACTGTCCCTGAGGTGCTCTGCACACACACTGATCATCCTGACTGTCCCTGAGGTGCTCTGCGCACACACACTGATCACCCTGTGACTGTCCCTGCTCTGCCCGAGGTGCTCTGCACACACTGACTGTCCCTGAGGTGCTCGGTCTGTACACACTCACAGACAGTCACACACTGGTGATCACCCTTTGTCTGTGACCGCCAAACACGCCTTCCTTACAGCTGGGCGCACTGGGCATGCGCGGATCACCGTGGACGCGCGTGGCTATCCGACGCATGCGCAGTTTCTGACAGTTCTGGAACGGCAGAGCGGGTGCGCGCTTCTCCTCCTCTCACCCGGGCACAGCACAAGCCGCTAGCGCCTCTCTCACCTCCGGGACCTCGCATCACCGGGCACCGCCCGCAGCCTCAGCACCCGAGAGCAGCCACAACCCCACCTCCGGCGGGACTGCCGCAACCCCGACACCGGGCACGGACTGCGAGCCACCACCGGGCGGAGGGACCGGAGCGCACAGCCACCCCTATCCCCGCCTGTACTCCGAGATATACGGCGGACACCCTCCTCTATCCCTGCCTATACTACCATATATACGACACACACCTCGCGTACACTAATATATACGGCATAACCTGTGCACACCATACACCAATATATACGGTATAATCCCCTATTCCCCATATAGAGGGACCCTGTGCAGCTCATATAATATATACGGTATAACCTCTGCACACCTCATATACACTAATATATATATATACACCCTGTATACAATTTATACACTAATCTATAGGGTGTCCACAGTATATACAGCCAGTACACCGCATATACACACACACTGTGCACATCATATACACATACATTGTATCCGCGCTCATTATACGTCTCACACACAGTATCTAATCCCTGTACACATCATATACACATGGTAACTGCTCTAGTTTAGCCTGACCCCCCCTCCGGTGTCATATACTCCGTGTGTACTGTATCGGCTCCATGTACACATTGCGGTGTATTTATGCATCTTTTATAGCTTTAAGTCCCTGTTACATTGATAATTGCACTTAAATACCGTTAAAGTACCCAGAGCGCTGCTATCACCCACATATAACGAGGTAATATACCGCCAGTCCTCCCCAGCGCACGGATCACACGGTAACATTGTATTATTCACCCCATTGCACTGATACCGCTAACAGGTAACAATAATTACATTGTATCAGTCCTCACTCTGCCCGTGCTCCATGCCACACATCCCATGCCCACATACACACCTAGGATCCTGCCCGTGACACCTGCAGCAGGTGTGTGCGCGTCTCGTGCTGTGACTTTTTTCGTTTGAGATCTTCGGACGTCCGATACCCTCGCCCCTCTGTGCAGGATCCACACTCGCCCACCTCCCCGCTCCGTGCGAGGTACATGCAGGTGTAGTCTCCGGCAGCAGGTGTCTGCTTTCCCTGAAGTGTTTCCTCGCTGCCGTTTGTGCGGATTCCCTTTGTGCCGGCAGTTTTGTCCGCGCTATACGTTTACGTCCTTCCGGCGGCTCTAACTTGACATTTAATATCATTTTATTCCGCTGCTGGCTGGATAGAACGCCGCTGATCCACGCCTGGCGACTCATGCCCATGTGCGCGCTGTTGTGTTAGCGTGTGTGGATTGTGACGCCGGTACATACATTGCCACCTGAAGACAACGGTAGTTGCCGTCACCCATCGCGCGGGACAATGTCTTTGTTACCCTTACTGAGCCGGACTGCTCTCCGCCCTTCTGTGTCCACGAAGCCATGGAACTGGCTGGGACTAAGCAGGGCACGGTGCCCCGGGCGCTCAGCCCTGCCATCCTGTAGGCTACTGGGCACACACCCAAGGAAGGAGCCCATGGAGTCGCTCAATTCCCCACAGGGCGCCAGAGACTTTATCTACAGCCTGCACGCCACCGAGAGGAGCTGTCTGCTGCGGGAGCTGCACAGATTCGAGTCCATAGCGATCGCACAAGGTGAGCGCTGAACTGACAGCTGTCCTGACTCTCTGGGCACAGTCCTTATCTTTGCTTTTCCGACTCCGTGTTTCCATTTTGGTCTTAAATGTGGTATGCACCCCCCCCCCCATACTTATATAGGTTGATGATTGAAGAATATATATATTTATACACTACCTGGCAAAAACGTCACACACTGTAATATTTGGTTGTGTCGCTTTTTGCTGTGATCGCGACACGCATTCGCCGCGGCATCATGTCGATAAGCTCATGCGACGTCACAGCATTTATTTGCGTCCAGAGTGGCATTTATTTGTGGCCAAGGTCTTGTATTGATGATGGGAGAGTCGCGGCGCTGCGTAAAGTCTTCTCCAGCACATTATCCCAAAGATTAACCTCAATGGGGTTAAGGTCTGGACTGTGCGGTGGCCAATCCATGTGTGAAAATGATGTCTCATGCTCCCTCAACCACTCTTGCACAATTTGAGCCCGATGAATCCTGGCATTGCCATCTTAGAATATGCCCGCTGTGCCATCAGGGGAGAAAAAAACCCATTGATGGAGAAACCTGCTCATTCAGTATATTCATGGAGTCACATGACCTCGTTTTTTGGGCACATGTTTCTGAATCTAGACTTGACCAAATGAAGCCACCCCAGGTCATAACAGGTTTGTACGGCAGGTGATGACTTTCAGGATTATTCAGAGAAAGCTGATACTCAGAACTGGCAGGAAAAGAGAACAATCTAGACCAAATAGCCGATTTGGAAAGTGAGATAAATTGGAGAATTTTTCTGGTTTGGCTATTTTGACCTAGAATTTTCACTTCTCCAGTCATTCTCCTGAGTTTCACCTCTCTCTGAATAGACGGTTTTTTTATTTTTTTGGCCAGTCAGTGTATATGGTTATTAAAATATATATATATATTTGTAGCTAAATTTCCTTATTCATTTTTTTTTTTTTATATATTTTTTTCCCGGGCCGCATATCTGCAGACCTTTATAAACGCACAATGTTACTGCTGCAAAATGAGATGGTTCTTCAGATGAGGATGTAACACTAAAGCATGAGAAACAAAACTACCGACTCGATTTATAAAGGTTAATAATTTATTTATTTATAAAGGATTTTACCAGGAAGGATACATTGAGATTTCTCTCGTTTTCAAGTATGTCCTGGGTTCGAGAACATTGAGTGGTTACAGAAATACAAAATAGTAAAATGCAATAATAATGAATTGGTTTGTCTAATACAGAGACTGGTCACAGCAGCATTTATTGTATATAGCGCCAACAGACTCTGCAGCGCTTTACAATGGGGGAGCGCAAACATGAGACCTAATGATACCCGAGGAACGACGGCTCTGCTAATTCAGCACTTTATACACATGCCAGACGTCCCGTGAGCTTACAATCATATCCTAAAGCGGGCATCTCAAACTGTGCCCCCACCCCATACCTAGAATTCACAGAATCCTTTGAATTCATTGGCCAGGGAATCCTGGGAGTCGGAGTTCAGAATCATCTGGGTGAGCGGAGCATGACAGTCCCGTCCTAAGGGATGAAGGAAGGGAGGTTTCCAAGGCGTATGATGGAATGGAGCAAGGAACCTTATCCTTCTCCCTGTCATCCACGTCTGGGGGTCCTCAAAATCCTGGCCCCTCAAGCATGGAGTTAATTATTAAACGGGAAGTATGAATCGCAGGGGCGCTGCAAATTCTAGGCCAAAACGGTGAAACTGGAATTATTGGTTTTATTATTTATTTTGCTGTGAAATTCCAAATTTCCCTTTTTTTTCTACTTTTTTTTTTTTTCCCTTTTTTCCACGATTCTCAGTTTAGTGGATATACCCCCCTCTTCTCCGCTGACTCGGTTTTAATCGAAGCCTGACTAGAGTGAAATACCAGTGGCCGGCACGCCCCGGGGCCTGCAAAAAATAATAAGGCCACGTTGGGGTGAGTGTTCAGGAATCCGATGTGTGATGTTGCTCTGGCACGGCTTCATGTTTGCGCTGGATATTCAGGGTTCCTGTAGCAGATGTTGTTCAGTTCTGCACTGACTCAAGTCATACCCTTGGTGTGTGGAAGATCTGACCCTTGTGTACACGTGATCTGCGCCAGGAGGCGTTCTATGCCAGGTCTGGGCACCAGGTGATCCCAAGTTATGATCAGACTAGAAATGTGAATATTTCTGTGTGTTTAATATTGATAAGATGTTACTGTCTGTACCCTGAGCAATGTTCCTATTTAATACAGTTTCTGCTTGTATATTTTCCCTTGTTGTCTTTATAGCTTATTTATTTATAAAGGATTTTACCAGGAAGGATACATTGAGATTTCTCTCGTTTTCAAGTATGTCCTGGGTTCAAGAACATTGAAGTGTTACAGTTACAGAAATACAAAGTAATACAATGCAAGATATTAAAAACACAACACAAATATACAGATTAACAGAAAAATATGTAGGAAATATAGTCACTAGGTTACATGTTTACAGGTGCATTCTGTATTGAGGTATGTTAGTAAGGAGCTCGAGTGACTTAAGACTGGGGGAAGATTTGATGGTGTCTGGGAGGTTATTCCATAATTGTGGTGCTCTGTAGGAAAATGAGGATCGAGCCGCTGTCTTTTTGTATTGTGGTATAGCAAGTAAGGTGCTGGTCCTGGATCGGAGGTTATAGGATGAGGGAGCTGCTGGGGGAAGCAGTCTATTCAGGTAGGGTGGCAGCTTCCCAGAAAAGCTCTTAAACACCAGGCTGGAAAGGTGAAGGGTGCGTCTGGATTCCAGCGATGGCCAGTTTAGCTCTTTTAACATGTCACAATGGTGGGTCATGTAGTTACATTGTAGCGCAAAGCGGCAGAATGAGTTATACAATGTAGTAAGTTTATGAAGGTGTGTTTGCGGGGCGGCTGCATACACTACATCTCCGTAATCAATAGCCGGCATAAGCATTTGTTGTACAATCTGCTTTCTTACCGTGGGGTTCAGGCAGGATTTGTTTCTGTACAGGGCACCTAGTTTGGGGTAAAGTTTAGATGAGAGTTCTTCGATGTGGTGGCCAAAGGATAGATTAGGGTCCAACCACATACCTAGATATTTGAGAGAAGTGACTGTGGTCAGCGTGCCATTTGATTTTGTCCCAACACATAGATGGGGATTTTGCAATTTGTGTAGTTTAGGTGCTGTTCCAAAGAGCATCGTTACAGTTTTGGTTATATATGCCATGAAGGGCATATATATTTTATATATTGTGTTGTTTTATGTTACAGCGAAGAATGATGATTAACATATAACAGATGGCGTGTGTAATATATATATATATCATGTCACAAAGTGTGAATGTGTGTGTATATATAGACACATTCTCACACTTTTTGTGATGTATCATATATATATGTCTGATTGAGACGGGCAAGTCGATAGGTAAGCTACTTTTAACTTATTGTATTTAAACATGCTTAGCGATGCTTGCTGTAACCTTGAAAATAGCTCCAGAGCGAGCCGAAACGCCAGTCCACCTTTTAGGCCGGGGTCAGACGATCTTCTTTGAGATCGGAAGGAATGTCCATGAGAGTGGACGTTCCTTCCACTCCGATGCCTGTCTGGCCGCCTCACTGAGCGCTGTTAGTACGCTCAGTGCTGCAAGGCTCGATCCTACTGGATCGCGCTTTGTAGCCCCGTCAATGCGCGTCTAGCGTTTCAACGGGGAGTCTATGTGCACGGACGCTTGTGACTAGGGCTGAAACAACTAATCGATGATTAAAATAGTTGTCAACTATTTCCATTATCGATTAAACGGTGTGTGCTGCACACAGGACGATTAAGAGTCAGACTGAGTTAAATGTAAATATCCTCAGCTTCGGAGCTAATTGTAGAAGACGCGCCGCTGCTTTACTAGCTATGATTTAGTTCTAGGTTTATGTCAGACTCAACCGGTTTGTTTTTATTCCGTTTACAACAGTAGCAGAACTATAACACAAACTATAGGATACTGCCACTGGGTGAAGGAGCTGTATGCCTGTGTTTATCCTTATTTGAAGCTGGAGTCCTGTGCCACCACCCCACCCTGCCTGCCACACCCTCTTTGGTCAGGAACTGCCATTCCCTCCCTCTGGTCTGGTCCCTTTCCCCAAACTCACTCCCACAGTCATATCCGGTCTTTTGTCCATACCCACTCCCTCTCACACTCAGGTCAAGTGAGCAAAGTCACTTCCTTCCACCTCCAGCCCCTCCTCCCACTCAGTTTGATCATGAAATTATTTAAAAGGGACACTACGCACCCTGACCACTTTAGCATATTAACCCCCGATTTCACGCTGACATTATCTATGACCAAGTGCTTGTAGCTGCGTTGATTTGAGAAAGCAAATATGGGCTTTAATCTGTGCATGCAGCATCGACCCATCCCTCTGACCAAGCGCTCGCAGCATCGACCCATCCCTCTGACAAAGCGCTCGCAGCATCGACCCGTCCCTCTGACCAAGCGCTCGCAGCATCGACCCGTCCCTCTGACCAAGCGCTCGCAACATCGACCCGTCCCTCTGACCAAGCGCTCGCAGCATCGACCCGTCCCTCTGACCAAGCGCTCGCAGCATCGACCCGTCCCTCTGACCAAGCGCTCGCAGCATCGACCCGTCCCTCTGACCAAGCGCTCGCAGCATCGACCCGTCCCTCTGACCAAGCGCTCGCAGCATCGACCCGTCCCTCTGACCAAGCGCTCGCAGCATCGACCCGTCCCTCTGACCAAGCGCTCGCAGCATCGACCCGTCCCTCTGACCAAGCGCTCGCAGCATCGACCCGTCCCTCTGACCAAGCGCTCGCAGCATCGACCCGTCCCTCTGACCAAGCGCTCGCAGCATCGACCCGTCCCTCTGACCAAGCGCTCGCAGCATCGACCCGTCCCTCTGACCAAGCGCTCGCAGCATCGACCCGTCCCCTGACCAAGCGCTCGCAGCATCGACCCGTCCCTCTGACCAAGCGCTCGCAGCATCGACCCGTCCCTCTGACCAAGCGCTCGCAGCATCGACCCGTCCCTCTGACCAAGCGCTCGCAGCATCGACCCGTCCCTCTGACCAAGCGCTCGCAGCATCGACCCGTCCCTCTGACCAAGCGCTCGCAGCATCGACCCGTCCCTCTGACCAAGCGCTCGCAGCATCGACCCGTCCCTCTGACCAAGCGCTCGCAGCATCGACCCGTCCCTCTGACCAAGCGCTCGCAGCATCGACCCGTCCCTCTGACCAAGCGCTCGCAGCATCGACCCGTCCCTCTGACCAAGCGCTCGCAGCATCGACCCGTCCCTCTGACCAAGCGCTCGCAGCATCGACCCGTCCCTCTGACCAAGCGCTCGCAGCATCGACCCGTCCCTCTGACCAAGCGCTCGCAGCATCGACCCGTCCTCTGACCAAGCGCTCGCAGCATCGACCCGTCCCTCTGACCAAGCGCTCGCAGCATCGACCCGTCCCTCTGACCAAGCGCTCGCAGCATCGACCCGTCCCTCTGACCAAGCGCTCGCAGCATCGACCCGTCCCTCTGACCAAGCGCTCGCAGCATCGACCCGTCCCTCTGACCAAGCGCTCGCAGCATCGACCCGTCCCTCTGACCAAGCGCTCGCAGCATCGACCCGTCCCTCTGACCAAGCGCTCGCAGCATCGACCCGTCCCTCTGACCAAGCGCTCGCAGCATCGACCCGTCCCTCTGACCAAGCGCTCGCAGCATCGACCCGTCCCTCTGACCAAGCGCTCGCAGCATCGACCCGTCCCTCTGACCAAGCGCTCGCAGCATCGACCCGTCCCTCTGACCAAGCGCTCGCAGCATCGACCCGTCCCTCTGACCAAGCGCTCGCAGCATCGACCCGTCCCTCTGACCAAGCGCTCGCAGCATCGACCCGTCCCTCTGACCAAGCGCTCGCAGCATCGACCCGTCCCTCTGACCAAGCGCTCGCAGCATCGACCCGTCCCTCTGACCAAGCGCTCGCAGCATCGACCCGTCCCTCTGACCAAGCGCTCGCAGCATCGACCCGTCCCCTGACCAAGCGCTCGCAGCATCGACCCGTCCCTCTGACCAAGCGCTCGCAGCATCGACCCGTCCCTCTGACCAAGCGCTCGCAGCATCGACCCGTCCCTCTGACCAAGCGCTCGCAGCATCGACCCGTCCCTCTGACCAAGCGCTCGCAGCATCGACCCGTCCCTCTGACCAAGCGCTCGCAGCATCGACCCGTCCCTCTGACCAAGCGCTCGCAGCATCGACCCGTCCCTCTGACCAAGCGCTCGCAGCATCGACCCGTCCCTCTGACCAAGCGCTCGCAGCATCGACCCGTCCCTCTGACCAAGCGCTCGCAGCATCGACCCGTCCCTCTGACCAAGCGCTCGCAGCATCGACCCGTCCCTCTGACCAAGCGCTCGCAGCATCGACCCGTCCCTCTGACCAAGCGCTCGCAGCATCGACCCGTCCCTCTGACCAAGCGCTCGCATACCTTGTGTGAAAAGTACACAAGATATGCAATTTGCGTATGTACGTACGAAAGTTACATACACTACGTAAATTACTTATGAAAAAAGGGGCAGGGGTTGTGGTTATTTTTTTACATAAAATTCCTTTTAAGTAAACATTATTTTTTTTTATTATTTTTTTTTTAGCAGATGAATCGATTAATTGGCTAACTAACCGATTATGAGAATAATCGTTAGTTGCAGCCCTACTTGTAACACGCGCAATTCGCGCGTGCTACAGCACTGGACCGGCCCAGTCGAAGCGTCGCGACGAATGCTGGGAGGCACGTCCGTACGGGTGCACATAGTGTGCTCGTCTGACCCCCAGCCTTAATGGAATAAGTAAAATTTAATTGTTTAATTTTTTGAGTTCTGTCTGTCTGTCTGTCTGTGTAGCCATCTGTTATGCTACTTAATTATCATTCATTTCTTCAACAGAAAACACCAAAATATGAAATATTTCAGTGTTATATATGACATACCACAAAAAGTGTTTATGCTGTGTGTGTGTGTATATATATATATATATCACACTTTTTTGTGATGTATCATATATGATATGGTAAAATATTCAATATGGTTGTTTTTGTTTTTTTTTGTAAATGATGATTGAGGAGCATATAACAAATGGTGCGTGTGTGCATATATATTTATGAAAACACAAAAGGGACCAGATGCACACCAATAAAAATATATAGCACCCAGATATTGTGTATTTACTCACCGGGTGCAGCACGGTCAATTTTATTTCATATATATTTATGACACATCATAAAAAGTAGGGGTGCACCAATGCTAGTATCGGGATCTGCAAGAGTACTTGGTACTCGTACTCAGGCGAACACCCCTGAATAGCCAATGGTGAATCCCACTGAACTGCAAAAAACCCCCAAAACAACACAAAAGTGAAGTCTATATATGTGTGAGCTGGGGGCAATATACATTATATAGATGTGTGTGTATATATGGTCTGTTCTTATTGAGAAGTGGTTACCTGAGATTAAATAAAAGTATCGGTACTTTACTTGTTCTCGGTCTTAAAGTGGTATCGGTGCATCCCTAATAAAAAAGTGTGTGTGTATAATGACGCATCACACTAGGGTCTATTCACAAAGCACCGAAATTGCGTTCTTTGAGCTTCGCTGCACTTCAGAGATTCCATTTCGCCAAAAACCAAGTGAATTCACTATTTAGTGAATGGTCACTGTATTTTGCAAAAATTGGAGTCGCCGAAGCAGCTATCGGACGTCCGCGAAAACCCCTTGGCAATGGCGAATCCCACTGAACTGCAAAACCCCCCTTCCCTCCCCCCCAAACAAAACAACACAAAAACTGAAGTCTCCTATTCTCCTAGTGGGTGTTTAAACTAATAAAAATGCATTAAAATGAGTCTAAAATAATGAAACCATCCTTTAAAAAATATTTAAAAGATCTGTTACGGAATAAACGGCTTTTTAAAAAAAAAATATTGGTAAACAAAAATTTCATCAAAAATAAATAAATAAATTATAAACAAGATACAAGAGATTTTTATATAAAAAAAGAGCTTTTATTATAAAGAGATTATTTTTTACATTGAATCCTTGACATTGGTTTTACCAATGATTTAAGTGTGCATATCAGATTTCCAAGAGCCGTTTATACCAAAGAAATCGAATGTATACGTATAAACGCATCTCACGGGAAGCGAGACGCGCTGCCAGACCTGTCCGGATGCGGGGGTGAGCGTTCACACTCGACACTGTAACAAAAAATAAATATTATTAAACTTTTTATAAAATGTAGCAAATCACGGAGCTGCCCTTAACAGGATCAAACCTTTTAGGCTAGGGTCAGACTGAGGCAGTGCGAACGCGCGTGCAGCCGCACATAATCACCGCCGTGCTAGCAGCAGATGCCGGGCAATGACGGCCAATATACGAAGTACGGTCGCACAAAAGTGCGGCCGCGCAACGCAGGCGGCAAACAAACGCATTTTTTCGAGAACGTGAAACCACTAGTACTGACGTACAGAGTGCGCTGCGTCCACTAGCGGCGTGTGTGCGTGATTAGGAGACGTCAGACGCTGCTAATGTCCGGCCAACATAACGTCCAGACCCAAAAAGTGTTTTATTGATGATCCGTACAAAATCACGGATGAAACTGCGCATCGTATGACCGCTATCGCGTATTCCGTGAAAAAATACGTCCATTCGTTCGAACGCACATTTTCACGGACAACGTGAAAAATGCGTTAGTCTGACCCTAGCCTTAAATGACCCAAATGGAGATTGGCTTTTTAATCCCATGGGTACCAATACCATTTTAACCCCTTAAGGACGGGAGTAATTTTACAACTTCGGCGCTGTTTCGGAAGTAGAAGTTTGCTGAGCTCATTTTGACCGTTTTTAAGTCACGTATTCTTATACCACCCAGACAAATTATATATCGTTCTTTCCGGCAGGCTCGGCAGATTAATAATATATCATTATTATATGTATAGGTCATGCCCTGCCAAAATGCTATAACAAAAAATTAAAAAAAAAGTAAATAAATGTGAATTTTCAATAAAATTTCAATCTTCTACAGTGTGTAAAGTGTTTTTTTTTAAATTTTATTATCCGAGACTCTGCGGTCATATTCTATGGGGTAGATCTGTTAAAAAACTTAGAACGGGGAACCCATTTTATTTTTTTGGGGAGAAATTGCGTCATTTTAGCTAAACACCCCCCCAAAAAAAATCATTGGTGAAGCATCATTGTTCACATTATAATTGAAATGTGAACAATTTAAAAAAAAACAAAAAAACACGTATTTATTATTTTTACTTTTACATATAACATGGTCATGTTTGATATCATTGGAAAGGCCATGCTCTGGCCTTTCCAGAAATATCAGACATGACCCCCTAGCTGCCACCGATCAGGAGATAGGGGGGTTCTTTGAACCCCTTTATCTCCTCTAAGGGATTTCCATAGGAAATCCCTTTGCAGCTAGGGGGTTCCCCGGTTAACTGACATCATCGCGCATGGCACGATGAGTCAGTTGAGCGGGGGGTGACCCAGAGGTGGGGGCTGCCATCCAAGATGGCGGCCCCCACCGGAAATAGGCTGCGATCGGGCACAAATTAGTGCCCGGTCGCGACCTGGCAACTAAGGGGTTAACCCCCCATACATCGCTGGAAAGGTGAGGCTGTGACCCTTCCAGCGATGCTGGCCACAGCCGCCTGGACCCAGGCGATGGGGAGATAGAGGGATCCAAAGGATCCCCCCCCTCCCCTTCAGGCGCTTCCCCTGCTCCGGGCGCGATGACGTCAGTGCGCCGGAGGAGGAAACCCTGCCGATCTGACTCCGTGGGACTCAGATCAGCGAGGGAGCCGCCGCAGGAGGTGAGTATCTCCTGGGGGGGCTGAAAACGCCGAGGACGTACATTTACGTCCTGCGGCGCCAAAGCCCGCCTAATGCAGGACGTAAATGTACGTCCTGCGGCGTTAAGGGGTTAATGGGCACATCACATACATTGCCCCCTGCTGGTGCTCCCTAGTATTGTAGCTGGGATTATATGGGGATATTGGGTCACCAGGCCAATACCGTGTAATTTCGGGTCGGTTTACAGCCACTGACCTAGTGGGCTGGGGGTGAGCGTGAAACCCTAGGATTGGTATGAGAAGATCATGCTGGATGTCTTTCTACTGCATTTCCATTGATGCTAGTCTGTCATTGGGCTGCATGGGAATCATGGGAAATGTAGTCCCAGAACATTTGAAGTTGCAGAGGCTCTAGGAAGGAATGGGCCTGCTTTCCTGCTGCCGCTACATTCCTGATTGGTGGAATTCAGCCAAACGCGTTCCTCCGTGTAACGGGGTGTCTGGGGATTTCTGCCGAATACGTGTTTTTCCCCCAAAAATTGCATTGAAGTCAAAAGAACTACGAGCAGCAAAGCGTGAAGTGGCATTTTAACCCTTTCGTAGAAGAGTCGCGTGTAGGACTTACGTGGTGGATGTTTATACTTTCTTCCAGAGCGCAAACGTTTTAATAAGATGTGCGTTTTGTACATATGGCATCGGGGCGTGCGATAATCTCACTCTTGTGTTCAATGTGACGGGACGGACGCGTACATCGGCGGCCTGTTTCACACCTTGGAGGGGGGTTATATCCCGGACCAAGGTGTTTGTCTTCCTGTGTCTCGTCTGTAGTGGGAAGAAAAAAAAACCATGGGAATCGAAATGATATATAAATGCAAAAATCGGGTACACAGTGACGGGATCATGGAGGTACGTGGCGATTATTTTGTGTCTGTATCTGATTTTTTTTTATTGAAAGGGTTTTTATAATAATTCCGGATCAGTGGAATTCTTGGGGCGACTTTACAATGATTTTTTATTTATTTTTATTAAATCGATGAAGAAGCATCCGTCCTTTTCTCTTACTCGTATATTTTAACACTAGCTTTTGCCCGCGGCTTCGCTCGCGTGGATTTTAGGATTTGTTATAATTGTTTTTTTTAAAAGAAACTTTTTTTTTTTGCAGAACCCCCCCCCCCACTGGGATTTTTGGAAAATTGTAAAACATGTTTTTTTCTCAAGAAGAATGTAAGTGCCAAATTTCACACCTGTAACATCTATGGTTTTTGAAATATAGGTATACTGATAAAAGTATTCAACTTTTTGCCCCCTCCCACTGAATTTTTGGAAAATGGTAAAGTAGGTGTTTTTTTGTTTCTAAAGACGAATCTAAATACCAATTTTCACGTAACATCTTCTTCTGTTTTTCCGATATAGGTATCCTGTTTAAAAGTATTCAGCCCCCCCTTTTTTTCACCCCCCCCCCTCTTGCGATTTTTGGAAAATGGTAAAACACCTGTTTTTATTTTTCAAGAAGATTGTAAATACCAAATTTCACGTCTGTAACATCTTTGGTTTTTTAAATCTAGGTATTATGATAAAAAATATTCAGACCCCTTTCCCCCGCCCCCCCCCCCCCCATTGGATTTGTGAAAAATGTCAAAAAACATGTTTGGTTTTTCTTTCACGAAGATAGTAAATACCAAATTTCACACCTGTAACATCTTCGGTTTTTGAACTATAGGTATACTGATAAAAGTATTCAACCTCCCTTTTTGCCCTCACCAAGGAATTTTCAGAACATGGTAAAATACGTGTTGTTTTATTTTTCAAGACGAATCTAAATACCAATTTTCACGTCTGTAACATCTTCTGTTTTTGAGCTATAGGTATCGTGTTTAAAATATTCAACCCCCTTAGGGGCGGAGTTTCCAAAAATCCTCTTAGTGGGTGCCTACATCATAAAAACAGAGCACCTTCAAAATTTCACGTTCCTAGGTTATACGGTTTCAGCTGGGCATTGATGAGCCAGTCAGTCAGGACTTTCGCATTTTTATATATATATATATATATATGTAGTTACTTGCTGATTTGTGAACGCTGTGAAAATTCCTGCAAGGGATTCATCGAGTAGACATTGTTTCATGACGTCGTACCATCTCTCAGTTTTTGTGTTTTGTCACGGTCAGCATCCTTGGAACCCATCCAGATGTTTTGGAACTACATCTCCCATGATGCTCGGACAGATCTCAGGTTTGCTGAGCCTTGTGGGAAATGTAGTTCCAAAACATCTTGAGGGCAGTAGTTGCCGACCTCTTGTGTTTAGTCGCGAAGAATGGCTGGTAATGTGCTGCTCTGCGCATTGTGGAACCACATTTCCTACGATGATCAGATGATCTGTTCTCCTTGGGATGATTGCTATGCATCTTGGAACTTGTAGTTCCTCCTAGCTGGTCAAAGATTACTAAAGATGTTTATGCAGAGCCGCGTTCAGGTCCTCAGCAGCTGCTGAATTGCTGCAGCGCAGCAATTCAGTTTGCTGCAGCAGTGTCACTGAGCGCTTTGGATGCGAATTTCAAAGCAAAATGGCCGACAATTTCTTGATGAAAGCTGTAGTTTCTGCAATATCCGCAGTTTTATTAGAGACTGAGACTGAGGCCATCTTTGAAATAACTACGAATGAGATCAATTTCAAAGCAATTTATCCTTATGTTTGCAACAATTAAATCAGCAGCCAACTGCTGCAATCCCTGATTATTATGAGGAAACACTGCCTCCTTATTCAGATTGTTTTTCGTATGACTCGGACAACAGTTGAGGTATATATGATAAAGAAAAGCAGTCAGCACAATTCCATTTTGTACGCACACACCACAAATGATAGTTTTTATTGAATAAACGTTATGTTTACTTCTGAAACAAAATATAATTGAACTGTAATATATGTCTATGTGCCGGGGTAAATAATAAATATTTTGTGCTTTGGTGAACAAAAACCTCAAAATTAACATTGCCGTACTGAATTGTTACTTGCTTCATGGCGGCGGCCATCTTTACTACGTCACGCTCAGCTACTCGCAGCATCTCCTCGGGTCGCTGCAAGTGCTAAGTTGGCAGTGCTGAGCGGCAGAAAGGCGTTCAGTGGCAAGTTGCTAACTTAGCACTTGTAGCGGCTGAGTTACTGAACGCGCCTCAGGGCTGTCTTCAGAAATCTTGCAGAAGCCCTTGCTTGAGCGCATAGTACACACACCACTCGCATACCTTGTGGGAAAAGTACGCAAGATACGCAATTTGCTTATTTTTTTTTTTTATTTTCTTTTACCTAAAATTCCTTTTAGGTAAACAATTTTTTTTTTTATTATTTTTTTTTATCATCCGATGAATCGATTATGAGAATAATCGTTAGCTGCAGCCCAGATAATATGGTGTCAAACTGTTAGAGTTTAATACAGTGATTTAAAAGTCTGCCCCCCCCCCAGATGTTTATTGCATTCAATCAATGTCCAGGGAATCATGGGAGTTATAGTTCAGAAACATATGGGGGGTCAGAGATTGAGATCCCTGTTTTAACGCAAATATTGACAAATTCAGAGGTCCTGTAGCCCCTGGCTCCTATATTATGTAAATTCTGCAGTCTGTGTTCAATGCTTTGCTTGGCTCCTAGAAAACCTGTAGCTGGTTCCAATCCTGAGTGTGATGGACTTTGGTCAAGCCCTACCTTTTCAATGGAGTTTTTCACGTTCTGTATCCATCCTTTCCACCCCAAAAAGTGTCCGATTGTATCACTCACCCTTAGCCAATGAGATAAATACTAGACAAGTGGAGTCGACAGGGGTTAATATCACCATGTACCCAGGGGTTAATATCACCATGTACCGGCCTATCAGCAGCTCCATCCATTAGTTTGCGTTGTGGTCACCGGGTAAAACGCGTCGGTGTTTACGGATTACACTCTGAGAGCCAGCTTGGAGGAATGTTATGATCAGAAAAGCCTTAAAGAAAATCTTAAATACTGGGGCTGTTCCGGTCGCTATTTTCGGACCTCTGATCCAAACTGGGTCATGTTGTATTCAGGATCGACTGATACAGAGTGCCGATCCCACATGGCACGACCCTTGAACGGATGACAGCTCCCTTGCGAGAGCGAATCTGGGGGCCTTGGCATTCACTCATGGCGGCTTCCCTGCCCGCTCACTGGTCTTGAAGTAAGAAGGGAGTGAATGTAGAGGCACTAGTGGGGCTTGATGCGTCCTCCCTACCTCCTCCATGACTTGCGAGCGGGCAGAGAAGATGCCGTGAGTCTCTGCCGAGACTGCATGACTCCACCTGGAAAGCTCGCTACTCGTCGGCACGTCTCGGACTTGAAGGGGTGCATCTGCTTGAAAAAGCTGATCCTTGAAAAATTATAATCGGGCCCCGATCTAGCTCCCTGGGAAAGGATCGGAACATCCCTAGGAAACACATGGTGTTCTCCAGGGACCATAAATTAGGTCAAACGGTGATGATCAATCAACATGCACAGCACTTTCCGGGATGCACAAGGTTACTAGAGCTTCATGGTAGTTGTAGTTCAACATCGGCACTCCAGTTCTTTCCCAGCCGTGTTTCCCATCGTGTTCAGCCAGTATAAAGAGTGAGCATTATGGGAAATGTAATTCCAAAACGTCTATCGTGCCAAGGTTTCCCCCTTCTTTCCAAATGGGGGAGAATCTATCGGGACTGTGTAACTTTATATCAAAGTGAGGACCTAGGAGAGAAATACACATGGGAGGCCATGCAATGTTTCCTCTTCAAATATGTATGGAAAAAGAAAAGCCATAGATTTAGGAACCAGGGGCCAAATTCTAGGAGTCGGTGCAGGAACCCTTGATTGGTGGGCGTGCGTCCCATGATCTCAGCGTCCTGGGCTTGTCTCTTGCCTGTTCATTGTTTCCAGCCCTGGTTTTTCGGGCTTTCGAGCTGCCGGGGAGGGGACGGCGTGTGATGGAAATGCAGAAGCCAGCAGAATGATTCAGAGCTCACAGGCCCCGCATGACTGTGTGATTACGGCGCGCTGAATAGGGTGTCGGCGCGAGGGTGTCATGTCAGCAAATCCTCCATTATTCCTGGCAGCTCTGCTTTGTTCACTGGAACAAAAAAAATCCTTAAACTCCATGCGAGAAACCTTTTTAAGGGGTTATTCACTAAGCGCCGCACTTGACACCGAATGTTATTTATTTAGTTGCAAAGTATTTTGGCAGTAAGGATACATTGAGATTTCTCTCGTTTTCAAGTATGTCCTGGGTTCAAGAACATTGAATTGTTACAGCCCTTACAGAAATACAAAGTAACACAATGCAAGATATTAAAAACAAAACACAAATATACAGATTAACACAGAAAATAAATATGTAGGAAATGTAGTCACTGTTACATATTTACAGGTGCATTCTGTATATAGTCACTATGTTACATGTTTACAGGTGCATTCTGTATATAGTCACTGTGTTACGTGTTTACAGGTACATTCTGTATATAGTCACTGTGTTACGTGTTTACAGGTGCATTCTGTATATAGTCACTGTGTTACGTGTTTACAGGTGCATTCTGTATATAGTCACTGTGTTACGTGTTTACAGGTGCATTCTGTATATAGTCACTGTGTTACGTGTTTACAGGTGCATTCCGTATTGAGGTATGTCAATAGGGAGCTCTTAAGAGACATTAGACTGGGGGAAGATTTGATGGCATCTGGAGGTTATTCCATAATTGCGGTGCTCTGTAGGAAAATGAGGATCAAGACACTTTCTTTTTGTATTGCGGTATTGTAAGTAAGGTGCAAGTCCTGGATCGGAGGTTATAGGATGAGGGAACTGCTGAGGGAAGCAGTCTATTCAGGTAGGGTGGTAGCTTCCCAGAAAAGCTCTTAATCACCAGGTTGGAAAAGTGAAGGGTGTATCTGGATTCCAGCGACGGCCAGTTTAGCTCTTTTAACATGTCACAATGGTGTGTAATGTAGTTACATTGTAGCACAAAGCAGCAGAATGAGTTATACAATGTAGTAACTTTCTGAAGGTGTGTTTGCAGGGCAGCTGCATACAGTACATCTCCATATTCAATCTTTGTGCATTGCATTCACCAGTGAATTTCACCCGTGCAATCTCGTGGCAGTTTCTCTATTCACTAAACTGTCATTTCGGCAAATTGATGGGGAAATATGGTGCAGTTCGACGCAATTGGGAGCTCTTCATCGGCAGCGAAATTATCCCATAAAGAAGTAATGGTTAATCTATTCAGCGAACGCTGACCTGCACTGAATGGTCAGTGAAATGCCCTGATTTTCGCTGGTTCAGTTTGACAGGTTTAAACAGGCGAATCCCATAGGATCCAATGTAAAAACGTAAAATATTTTTTATTCAGAATTTTTTTTATTTTTTTTGAACACCTTTTTGTATTTTTTTTTTGACACTTTATCTATTTTGCAACATACCTTTTTATTTTTTTTAAAAGACTTTTTTTTATTATTTACAATTTAATACATTTTTGTTGCTTTAAACACCTATTAGGAGAATAGGAGAGTTCAGGGTTATTTTTTTTTTTTTTTCCAGTACAGGGGATTTTGCCAAATTTTTCGTGGGGCTTCAGTGACCTCATCTTCGAACTACGATGACCCTATGGTAGTAGTGAATTCACCGTAGTTTTGGCAAAATGGAATCACCGAAGTGAAAAACACTGAAATTTTGGCACTTTTTTGAATAACCCCTATAGTTTACTCTTAGGTTCCATGTCACTTCCTTTCATTTTTCTTGTTGGTTCATCTTGACATTCAGAGAAACCAGGAAACATGTATTTAATGTGAGGCCAGACAAATCCTAAGTATCCATGTTTTTGGATGATTTTACACAAATCTGTACTGAAATAAACTTTCCACGCCCCAATAAATATGTAGTTGACTGCAAAGTTTAAGATAAAGTCATACAATAACTTGATGGCAGATTATTACTGTATAATATAATGTATAATACAAGACTGCGATATGCACCATTGCGAAAATACAGGTTGAGTATCCCTTATTTGAAAAACAAAATATTTTGAAATCCAAAAAATGTTTTGAGCGTGATGTGACCCACAATTGGAAAATTCTAGGGATGCACCGAAATTTAGGCC
Source organism: Leptobrachium leishanense (assembly GCA_009667805.1). Classification (NCBI taxonomy): domain Eukaryota; kingdom Metazoa; phylum Chordata; class Amphibia; order Anura; family Megophryidae; genus Leptobrachium; species Leptobrachium leishanense. The sequence goes on along the minus strand of CM019067.1, from coordinate 32,333,068 downwards.
GCCGAAATTATCGGCCGAAAGGAAAAAATGGCTGAAAACAATCATCAGTCAGATTTTTCGGTCTTTGTTTTCAGCCGAGCTTGCCTTACATCTTCGGTTTCGGTCCGAAATTTTCATTTCGGTGAATCACTAGAAAATGCCACCCGTGATCTCGCGTGAAGGAATAAAAAATTCCAAATCACTTCTGGTCCCGAGCATTTCAGAAAAGGGATAACCGGTTTTAGGCTGGGGTCAGACCAGCGCACTTTTAACATGCGTTCTGGCGCACATAATTACGGCCGCACTAGCAGCAGATGACGGACAATATACGATGTACGGCCGCACAAAAGTCCGGCCGTGTAACGCAAGTGGAATTTGAACGCATTTTTTTTGAGAACGCTGAACTGCTAGTACTGACGTACGGAGTGCGCAGCTGCGGCGTGTGTGCGTGATTAGGAGATGTCAGGCGCTGCTAATGTCCAGCCTACATAACGTCCAGACGCAAAAAGAGTTTTATTGACGATCCATACAAAATCACGCCCGAAAATGCACGTCGTCTGACCGTTTTTGCGCATTCCGTGAAAAAATACGTCAATGCGTTCGGACGCACTTTTTCACGTTCGCGGGGAAAAATGCTTTCGTCTGACCCTAGCCTTAAAATTATATATATGTATCAAAAAGAGAACCAAAGAAAGGGGTTTATTCAATAAGCATAGAATTGGAGAGTTGAAGATGTTATTTTCTCTTTACTCGGGAAGAATTGTAAGTTTCAGGCAATAATTGGTTTCAGCCATGAAAATCTCAAAGAATCACACTTAAAATATAAGTCGCAGTATGGGAGCTGCACCACCTCTCGTTTTATTTCATTTTTGATGTGGTATGGAGTAGCTTGCAGCAAGGCATTCTGGGACTTGTGAATGTAAACAGGAAGTGTAGAGCGCACTCGCCATCGATGGCGCACTGGCCTGGTTACTTGTGTCAGTTTCCTCCCGCGGTGGCCGTCAGCGGTTTGGCTTCCGCCTGGTAATCGGATCCTCATGTTTAACGCTCGTTAATGTAATCTGCACGTGCTTACTGAACGAAATGCGATTCGGCCCTGTCAGGGTGAGCGATGGTCGACGTGGAATGGATTGGGAATCACGGAGGACTTTGCTTTTCTTCCCCGTTCAATTCTTAAATAAATCAACAAACAGGCTTTTAAATGAGAATCTATCATACTTTTTTACTCCAAATAATAACCAAACGCCCTGACCAGGCGTCTCAGAGAACTTTTCCAATGCTGATGTGTGCACATAACAGAATTTGTGACGCGCGCTTGCTTTCTGCTGCCTGTGTGTTCTGCGGTGGGATTATTGGAGCTTCTGTCCAAAGAGGACTGAATGATGAATTTGCCATTGCACAAAGACTAATAAGATGCACTATAAAGCGATTTACTAATACACCTGCATTGCATTACACAATAATTATAATAAACACACATATATCTGCATATACCGCCCACGTGTTACTATGTAGGAGAGACAGACCTCTTGTGTCCAATTCCCCGTGTCCCTCTTTACCCAAAGTCCCCCTTTTTTAGGGGCTCCTCCATATATTCAGAGTGTGCAGGTGTATAGCAGAGCTGCAAAGTACTGCAATTCCCAGTGAGAGATAATATATATATATTATCTCAGACCCAGGATGCAAAAAAGATGAGAAATTGCCGATGTCATTTGCATATCTTACCCAGAGTTCTGTGCTGCATTTGGGGAATGTAACACATGAGCTCTGGGATGCAGTTCTTTGAATTGCTGGATGTGTAAATGGCCTCTGCAATAATAAGCAGTGTGGGGGCTTTTAATCTCATTTTTTGCTCTCCACCACAACTTTTATCTCAAAAATAATCCGTTATACCGACAAGCAAGGAAAAGTTAATTTTTCCTTGCATGTCATTGTAGCGGATTATTTTTGGCTTTTGTATTTTTTTACCTTTTCCAGCACCCGACCCAGGCATGTACTGGCCATCGGGAGCACCGGAAGAATCCAGAGGAGCCGATGGGTCAGTGGACCGGCTGAGCCTGGGGATGCTTTTTCTTTTTTTTTAAACTTGGTCCAGCACTTAGTATAACCAGGACTGGATAACACTAGTGTGGAATGTCAGCACTTGTTTCAAAGGTCTGAAGGATTTCTGCATTGCAGGGGTGGGTTAGGGGGGTTTCCTTGGACACCCACAAATGGATTCTGGAGCTGGCTATGGCTTTATTGTGTGTGTAAAGGAGCGGAATCCACAGAGACTGCGAGGATTCCGCTCCACATCTTACTTACAGCTTCTCCTTCCAGTGACTAGTAGCTTCATAGTTTAAAGTCAGCAGCAGCCAAAGCACCACATGTTGCTACAAACCTCTAATGCCTTTGCGGTGTGCTGTGACCAGGAGCCATCCCCAAAATGTGAAAATACATAAGGTATTGACTAAACATGCCAAGTGAGGGTGGATCCCACCCTTATGTCTTATACCTCTGCACTGATGTGTCTCACAGCCAGGCATGCAGGGAGCCCTAAATCCGACAGATCCTCTGATCTGACAGTCCCCCTCCCGTTCTATAGCCTATTAAGCCAGAGCTCAGTGTGGCAGTGCTGTGCTTTCTCTATAGGAGCACTCCAGGGGTTAATTATCACAGGAGTCTGCAGTGCTCAGGAAAGTTTGCTAATCAGCCATAGCCATGTAGCAGGGAGACATGTCCAAATTCTAGATCAAATTAGCCAAACCAGAAAAATTCTCCCATTTATCTCACTTTCCAAATTGGCTATTTGTCTAGATTGTTCATTCTCCTGGCAATTCTCAAGGTTTTCACCTCTTTCTGAATAACCCTGTATGTCACAGTTCTGAGCCCCTTCTTAGAAGTGTCCCCTAATTACATTTTATTAAAGTATATTTTAATATTTATCATGATTTTATTTTTTATAAAATAATTGAATCAATATTCGAATTTAAATTATATTTTAATGCATATTTATTTTATTGTTCAAATTACATTTACATGAATATATAATTCATATTAAAATACAATTTATTTTAATAATCCATAATTATTTTTTAATTCTATTGCTGTGGAGCTCTGTGATATGCTCATACACATCGTACATTACTGTGGATTTTATTGCTGTGGAGCTCTGTGATCCTCTCATACACACTGTACATTACTGTGGGTTTTATTGCTGTGGAGCTCTGTGATGCGCTCATACACACTGTACATTACTGTGGGTTTTATTGCTGTGGAGCTCTGTCATACGCTCATACACACTGTACATTACTGTGCTTTTTATTGCTGTGGAACTCTGTGATACGCTCATACACTGCACATTACTGTGGGTTTTATTGCTGTGGAACTCTGATACGCTCATACACTGCACATTACTGTGGGTTTTATTGCTGTGGAGCTCTGCGATCTGCTCATACACATCGTACATTACTGTGAGTTTTATTGTTGTGGCACTCTGTGATACGCATCAACATGGTTTGGTGGGCATGGGGGTGGTGTCAGTATTTCACCCTTGGATCCAGGCAGCACAATGTCTTGTGCTGGCCCTGCTCCAGTCCATATCAATATATGAATCCGGCCCTGCGTGTTTGCATATCGGAGTGGGCCGGTCTGGATGAAGTCCAGGGCTGTTTTTTTTTTTTTTGTCCCAGTCCAGCTCTGACCCGACCTTACTCTTTATTTGTAATATTTTTGTACTGCTGTAGAGTGGGGTGCTTGCTGATGTGTTTATATATAACACAATACTGTGCATTTTGGGATTTATTGCTGTCTGCGGCACACGAGGCAGTAACGGGCGCAGCAAAGCATTTTTCTTTGTAGATAAGACGCTTCCGTGCCTGTAATTTCTTTGCGATCCTGAGCTGTCCAGGAATTTTTTCCAGTTATCATGACATTAATTCATAGTTTCAGTATATTTAACCCCTTAAGATATATGATTATACGTGTGCTCCATGGAAATCAGTCTGAGATCAGTAACTCTATATTGCCTGAGCGTCATTAAATAACCAAGGGGACAATAACCATTAAGGCTAGGGTCAGACTGAGGCAGTGCGAACGCGCGTTCTGGCGCACTTAATCACGGCCGTGCTAGCAGCAGATGCCGGGCAATGACGGCCAATATACGAAGTACGGTCGCACAAAAGTCCGGCCGCGCAACGCAAGTGGAAAATGAACGCATTTTTTCGAGAACGTTAAACCACTAGTACTGACGTACAGAGTGCGCTGCGTCCGCTAGCGGCGTGTGCGTGAATTGGAGACATCAGACGCTGCTAATGTCCGGCCAACATAACGTCCAGACACAAAAAGAGTTTTATTGATGATCCGTACAAAATCACGGATGAAAATGCGCATCGTATGACCGCTATTGCGTATTCCGTGAAAAAATACGTCCATTCTTCGAACGCACATTTTCACGGACAACGTGAAAAATGCGTTAGTCTGACCCTAGCCTAAGGCTAGGGTCAGACTAACGCATTTTTCGCGTTGTCCGTGAAAATGTGCGTTCGAAGAATGGACGTATTTTTTCACGGAATACGCAATAGCGGTCATACTATGCGCAGTTTCATCCGTGATTTTGTACGGATCATCAATAAAACACTTGTTGTGTCTGGACGTTATGTTGGCCGGACATTAGCAGCGTCTGATGTCTCCAATTCACGCACACACGCCGCTAGCGGACGCAGCGCACTCTGTACGTCAGTACTAGTGGTTTAACGTTCTCGAAAAAATGCGTTCATTTTCCACTTGCGTTGCGCAGCCGGACTTTTGTGCGACCGTACTTCGTATATTGGCCGTCATTGCCCGGCATCTGCTGCTAGTGCGGCCGTGATTAAGTGCGCCAGAACGCGCGTTCGCACTGCCTCAGTCTGACCCTAGCCTAAATGAGCTTTGAAAACTCCAATTCTTCTCCCTTTTCTCTGCACTCTGAATTCATCACTGCTAGGTTGACTAAAGTAAGAAAATGCTGTCTTGTCTATTTTTTATAATCCTCATCATTATTTGTATCCTTCATTGTGAGAAGTAATTTTTTCCTACTTTCTTTTATTTTTTACCAGTGATTTTCTTTAATTTTTTTTTTTTTTTTTTTTTTTTTTTGTTTTTCTCCACCAGTGACCATATTTTGGTTTTTTTATGTATGATTTTTATGCTTCCTTGCTTTGGTGTTTTTATTTTTATATTCTTTTATTTCATTGTCTTTATCACTTTTTTATGCTTAAATTATTTGTCTTTTTTCTTTTTTTAATTTTAGTTGTCTTTTTATTTTATGCTGTTTTTCACTTTTTTTTTCCACCAATGATATTCTTTATTTCATAGTCCTTTTTTTTTTTTTTTCTCCCCTAGTCGCTTGTTTTCACCGATTCTTCATTGTCGGTCAAGATCGAGGTAGACTGATTTGTTCCCTGCGGGGAGCGAGGAGGGACCATTTAATTACACGGAACAGACGGTGCAGGCGTTCAGTTTCTTTTTCTGGAAACTGAAAACAAGAGCTGGGTGAAAATGGCTTTTCTGGTTTCCTGTGTATGCTCTGAAACGGGTAAATCTGCCTGGAATTCACGGGGTGAATGGTACAGCCGGTGCCCTGCCGGTTCGGTGAGGGCTTCAGGCTCTGTAACCTTGGGACTGTGACTTTATTTATCTCCGTGTCCCACAAGCGGCAGTAATCAGGTTATTGATAGATGTTGCGTCATTATTACGCCTTCTGAGGCTCGCTGGAGAAAAGACCAGTGGAGGTTACCACCTTCACGATAAATGACGGGTGCGAGTGTCACGAGGAACTGGGTGGCAGGGCAACAGGGACTCCTCTACATTAAATAATTGACGTGTGACAACACACCCACATACAGTATCCCTAGTGCTCTGGGCCAGAAGTGATTTCGGATTTTATGTGGATATTCGTAGGGATGAAACAACTAATCGATAATGTTGACAACTATTTTCATAATCGATTAATCAGTTTTGTCGATTAATCGGCCTGTGTACAGCACACATTGTTCAGAGTCAGACTGAGGTAAATGTTAATAACCTCAGATGCCACGTCTGAGCTGATTGAAGATGACGTGCGGCTGATTTACTCGGTATTATTTAGTTCTAGGGTTATGTCAGACATAACAATTTAAAAAAAAAAATTAAAATTTATTTGGTTTAAAACCGTAGCAGAATTATAGCCCAGTCCCTGGCGTGCTTCCACTGGGTCCAGGAGTTGTACCGCCGGTGTCTTATCCTTTCTTGGGGCTGCAGTCCTGTGCCACCACCACTCCCTCCCTGCCACCTTCTCTCCGGTCCGGAACTGCCATCTCTCCCTTTGGTCCAGTTCCTTTCTCCTAAACTTGGGTCCGGTCTCTTGCCAAAACTCATTCGCTCTCACACTTGGGTCAGTCCCTTGCCCAGACTCGCTTCTTCCCACCTCCGGTCCCTTCCTCCATTCAGGGCAATATTCCAAAATTGGTGCTAACTTAACCAGAGCTGTTGTAAACTTAACTCCATAGACCAGTCACCAGTGATTCCCAACTGCGGTCCTCAAGTACCCCCTAACAAGCCAGGTTTTAAGGATTACCTTGGGGAAATGTAGACTGAATCCTGCAATCACTGAGCAGCAAATCATATCACCTGTGCTGTGCTTCAGATATCTGCAAACCTGACCTGTTAGGTGTACTTGAGGACCACGGTTGGGAACCACTGCAATAGACTATAATGGCTCTGGTGAGTTTACAACAGCTCTGGTTAAGTTAGCACCAACTTTGTAACATAGCCCTCAGTTTGTTCATGGAATCATTTTAAAGGGACATTCTCTTCACCCTGACCACTTTAGCTTATTAACATGATCTGACTTTGTGGAGTGCCCCCCCCCCCTTCTCACCCCACTTTACATTCTGACATGTTTATCTGAGAGCTCGTAGAAACATTCGATTGGGAGTCCGGCTCACAGGAGCTTACAATCTAGAGGAGCAGAGAGCCCGGCTCACAGGAGCTTACAATCTAGAGGAGCAGAGAGCCCGGCTCACAGGAGCTTACAATCTAGAGGAGCAGAGAGCCCGGCTCACAGGAGTTTACTATCTAGAGGAGCAGAGGGCCCTGCTCACAGGAGCTTACAATCTAGAGGAGCAGAGGGTCCGGCTCACAGGAGCTTACAATCTAGAGGAGCAGAGGGTCCGGCTCACAGGAGTTTACAATCTAGAGGAGCAGAGGTCCTGGCTCACAGGAGCTTACAATCTAGAGGAGCAGAGGGCCTGGCTCACAGGAGTTTACAATCTAGAGGAGCAGAGGGTCCGGCTCACAGGAGTTTACAATCTAGAGGAGCAGAGGGTCCGGCTCACAGGAGCTTACAATCTAGAGGAGCAGAGGGCCCGGCTCACAGGAGTTTACAATCTAGAGGAGCAGAGGGCCCGGCTCACAGGAGCTTACAATCTAGAAGTGCAGATGCTTTAATGTAAAAGATGAAGATAATATCCGTCGTGACAAAGTGCAAGTTAAGCTCTCAACAGAAGCAATACCTATAAATTCCTGAATTATCCGGCGTTTCTTGTAGTTTCTAATCACATAGAATATCTTTTATCTACATGTGGATAACTGGGATAGGTGTCATTAACGCTGTGCCGGCGGCAGGCTAAGATCTCAGCTCAGGAAATCGATTAAAAACGAGACTCCTTGTGCCTGCCTAAGTATAGCCCTCGGCATACACAGATAACATCGAACACAATCTACTACACACAGAAATAGTTCTTTTTGTGCTTTCCTTTCCAAATTTAGAGACGGTGTCGTTCCTGTGTGCAGGAATCCAGCACCAAATGCCCAAACCACCAGGAATTAAACGTATCGGATCCGCGTGATGTTTTATCTACAAAGAGAATGCTTTGCTCTGAAATTCGTCATCCGAAGACGCAGAATATATACACAAACTAAAATATGCATAAGGTTCACCGGTTGTCCTAACTTGCACCACTTTTGATAGGTCCTAACCACTTCATACCGGGAACACCCCACAAGACTTGCTGGTTTGGACATACTGTGTCCCATTCTGGCCGTCACTTTTTGTCCCGTCTCACACAAACTTTAGTAACCAGTTTCTGGGCGAGTCCAGCAAGACAAAACAAGACATATACATTGTTAACTAGTAACATATATATATATATATATATAATATATATATATATATATATATATATGACTTGATCCGATCTCAAGTGTTGGGAGCCGATCTCGGGACTTTATAAGAATCGGGGGATTGGCTTCATGAAGCTGATCAGAGTCTCGAGTCCGTACGCTTTCATTCTGCAGGCGCCATGTGGCACCCGTGGAGAGCGGTACAGCGCAGCTGGGGATGCAGCTAGCGGTGTGCAGGGCACGGCAGGATCTGGGTTTCCCGTTGGCAGGTAAACCGTGCCCACGCCCTCACAGCTGGTACTAGCGTTGGCTGCTGAAGAAGCATGGAGTTCTTGTATTGGAACGGGACTCGTATCGGCCAATCACGACTCTTGAACGACTTGGGGGTACAAAAAGGCTGCTTGGGACACCCCTAATAAATATATATAATTACTATACACACACACACTTTTTATTAAAGGGACGCTCTACTCGTCCTGACCACTTTGTTTAAAATGGTCAGGATGTGTGGGGTTCCATCCTCCCCAATCTGGTTTTATCGCTGGGTGAAGTGGAAGAGTTTCCTCCACCCCACCCAGCGTCACCAGTAGCTAGTATTTTTCAATGTCCCAGCTGCCGTCACCATATCAGTCACAAGTGATGTCACCACTCCGCGAGCATGCCGACATCCCCCCCCCTGCGAGCATGCCGACATCCCCCCCCCGACAAATCACGGGCCTCAGGGAGGCATCCAATCGATCGGATCTGTGCTTGCGCGTTCAGCTCTGATCGATTTTTTTTTTTATTCTGTGCAGGCGCTATAAATTTTTTATCTAAGGGCAAAATATAGGGAAGTTTTTTTTTTTTTTAACAGAGCATCCATTTAACCAGTTCCTGAGCGAGTCCAGTAACACAAGAATTCCCAGCATTTCCCTGTACGTGTCTCGGGCAAAGAATTCCGCTCCTCTGGTTTAAAGCAAATACCATCAGCCTGTAACAGTGAATTTGTTCAGCGCAGCCAATCAAAATAAATAAATAAATCTTTCCATGTACTAATAATCCTATTGATTTCACCTAATGGGACGAACAGGAGCTCTTTGGACTAAATATAATCTCTACACTTTGCACTGAATTTAAAATGTGAGTCTGCGCGGGGCCGCTAATGGATTTTTTTTTGCTCGGGACGTTTTAAAGGGGCTCATTAAGTGTTTTTATGAGGTATATAGGCTTGGGAGTGGGTACCGAGGCTACGCCAACAATAAATTGTGCCAATTACACGTTGAGCAAACCTGTATAGCGAGGATTAAGTGTCGAGGGCACAGGAGGCGCTATGGGGGTATTCTCTTGGCATGTTTGTGACACCGTAGAGGCTATAGATACAGTAAAGATCACCGTCGTTGCAACTATAGTGAACTTTGGCGTTACAGTTACAAGTACTTAAATGGCACCAGCAGATTCCGTAGCGTTTTACAATGGGGAAGCACAAACGGGTTACCTAATAAAACATAAGGAACAGACGGCCCTGCCCGTAGGATAATCGTCCTGCTAATGCAGCACTTTATACAAGTGCTCAGCCAGACATCCAGTGTCAGTGTGGCACCTGGCGTATGCCTTGGTGGGACCCAAGTTCAGGGAGTCTGAGCTCAGTGTGCAGAGATGCACAGGTGGTACCTTTTTTGGGTAGTGCGGAGATCCAGGCGTAGTTCAAGGGGTAGTCCAAAGAATAGAGGGAGATCTGAGGTCAAGGGGCTAGTACAGAGAGATGGTCGGTAGGCAAACAGGGTCTGGTACACGGTTATCAGATCATCAGAAATATGTCTAGGCACTTGCAAGGTTTGACTCTCAATGCAAAGTCAGATTGAATAGGGGGGGAGCGAACCTTTATTTCCAGACAGGTCACATGACCTCAGGTGTGTGTGTAGTGCTTGACTGTGATTAACTGATTCAGTGCTGGTTTGGAATGAGGACAGCATTTTAAAGTACCTGCCTACATGCAGCTACTGTTTTTTTCACACATGCAGGCACGGATCCTGACATCTCGTGATTTTACAATCTAAGGGACTAAGGCAAGTGAAACAAAAGGGAGCAGGGGGAGTGTGGAGATAATTACCATAGTATAGCAGGCACTGCATGATGATAGACTAAGAGCTTGGGCATGATGAGGTTAAACTGAGAGAGGAGTGAAACGGCTGGAAAAAGGAGCTTATATACAGTCAGGTCCAGAAATATTGGGACATCGACACAATTCTAACATCTTTGGCTCTATACACCACAACAATGGAGTTGGAATGAAACAAACACAATGTGCTTTAACTGCAGACTGTCAGCTTTAATTTGAGGGTATGTACATCCCACTCAGGTGAACGGTGTAGGACTTACAGCAGTTTGCAGATGTGCCTCCCACTTGTTAAGGGACCAAACGTAATGGGACAATTGGCTTCTCAGTTGTTCCATGGCCAGGTGTGTGATATTCCCTCATTACCCCAATTACAATGTGCAGATAAAAGGCCCAGAGTTCATTTCAAGTGTGCTATTTGCATTTGGAATCTGTTGCTGTCAACTCTCAAGATGAGATCCAAAGGGCTGTCACTATCAGTGAAGCAAGCCATCATTAGGCTGAAGAAACAAAACAAACCCATCAGAGAGATAGCAAGAACATTAGGCGTGGCCAAAACAACTGTTTGGAACATTCTCAAAAAGAAGGAACGCACCGGTGAGCTCAGCAACACCAAAAGACCCGGGAGACCACGGAAAACAACTGTGGTGGATGAATGAAGAATTCTTTCCCTGGTGAAGAAAACACCGTTCACAACAGTTGGCCAGATCAAGAACACTCTCCAGGAGGTAGGTGTATGTGTGTCAAAGTCAAAAATAAAGAGAAGACTTCACTAGAGTGAATACAGAGGGTTCACCACAAGATGTAAACCATTGGCGAGCCTCAAAAACAGGAAGGCCAGATTAGAGTTTGCCAAACAACACCTAATAAAGCCTTCACAGTTCTGGAACAAGATCCTATGGACAGATGAGACCAAGATCAACTTGTACCAGAGTGATGGGAAGAGAAGAGTATGGAGAAGGAAAGGAACTGCTCATGATCCTAAGCATACCACCTCATCAATGAAGCATGGTGGTGGTAGTATCATGGCGTGGGCATGTATGGCTGCCAATGGAACTGGTTCTCTTGTATTTATTGATGATGTGACTGCTGACAAAAGCAGCAGGATGAATTCTGAAGTGTTTTGGGCAATATTATCTGCTCACATTCAGCCAAACGCTGCAGAACTCATTGGACGGCGCTTCACAGTGCAGATGGACAATGGCCCAAAGCATACAGCAAAAGCAACCAAAGAGTTTTTGAAGGGACAGAAGTGGAATGTTATGCAATGGCCATGTCAATCACCTGACCTGACTCCCATTGAGCATGCATTTCACTTGCTGAAGACAAAACTGAAGGGAAAATGCCCCAAGAACAAGCAGGAACTGAAGACAGTTGCAGTAGAGGCCTGGCAGAGCATCACCAGGGATGAAACCCAGCGTCTGGTGATGTCTATGCGTTCCAGACTTCAGGCTGTGATTGACTGCAAAGGATTTGCAACCAAGTATTAAGAAGGGAAAGTTTGATTTATGATTATTATTCTGTCCCATTACCTTTGGTCCCTTAACAAGTGGGAGGCACATCTGCAAACTGCTGTAAGTCCTACACCGTTCACCTGAGTTGGATGTACATACCCTCAAATTAAAGCTGACAGTCTGCAGTTAAAGCACATTGTGTTTGTTTCATTCCAACTCCATTGTGGTGGTGTATAGAGCCAAAGATGTTAGAATTGTGTCGCTGTCCCAATATTTCTGGACCTGACTGTAATTAGGATAGGGGCTGGGTGGGACAGCAGAGGAGAGGATGGATGTGAAGCGGCTGGGAGCCTATATAATTAGGATAGGGGGTGAAGTGACTGTGATTCAGAAATACAGAGTTTAGAGAGATGGCCATTGCACGTAAAGAATTTACAACGGAGGAGCAGAACAGACTGAGAATCAACACAGAATTAAAATATCAATAAAGGAGGGAAAAAATAACAAAATAAACTAGCAGCAGTAACAATATGGCAAAAATTGTGTTGATTGAAGAATACCTTTCTGACTGGATAGAGAGGGAGAGTTTGCGGTGAGTATGACTTGATGTTGGATTCGTGGAGATTTATTTATAAAGGATTTTACCAGGAAGGATACATTGAGATTTCTCTCGTTTTCAAGTATGTCCTGGGTTCAAGAAGATGATGGAAGTGACGTGAAGAAGAAAATGTCAATATCGGCAGGAGAAGTTGCTGCAAACAACGTTGCCATAATTTTTCTTGCGAAAAATGAGTAACCTGCGGCTATTAACCAGCGTTGATTATAAAACCGGGAAATATATTTTGGAAATAAGTGGCACGCTCCGAGGGACACCACGCGGAACAATGCTGAAGACATTGGCAAAAGCAACTTCGATTTGACATTGCACTGGACAACAAATACTGGCCAGAGATGAAATGCCAAGGATGTCGCCACTGTACAAGAGACACATCAACCCCCAGTGATTGTTTCCGCATCGTTGGGCCTCGTCAGTAGGGTATAGCTGACACCCCTCTAGGCACCTCAAGCAAGTGGTTTACATCTGGATTACCCTGTACACTGTGAATGAGCAAAAACCGATAAACGCCTGTCCCACTTTATCTTCTTCATTGTATTACTCGCCGTTTAGAAATAATTCTGCCCTTTTGCTTGGATTTCGTTCTTTTTCGTCTGTTTGGTTAAAGCTGAATTGCAGAAGTTCCTGCATCCGCAGCACACGGATAACTTTCCGCGGGCCTGTGTTCATGTTCTCTTTCTGTGGATGTGGCCGCTTGTTACCGAGCTGCTCTTGGCAGAGACACACAGACTGGTTTCTGTCCGACTGGCGTGAAAGGGTCTGCTGGAACCAGAAATGCCTGCCGAAAATTAACATTCTGTACAAGCCGCCTTTTACTTATATCCGGGCTCGCTCTTAACCCTTTGAGCACAAATTTATTATAGTTTAGAGACACATTGTTGGGAGTTTTATTGCTTTGCCAGCCTTTTATACACCCCAAATAAATCGGACTTCTAAGGCTGGCATCTTATTTGGGCAACTGACTTGGTCACATGACTACGGACAACCCCATCGGCCGATCTGGGTCGTCCACTGGAAGCCTCTGTGGATTAACACCCCATCACCGGCTCACAGCGGAAGGAAAAAAAGGCGCAAGAGAGAAAAAAGGCTAGTCCCTTTTTTTTTTTTTTTTTTTTTTTTTTTGTAAATCGGAACCCAAAATTTCGCCTTAAAAAAAAAAATATATATATATATATATAAAAAAAATTATTTTTAATAAATAGGCTTTTTGCTATGGATTAAAATAAAATTAAAACTAACGGTTGAGTGAAAAATCATCTGAAATCGTCTGGCGGCGGTCGGATGCAGTGGAAGAGGGCGGATTCACCTGCATGTTGTAGGATCGATCGGGCGACTTAAGACGATATCGGATGATCACACCATCGCACAAATACGGTGCCAGTGGACGGAGAGCCTGAAGGGAAGGACAGACCCTATTCCAGGTCACCCATTAGACTTGCTTTTTAAGTCCTTTAATTTAATGTCTGTAACGGCTGTTCTGGCCGAGCCACAAGCTTCTATTGTGGTTTGACTTTAGTGGCCGTTTATTAAATGTTTAACATTTCCTAGCTCTGAGCTAAATTTAATTTGGCGCTATATCCAGAATTGGCAACTTTTTCGACTGCATTTCGGCCATTTTTAATTTTTTTGCGTTCGGGAGATTCAAATCCAGGTTTAGCGGCATTTTAGTTTGTGATTTAAAAAAAAAATTCTGCTCAAATACAACCCTTTGTGTTTGTAATTCTTAAATGGACATATCGCCATTGGATGTGTTAAATACCACACGACTCAGATTGGATCGGCGGCCCGAAAATAGCGATTAGAGCATCCCTAATTTTAATTGGGGGATGGGGTGGATTCAAACCACTGAATTTGGAAGGACTGAGGAAAGATAAAAAAAAAAGGGGGACAAGGGGCATCCCTGCCTTGTGGCCTGAGGTGTTTTTTTTATTATTCTATGGTGGGCCCATTTCAAAGGCCTACACACACCACATCTCTTTACGCCGGGGTCAGACTAGCGTTTTTCTGAGAGGAAGGAATGTCCGTGAGAGTGGACATTCCTTCCACTCTGACCCCATCTGGCCACCTCGGTGAGCGTAGTTAGTGCGCTCAGCGCTGCAAGGCTCGATCCTCCTATGAAGGATTGCACTTTGCAGCCACGTCCAACGGGCGTTGTGGCTCTTTGATGGGGAGGCTTTCAGGACGGCTGCGGGACATCCGCTGTAGAGTGTGCAATTCGTGCGAGCGTTACAGCGTTTAGCCGACCCCGTCGAAGCGTCACAACGCTATGTGACGGCCGCCGGGAGGCACGTCAGTACGGGAGCACATAGTGTGCTCATCTGACCCCAGCCTTAGTGTCAGCGTCAATGTCTAACATACTGTTGCTACGTATTTTTTGGCATGGGGGGCAACTTAAATGTCCAGAGAGGGTGCATTTTAGGGAATGTCGCTGCTGGAAGCGGACACAGACATTTAGGCTTGTCAGAGTTTTTGGATGGCAATATGACCTATGTGAATAAAAAGGACAACTAGAAGAACAAAAAAGTGATTTCTAACTTTTAGTATCCAACTCCTTGCTGGGACTTTTATTGCTTTGTAGCTCTTGTATATACCCCCAGACCCTGATTATATGGAGGAGCCCCCAAAAGACACCCCCCCCCACACACACACACCTCAAATATATGCCTCTAAAAAGAGTGACATTAGGAGAGCCAAGGGGGATAAGTGGATTTTAGTGGTGCACCAAAATAGAAATTTCCGTCCGATACAGAAAATTCGGGAAAATAGCAGGCAGCTCGGCTGGCCCCCCGGCTCAGGCGAGCCCCGGCTCGGCCGGGCCTCAAGGCCCTATTTTGAATGGGAAAAATTGTGGCCTATTTATTTATTTTTATTTTTTTCGGCCGAATTTTCCATTTTGTCCGAAAGCAACATTTTCGGCTGATCATTTCGGTGCATCCCTAGTGAATTTAGTAGTCCTGAATCAGGGTTGTTGGACATAAAGATATATTGTACATTGTGGTGGTAGCTATAAAGTTACATGATATTACAGCTTGAAGAGCATCAGAAGCATCAATTTCAGCTTTTGAACCAGGAAAAATGTGAAAAACCCAACTTTGTATTGATTTCCAATAATGCCACGACTGAGCGCTTCTATTCCAGTGACGTGATTGTCCATACATTTAACATTGATTTTTTTTTTTTATTCTCCCTGTGACACTGTGTAGCCATTACACGCAGAACGTCAATTCCCAGAGGTATTCATGCCTGCCATATAATAATCCTGACACTGCTCGCGGCCTGGTTATAACATGGGATCTCAGAACATCTTATCCGTTTCTGAGAAATTGCTATGTGATCCTCAACTGTGAAATGCCCATAAGGACTGGGTGTGCGGCTCCTACCTTCCTTTCTTTCTTTTTTCCGGCTTTAGGAGCCACTCTTAAGAGGTAAAATAACTCACACGGCTCTTTGTGATGTCATTTCGCACCAGTCGTGCAAAAGCTCGTATCGCTTATGGAGGTACGTAATGATTTGTGGCAAATGTGACGGCTTTTTGATGCTATTTAGCAGCTCAGGGCTTTGTTAAACACATATAAAGCCGGGGTCACAGGAGCGTTTTGAAGAACGGAAGGAACGTCCGTGAGAGTGGACGTTCCTTCCACTCTAGCGCCTGTCTGGCCACCTTGCTGAGAGCAGTTAATGCGCTCAGCACTGCAAGCCTTGATCCTCCTATGGAGGAGCGCGCTTTGCAGCCCTGTCAATGCGCGTCCTAATGCGACCCTTTTAAATTTATTTTTAGAAGTTGAAAAATAAAGGTAATAAAATGTATAGCAAGGATTTTCACCCCGGGCCATAAAGTTTCTATCAAATAATAACGTCTATTAGGGAGGCACCGATACCACTTTTTTAAGACCGAGTACGAATACCGATACTTTTTTTCAAGTATTCACCGATACCGAGTACCGATACTCTTATTTTATGTCATGGGAACGCTTTTCAATAGGGTTGCACCGATACAGATACTAGTATCGATATCGGTGCCGATACCAGGTACTGCAGGAGTACTCGGTACTCGTGCAGTGCCCCCGATATTTCCCCCGATACCGGAAGCCGGCATTGAGCCGGCTTGCCGGCATCCGAGGGGCTGGGGCAGCTGTTCGAGTGCTCTATCGGCATTCGGACAGCCGCCCCTCGAGCTCTCCGCGGCATACTTACCTTCCTGAGTGACGCCGGTAAAGTTTCTGCGCTTCTTCATGTTGAAGGACCCGAGTCGCGATCACGTGGGAGTCCCACGTGATCGCGGCTGGGGTCCTTAAACGAGCGCACACGCGAAGTCTTTGTCGCGTCACTCGGGAAGGTAAGTATGTTGTGGAGAGCTCCAGGGGTGCCTGTCCGAATGCCGATAGAGCATTCGAACAGCCGCCCCATGTCTGGTCTGGGGTCTGAGCTGGGGGCAATATCCACGAGAGCTTGGGGCATTCTGTATGTGTGTGTATGTATGTATGTATGTATGTATGTATGTATATATATATCTCGGGAGGGATATATACATGTGAGCTGGGGGCATTTTTAGATGAGGTCTGTTCTTATTGGAAAGTGGGTCACACGACATAAAATGAAAGTATCGGTACTCGGTATCTGTGAGTACTTGAAGGTCTTAGAAAAGTGGTATCGGTGCATCCCTACTTTTCAATAAGAACAGACCT
This sequence comes from Leptobrachium leishanense, assembly GCA_009667805.1. Classification (NCBI taxonomy): domain Eukaryota; kingdom Metazoa; phylum Chordata; class Amphibia; order Anura; family Megophryidae; genus Leptobrachium; species Leptobrachium leishanense. Next base: position 32,316,118 of record CM019067.1, on the reverse strand, counting down.
CATAAAAATGCCCCCAGTTCACATGTATATACCCCGCCTGAGATATATACAGTTGTGTTCAAAATTATTCAACCCCCAATGCTGTAAAGGGTTTTAGGGAATTTAATGTACATTTGTAATTGTATTCAGAATGAAATCCTACAAGGACTTTTTAAAGAACCATATGCAACTAAAATGACATCAATTGGTTTTGTAATACAGTAGTAAATGTTTCTTTTGTGAATTCTTCATTGACACAATTATTCAACCCCTTAAAGACTACCACTCTGAAGAACAGAGGTTCATTCAAGTGTTTTCAATCAGGTATTGAAAACACCTGTGGATGTCTCGGAGCAGCAATAAAGCATAATAAGCACCAATTAGGCAGCTTTAAAATGACTGTGATACTCAGCTCCTTCTAGACATTTACTGGTGTGGTTACAAACATGGTGAAGTCAAGAGAACGGTCCAGGAAGACAAGAGAAGAGGTGATTACTCTTCACAGGAAGGGCAATGGCTATAAGAAGATTGCAAAGATGTTAAACATACCAAGAGAGACCATAGGAAGCATCATTCGCAAATTCAAGGCAAAGGGCACTGTTGAAACGCTACCTGGTCATGGCAGAAAGAAGATGCTGACTTCGACTGCTGTGCGCTACCAGAAGCGTAGTGGAGAAAAGTCCCCGTGTGACTGCTGAGGAACTGAGAAAAGATTTGTCAGATGTGGGTACTGAAGTTTCAGCTCAGACAATACGGCGCACACTGCGTAATGAAGGCCTCCATGCCAGAACTCCCAGGCGCACCCCCTTGCTGTCTCCAAAGAATAAGAAGAGTCGACTGCAGTATGCCAAAAGTGATGTGGACAAACCACAGAAGTTTTGGGATAGTGTTCTGTGGACTGATGAAACAAAATTAGAACTGTTTGGGCCCATGGGTCAACGCTATGTTTGGAGGAGGAAGAACAAGGCCTATGAAGAAAAGAACACCTTGCCTACTGTGAAGCATGGCGGGGGGTCAATCATGCTTTGGGGCTGTTTTGCTTCTGCAGGTACAGGGAAGCTTCAGCGTGTGCAAGGTACCATGAATTCTCTTCAGTACCAGGAGATATTGGATGACAATGTGATGCAGTCCGTCACAAACCTGAGGCTTGGGAGACGTTGGACCTTTCAACAGGACAATGATCCCAAGCATACCTCCAAGTCCACTAGAGCATGGTTGCAGATTAAAGGCTGGAACATTTTGGAGTGGCCATCGCAGTCACCTGACTTAAATCCGATTGAGAACCTCTGGTGGGACTTAAAGAAAGCAGTTGCAGTGCGCAAGCCTAAGAATGTGACTGAACTGGAGGCTTTTGCCCATGACGAATGGGCGAAGATACCCGTAGATCGCTGCAAGACACTTGTGTCAAGCTATGCTTCACGTTTAAAAGCTGTTATAACTGTTAAAGGATGTTGTACTAAGTACTAAGATTGAATGTCACTTGGGGGTTGAATAAAACTGATAATGATGTGAGCACAGAAAAGACATTTGTGGTTATTTCATTATAAATGTTATGTTATATTTGTCTGACCTACACGTGCCTCTTTGATTTAATTGTAAGCAAGATGACTGAATGATCAAAATCAATGTCAAACTGGCCAAAACACTCAATTTCAGTGGCGGTTGAATAATTTTGAACACAACTGTATATACAGAATGCCCCCAGCTCTCACAGGCCGAACGCTGGGGAAGCTGGCCGCGAGCATGAAAAGCACTTGGCCAGTTTTCCCCTCCGGTGGGCCGAGATACTCGCCCTTCAGAAGGTCCGGTCGCACGGCTGTGATGCGATCTCGCGGCTGCTGGGCGCCTCTGTGACGCTGCCTACAGCCGAGAGACAGCGTCACAGAAGTGCCCGGCAGCCGCGTGAACGCTTCACAGCCGTGTGACTGGACCTTCCGAAGGGTATCGCGGCCCGCCGGAGGGGAACGCTGGCTGAGTGCTTTTTTTGCACGCGGCCAGCTTCCCCAATCCCCCGGATACCAGCAAGCCGGCCCAGCGCTGGCTTCCAGTATCGGGCCATTTGCACGAGTACCAAGTACTCGTGCAAACGGCAGTATCGGTGCATCCCTAACATCTATCCACCGTTGTTGGACACTTGTCAGACCCCAGGCCTAAACCCCCATACAAGTGTACTGACATTCCTCCTGGCGTCCGTCGCAGTGTTGTGACGTGTCAACGGGGCCGGCCACACGCTGTTGCGCATGCACGAATTGCGCAAGCTACAGCGGACATGCTGAAAGCCTCCCTGTTTAAACGCAGTGATGCGCGTCCGGTGCTGCAAAAAGCGTTCCTCCATAGTGGGTTCGAGCCTCGCAGTGCTGAGAGCAAGAACTGCGCTCAGCGAGGTGGCCAGAAAACGGGCGCCAGAGTGGAAAGAACGTTCACTCACAGACTTTCCTTCCACTCTTAAAAACACTCATCTGACCGTGAGCTTGGAGTCTGAAAGTAGTTAGTCCAGCATTGGCTTTTTAAGCTTTGGATTTATCCTGCTTTGTTATCACTTAATTTAGGGAATTTTGTGTGCTGTGTAAGAGGTTTCTCCTGTTCCTTGTTGTTTTTGGCTGTCACTTTGTTTTTCCACCCATTGCGGGGATGCAAGTCACGCCTGATGCTTCAGGAAGAACAAATAAAAACAATTACATTAGCATTCCCATCACAGCAGCCGTTTTATTGCCTGATCGGGCCGCCGCATTGTGGCATCTCGCACCGTCCCTGCCAGAAATTCAAATCTACTGCCGTCTGATTCAGCGAGTCCACCTTTTTCGTTCCGTCTCGCAAACAGGTCACGAAGCGACATTCAACGCATCCATCACGATTGTCAGACCGGTCCAGCAGTGGATAACCTTGGCACCGGAGATATTTTTGTGCCGCCTTTGCCATGCCATGGGATGTGTTTTCCAAAATCTGTATGGGCTGTCAAGATGACTTGGTCAGTTGTGAGATGTGCGGCAGAAGACAAAAAGGTGACACCTGAAACGTACGAGTCTCCTTAAACCTTCCCATCCCTCGTCCCCAAGTCCCCCTAACAGGCCAGGTTTTAAGGATCACCTTGGGGAAATGCAGACTGAATCCTGCAATCACTGAGCATCAAATCGTATCAGCTGTGCTGTGCTTCACATATCCTGCAAACCTGGCCTGTTAGCGGGTCCTGAGGACAGGTTTAAGAAACATTGCCTTAAATAACGATAAATACTTGGTTGTGATGCCTGGTACCCCTTCTGTTTTAAGTATGTGGTCGCTCTGGTCCCATGAACACCCTCATATCACGTTTTTGGGTGCAATTCCCTTTTGTGCAATTTCTGTTGTAAGATGTGTCGTATAGAAATCCCCTGGACCTAGAATATAGTGGCTTAATCTCTATTATATCGGTATATTTTGATTATGCATTGCTAATAATCTCATTATGATCACTACAAATCCCCATATGCAGGAGATCTCACCATTTTTATTATCTGCATGACGAGGACCATTTCTGCCTGTATGCTGATAATGCAGACCCCATATGAGATAATGGACGCCATCTAGAGTTCAGAACCTTTCATACCATCAATAATTCTGTAAAAGGATATAGACCTTAAAACTTTAAAATAATGCAATCTGCTCATTTTTATCTTTTTAACCATTTCAGAATAACCATCTTTTTGTAAAATCGCTATCTTACCTGGCATTTAAGTGTTTGCTAGGCGTCCCATTGTCAAATACGTGTTGTGATAATATTTTCCCCCAGTTAAAAGCACTTGTGAAACGGTCAAGAAGAATCTCCCAAATCAGGGTTTATGGTGCATATTGCTAATGAAAGAGAAAAGGCTTCACAGGCCTGGAGCTTCCCTCTCAAACCTTACTTCACCTATGCCCCCATTCCTCTTACTCCCACTGTGTTCCTGCTGCCCCCATATACCTCTGCCCAAGTCAGAAAACCTCAGCACCATGATTTGTTAGGGATGTCCCGATCGATATGTGAGCTACAGATCCAAGTCGTGTGGCCTTCATGATCGGCAGATATAGAGTCACGAACTGACTCCTTGGCCAGACTGGTGGCTCTGTTGTCTTTGTCCCGCGGCCTCTGCGTTACAGGCAGCGTCACCCTTGCCTGCTCGTGGGTCTTGAAGCAGGCAGGGCAGATGCTTGCGATCGAATACAGAGGCCACCCATAAACTCGTTGCATCTTCCCACCTCTTCCAAGACTCTCGAGCAGGAGGGGAAGATGCTACAAGTCACTGCTGTGGCTGCAGGACACCAAGGGCCTAATCACAACCTGGATGTTAAAGGCGAGACACACAAATGGAAAATATTTGCGTCTGCCATTTTCCTTTTGAGGCTCGCCTTAACATCCGTTTTAGGACCGAGCCGCTTTCCCAGCAGCTTGAGTCGTAATACTTCTAAGCCACTGAGCGCCGCTGGTGTTAACTGGTCCAGGAGTCCATAGGACTCCACGGAGACGCATGAGATCTCACGGATGAGATCTGGCCGGGGAGGCGGAGGGATACACAGTAAGACACTGGGAACTATTTGTCCAAGTGTACCTCTGCCCACGGACCGAGGAAGCTGCAGATTGTGTCGCACTTGCCACCGAGGGATCTGAGGTGAGCATGGGTTTTTTGGGTGGGTCTAGTTTTGTGTGTTAAGTGCTTTTGCTTCAGCATAATTACTTAACATAGAAACATAAAAAAATGTCGGCAGATAAGAACCTTTCGGCCCATCTAGTCTGCCCAATTACATGGATACTTTACCTGGATTTATCTTTTGTTTAGGATAGCCTTATGCCTATCCCATGCTTGCTTAAATTCAATTACTGTTTTGGCCTCTACCACTTCTACTGGAAGACTGTTCCATGTATCCACCACCCTCTCAGTAAAATAATGCTTCCTGATGTTACTTTTAAACCTTTGCCCCTCTAATCTAAGACTATGTCCTCTTGTTTCGCTATTTTGTTTCCTTTTAAATATACTCCCTTCCTCTACCTTGTGGAATCCCTTTACGTATTTAAATGTTTCTATCATATCTCCTCTGTCTCGTCTTTTTTCCAAGCTATACACCAGCGTCTGAGAAACGCTATTTTTGTTTCCAGAATAAAGTCAGATGCAGAATGAAAACGGGCTCTTTGGAATAGCTTGTTCCCCATCTGTTGGGGCTAGAGATGTAAAATTTGCGGAAATTTTGAAGCCATGGAAAAGACTTTTTTTCCCCTGTTTTTTCCCGGAAAAATTGGAAATTTTAACCCTTTCACTGCTGAGGACGTGTGGGGAACGTCCTTATTGACTCCTAAGGAAAGATAGGGGTTTGTTTGAACCCCGATATCTCCCGACTGTTTTCAGCTAGCCGGGTCATGTTTGGTATCATTAGAAAGGCCAGAGCATGGCCTTTCCATTGATACCAAACATGACCATGTTTAAAGTAAAGAAACAAAATAACAATAATAATAAAAAAAGGAAAAATGTGTTTTTTTAAAACGGGAAATGGCTCAGCAGTGAAGGGGTTAAGAAAAATTGAAAAGATACACCATGGAGTAGGTTTACAAATTTAAAATTAATTTAGTTTCACTTGAAATAAAAGTACAGTTTATTTAGTAACTTGAATTTGCTTTTTTTAATTGTGTCTTTTGTGTCAAATGGAATAACAAGCAAGGATTGTATATGATCGTATGAGAACAAGTAACCAGCCCTCCGTTTCCTAAAGTGTAACAATAAAAGCAAGAAACCATCAACCTAAAAACATAGAAATATATATTTCTATATCAAATTTGCCCCTTAGCACCAATAGCAAAAGGAAGTATCTGACACGTTATTTGTGCCTGTAGGATCTGGATACATCAATGTTTAAGCTCCATGTTGGGGTTTAACTTTCGAGCGGTGCTTTAACAAAAATAGAGAAAAGGAAACAAAAGACACAACATATACAATACATGCAATTTAATTTTATTTTCTTATCTATCATTTTCTGTTTCTTCTTCCTCTCCTACATATCTGTCTTTTTTTTTCATTGACTTCTAAAAAGGTAAGGTTTGCACGGATTGAAACAAGCATTTCTCCCCTTTCACAGGTTAGTTTGTTTCTTGATTTGGTTTGTATATTAGCAAACATAGAGCAGATTCTCTCACAGCAGCAGCAGTAGATGCAGAATCTGCAGGAAGCGAGATGCAGGAGGTGTCAGAGGTCATGTTGTGCAGAGACGTTGTCACCAGGTTGCAGGAGGGATATGTTTTGCAGAATTCCTGACTGTACTGGAGAGAACATTAATTGGGATCAAATAGGGACAAATTTAACCTCTTAACTGTCAGTTTCTGTCTTCTCAGGCCTTAATTATCATCAACTGTATCCCAACAACCACTGTAGGAGGTAAAAGATGGAGCTCACAATCATGCTAACCTGAAGCCTTTTCCCTGCAGTGCCACCTAGAGGCTGAAATGTATATTTTTGTTGCTTTTACATTGCATTGAGACGTGTTACTTGAATTGTGTTCCAGGATTTGCTCGTCTTCAGCCGAGAGAAATTGTAATGATTTAAGACTTTAAATAGAGCCTCAGAAGTCTTTCATTAAAGGGATACTCTAGGCAACATGACCACCTAAGCTATTTTAGGTGGTCATGATGCCCGGAGTATCCTGCTCTCTGTCCCCCATCCCTCCGCTCAGCGGTTCAGCAGAAAATGCTGAAAACAGCTGAGAGAGGCGGAGGAGTTTACTCCACCCTCCCAGCTGTCAGTCAGCAGAGCGGGAATCATATTCCCGCTTCTGCCGACTTTTGCCGAGTAGGAGACATCATTGCACTCTTGCGCGCAACACTAATCCTCAGAGGGAGCCGGGAGGAAGCCTGCCGATTGGCTGGCTTATGTGAGAGGCACGCATGCGCGCTTCTCACGTAAACCAGAAAGGCAAGTTGGATGGAAGGAGGACGGGAGCGGAAGAGGAGGGAGGCGAGTATGAAAAAAAAAAAAACACCGCTGGAAACAAGAGGATTTTAGGGTAAGTATTACAGTTACAAAAACATAAACAAAAAAAAACTATTTATTAAGGGGATAGGTTAGGATTAAAAAAAGTGGGGTGATTTTTTTTTTTTTTTAGCAGAGTGTCCCTTTAAAGTTCTAATTTTATGATATGGTATTAAATCTATAGTAGACATATATTATATAACATTGTAAAAGAACATATCACACACTTTTGGTTTTTTCAATTTTTCCGGAACAAAACAAAAAATGGCTTTGGAAATAAACAGTTTTTTCCCAGGCCTTCCCATCTCTAGTTGGGGCACATTAACATCTCCCATGGAAAGTATAGGGGACACTAATGTACAGTAATCTGGCGCTACATCTGAAATATACTCTGTGCTGGAATGGAATAGGACGGGTAAAAATAAGCCGTGCACTCGAGCCATCGCTCTGTATGGCTCGAGCGCTGTGCTTTGTGTCCAGGTTGCGATCATGCCCCAACTCGGCAGCTGCGAGTCCCCCTGTCCAGCAGGCCCTGGACTCAGAAATCAGATTGAAAAACTGATCTCCAACCCCCCCACCCCAAAAAAAACGCTGTGGTTGGGTCCTGACCCCAACCCTAGGGATCGGATCAGGACAGCCCTATTATCTATTCGCATGGAATGCACGCATCACATCCTTGGAAAAGCTGTTAAATTCTATAAATTATCTTATTTTAAATTTTCAGTGTTTGTTTCTTTTATTAAACGATGTTTCTCCGATTACTGTTAATTCTGCTCATGTCTCGTGGTCGTTAGCGGCTCCTGTTTCAGTGCGTCAGCTGACTCGTCTCTGTCCCTGGGCATTTGCCTGGATGTTGAATTCTGGCACATTATTGGTACATAAAGCCGGTGCTGTCAGATGCTTGCTTACATTACAATTCTGCAGATCAATATGTCGGCAGGCGCTTTCCCGTACAGCTACACGTTGCCTGGCATGCCGAGGCGGGCAGGCTGCCAACCAGCATCTCAAACCACCACTCCCTGTATAATATACCGAGACGAGTTTCCTTCTGTTTAATCTGTGCGTTTAATGCAGCCACTGCGCTTGTTGGTTGTTTTGTATTTTTATTTTTTTTCCTTTAGATTGAATTCAGTAAAACAGGAATTATTTAATACCGAGTTAACTAGATCTGACCAAAAAACGGAAAGCGCTCACGAAGACTAGTTGATCAGGTCTTAATGAAAATGGAATCTTGGGACTGAAACGTTGATATGAATATTGTTTTGCTTTAACCTCCCCGGCGGTCTAATTTTTGCAAAATTTTGTGTCTAAAAGCGTTTCAGTTTTTTTGGAAAGGAAATGTGTTGTTTTATATAGTAAGCCTGTATTAATTAGGAATAACTCACTGAAATCCGTGCAAGCAAGAGTCTAGTAAACACACGGAGTCAGAGAAGGTTTGAAACCCGAAATAATAATTTATTATCCCACAAATAATTATCCAAAATAATGGAAATAAATTCTATTCAATAAAATAATCCATCCAAACCAAAAACCTGCCTCTTTCCTCTGGGTGCTGGGATTTCTGTCCAGATGTACACTTCATTGCCAATGAAATATACAGGACACGGGGGTACCAAAAAAGAGTATTCTCAAAGCAGCTTTACTGTAATAAAAGGCAAATAAAAATCATTTCTAAAATGTAATAAGGCTTTGCAATACAAGTTTCGCTGGTGGATCACCCACTGCACAGCAAAGTTTATTGAATTTTTTTTTTAGTGTAATATTTTTTTCCATTTTTGAATTTGCCGCCTGGTCCTGCGTCGCGTGACTTGCAGGGAGTGGAACCAGGAAGCAAAGTCGCCAGCTGCCGCGATCACACTGCAGTGACTGCGGAGACGGTGAGGGAGGGAAGGATGCGCGGTGAGTATGCATCCAGCCCGAGTGTGGCTCGGGGTTACCGATTGCGGTAGCGAAATTTAACCCCGAGTCACACTCGGGAATACCGCCAAGCAGGTTAAAATAAAAGAAATTCGCTAGTCTTGCATGCTCGCCATATATATATATATATATAATTTTTTTTTTGTTGAATTCGCCCAGAGGATATAATGTGTGTGCATTTGTGTATATACAGGGACAAAAATAAGAAATATGTGAACCCTTTGGAATTAGGTGGATTTCTGCATGAATTGGTCATTTAAATGTGATCTCCTCCTCCTCAAAGTCACAAGTACAGACAAACGCAATTCCACATCATTTCTATGAGGTCTGGACACTGACCGGGCCTCTCCAAAAGCAGATATTAATTTCTACTTATTTTTAAGTCATTCTCTAGTGGATTTACTTTGATCTTTGTGGTCATTGTCCAGCTGTATAACCCAACTTCTACGGAGCTTCAGGTAGCGCACACCACCCCAATGTTGTCCTGTAGGAAATCTTGATAAACTTAGGAATTTGGTTTTCCCCTCAATGATGGCAACTGGCCCAGGCCTTGAAGCGGCAAAGCCGTCCCAAATCATGATGCTCCCTCCACCATACTGAATCCTTGGGTTGAGGGTTTCATCTTAGTATGCGGTGCACACGGTCAATGCTGGATTAAGGCCTTCATGGGCCTGGAGCGGAAGAGATGGATGAGCCTCTGCCCCTTCTTCTCACCTCCCAATGTGCCATTACCAGGGACTTCCTGACGATTTATGGCCTGGAGGGCAAGTACAACCCAGAGGCCCATAGTGCAGCAACTCAGCCCCCACTTAAAGTGCGTCAGTGGCTCATCTTGGCTCTTATTCGTGGCCCCTGCACTGATTTACACTTCCATTACACTGGCCAACACACATTTTGGTGCCTCAAATGTTAGACCCATTTCTGGGTATATTTGACCTGCTGATTCCAAAAATGGCACCAGGTTTCCCCTGTCGGCTCTTATTTTTTTTTTTTGAGATTCAGAACATGTGCCATATAGGACTCTTCATTCTGCTCACCCTTAAAAAAAATCAGGATATGTTGATGTAGTGTTTAAATTAATATCTCATTTCGGTGCAGTTCGTCATTCTGTGAGTAGAAGACACGATAGTCTTTTTTATGGGTCAATTTCGGTGCTTCGGAATTGCGGAAAATTTCACCGTATTTTGCTCTAATTTCGCCTATATTTAGTGAATAAACAGTTTAGTGAATAGACGAATTGGCCTGAAATTGCACTGAATGGGGAAATTCACAGTCCGGTGCAGTTTGGAGGTTAATGAATAGCCTCTCGTGTCTTTAGCTGTCACTCTAGGGTTCTTTTTTCTACCTCCTGCAGTGTGCCTTTTGTGTTAACTTGGCTGGACGGCCACTTCTAGGGTGGGTAGCCACAGTACTAAATCCTTTCCATTTATAGACAGTGGACAGTTGACTGTCTAAGGTCTTTGTATAAATCTGAAAAGGGTTAAAAATGATATCACAAACAATTCTTCATCTCCGGTGTTCAGAGAGCTCTTTTTTTTTTTTTTTTTTTGCGAGTCACGGTTCACATCAACAGATGCTCTTTGTGATTAGCAAACTTGAGGAGCTCTAATCCAACAATGGTGTAAACTTATCCAGATCTTAGCAACTCCATAGACTTGAATGGACCTGGGATGTTTACAGCAGCTCTGGTTTAAGTTTACACCACGGCTGGAATATACCTGGGCCTGGAGCCATTAATGAAGGGGCGCAAATGGGGAAAAAAATCCCAGGTAGATGGTCCACCATTTATAAAAATCCAAATTCCTCAATTTCTGTAAAAGTAAAATCCATTTAATACTGAAAATCAAAAGAGCGGCCAAGCCCCAGGTTACCGTTAACGAGAAAGATGAGAATTATGGTCGAAACACTTTCAGTACAAGGAAAAAAATGCAAAAAATTGCTTGGGACCTTAAATACCAAACAAGCCAAATGAGGCTGTGTCATTAAGGGGTTAACGCTAGAAACGCCAGCTTGTGACGCATGAAACAAATCGGTATTTTGATGGATTCTGCACCTGTTTCTGCTCCTTCAAATACAACGTGAATAGAGGTCTATTTTTTACCTGCATATTTAATCACATGGAAAGCCAGACGCCGTGTGTTCCTGCGTCAGAGCCCGGCCCGCTCCGTTGGAAAGCGGGAGGTACATCCGATCGTTCATTTGCATTAAAAATATTAATGTGGTTTTTAGAAAGGCAGATTTTTTTCAAAATAGAATAAGGATCCGTCATTATGCAAATGCCATTCCATTATTTTCCCCGCACGTCTGCATTGTCGTTTAATATTAATATCCAGGGGCTGCTTAACTTCCAGCAGATTCAAATTGACGGGAATAACTAGAGAGCAGGAACGTCTCATTGTGACGTGTCACTTTGTGCCGCTGCTCATTGTCAGGCAGTCACGGTTCGTTTACCACCGAGGGAGCCGACTGTGGAAGACTATTGCGATTTCATACACGCACCGGATAATTTGATTTGGTACGGTCGGTGTGGGAATCGTTTTCGGATTCCTGTGTTTTTAGGAAGAGCTGGGCGAATTTTTGATTATCATGCATCCGGTGTCCCAACAAGGATGCCATTTCTTTTGGGAGGATCGAATTCATTTTTAATTTTTTTTTTTTTTAATGGTGTGCTATATCAAAGCTATTTTTTATAATTAAATCAAGTCGTAATTTACATAAAGCCCTTCAGAGTGTTAAAACGAGCATTTTCCAAATTTACATTCATTGTGTAATTCCTACCTTTAACAAGTTAGGCCGGGGTCAGGAGTAGGGCTGCAACTAACGATTAGTCTCCTAATCGATTAGTTGGCCAATTATTATTTCGATTAATCGATTCATCGGATAAAAAAAAAATAGAAAAAAATTGTTTACTTAAAAGGAATTTTATGTAAAAAATAAATAACCACAACCCACTCCCCCTTTTTTCATAAGCAATTTGCGTAGTGTACATAACTTTCGTACGTACAGACTCAAATTGCGTATCTTGTGTACTTTTCAAACCAAGGTATGCGAGTGCTTGGTCAGAGGGATGGGTCGATGCTGCATGCACAGCATAAGCCCATGTTTCCTTTCTCAATTGAACACCGCTACAAGCACTTGGTTATAGATGTCAGCATGAAATCGGGGTTAATAAGCTAAAGTTGTCAGGGTGCGTAGAGTGTCCCTTTTTAAATAATTTTGTGCACAAACTGAGTGGGAGGAGGGACTGGAGGGGAGTGACTTTGCTCCAGTGACTTGACCGGAGTGTGAGAGGGAGTGGGTATGGGCAAAAGACCGGACCGGAGTGAGGTTGGGAAAAGGGGCCAGACCAAAGGGAGGGATTGGCAGTTCCCGACCAAAGAGCGTGGTGGCACAGAACGCCAGCTTCAAGTAAGGATAAAACACAGGCATACAGCTCCTTCACCCAGTGGCAGTATCCTATTGTTTGTGTTATAGTTCTGCTTCTGTTGTAAACGGAATGAAAACAAACTGGTTGTGTCTGACATAACCCTAGAACTAAATCATACCTAGTAAAGCAGCGACGCGTCTTCTCCGATCAGCTCCGAAGCTGAGGTTATTTACATTTAACTCAGTCTGACTCTAAACAGTGTGTGCTCTACACAGGACGATTAATCGACACCGATTAATCGATGATTAAAACAGTTGTCAACTATTTCCATTATCGATTAGTTGTCGATTAATCGATTAGCTGTTTCAACCCTAGTCAGAAGAGTGTACATGTTGGCTGTGTCTTGAGGCCTTTTTTCAGTGGTCGTTTAACCGTGGTATTAGTTGGGTGGGTATGTATGCCGTACATTCCAACATGGGTTTAACACACAATCTTTGAAAGCTATGTTTATATCCATTTTAACGTGCTCAAAAAGTATCCTTTAAATCCCTCCAGCTTCCCGATATCCTAAAACACAGCCTTTTGCAGTCAAGACACCTCCGGTACAGGTGGACCCTCATGAAACCAGCGGTAGGATAACATGTCTTGGAGTGTGGCGACTTTGTGGCTAATATACTCATCGTCCAGAAGCTCTCTGCTTTGAGTGGCATGTAGTGTTTAGAGTATGGATGCATTCATTCTCGGACAATGTGTGAAGCTTGCAGTCTTCAAGCAGTCGTGAAGGCTAGTTGAGGCATTTGTGCTTTGTAAAAACATCTATTTTGCATGATGGCAGCTGCATGGTTGCTGCCAATAGATGAAAAAATCTCATAATGCCACCTAAACAAACTCAATCCTCATGTAACTACCTCAGGCTTGGATGACCGGACAAGGCTTGCCCTTCTAGGGAATTTGCCCATCTTGACATACTTCAGAACCAGAAAGGGTTGGTGGCCAATGAGATCCCATTGAGTCCCGGATTATCATCTCAGGTTTATTACTTCCTGGAGGAAGTGTTAGACATCACAGATCTCTGATTTCAAACTCTACCCCTCCCAGATGTTGCTGCTTGTAATTCCCAGAAATCTTTGAGTGCAACAGATGGCCAGAGAATCGTGGGAGATGTAGGTCAGCAACATCTGGGGGAGATGCAGTGGCTGCTGTTGGGGGAAGCGGGACCTCATTTTGGAGGAGCATCGGGTGTCCTGACTGGTGGATTGTAGGCTCTTCCTGCAGTGGATAGCGCCACTCATTTTTGGTTGAGGGGGCAGTGTTTGACATCCCTGACCTAATGGAACCGCTTTTCGAATTTGTTTCCCACAGCAGTAACTAGATCTGCATTATACAGTCAAAAGTTGCATCTGGTGTCGGATGTTCAGTCCTCTTTCTCAGGTGCTGGGGATGCTGTTTTGAGCAGCCTCACAAATGCTGGAATTTATGGGCACCTTTTAGTAAAATTACGATTTGTCTCCTCGCCATGAAAGGAGACGTTCATGTTCGTCCATTGTTACACTGGAAGCACGAATAGACGGTTAGTTTTCAGATACCTTGACTCGAAGAGTAACGTCTCCATGGAGAGCCATTCTATTTATTACAAGGTAGTTGGTCAGGGTGTGCTAGGTTCCCATCCTAACCCAGACTGTTCCGGATGTCCTTGACAGCCTTCTAAGGTGGAAAACTTCCCTCTGCTTAAGGTTGTCAATCATCTTACACTGTGACAGCTGTCTGGGAGTTACAACCCACAATAAACAAGATGTGGAGAGCGTATCGGCCAACCGCGAGGCATCGATGGCCTTAGCGCTCAGCACAGTCTTGGTGGCCAGCAGGAAGCAGACCTGTCCAAACAGAAGAGATATATGAGGGAGTCCTCGGCATTGGAAATGAACGTTATAAACCACTTTAGATTAAAAATGGGAGGGAGGGACCAAGGTGGGGATCAGGAGGGGGGGTGGTATTTATCCCTCTGATTTCTTCCCTCGTTTTTAGCTTTAGGTTTTGTGTTTTTTAAATGCGTATGTTAACTTACGCCTGCTTCCTAGTCATGCCGGTGCGGAATAATGCCCCTTCATCCTGTGACTCTGATGTAATTTTCCATTATTTTCTGCAAAATAACAGTCGCTTTTAGAAACTGCATAATAAAATCTTTGTTCTCCCGGCGCTGTAATCAAAGCCGCATGTGACTGTGGTGTGATTGCTTCCGCGGCCTGTGCTCTTTGTATTCTTGTGAGTTTGGCTGTTTTGTAGTGTGGACGTCGCCCAACGCGACGCGTTCATTCGTCAGCTACAGTCTTCGGACATTGAGAATTGTGCCTACTAGAGTATATGAATGATGGATCGGACCACATGCACCAATTAAACATTTCCTACAGATACTTTTCGTTTCTTGAGGTGCGGTTTGAATTTGGGGGTGACCTTTCAGTTCACACTTCCGAACGCCAGCGACGTGTCATCCTCGCGACATTATTCAAGCTAGAAAATAGTTGTGAAGCTGACATGACGCTGGCCTTCCAAAATGTGAGCTCCGATAAAAAAGGCACATCTAGAAAATCCCGTGTGTCCTGGTAGCTTGGTCTTTTTTTTCTTTTGGATGTGGCAGTATCCAGGTACCGCTGCACCATGGAGTTAATCTGCCCCTTTCCTGTGAGCGCGGTCTGATAGTTTTGGTTTTACCAACATGACAGGAGGCCTGTTAGATTTATTCAGGTGAGCTCACTGGAGAAATAAAAATGGCATTAAAGCAGGGCTTTCAAACTCTAGCCCCCCCCCCCCGATGGTTCTGAACCACAGCTCCCATGACTCCCTGGCTATATAATGCATTGAAGGAATTCTGGGGATTGTATGCGTCTGGAGGGGGGGTTGTGAGTTTGACAGCCACTCTTTAAAGTGTCACCCTATGCCGGAGGGCATTGAATCGAAGTCAGCAGAGCTGTGCTTCCCGAACACCATCAGATTATTTTTATCCTGTGCGGAACCATTAATTATTTTTGAGGATATAAATATATGTATTTTTTTTATATCTCGCATTCTTCTGTATATGCGTATGAGTAATGTATATATATATCCAGCTGCATCTTCTGCAGTTGCCAAGGTACATAATTGCCATTCCTTTGTCATTTTTTTTTCTTTTTTCTGCTGTTTTTTCCCTCTTAATTGGCAAAGCAGTTGGTCCGTTGCTTTAACAATACAGATTTTTATTTTATTTTCTCAGGAACGTTGAGTGAAATATATGTGTATTGCTGCTGTACCTAACAACAAGATGTTCTGCAGCAGCCACGATTTGTCCACCAGTAGACCGGTGCAAATGAATCTGATTTTCTGACTTATTTGTTATGATCCCCTTTAAAAATGAAAAACATGACGTTATGGGGTGGTTTAAAAAAAAAGGATCTGTTTGGCTACCACCGATATATCTATATATCTATATGTTATATCTACTGCAGTGTAACCCCGCGCAGCTCTGCGTCCATTTTGGTGCTGTGCGTCTGTCTAGTACAGGGGTGCGCAGCCTTGGCCATCCAGATGGTTTGAAACTGTGTTTCCCATGATGTTCATTAAGGGCTGACTCAAAACCTTGTGCTGCCTGGGTCCCAAGATAAAATGAGGCCCCCCAAAAAAATAACGCGCACCAAAACATACCCATATATGTCACAGAGCTCCACAGCAATAAAACTCACTCTCATACACACTGCACATTACGTTGAGCTTTATTGGTGTGGATTCTGTGATTCGCTCATACCCAAGGCCGCAGCGGCCGATCCATGCCACGACCTCTGACAGGGTGGCAAAATGCCTCCCTTGACAAAGTGCCGCCTGGAGCCATGACCCCATCGGGACCCATGGACTGGCCCGGCCCTGTGTTCAGGTAATAATTAGGTTGACTGAACCTCATGGTTAATGTAGTTCCAGAACATCTAGAAGGCCAGGGTTGCTGATCTCAGGACTAGTACCATGTCCATGTGGCTACGCATCCATGGTGGCACCGTGTGTTTTTATCTTTCGTATAACAAACTGTAAAACACCCACAGTGGAACCTGCATTGATTTTAATGACATAGGAGGGTGAGGTGCTGAGGATAGCTTTTTAGAGCCTTTTCTGTTTTTCTTTTCCATCCGCAAGGAGTTACACCCCCATGTCTTCTCCTTCTTCTCTCCTGTAGAAAGGCGTTTTCTTGTCCTGTCGGGAGCTTTATGAGGTCCCAGTGTATAATTATATAATGTTTGTCGACCTTAATCCCTAGTTACGCACCCTGCGCAGATGTTCAACGCCACGCTCGAGACAAAATGGGAGGGCGACTGCAGTACCAACGTGTCTTTTTACCTGTTTCTTCTTTTCGTTTCAGAAAAACTGGAAGTTGCCCCACCGACTACGGGACAGCTGAAATACGGTGAGCCGCACTTTAATGCTGCTAGAGTCGGCTTTTATCCGTATTGCATTGTTTACATATCCGTGATTAAGGCAGCCCTGCAGGGGAGACTGAACATTGTATACATGCAGTGGAATAAATCTAAAAAATTTAAATGTTGCAAATAAATGCGAGAAGAAAGAAAACAGGCCTATGCTAATGCACAAGACCAGGCTGGACTGAATTTTTTTGTTTATAAATAAATAAGTATTTTACCAGGAAGGATACATTTAGTTTTCTCTCATTTTCAAGTATGTCCTGTGTTCAAGAACATTGCATTTGTACAGATACAGGCATTTATACAGCACCAGCATATCCTGTAGCGCTTTACGATGGGTGAGCACAAACCTGAGACGTACATGATAAATGAGGAATTGGCCACCCTGCCCATAGGATAGCTGTCCAGGTAATACAGCACTTTAACAAAGTGCTCAGCCAGACATCCCGTGAGCTTACAATCGAAGGGTCTGGGGCTAAGTGAAACAAATGGGAACAGTGGGAAGGTGAAGCTGGTGGCCAGAAAGAATATAGTAGGAATTGCATGGGAGGGGCCAGAAGCTTGGGCTTAGTAAGAGTAATTGGAGAGAGAAGT
The DNA here is from genome assembly GCA_009667805.1 of Leptobrachium leishanense. Lineage (NCBI taxonomy): Eukaryota > Metazoa > Chordata > Amphibia > Anura > Megophryidae > Leptobrachium > Leptobrachium leishanense. Next base: position 32,298,857 of record CM019067.1, on the reverse strand, counting down.
GGAAACCCCTGGAAAGAAGAGCTGAATTTAGGGACCGGGCCTGGGTGTGGGGGAGCGAAGTGAAGAAATGTCTGTGTATGCTGGGAGGAAAGAGAGATTGAGATTTGGTAAAAGTGCACAGATTGTTAAAGAATTGACGACGTAGGATGTGGGAGAAGCAGAGGGGGATATACAAAGTAAAATAGAGGGAGATTTAAAAGACAACCAATCAGCCAGAAGTTAATAAATGCACACTTGATGCAATTGAAAGAATGGAGCAGTCTGGAGAATAGTGTTGGACGGCATGTTGAATCCTGGATACCTTTATGCTGGTTCCTGGGAGCAGAGGGAAGAAATGTGGTTCTGTCTGTGTATGCTGGGAGGAAAGGACACACAATGCAGATTAACATTTTGTCGGACCCATAACACCAGTATAGAATAAAAAGAAAATTGAGCTCCAGATGTTTTCTGATCATGTGTTTCTTTTTTTTAATTTTAATTTGCAAAAGTACCGGCATATGATAAAACAGTGCAGATGTAATATAAACGCTAACACAGCAATTTCTGGAGCAGAAAACAGGAAAAAACTGTCAATAGCGAAAAATAATGAGAATTAAACGGTTATCCTGAAACTAATTAACTTTCCCTGTGCGAAATAAGAGGGTGAAAGGGAAAACAAATGGGGGGGGGGGCAACTGAGCGTGAAGGGTTCGGGCTGAAAGGAGAGGAAAGATGTAACAGTTTGATAGATAAAATACAAGAAAAAAGTGGGGGGGGAGAAAGGCTTTGGGTACAGGAAGGAGGATATACAGGTGCGTAACTTGTACAGTGGGGCAATAAAGTATTTAGTCAGCCACCAATTGTGCAGGTTCTCCCACTTAAAAAGATGAGAGAGGCCTGTAATTGTCATCATAGGTAACTTCAACTATGAGAGACAAAATGAGAAAACAAAATCAAGAAAATCACATTGTCTGATTTTTAAAGAATTTATTTGCAAATTATGGTGGAAAATAAGTATTTGGTCAATATCAAAAGTCCATCTCAATACTTTATTATATATCCTTTGTTGGCAATGACAGAGGTCAAACGTTTTCTGTAAGTCTTCACAAGGTTTTCACACACTGTTGCTGGTATTTTTGCCCATTCCTCCATGCAGATCTCCTCTAGAGCAGTGATGTTTTGGGGCTGTCGCTGGGCAACACGGACCTTCAACTCCATCCAAAGGTTTTCTATGGGGTTGAGATCTGGAGACTGGCTAGGCCACTCCAGAACCTTGATATGCTTCTTATGAAGCCTCTCCTTCGTTGCCCGGGCAGTGTGTATGGGATCATTGTCCTGCTGAAAGACCCAGCCACGTTTCATCTTCAATGCCCTTGCTGATAGATTTTGAGTGAAAACCTCCTAACGATATATGGCCCCATTCATTCTTCCCTTTACATGGATCAGTCGTCCTGGTCCCTTTGCAGAAAAACAGCCCCAAAGCATGATGTTTCCGCCACCATGCTTCACTGTAGTTATGGTGTTCTTTGGATGCAACTCAGCATTCGCTCTCCTCCAAACACAACGAGTTGAGTTTTTACCAAAAAGTTCTACTTTGGTTTCATCTGACCATATGACATTCTCCCAATCCTCTTCTGGATCATCCAAATGCTCTCTAGCAAACTTCAGACGGGCCCGGACATGTACTGGCTTAAGCAGGAGGACACGTCTGGCACTGCAGGATTTGAGTCCCTGGCGGCGTAGTGTGTTACTGATGTTAGCCTTTGTTACTTTGGTCCCAGCTCTCTGCAGGTCATTCACTAGGTCCCCCCATGTGGTTCTGGGATTTTTGCTCACCGTTCTTGCGATCATTTTGACCCCACGGGGTGAGATCTTGCCTGGAGCCCCAGATCGATGGAGTTTATCAGTGGTCTTGTATGTCTTCCATTTTCTAATGATTGCTCCCACAGTTGATTTCTTCACACCAAGCTGCTTGCCTATTGCAGATTCAGTCTTCCCAGCCTGGTGCATTTCTACAATTTTGTTTCTGGTGTCCTTCGACAGCTCTTTGGTGTTGACCATAGTGGAGTTTGGAGTGTGTCTGTTTGAGGTTGTGGACAGGTGTCTTTTATACTGATAACAAGTTCAAACAGGTGCCATTCATACAGGTAACGAGTGGAGGACAGAGGAGCCTCTTAACCCTTTCGCTGCTGAGGCATTTCCTGCCCGTGTGCTGAGCTCATTTTTACCGTTTTGTGCTCATCATGTTTAAATGCGATTTGAAGTCAAGTTTTCTTATATGACCAAGACAAATTATATATCCTTTTTTTCAGCAGACTCCACAGATTCAAAATTTATCATTATTATGTGTATAAGTAAAGAGTTGAAAAAAAAAGGGGGAAAAAAAGTAAAATTTTGTTAAAATTCAGAAGAACAACATTGCATATTTTTTTCTATCTACACTTTATGACCAGAACTATTGTGGTTATATATTGATACATTAGGTGCCTTTTTAAAAATGGTGTAATGGAGAATATTTCATGGTTTTTTTGTACAAAAATATGCAGTTTTCTAAAAATCAAAAAAATCTGCTTTTTTCTTATGTCATGACTCATTGTATGTAATACATAAAATTAGTATATCTAATCCAATTGAAATGGAAAAGCTATATATTTTCTGAAACTAGACAAAATTCCGCAAAAAAAGAGACCTTTATGACACATTTTTAAATTTATTTTGTTATTCATAACTTTATTCAAAAAACATCATATTTAATGTAAAAAAAAAAATCATAATAGGTCAAGATTTATATTGCATAATTTCATATTAATTTTTGGGGTAAAATATTTTTGTTTTGCTTAACTATATAAATATATCCCTCCTATAAAATAATAGATCCAATTTGATTGCACAGATCAAGTTTAGGCAGCGTTGGAGGTGCTAATTTGCGCCATGCGCAAAATAAATTTAGAGAAGCTTTTTATGCCGGTTTTTGAAAGGAGGCATACCTGCAATTAAATGGCTCTAGCTCAACAGGGATCTAAAATATGCCAAATAAAGTATATATCCGGACAAAGTAGACTTCCAGATGAATCAAACGTGGGGTTACTTATTATTCTATCATAAATATTGAGCCCGCAACAACTTGTGGAATTTGGATTTGTGCGCAAAAAAAAAAAAAAATTATTTCAATCACTTCAGACATGATAAAATCTTTGAAAACTAGGCCTTTCTCTAGCTCAACGCAAAGCCCCAACCCTTGTGATAAAAATGAGACCCAGGTTTAGTGGTCCGGGTCCCCCTAGATGGAGCACGAGGCGCTAATTTGCGCCATGCGCAAAATAAATTTAGAGAAGCTTTTTATGCCGGTTTTTGAAAGGAGGCATACCTGCAATTAAATGGCTCTAGCTCAACAGGGATCTAAAATATGCCAAATAAAGTATATATCCGGACAAAGTAGACTTCCAGATGAATCAAACGTGGGGTTACTTATTATTCTATCATAAATATTGAGCCCGCAACAACTTGTGGAATTTGGATTTGTGCGCAAAAAAATTAATAAATGGAAATTCCACATGCTGTTGCGCCCTCTATTTTTATGATAGAATTTTATTTAACCCCTCATTTGATTCATCTGGGTGTCTAGTTTCTCCTAATATATACTTTATGTGGTCTGTTTTAATTTTCTGTTGGGCTAGAGACATTTAAATGCAGGTATGCCTTCTTAAAAAAAAAAAAAAAAAAAAAAATATTTCCCCATGAATTTTGATCAACAATTATGTAGTCTATCAACAATTGTATAGTGACTCAAAATGCTACACAAACACACAACAAGCCCGCCACACATTTTACATTCACTCAATCAGTTGGATTGGCACATGGGGCATCCATGTGAGCAGTAACGCCACGTCAAGGCCCTAACAAGGTTACTGACCATTCACACATCTTTCACATCTGTTTCACTCACCGAATCACACACCTTTCATGCAAGAAGCTAGTAAAAGTGGAGTGAGTGACGTTAAGGGGGCAAAGAAGGGAAAAGTGCAGAAACACGGAAGGGGAAAAGAGAAAGATAATGAGGATTAGAGGGGGTGGAATAGAAACACCCCCCCCATTCACATCTGTTTCACTCACTGAATCACACACCATTCATGAAAGAAGATAGGTAAGGGAAGTGGGTGAAGGGAAGGGGCAAAGAAAAGGGCAGAGACAAAGAAGTTGAAGACACACCATTAACACCGCAGTTCAATCTGTCTTCAGAGGCTTCTTTCTACATCTGACGTACGGAGGACATCAGATTGTTGGGGATGGGGCAACCTATTTTATTGTATGTGGGGTGAATTACATTATAACTGGGGGTGGGTAGTGAACTGTAGGTGGGTAGTGAAACGTGGTGGGTAGTTTTTTTATTAACACTGCTATAAAATAATGGGGCTGGTTTTGGTTTGTTTTTTTATTTGGGAAAATTTAGAGGAATAGCACTATCCAGGAATAAATGCCAGCATGATCCGGGCAATCTCTGTCCAGATTACACTGCACTGTGTCCATCAGAATGTCATCAAGATCTGCAAAGATCTTAACGGTGCTATAGCCAGATTTATCAAGAAGCACAAAATCA